>OX421291.1:5364830-6771497 GCA_949125355.1 Agriopis leucophaearia | reverse complement strand
GAAGGCCCATGAGACATACACATCATCAGCCAATTAACGTCAACTGTTAGACAAGGCCTCCCTCATAGAGAGGGGTGTTGCCATAATCCCCACGCTTGGCAGGCGGCTTGGGGATCGCGATCGATCGATTGGGGATTGATGTTACGTTTGGGTGTACAAAATTCACAGAAAAAGTGTCCTGGGTTTTTTACCTTTATAAATTCAGATACCTATTAGGTGCAATTTAATTTTTTCTTATTTTCCAAAAAAGAGGAGATTATCAATTCGACTGTATTTTTTTTAATGTTTGTTACCGCAGAGTTTCTGACTGGGTGAACCGATTTTGGTGATTATTTTTTTATTTGAATGCTGGTGCTTCCCATTTGGTCGCATTTTAATTTGGTCCAGTTATAAAGTTGGTTTTTATATTGAGAATTACGTCAAATCACCTTCAATCTACTTTGGTTGGGACATTTTTGAGCGATAACCATCCAAAGTCCACACTAATCTTACAAGGAGGTAACGGTAATGTAAGATAACGTAAGATACAAGTTCGCGCGCTTTTCCCAAAATCATCAGCCAGAAGATGTCCACTGCTGAACATAGGCCTCCCCCTTTAACTTAAACACTGAACGACAACCTGCCATCTGCATCCACTGGATTCCCGCGACTCTCACAATGTCGTCGGTCCATCTAGTGGGAGGCCTACATACGCTGCATCTTTCGGTTCACGGTCTCCACTCAAGAACCTTTCTTCCCCACTGGTTATCAGTTCTTCGAGCGATGTGACCTGCCCATTGCCACTTCAACGTGCACATTTTAATAGCTATGTCGGTGACTCTGGTTCTGGTTCGGGATTCTATCGCGCAAAAAAAAACTCCATTGCCCGTTGTGTGACTCTGAGTTTTTCCTAAAGGCCAACAGTTAAGTACCACGTTCCCAAAATGGCGGATTATTTTTTTCTAAACGTACGAGGCTCTGCGTATGCGGCTGCTGTGCTGATTTCCCGCGATGTGTATTATTTCCAGACGTTACTAGAACACGTGGGTTATTTTCAGCGTTGGATTCTCTCGCTGCGATTGTCAACTGAAATATATAGTACAGGCACGCGCAAAAGGTGTGTCTGCCATTTCTTCTGATATCATATTGAAAAACTAATTTGAAATTGTAATCAGACCGCGCCTTAAATAACAAAAATTTCAAATTATACGGGCCACCCGATGGTAAGCGATCACCGTCGCTTATGGATACCTGTAACAGCCGGGGCATCACAGATACGTTGCCGACCCTTAAACTCTCTTAACAGCCCTTTTGAAGAACCCCATATTGTAGCTACTCAGAAATGCCGCAGGAGCGCTCATTCCACAAATTGCAGGTGTAAGGCAAAAAGGGAACGTTTCTGTTATGCCGTGATTAGACATTGGTCATTTTTGACTCAAAATCCTTCTCCAGAGAGATATTTAAATGATAAACTAGCTTCAGCCCGCATTGTGAGTAAAACATAGCCAATTCGGGACCAAGTGGATCACATTAAAAACAGAATTCAAAAATATAATAAAAACGTAAAAAGTGCCGATAAACTTTGAGGGTTGCCCTCGATTTCCCTGGGATCCTATCATCAGATCCTGACTTGGTGACAATTGGACCAAATTGGAAGTATACCCCACCGAACAAAAGATTTTAATTGGTCAACTGTTGGCGGCGAAATCGGTGAACATACATTTAAAAAAATACAGTAGAACATAGAACCGTCCTCCTTTTTGAAGTCGGTTAAACAGATATTACTTTAGCCTTCTAAAGAATAAAACTACTATTCTAGTGTAACTAATTTAGAATGTCTGGGTATTAAGAATAGTAAAGCATACAAAATATGTGACCTTGAGTGACTAGACATTCCTAAGAATACAAAAGAATTTTTGATACATGTAGGTACACGAGTTTACGATTAGCTTCGTCCCACGGTTTCTCTCGATGAAGTCAAATATTGAGGTTGCAATAAGAATTTTTAAATAAAATACCTTTTGAAATTTAGTTTCGTTCATTAGTTTTCCACGATTGCCAGACACCAGGAGTTTTAAATTTTTATGGTTTAAGTATGTATGTTTCTGAATTCCAACATCACCATCATCAGCCAGAAGACGTCCACTGCTGAACATAGGCCTCCCCCTTTAACCTCCACACTGAACGACATCCTGCCATCTGCATCCACTGCATGCCCGCGACTCACGATGTCGTCGGTCCATCTAGTGGGAGGCCTACCTACGCTTTAAACTCTGTAACTCCTGAACGAACGGCTGGACTTTTTTTGATGTGACTTTTTTTGGCATGGCCATTGTTAGAATCCTGCCACTATCCCGAGAGACATAGGATAATACAATAAAATAACCGGCCAAGTGCGAGTCGGACTCGCGCACGATGGGTTCCGTACCATTATCTATAAAAACGGCTAAAAACACGTTTGTTGTATGGGAGCCCCTTAAATAGTAATTATATTTTAATTTTGTTATTTTTTATTAAAATCAATAATATAACTAAATATTCTGTAAATAGTTCAAGCGTCTACCTGTTGCCGTTATCCATATCGAGCAAAAACGAGAAAAATAATCGGGAGCCCACTTAAATATTAATTTTATTCTGATTTTTAGTATTTGTTGTTATAACGGCAACAGAAATACATCATCTGTTAATATTTCGACTGTCTTAATATGACGGTTCATGAGATACAGCCTGGTGACAGACGGACAGACAGACATACAGACGGACAGCGGAGTCTTAGTAATAGGGTCCCGTTTTACCCTTTGGGTACGGAACCCTAACAACAGTTATTTCTACACAGTTTAGCAGAAATGTATAACTCTAATATGTATGTTTTTCTTGATATGACTTCTCATTACTTCTTTTAATATCAGCTATCTTTCGGTGAAAATTCTGTCATAATCGGTGCAGGCGTTTCCGAGTCCATATCACATTATCAATGTCAACTGCTGAACAAAGCCCTCCCTCTCGAGAGGGGTGTTGCCTTAATCTCCACGCTTGGCAGGCGGCTTGGGGATCGCAGTACGTTCACCGTGTACTATTAGGACGTTGCTGCCCATCCTCCGTTAGTTCTGGTCGCAGTTTTAGGACATACCCGGGTCCCGAGTCCATATACTACAAACAAACATACATTTATACACATCTCGTGTTATATATATAAAAAGTAGAAGATAAATTAATTTATTTATTTATTTTGAGTAAAAACACTCGTTTTATGGCGGTCTTAGAAAAATGTATACATTTGGTTTATTTTTTGAATGAAAAAATTTTACCTTGAATAATATCTTTTTGCGCCATGTTTCCAACATTCTTGGTCCATTAAAAAAATTCCAATAACTTTTCAAAATCGGAAACGTGTCACATTTGACAGCTGTCAAGAGGATTTTCTATATTTTTTCGGTGCCAAAGTTTATACGTGTTTTCATTCGCTGTTTTCTAATCAATATTAGTGTTTTGTGCACATTTTTAGAGGTTGGTAAGAAATTGGTTGTGTTATATCGTAACAAAAGATATTTTTCTGAAATCGGTCTCGAGTAGGCGGGGAAATTGGTGAACATACTTAAAAAAATATACACTGGAACATAGAACGGTCCTTCTTTTTTGAAGTCGGTTAAAAACTAAACTAACTAGATTAGTTAATCTATCAATAGGCATATGCAACGAACGAAAAAATACAGGGTGTCAGGAAAAGCGAAAGGGTTCCCGAAAACGAAGACGTGGTGATAGTGCTGTTTGCTGATACTATACCACAAAAAAAAAACATACAGACGAACATACCTCCTCCTGTATGTAGTCGGTTAAAAATAAGAGAAATGTTTTTTAATGTATGTAATGTACTCAAAGCGATATGTAGCCACATCGCTCGAAGAACCTTTAACCGATGGGAAAGAAAGGTTCTTGAGTGGAGACCATGAACCGGAAGACGCAGCGTAGGTAGGTCTCCCACTAGATGGACCGACGACATTGTGAGAGTCGCGGGCATACAGTGGATGTAGATGGCAGGATGTCGTTCAGTGCGGATGTTACAGGGAGAGGCCTATGTTTAGCAGTGGACGTCCTCTGACTGATGATGATGATTTGAAGAATATACACATCAAGTTAAAATACAGATGGGTTACGGTGTACCTACTGCCAAAGAATCGCTTTCAAAACTAAGTGAATTCCCAGTGTAAATACAAAACAATGATGGCCCCAAAGACTTTCTATAACTAGACATTGAATGCAGGGCAAACATGTTCAGACACTTCATCAGTTGACCACTACTGATATAAAAAACACGCCCACTGATTCTACTGAACCTCACGTCATTTCCGACCAATACCGTAGGTACGCCATCACTATGCTTTGTTTACATTACGAACTGACGTTGAATGGGTCAATTAGCATTTAGTAACCCCTCACCCCGCCCCTCAGGTATTTGACTGAATTGTTTTCATTGAAAATAATCGTAACTACAAGTCTGGGCTACGTAGTAGCTATACCTAGTCCGTGGATGGCCCATTTTGCGTTTCGGCACCCATCGCTCAAATAGCTTTTTAAATCTGTGATTCACAACTTCTTTATCAGATTGTTATGTAAGAAAAAATTAAGACAGACACTTGATATGTACGGAAATCGGCTATCTCCGAGATATACCTACGTAATACGACTGCCTCGGTGGCTCAGTTGGTAGTGATCCTAGTTTCTGTGCTTGGGGGCGTGGGTTCCATTCCCATCTGGGACAAACATTTGTGTGATGAACATTTGTGTTTGTTCTATGTCTGGGTGTTAATATCTATTTAAGTATGTATTTAAAAATATATATGTATGTATATCAGTCTCTGGCTGCCATATTACAAGCTTTGCTTAGTTTGGGGTCAGATGACCATGTGTGCAATAATGTCCCAGAAATATTATATTAATATATCGTTAAAGATAAGAAATATAAATCGATTTTAAATTTAGTTATGTAACATACAGACAGTTTTTGCATGTAGAGTTTATTCGAAGTTATATAAATGTGTCAGAAATAACTAAAATCCTAAACTGCTTATAATGTACTAGCCGCCCGCACCGGCTTCGCACGGGTGTAAGCTCGGCCTTCGACCTCGCTACAAAATATAATATAGCCTATGTCACCCCGGGGATAGTGTAGCTTCCCAACAGTGAAAGAACTTTCAAATCGGTTCATTATAGTTTCGGAGCCTTGTCAATGCAAGCAAACAAACAATCAAATATTTTCTCTTTATAATATTAGTAATAATCATGTATATTTAAATAGCCTCTTTGTTGAGAAAAGTGTTCAGAATGCTGGCAGCATTCATCATTATCATCATCAGCAGCCAGAAGACGTCCACTACTGAACATAGGCCTCCCCCTTTAACCTCCACACTGAACGACATCCTGCCATCTGCATCCACTGGATGCTAGCGACTCTCACGATATCGTCAGTTATATATTAGTTCATTTGGTAGTCCTATCTACCTGCGTCTTCACTCAAGAACCTTTCTTCCCCATCGGTTGTCGGTTCTTCGAGCGATGTGGCCTGCCCATTGCCACTTCAACTTGCAAATTCCGCTGACAGCATTGCCCACGTTAAATGGCAATGCTTAGTTTAAATAAAACCTTGTAAAAAAAACTTTAGCTTTCATCATTATCGGTCTATCATATTCTCACTGATGGGGTACAGGTCTTCTTTCAGAAAGCAACAGCAGCTTTGCACAGCCTTTCAAAATGTTAGGTTTTTTTTTTTATATTTCTATTTTAATTGCCGATATATTGATAAAACCAGTGCCGGCATGATAGTACGGTAAATGATACTTAATATCATGTTATGGCGATTTTTCTACTACAAATAATATTGCTGTTTTTTTATTTATTGTAAAATAGGCTTGCGCTTGGCCGCCAACTCGCCTGATGTTAAGCGATGATACGGCCTACGATGGATCACGCTTGCCTAGAAGAAACCGATTCACTTTTGTCTTGAAAACACCCAGATTGTAACTATCGGGGAACACCCATTCGGCAGCGCATTCCACAGACTACCAGTTCGCACAATAAAAGTGGAATCAAAGCGCTTCGTACGGGTTTTCGGAATGTCAACCATAAAGCGGTGTCGATTTTTCGTGCCCGCTCTGGCAGTCCGATAGAAAAAAAGGAAAGGAAAGTTTTTTGTTTATAATAATTTCGGGCTGTTCGGAAAGGGAACGATGATCAAGGGGGTCACCCTTACAGTATGTTATGTACATTATGTATTGTACTCATCATTATGAACAATTTTTCCTATGGGACTAATCCAAAAATAGTGGAAATATTTTTGCTGCTCCATACATCTCGTTAGTGGAGATAACTTTGATTTCTTTTCGCTATTTCAGGATTGGGGTCAACCGACCCTGAAATTACGAAATAACATCTGTTTTGCCGTGTGAATTTAAGATTATCAGTTCTTTTAAACAAAATCAGCTCAGTGGCGCTATAATACTTACCTATTATTACTGTGTTTTCTCAATAAGTGAATTTGTAAATTCATTTGAGGAAATAAAAATCTTAAACCGTAAATAATATTACAGATATCCAGTAAAGTTTACATTTTGATTCAAACAAGTTTTCAAACGAAACTGAATGCACGTAACTATCAATTAAATATTAAAAAAAATACGATAAAAGAGCTGATAATCTACAAACGGCTGGACAAATTTAGTTGAATCACAGCTAAAAACACTCTCGATCAAGTCTCCATTCAAGTAAGATAAAATAGTCGCGGGTTTTTAACCGACTTCCAAAAAGGAGTTTTTTTAACCATTGCACGAGCCGCCCTTTCTGAAACTTCATCCACATATCATAGATCGGTGGAAATCGCACACTGTGCGTTTTATGCGTTCCTTTTTGCCTTACACCTGCAATTTTGTGGAATGAGCGCTCCTACAGCATTTCCGAGTAGCTTTAATATGGGGTTATAATTGGGTTGTCAAAAGAGCTGTTAATAGAGTCTTTAAGGGTCGACAACGTATCTGTGATGCCCCTGGTGTTGCAGGTATCCATAGGCGACGGTGATCGCTTACCATCAGGCGGCCCGTCTGCTTGTTACCCACATATGGCATTAAAAAAAACTAAATCAAAATCGGTTCAGCCGTTTGGTAGCTACGATGCCACATACAGACACACATTAAACTCATAACACAAGTCTTGTAATATAATTCAAAAACAATTATATTAGATCTGATTTTTAAGTATGAAAACTTGTTTAAATCAAAATGAAAGTAAACATTTGTAAATTTTTTTTATTCACACAGCTCACATATTTCATAAGTTCGTAGAATCATTTTATATCCTCCAAAATATCAAAATGCGCGAGCGAGATAGAGAACGAACGAAATAAGACCTTAAATCAACGATTCTTAAACTTTTTGTTATCACGGTCCACTTTCAAATTTTCAGAAATACCACCGCTCCTGGTGACTAGAATTTTAGAATTAGAACGCAGCTTTTCGAAA
Source organism: Agriopis leucophaearia (assembly GCA_949125355.1). NCBI lineage: Eukaryota > Metazoa > Arthropoda > Insecta > Lepidoptera > Geometridae > Agriopis > Agriopis leucophaearia. The sequence goes on along the minus strand of OX421291.1, from coordinate 6,764,010 downwards.
ATTGTTTAATAGTTTTTTTTTTATAACTGCACACTTTAAATGAATTATTTAAAAAAAACTCGGGACTGGACCCTTGGTAATGCCGCCTTTTAAGAAAACCTGCCTTAAATGTATATGAGTACACTCGTCTATTCGGTTATACCTTGATAGACGACAAACCTAAACTCCGATAGGTTAATATACCGTCTAGTAGTTGCGATATTTGGCATCAGTGACTGGCACCGTTCAGCCAGCCATCCCACAAGTTCACCGAGCAACGGCCATTGCCTGTTTCAATAAAAAAAATGCTCTTCCGCTCGTGGGAATCACCTGACGCGCCAATCCGCTCGTTTCCCGCGTTCCCATCTGTCAAACTCGATTTGACAGAAGTCAGATTACACAACCAGTTTCTTTTTCTTTTCCACTTCTCATGTGCAGTGTTATAAATCGAAAGTGACCTTGTGCCGTATAGGTCTGTGCCCTTGTGATTGTGTACTCTATTTTAGAAGTGTCTCGGACTATTTTTACATGACGCGTCAGTGATCTTTGACTTTGGATACGAACTCTTCATGTGGATATGTGAACACTCACTGAACTTTGTTGTGCTGTCCTTAATCTGTGTCAGTGAAAGAACAGACTTCATAAATAGGGAGGAGATATTCTTAAGCTGTCAAAGCGTCTGATGGCTCATGGACCCAACGAATTGTCCTGGTTCAAATCCTATCTTGGCCTAAAATAACAATGCTAATCCATATCTGATATGAGTCCCAACTGTTAGTTAACTCCAAGTAGTTTTCTTTTTCATTATAATTTTTACAATACCAGGTTTTGCCTCTTTGTTGTCTGAAACAAATAGCTCCTTTCTATTTCCTCAATTAATACTCGTTTTGGATCTAATATCTGAAATCGTACATAAGTTTTAAAAGACTTGAATTGGTACGTGTCCCAGTTTTCGACTATACTAGCAGTTTCTATTAAAGTTTAAAGTTGACGACGTTGATAGTTTCACGTATTTAACCAGATCTATTAATCTGCGATTCACAAAACTCTTCATTGTCAAAATTTACTATTCATAGAACTTCAATGTCATGTTCAATACTTTCTTGTCTGACTACTAGACTTCTTTAATTCACGACTCAGAGTTCCCGTGTTCTCCAAGCTCATCGACTTCTCAATCAGAGAACTTGACTGGAATTCAGACCCAAAGGATCAAAAAGACTTGGAACCTTGCGCTTACATTAAAGCGTTGGAAAAGCCTGCTCTAAAAGATCTGATATTCAAGCCAGAGTGGCCAGTAAAGTGACTCCTGGACCGTAAAAGCGAATATTTGAAGGTTGTACCTTTCCGAATCGTCTCAGGCAAAGACCCTCAACGCTATTGCATAGTGACCGCCAGCTTAAAAACAAACTTAAAAAGCAAAGAAACCTTTGGAAACCTTCAGACTTTAAGACTGGTTTTCAAAAGGATACACACATCATCAATTAAATCAATTTACAATTTATAGGCCTTGAAAAGTCAAGATCTAAAGGCAAAAACGAATAAAAAACTTCCAACAATCAGATTGGACAGCAGAGGCCTTAGACTGCAACAGAAAAGCCTTAGTTCATACAAGCTACACACCCACATCTGAAGCTCAAAGCTTAAAGCGTCCAGTGTTGCCTTGAATTAAGTCGGAAAGGCCCTAGACCTAAAAATAACTCCAAATTAAAGCTCAAAGTGTGATTGCGTCCAGAGGTAGACCAAGTCGAAGAGGCCTTAGGCCAATATAGAACCTGCAGCAGCAGGTCAAGGTCTCGAGTGTTCGGTGTTCGATTAACCACGACGGAAGGCGGTGGTTTCTCGTTCTTGGATCCGTGTATGCTGACGTACCTGGTGCTAGTGCTGGCGGCATGCGGCGCGCGGTTACTGCAGCATGAGGTGCGGCTGTCGGCGGCGCGAGCCGCGCCCGCCCTACGCCACGCACGCCCTGCACCAGGTCTGTTCTACACACTACAATCCCCGTTGTCAGCGATGGAAAGCGGCAAATTGCAACGCGATTCGATGCGAGCTGCATCAAAACAGAGTTACGCAAAAAGGTTATACGCGACAATGTAGCCCTCGAAGGTACAGCAATTTTTTTATTGGCACAAAAAAGGAAAAAAGGATGGCTGGCCTCACCACCATGTGGAATCATTAGTCGGAAAGAGAGCGAGAGAGCACTGCATCGCATCGCTTTGCCTTGCCGCATTTTTCGCTTGCTTAGTACCTACTATGTACCATATATATATCTCTGCGTAGGACTTTACTCTGTGCGTAATGCCTTATTCTAGGCGTAGTACCTTATTCTGGGTTTAGTACCTTACTCTGTGTGTAGTGCCTTATTCTAGGTGTAGTACCTTATTCTGGGTTTAGTACCTCACTCTGTGCGTAGTGCCTTATTCTAGGTGTAGTACCTTATTCTGGGTTTAGTACCTTACTCTGTGCGTAGTGCCTTATTCTAGGTGTAATACCTTATTCTGGGTTTAGTACCTCACTCTGTGCGTAGTGCCTTATTCTAGACGTAGTACCTTATTCTGGGTTTAGTACCTTACTCTGTGCGTAGTGCCTTATTCTAGACGTAGTACCTTATTCTGGGTTTAGTACCTTACTCTGTGCGTAGTGCCTTATTCTAGGCGTAGTACCTTATTCTGGGTTTAGTACCTTACTCTGTGCGTAGTGCCTTATTCTAGGCGTAGTACCTTATTCTGGGTTTAGTACGGCACTGTGTGCATAGTACCTTATCCTCATTAATTGTGACAAATTTTTGTACTCTGAAACGTGGAAAGAATTAGATATTTTTAAATTCAGAAACCAGAAAAATTGTTTTTTCACAATTTCTAACATATCCTCGGGTGTTAGACCGCGTCCAGACGCGGCGACAATATGTCGCCGAGAGCGGCGGGCGGGTCGCTGTCAGCAGTCGCGTCCACAGTCGCGTCCACAGTCGCTATGCGGTCGCCCTCGCCGCGGTGACGTTAGCTCGAATGGTAACATGATGTCGACTTATGACTGACAATCGCTCGTCTGTTTTCAAATTGTGGTTATTAACTCTAAACTGCAACTTTTGTTATGAGGCAATGACACGTTTTTTTAAGCTGTTGTTTTTCATGAAAAAATAAAATGAAGAATGAATTAAATGAAGCCAACGCGTCAAATTTTTGTCGGCGGAAAGTATCACGCAAGAAAAGAAACCTCGCGTCGTATGCGGTGACTCGAAACAGCACCAAAATCAGTAATTTCGTAATATTGCGTTGAACTTGAAATTATTTTGCAAAGTTACATAAGGATTTGTTGCTGTTTTATTTTATTACATCGACTCAAAAGTTTAAGTATACGATCCATCTTTGCAAACTTTCACCATTGATTTTCCTACTTTGCTTATACATGGTACAAGAATGAGAAATGCAGAAAAGCGTTTAAAATGTAAGGCGCGTTCCGAATCACAACTACATCGCCAACGTAGCCAACACGGCCCGAAGAAATGGCGCTGTTTGTTAGCATTGATACGGAACGCGCCCTTACTTTATAGAAACTGAAGAGTTTGTAAGATGACTCAGCGTGCAGTTTTTTTATAGTGTGTATTCATTATAAGTACATTATGTATAAGTACCTAATAATAGTAATACTATTGCTCGGTAAGTACTCTACAATTACAAAAAGTACCCGTTCATTAATGAGTGATTTTTTTAATTTATATTGCATGGTTTTCTCATCACGATTTAATTCCCATATTAATATGAGTTTGTGCATTTTGTAAAAATCGCATTCGTTAGTCCCGATCGGTGGTTCGGCAACTAAAAGTTGCCTAGCCACGTTCGGCGAGTAAATTTTAACAAGCGCCTAAATGTTTTTCGTCTAAATGTTGCCGATCAATGTTTGTCGACTAAATGTTGCCGAGCAATGTTCGTCAACTATTTTAAGTGGTTCGCTGAAATTGCAGGAGTTGGCTGGTGGTAAGAGCGGCCCGAGTGGACTGCGGCGCAGTAGCGAGCGCGACTCCATACCGGAAACGAGAGAGAAATCGTCTAGTCAAACAAGCGGTGAGTTACCGGTGCATCTTTCGAATGTATCTTTAGATATTTAGGAAATATATTTATTTCTAATTAAGTATAAAAAAACGTTTCGTTTCCACTGCGGTAATATGTTATGTGTCAGCAGGACGTACGGTTCTAAATAATCATAATTAAGACATAAAAAACGATTGTAGGAATGATTACTTTATCAAAATCTGTTTCAAAACTCCGGTTTCGTAGACGGCCCAAGAGGTTTGGTTAATGAATCAAGGGATCGTATATCTGGATCTTCGCAGAGCCATTAATAATTAGCTAACAATCTCTCGCATTCAGCTTCCCTACAGCATACCTTACAACTATAATCTCATGACTTAATAATAATTCGTATTTTTCCCCCAGATAAAAATAAAAATAAAAACAATAGGCATGTGGCCTAATGTTTAATTTATTACAAATAACAGACTTAGCAATGAATATAACTAAATACATTACAAATACTGAAAAAATAAATTGAATTGGCTGATTAATCTCACAGATATGAGCGTTTAAAGTTTTAGGTGGGGATAGAGAGGGGATGCTCCGTCCCATTCTCGCAAAGCGTGTGTTAGTATAGCATTTGTATGCCGCGCCTGAAGCTTGACGTCTTTTCGTTGATAGACTCTATTGATGATCAGCTTTTTTATGAGGTAATAAAAAAATATTAGTCATCATGCCTATTACGAACTACTTGTGACAGAATATTTTTAATAGCCCAAAAATTACCGCAAAATTACCATACAAGAAGTACAAAAATAAAAATGCTAGTGCAACTTTGACAGTTGCTGATCCCATTAGTGTTCATAGTAAAATAAGGACCTTTTACCTATTAGTGTTCATAGTGACCATTAGGGTTCATAGTAAAATTATCTTTTTGCCTTACACCTGAAACTTGTGGAATGAGCTCCTCCTGTGGCATTTCCGAGTAGCTTTAATATGGGGTTCTTCAAAAGGGCTGTTAATAGAGCCTTGGGTCGGCAACGTATCTGTGGTGCCCCTGGTGTTGCAGGTATCCATAGGCGATGGTGATCGCTTACCATCAGGCGGCCCGTCTGCTTGTTTGCCACCTATGACATAAAAAAACTTACGTGTTGATTTAAATATTTCACCATATGCAGGTTTGAACGGGCTACGCAACATCGGGAACACTTGTTTTATGAACAGCGTGATTCAGTGCCTCTCCAACACGAGGCCTCTACTGGAGTACCTCACGGCGGACAAACATGCATCCGAGATCAACACCACGCTATCGTGCATGCGCGGAGCGCTTATCGGAGGTACGACGACAAAAAAATCTAGTTGCCAAACTTGCCCGGCAACTTTTTTGCAGATTATGCTCGGTTACTTTTGTTGCCCTTCGTGTTCGGCAACTGAAAATGAGTGCTGAGGAAAAGGGAATGAGTTAAACGTTGCTTATTCACTCTTCCTTTTTGTATAAATTTTCAATACCCAACAAGCCAATAACAGACCTCTACACCCTCATACGGAATTTACCATCTAAATTTTCGTGATGAGTAGAGTGAGTGAATATCGAATGGCGCTTGTGATTGGTGAATTCATTCATTCAATTCGCGCCTAGGATTGGCCCGCACGAAAAAGATTATGCTGAAAATTTTGTACATTCCGTTCACAGTTATTTTACCTCTGACATTATGTTGATGTTACAGTCTGGCAACAAGCGTTGCCATATGGACGGACAAAGACAACGATATAATGTCAGAGGTAAAATAACTGTGCAGAGTGAAGAGCAGTCCAGTTTTTATATCGTCATTGGCACAGAAAAGAGAAGTAAATAGAACAGAAATGATAAGGAAACTCTGTCGCCAGGTATTGTGACAGATATGTGATTGAACATTCTTATTTATGTCAACGCGTCGACCTCCGTGTCACAGTTGCTAACACAGTTGCTATGGGTTTATATGGGTGCAACTGGCTACAATAGATTTCTTACAAAAATGCCTTGACAGCCCTATTCCCTCCTGCCCTTTTTTCTATCGGACTGCCAGAGCGGGCACGAAAAATTGGCACCGCTTTATGGTTGACATTCCGAAAACCCGTACGAAGCGCTTTGATTCCACTTTTATTGTGCGAACTACTAGTTTGTGAAATGCACTGCCTGAATGGGTGTTCCCCGATAGTTACAATCTGGGTGTCTTCAAGTCAAGAGTGAATCGGTTTCTTCTAGGCAAGCGTGATCCACCGTAGGCCGCATCATCGCTTAACATCAGGCGAGTTGGCGGCCAAGAGCAAGCCTATTCAACAATTTTAAAAAAATTGTTTTCTGGGGTCATTGCAATTCTCTCTCTCTCTCTCTCCCTGTAAATAAGTATGTTCTATCTCGGTTGCAGCGTTCGCAAGCGTGATCAAAGAGCTGTGGCGTACTGGCGAGCGAGACTCCGTGGTGAACACGACGGCGCTGAAGTCTCAGGTGCAGCGGTTCGCTCCTCGGTTCATGGGATACAGCCAGCAGGACGCGCAGGTAAGGGTCCACTGCACTGTTTGACAGCCCCGTTAGCTTAGTTGGTAGTGAATCTGCCTTCTGCGCTTGGAGGCGTGGGTTCAATGCACCTAGGACAAACATTTGTGTGATAAACATTTCTGTTTGTTCTATGTCTGGGTGTTAATATCTATTTAAGTATGTATTTAAATCAGTCTCTGGCAACCATATTACAAGCTTTGCTTAGTTTGGGGTCAGATGACCGTGTGTGCAATAATGTCCCAGATATATATTTATTTATTATATTTACTGTTGGGGGGCACATGTGGTTTACAGACAACGACGACTCCATACAAAGTTTTTATTTTTCACCCGCGTGGTGATGATGATGAAAAGTAGCCTATGTGTTAATCCAGAACCTAAGCAATGTATGTTCCAAATTTCATCCAAATCCATTCAGCCGTTTCTGCGTGATTGATTAACAAACATCCATCCATCCATACTTTCACATATATGATATTAGTGTGCCAGGACATAAGCAATGTATATTCCAAATTTCATCCAAATCCATTCAGCCGTTTCTGCGTGATTGAGTAACAAACAAACATCCATCCATGCATACTTTTACATATATGATATTAGTGTGATTATGGATGTTATAGTATAGACAATAAAAACAAAAAAAAAATGTAAAGCGTTACTTAAGTTAAACAATGCTTAAAATTGCTATGTAAACTTCTCGCTGAAGGAATTTATATAAGTTACACGCGAAAATAAAACTAGACAAAAGTTCTTGGTAGAAAGAAAAGTTGCCTGTGCTGGCACCATTGCCACGTTGAAGGGCAATGCAAATTTTTTGGTAACTTCAGTTAACAGTTGCCTCCAAACGTTTGGCCAAAAAAACCACATCAGTCATAGGACTGCACGTCAGAAGTGAAAACTTAAGTAGCAATTCACCTATTGTACAAGAGATGGCGCTGTCTTAAAATACACGGTACAGCGTGACGATGACGCGAGTTCCATGATTTTTGTTCACGCAAAAATTGATCAACGCGCCTAAAAAAGTTTTCACTTCAAAAAATATCTTGATTCGTTTTGTTTGAGCTTATCATGATCAGCCAAAAGACGTCCACTGCTGAACACAGGCCTCCCCTTTTAACCTCCACACTGAACGACATCCTGCCATCTGCATCCACTGGATGCCCGCGACTCTCACGATGTCATCGGTCCATCTAGTGGGTGGCCTGCCTACGCTGAGTCTTCCGGTTCGCGGTTGTTTGAGCTAATTTGTTTGCATTGCAGGAGTTCCTCCGGTACCTGCTGGAAGGTCTGCATGAGGATGTGAACAGGATCACCGTGAAGCCGAAGCCTATCCTCACCGAGATCGATGACAACCTGAGGTGAGCGCCTTGTCTGAGATGATTGTTTTTAATCGATTTCCAAAAAGAAAGAGTTCAAAAAGGTTCAACGGTTTTTTTTTTTATATATTTAAAAGCTGGTGCTTCCCATTTGGTCCCATTTCAATTTGGCCCAGTTCTGATGAAGTCGGTTTTTTTATATTGATAATTATTGCACACACGTTTAGTTGGATGACAATGCATGGTTGGCTAAATGACGTCATTTTAAATCAAATATGACGGACCAGTTATTTTTAAGATTCTGTACCCAAAGGGTAAAACAGGACCCTATTAATAAGACTCCGTTGTCTGTCTGTCACCAGGCTGTATCTCATGAAACGTGATTGTTCAACAGTTTAAAAGTAGAAATTTTCACTGATGATGTATTTCTGTTGCCGTTATATCAGCAAATACTAAAAAATCAGAATAAAATAAATATTTAAGGGGGCTCCTATACAACAAACGTGTTTTTTGCCGTTTTTATACCGACTCGCACTTGGCCGGTTTTCATTTTGCATTCATGTTATTTTGGATGACAATGCATGGTTAACTTGGTGACGTCATTATAAATCCAATATGGCGGATCAGTTATTTTTTATGCATGATACCACCTCGATTTGGGTATCAAATGAAAGAATACGAGAAATAAAATTACGTTACACTAATCCAATATGGCGGACAACATTTTTTTATCTACCATCATCTTTATGGGTATGAAATGGTTTGCTGAGAAGAATACGATAAAGGCTTGTTTTTAAAAAGTAAAAAATAAACGAAATGATTCTCGGTTCAGCCGTTTGGGAGCTACTATGCCACAAACAAACAGACATAAAATGATGTTTTGATAATGCCTCAGTCATATGCCTCAGTCTTGTGTGAAGTTGTGATGTTCTGCCATTATTACATTACTTATGATTGTGAATTCCCCATGTTGCAGCGACTCAGCGAAGGCCGCCGAAGCATGGCAGCGCTACTTGCGGACTGAGGAGTCCCGCGTGGGTGACATATTCGTGGGACAGCTCAAGTCCACGCTACGCTGCACGCACTGCAACCACGACAGCGTCACCTTCGACCCCTTCTGGGACCTCAGGTCAGTTTTATAGATGTCGATGAAAAATATCTATAAAGTCTTGATTCAGAATAAAAATCAGAAAACATTTATTGATTGACTGATACTGAAACGTACCCCAAGCGAAGCTTGGTTTAAATCCTACCTAGCAGTGGGCAGGCGCTTCAAATAGAAAGATTTTAAGTTGTTACACGTTTATTACAAAATTAATAAAATTACAAGCTATTTAGGAGTTACTATGACCGAGGGTCGTGAAGTCTCGGAAGGTGGTGCAGAATTGTGATGGTCCCTGGCTAGGGACTTAGCCCGGGAAACGGAGGTGCTAATCGCCGCGTCTGCAGATTATTATTATGCTAGATGTTGGTGCAAAAATTCTATTTATCAGTCTACCCTCATCGGACATTTAATATTTACAATTTAATTGTAAACATTTTATAATTACATAATTATGTATTGATGTACTTAAGCTAATTTGATTGATATTCATCATCATCATCATCAGCCAGAAGACGTCCACTGCTGAACATAGGCCTCCCCCTTTAACCTCCACACTGAACGACATCCTGCCATCTGCATCCACTGTATGCCCGCAACTCTCACAATGTCATCGGTCCGTCTAAGGCCTACCTACGCTGCGTCTTCCGGTTCGGGGTCTCCACTCAAGAACCTTTCTTCCCCATCGGTTAACAGTTCTTCGAGCGATGTGGCCTGCCCATTGTCAACTTGCAGATTTTAATTGATATTGGTTAATATTTATACAAAAGTGTCATAAAATAATCGATACCAGGTAAAAATAAATTTGACTGCCCCGGTGGCTCAGTTGGTAGTGAACCTAACTTCTGTGCTTGGGGGCGTGGGTTCGATTCCCATCTAGGACAAACATTTGTGTGATGAACATTTGTGTTTGTTCTATGTCTGGGTGTTAAGATCTATTTAAGTATGTATTTAAAAATATATATGTATGTATATCAGTCTCTGGCAGCCATATTACAAGGTTTGCTTAGTTTGGGGTCAGATGAACGTGTGTGCAATAACGTCCCAGATATTTATTATTTATTTATTTAATATTGATATCGATACAAAAGTAGGTATCAAAGTAGTATTTTTTTTACCGACTTCCAAAAAGAAGGAGGTTCTCAATTCGACTGTTTTTTTTTGTTACTTCAGAACTTTCGACTGGGTGAACCGATTTTGATGTTTTTTATTTTATTTGAAAGCTGGTGCTTCCGGTGTCCATTTTTTTGAAGTAGTTTTTTTATATTGATAATTATGAAAAACCCCACTTACCCCACGTTATAGTTGTCAGGGGCAAAAAAGCCGATGACTATAATGACAATTTGTATGACATACAAATTTTATGTTGACATATTTTTACAGCAATTTGTTGTATTTATTGTATTAGTAATTTTATAATATTATTCCTATTTTTACTAGGAAATCTATTTTAGTTTAACAATATGTGAGATAAATGTTAGTGGAATTTGTCCGTTTTTATTCTCAATAAATAATTTGAATGGTTGTTTTTCTGCTGACCATTGCTGTTCCAAGAAGAGTTTAGTCCTTCCTCCCCCTCCCCCCCTAAATATCCATGATGAAGATGATGTGTGTGTTGTTTCAGTTTGCCGATCCCCTCGCGTACTGGTAACCTGAAGATACAGCAATGTCTGCAGCACTTCACCAAGGAAGAGGAGATGGACGGAGACGAGAAACCGGTACGTACGGGGCTTTGGCGTTTAGGGACCATCCATTAAGTACGTTCCGTACCGAAAGGGTAAAAACGGGACCCTATTACTGAGCCTACGCTGTCTGTTTGTCTTTCCGTCAGCCGTCCTACCTTTAAATGGCTGTATCATTCGAACCGTAATAGATCCGGTTTCGGTGAGTGTGCGCAAGAGCTTCATGACCTTATTCCACCCTCCCCCTTTTACTACAGGACAAGTAGAAGGACTGCACACTATCACCCCTTCCTCGTGGCAATTACAAAGATTCGTACTCAACTATTTGGGTCGTACTGCTCAAGAATGGAACTCCCTGCCGTCCTCCTTGTTTCCTGAGAACTACAATCTAGGGATCTTCAAGGCTAGAGTGAATAGATTTGTTCTAGATCAACGTGTTCCATCCTCGGCCACACCGTCGCTTACCATCAGGCGAGTTGGTGGCCAAACGTAGATCTATTCTATATTTAAAAAAAAAAGATAGCCAGTTGAAATTTTCACAGAATAAGTAACGTTATGGCGGATTAATTAAAAAAAAATACAAAAACGTTTTTTTTTTACGTATTTTTGTATTTGCTTTAGGTAATAATAAAGAATGATAAAGATTTTTATTTTCTTTTAGTTATAAAATACAACTAAACCTAATTATTTTGACAATATTCTAACAAAAATTTAAATTACAAACAAAAAAAAAATATTTTTAATCGAATAACCCGCCCCTAACTGTACCCTGTGCGAAGGTGCCCATAACACTAGCAGAATTGCCACGCTGAATGGCTATGGCCAACCTTTGCACAAGGTACGAGCCGGAGCGAGGGTCATTATTTTTCTCCCTCAACCTGCGCCCCAACTCACCAATGAAGCTTCTGGCTTCAGTGGCCCAACTGCCCAAGTAACTTTGCTTTAGTGTAAGAACGGTAATACTTACAAGCGTCAAACTTGGCATGATTATAGTACACACATAATGGCCAAGTGCAAATCGGTGACACATTTCTTTTCATTAGCAAGTGAAGCAACGTAATTCGATTACATGGACGACCACAACATTTCTTTCACCGAATCGAAATTGCATATTTTACTAATGTAGAAAGTCGGGTTTTTAAATTGATTATTATTGTATTTGGTGGTACGGAACCTTCAGTGCGCGAGCCCGACTCGCACTTGGCTTGTTATTTTTTTAACGTTGTCAATATTAGCCCCGTTAGCTCAGTTGGTAGTGTACCTGCCCTCTGCGCTTGGGGGCGTGGGTTCGATTCCCACCTAGGACAAACATGTGTGTTTGTTCTATGTCTGGGTGTTAATATCTATTTAAGTATGTATTTAAAAATATATATGTATGTATATCAGTCTCTGGCAGCCATATTACAAGCTTTGCTTAGTTGCGATGACCATGTGTGCAATAATGTCCCAATTATTTATTTATTAATTTTTATATTGCAGACGTGTTCGAAGTGCGGCGTGCGTCGCAAGTGTCTCAAATGGTTCACCGTACAGAAGTTTCCGCAAGTGCTCGTGCTGCATCTAAAGAGGTAACTGAGCGCGGACGTATTTCGGATGGCATTCGTATCAGCATTGACGGTTGCTATTATATGCACCATTCCATTTTAATGTTGGTCGGCGTATTTTCGGGTCGCGGTCGCGTTTTTGGCAACGTATTTGTGATGCCTCTGGTGTTACAAGTGTCCATAGGCGACGGTGACTGCTTACAATCAGGCTTTTCGGATTTTTTATAACATAAAACGAATTCGTCATCTTCAACAAGAATGACAACTAAACTGTAACAATAAAATTGTTTATTTTATGTCAGTAATTTAACGAAATCCTCTCTCTAAACTTTCCCAGAGTTTTACGACGAACAACTTTTGTAAATTGAAGGTAATAAATAATTACCATAGGTAATTATTACCATACCATACCATAGGTTATAATTACCATAGGTAATTATTTATTACCTTCAAATTATGGTAGGTTTAATAGCTACTTTATTACCTCGAAGATAGAGACCTTATTTATTTAAATTTATTTGCGGAGTGAATTTTCTGTGTGTATTTTGTATTCTGTATGTTTGTCCAAAATTTGAAGCCGTTATTAAAAAAATATATATATATATTCATAACAGCATTAACCTAATCTTCCATTTGTGAATTTGTACTTAATTTGTAAGTTTGCAATAAAGTATTAAATAAATAAATAAATTTTCTATAGATCTGACATATAAATTTATAGAAACTTTCTGATGGTGAGTGCTTGTTTACCTTTTTAATGATTGTAAAACGGAAGCACAGTGTTTATTTAATAGATAAGTTCTTTTTTTATATATATTACACGGGAATTGCTCACGTAAGATTAGGCCGGTTACTCCGACTATAGTTTCAACCGCATTCGGCGGTCTTTATCCAGGAGAATGCGCGCGCGCGGCTGCGAAGAAGGCCCATGAGACATACGCCCACGTCTAAACGTGGGCCCGAATAAGTGCAGTTTGCAAAATCACGCGACCGCAACCTTTACGCGCCGAGATACGGTTTGCGGACGCGTGATTTTGCTGCACGTATTCGGGCCCGTGTTTAGAGTTGAGTGTACGGCCCCTAGGTCTAATCCCAAGTTTTTGCAATTTGCATTAAATTTTGTCAATTTTGTCAATTTGACTACAGTTTCAACCGCATACGGCGGTCTTTATCAAGGTACGTATTGCAAACAAGAAGCGCACGTGACGACAACGGATGCTGATCGGGTGCGGGGGTGGGGATGCGTGGATAAATATGGTGCGCCGGCGCGCACTGGAGCTCTTCCCCACTCGAATCTTCCTGTGTTTCGGGAATACACAGAGCTCACCACATCGCCACCAGTCTCACGGTTACTCCCACGAACTCCATGAAGGCACGGTTTCCAAGTCGGTGGCAGGTTCCATCCTCCATCCCCATTGAAGGTTGGAAGTCGACTGATCTCGATAGCTTCTCGGACTTTCCGGGGCACGAAGAATTTCTCCCGTGCCAGCACTTTCGCCTTGTCGAACCTAATATAATGCTGCGCACCGGAGCCCAGAGAATGTTCTGCCACCGCGGAACCATTGGTATCTAGCTTCTTCATGGAAGGTATATGCTCCGTGAGCCTCGTGGACATGTTCCTCTTTGTTTCAGATAAGTTCTTATTAGCTTAACCGGAACTTTAACCAGACTTTCTGAAACAAAGACTAAGGGGCGCCTTTTACCAGCACACCTTAAGTTTCTTCTTTCAAACATCAACTTCTCTTCCTGCTTTGATCCCAAATGTGTAATTTGCAGGTTTTCCCCGACGGAGCGTTTCCGCGGCAAGCTGAGCGTGCTGGTCGAGTTTCCCCTGTCGGGACTCGACATGGCACCCTACGCAGCCGCGAGAGGACAACAAGCCACTTACAACCTCTACGCTGTTAGCAACCACTCGGGTAAGAAGGACTGTTCAACCAAATGTTGCCTGGAAGAAATCGCTTTAGGCGATGAGGCCGCCCATTATACTGCCGTATACTTATTTTTGATGTTAGTTTAAGTATCTTTTGCATTTTTAACCGACTTCCAAAAAGGAGGAAGTAATGAATTCGACTTTTTTTTTTATGTTTGTTACCTCAGTACTTTCGACTGGGTGAACCGATTTTGATGATTCTTTTTTTACCCGCGTCTCTCACGATGTCGTCGGTTCATCTAGTGGGAGGCCTCCCACAAAACACTCCTCAAAAACTCTTATTATAAGTGAATAAATTTAATTTTGATGATGACTTTTTCTGATGATGATGCAATCTAATCTAAATATATATATAAAATGCTAATGTTAGTACGTAAAGACAGGGTTTTCTCTATCACCACCAACTCCAATCAACTTCCCGTTGGGGTGGTAAATACCCCTTGGTGTCCAGGTGGGAGTAAGGGAGTTTGGTCGCGGTGGGTGGAACAGGGTAGTTGTGGGTGGCAAAAATGTAAAAAAAATATTTCTGTCCATTTCTAACTCATAAGAACTTCTCATGAGAACTCATGAAAATTTCTGGAAAGATCTCAAAATTTCTGGAAAGATCTCAAAATTTCTGGAATGTTCCAAAAAGTTCCAAAATGTGTAAAATTGTTATTATTTACCGGGAATGTTCTAGAAAGTACTAAAATTTTCTGGAATGATTTAGAAAGTTCCAAAATGAGTTCAAACTGTTATTATCGATTTCGAATGTATGAGAAAGTTCTGGAATCATCTAGAAAATTTTAAAATGAGGGCAAATTATTATAATCAGTATAGAATGTTCGAGAAAGATCCTTTATACTTGAAATACAGAAAGTTTTTTTATACCATTAAACATGCATGTATTTTTACCCGAGCAACGCCGGGTTTCGCTGCTAGTTGTATATTATATTTTTTTTCTTAACCTATACTGTCCCACTGCTGGGCAAAGGTCTCCCCCATTTCCTTCCATAAATCTCGGTGCTCCGCCGCCTCTTGCCAACCTCTCCGGAATGAGTCAAGATCGTCACGCCAGCGTTTCCCAGGCCTTCCTTGACTGCGTCGTCCATCAGGCACCCACTGTGCGACGATCCTGGCCCATCGGTCGGGGTTCATACGCGCCACATGTCCCGCCCAATCCCATTTCAAGTTGTATATATGTGTGAATATTGTTTATTGCAGGTACGACGTACTCTGGTCACTACACGGCGTACTGCAAGCACCCATACACGGGCGACTGGCACGAGTATAATGATTCCAGGTAAGTCCCCTCAAGAACCCTCCTATACCCTTAAAACCCCCTTCTATATCCCTTTTGAATCTATATCTCCTTGGCTGGCTGGTAAACATGTAGCCAAAGTAAAAAAAAAATACACATAAATATTTATTATATTTATCACTGAACATCTAGAGCCGCTCAGCATGCGCAGAGACGTTGGGTCTCTTTGTCTTTTATCCCATTTACAACGGGGAATGTTCTGAAGAACTGTTCGATCTGATGCCAGCATCGCGGTTGTATCATCGCACCAGCCGCCACCGCCTGAAAGTTCATCCACATATCATAGATCGGTGGGCATCGCACACTGTGCGTTTTACGCGTTCCTTTTTGTCTTACACCTGCAATATGTGGAATGAGCGCTCCTACGGCATTTTTGAGTAGCTTCAATATGGTGTTCTTCAAAAGGGCTGTTAATAGAGTCTTTAAGGGTCGGCAACGTATCTGTGATGCCCCTGGTGTTGCAGGTATCCATAGCCGACGGTGACCGACTGCTTGTTTGCCACCTATGGCATAAAAAAATTACAAGCTATCCGATGATTTAAGAAATATAGAAAATGACGTAATGTTTCTGATGTATTAGAGTGATAAACAGAGCTTGGTTTTACGGACAGTTGCAGACCTCTATTTAAAACATGCAACATACTTCCTTTACCATTTATGTATATTAGGGACATTTGTATTTTTACCAAAGAACACCCAGTATATTTCCAAAAACGAAGTCAAGTTATTGCCATAAAAGAGCCAAGTTCACTAACCCATTGTATCAACCTCCTGTCAGAAAAGACTTGTACCAAAGAAATGTCTATAATTAATTGAAAATTTTGGACAATAACAAATTTAAAAAAGCGATCAAGATTGGCTACTTAAGCATTGTTTTTATAGTGTTAAGAAATATGTGGAATTTTTTAATTTAATATGATAATATAATTATAATAATGGGCGGAACACGTAGCCAGGATGCACCCTGTCAGATAGGCCCAGAGGATCACACAGTGGGTGCCTGAAAACGGACGAAGGAGCCAAGGCAGGCCGAGAAAACGATGGCGCGATGATCTCGAAGCGTTCCAAACACAGTGGCCAAATTTGACGGGTGATCACACTGTCTGGAACGAGATGGTGGAGACCTTTGCCCAGAAGTGGAACAGCATAGGTTAAATAAAAAAAAAACTTGTTCTTAAAATATATAATTTATTTAGCATAAGAACATTTGCACGTCTGCTTGCAGACTGAATACTGTGTACCTAAAATAATTTTAAAACCTCAATGTAATGTATTCTAGCAAATAAATAATTTGATTTGATTAATTGATAATTGGTATTGTAACACGTGTTGCAGAGTATCTCCGATCAAGCCTCGTGACATCGTGTCTCCAGAAGCCTACGTGCTGTTCTACGAGCTGGCTCCAGGATCCAGCCGCAACCATTCGTAGCGACCCTCCACGCCATGAGGTAAATCCGTACGAAGCGCTTTGATTCCACTTTTATTGTGCGAACTGCTAGTCTGTGGAATGCGCTGCCTGAATAGGTGTTCCCCGATAGCTACAATCTGGGTGTCTTCAAGTCAAGAGGGAATCGGTTACTTCTAGGCAAGCGTGATCCACTGTAGGCCGCATCATCGCTTAACATGAGGCGAGTTGGCGGCCAAGCGCAAGCCTATTTGGCAATAAAAAAAGAGGGTATCAATTCGACTGTATTTTTTTTATGTTTGTTACCGCAGAACTTTCGACTGGGTGAACCGATTTTGATGATTATTTTTTTATTTAAAAGCTGGTGCTTCCCATTTGGTCCCGTTTATGGTTTTTTTATATTGAGTATTATTAGTTAGGATATTTTTTTTGGCACGATTGTGACTGTAGGTATATCTCGATGGTTTGAATACAATAGAAATAAATAAATAAATATCTGGGACATTATAGCCCACATGGTCATCTGACCCCAAGCTTGTAATATGACTGCCAGAGACTGATATACATACATATATATTTTTAAATACATACTTAAATAGATATTAACACCCAGACATAAAACAAACACAAATGTTTGTCCTAGGTGGGAATCGAACCCACGCCTCCAAGCGCAGAAGGCAGCTTCACTACTAACTAAGCTAACGGGGCTGTCAACAATAGTTGGACATGTGAAAATAATCTGTAGATTCTCGAACTACTATTGTAGTGGTAGGATTCTTTTGCAGGGGTCCGCCTGGGGAAGTACCACACCTTTGCCAGTTATTCAACCGCCAAGCAGTAGTGTGCAAACACTACTGTGTTCTGGATTGAAGGGCAATGTTTCCAGCGAAATTACAGGGCACACAGAGATTTGACATCTTATATCTCGGGGTGACGAGCGCAGTGCATTGCCATCCAGGGTTTTGAACTGTTGAAGTTCAAAATTCTGAGTGGCGTTGAGCTGTTATGGGCAAGCGTGAAGAGCCATCAGGCGAGCGACTTCGCTCGTCTCGTCACTCAGTATCATAAAAAAAAAAACTAAATCACGATCGAATACCTAAGTATGTTTAAGAAAAATACAGTATCAAATTAAAAAATGGTCCATTTTGTTTTGTTGCAGAACAAATATCGTGAAAACTGAACAAGTGTTATCACCCGGACTTGCCTTTAGATAGAAATGATGACGCGGTAACGTTAAGTTTTTCTATTTTATTTAACACGTTAAGAACGCCATTTTGTATCATTTTTCATTTATTTATTGTACTAAAACCACATGGGTTATATAGGTCGGTTATTTAAAGTGGCGCTTTGCCATACTGCCCTCACAACCCCAAGAGCGGTAACTCAAAAAAAAAAGAGATTTTTGTTTTTTCGCACATCTGATAGCTTACAAAATTTCGCACCAGATGGACTAAGCAAAATAACCGTATCTACATTGGAACATTGAAATAAAACACTAAAAAAGGTTTTTTTCTTATAAAACTCACGTTTAAAAACTATTAATTCTAAACGAAATGACGGTATCTCATTAAAAACACACGAAACCATAATATTGGGTTTTTAAACATATATTTAAGAAATATATTGTTCCTAACATAGGCACATAAGTGAAAATAAATTAAATTACATGTCATTAAGGAAACGTAAAAGCAATTTTCACAAAAACTCGATTATCTCGAAATACACCTCGGTTTAGTTTTTTTTTTTTTTTTTTTGGGGTGAGACAGTCCCATAAATACGTATTCAATGTAAGGTCACTATATGTCAGCTGTCAGATAAAAATAATCGCCCTATATATCTTTCATTATCATTGTTTTAGATAGGTTGTTATATTTAATATATTCATGTTATATGTATGAAATGTTCGTTTTTTTTTAAATTATGCATTTCTTTTATCACACGCTGATGATATTTTAAAAGGAGTTAATGATAAAAAATACGCCATCATAATTTTTCGCTGTTGTTTAAAAAATTAAGCCTTTACAAGTTTAGACGTTAAAATTATATAAAATAAAAATTAATTTAAATTTATCTTGAATACGCATTTTAGTATTGAATTAAGGTGCTTAATCTTCACTAACTTCATAGGCCTTGATTGGTCTTGAGTTCTTTAAAAAAGCATTTTGTCAAACTTGATTAGAAATCTGTTTATTGTATATAATTCTGTAGATGCACACACAGTTCTCACAATACGTACTTACATAATTACCACATTGTAATCTAATTTAAACCATAAAGCATTGAGATCAGCACGGAAATCGAATGAGAGCGAAACGAGGCATATTTTTTATGCCTTGTTTTTCCAGTGCCATTTTTTAGGAGGCAACAGTGCATCTACAGAAGTATATGATCGAAGTATTGTGTTTAATTATAATTCAATGTAGCGGTAGGGCTCTTTCGCAGTGCCTGTGGAAGCACCATACCTTCTGCCAAGCAGTAGTGTGCAGACATTACTGTATTCCGGATTGAAGGGAAATGTTTCCAACTAAATTACTAAGCATAAAGAGATTTAATATCTAATACTGGATGTGAGGGAAACGCTCTCGAAGCCAAAACGCTATTATTATACTATCTAAACAGAATCGAATAACAATAACCATTTCCCTTATACTACGCTTACCATCAGGCGGCCCGTCTGCTTGTTTGCTGCTTATGGCATAAAAAATGTTATTTTTTGTGGTTTATAATTTTACGAACCAGCAATGTACAGCGTAGTCGCGTGCGCGCGGCGCAGGACGTTAGTTGACCTCTAGCGTCAGCTGATGTTTTATTTGCATTACATTGCGTACATAAAAAAACATTTATCTCTTATATTTGTGATAGCCTATCAGCAATCATCAGTGCTGTCACCAGGTTTCGTTTTCGGCAGCGTTTTCCTTATACCCTGTATTTCAGGTTGTCGAGCGCAGTGCATTGCCAAAATTGAACTGTCAAAAACTAAAACTCTGGCTGGCATTGAACTGTTATGGGCAAGCGTGACGCTTACCATCAGGCTACCGACTTGCTCGTCTAGTCACACAGTTGAATAATAAAAATGAATATCAGTCGTAGGACTGCACGTCAGAAATGAAAACTTTAGTAATTCGCCTATTCTACAAGAGATGGCGCTGTTTTAAAATACACGGTACAGCGTGAGTTCTATGATTTTTGTTTTCACTTCAAAAACTTTATTTATTTATTTATTTAAGGACAAATGCTTACTGCGACAAATGCTTATTTGCTTAGCGAGACCCCAGGCCAATTCGAGGCCAATCAAGTTGAAGCCTATAAAAAGGTAAATTACACTACTTGTTAAGTAATGTCATATTTACCTACCTAGAACTACTCTTTGTTATATTTGAAATGTTTTATTTATATGACAGAACTTGAGTAACTATATTTTAGTTTTTTTTTTTAATAATAAAAAGTAATAAATCAACTTCACGGGATAAAAACAGTCGAATAAGGAAACATTTTCATTTTTTTTTATATATGCTGAGTTGGGGGTCGGTTTTTGTGACAATGCACCTGTTTACTTCTATTTTAATATTTCTTGTTTTATTGTTTTTATTTCATTGTCACAAAATAAACTTTTCTGATTTTCTGATTTTTCTATCAGACTGTCAGTAAAGTAATATAACAAGAAGAAACGTTTATATTATCGCCTCCACCACTTTACAGGGGCATGAGTTTGACTTGACCGTGACTTTACTTGACTCTGTCTGTGACTATGACTTGTTAAACGTAATTTATTTCTATGTAAACTTGTTTACATTGAAATAAATGGCTTATAGTAATTTTTAAACTTTCGCGATTCGAACACATGTTTTCATATTTATCGGGACTTAAGAAAAAAAAAAGGAAAGGTATCTATCTTTGCGAAAGGTATCTATTTTTACCTATATTTAATAGTGCGCGATAAGTCCCGATAAATATGAAAACAAATAAATGGCTTGTTTGTAGCTTCAATATGGGGTTCTTCAAAAGGGCTGTTAATAGAGTCTTTAAGGGTCGGCAACGTATCTGTGATGCCGCTGGTGTTGCGGGTATCAATAGGCGACAGTGATTGCTTACTATCAGGCGGCCCGTCTGCTTGTTTGCCACCTATGGCATAAAAAATATTGTTTGATATTATGACTGTACGTCTCTGTATGGTCATGATAAAAAAATAATTGAAAATTGGTTTGTTTGTTTGATATTATCCAAAGCCATGGGAGAAATTATAACTGACTGTTCTAATTATATTATAAAACTTTACCTTATTGTATATTTGTAAAGAAACCAATGTTTTTTTTTGGCATCGCACGTCTTACGCATTCGCACACAAACTATAGTTAGTTCAGTTCTGTCACATAAGTCAAATCTACTTATAAAAACATGGTACAAACATTAAATATAAAGAATTGAATAAGAAATATGATATTAGCTGGAGGAATTATATTGCGGGTGTGTTTTTTAACTGTCCTGGTTTCAATAGACTATTTAAATGATAGAAAAAAAAAACATTTTTTTTCTTCTAAGTCCGCAAAATTAAAAAAAAAAACTTTTTAACATGTTTCTGTTGCAAGCTTGCAATTGTTTTTGTTTTTAAATCTCAAAGCTAGATTAATAGGTCTGGAAAAAATATTTTGTTTGATTGTTTCAGACAGGCTAGGCGCTTGACTATAGCTCGTTGGTGTTATCGAAGACATTAGCCCGCCTAGCCTGCAAACTATTTAAATACTTGTTTTGCTATACAACCCTAAAAAATGTACCCGCAATTATAGGTAGGAATCTAGTGTTCAAAAAAGTAATTATCTAAATTGTAAGCTATGAAATTAAACATCACTGTACCAATTTATTTGTGGAGTGGAGTGATGGAGCCACTACTGTATTTTCTGACAGCCGTCCGTAGAATATTCTTAGTTCCATCATTTCGACAGCTCTGCAAGTAGGTTGTTAGTTCTATTTTTAAATTTCGGTTACCAGTATTTTGCTTTCGAAATATTAAATTGTATTCTACCCTCGAATCTTACTATTTTCGGAACTTAATTCGACAACTCCTACGTTGTTGCCATCTCTCTCTGACACGTTGTAATGAAAAGAGACAGATAGTTTTTATATGTCAAATTAGTTTGGGGAATACAACAGAATTGTGTCATTAAATATAAATATTCACTGGTTGGTCGAAAAATCATGTTTACTAATAATATATACATAAAATTCGTTGTATAGTGTTTATATTTAAGGACTGTCAAACGCAAGTTTTTCACAAAATTGTAACACCCTGTAATTTATTAGTTTACGTCACCTTCACTCTTATTGGGATTGACACGAGTGCGACGAGGACGGAAACTCTATCGCATGGATAACCAGTTCTTGAATAGAAAAATATGTATTTATACATGTTAAGCATTGTATTCCTTGGAAACATGCGTTTCTAATAATGTTTCAGAAAAAAACTTGTTTCTAAAATTTTGCAATGCTGTTCGTACAATAGGCTACTAATGTAGGTGACTCTCGTGAGGAAACCGTACCATTACTTCATCTTAACTCGCTACTATAAGGTGAGTTTAAGACTATAACATAGTTTAAACTACTATAACATAGTTTAAACTACCATTGTAACAAATTTTTACTATTTCAAACGGTCAATGGAGAAATGTAAGTAATAAGGTGTGTTACTGATAAAAATATATACACTGCTTTACATGATAATATAAAGAATAATCATCGATTTACACGCTGACTGTCATAACATTATAAACAAAAAATGTTTCGTTTTGATATCTTTTAATTTGACAGAGTAACATGGTAACAAGAAAAAATATCAAATTGTTACCATTTCACTCCGTCAAATTAAAAGATATCGAAACGAAACATTTTTTTGTTTATAATGTTATGATAGTCAGCAAAACTTGAGTGTGTCAGTTTTTGTAAATTCACACTCAGTAATTTTATATCGTCAATAATGTACAAATGTGCGAGCTAGAAAGCTGCACACGAATAGAGGCCCCTTAATAATGTTAAATTTGTGGCACAGGCAAAGCTATGGCGGGAATCTGGTTCTTTACATGACACTAACGTTGAAATAGCTATTATGGAGAGCGCCCAAGTCGCCTCGTGTACGAACGGCGTTACAGAAACGTAAATGTAATCAATTCTAGGAAAATTGACCAAAAATGTAAAATTACGTGACTTTTCTGAAACAGTGTCACAAAACGAAATGTCATCAAGTGAATATAGCCTTCATTTAAGTACGCTTTGTTGAAACGAGTTAACAGATTGTTTTTTTTTTTTAATGTTATTTGTAATAATTTTATTCAATTGTTGAGAGTTTTTAGTATTATATTTCCTTTTTTTTTTATATCACAAAATGAATCTTAATTTTAACCAAAGATGCTTAAATTATGAAATGTTAGTAAAATATTCGCTAAAGGTGCTTTTTTAACAATTCGATTGCCACAATTGGCCTGGAAACGTGTCATTCAAATAACATCAACAATGGACAAGCTAACTTATTTTTGTTGCTCAGAATGGTTCCTTAGAGGTTTGTAATTAATAACACTATTCAACACTAAAAAAAATCTGATTTGGTTCATATTGTTTCATATCGAGGTTGACTAATAATAAATATATGTAAGCATTTTTTTTTCGTCTAGAAACTGAGAAATATGAATTTTAAGTTTTGACGTAAGTTTGATTTTTATATTGCGGGTATTTTGTAAATCGAAAAAAATTTGATGTTATATAAAAATCCTATTTACACATTTGTATTAAGGTCAATAACAAGGAATTATAATCACATAGTAGGAACTCAGATAAAATAAATAGGCCGTAGGCCGCATCATCGCTTAACATCAGGCGAGTTAGCGGACAAGCTCAAACCTATTCTGCAATAAAAATTGAAGAAAAATATATATGAGATGTTATATAAAAATTCTATTTACATATTTGTATTAAGGTCAATAACAAGGAATTATAATCACGTAGTAGGAACTCAGATAAAATAAAGTGTGTTTTTATTTGTTGATTAGTGTAATTAGTTTACCAACCGCAAAATAAAATAAAAAAATTAAGCTATAACTGCTATAAGGTACTAACTAAAACAGATAAATATTCTAGTACATTACAAGGGAGCAAATGACTAACTATGAAATTTTTTCTAACCTTTTTTTTAAATCGGGCAAGTGCCTTTATAGTGAAGTTTTTTTTTAAACTAACGCGAAGCGCTTTGATTCCCTTTTTATTGTGCGAACTGCTAGTTTGTGGAATGCCCTGCCTGAATGTGTGTTCCCCGATAGTTACAATCTGGGTGTCTTCACGTCAAGAGTGTATCGGTTTCTTCTTGGCAAGCGTGCTCCATCGTAGGCCGCATCATCGCTTAACATGAGACGAGTTGGCGGCGAAGCGCAAGTCTATTCTACAATAAAAAAAAAAATATTGGGCAAGCGCCTTTATAGTGAAGCTTTTTTTAAAAAAAATTTTTATCGGGCAAGTGCCTTTACTTTGAAGTGATATTTTGTCATCACAAATTACTTACGTTTTTTTATCATTAAAAACTCAATTTGTATCCCTCCAAATCATGTGTTAAATGACGCTACTTTGATCCCTATATTAAATAATTATCAATTTAAAAAACCGCCTTCAAGATTAGTACATACTCAATTTCATTTACTTTGATGACATATTTTTTTCAGTTATTTTGTGTTAAAAACCAAATTACTAAACTGATCTTGATGAAATGTATATGGGACCACCTCTGAAGTATGGTCTACAAAACAAAAAAGGAGTCGTCAAAATTAATTTATAATTGGCGGAGAAATAGGTGAACATACATAAAAAAACAGTTAAACATAGAACCACTTCTCTTTTATGAAATCGATAAAAAATTATAACATGGTAAAAAAAAACCCACATTTTTGTATGGCTACATAGTCTGGACAATTTGCGAAGGCTCACACCATCATCCATTCTAGTATGATTTGTGTCTTCGTAACTTATCTGGATTATAAGGTCTCTGGCTGTCACGGCCAGAGACAACCAGATTTAGAC
The DNA here is from genome assembly GCA_949125355.1 of Agriopis leucophaearia. NCBI lineage: Eukaryota > Metazoa > Arthropoda > Insecta > Lepidoptera > Geometridae > Agriopis > Agriopis leucophaearia. The sequence continues at coordinate 6,739,154 of OX421291.1, read as the reverse complement.
TTTATTTCGATGCTGGTAATAATGTTTTTTTTTTTATATTGCATCCACACATTAGCTGCCCCAAGATCGTTTTTATGCATTTTTGTTGTAGTACATTGTTTTTGATATATCCTACTTAAACGCTCTAGAAATACTGGAATTAAATTTCAAACTTGAAAAGTTATATTTTCAGAATGTTTTAAGTAGGACAGCTCGAAAACTTGTTGAATGAAAACAAAATATTCTTCAGAAAAATCTTGGAAATAAGGCCAATGTTTGGTAGATGTGCCCAGGCCAATCGAGGTGGGTCGTGTTAGTGAAAAGGCACCTTCAGAAGGCATTTTAATAATAGTCTTATTAAGATGTCATGTATTATTAATAATAGTAATTTATGAATGTAACAGTTGGGACCCCGGTCCAAGATAATTATTTATGTAAAATACGTAACAGATTTCTATTACAGAAATATATATTTAAATGATTTAATTACGAAGGCGTTTTATTGGTATCTATAGTTCCTTGAAAAAGGTAAGTATCTATAGTTCCTTGAAAATAGGTAAGTATCTATAGTTCCTTGAAAAAATGGCAAGTATCTAGTTCCTTGGAAAATGACAAGTATCAATAGTTCCTTGGAAAATATCTATAGTTTCTTGAAAAATTGCCAGTATCTATAGTTCCTTGGAAATGGTTAGTATCTATAGTTCCTTGGAAAATTGCAAGTATCTATAGTTCCTTGAAAAAATGGTATCTATAGTTCCTTGGAAAATGGCAAGTATCTATAGTTTCTTGGAAAATGGCAAGTATCTATAGTTTCTTGGAAAATATCTATAGTTCCTTGGAAAATGGTAAGTATCTATAGTTCCTTAGACAATGGCAAGTATCTATAGTTCCTTGGAAAAAGGTAAGTATCTATAGTTCCTTGAAAAAATGGTATCTATAGTTCCTTGGAAAATGGTAAGTATCTGTAGTTCCTTGGAAAATGGCAAGTATCTATAGTGCCTTGGAAAATATCTATAGTTCCTTGGAAAATGAAAAGTATCTATAGTTCCTTGGAAAATCGTAAGCATCTATATTTCCTTGGATAATGGTATCTATAGAACCTTGGGAAATGGTAAGTATCTATAGTTCCTTGTAAAATTGCCAATATTTATAAATCCTTATAAAATGGTAAGTATCTATAGTTCCTTGGAAAATGGTATGTATGTATATAGTTCCTTGAAAAATTGCCAGTATCTATAGTTCCTTGAAAAATTGCTAGTATCTATAGATCCTTGGAAAATGGTAAGTACACCAGAATCTACAGCTCTACAGTCTGGCCGCTGACAGAATGCCTATGACAGCTGCAATCATCGTCAGCCCATCTGTCATGTTCCCACAGCTGGGACACAGGCCTTCTCTTAGAGAGAGACGACGGACTCTAATCCACCATGCTGGCCCATTGTATTTTGGTGAATGCCATATGTCATTGAAGTTTTTACGATGTTTTCCTTCACAGTTAATAAGTACTAAATAAGTGATTGGTGCAGGGTCGAGGATCGAACCGGGTAGCATCAGATTGTAAAGCGCACATGCTGCCGCTCGGCCACCATCGCTCATCTGCCAGACATCACAGCACCAATACTTAACATTGTAAAAATCTGAATAACAACATTTGCTCTTTGGTGTAATATAGTACTCGTTGAGATTGAAAGCTCACTGTTTGAAAACGACTATTTTAGTAGGTATATGCAAGAACGATCATATGTATATAATAATTTCTTAAAAAAAAAAAAATTAAACTGGCAAATACACAAGATCTTCGACGCCAAAATCATCTCAAAACGCAAGAAAAAGTAAATTCGGTGTCATAAAGTTAGTTGTCAATGTCATGGACGTAGACACTTTTTAATTTTATGTTTTTGGCTTCAAACACAATGTTGATTATAACAGAATCGAATACTTTGATCATAATATAGCTTGAATTTGCCTTAAACTCGAACTACAAACGCACACTTCAATAATGACCGGCACACAACTGTAAACGAAATTATTAAATAGACAACCTGGGGATGGTGTAAGAACTAAAGGGTGAACTGCATATTTACACTGAATTTACACTGAATATTTACAGTGTATTTTTTCTAAGACTGTAGGTATAACAATTCCATTTATTTTTACTGAGATCAAATAGCACAAAAATTGCAAGTTTCGATAGGTTTCAGACACGATTAATTGACGAATTCGATTTCGCCAGCCACATATGCGCTCATAACTGCAGCTAGCCAAGCATTGCCGAGGTAAGGACCCTGAAAGACATTGTAGGTCCATAATGTTTGTGAAATTTTGAAAATGGTGTATATCCCTCTATGGGTGCATGACTATAAAAAGTTTAAGAATCATTGCTTTAAAGTATATTGTTATATCAGGGATCTTGTGAATTCTGTATAGTTAATGCCATCTATCATAACGTATGAAAATAAAACGAAATTTGGCGTGGACGTGAAAGTCGTGAACCGAGGGTTACACAGGAAGGGCGCCCGACATTACCACTTATTGACGTAGTTGAGCTACTGAACCACAGATGGCGCTATACCCAATAACACATTCAATCAATAAAACATTTTGAGAATGAAGATGCCCCGTCAATGGACCAATTCATATCTTTGATATAATGTGGGCGTTTTATCAGACAAACGTATATTGTAATATCAACCTAGAGCTTTGTGTTCTAAGATATGTATTTTTTTACAAATAGTAATCATTTACCTTATTGAATATAGTTATGCCCATATTATTATTTTCTTGAAGCTTTCCCCAGTTTATTTATACATAACATCATTGGCTGTCTTAGTATTTTAGCCTATGTACTTGCATTTATAAATCAATGCTATTTTGTAAATTCAATAATAATTAAGAAGTATAATTAAGTTAAATTACTTTAATATAGTAGGTATGAAATATGAGATGAATAAAAATTGCTTTGACATATCGGTTTTTATGAGGCGTATATTTTTTTCCCGAGGTAACAACTGTACCGTCTAATAATTTCAATTAAGTACAACAAAAGAATTCAGCGAAATTGTTTGGGCCTTTGTTATGTTCTTACGTAGTTAGCCGTATCTAGGTAAGTATGGGAAAAATCGATATTTGGCTGACGTACGCCCCACACCGTCTAGCAATTTGAAATTGCCGCGTGTGACGTCACAGCCAAGCCGCTTAACCAACATCACTATACCCATCTCTGTTTATCGCTTGAAAATTGAACCAGCGCGTGCGAGATAGCACACCGCGTAAACGTTGTGAATCGAGTTATTTTTTTCGTGAGCGAGTGATGTTCAATGCGATCCATACGCATTGATAAGAGAAATGCTGATAAGCACTTCTGTCAAAGTTATTGTGCCGTTTGCACCGTCGTTAAAATAGCACAAAAGACTACCGATAGCAGTTTAATTGTGAAAGGAGTGTTAAAACCCGGATTTAATGATAATAAAATTGAGTTGTTAATGAAACATCGGAGACCGCCGCTGAACGTCCCAATACGAATGACGTGGAGACGGTGGCGCCGCCGGTGGCAGGCGCGCAAAACTAAACAGTAGTCGAAAATCTCGCGATGGATCCTTAGCTCCGGACCAATTTTCACGCGTTATTCACGAAAATGGCCAGCAATGTGAAGTCAATGCACAAAACCAAACATTTCCCGATTGACCAGCTCGTGTGTGTTGGCAACTATGAGCTTGAAAAGACCATCGGGACGGGCAACTTCGCCGTTGTCAAACTTGCTACACATGTTATAACTAAGAGTAAGGTGCGTACCTATCGTATCGTCGCGTATTCCAGTGGTTATAGTGTTTTATTAGTGTAATTTACCTGTACCAAGTGTATAGTGCGACGTGTGTGTCGCCTGTGTGTTGTTGTGCTTGTTTATCTTGTTGGAAACCAATGGTTTTTTTCCACTGGGGCGAAGGTTCTTGGCTGCGCTGCGCTCAGGTTTGCCAAAGTTTACACCAGAGAACCAGTTTCGTTTACTATCTGATGACTGTAGACGGAGAAAGAACGTGTTTTTACAAAAAAATAACATTACGTGACATAAATAGAAAGCACTCTGTATAACATACGACGACTTGTGACTAGCTACTTTTGAATTCAGCTGGATTACACTGGTTATTTTTTTTCTTTTTCGATTAAAGAAAATAAACATGCCTAATTTGCATTCATAAATTAAAATTCCTATTTTTTTTCGATAGAAATTTGGGTATTGCCCTGTTTTGAGAATTTGCATTATTTAATGGGTGACCTTCAGTAGTATTTTTTAATCATTATTATCAATTGAGTAGTTTCCTCGTCTTGTCTTGTCATTGGAGGAGTTTATTTGTCTAATTATTTATTTCCTTGTCTGAGATGTGGGATTAAATTCTTGTTAGACTCTTATTGGTACGTTAAAAAGTTCTCACAATCTGGTTTCATCTAGTTTTTTATCAATTTAATGAAGACTGCATCTACGTCTGGGATATTCTAGGGTTATTACTTGAAATTTGAACAGTCCTGACCTGACAAAGCTTGATATTCACAAAATGAAACAAATATTTACTAATGGGATTAACAAAATATCTCTAAAGATGAAAAAGTCAAATATTTAGGAGTATCTCAAAGCCACCTTTCTATTGCTAAATATTCCCATTGCCATTTTAAGTTAGTTTTTGGTATGCCTAATGATGTATTGTATGGTAAATGTCTGGAGAAATCCAGACAGTAATCCTCTGATGCTTGGTGAATGTTGGCTAGTGCCAGAATAAACTGCTGGAAGCCTCTTGCATGACCAGCCGGTCTATTCTGCAAGCTAAGTGAGCGCGCAAGTGAAGTGATAAGCTAAGTGAATGTGATTTTTTCTTGCCTATTTCTGCAGATAAATGTCAAAACATCATATTATAAGGGTAAGGGACTACAGTGAAGGGTGATCACTCGACATTTTGATATTTCTCTATAGTAATCGACAAGAAAAATACACGTTCACTTAGCTTGCAGAATAGACCAGCTGAACCGTTGTTCAAAACAAACAATCTCTCAGGCTTAACACAAGCCGAAACTTGCTATTATACATATCATCCTACAAAACACCGAGTTGGCGCAAGTACACAAAAGCAATAGGAAAGCAAGTCTCAAATCTGTGTTTAACTCCTGACATTTAGAAACACTTAGCTGTGTCCGTGATCACAGGTAGACTAGATGAAGGATGTCTATAGAATTACCCTATTCCCTACTATCTATATATATACGTATATACACCTACTTGCCTATATATCACACACACACATCACATCAGCCAATTAACGTCCACTGTAGGACAAGGCCTTCCTCATAGAGAGGGGTGTTGCCATAATCCCCACGCTTGGCAGGCGGCTTGGGGATCGCAGTACATTCACCGTATACTATTAGGACGCTGCTGCCCATGCTCCGGTGGTTCTGGTCGCAGTTTTAGGACATACACGGGTGCCTATATATACTTACCCGGTAATACAATGTACTTACGCATTCTGGTTTAAATAACTCTTGGCATTCTCTACGTTAACATGTAAACCTATTTAGAAATAAACTTAACTTTACGTTTCTTTACTTGTTACTTGTGAAGCGGAAGCAAATTCGAATTCGCTGTGTAGCGGGCACTTTCCACGAGTTAGCCATTCATTGGTCCATTTTACGTCACCTGGCTGCAGCTAATTCAGCCACCCGTCTCCTCCAGAAAAACCAGCAGCTCGCTGATGCCTGTGCAGGCTTCCCAGAGCATCCACGGTGATCCGAGGAAAGTGTTTTGTGACAAGTAAGGCAGTGACCTGTGACTACCCCAACAACTTGCCGGTGTTTGACGCGGCTTACATTCGACAATCTATGGTAGTATCTGAAATTAAGTTCCAGAGAGATTCCCTTGATTGTTTACAGTTTTTGGTCTTGCCTAGTATTCTTTGTGAGTTCTTGTAGTACATTGTCGACACCAGGATCTGATTTGGCTAAAAGGTAGGGGGATCATCGGTTCGGGCCCTACAGCTCGTATGCTCGAGCCTTTCCTCGCCAGTTCATCAGCCACATAATTTCCTCTAGACCCGCTGTGCTCCTTGATCCATTGGAGAGTAATAATTATAATTGTTGTTTTGTTTTAGCCAAATCAGATCCTGGAGTCAACAACATATTACAAGACTTCACAAAGAATACTTGGCAAGTACCAAAACCTGTAAACAATCAAGGGAAGCTTTCTGGAACTTAGTCTGAGATTCCCCTGTAGATTATCGAATCAAAAACGCGACAAACTCCGGCAAGTTGTTGGGGTAGGCACAGGTCACTGCCTTTTAAACAAACGTCTTTTCAAAGTTGGGGTTACAGGCCATCCTATGTAGAGGGTGTATGGAGACCTCTGTTGCCCCATCTGTTTTAGACCCATCTGTACAAATCTTTACTTCCATGACTATAATATGTATGCACAATAGTTACTCAGTGTCGCATAGTGATTAGGAATATAGTTAAAGGGAAATGGTAAACTAATTTCATGACATTTCTATAATCATCCATCATCTAGTTCATAGGTGACCACATCATGGACACTGCCATGTGTTTGCGTTAGAAGAAACTGAATCACTTGTGATTTGAAAACCTCCAGATTGTAACTATCAGGAACACCCATTCAGGCAGCGCATTCCACAGACTAGCAGTTTGCACAATAAAAGTGGAATCAAAGCGCGCGCATAGTACGAGTAGCATTTGGTCCCTTGAAACAATGTCTCTCCCATTGTGAGCAGAGCAATAATATTTGATTCATCATCATCATTTCAGCCATAGGACGTCCACTACTGGACATAAGCCTCCCCCATCGATTTCCAATAGGGCCGGTTGGAAGCGGCCTGCATCCAGCTTTTTTCTGCGGTCTCTTGTCCATCTTGTGGGTGGACATCCTACGCTGCGCTTACCAGTCCGTGGTCTCCATTCGAGAATCTTCCGGCACCATCGTACATCTGTTCTGCGTGCTATGTGCCCTGCCCGCTGCCACTTCAGCTTGCTAATATGTGACTTACCCACTCAAAAATCGGGAATATTCCATAATTTAGGAAGTACGTCACAATTGTCCAAAATCAATCTATTGACACACATGTGCCAATATTATTGCGAACGGGAGCAAACAGTCAATATTATGACTGGCTTCACTTCAAAGGACTGGCCACTTGTTTGTGACTACCACAAAAAACTTTTCATAATAAACATCTTAGCAAAAATACTTTAGAACTGCACACATTAAAGTTAATATACTTATATACAATATTTATTAAAAAAACCGACTTCAAAATTAGTAAAATATACGCAAAAAAAACGAACATGTTTCAGTTATTTATATTAATCATCCAAGCAACCGGAGTCGCCCATTTTATACTAATTTTAATAATTTATATTTTTCCGTTGGGGAAGAAAGGTTCTTGAGTGGAGACCACGAACCGGAAGATGCAGCGTAGGTAGGACTCCCACTAGATAGACCGACGACATCGTGAGAGTCGCGGGCATCCAGTGGATGCAAATGGCAGGATGTCGTTCAGTGTGGAGGTTAAAGGGGGGCCTATGTTCAGCAGTGGACGTCTTTTGGCTGATGATGATGATACTAATTTTGTGAAGTCGGTTTTTAAATTGATAAATTTGATTAATTATCTATTCTATACATATAATAAAAAAAAACTGTAATTGTTAATTTATAAAAAAAAAAATAGAGGTGTCAAGGGACACCCGGATTGAACGAAGTTCCTTTCTATGTTATGAGAGAGAGAGAGAGACAGACAGAGAAACACGCGCACGCCGCACGGCTTACAACTTTAGCAAAAAGTGTCGTTACAACTTTTGGTGTTAATTTTTTCCGTCTAGCCCCCTTTCGCAACGCGCGAAAGGGAACTTCGTTCCAAAAACACACAGGGCGTCTTAAAATAAGCAGCTGAACACGTTCAGACAGTTTTTAGTACGAAGTCGCTAACAAAAGCACTAGTTGTAAATAATTAAGTACTTTATTCAATAATAATTATCAAAATAAAAAACAGCCTTCATAAAAATGTCAGAACTAGACCAAATTGAAATGGGACCACACGGGAAGCACCAGCTTTCAAATAAAAAAGAATAGTCAAAATCGGTTCACCCAATCGAAAGTTATGAGGTAACAAACATTCAAAAAAACCAGTCGAATTGAGTACCTCCTCCTTTTTAGAAGTCGGTTAAAAAGAGTAAACCTAATGTCAACATCTCCAGAGTTCCAGAGTAAAAGATGAGTCGCACGGGGTCACACGCTGGCCTTGTAAAGGTAGCGAGGTTTATTTAGGTATCTAGGCTGGTTAGGTATAGGTATACCTTAAAGCCAGTGCCGTAAATAGGGCTGTGCCAGCGGTGCCCAGGCACAGGGTGCAGACTCTGGAGGGGCGCGGAAATGACCACACCAGGACCAAGTTTTGTTTTCAAGGGCGCAGTTATAGAAGCTCGCACAGGGCGCATAAAAGGCTAGTTACGGCACTTTAAAGCTTCGGTCACACGAAGCTACCAGTTTACTTATTTCTATAGATCGCTGCGAATAAATTCTGCCTGTTGTCACATGTATGTAGCAATTGCGATACGCTCGCTTTTTAACAGACTTCCAAAAAGGAGGAGGTTCTCAACTGGACTGTTTTTAGGGTTCCGTACCCAAAGGGTAAAACGGGACCCGATTACTAAGGCTCCGCTGTCCATCTGTCCGTCTGTCACCAGGCTGTATCTCATGAACCGTGATAGTTAGACAGTTGAAATTTTCACAGATGATGTGTTTCTGTGGCCGCTATAACAACAAATACTAAAAAACAGTACAATATTAATACATATTTAAGGGGGATCCCATATAACAAACGTGATTTTTTTGCTCGATATTGATAACGGCAACAGGTAGACGCTTGAAATATTCACTTAATATTGCGTTATATTATTCACTTTAAAAATAAATAATAAAATTAGAATATTTAAATTACAACAAACGTGTTTTTTTGCCGTTTTTGTAGATAATGGTACGGAACCCTTCGTGCGCGAGTTCGACTCGCACTTGGCCGGTTATTTCTTCCGAGGCGAATGATATGATTATTTCAATGATTCTCGTAGTTTAACAAACTAAAAAAACACGCTTTAAAATCGCTAATCCATACAATACCAAGCTAATTCAATACATAGATTGTCACATTTATTTAAGTATTTATTATTAAATGCGTAAATAGGCTTGCGTTTGACCGCCAACTCGCCTGATGTTCAGCGATGATGCGGTCTACGATGGAGCATACTTGCCTAGAAGAAACTGATTCACTCGCCATTTGAAGACACCCAGATTGTAACTATCGGGGAACACCCATTCAGGCAGCGCATTCCACAGACTAGCAGTGCGCACAATAAAAGTGGAATCACATGTGAATGTCGCCGCTTTTTTAATGCCTTCCTTTAAAACAAAATAACCGGCCAAGTGCGAGTCGGACTCGCGGACGAAGGGTTCCGTACCATTATTTATAAAAATGGCAAAAAAAAACACGTTTGGCAACACGGCACAAAACCTTAAATATTTATTTTATTGTTTTTTAGTATTTGTTGTTATAGCGGCAACAGAAATACATCATCTGTGAAAATTTCAACTGTCTAACTATCGCGGTTCATGAGATACAGCCTGGTGACAGACGGACAGCCGAGCCTTAGTAATAGGGTCCCGTTTTACCGTTTTTGTGTACGGAATCCTAAAAAAAATACTTATTCAGAACACTTACTCAAAGCAGAAAAACCGAGTCAGTGACCAGCCTCGAGCCGACCTCTTTTCCGCAAAAAACGCTTTCCACGGTTTTTGCTTACTACCCTCGTTTTTGCAGAAAAAGCGTGTGATTGCGCAATTATTTAGTTTAGTTTTTGTTTAAGACTATTCAGTTAAGGCCGCGCTCACCGACCAGCAGGCCTAGCATGGACCGTGGAAAAATTGTCTTTCCACGGTTTTTATCCACGAGTAGACGCGACAGAGCTAGAATATGGATACGTTTGTCTATTTCTAATGGGATAAAAACGGTGGAAAGACAATTTTTCTCTCACGACAACTCTCCATAGCCAGTGCTAGGCCTCCAGGGGCCATACGTCGTCGAAGACGTCCACGGCTGGACATAGGCCTCCCCCTCTAACCTCCACACTGAACGACATCCTGCCATCTGCATCCACTGGATGCAGATGGCCGGATGCCGATGCTTTGGATGCCCGCGACTCTCACAATGTCGTCAGTCCAGTGGGAGGCCTACCTGCGCCTTCCGGTTCGTGGTCTCCACTCAAGAACCTTTCTTCCCCATCGGTTATCGGTTCTTCGAGTCTGGCCTGCCCATTGCCACTTCAACTTGCAAATTTTAATAGCTATGTCGGTGACTCTGGTTCTTTGGCAATTATCTACGTTCCGGATTTTATCGCGCAAAGAAACTCCGAGCATAGCTCTCTCCATTGCTCGTTCTGTGACTTAGTTTCTCCAAAATGCCAACAGCGTTTTTAAATGTACGAGAATGTATGATATTTACTACTGTTTAGAGCAAATAAATTATCTTTATCTTATCTATAATTATTTGCGATGTGTTTTCCAAAGAAATTCACAATCTTTTTTTAAATTCCTAATTAGTGAATGTTTGACATTTAAACCTATTTCAAAAAAGAGGGGGTTCTCAATTAGGTTGTATTTTTTACCGACGAAAACGGAGGACGGTTCTATGTTCCACTGTATATATAATATATACACGATACGAACGATAAAATTTCAACTGTGTAACTATCACGGTTCATATGTATATTTTATGTATATTCACTGATATCTCCGCCAACTGTTGAACGATTAAATTATTTTTTTGTTCGGTAGTGTATACTTCCAATTTGGTCCCATTGTCAGAAGTCAGGATCTGATGATGGGATCCCAGGGAAAACGAGGGCAACCCTCAAATTTTATAGGCGCTTAATTTATAGTTTTTCATATATTTTTACCGACTTCCAAAAAGGAGCAGGTACTATGTTCGTCTGTATGTATTTTTTGTATGTTCATCGATATTTTCGCCAATTTTGAACCGAATTAAAAAAAAAAATTTTGTAAGTAGTGTGGTAAATCATAATCTAGTTCTCATTTTTCAAATATTTATTCATTCTTTCTATATATATTACAATATTCAGATCAATATGCTTTCGCTATGAACGCTCAAGCCAGAATGAATTCCTTTTTGCCAATCTCTCACTTCATTACATTTTTCCTACCCTCCGACAATCGTTCTTGGTTCGCACTGTTGCCGAGACTACCGAGTCAACACGTTTCCTACCGCCATTTTAGTAAAAATACTTAAAAAAATTGATATCAAATGGTTCAAAACCAAGAAAACATAAAGAAAAAATTAAAATAATAATATATACTTAGAAATCATGACAGTAGTCTGTTTTTAATTTGATTCGCTTGTTTTCATCAATGAACCGATTTGGAAAATTCTTTTTTGCTTAATTGAAAGGATATACTTTCTGATTGGTCCCATAGAAATCTCATCAAAATCGGTTTAGTAGTTTGGCTTTTTAAATCAAAATAACTGGAAAATTTTGTTAACTGGATGGCATACGAGTAGATCAGGGGTCTCCAAACTAAGGCCCGCGGGCCAAATCCGGCCCGCCACTGCCATCAATCCGGCCCGCGACAGGAATTGAAACTCGCGGAATTGTAACATGTCACAATTGGCATAGATGATCACTCTGTCATCCAGGTAATAACATTCTAAAATTCTATTTAACCAATCTAATACAAATTTAGTGAAGTCGGTTTTAGGGTTCCGTATCCAGAGGGTAAAAACGGGACCCTATTACAGAGCCTCATCATCATCATCAGCCAAAAGACGTCCCCTGCTGAACATAGGCCTATACGGGACTGGGGTTCAGTAGAGGCCAGAGAGAGAGTGTTAAGAGGTGGGGTCCGTGGTTGGGGTTACTGAGCCTAAGCAGTTTTAATTAATTCCATACAAATAACAATAAATAGTTAAATAATAATAGTAAAAATATGATTTAAAATAACAAAAATTTATACATATAGGGCCTTACTTAAAAACGTTACTCAAGTAATCTATGCTTAAAGATGCTCTCTCAACTTCTCGCTGACGACAATCGTCACACGCGGAAACGAGACAGAGCAATTTTAAGTTATCAACTTGAGTAACGTTTCTAAGTAAGACCTTTAATAATCTAAAAAAAATTACGTTTTACTCGAAAGGGTCCGTCCAGATAGTCAGTTGAAATTTTCACAGAATATGTTATGTTACGGCGGATTAACTAAAAAATGTAATAAGAAAAAGTCGAAAAGGATAAAAACCTTTTTTTTTTATCTTTTTTAACCTGTTTTTTTGGGTTCCGTACCCAATGTGTAAAACAGGACCCTATTAAAAAGACTCCGTTGTCCGTCTGTCCGTCTGTCACCAGGCTGTATCTCATGAAACGTGATAGTTAGACAGTTGAAATTTTCACAGATGATGTATTTCTGTTGCCGCTATAACTACAAATACAAAAAAACAGAATAAAATAAATATTTAAGGGAGCTCCCATACAACAAACGTGATTTATCTTTTTTGCTCGATATTGAAAACGGCAACAGGTAGACACTTGAAATATTCACAGAATATACATATTGGTAATTTTTATTTTTTTATTAGGTTCACAGAACTGGAAATACACAGGTATAACTTAAAAAGAACTAAAAAGTATGCGCCTATGTGTACGTCCTACTTGGATTGAACACAGCATACATAGAAAATATAGCATTTAGTTATATATTTTAAACTAAAATAAAACAAATATTTAAGGGGGGCCACATATCCCACCATGCAAAAAAACGTGTTTTATTTTGCTGTTTTTATGGATAATGGTACGTGCGCGATCCCGACTCGCACTTGGCCGGTATTTTTTAAATATGATAATGTTGAAATGTGCAAAACTACACTGGCCGCAACGCGGGCTTGATTACAAATACCATAGATTACATAATAGTATATAGAATACCTACTTAATTTACGCAGCACTATGTCGTAGATTAATTAATAGTTTGTATAAAAGCCAGGGGCGTTCAGTTTCGACCACAAGTAACTATGTATCAAGTTGGCTCAATTCAAGGATGTATATTAGCTGTGTCAAGGATGCCGCGTGAGTACAAGGTTTCTACTATAACATAAATATTTCTACTCATTGATGTAAGGAAATAGGGGGAAGATACGCGACGAACTCCTTGACGTGGACCGCACAAATTAGGCTCACGGGCCTAATCGACTTCAGTCACAATCGAACTGACGTTTGTGATAGCACGTTACTGGACTAAATTGTGTTACCAGTGCCGTAGCTGTCGGAGGGCTAGGCGGTGCCGTGCACGGGGGCCCCCAAGCTCAGGGTGCCCTTGGGCCCTGATCAAACATCAAACTGAACTTGCAAAATTTTTGCCCTTCATTCACATACATGTAGTAAGTAGCTTTGAGCACAATAAAGCTGATGATAAAGTAGTTTTGGACCTTTAAATTATTTATACTTTTACGTTTGAGAAATCCTAACCCAGTTTAGGTAGGGTCCCATTTTTTTGCACCAGGGCTTTTGGTTACCTAGCTACGCCACTGTGTGTTACAGTCGAATTAAGAACCTCTTCGTTTTTGGCAGTCGGTTAAAAACGGTGATACGTACAAGCGTCAAACTTGACATTATTATAGTACACACTCTAAAGTATAACAACAAATAATGGCCAAGTACGAGTCAGTGACAATTTTTTGTTCACCACTGGTTCTCGTACGATCACCGAAGTTAAGCAACGTCAGGCGCGGTCGGTACTTGGATGGGTGACTACCTGGGCGTGATGTTGTCTTTTTACACATTATATTATGGGTTATTTTTTATGATACTGGGTGACGATACGAGCGAAGTCGCTCGCCTAATGGCTCTTCACGCTTGCCCATAACAGCTCAACGCCACTCAGAATTTTGAATGGCAAATATGGCAATGCACTGCGCTCCTCACCCCGAGATATAAGATGTCAAATCTCTGTGTGCCCTGTAATTTTGCTGGAAACAATACCCTTCAATCCGGAACACAGTTGTGTTTGCACACTACTGCTTGGCGGTTGAATAACTGGCAAAGTTTGTGGTACTTCTCCAGGCGGACCCGGGTATGTCCTAAAACTGCGACCAGAACCTACCTGAGGATGGGCAGCAGCATCCTAAAAGTACACGGTGAACGTACTGCGATCCCCAAGCCGCCTGCCAAGCGTGGGGATTATGGTAATACCCCACTCTATGAGGGAGACCTTGTCCAACAGTGGACGTGAAGCGTGCCCAGGGAGAGTACGTTGTGTGACCAACGTTGTCGAGAGTGAAGGGACTGAGACAACACTCAGTTGTCTCGGGAGGAGCCATAGCGCAGTGCTGAGGGCTCCGGTGCGTTCCTCTGGAGATCCCGGAGCCCTCTTGTCAAGCACTAAGTCTGGTCACCGGGGGGGTTTTAGTGGGTACAATCCCACATAACCTGGCTGAACCCCAATGCAGCCGGGTATCTTTGGAAGATTTCCCCCTCGAAAACAAAAAAAAAGGGCTGCGCGTGAAATCGCGGGCCCAGTAAAGGGTCGGCCGGTTCCCTATTTCGAAGCTTATGTTCGCTAGTTTACCGGGGCGTTGCTAGTTAACATAGTAAACAGAGTATCAAGAAGATAATAACACGCAAGATACAATATATATCCTTATCAACAATGATATTGTTTGCTATGGTTGCCTAGAAGAGATTGCTTTAAGCGTTAAGGCTGCCTGTTAAAAGCCTGGATAATTACTTTAATGTTATCCTTGTGTTTGTGGTTTTTAATAAAGAGTTATTGTATTGTATTGTTTTTCATGGAACCCTCTGAGAAGGGTTAAGAGACTTGGAAAAAAACTTTTTGCCTTGTACTTTTTTTGGCTTCGAGCGGTCCTTCGATAGCTTTTTTAGTTAGGCTTCACATAGAAAAAGTAGCAGTTGCTATAAACAAATGATTATCAATATGAAAAACTGAATTCATAAAAATGTCAGAACTGGACCAAATTGAAATGGGACCAGCCGGCATCCGGCATCTTTCAAATAATAAAAAATATCAAAATCGGTTCACCCAGTCGAAAGTTCTGAGGTAACAAACATAAAAAATTTCAAAAACGTCGAATTGAGAACCTCCTTTTTTGGACGTCGGTTTAAAAGTTTTTTTTTTCATCAGATATTTTGTTGTTGAACTTGCCTTGTTATTTATGTACCTATGTATGTGTGGAAAAAACCTAACAACTTAATTTTAGACCAGCTATCCCCGAACTGTACCCTTAGTACAAGATTTGATAGTTTTCGAAAACTTTTTTCGTTATCGTTTTGTTCCATACATTGCTGGGCTGAAAGCTATTCAAAACCTTTATTCGTATTTGAGTGAAGCAACCTATACTGCCGATTACTACCGATTTTAGTTCCTCCTCGTTTCTGCTGGAGGCGCTTTACTAAAATGTATGGAACAATACAAACACGAAAAAAGTTTTCGAAAACTGTCATATCTTGTACTAAGGGTACTGCAAGGGTACTGATAGAACAACAGATAGAACTGAAATTGAAAGAATAGTGTAGCTCGTTGTACCAGCTGAGTGAGATCTAACGTTAGAGCAAGCATTCGCATCTTTTTCCGAGCCCCGGGGATATCCATCGGGCCCTTTCATCCGGTCTACGAGTACTTTCAAATATTTTCTTGCTACATGGCGATCTATTTAACTGGTCAGAAGTTATTGTTTAAGTTTTTATAGAAACAAAGGGTGGTCTTATCTTGGTGGATAGTAATCTAAGCAAGAAATGGTCAGATAGCGCGTATTTTTCTTGCTACATGGCGATCTATTTAACTGGTCAGAAGTTATTGTTTAAGTTTTTATTTAAACAAAGGGTGGTCTTATATTGGTGGATAGTAATCTAAGCAAGAAATGGTCAGATAGCGCGTATTTTTCTTGCTACATGGCGATCTATTTAACTGGTCAGAAGTTATTGTTTAAGTTTTTATAGAAACAAAGGGTGGTCTTATCTTGGTGGATAGTAATCTAAGCAATAAATGGTCAGATAGCGCGTATTTTTCTTGCTACATGGCGATCTATTTAACTGGTCAGAAGTTATTGTTTAAGTTTTTATTTAAACAAAGGGTGGTCTTATATTGGTGGATAGTAATCTAAGCAAGAAATGGTCAGATAGCGCGTATTTTTCTTGCTACATGGCGATCTATTTAACTGGTCAGAAGTTATTGTTTAAGTTTTTATAGAAACAAAGGGTGGTCTTATCTTGGTGGATAGTAATCTAAGCAAGAAATGGTCAGACAGCGCGTATTTTTCTTGCTACATGGCGATCTATTTAACTGGTCAGAAGTTATTGTTTAAGTTTTTATTTAAACAAAGGGTGGTCTTATCTTGGTGGATAGTAATCTAAGCAAGAAATGGTCAGATAGCGCGTCTATTTTATGACATATCTACTGATCAATCACTGGACAGATAAATACTTAAGTCTGTATAAATAACTAGCCGTCCGCCCCGGCTTCGCACGAGTGTAAGCTCGGCCTTCGGCCTCGCTACAAAATATAATATAGCCTATGTCACCCGGGGATAGTGTAGCTTCCCAACAGTGAAAGAATTTTTCAAATCGGTTCAGTAGTTTCGGAGCCT
This sequence comes from Agriopis leucophaearia, assembly GCA_949125355.1. NCBI lineage: Eukaryota > Metazoa > Arthropoda > Insecta > Lepidoptera > Geometridae > Agriopis > Agriopis leucophaearia. The sequence goes on along the minus strand of OX421291.1, from coordinate 6,722,469 downwards.
ATTCATTACAAACATACAAACATACAAAAATAGGTACAAATCTTTCCTCTTTATAATATTAGTGTAGATAGGAACTGTGACCAGCCCGACAATCGTCGTTGTTATCGGAATTAAGTAATACTTGATAATTATCAAAATAAATACAATTGGCGGAAGACGCAGCGTAGGTAAGCCTCCCACTAGATGGACCGACGACATGATGAGTGTTCTCTGAAATGTATTTACGTTGATCATCATCATCAGCCAGAAGACGTCCACTGCTGAACATAGCCTCCCCCTTTTAACCTCCACACTGAACGACATCCTGCCATCTGCATCCACTGGGTGCCCGCGACTCTCACCTAAGGCCTACCTACGCTGCGTCTTCCGGTTCGTAGACTCAAGAACCTTTCTTCCCCATCGGTTATCGGTTCTTCGTGCGACGTGGCTTGCCCATTGCCACTTCAACTTGCAGATTTTAATAGCTATGTCGGATCTAAATTCTCATTCAGTAGATTCTGAAGGTTGTCTAGAAGAAATCGCTTAAGGCGATTATGGAGGATATGGACTTAATTGTGGTATTTCCTATTTTGTGTATGAAATAAGTGTAAAATTTTTTTTCTTTATTTCAGGTTGCAATTAAAATAATAGACAAATCTCGCCTCGATGAGGACAATCTTAAGAAAACTTTCCGGGAAATAGCAATAATGAAGCGACTACGGCATCCGCACATAGTTAGGTTATACCAGGTGAGTGTAGTAGGGCACTCACCATCATCACCATCGGGCCTTCCACAGAAAATAATTTTTATTATTGAAAATAGAACGGCTGTCAAGGCATTTTTGTAAGAAATTTGTTGGAGCCACTTGCACCCATATAAACCCATAGCAACTGTGACGCGGAGTTCGACGCGTTGAAATATGATGATGATTCTTATTCCGTCAATAAATAAGAATGTTCATTCTTATTTATTGACGGAATAAGAATCATCATCATCATCATCATCAGCCAAAAGACCTCCACTGCTGAACATAGGAATAAGAATGAACATTCTTATATTGGCGACAGATTTTCTTTCTCATTTCCGTTCTATTTACTTCGCTTTTCTGTGATTGTGTATCATGCCATCATCTATACAAGGTGTGTTATGTAGTGAGTGAAGCGTTACTTTTTTAATGTGATGTATATTTCTGCTTCAGGTGATGGAAAGCGACCACACGATATATTTAGTGACAGAGTACGCGCCGAACGGAGAAATATTTGGTGAGTTCTTGACAGAGTGATCGTGAAAGTTATTTTAACCGACTTCCAAAAAGGAAGAGGTTCTCAAGTCGACTGCTTTGTGTTATTTTTTTTTAATGTTTGTTACATCAGTGCTTTCGGCTGGGTGAACCGTTTTTTTTAAAGCTGGTGCTTTTCGTGTGGTCCCATTTAAATTTGGTCCAGTTCTGACATTTTTTGAAGTCGGTTTTTTATATTGAATATTATGTGGTGGTACGGAATCCTCATTGCGCAAGCCCGACTCGCACTTGGCGGTTTATTTTCACGTTGGCGCCAAAACACTTGAATTAGCATACAGCTCATCGGCTCGTCTATGGGTAGACAACGTATCTGTGACGCCCCTGGTGTTGCATATATTCATAGGCGACGGTGATCGCTTACCATCAGGTGGCATCAGCTCGGCATTAAAAAAAACACACAGTCATAGGACTGCACGTCAGAAGTGAAAACTTAAGTAGTAATTCATCTATTCTACAAGAGATGGCGCTGTTTTAAAATACACGGTACAGCGTGACGATGACGCGAGTTCCACCATATTTATTCACTCGTCACCCCGAGATATAAGATGTCAAATCTCTGTGTGCCCTGTAATTTCGCTGGAAACATTGCCCTTCAATCCGGAACACAGTAGTGTTTGCACACTACTGCTTGGCGGTTGAATAACTGGCAAAGGTGTGGTACTTCCCCAGGCGGACTCTGTAAAAGAGTCCTACCACTACATAAAACCATTGTCATTGTAGACAAGCCTAGTGTACATAGATTGATGTGTATCTTCCGTCCACAGACCACCTGGTCTCACGAGGGCGAATGCCGGAGCACGAAGCGGCGCGGGCCTTCAGCCAGATGGTCTCCGCCGTTGGATACTGCCACACGCACGGTGTAGTGCACAGAGACCTTAAAGCGGAGAACCTACTGTTAGATCAACATATGAACATCAAGGTAAGTGCACCATAAGTGTGTGTCGATTGCCCCGGTGGCTCAGTTGGTAGTGAACCTACCTTCTGCGCATGGGGGCGTGGGTTCGATCCCCACCTAGGACAAACATTTGTGTTTGTTCTATGTCTGGGTGTTAATATCTATTTAAGTATGTGTTCACAAATATATGTGGGACAAATATGTGGGACAAATGTGGGACATTATTGCACACATGGTCATCTGACCCCAAACTAAGCAAAGCTTGTAATATGGCTGCCAGAGACTGATATACATACATATATATTTTTAAATACATACTTAAATAGATATTAACACCCAGACATAGAACAAACACAAATGTTCATCACACAAATGTTTGTCCTAGATGGGAATCGAACCCACGCCCCCAAGCGCAGAAAGTAGGTTCACTACCAACTGAGCCACCGGGGCAGTCATATATGTATGTATATCAGTCTCTGGCAGCGATATTACAAGCTTTTCTTAGGGCGTATTCACGTAGGAAGCAGGTTACCAGCTTCGATCCACCTGCGCTTATTGGAACTGGTCCGCGCAGGTCACACGCAGGTAGTCGGCGCAGGCAGTTACACTTTGTGCCGAACCAGCACTGATAAGTGCTGAACGGCGCCGACAAGTACCGACCTGCTCCTATCAGCGCTGGTAGAACGCCATTTGTTGCTTACTGAGACCCAGCTTATACCCGCTTGCTTTATGTAACGGTTATCAGAGTGGACCATTACCGATAAGCGCTGGTAGACGCTGGTAACCTGCTTCCTACGTGTATATGCCCATAGTTTGGGGTCAGAATATGACCGTGTGTGTAAAAATGTCCCGAATATAAAAAAGTGGGTTTGTGGCTAGGTCGTGCTGCAAACGGCCGTGTGTTTTTTTTTCATTTGTTCGTTTTCATCTAATGTAGTGCTGGAACATGTTCGCCCTGCATTCTATGTCTAGTTCTAGAAAGTCTTAGAGTGAACCATACATAATGGTAAGCCATATTGCGTGAGGTGTACTTGGCAGCCAATCGCGCTATTGAACCTCATTTCTTTGTTTGAACGTTCATTTTGTTTCCAGCTGGCAGACTTCGGGTTCAGTAACGAATACAGTGCGGGTTCTCCGTTAGCCACGTGGTGTGGCTCGCCGCCATACGCCGCGCCCGAGCTCTTTGAAGGACGGCAATACGACGGGCCTAAGGCAGATATATGGGTGAGACTTGTTACTGACGGCACAGAATACATAAAGTACAAATACAGAAGGTTCACTCCGCAAAAGCATTTAAATAAGTAGCGACTCTTGCTACCACACAATAAAGTCCAATTCAGGACGTGCGAACGCTAACTAACTACTGCTATACCTACAAGTTGTCTCTCTGTCTATCACGTAACTCTTGTCCCGTTATCTCTGTCTATCGCGCGGCAGCGGGCACGGCAAGTCCGACAAGACGACTACTTGTAGCTTCATACCTAAAGTGCGGAGTGCGCCAGGCCTGCTAGAAGTTGTCTCTCTGTCTATCGCGTAACTCTTGTCGTGTTATCTCTATCTATCGCGCGGCAGCGGGCACGGCAAGTCCGACAAGACGACTACTTGTAGCTTCATACCTAAAGTGCAGAGTGCGCCAGGCCTGCTGAGGGTACAGTGCGGGTTCGCCAAAATTTAGCTGGTCCGGTGGACCCCCTGCAGCTACATTTATACCATATTCCCAAAACTCAACAAAAAATTACGCTTACGTAGACCCCCGTCGACTCTCCTGTGGATCCCGGGGTCCACCTGGACCACTTTGAGAACCTCTGTATAAAAAAATAAAATTAAGAATCACTATAAAACCAAGAACCCATTATAACATAAAAAACTAAAAAATTAACCAAGTTAAATAAATCACCACATGTCCCGCTGGATTGCAAGACTTAATTTTTGAGCAAAGTATTCACCAGTTCTGGGATTCATTACATCCCAAGCGGGATGTCAGTGCAGGACTTATCACCCTCACTTTAAATACATATGTATTTTTTTGTGTCGGATGATCAAGAGCCCGTGGTCTCCACAACCAATGAGAGAAATCGGAGGAGTTCAAAATTTGATTTGTGAATTATATATTCTGTTTTTGCAGTCACTGGGTGTAGTACTATATGTACTGGTTTGTGGCGCCCTCCCTTTCGACGGCGGAACATTACACGAGCTACGCAACGTCGTACTCAGCGGCAAGTTCCGGATACCATACTTCATGAGCCAAGGTGAGATATAGTGTGCCGAGTGAGATTGACGGCGGAACATTACACGAGCTACGCAACGTCGTACTCAGCGGCAAGTTCCGGATACCATACTTCATGAGCCAAGGTGAGATATAGTGAGCCGAGTGAGATTGACGGCGGAACATTACACGAGCTACGCAACTTCGTAATCAGTGGCAAGTTCCGGATACCACACTTCATGAGCCAAGGTGGGTTATTATCATAATCATCAGTTCACTGCTGGATATATGCCTCTATCAAGATACGCACGCTGACAGATTTTCACATGCGAGGTGTCATTACATTCGCCTTTATATCCGGAGTGTCATAAACAATATCACACTATCACACTAATATCATATATGTGAAAGTTTGGATTTATGGATGGATGTTTGTTACTCAATCACGCGGAAATGGCTGGATGGATTTGGATGAAATTTGGAATTATTGCTTATGTCCTGGATTAATACATAGAGTACATTTCATCATCATCATCACCGATTTTCATCACCACACGGGTGAAACTGCGCGGCGCAGCTAGTCACACTAATCATACTAATAATCATATATGTGAAAGTTTGGATAGATGGATGGATGTTTGTTACTCAATCACGCAAAAACGGCTGGATCGATTTGGATGAAATTTGGTATACTATACATTGCTTATGTCCTGGATTAACACATAGGCTACTTTTCATCATCATCATCGCCGATTTTCATCACATCTCACCGGTGCAGCTAGTTTTTTCTAATATACTTTTCTACATTTTGCAGGCGGGTTTTTTAAAATATCTCTTGTCTGTATGATTCCAGAGTGCGAGAACTTGATCCGTCACATGTTGGTAGTAGAGCCAGAGAAGCGGCTCTCGCTGCGCTCGGTCGCAAGGCACCGGTGGCTCCAACAACACACCTCACACGGTGAGCCACACTGTATATACAGGGTTGCAGACAACCTGCCTACGCGAGGTTGTTAGCTGATCTCTACATAGTATAAAATGAAGTCGCTTTCCGCGTCTGTCTGTCTGTATATCCCTTCGATCAAAAAATACAAAGATGCCACAATGACGCGCTAATCGCGGCAATACTGAATCTGGCTGGACCCAATACGCAGCCAGATTGGATCCACAGTCACGCAATAGTTGCACAAGCCGTAACACACCGTAAAAGCCGTCAACTTGGCTGACGAACCACCGTCTCACCAATGGGAGAGAAAGAGAAAATTGTCTCTTTCTCTCGGGAGAGAAGTTCCCACTTCTGATTCATACATAATCGCCGTCTCGCTTGCTCAACGACGGTTCACGAGTTTTGACGATGTTGTGCAAATTGAACTGACATTAGAGAACTGAGCCGTAAATGTGTAATGTTGGTTTTGGTAAAATAGTTTTGTTTCAATATAAATTTTATACAGCTATGTTTATATATGAAACTGCGGACTATAACTTTCTACGCGTTGTGACTTCTATGTATAATTTTTCGAAGGTATATCCGTTAACTCCTCCTTAAACCATGCAACGGATTTTGATGCGGTTTTCACCATCAGTTAGATAATTTTTCACGGAACGTTTATACATATAATAAAAACTAATTAAATTTGTATGTAAATTGAAAAAAAAAACAATATTTTGCAACTAAGTCGCCGAGAGCTATGCTCGGGGTTTCTCTACGAGATCGAATCAGAAATGAGGAGATCTGTAGACTAACTAAAGTTACCGACATAGCCCACCGGATTAGCAAGTTGAAGTGGCAATTGGCAGCACATAGCACGTAGAACAGAAGGCCGATGGGGCTAAATAGTTTTCAAATGGAGACCACGGACCGGTAAGCGCAGCGTAGGACGTCCACCCACAAGATGGGCAGACGACCTAAAAGAGACCGCAGGAAAACGCTGGATGCAGGCTGCTTTCAACCGGCCCTTTTAGAAATTGATGGGGGAGGTCAATGTCCAGCAGTGGACGTCTTATGGCTGATGATGATGACACTTAAAACAACTGATGGAGTGAATGACCGGGCCATTCAGGCGTGGTCAATCACTTCTATTTACATTTTGACAGCCCCATTAGCTTAGTTAGTAGTGAACCTGCCTTCTGCGCTTAGGGGTGTGGGTTTGATTCCCACCTAGGACAAACATTTGTGTGATGAACATTTGTGTTTGTTCTATGTCTGGGTGTTAATATATATTTATGTATTTAAACATATATGTACGTATATCAGTCTCTGGCAGCCATATTACAAGCTTTGCTCAGTTTGGGGTCAGATGACTATGTGTGCAATAACGTCCCAGATATTTATTTGAACGTTTATTCACAGATGTGTCAATAGACGTGTCGGTGGGGCAGTGTGAATGCCACGCGGTGGGAAACGTCCCTCCAGGTGTGGAGGGGGGAGGGGCGCACGACACCGTGCTCGCACACATGCTCACCATACCCGGCCTCACGCATACACACATACAACAGGTGAGTTGAGAGCTGTTTTGATGTTTAACCAACTTCTGGAAGGAGGTTCTCAATTCAGCTCGTATTTGATTTGTTTATTTTATGTATGTACATCAATAATTATCAATATAAAAAAATCGACTTCATAAACATGTCAGAACTGGACCAAATTGACCACACCACACGGGAAGCACCAGCTTTCAAATAAAAAAAAATCATCAAAATCGGTTCACCCAGTCGAAAGTTCTGAGGTAACAAATATAAAAAATAAAACTCAATTTTCGAAAATCTTTCTTCTACAGCGCTCAAACAAAATTATTCATATTGCGAAATCAACAGGCGATCATTTTTTAACCGACTTCCAAAAAGGAGGAGGTTCTCAATTCGAACGTCTTTTTTTATGTTTGTTACCTCAGAACTTTCGGCTGGGTGAACCGATATTGATGTTTTTTTTTTTTTAACTGTTTTAATGATGAATTTCTAGTGTAATTCTGCTTCTACGTTAATATATATTTCTACGTTAATATGTCTTCAATTAATATATATTTCATGTTTCAGAATTAATAAATTTTTGTTTTCAGATTTAGTATTATCATATTTCATGTGTCAGAATTAATTAATTTTTGTTTCAGATTACTTTAATAATTTTATAATTAAAAATAATTCAGAATTAATTATTTTTTTGTTTCAGGTTATGTTAATTTTCAATTTATGTAATTAATATTTTATATCAGGTTAGGCAAAATTAAACTCAATAAAATTAACATTATCAACAAATATTTATCACAAATTCCTTATTGTACTTGAAGCGACGTAGAAGCGGACTTACACTAGAAATTCATCATTAAATCAGTTTTGAAAATGGACTTCCGCAAAGTAACGCCTGATTCAATCACCGATCATTTTTTTATTTGAAAGCTGGTGCTTCCCGTGCGGTCCCATTTCAATTTGGTCCAGTTATGACATTTTTATGAAGTCTGTTTTTTATATTAATAATTATTAATAGATTAACTTGGGTAACGTTTTAAGTAAGGTCATAAATGCATGTTTGTTTGTGTGTGTGTAGGCTGTGCAGGAGCAGCGGTTCGACCACATCTCTGCTATTTACCACCTGCTGACGGATAAACTGCTGCAGCGGTCCAGCGCGAGGAACAGTCTGCAGCATCACGGTAACCACTTGTTATTACTAGTACGATTTTTGAATTGAAAACTTCTTTAGGCGCGTTGAGTACTTTTTGTGTAAACAAAAATCATGGAACTCGCATCAACGTCACGCTATATAATTATAACGCCGTGTATTTTAAAACAGCGCCATCTCTTGTAGAATTATGAAGTCGGTTTTTTATATTCAAATCAAAATCAAATCAAAATTATTTTATTTTTCAGACACAAAAGATCCATAATTTAAGTTAAGTTAGTAAAAATATAAATAAAAAAAATAAATTAAAATAAATATTGTTATGTTAATTTTTTTTTCTTAGATTTTGGGTGCAGGAGACCCGGCTTTAGATCAACAAGTTTTGAGTTAAAACCTTTCAAAAGGACTACAAAAACTTTTAAATCAGGAGAGGCCTTACAACTTGTTCAATACGTGGAGGGCCTTCGAAAGCCCCTATCGTATGTCAGAGGCAGAAAACTAAGCAGATATCCTTTATTAACCATTGTCATTGTGTATTTTTAGATTCGTTGGATTCCACGACGGGCCAGCCACTCGATCTCACTAGTTGTAAGGTCAGTATACATCACAGAAAATAGAAGTAAATATAACGGAAATGGAATGGAAAATCTGTCGCCAGGTATTATGACAGAACCTTGATTGAACATTCTTATTTAGATCAACGCGTCGAACTCCGCGTCACAGTTGCTAACTGATTTCGAATGACTGACGTTTCGTTTATATAGGTATATATATATATATTATTTTTTATTAGAAATCAAAAAAAACAATCAATCTGGGTGTCTTCAAGTCACGAGTGAATCGGTTTCTTCTAGGCAAGCGTGATCCACCGTAGGCCGCATCATCGCTTAACATCGGGCGAGTTGGCGGCCAAGCGCAAGCCTATTTTGTAATTTAAAAAAAATTGCTGCGCGCCGCGGTGGTGATGAAAATCGGTGATGATGATGAAAAGTAGCCCATGTGTTAATCCAGGACATAAAAATAGCGTATGTCCGTCCTCATGATACATACTATTACCTCGCAAAATTTTATCGAGATCGGTTAAGCCGTTTAGCCGTGATTATGTAACAAACAGACAGAGTTACTTTCGCATTTATAATATTAGTGTGGATAGGCTCGCGTTTGACCACCAACTCGCCCGTTGGTAAGCGACGATGTGGTCGAAGATGAAGCACGCAGACTTAGAAGATACCTATTTTTAATTGAATTATTTTAAACAGTCCAAAGTTGTAATGATGTAAGGGCCGCGAGGTGCAGTTCGAGACGAACTACTAGTATTGTCGTAATATTACTAACTAATATCATGTTTTCTCTTCCACAGAAGCCAGAAGAAGAACAAATGGAGTCAGAAGACACGCACACATCGCAAGACTGCTTAGTCTCGTTACCCGACGGGACCACAGACTGTCTCACGCACACTACACACAATTTGGAGAAGGTAACAAATACACTCAGTCCAGTTTATTTTATTCCTCCAGCATAGTGTCATCCGCATTCCACTTTACTTTATCTGGTCTAACATAACATTTTACTAATTATTAAGTACATATTATATTCTCTATGTGTTTATATATATATTGATATTGACAGCCCCGTTAGCTCAGTTGATAGTGTACCTGCCTTCTGCGCTTGGGGGCGTGGGTTCGATTCCCATCTAGGACAAACATTTGTGTGATGAACATTTGTGTTTGTACTATATCTGGGTGTTAATATCTATTTAAGTATGTATTTAAAAATATATATGTATGTATATCAGTCTCTGGCTGTCATATTACAAGCTTTGCTTAGTTTGGGGTCAGATGACCGAGTGTGCAATAATGTCCCAGATATTTATTTATTTATTAATATTTATATATATATTTACCTTTATGAATATATATGTCATTATATTTTGAATTTGAATTTGCGTGTTTATTCTTCGTTTTTTATTTTATTTTTAACTCTGTTTGAAGTCCCGTGCGTCTCAGGAGGTCAGTGCTGAAAATCAGCGCTGCAGAGAAATCTGTAGCATAATAGCTGAGCACTGACCTTTTTTGTCGTACTGGACACTGTCACTGTCAATACAACAACTGGACATGTAGGTTTTTTTTTTTTATTATTTTGATTCTGTTTTGTGATGTTGATGTTGCATTGTCTTGTGCGCAAAATAAATGTTTTACTTTCTTTCTTTATTCTTTCAAGTTTCTTTTAGCTCTCACAGCTGCAAAGTTAGTAAAAAGTTAAATGAAAATCGTATATTTTGATCATTCTTCCTAGAATTTTTAACATAAGTTTTATAGATGGTAACCGATGTACGACAATAAATAAAATATCTGGGACTTTATTGCACGCACGGTCATCTGACCCCAAACTAAGCAAAGCTTGTAATATGGCAGCCAGAGACTGATATACGTACATATATATTTTGAATACATACTTAAATAGATATTAACACCCAGACATAGAACAAACACAAATGTTCATCACACAAATGTTTGTCCTAGGTGGGAATCGAACCCACGCCCCCAAGCGCAGAAAGTAGGTTCACTACCAACTGAGCCACCGGGGCAGTCAAATATTAAACAATGAAATATTAAAAGACAATGTTTTCATTCGGCTTTTTACCACGATATTGTAGATGTCAGAGCTAAAAGAAACTTAGACTGGGTATAGTTTTCATTTGCGTATGTGTAGTATTAGAACATATAGTTTTATCGTTAAGCGCGCTTGGGTTTTAATGAAGTTTGGAGTGTTGTTGCTAAAACTCAGGCCATTTCTTTAGTTTTTTAATCAACTTCCAATAGGAAAGATGTTCTCATTTCGACTGTTTTTTAATGTTTGTTACCTCAGAACTTTCGATTGGGTGAACCGATTTTGATGGTTCTTTTATTATATGAAAGCTGGTGCTTCCCGTGTGGTCCCATTTCAATTTGGTCCAGTTCTGACTTGTATGAAGTCGGTTTTTATATATTGATAATTATTGGTAGATGTGACGTTATTAATGTCCAGAAATGCTAACTATAAAGAACCTATTTAATTTGATTCCTTTAAGTTTTAGATATGTTTACTCCAGTATATGTTCTCCTTTTCCCCCAGTTTGGATCGTGCGTGGCGCCGGAAGAGGCTGCGCCGGCGGCGGCAGGTGGGTCGCCCCCTGCCACCCGCCGACACACAGTCGGCCCCGGGGACTGCAGGCACACACCGGTAACTACACAGATCAAACGGTTCAATGCTACAGATGTTGCATGTTTGGATATACTATTAGGAACTTCAGTTCATAGTCCACATCCTGCACAAATTTGCCCAGACTTTAAAGGAAATGAAAGAAATTAATACTTGTTTATGTTACAGGGCAGTGAACTCGGAGTCTGCGGCGCGGCGTCAGCTGATCTCAGACCTTCGCCCCTTTACGTATCTACGCATTTCAACGTAAGTACTTCATCTTAAGGCCCAGAATATGGCACGCCGCTATCTCGCTCGCACATTTGATGTTTTTTTAAACATATAAAATGACTGTGCTTACTTTTGAAAAATGTGCGTCGGTCATTTTGCAAAGTTTACATTTCTGAATATTTAGAATAAATTTTTGTTACATTTTTTATTTGAATATAAAACGGTCTCTGTAGGGAGGCGCGAGAGTTTCCCTGCTACCTCATACAAACTTGGCGGCCAAACTGCCGGCCGTGCAGCACCAGCCGCCAGCATACTTCAGCGTGAAGGACCAGCATCTACTCAAGCCGCCCATAGCCATGCAAAGCCAGTGTGAGTCAATAGTCTAGTATACGAACACGAGCCTGAGTTACTAGTGTAGAATGAGAGCCTGAGTGAGTCACTAATGTAGTAGCAGAGCCAGAGTGAGTCAATAGTGTACTAGCAGAGCCAGAGTGACTCACTAGTGTACTAGCAGAGCCAGAGTGAGTCACCAGTATAGTATACGAATCAGAGCCAGAGTGACTCACTAGTGTACTATTAGAGCCAGAGTGAGTAACTAGTGTACTATTAGAGACAGAGTGAGTAACTAGTGTACTATTAGAGACAGAGTGAGTAACTAGTGTACTATTAGAACCAGAGTGAGTAACTAGTGTACTATTAGAGACAGATTTAGTAACTAGTGTACTATTAGAGACAGAGTGAGTCACTAGGGTAGTATCTGAGCCATAGTAAATCACTAGTCTATTATACGAACCAGAGCCAGAGTGAGTCACTAGTGTACTATTAGAGACAGAGTGAGTAACTAGTGTACTATTAGAGACAGATTTAGTAACTAGTGTACTATTAGAGACAGAGTGAGTAACTAGTGTACTATTAGAGACAGAGTGAGTAACTAGTGTACTATTAGAGACAGATTTAGTAACTAGTGTACTATTAGAGACAGAGTGAGTCACTAGGGTAGTATCTGAGCCATAGTAAATCACTAGTCTATTATACGAACCAGAGCCAGAGTGAGTCACTAGTGTAGTTTCAGAATCGCCCGAGAGGCGGAGCCCGAGTGAGTCACTATAGTATTGAAGTAGACTACAACGAAAATTATTTATTTATTTATCAAAATTACAACTATTATTACAGGTGTAAGTCAACTTATGATTTACATTAAATTAATTTTGTATAAAATAATATTAGAATTATAACAATAGACAAATAGACATAAAACAGGTTGCCTGGAAGAGATCGCTCTTAGCGATAAGGCCGCCGATTGTTACACTAGTTTGTTTTGTTTAAAGCTGTTTTATCGTGTTATATGTTATTTGTGGTGTGAACAATAAAGAGTTTATCTATCTATCTATCTAAAACATAAAATCATTAAATTAAATTAATTTTACATACAAAAACACACATATAAAATAGTCACTCTAAATTCTGCCACCGAGCAGACAAATAAATCAATTTTCTCGGCAACTCGATTTAACCCATGCAACATGCGTATCAAAGGCGACTTAGCCAGTAAATTAGTATTTGATGATGAATGAATATCCAAACATGTTTGATAATTTCGTGTGTATTTATTGCAGCCTCTACGTTTGGTCGGCGTGCTTCCGACGGCGGCGCGCATGTCCCTAGAGGGAGGGAGAGAGCATGCTGTCACTCCGCGCCGCCTCATCACGTGAGTAGACCTCTGTGGCCTTAGTACGAGAACTTGCGAAAAAGTTATCGTTACGTAAAAGATAGCAAAATGTATGAAAAAATCGGTTTCCTTTCACGTCCGATAGAGGCGCTGTTAAATTTGTCATACATTTTGCTATCGTTTACGTAACGATAACTTTTTTGCAAGTGCTCGTACTAAGGCCACTAGGCTCAGGAAGGCCGTTCAAGTATTACGTAAGCAGATTTATTATAACTATTTACCCCCCCCCCCCCCCCCCCAAAGTAAGCAAATCTCTTACCAATGCTTACGTAAACATTGGTATATGCATTTTTCTTTTAATGTAGGTATTCTGTTTTTTTTTTCCAAACATTATTGACACGGATTAAAACAAACTTCTTTTAAATTTTTGGTAAACATGCGTTTCTTTTTCAAGGATAGACAATGTGTGGGTTGCTATATGTTTGTGTGAAAAAGTAAAATTAACTGCTGACGTAATCACCACCTAGATCCCCCCACCCCCCATGTCATCAAAAATAAGCATAGACCCCCCCCCCCCCCCCCGCCCCTATAGTTCTTACGTAATAGTTGAACGATCTCATGGTCGCAAGTGGTGCTCCTACCATAGCAAGCCCCGGGGAGGACAATTTTATGGCCTCCCCTTTAAATATGGCTTTTATGGCCTTTTTTGTGACTGCTTACCATCAGGCAGCCCGTCAGCTTGTTTGGAAGAATTTTTAATTGTGCGATGTTTGCAGGTATCAGACAGCGGGGCGCCTACCCGCGCAGACGCCGAGGTGACCGGCGATACGGTCGAGGACTACAACACTAATTTATGCAGGTAACCCTCTTTTGAACCGACTTCCAAAATGGAGGAGGGACACATATCTACATACATACATACATACATCAATCAAACAATATATTTGTATTACCTAATCATCAATAGAGCCTATCAAAGAAAACAAAATTTAAATTAGTTCAAAAATAAATAAGTTATAAGTATTTTAATTTCATGCTAGACAGAGAGCGCACTATACTGAGCTATGACGTCAAGCCTCAGTCGCGGCATACAAATGCTATACTGACACACGCTTTGCGAGAAAAGGATGGAGCATCCCCTCTATATCCCCACCTAAAACTTTAAAAGCTCACATCTCAGAGATTAATCAGCCAATTCAATTTATTTTTTCAGTATGTATTTAGTTATATTCATTGCTAAGCCTGTTATCTACACTAATATTATAAAGAGGAAAGATTTGTACCTATTTTTGTATGTTTGTAATGAATAGGCTCCGAAACTACTGAACCGATTTGAAAAATTCTTTCACTGTTGTAAAGCTACACTATCCCCGGGTGACATAGGCTATATTATATTTTGTAGCGAGGCCGAAGGCCGAGCTTACACTCGTGCGAAGCCGGGGCGGACGGCTAGTTTTTAATAAATTAAACATTAGGCCACATGACAACCCCGTTGGCTTGGTTGGTAGTGCCTCCTCCTGCCTTCTGTGCTTGGGGGCGTGGGTTCGATTCCCACCTAGGACAAACATTTGTGTGATGAACATTTGTGTTTGTTCTATGTCTGGGTGTTAATATAATAGGTCGGGGAAAAAGTCTTTTCGTATTTTGTATGTATAAAGTTGTAGTAAAAATCTTATCCGTTGTACTGTTTGTATCTGGCTGGTTTTGATACCATTAAAAATATGACATTTTAAAAAAGGAATATAAAAAGTAAAAAGCAATTTCCCGCCATTTTTCAATTGTTTTTTTGTTCGATAAAATGAGTGAATCTAACGAAGAAATTCGATATATTGTGAAATTTTATTACAAAAAACTGAAAAATGCGACACAAGCCGCGAATAAAATTTGTGACGTTTATGGACCTAATGCAGTGTCATCAAGAGTAGCACAATGTTGGTTCAAGCGTTTTCAGTCCGGGAATTTTGATGTCAAAGATGCAGCTCGCTCTGGTCGCCCTGTTACGGATAAAGTCGATGCCATTTCTGAAAAAGTGGACCAAGATCGGCATATTAGTAGTTACGACGTAGCTGAAGACCTGGGGATTGACCACAAAACAGTTTTGACCCATTTGAAAATAACTGGGTATACAAAAAAACTCGATATTTGGGTTGCCACACCAGCTCACTGAAAGAAACCAAATGAATCGTGTACTCATTTGCGATTCTCTATTGAAACGTAAAGAAACCGAACCGTTTTTGAAAAGATTGATCACTGGTGATGCAAAATGGATCACCTACGACAAGAATGTGCGCAAACGATCATGGTCAAAGGGCAGTGAAGCACCACAGACTGTAGCGAAACCCAGATTAACACGTAATAAGGTGATGCTGTGTGTATGATGGGATTGGAAGGGCATCGTTCATTATGAGCATTTACCGCCGGGCAAAACCATCGATTCGGATCTCTACTGCCAACAGCAGATGAGACTCAAACAAGAAATTGAGAAAAAACGGCCGGAATTGATCAACATAAAGAGTGTGGTCTTTCATCATGATAACGCCAGACCGCACACATCTTTGGCCACTCAGCAAAAATTTAGAGAGCTTGGTTAGGAAGTGTTAATGCATCCACCACATAGCCCTGACCTTGCACCCTCAGATTTCCACCTGTTTCGATCTCTTCAGAATTCTTTGGGTAGTGTTAGATTAACATCAAGAGAGGACTGTCAAAACTACTTGTTGCATTTTATTGATCAGAATTCCCAAAATTTCTACAGCAACGGGGTCATGTCACTACCTAAAAGATGGCAACAAGTTATCGAACAAAATGGTACATATATATTATAATTAAATGTAATTAAACTTGAAAAAAATATGTCTTGAATTTGTTTATAAAATACGAAGAAACTTTTTCCCCGACCTTATATATTTAAGTATGTATTTAAAAATATATATTTATGTATCAGTCTCTGGCAGCCATATTACAAGCTTTGCTTAGTTTGGGGTCAGATGACCGTGTGTGCAATAATGTCCCAGATATTTATTTATTTATAATTATTTATACCTATTACCTAGTTTCACAGACCAATAGTCATTGTATCATTGTCAGATACATTAATTAGAATCATTATCAGCTACATCACTATTTGAGATAACAATTTTAGTGATAACTTGGGAGTGTTATGACTATTGTTTGTGCAGGTATATGGTGAATCGAGGGAGCAGCAAACGGCATACGATGGCGAGCACCGAAGACGCGCACAACACACCACCACACAACACTCAGAATAACGTAAGTACAGAAAAAAATATGCCTTCTGCCGGGCTAGCATGCGCGCCGCGACAAAGTTTTGTCGGCTCTTTTTATCGTGCCAAAGCGAGACAAGCGTATATGAAACCGTAGGCACCACAGAAAAGATAAGTAAATGAAGGAAACTCTGTCACCAGGTATTGTGACAGATATGTGATTAAACATTCTTATTTATGTCAACGTGTCAAACATCGCGTCACAGTTGCTAACACAGTTGCTATGGGTTTATATGGGTGCAAGTGGCTACAACAAATTACTTACAAAAATGTCTTGACAGCCGTTCTAATTTAAACAAAAAGATTAAATTTATTTTCTGTGGTAGGCACCTTGTCGCGTTCTCGCTCGACAAAGTGACGACAAGATTTTGTCGTGTTGCGTATGCTAGCCATGCAGGTAAAGAGAGCGCAGGAGTAGCGCCCCCATCTAAATAATTAAATATATTTTTTTTCTTCCAGTCAAGTAGTTCTCCCGGATCGTCGTCGAGTCTCCGAGTGAGACGGACAGGCTTGCTCACCGTCACGGAGCGCCCGCCAGGTATGCACACTACTTACTACACACAAACTACTCGCGTAGGGCTCGTAATACGCGACTGGAGTATTTGCACTTGTTTTTAGAACTACCCACTTTTGCCAAAATTATTTCTGCTATTTTTTTTTATGGCTTTTCCTAACTATTGGTGCTTCGTTCATTGAATAAATAAAATATATAAATTTCAGCATTAATTACCTAATAATTATCAATATAAAAAACGGGCTTAATAAAAATGTCAGAACTGGACCAAATTGAAAGCACCATACGGGAAGCACCAGCTTTCAAATAAAAAAAGAATCATCAAAATCGGTTCACCCAGTCGAAAGTTCTGAGGTAACGAACATAAAAAAACAATACTTTTTTAGCGGACCCATAACTAAACCCCAGAAGGAATCTATTTGCCAAATTGTAGCCCAAAAATTGTAGCCCAATTTTGAAATAAACAACCCATTTTCTGATGATTAATTTTCTGATATGCACGACTGTGAGTAGTACTTCCGTGTGGCGTGCTTCCTTTAAGCTTTAAGCACTGAGTTTTGGTGATGATTTTAACACGGCGACGTTGGATCTACACTTATAAATATCGTTGCATCAAACATACATATTGAATGTACAACTGAATTGATTGTGTATAATGTGTATATCATCACACTAATATTATAAATGCGAAAGTAACTCTGTCCGTCTGTCTGTTTGCTACATAATCACGGCTAAACGGCTTAACCGATCTCGATAAAATTTTGTGAGGTAATAGTATGTATCATGACGACGGACATAGGCTATTTTTTTCTGAAGAAATTGTGGACGAAGTCGTGGCTAGTAATAAATAAATAAAATAAAATAAAAATAAAATTGAGAGCATCCTCCTGAATTGAAGTCTGTGTTATAAATGGTATCATGAGATTTAAATGGTCAAACTAAGATTTCAAAGTTATATAAGTATAAGATAAAGCCATCCAAATCGCGGTAGCGCTCATTTGCGAATACTCCGGTCGGTTCACAGCATTGCTTGTTGATATTGCTTGATGTTTTTATTTAAAGTTTTATGTTTTCATACAGGGTGTTAGGAAGCTGGATGCAAACTCTTAAAAGATGGCAGCTTAATTTAAAGCAGGCATTTAGAACATTTTGACCCATATTTGCCTTAACGGTGTGCATTTGCTAAAAATATAATACTTATTCAATAGACAAGACAATAGACAATGTTTATTTGTAACATACACACACACACACACACGCATTTATTATTAATTATATTCACATATTTATTTATCTTCTTAAATTTAAGTTTTTTTTACAATATCTATATAAAAACAAAATATTCTAAAAAAACTTAAGCCTAGGGTGCCGCCGGCAGCGGGGCAGGGTCCAAGCTACAGGTGGTTAGGGCTGCAGAGTGAGGAACCTTATTATCGTTTTGTTTGAGCTTGCTATTTAATTATTATTTTAATAAAACGAAATAGTAGGTTACAATGGCTGTACTAAATAGGAGCTAATTACCCTGCCTTAATTGTGCATGTTTGTATCTTATTTATGATTAATTAAGAATAAGATTTATTTTATTGTCAAAAACAATGAACACATAAGGCAATAACAATGTTTGGCAAGAGGTATGCTCAGCGCCGTGCTGCGAGGTCCCGAAGGGTCACGCAGGGCTGGTTTTCAGCATACCCCTTTGATTAAAAAAAGATGGTAGGTGAGCATTAGACGACGGCGGGTACCGATACCAACTAATTGTTTCTACTAACTAATTCACTGAAGACATTACATTGCCATAACTATTATTGGAGTACTTAGAAAGAATATTAAACACATTTTGAAATTGTCTCAACGATGTCTGATAATTTTTATTAAAACACTAGCGCCCGGCTTCGCACGGGTGTAAGCTCAGCCTTCGGCCTCGCTACTATGACCCGTTCCAGGAACACAAAATTTCATCAAAATCAGTCCAGCTTTACTCACCGTTTAAACCTTCCCTGGACTACGACAAACATTTCAAAACCAAAATCAGCTTAATCGGCCCAGCCGTTCTCGAGTTTTAGCGAGACTAACGAACAGCAATTGATTTTTATATATATATATAGATAGATAACAATTGCATCACTTTAAAACCAACTTCATAATTAGTAAATACGCAATTTCGTTTACATGGATGACATGTTTTTTTCAGTTATTTTGATTTAAAAACTAAACTACTGAACCGATTTTGTTGAAACTTCCATGGGATCACCTCTGTGTTTATGAGATGTTCTGGTCAGTATCTGTTTATTAGTTGCAATCTGTGATTTAAATTGCAATTTGTGATCATTATGACGGAACGCCGTAGATACATCTTGAATTATTATTCCTTTAGAAACTATGGCCCACCAAACAAAAAAAGAAGCAGGGAAATCTATTCATAATTGGCGGAGAAATCGGTGAACATACATAAAATAATAAACATAGAACCTCCGCCTTTTTCAAAGTCGATTAAAAACTAACACACTTTATCAAATATAATAATCGTAGACCGCATCATCGCATTAACAACAGGCGATATGGCGGTCAAACGCAAGCCTATTATTAAATAAAAAAAACAAAGATATTTACAACCTAAAAATATTTATATATGGCTCAAAATGCACGAAATGTCCTAAGCTCAACCACACAGGTTCGCACCCAGCTAAAAACACCCTATATAATGTTTAATAGTTTTTGATTAAGATTTGCCATGATTTGATTTTGAAATCGGAATTGGGTAAAGATTTTGAACTATTTATCTGCCTCCCGATTCTAATAAACCAAATTGCTCAAAATTGACACTTTTGACACATTTGGTATAGACATTATGTCAAAAGTGTCAATTTTGAGGCAATTCATTAACAATTGGTTTAGCAAAATCGGGGCCCAGGTTAAAGTCCTACAGCCGTACTTAAAGGTGATACATTTCATGTTTGGCGGAAAATTCAAATTTCAAACAGTTTTTTTGTCCTTGTAGCTAGGCCGGGTAATTATTGTGAAATGAAACAGTGTTTGCGAAAATTGTTGGTCGTTCTTTACATTATCATGTACAGCTATTAATCAGTTACTCACCATATTACTTACATTTGGCAATAAACCGTTTGAAACAGCAAAAATTTGTTTATTGACAAATGTATGTAATAATGTGCATTGGAGATAAATAACTTTACGCGAGTTTGTAAAGAATAATAATCAATATTCGCGAACATCATGATCGTTTACAATAATTACCAGGCCTAGCTACAAGAACAAAAAAACTGTTTCAAATTTGAATTCCCCGCCAAACGTGAAACGTTCCATCTTAAGTTAATAATTAAAATTGCTCTGTCTCATTTTCGCGTGTGACTAATTCCTTCAGCGAGAAGTAGACAGATTTAAGCATTGTTTAACTTGAGTAACGTTTTTAAGTAAGGTCACGAATGAATATTAAATAGACAAACTAATTATTCTCGGTGCTTCTTAAGACTTTCTTAACTGTGTCTGTGAATATTAGTTATCCCCAAAAATTAACTTGCGATTAGTCAAAATCTTCCCCAACCCGTATTACCTTGTTATGTTTTTTTTTCTTTCAATTAAAACGCATGATTGAGTCAACACAAAAAGTCAAAAGTTTCAGAATTACCACGTAAACATCCGCTCAGGTTTAAGCATAAATTAGCAATCCCAAAATCGAGACTAGACATGCATAGTAGTTGTCCTCATGCAATGGCTATAAAAATATTTAATAAATTACCCGACGACTTACAGAGTGACGAAAACGAACGAAATTTTGCAAAGAATTTGAAAAACTTATTAATTGAAATATGCTATCATCAGGCGCGGATCCAGCCATCAAAAAAGGTTGTGGTCACAGCCACCCTAAAATCGGGTAAGTGCGAGTAAGCGTACGAACCTTGCTCGTGCATGATCTATATAGTGCATTCCTACAAAGGAAATGTTTATAAAATATTATAAGATGGCCTGACCAAGATTTTGTGTATCGTAGTTTCACGCTGGTAAAGCTGTGGGGCGTCACAAGTCACGTATTAGGGTTGTGGGCATGCCCATCGTGCCCATAACGGTGGATCCGCGCCTGGCTATTATTCAGTAGAAAATTATCTAAACGACAAAACACTATAAACAGATCGGGCCGCTCCATACCTAAATTGCCATACCCTAATTGGGTCATTGTGTTAACTATATACTTAGCATAGCATAATGTGCAATAAATGATTTGACTTTGACTTAAACACAGCGGAAAGAAAACTTTTTAATTTATCAACAAAGCCTCTTTATTTCGTTTTCTCAAATTGACTCAGTCATCCGTTACAGTAGAAATTACTAGTTAAATTTAACCTCCTTTAAAAAAAGAAGCTACAAGTGAACTAATTTATTGTTTTGAAAGCATGCCGCAAGCATTTTTGTTTTTTACTTTCGCTAATTTTGTTTTTTTTCACTCAACCTTTTTTAGTAATAAGTCCTGAACTGGTAATGGAGGTAGAAGCAAGAATGAATAGGGATTACCTACCACCGTCTATTCAGAACACGTATCAGAGCAGCAGCGGTCAGCCCCCTAGCCCAGGGACCCCTAGCTTTAACCAAAGCCAAGGATCTTTAATCTCCGGGACCCCTACCTTTAACCAGAGTCAAGGATCTTTAATCGCAGGAACCTGTAGCTTTATCCAAAATCAGGGGTCCATAACCGCGGGTACCCCTACCTTTAACCAGAATCAGGGATCAATAAGCGCAGGATCCTCTAGCTTTAACCAAAATCAGGGGTCGATAACTGCAGGAACCCCCAGTTTTAATCACAGTCAAGGATATAGTCAAAATCAAGGTTCTATTATGGCTGGAACTCCTAACAGTCAAAATCAAGGGTTGATAACCGCAGGGACCCCTAGTTATAGCCAGAATCAGGGGTCTATATCTGTTGGAACGAATTATAATCAGACTCAGGGGTCGATCACACCGGGGACTAGTTTTATCCAGAATCAGGGGTCCATCATGTCTGGTACCTCTAGCTTTAGCCAAAACCAGGGGTCGATCACTGCGGGAACCCCTAGTTTTAACCAGAATCAAGGATCAATCACTGCTGGTACTCCTTTTAGCCAAAACCAAGCATTGATCTCCGGATCAGGTTACAATCAAAATCAGCCAATGACTGGGACCTCAAGCTTTCAGAATCAAGGGTCTTTAACCGCAGGAACCCCGAGTTTTAATCAGAATCAAGCCGGAACTAATTTTAACCAGAATCAGGGGTCGATCGCAGCCCCAAGCTACAACCAAAGCCAAAGCAACCAAAAACAGAGACTAGAAACAATCCCCCAAGGGTCCATGATTGGTACCCAAGGGTCTATGAATGCCAAGGGGTCTATAACGACTGGGACCCCCATGAGTCCTACTGTGTCCAATTTCAGTAGTCAATTTTCAAGCCAAAGCGTACCAGTACCATCAGGAAACCAAGGATCCATAACATCTGGAACCCCTGTCAGTAATATGGACGCTTACACCAATTATGGTGCAAACTTTGCACCAACCTTTACCGGTACCAACATGGGATCTATTTCAAGCGGTACTCCAGGTACAAACTTCAATAATTTCGGTACAAACGCAAATACATTTGGAAGCACAAGTGGTAGTAATCCGAATATTGGTACCAACATGGCAAACAATTTTGGTACGAGCAACACACATTTCGGTTCCATCACGACTGGCACACCACTCAACAACTTAAAGAATTTAAACATACAAGGAAATAATATGTCTGCTGGGTCGATCACCGCTGGGACGCCAGTGAACAACTTTACTACCGCAAACACGAACTACAGCGCTAACACCAACTTTGGTGCGTCTACGTCCAATTTTGGTACCACATCACCAAGTTTTGGTCCTTTGAGCCCGAATTATGGAATGAATCAGTACACTAGTACGCGGCAGAGAAAGAACTCCGGACCTCAACGAGTGAGACTTCAGACCTTAGCTACAGTGCAAGAAATGGGTAAATTCTTTTGTTTATTTTTGGGTAATGGGTAATACATAAAAAATAGGTTCAAAGAGGTGACAGCAATAGGTAAAAAAAAAGTTTTCTACTACATTTCAAGCCTTCAACATCACTAATTTCGTAAAAAATATCTATGGTTTGGGTTAATAAGGTGATTATCTGTACAATTTTTTTTTAATCACAGCACCATTCTACCATTGTTTTTTATTCATCTAATAAGTTTTAGGTAAGTGATTTTTTTGCTTTGTAGTTGGGTTTTTTTGCATGTGGTTTTTGTGCGTGAGAGTTTTTTGCATATTTCGTAGTGGTGTGTGTGTTTTTTGTACAAGTAAGTAGTTAAAAATAATATGTTTTGTTCCTGCGCAGAAAGATGTTAAGTTCCAAAAAAATATAAGTTCAGAAGAAGTCTGAATTTTCTGTTTGGAGAGCCTGTAATGCTTTTTTATAAATTTTATGAACTAAACTACGCATTTAAATGTAATAGGTAATTCAAAAGCGCGGAGTGCTCTAACCGCTAAGGTCGCTTTCATGGTGGCCTCCAAATTGGAGGCCTTACACTTCAATATAACAAATATAAGCTTTTTGTCTTTAATACCAGGAAAGTTTTAGTTTTTTAGTAGGACTCTTTTGCAGGGAAGTTTCCGCCTGGGGAAGTACCACACCTTTGCCAGTTATTCGACCGCCAAGCGGTAGTGTGCAAACATTACTGTGTTCCGGATTGAAGGGCAATGTTTCCGGCGAAATTACAGGGCACACAGAGATTTGACATCTTATATCTCGGGGTGACGAGCGCAGTGCATTGCCATCCAGGGTTTTGAACTGTTGAATTTCAAATATCTGAGTGATTTTAAGCTGTTATGGGCAAGCGTGAAGAGCCATCAAGCGAGCGACTTCGCTCGTCTCGTCACTCTGTATCATAAAAAAAAAGAACTTGACTTCCATAAAGAGATCCTTTTTGCAAACTATGCTTTAAGAACTCTCTCAAATGTTATGACGAAATAAGCAGCGCAAGCGCAGATAACGTGCCGCAGCTGCGTTAAGAGTTTATGTAGTCATAGAGAACAAGAGCACAGAGTCAATTATTCAATTTAAAAAAAAAAGTGTTTACACGTCGCGTGTTTATGGCAAGGAATCTGATGTAAGTTAGAGAATAAGGTGGCCCAAAGGCATCTCAAAGCCACACAAAAAACCCAAAAAAATAATTGAATAAGGGCCAGGTTTTTCATTCCTATTGTGTGATAAAATAAATTAAAAAAAAAGCCTTTTATTTCTCATCTCTCTTTTTGTGTGATATTAGGTGCAAATAAAATAGATGTATGTGTTGTGTTGGTGGTAAAGCGCGGGAGCACGGAGCGGAGCGGTACTCCCCGGTGCGGCGCGCGGAGTGCAGCCCCCCCAGGGCTTCGCACGACATCGCCTCCGCCCGGCTCGAGTACCAGCAACTACAGGTCTGTTACTAGCAGTCATTATTAACAACATCTCATAGGTACCTCACCACATGTACACACCTCATCTTCATAATTATTGTCGTCATCATCATCACCATCACTCATCATTACCAACTAAGTAGTAATCATCAGAAATATCCTCTCATATGCAGCCATGTCATCATCAGCCAGAAGACGTCCACTGCTGAACATAGGCCTCCCCCTTTAACCTCCACACTGAACGACATCCTGCCATCTGCATCCACTGGATGCCCGCGACTCTCACACTGTCGTCGGTCCATCTAGTGGGAGGCCTACCTACGCTGCGTCTTCCGGTTCGTGGTCTCCACTCGAGAACCTTTCTTCCCCATCGGTTATCGGTTTTTTGAGCGATGTTGCCTGCCCATTGAAGTGGCAATGGGCAGGCAACTTGCAAATTTTAATAGCTATGTTAGGGGGTGTATATGCACCCCCATATAATTATACCCCCTAACATAGCTATTGCTCATTGCCCCTCATCTTCATAATCATCATGATCACCAACAACTGCTGCAGGTTTGTATAAGTAGCAATTATCAAGAATAACCTCACATTGGTACCCACATATACACCCTAAAATCTTCGTAATCATTGTCATCATCATCACCATTGAAATCAATCCCTGCACTTTCGTGTTTATTATATAAGTGTATGATGTTACAGCGGGGCCTGGAGCGGCGTAGCGGCGGCCCCGGGGCTTCGCCCCCGCTGCCGGACGGGAGGCTGTCTTCAGTCTCTATGCCAGGTAATTCAAATTATACGTACTCCTGCTTTGAAAATGGTTATTTTCTCATATTGATTTAAATATAGACACAAGAGTAGGGGTCATTAAATATCGGACCGCCTACCTAGTTCATGCGGAAATACAAACGTTCATTAAGGATTTTACATTGGCATTTAAAAATGAATAACCGGCCAAGTGCGAGTCGGACTTGCGCACGAAGGATTCCGTACCATTTCCATAAAAAACGGCAAAAAAACAGGTTTTTTTGTATGGGAGCCCTTAAATATTAATCTTATTTCAATTTAATAATTTATTTTTAAGGTGAATATATAACTAAATATTCTGTGAATATTTCAAGTGTCTACCTGTTGCCGTTAACAATATCGAGCGAAAACGAGCAAAAAAAATCACGTTTGTTGTATGGGAGCCCCCTTAAATATTAATTTTATTATATTTTTTAGTATTTGTTGTTATAGTGACAACAGAAATACATCATCTGTAAAAATTTCAACTGTCTAACTGTCACGGTTCATGAGATACATCCTGGTGACAGACAGCGGAGCTTTAGTAATAGGGTCCCGTTTTACCATTTGGGTACGGAACCCTAAATATGATACATTGGTGATTCCTGCACCGTTAGAGATTCGTCTGAGAAACAGTTTCTTATAAAACATCCTTGTTACTCGACGTCGGGAGTTGAAAAATGAAGAAGTTTCTCAAAAACTTGACTGTCAAACTATGGTATAAATTAACTAATAATTATCAATATTGGTGAACCAACCATTACCACCATTTTTTTTGACCATTTATCTAAGCATACAGGATTTGTACACCTTACTACGATACGAACCATAGTCACCTAGTTCATAAGCTTTCCGATAGATGGCGTTGGTAAAATTGGTCATCAATCCTAACTCGTGACGAGATTCTCCGCAAACCAACATACGGCAAATGTGTTGGATTCGAGGTTTAAATAAATCAAATCCGGGGTTGAACAAATGTAGAAAACTCATCAGGACTGGATTAAATTGAAATGGGACTAAACGGGAAGAACTAAGCGCTTTCAACTAAAAAAAGTCATCAAAATCGGTTCACTGAGTCAAAAGTTCTAAGGTAAAAAAAAACATTTATAAAAAAGTCGAATCGATAACCTCCTTTTTGGAAGTCGGTTAAAAATCCATGTTTCTCGACGTCGGGAGTTCAAAATGAAGGGGCCAAGCAGTTTTTCAGACACTTCGCTGTCAAACTATGATATAAATTAAGCAATGAGCTTGTAAGTCAGCAAGCTCATTGCTTTGCTGATATATACTTTCATCACGTTCGTCTATTCCGATTTCATTTTTTTTTTTGTATACACATGTTTTGGGTTACAATCCAGTTCAGATTTTAGTTACGATTTATTTAATAAGAAATTAATTGATTGTATTCTGTTTTTACTGAGTGACGAGACGAGTGAAGTCGCTCGCCTGGTGTATCTTCACGCTTGCCCATAACTGCTCAACGCCACTCAGAATTTTGAACTTCAACAGTTCAAAACCCTGGATGGCAATGCACTGCGCTCGTCACCCCGAGATATAAGATGTCAAATCTCTGTGTGCCCTGTAATTTCGCTGGAAACATTGCCCTTCAATCCGGAACACAGTAGTGTTTGCACACTACTGCTTGGCGGTTGAATAACTGGCAAAGGTGTGGTACTTCCCCAGGCGGACCCCTGCAAAAGAGTCATACCACAACAAAATCTATAAAATGTATCTAAATAAATATAAATAAAATAACTACAAATGAAAGTGACACAATGGTGTCCTGTACGCGCAGGTTCCCCGATCCACTCGATGTGCCCTGGCGCGCCGGCGTCATTGGAGCTGTCATCGATATCTCCGGAGGCTGCGCGCACGCTTCTCACCGCCGCGAGAGTTGCGCTACCCGATAACGTGACCGCGGAGCTGCACCGCGCTGGCACACTCACGCAGGTAACAATACACTCACGCAGGTAACAATACACTCACGCAGGTAACAATACACTCACGCAGGTAACAATACTCTCACGCAGGTAACAATAAACTCACGCAGGTAACAATACTCTCACGCAGGTAACAATACACTCACGCAGGTAACAATACACTCACGCAGGTAACAATACACTCACGCAGGTAACAATACTCTCACGCAGGTAACAATACACTCACGCAGGTAACAATACTCTCACGCAGGTAACAATACACTCACGCAGGTAACAATACACTCACGCAGGTAACAATACACTCACGCAGGTAACAATACTCTCACACAGGTAACAATACATTCACGCAGGTAACAATACACTCACGCAAGTAACAATACACTCACGCAGGTAACAATACACTCACGCAGGTAACAATACACTCACGCAGGTAACAATATACTCACGCAGGTAACAATACTCTCACGCAGGCTACAACACGCACAAACTACACTTTCTCGCAGATAACAACGTACTCACTGAGGTAATAACACACTCACGCAAGTAATAATACATTAGCAAAGACAGAAAATAATATTTTTTTTGTTTATATTAGAACGGCTGTCAATGCATTTTTGCAAGAAATTTGTTGTAGCCACTTGCACCCATATAAACGAAACGTCAGTCATTCGAAATCAGTTAGCAACTGTGACGCGGAGTTCTACGCGTTGATCTAAATAAGAATGTTCAATCAAGGTTCTATCATAAAACCTAGCGACAGATTTTCCTTCTCATTTCCGTTCTATTTACTTCTCTTTTCTGTGGTAACAACACTCACACAACAAACTACTCGCAGATAACAATGTACAATAAATAATGGCCAATGACCAAGTTAAGCAACGTCGAGCGCAGCCGGCACTTGGATGGGTGACTCCCTGGGTGTGTTGTTGTCTTTTTGCATTATTTTTTGTATTTTGTGGTGGTACGGAACCCTCATCGTGTGAGCCCGACTCGTACTTGGCCGGTTTACTTGAGGTCCGTTGAAAACCCGGCTTAAGTAAGTCACCTGTTAGTAATGGCCAAAATCCTCAATATTTTTTTCCACTCTTGGTCATCTGACCCCAAACTAAGTAAAGCTTGTAACGTGGCTGCCACAAACTGATATACATACATAAATATATTCTATATTTAATGTATTAATATTTTTCCGTATAGGACGTGGCAGTAGCCCTCGGCATCAACATCCACGCTCTGACCCCGTCGACCGCCTCCCGCGACATCCTCCAGTGCCTGAGGCAACTGAACTACCCTCTCCCCCCTCCGGCTGCGCCCGCCGGCTCCCCCCTCCACCAGATCACGGAGGGGCTCAGCTACCTGCACACAGGCTCTATAACACGGGGTGAGTTGCTTTAAACTATTTGCAATGTTATTTTTAAGATAACGCCTAATAGTTTCTTTTTTTAAATTCTCACTCAATAAGTTTTTGTCTTTAAATGTTGAAAATGTGCGAAAAATAAAACTTTTTTTAGCTTATTCATCTCAATCGAAAAAAATTACAACTAAGCAAATAAATTCACCGTCGTGTATGGACTTTGTGCCTGAAATAAATGTAGATGAAATGGTGCGATTTGGAATTCGAACGTGCTAACGACTGAGCTATAATAGCTACGAATTAGACATAGTATTTACACTCATCAACCAAAAAATAAAAACAGACGATAAAACTCCACCGTCATAAAAGTCGATCATAAAATAACCAAACACTTGTCCCCCAGGTACACCACAAGCGTCCGCCACCCCCCTCGACCTCCGAAGCACGGTGGACATGGACACGGGACAGTACCCCCCACTCCTCCCCATTATCCACCCCCAACTCCACCTAGTAGCTCACAGATCCCTCAACAACTCCCCCATTTCATCTCCACCATCCCCCCTAGACATGATACAGGAAGAAATCGGGAACGGGCATGACAAGGACCCCCGACTACAATACACACACCCTCAAATCAGCCTGACGGACTGTCTGGGATCAGAAATAACTCTAGTAGCTTCCTCATCAGAAGATTCCATGGATAGTCTAGAAAACTCCAAATATCCAATTCCCCAGTTCGTGATATCGGAGCCGTCGGATTTGGACGATAGACCATCCATAACTAAAGGTATAGGACGGAAAGTGAGTCAAGAAACGGAGGTAGAAAGAGATGAGAAGAGAGAGATGGAGGTGCAGTCTCCTAAAGATGAGTTGACAGAAGATTATCGCAGACGAGGAAGCGACAAATCGCTCGGATTCAGCGATGACTCGCTTTCCAACGATTCAGCGAACGCGTCTCCCAATTGCGAACAAAATATCCAAAGTATTTACTCAAATTTGGTCTCCATCAGCTCGGGGTTTAGTGAGAATCGGGGCAGTTTCTCCGAGCACAGAGAATCATTCTCCTTTTCGGATCGGGGTAGCTTCTCCGAACGGGGTGATTACACTCGGGGTAGTATTTCCGAACGGAGTGATCTCGGCCGGGGTAGCTTTTCTGAAAAGGGAGAGACGCCTAGAACATCTTTCTCCGCTCAAGGCACACTAGGAGAAGTCAAAGAGTACTGCGAAGACGTGTACATGTCTAAAAACGACCAAGAAATAGACAAAATTCAAAGGTCGACGATGGATCTCCGGCTCTCCGAAATATGTCGTCCCGAAGAAAGAATTCCTATACTGTTAAGTCCTCAGGACGTGTGTTGTGCTCAAGAATACTACGAAGTTACTTTATCGACGGTCTGTTCCAAATTGGACTCTATGATGATCATAGAACTCCTCAAAGAAGCTATTAATTCCCGGGTTCCACCGCAGAACATCTTCATCGAGACCACAGATCAAAAAAACACTGACACGGAGTCTCTAACCGGTTTCCTGAATCTGGTTTATTCCGGTGGGATCCAGATTGAACTGGTTGTGTGTGAAAATAAAGCGATGGAAAAGAAAGGCTTGAAGATGAGAAGGATTTCGGGAGATCAGAGGGAGTACGGCAAGCTGTGTCAGCAACTGATTACGAGCTTGACCGTGTGAGGGCTTTATGAAGGCTGACGCGGCTTGACGGCTGATGAGAAAAAGGCAAGCAAGCTCTGTCAGTACCTTATCACCTTACAGCCTAAAGTCCCCCTTTCTGAGGCTTGATGGAAGCCTGAATAGAAAACTGATTGTTTGCTATTCCAACACAGGCAAGCAAGCTTTCAGCTTGACATTATGCGGGGTACGGCTTGATAGGGATTGACGGAGCTTGACAAAAAACTGACGGCTTGAATGTGATAGGTGGAAAGCTGTATTATCTATGTTTTATATAGGTATAGTCAACCCCACCACCATGTTATCTTTGAAGTTGACAACATTGCTAATGACCAAGATAATATAGTGCGAATAACAAAGCGGAGTGGCGTCACCATCGCAGTTTCTCAACAAAACTGATACCTTTCCCTGAAAATTTAGCCATTTACAAATACATATAAATTAGTTGGACTGTAATTTGAACAACAAAATTATATGAAATGTTGGCTAAATAATATGAAATTTTTTTTCGATTCATTTTGTTCAGAAAATGCTATAGTAGCTCCACTTAACTTTACAAATGAGTTGGTCGCAATGTTCTGGCCTGGCTGGTTATGACTGCAAGCGATATTGTTTCCGTACCCCTCGCACTTATATCAATCCTAATGAGGGTGACTGTGACAAAACTAATACCGCCTGAAATAGCCAACCTGGCTCTGTTTGATCGAAAAAATGAAATATTGTCAATCTACTTGTAGTAAAAATGACAGCTGACAAGTTTGAAATGTCAGCTGATAAGTTTCAAATGACGGCTGACAAGTTTTAAATGTCAGGTGACAAGTTTCAAATGACTGCTGACAAGTTTGAAATGTCAGTTGACAAGTTTTAAATGACGGCTGACAAGTTTCAAATGACGGCTAACAAGTTTGAAATGTCAGTTGACAAGTTTTAAATGACGGCTGACAAGTTTGAAATGTCAGCTGACAGTATTTAAACAGCAGCAGACAAGTTTGAAATGACAGCTGACAAGTATGAAATGTCAGCTGATAGTCATGCTTGCGATTATAAAGGCGTAAATAGACTCAAGCATTCACGTGTAACGATCATTCTGGCGAATCCTACATTATATCACTTCAATCAGGAGCGTTATTAAATTCTCGCAAAGCAAAAAAATGCTCTTAACATTTTTTCGAGTACATGTCAATAACGTCTTTCAAAGGAATATATTCTTGACGAGCATTTGCTTGAGCGTTCGCAAGAATGATCGTCAAATGCTCGGCTCTATTCGTTGTTCGGCAAAGGAGCTCTAACATATCACTATGGAGCCTGCGTCTGCCATTTTGAAAGAATCGCTAAATTGCAGCCGCTGGTTAACAAATAGGTAGAAGACAGTAATATGTAAATCAAATTATATAATTTTATTTAAGGCGGGACCAGAAGTCGGGTTATTTTATACTTTTCATACAAACGTACTAGGTAAATGCCGTCCTGTTTTGACGAAACTAAGAAGGTATGTATTATTTAAAATTACGCCGATCCGTTGCTGTGCCACTGTGTGCAAGAAAGACAAACAAACCAACAAATACCTTTGCATTTATAATTTTAGAATGTTAAACTTTTTTGAAACCCATTTAAAAAGTTATTATTTTTACTAAATCAAAAAAGTACATGAATGGTATTAGATATTCATGTTTTTAACTTAAGTTCACTTTTTTACCAAAATCGGACGAGCCGAAAAGTTTAAATAGTATGTTTGTATAAAAAGATTTAAAATTACCGGACCGACCGGGGAGCCTTGAGGTATGCCACAGCAGTTAGAGCCCCCCTTTGAAAACGGCGAATGCTTAAAGTTTCGCTCGAGTGAAGGCTCAAGATTGTCCGAGCTTTTTAATAACTTTGGCCAGCGAATCGTGTCGCTAAAAACACCAGTGAATTTAGAAATTAGTTTTTAAGTCTAGCCAAATCTTCAGGCTAAAATTAAAAGGGTCGCAATAAAGTGACCCTGAACCCAACCTAGCCAGCCTAGCTAGATATGAACTTTGACCCTTAGACACTTTATTGAAGCCAGACATTGTTTTTTTTTCCATAAAATATTTTTATAGTTATACCAGCAAATATAAAAAATTAAATTATTTTGTTAACAACACTGGTTGTAGTCAGTAAAACTATTTTGACACTTGGTTTTTTTGTTTGACGTCAACCATAGATAAAAAAATGGCCATTTTAAAGAAATGCATTGAGACAAAATATCAAGGATCTTATATACCCAATTGAATTGTGCGCTTAAATATATTTCTAATTGAACCATATTTTAGCAAACATAATCATAGCAGAGAGAGATAAATGGTCCAAATAAGATAGCAAATCTATTCCGGGATATAATTTGTCTCTTTCTGGCAGGCATGGTCAAACAATGTCATATTATAATGGTACTTGTACAGGTTTCCCGCTAAATTGATTTCTTTATTCCAGGTGTATATTTCTTGCAAAATGTTTTGGTTTCTCTATAACTAAGACTTTTTTATGCCGTGACAAGATTGGCTGATCAAAGTACATACAATTATTATTGCATTTATATAATTTATGCTTGTGAGAAATATTCCATTCCTTTTCCGTGTGAATGTGTGTGTTTATTATTTATATGTTGTATAAAAAGTACATCGTTTGTATAAATGGAAATGTTACTGCGTCAATTCTGTACAAAAGTTGCTAATATTGTTGCCATACTTTTCTTTACGATGAAAAGAAAAGGGAAAGCAGATAATTTTAGGGTTTCCAGATGAAGCAGAATTTACGGTTTTTTTTTATAATTAACAAAATGTTGACACCAAAAAAGAGTGAAACTCTATTTCGATGACACTTTCAATCGACTTAGTTGTATCAACTTTAAATTATACATTGTAATGTATATAGATCAGGTTTTTGTAGAATAATATACCTTCAGAATTTAAATATGAATAAGTGTAAAGTTGAGCATTATACAATAATTTGTACATATTAAGTACCTTAATAATTTTATAATTATTATTAGTAAGATAATGTATAATAAATAATAATTATATTTATTTTTGAAATATAAGCATCTATATTAAACAGGAAAGCCCTTTTACGAATGTAAAATTTAAAAAGCTGGATTACCACAGTAATTTATTATTATTAGGTGTTTTGATTTCCGTGATACAATTATAGTTTTAATAAATCAAAGTATAAAAAAAAGTGTATTAATTTTT
The DNA here is from genome assembly GCA_949125355.1 of Agriopis leucophaearia. Taxonomy (NCBI): domain Eukaryota; kingdom Metazoa; phylum Arthropoda; class Insecta; order Lepidoptera; family Geometridae; genus Agriopis; species Agriopis leucophaearia. The sequence goes on along the minus strand of OX421291.1, from coordinate 6,689,209 downwards.
ACATGCACATTTCATCACATTTGTATATATAGAATAATTGTTATTTATTCCATAAAATATATCAATTTCTAAGGTATCTATATAGTTTTATTTTTTTAAATAAAATTCTGTCAAAAGTGTCCAATTTCGATTTTTTTAAAGAATTTATGTATAAAATATATAACATGTACATTATCTAATTTTTTTTAATTGAATTATAAACGAAACAATGTAATTTATTTTTTTGTTAAATAAAATTCTGAATTTTAGTTCAATATTATATATTTTTTGTTGACACATTTGGCTTAAAATATACATAGTAAATAATTATATTATTTCAAATAACTGTAAATACATTATTATAAGTTGAAGTAATAATGTGGAAATACTACGTATTTTTATACATTCTATATTTTATATGAAAATCTATGTATTTTTTTTTTACATACATCATATTTTTATTTACTATATACATCTGTGTAGAAAACACGATTTTATCTGGTTTTATATAAATATCTTTTTGTCAAAAATTACTCGTCCCAATTTGATGAAACTTATATACTTTGCTTATTTTTGTCAACGACAAAAAGGGAGGGAGAGTTAAATAGTAATTTTTGTAGTGGTAGGACTCTTGCAGGGGTCCGCCTGGGGAAGTACCACACCTTTTCCAGTTATTCAACCGCCAAGCAAACACTACTGTGTACCGGATTGCAGGGCAATGTTTCCAGCGAAATTACAGGGCACACAGAGATTTGACATCTTATATCTCGGGGTGACGAGAGCAGTGCATTGCCATCCAGAGTTTTGAACTGTTGAAGTTCAAAATTCTGAGTGGCGTTGAGCTGTTATGGTCAAGCGCCACCTCGTTGCTAAAAATATTAATTTGCTCCAAAAATTGGCTTGATATAATTAAATATCACTAATTATAATATACACACATTATCAGTCTCTGGCAGCCATATTACAAGCTTTGCTTAGTTTAGGGTCAGATGACCAAGTGTGCAAAAAAGTCCCAGATTTTATTTATAATGAACCTTTATAAATCAGACGAGGAGACTGAAAAAATCACTAGAAATTACTATAAAAACAGTTGAAATTGTATTGTAGTAAGTACTAAAAAATATGTACTAATTTATTTGTAAAATATAGAATGTATATATAAAAATAAGTATGAGGTTGTATTTGCTATTGATTAGAGAGAAGGCACAATAAAACCTATCGCTAACGACCAATGTATAAATAAAAAAAGATAACCCGCGGACTTGTTACAGAAGTTTAATTGTAATCGCTGTTGCATGCGCCGGCGCCGGCAGCAGGATGCAAGGTTGTCCGGGAAGAAATTACAGATATTTTTATTTGATTAAATTACTGTTAAATAAAAAACTGAAGGCGTCTAGGTTGTTTTCCAAGTCCTTCACCTTGTCAATCAGTATCCTACTCGTTTCCTACATCACATCATCAGCCAATTAACGTCTAGTGTTGGACAAGGCCTCCCTAAAGACCTTGCCATAATCCCCACGCTTGGCAGGCGGCTTGGGAATCGCAGTACGTTCACCGTGTACTATTAGGACGCTGCTGCCCATCCTCCGGTGGTTCTGGTCGCAGTTTTAGGACATACCCGGGTCCTTTCCTACATAATATGTATTCCATTCCAATCTGTTTACTCGCACCATGCGCGTGTGATAGATACGCGGTGGCAAACACAATCACGAACGTCCCATAAATAATTTAAAAACGGTTATCGGTGTCATTTCGTTCGAAACGTGAGGAAATAAAGAACTTTCAAAGATGCAATTCAATAAAAATTTACCAATTAATTTCTAGAGATCTATAGAGTCACAATCTCTTAGTGAAACGCACAGAAAAGAGAAGTAAATAGAACGGAAATGAGAATGAAACTGTCGCCAGGTATCGTGACAGATATGTGATTGAACATTCTTATTTAAGTCAAGGCGTCGAACTCCGCGTCACAGTTGCTATGGGTTTATATGGGTGCAAGTGGCTACAACAGATTTCTGGCAAAAATGCCTTGACAGCCGTTCTATTTAAACAATTTTTTTTTCTTTTCTGTGGTGAAAACGTCCGAGCGTCGTTGTACATACCTAGACATCAATTATATAGTTCACAATGCCACATTTACTCCAATTTAGACGTTATGCCGCCTGCATAGTGTTCAACGTCGCTTGTCCGATATCGTAGCGCTGGCATCGCGCGGCGTTGTAGCCGGATCGCGGTTGCCTTAAAACTAACCAATAAGTCAGCGCAATGCGTAGCGTGCGCCGAGTTTTGGTTCGGACGTTTGCACGTTTTCGATATAGGTATTGTTTCGATGCTAGATACCCAAAAACACCCTTAAAACAAATACACAGGGTAGCTTTCTTATTTACAACATTAGCACCTCGTTGATTAGGAGAATCGAGTAGAATTAAAAAAAAAAATGGGTTCCCAGTTTTGTCATTCTAATTTTAGTAAATACTAGCTGTCCGCCCCGGCTTCGCACGAGTGTAAGCTCGGCCTTCGGCCTCGCTACAAAATATAATATAGCCTATGTCACCCGGGGATAGTGTAGCTTCCCAACAGTGAAAGAATTTTTCAAATCGGTTCAGTAGTTTCGGAGCCTATTCATTACAAACATACAAAAATAGGTACAAATCTTTCCTCTTTATAATATTAGTGTAGATTACGCATTATCCACAGAAAAATGACCGCTACCTCGCCTGATGTTAAGCGATGATGCGGTCTACAACGTCACAGTTGCCTAGAAGAAACTGATTTACTCATGATTTGAAGCCACCCAGATTGTAACTATCGGGGAACACCCATTCAAAAATTATGGGCCTTACGTAAAAACGTTACTCAAGTTGATCTATGCTTAATTGCTCTGTCACGTTTTCGCGTGTGACGATTGCCGTCAGCGAGAAGTTGAGAGAGCATTTTTAAGCATAGATCAACTTGAGTGACGTTTTTAAGTAAGGCCCTAAGTCTCTAACATAATCAGATATTATTATTCTCGGTATAAACTCGAGCGCGCCAGAATATCATATTTGTCTCTCAAAGATGAACCTAAATAATTAAACACTAGAGTAGGTTTTGCCATAAGTAAGTTATAGCCATGATATCAAAGTTATTTATAAGAACTGTACATATTATTAAATAAATTCCAATTCCATAATGTTTGTCATTTGTTTTATTTTATTATAATACTAGCTGTACCCGCGACTTCGTCCGCAATTTCTTAAGAAAAAAATAGCCTATGTCCGTCCTCATGATACACACTATTACCTCCCAAAATTTTATCGAGATCGTAAAAATATGAGAATGATGCCAGACTATTAAAAAAAACTCAGTAAATCGATAAAGTTGGAAAAAAGATGAATGTACCTTCAACTCAAAAGGTGCGTTGACGGCACCAGGGTGAAGTTTCACAGAACTCATACCTTGCGTTGCCGGCAGCGATTGGGTTAAGCCATTTAGCTGTGATTATGTAGCAAACAGACAGAGTTACTTTCGCATTTATAATATTAGTGTGGATTCAAGCGGCACTGAATTCCCACTGTTCGTTCGCAGCTTACCCTATTTTTTTTTTATTCGCCCCATTTCTATTTATACACTTTCTTGTGTTGTGCCGAATACAAAGTGTCGAATTAGAGAAAATGTCGACCCATTACTCTCTCTCGTTGGAAATATGACTAAGAGTGACACTTCCATATATATTTTTTTCTGAGGCCGTTGGATCCCGGGGAATGACGGGACGTGCCATGGCATCCCGAAGAATGACGGGACGTGCCATGTCATCCCGGGGATTGACGGTACGTGCCATGACATCCTGGGGAATGACGGGACGTACCATGGCATCCCGGGGAATGACCGGACGTGCCATGGCATGCCGGGGAATGACGGCGTGCTATGGCATCCCGGGGAATGACGGGACGTGCCATGACATCCCGGGGAATGACGGGACGTGCCGCGGCATCACGTGAGACGTTTCGGCCTATTCGTATTGAAATAGAGGCTTCAAATCAGTGCTTAATTAATTGAAATAAGGTTGAAAATTTGTCAACGAAAAAATCCGGGTCATTAAAAGTCCTGGCTTCACCCACTAGTGGCTTCACGGGTAAGTAATTTTATTAGCATTTACCTTTGGACCCACTGCATTAAAATTGGAAACTAATAAAAAAATTGAACTTCTTTGCTACCACATCTCGCCGTCTGTGAGCGCCGGCCCTTACGGTATTAAGAACTCGGTCTTGGGGCCTTACCGCTCAATTCTAAACGCAGGCCCGAATAGGTGCAGTTTGCAAAATCACGCGAACGCAAACCGTATCTCGGCGCGTCAAGATAGATAGAAACTTTATTGTGTACACCAGAAATAAAAATTACAAACAGATAGAAAACACGAGCTAGTGCCACAAGTGGCGGCCTTATCGATAAAAGCGATCTCATCCAGGCAACCATTCAAGGCAAGGTTCGCTTTCGCGTGATTTTGCAAACTGCGCCTATTCGGGCACGCGTTTAGAGTTGGGCGTAAGGCCCTTGGAGTTTATTGAATCCCCGTGGTACCCTATTTTTTAATAATCATAATATCAGTGCCACAGACACCAGGGTCCTTGACTTACTCGTATGGTACCCTAATTTTGTGCAGTCTGCTGTGTGAAATATTTATTTCAATACCACTTACAATGTTAAAATAATAAACCAAATTTTATTACTATTCATATCTTTTATTCATATGGCAACACAATACAATATTTATTTTTACATGGCAACTTTAGAAACTCACATGATTTTAACTTTTTTTTTTTGATCGAAAACAAAAACCAAAATGAGTAAAGTTTTAAACTATTTTACATACATTTTTGTAATTTCAGTAAAAACTAAATAATCATGAGTTAGTACTTACATAGATTTACAAAAACATGGATTACAGGTCAAACAGTCCTTCAAGCCGAGGTGGTATAATTCAGTGACAGTGAAGTACTCCCAGTTCCGTAGACGAACTAAAGTTACCAACAGAGCCCACCGGATTAGCAAGTTGAAGTGGCAGTGGGCAGAGCACATAGCACGTAGAACAGATGGCCGATGGGGCCGAAAGGTTCTCGAGTGGAGACCGCGGACCGGTAAGCGCAGCGTAGGACGTCCCCCACAAGATGGACAGACGATCTAAAAGAGACCGCAGAAAAACGCTGGATGCAGGCTGCTTCCAACCGGTTCCTTTGGAAATCGATGGGGGAGGCCTATGTCCAGCAGTGGACGTCCTATGGCTGAAATGATGATGATGATGAAGTACTCCCAGCGGAAAAGTGTCCGATTTCACGATTTGAGTTAGTGTGCATTCACTTCATGTAAATGTACCTATATGACAATTTTAAATTTGTGTGTCCAGCCGTTTTTGAGATATTGGCGAAAAACATTTTTCACGGCAATTTATTCTCAAAAATTACCAATAATTGGTTTATAATGAGGTAATACAATATCACTTTATCATAAACCATGTAAAAAAAATACTTTAAATTAATACAAAAAACCGGCAGTATAATAGGCGGCCTTATCGCCTTAGGCGATTTCTACCAGGCAACCTAAATGTGTGTCATCATCATCATCATCAGCCAGAAGACGTCCACTGTTGAACATAGGCCTCCCCCCTTTAACCTCCACACTGAACGAGATCCTGCCATCTGCATCCACTGGATGCCCGCGACTCTCACAATGTCGTCGGTCCATCTAGTGGGAGGCCTACCTACGCTGCGTCTTCCGGTTCGTGGTCTCCACTCAAGAACCTTTCTTCCCCATCGGTTATCAGTTCTTCGAGCGATGTGGCCTGCCCATTGCCACTTCAACTTGCAAATTTTAATAGGTATGTCGATGACTCTGGTTCTTTGTCGAATATCCACGTTTCGGATGTGTGTGCTTAAATGAAATTTGCTAGTCATAAGACTAGAGACATTGAAGATGTCGCTGGGGGAACATTTACCGGTTAGCTGCATATCCTAAACAGTAGAGCGCAGTCATGATTTTTTTAATACATATTTCTATCAATTTGCGTGAAATGTTTGTGAAACCGGAATAAAAAAAGAAACAGAAAAGTGTTAAAAATACTTAAGAGTGTTTTTCTACCCATCAAAGTAAAGAACTTGTAGCAAACAAGTTTGCTAAATAAATTAAAAAAAAAAACATACAATATGACCGATCATGTCATGTCCTGCGCTTGGGGGCGTGGGTTCGATCCCCACATAGGGCAAACATTCATGTGATGAACATTTGTGTTCGTTCTATGTCTGGGTGTTAATATATATTTATGTATGTATTTAAAAATATATATGTATGTATATCAGTCTCTGGCAGCCATATTACAAGCTTTGCTTAGTTTGGGGTCAGATGACCGTGTGTGCAAAAATGTCCCGAATATTTTAAAAAAAATATGTGGTCCATTTTGTGTGACTTTTTCGCCAATAAGTCTGCGTTTGACCACCAACTCGCCTGATGGTAAGCGACGATGTGATCGAAGATGAAGCACGCAGGAAGATACCTATTCACTCTGGCGTTGCTCTTTTCGTATCAAAAGTACACTTTCGTGAATTTTGTGACCCAACATCCATGTTTCTGTAAATCTATGATCGCTTAGCATTATTTGCCCTTTCTACAAACCTAATGAGTTCCAAAAACACCACAGCAGTCAAAAACGTTAATATTATTATTACAAATCGCTTTTCCATATTAAAAACTATATTTTACATTTTTATCAAAGTAACTAACAGATAACCAAGTGTTTTAACAAAAGAGATTCTGTGCCTTACTTAAAAACGTTACTCAAGTTGATCTGAACTTTAAAATGCTCTCTCAACTTATCGCTGACGGCAACCGTCACACGCGAAAACAAGACAGAGCACATTTAAGCGTATGTCAACTTGAGTAACGTTTTAAGTAAGGCCCTCTATTATTACTATCAAATAAAACAGTAATTAGTTTATTGTATAAAAGCCCCATCTATCGGTCGTTATTGTGTACTAACATGGTAACGCAGAAAATGACGTAGATTCTGATATACCATTATCTAAATTAAATTTGACATCTCAGAAAATGTTGCCATCATTTTCTGACGTATTGAAATGAAACGAAACGCCAATTACTTTTGTCCTGTCAAATTAGTTTAGTCAAAAGAATAGTACAACAGAATTCACGCCAATAATGTCTATTTGATATTCGAAATTTAGTTATCACTAGCGACCCGCCCCGGCTTCGAACGGGTGTAAATGTTATTATATACTAGCTGCGCCCCGCGGTTTCACCGACGTGGTGATGAACAGTGCTTTAATTAACATATTTCTAAATATTTAAATTTATAAAGATAACAATGTTTTTGTCATACTTTGTCTTCAATAATCCCCCTCCGGCACTCAAATGGGACGTAAAGGGGAAATCTGGGCAAAAAATCCCTTTCGGGGGATTTTTGGAACAACCCAAATTCCTTAAGGGACATTGCTTTGTTCATGTTGTGAGTGAAGCTGGGTGTTTTAAGTTTGTTTATAGACTCGTGTTTGTTCACACAAACGATCAATAGATGGAGCTTGTATCAATTTCCTAATTCAACCAACACAATGCCGTAAACTTGGTTTAAGTAATGTTGTTAAAACAGCGCCTAATATTAAACAATTTTGACCTGGCAACACTTGAAAAGTATTTTTTTTATTAATTTTTCACATAGCTCAAAAACAACACAACACAAAATGACATGGCATATATATTAGAATATTGAAATAAAATAAATTCTTAAACTTTTTTCGTTTAAAATTTTATTTTAGCATACATTTTTTATGTTTTTTATTTTAGCAGCTGTTTCTTGGTTATGTATTTATATTAGTTTTAACTAATAAAATAAAACGAAAAGTAATAATTTTCAAGTTTTGCTCGGTTAAAATTATTTGAGATTGATTATTAGGCATTTCGTTAATTCCTTAAACACAAATTCATAACAAAACTTTTATGATATTTCAATTTATGATAAGATGAAAAAAAAAATGCTAGGCCTGAGAACTCCGAACGACTCAAAACCACATTTAAATCCGTCCAGTGGTTTAGGAGACGTGCGTCAGACAAAAAATCTAAAAACTGCCATAACATTTTCAGCTTTTTGTAATGATATTTGGTGACGAGACGAGCGAAGTCGCTCGCCTGATGGCTCTTCACGCTTGCCCATAACAGCTAAACGCCACTCAGAATTTTGAACTTCAACAGTTCAAAACCCTGGATGGCAATGCACTGCGCTCGTCACCCCGAGATATAAGATGTCAAATCTCTGTGTGCCCTGTAATTTCGCTGGATACATTGCCCTTCAATCCGGAACACAGTAGTGTTTGCACATTACTGCTTGGCAGTTGAATAACTGGCAAAGGTGTGGTACTTCCTCAGGCGGACCACTGCAAAAGAGTCCTACCACTACTGCTTATTTTAAGATGCCCTGGTTTTTTTATCACGCAATAAAAAACAACTTTCTACGGTTTTATTATATGTTTAGATTTTGTATTATTTTTGTATCACAAATTGAAATATCAAAAGTTGTGAATAATAAAAATAATAATACTTTTTAAAACTTTGTGTGATGATGTCGGTAATAAACGAGCATTATTAATTATAAGAGTAATAATAATAAATAAGTTAACATACCTATAACAAAACCTACAATATTTATTACAAGTTTATATGACATGTACAGTCAGTGATCAAATCTGTAGCATTTATAGCATTTACCTTGAATTCCAGATTCAAGAAAGAAGATACGATAAAGAGCCAAAAGCTTTTCTGTACTCCTGGAACAAATACTACCGAAAAACTATTAACGTATTCTTTAGTATAATGTATGAAAAATAGAACAGTGGCGCCAATCGTAAGAATAATCAGCCTTTTAATAGTCCATTGCTGGACTTAGGCCTGCCCAGGAAAGGGTAATTGGGCCATATAAGGGTGATTGACTGGCCCTGTGGCTCAGTTGGTAGTGAACCTAACTTCTGTGCTTGGGGGCGTGGGTTCGATTCCCATCTAGGACAAACATTTGTGTGATGAACATTGGTGTTTGTTCTATGTCTGGGTGTTAATATCTATTTAAGTATGTATTTAAAAATATATATGTACGTATATCAGTCTCTGGCAGCCATATTACAAGGTTTGCTTCGTTTGGGGTCAGATGACCGTGCGTGCAATAATGTCCCAGATATTTATTTATATCTACCACGCTGGCCCAGTTGCGGGTTGGTGGATTCACATACGCCATACTTATGCAGGTTTCTTTAACATGTTTTCCTTCACAGAAATGTGAATGGCATGAAAATCCGCACATAAACTCTAAACAGTTCATTGGTCTGGGCCCGGGATTTGAACCCGCGACCTCAAGTCTAGCGGTCTCCCAAATAGGCTACCACGGCTTTTCGGCTTAGGTGTCATCAATAAATTACGTCATTCGTTAATGGGGGAGGGTATCACCGGAATGTAACATAGTGTGACAAGGGGCAGGGGGGGTCAAAAGCTTTGTGACGGCACATGTTAAAATTTAAAATCCATAACGCGCAATTTATATGTGAATAAAAAACTTACAAACCTGATATAAATTAATCGCTATGAGATTATCTCTCACGCAACATCAGTTAACTTCTAGAGCGGCGTTGTAATGCAAGTGAGACTTTAAAACTAAACTAACTGGTTTCTTTTGATTATTTTTAAATACATGCATAAATTTTTTAAATGTGTGATGTCACATCAGTGGGGAGGGGTTTTTGAAAATGTGACAACCTGTGACAAGGACGGGGGGCTACAGTCCTAAAATTCGTGTGACGTAATTTATGGATGGCCCTTATCGAGCGTAAACAGAAACTGAATTTGAATAATTAATTTCTATCAATTATGTTGTGAATATGTTTTCGATAGTATTTAGGCTAGGGGTACACTGTGATTCAAGTCGCAAGACAAACTCAAAAAACGAGCGCACTTCTTCAAAGTAATTTCAACCTTAGTGCCATTTTAATGCGTTGTATCGTATTAAAAGAGACGCGACAGCAAAGGACATGGCCTTTTAATTGGTCAAACACACCTTACCCATGCCCAGTTTTTTTTATGATACTGGGTGACAAGACGGGCGAAGTCGCTCGCCTGATGGCTCTTCACGCTTGCCCATTGCCCAGAATTTTGAACTTCAACGGTTCAAAACCCTGGATGGCAATGCACTGCGCTCGTCACCCTGAGATATAAGATGACAAATCTCTGTGTGCCCTGTAATTTCGCTGGAAACATTGCCCTTCAATCCGGAACACTGTAGTGTTTGCACACTACTGCTTGGCGGTTGAATAACTGGCAAAGGTGCGGTACTTCCCCAGGCGGACCCCTGCAAAAGAGTCCTACCACTACACGATGGTACTCGGGATATGAGCGTTTCAATTTTGTATGGCAGCCATGTTTTTTGTAAGGTAGCCATGTTTTTTGTATGGCAGCTATGATTTTTGTATGGCAGCCATGTTTTTTGTATGGCAGCCATGTTTTTTGTAAGGCAGCCATGATTTTGTATGGGAGCCATGATTTTGCATGGCGGCCATCTTTGTTTTCCATTTCACCAAAAAGGTCTAAGGTTTTAGTGCATTATTTTAGTTAAAACGTTCCTAATAAGTTTGTCGTGCGCCCAAGTGAAGCCAGACCATAGAGAACAGATACTATAAAGATATTTTTGTCTTAAGCAAGCATGACAACGACTTAGGGAAATCGTTACACCCCGCATTCTACTCTACCATAGATTTTTATCACATACACGGTTTATACAATGAGACAGAGCACATACTGGGTCTTACTTAAAAACGTTACTCAAGTTAATCTATGCATAAACTTCACTTTTCAAGTTATATATATGTATAGTACATATATATAACTTGAAAAGTGAAGTTGATAGTTATGATTTGATGATATTTGTTATTACAACATTCACGGAACTGGACTGTAACTCTCTTTTACTTGTGAAAACTTTTAAGTTTTGTTTGTTCATATTTTTATTGCTATGTTTTACACTGCTTAAGCTGTTTGTTTTCCGTTAATAAATAAATAAAATTACTCTCTCAACTTCTCACTGATGGCAGAAGGTCACATGCGAAAACAAGACAGCAATTTTAAGCATAGATTAAATTGAACAATGTTTATAAGTAAGGCCTAATATGAATGAAGCATATCTTTTGTAGAATATTTTAGTATTTAAGATGAAGAGAGCGCAGACGTGGCTACCCCATCAAAAAAAACATAACAAGTATATTAAAAGATAGGCAAATAGAAATTTGACTTTGATAATATTTTACTTTAAGCACGGATCTCTGAAGCACAAGCTGCAGCTTAGTTTAGGGATTTAAAGCTCATATTTGTTTGTGGCTGTACAAAACTAACACTCTGTAAACCGAACCATATCGTATTATTGTGTAAAAGTGCCTACAATTCTCACTAGATGCGCTTGTGTCGCGCCGTCTCGAATCCTGCATCGCGGTGACGAGATTCTCCGAAGAATTGTATGCAGAATTGTAGGCTGAAAATAAATTAATCTCAAAACCCACTGGGTACAAAATAAAGTGTTTGCTTTAAACCCAGTGCAACCCAACCCTAGGAGTCATAGGACATCTTAACGTGTTCAGTGGCATATTTGATATTTTATAATCCAATTTATAATTCCAATGTTTTTATAACTCTTTCGCCAAATACATGATTTATGAATATGATCTTTTACATTTGGTACGATTGGAGTACTACTTCTAACAACACAACGTATTGCAAGGTTATAAAACGCAAATTAGCTAAAAACTACCGTTTTTGGCTGTAACGAGTTTTATAACTATATGATACACCATATTATCAATAATTATTATTTAGATAGCCCGTTGGTCCAGTTGGTACCTGCCTTCTGCACTTGGGGGCGTGGGTTCGATCCCCACCTAGAACAAACATTTGTGTTTGTTCTATGTCTGGGTGTTAATATCTATTTAAGTATGTATTTAATAATATATATATATATGTATACTGGCAGCCATATTACAAGCCTTGCTTAGTTTGGGGTCAGATGACCGTGTGTGCAATAATGTCCCAGATATTTATTTTTTAATAGTTCAAAAACACTACATCACCATCCCGAGCGACTATATGAGTCGAACCTTCATTTACCCATGTTATATATACCTGTAATGCTTTTTCAATGAAGGCGCCACTCCTGCGCACTTTTCATCATAAACCACGCAAGCACGTCTGTTTCATGCTTTTTAAACAAAGATGGCGTTACATTGTATGCGTTAGAAGGTGAGATGTAAACGACACCCTCAGTAAAAAATCCACCCGCAATCTCTTTGTACATTTTTTTATGCAACAGGTGGCAAACAAGCTGTCGAGCCGCCTGATAGTAAGCGATCACCGTCGCCTACGGATAACTGCAACACCATCACATATACGTTGCCGACCTTTAAAGACTTAATAACTAGCAGTATCAGTTTAGCGACTTCCTTTACAATATCCAAATAGGATATCATAATGCTAATATTAATAACAAACATGTCTGCGTTGAAAACACACGACGATTTAGAAGAAATTGGTATTATTTCACAGAGTGGCCAACGCAACTTGTCGCAAGGAAGATAAAGTTTTGGAAAGCGACCACGCCATCTCTTATCAGCAAATGGTAATTACAACTTACAAATCTTACATTAAAGCTTATTCAACCGTTGTTCGAGGTGCTCTGTGTTTTCTGCTCGAATAAAGCCGCCATGTCGCGAATGTTGAACGAGGGAGACATCTTTTCTTTTCTGCTGGAAATAATACATAGAAAATTACAAAAAATAATAGTATAATATATGAATTATTAATATCCATGTTGAGCCGCGCAACGACTTATTTCTGAACACAAATATTCACATTAAAACTTGACATTATGACCGCTTTTTGATAGGCTTGCACCATAGCGATCCGTTCTCACCAAGATTATTTAATCATCCGGAATGCTACTATGTTGCGAGTCCAATGTCGACTGGCGCGTCGAGGCGACACACAAGCGACGATCTAACACGAATCTAAGGACACTTCACACATTGAAATGATATGAAAATGAAAATAGTTTATTCCAGATTTACATCCATATGAAACAATTAATTAATTATGTTAAAATCGGACAAACCGTTAAGGGTATAGGAGGTATTATAGAAACATAAAATAAAAAAATACATACGCCCGAAATATATTACCCTCTTTCTTGAGCAGTCGGGTAAAAACCACTTTTTTGTCCCGTTATCACACTAGCATAATAAATTCGAATGTTTGTGTACAAATAAATGTGCTGTTTTGTCATGTTATCGCACTTGTATTATTAACTAGCCGCCCGAGCTTCGCACGGGTGTAAGCTCGGCCTTCGGCCTCGCTACAAAATATGATATACCCTATGTCACCCGGGGATAGTGTAGCTTCCCAACAGTGAAAAAAATTTTCAAATCGATTCAGTAGTTTCGGAGCCTATTCAATGCAAACAAACAAACAAACAAACAATCAAATGTTTCCTCTTTATATATTGGTATAGACTAGCTGATACCCGCTACTTCGTACGCGTAGAGCTCGGCCTTCGACCTCGCTACTATGACCCGCTCCAGGAGCAAAAAATTTCAGCCAAATCGGTCCAGTCGTTTAATCACCGTTTAAACCTTCCCTGAACTTCCACAAAAATTTCAAGATCAAAATTAGCCAAATCGGTCCAGCCATTCTAGATTTTTAGCGAGACATAACCTATTAATTGATCTTTATATACATATAGATTCGAAAGTTAGTGTATAAATATTTGTTATAAGTGTGTATGACTGTCAGCACTCAACTCTGTAAAGGCTGAACAGAATCGAATGAAATTTGGTATGGAGGTAGCTTACCTTGGATTAACACATGGGCTACTTTATTATTAAAAAAATAGAGTTTCGGTCAGATATGAGGTGAAACCCCGAGGAGCAAGTAGTTGTACACAATGACGATATAACCGCTTGACAGCTCATTCTTTACCCCGCCGTGATGAAAAGGTTCTAAATTTTCAGCAGGATCTTTTTCGAGCGGGCCAATCCTACGCGCGAATAGAATGAATGACTTTTGTTTTCTCCAATCACAAGCGGCATACGTCACCCCCCTGCGACCGACGTCGCTTACGTCACAAATAATGGACTCTTGCGCTATCAAATGGTTATATTATATTTGGCTATTCAAGCAAAAAATGTTTCGTTTCGATATCTTTTAATTTGACGGAGTGAAATGGTAACAAGTGTTTCTTTTTCTTGTTACCATGTTACTCCGTCAAATTAAAAGATATCGAAACGAAACATTTTTTGTGTATAATGTTATGATAGTCAGCGAAACTTGGGTGTGTCACATTTGTAAATTCACACTCAGTAATTTTATATCGTCAATAATGTACAAATGTGCGAGCGAGAAAACTGCAGACGAGTAGAGGCCTCTTAACATGAAATTGAACTGAACACATAAACTCTTACCCCCCCCCCCTCTTATTAATAAACCTGGAGTAGTCTTGGAATAGTTAAATTTTTGTTTTTTTTCTCTCTTTCAACTATCAGAACGCGTTTTAACTCGGCTCTGATACAAATCTGACCGCTGTAGAATTACCTATAAAATTGGACAAGGACAGCAAAATTTTTAGCGCGGATTTTCCTTTTTTTTAGAAAATGGTACAGGAGAATTGACGCCACTATTTAAGATGGGATTCAAAAGACCAATTTTCACACATTTTTGACTTGACAAAACTTGAAAAGTATACCTTTTTAGTATAACCTCTTTTTAACATGCCGTTAACTGAAAATACGTATTTTTTGTAATTTTTTTATAAACTCTTGTTGACTATTAACAAAACCAAAAAAAGTTCACTTTTCAAATTTTACCGAGTCAAAGTTGCGTGAATATTAGCGTTGGGTTAAGCTTTAAAAAAACTAACCTTTCAAAGTCTCGACTCCTCACACTCTCTCTATCTTCTCTTCTTAGCTCCAATCTTCTGCAAACATCTTCATCGGGACTAGAAGGCGACTGTATACTGTCTAAATTGCTAGCACTCTTAGCAAGGGAAAATCTCATCCTCTGACCCAAATCGACTGTATTCCTTCTTTCGAATTTGGGTACATCTTTCCCATCTAATTCTAAATTAGGTGTTTCATCTTCTTTTTTTATCTTTATTCGGGTCAGTTGCTCCGGATTGCTTCTAAAAGATTGAGAACTGTATTTCTCTCTGAGGAAATTTCGTCTTTCTTCTTTGTACTTCTCAATCCGTTCTCTGCTCAACTTCTTTTCAGTGTCAAAACTTATTAGTTGTTTAATATCTGTCGGTCGTTTCTCGTTAAATCGTTGTATTAGTGATATTTTGTTTTCCGTTGTAGGTGTTATGATTTCTTTGTTTTCGTTTGCGACAGGATTTAGATTTAAATCTGGTAAGTATTTGGTTGGTCGCTTACCGTCTCTGACTTCGAGACTTTTTCTTCTATCTTTCTCGTTGCCAAACTCTTTGATAAATGCGTTTTCGTCTAAAGATCTGGCGGAGTTTTTAGACAGTTTGTAACTTTTCGGTGAGTTGGGGACTTTGAGGTCGTCTTTCTTTAATTCAATAGAAACGCGATCGCTCTTGGGCTCATTATTTCGTTCGAGGCTCGGATATTTGATTTCTGCCTTAAATTTCTCAAAAGTAAAAGGTCCTTTTTGTTCCGTAGGACTCTCGAAACGTATCGCTAGTTCTCTCACATTCAAATTCTTAGCTTCGACCGCTTTTATTGTATTGCCATTGTCTTTTTCAACGTCTTTCCCATTTGGAATGTCTTTCTCGTCCAATTGGTCGCAAATCTTCAGTGTATCTACGTTAATATTTTCGTAATCGTTGACTTCATCAGATCTGTCAAAGGCAACGTTTTCATAATGTCTTTCTTCCGACTTTTGTGGAATTAAAACATCTTTAGGATCTCCTTTATTTGGCGATTCTAGTATCATAGCATTCACTTCCTCTATGCTCTTTTTGAAGAATTTCACTTGACTGTAAACGTCGATATCATCATCGTCTAAGTTAGTTTCTTGTGTTGGCGTTTCTAGTATTATTAGATCGTCGAAGTCGTCAGGTTGACAAGCCTGTTGCGTAGGTAAGGACGCGTCAGTTTGAGGAACTGTTGCCTCCTCGACTATAGACAAGTTTTTCTCCAAATCTATATCTTCGTATACCGAATCTCTGTCGCTATCTTTGGATTTGGTGGGAGATCTGAAAGTTATACTAATAGTAGACTTGAGAGGACTTTTCAAGGGACTTCCCGGCGAGCTCTTACTGCTAGACGATTGCAGGTTTATATAGTTAGGCCTTTTGAAGTTATAGCATTCATATAACTCGTCATGCTTTAAACTAACGTTGGAATAACTTGAGGAGCTTTCATGCGATGAAGTCATGAGTTTCATATCATGTTTTTTGTCAGAGTTATGATCGGACGATGATGTAGATACAGCCGAGAGCCTATTTAAATTTTGGTAGCTAATGTCTGAATGTATTGGACTGGGGTCTGAGCTGGCTTCTACATTTACGTGCTCATAGTCAGCCGCTTTCAGTTCACATTTGAGGCATTTGTCCTCAGCACAGTTGAGACAATCGTTGCTTTCAATTTTTATCGTATGTTTATTGCTCTCGCTGACTTCGGAATCTGTTTCCAAAGGGTCATATAATGGAGTGACCGGTGTGATTGGACTAGAATTTAAAGTGCTAGTGGTAAGGTTGCTTATCGAAGAGTTTTCTATCGGCCAGTCTATCTTTATTAAGGTAGAGTGTCCGTCTTTCCCGTGCCAGCTGAGTCTACTGACTATATTTTTGTCTTCGGGGTGGTTCATGCCGCTGTACCGTGTTGAATTTTTGGTTTTTCGAGGGGAGTTCCGTTCTCTGCAAGCGTTAGTGAAGCGATGATGTTGAGTTTGTTACACGTTTGATTGTTGTTATATTTTGGGGTGATTTTAGTGGGGAATGTTGGATGGACGTAGCTGGTACATTTGACATCTTGCTTAGATTAAGTTTTTGTAAGCAGCCTGTAATTTTTTATGGGTTGTAGAGCTAGAATTAATGGTTCAATTTTTTTTCAGGAATTTTTTTCTTTAAAGCCAAGTTTGTAACTAAATATTATTAAAGATACTATGTTAAATAGGTACTAACTAATATATCAATGAGTATAAAGGAGAATGGGCGAAAGTGGTCTATATACGAATTGGGACACTATTATGTTTTTTTTTGTTGGAATCCTGTAACTATACTGTGAAAACTTTAATAGGGATAATAAGGGCAGCTACTATAATGGATTTTCAAGGTATTTTGTATGACTTTTACAAATTTTGGAAATGTTAGCGTCGACAAAAAAATTATAATCACAAAACAATTTTTGATGTTGTTAGATTATGTTCCTTAGAGAGATGAAAAGTGTCTATGTGACACATCGTTTTAAAAACTTTTTTTTTTACTAAAATGTAAACAAGTTTTTTTCCAATATTTGTAAATTACAATCAAAATGTCTCCAAAATCCATGAAATGTCTCTTAAAACCGTTATCAAGTAGCTATAGTAAAAGTAGCTGTTATAAATAGCTGCTTATAAAATAGCTGGCCCTATTTTTACAAAATTGTCATGTCTAATTTTGATGCCCCTTTGCACAAGGGCCTAGTTAAGACATAAATACCACAACCATATTATTCATTCATAGACCATTTCTCATTCAAATTTGCCCAATCTGAACTAAACTAAATAAGGTTGTATTCTAAATTAGCAATATCTACTGTACAGCAAATATGTAAAAAGTTTTTGTCACTATATTTTCTGATATTACTACAGCTTTTTTCTTCTGAAACTAAATTTTAACTAATTAACCAACTTCAAAAAAGGTTGATGTTTATGGTTCTGTTCCACTGTTTTTTTTATGCGTGGTCACTGATTTCTCCGCCATCTATTGACTAATTTTGTTTGGAATTATATTTCCAATTTGGTCCCATTGCCACCAAGTCAGGATCTGGTGATGGGATCCCAGGGGAAATCGAGGGCACCCTCAAATTTTATATGCACTTATTAAGTTTTTCATACTAATTTTGAAGTCGGTTTTTTAAATTAATCAGTATTTAATAGTACTTGTACGTTTCATCAACATTCTCCACTATTCATGACATATTGAGAGAGAGAGAGAGAGAGAGAGAGAGAGTCACACTAAAAGAGAGCATACCACATGATCACAACAAAATGCAATAAGTATAGAACTGAAAGTTTAAAGAAAATCAGTCCAGTAGAAAGGGAAAACAAGTATTACGAAAATCAGAATGTCACTATAAACGGTATCTTATGTTACTATACAGGGTGTCCGAGAACAAGCGACCGGCCAGAATAATCTGAGTACATATTGTTATGGAAGTAACTCTCAATTTTTAGGGTTTCGTACCCTAAGGGTAAAACGGGACCCTATTACTAAGACTCCGCTGTCAGTCCGTCCGTCTGTCATCAGGCTGTATCTCACGTGATAGTTAGACAGTTGAAATTTTCACAGATGATATATTTCTGTTGTCGCTATAACAACAAATAATAAAAAAAAAAAAATTAAGGGGACTCCCATACAACAAACGTGATTTTTTGCACGTTTTTGCTCGATATTGATAACGGCAACAGGTAGACGCTTGAAATATTCACAAAATTCACCTAGGACAAACATTCATGTGATGAAAACCTGTGTTCGTTCTATGTCTGGGTGTTAATATATATTTCAAAGTATATAATTATGTACGTATATCAGTCTCTGGCAGCCATATTACAAGCTGCTTAGTTTGGGGTCAGATGACCGTGTGTGCTATAATGTCCCGAATATTAATTTATTTCATTTTGCATACATATTCAGATTTTTCAGGCATATGACTAGTCGACTGGCTACCTTGTATAAAGACAAAAAGATTATGACGTTCAAAACGTTATTCCCTAACATATGCAAGCAAGGAAGGAAAAATTTCTCACCTCAGTTTGACGTTTGCCAGAGACGTTTGGAAATCCGACAGCGACGCTTTAGGACTCGCCCTGTCTTTGTCTTTACATAACCTGAAAGGCAACGAGCTAATATAAGATGGTTATTAGATATATAGACACAGGCATGTGTCCTAACGTAGCGTAGGACGTCCCCCACAAGATGGACAGACGACCTAAAAGAGACCGCAGGGAAACGCTGGATGCAGGCCGCTTACAACCGGCCTTGCTTTGGATATCGATGGGGGAGGCCTATGTCTAGCAGTGGACGTCTTATTGCTGAAATGATGATGTGTCCTATTGTTTAATTTATTACAAACTAGTGCTGTTGCGACTTCGTACGCGTAGATTTTCATATAAACTTTTAACCCTTTTTTTCCTCCCTTAATCCGGCTCTTGCGCAAAATAACATAGCCTATACTTCAATCTGGTCATAGGTAGGCATATTGGTGAAAACAGCATTTAAAACCGTCCAGGTGTTTAGGAAATGTGCGTGGACAAACAAACAGACAAAAATTCTAAAAAACTATTTCATCGTGTTCAGCTGCTTATTTTAAGACGCCCCGTATTTTTTTTTTTATATCTCGCAATTACAGATTTTTTTATTTCTACGTTTATATTATATGTATAGATATAGATAACATGCTTAACGTTGAATATAACTAAATACATTACACATACTGAAAAAATGATTTGGCTGATCAATGAATCTCTGAGATATGAGCGTTTAAAGTTTTAGGTGGCGTTCAAGTATTACGTAACGAATTTGGGGGGAAGTCTTGTAAAACGTTACGATGCGTTACTGGGGCGGGAGTGTTTGAACTACGCGTTACGTAACATTGTTTTTTACCCTTCAGAACGGTCGCGTAAAGAAATTCTCTCGCGCATTTTTTATATAACAAAGGTATTTTAGCGACTTTCCGATACTTGACGCCGCATAATTGTGACTTTTAGGCAAAAATGGTCACTTGGTGGTTACGTAACGTTTTACTAGGGGGATGGGGAGTACAGAAAAACGTTACGGCGCGTTACATGGGGGGAGGGAGTGTCCAAAATCTCCAAAAATTGCGTTACGCAATACTTGAACGCTCCCATAGAGGGGAGGGGAACGGACAACTAGGCTCACCTCTTAGCGACGTCTCTGTTGTTGAGTTCCGGCGGACGCGCCGAGTGACGTTTCTCAGGCGGCGCACGAGTGCGCGGGGACTCCCCGTCTATGTACCCGATTTGGGACAGCTGCTCCTCTAACGCTAGCCGCCGTCTGTTACAAAAAAAGTAATATTTTTAACAGACTTCCAAAAAGTATGAGGTTATCAATTGGACTGTTTTTTTTAAATGTTTGTTACCTCAGAACTTTCAACTGGGTGAACCGATTTTGATGATTCTTTATTATTTGAAAGCTGGTGCTTCCCGTGTGGTCTTATTTAAATTTGGTCCAGTTCTGTCATTTTTATAATGTCCGTTTTTCTATATTGATAATTATTTTAAATCTGATCAATTAATTTCGTCACATCAAAGCGGGGAAGAGGGCGCCCCCCAGCCACCTGGTGGACGAGTATGGCCACATTAGTAAAAAAGGCTCAATTGGATCCATTAACAACCCAGGACAGAGCATCCTGGCGCAGGCTGATTAGGAGAGCCGAGCCCACCTAACGTTGGAATAGGAAAAGAAGAAGAAATTCGTCACATCTTACTAAGCAATAAAAACACCTCTTTTGGTTAGTTATGCGATTGTTCCGCGCCTTAACTGCTTCCACAAACAGTGCAAATCAATTAAAAGCATGTAAAGATCACTAGGACGCAGCGTAGGTAGGTCTCCCACTAGATGGACCGACGACATCGTGAGAGTCGCGGGCATCCAGTGGATGCAGATGGCAGGATGTCGTAAAGTGTGGAGGTTGAAGGGGGAGGCCTATGTTCAGCAGTGGACGTCTTATGGCTGATGATAAAAGATCACTAACTTTTCTGCCATTTCATTGGCGGCTTCTATATCGACTCGCAGGTTTCGTCTCGGGGAAGGCTCGGCACTACACAGGCCCGACTCCGGAGGCGTCGAGCACAGAGAATCACCCTGCAAAAATAATGTTCAATGCTTAGAGAATAGGCTAGATGACTGATTTTTTTAATAGTCCTATTAAATAGCTAATCCTGTAATTTGCAAATTTTATAGTGGTCGGACTCTTTTGCAGGGGTCCGCCTGGGGAAGTACCACACCTTTGTCAGTTATTCAACTGCCAACAGTTATTCATTCAAGTGTTTGCACACTACTGTGTTCCGGATTAAAGGGCTGGAAGGATGAAAGGAATGAATTTGAATGTTTCCAGCGAAATTACAGGGCACACAGAGATTTGACATCTTATATCATCTACCCTATTCAGTAGGTAGTTTTGGCGCCAAAGTGGAAAAAACATGTCACAAGTAATAATGGTGGATTATTATTACCCGACTTCAAAAAAGGAGGAGGATCTATGTTCCACTGTTTTTTTAAATGTATATTCACCGATTTCTCCGTCAATTCATCATCATTATCAGCCATAAGACGTCCACTGCTGAACATAGGCCTCCCCTTTTAACCTCCACACTGAACGACATAATGCCATCTGCATTCACTGGATGCCCGCGACTCTCACGATGTCGTCGGTCCATCTAGTGGGAGGCCTACCTACGCTGCGTCTTCCGGTTCGCGGTCTCCACTCAAGAACCTTTCTTCCCCATCGGTTATCAGTTCTTCGAGCGATGTGGCTCCGTCTATTAAGTGTCGCGTATATAGAGTTGACACTGTATGTTCAAGCAACAATGTTGTAATGTTAGTATGACTCACTTGCGCGTGCGCATGCAGTATAGTGTCGTCCTCCTCGCTGAACATGTTGGTGTCTCGCTCTTGCGGCGACAAGCGCAGGCGCATGTCGGCCAGCTCCGCCTGCCACGGCTCGAAGTACGAATCGCAGGACGATGACCTGACAATAAATACATACATTCTTTAAACAAGTTTTCTTTGGCCTTTATCGCGATATTGGGTGCACAGAAAGGGTGTAACACTAAGCCGCCATTTAAGACATGTTTTTTTTTTCATATATGGCAAACGAGCAAACGGGCCGCCTGATGGTAAGCGATCAAATACAAATACAAAATCTTTATTCATAACTCCATAGTTACAAGTCAAACTTCTCCAGTACACTCTTCTACAAAATTGTCACCATCAATTCAATTTCATCATCGTCACCTATGGATACCTGCAACACCAGGGGCATCGCAGATACGTTGCCGACCCTAAAAGACTCTATTAACAGCCCTTTTGAAGAACCCCATGTTAAAGCTACTCGGAAATGCCATAGCTCATTCCACAAATTGCAGGTGTGAGGCAAAAAGGAACGCGTAAAACGCACAGTGTGCGATTTCCACCGATCTATGATATGTGGATGAACTTTCAGGCGGTGACGGCTGGCCGCGGCTGCGATGATAAAACCGCGATGCTGGCATCAGATTGAACAGTTGCTCCCATAATGTATTTGATTAATTAATTTTTATTTGTGACTTTATTGTGTGTGAAATGTGACCAGCATGTTATTGTCTACGATTTTGCTGTATATGGGTTTATAAGTATCTGAAATAAATTAATTAGTATTATTATAGTCAAAGTTGTTCACATGTTGGGTTGGGTAAAATTACTAAAATTCTGCTTACTTAATACTAGAACGGTCCCCCATCTAGCTCGTCTTAGCATTCATGAAAAAGGGAAAATGAAATGGAAATAACGAAAAATAATAATAATGGAAAATGATAATGTATTGGAATAATGAATGAATGTTTTTTTTAAATTTATTTATTAATAGGCTTGCGTTTGAACCCCAACTCGCCTGATGTTAAGCGATGATGCGGCCTACGATGGGTTACGCTTGCCTAGAAGAAACAGATTCACTCGTGATTTGAAGACACCCAGATTGTTACAGGGGAACACCGATTCAGGCAGCGTATTCCACAGACTAGCAGTTTGCACAATAAAAGTTAATGTTGTAAATTAGAACTGGCAGCGTCACGTACCTATGCGGCACAGACGTAGTCAGGGCCGGATTTAGGGGATGGCAACCGGGGCTGCAGCCCCGGGGCCTCCACAAAAGAGGGGACCCCACAATAGAGACTTGGGAAAAAAACAAATTCAGCATAGTAAAGACGGGGCCTCCACTCCTTTGTTGCCCTGAGACCTCCAGACCTCTAAATCCTCTAAGTCCCTGCACAGCGGGTACTACTCACCTGGTGTGGTGTTTGAGCGGAGCCGCCGGACGCGCGGCGAGCGGCGCCAGGGTGTCGGTGTCAGACGTGAGGGACTCGCACGACTTCACCGGACGGATCCCAGAGCACATCGGACTGTCCTGAAACTATGTATATTTATTTGGAAAATAGTTTTTTTTTATCACACTAATATCATATATGTGAAAGTTTGGATGGATGTATGGATCGATGGATGTTTGTTACTCAATCACGCAGAAACGGCTGGATGGATTTGTATGAAATTTGGAATATACATTGCTTATGTCCTGGATTAGCACATATGCTACTTTTCATCATCATCATCACCGATTTTCATCACCACGCGGGTGAAACCGCGGGGCGCAGCTAGTGTTAAAATATTGCACGAATAGAGGTACAGTAGAGTAAAGATACCTCAGTAGTGAGGGGCACTGGTGGGGTGATGGGCGGAGGGTGCCGGGGGGTGCGGGCGCGGTGTTGCTTGTTGCGAATGAACAGACCACGCCAGCCTGATGGTGAGCGCTTCAACCCGCGCTTTGTACCTGCAAACAAGTTAATTTTTAACCGACTTCCAAAGAGGAGAAGGTTCTCAATTAAACTGTTCTATTTAATTTTTTTATGTTTGTTACCCCAGAACTTTCGACTGGGTGAACCGATTTTGAGGATTCTTTCTTTATTTTGAAAGCTGGTGCTTCCCGGTGTGGTCCCATTTCAATTTGGTGCAGTTCTGACATTTTTATGAAGTCTGTTTTTTATATTGATTATTCAAGAAAAGAAAACCCCTGATTCCAAATAAGTTAAGTAACTTTGAATACAATGTTAATGTATAAAACATTCGTGTTTTTTTTTATCGAATACATTTCGTAGTGTGCATCAGATCTGCATGATCTAATTCCCTCCTACAGATTTTTCTATCAGACTGCCAGAGCGGGCACGAAAAGGCGACACCGCTTCATGGTTGATATTCCTAAAACCCGTGAGAAGCGTTTTGATTACACTTTTATAAAGCAAACTGCTAGTCTGTGGAATCCTGACAATTTGGGTGTCTTCAAATCGCGAGAGAATCTAAGATATTTTTACCTGTAGATAGGTTGTGCCCGTCACCATATTGACTAGACGAATGCAAGGCACTGTATCATACTCGTTACAGCCGTCTCTGAGTCACGCACTACAAGTGTCCGGCAACACATCGCAGTTAATGTTTTAGCAAAAATAAATGTAATAAAATGCTTTCCTGTCTTTATAAACTGCACAAACCACTCACACTCTGTGAGAGACAACAAAAATGTTTTATTTCAAGCGTAATTACTGCATCTTTTATTAAAACAGAAAAATAATATAAATTGTTTTATCTTAGACGGCTGTTGTCACTACGAAGTGTATGAGTGTGATGTGTAGATCGTCTTGTGTGAGAGAGTGATAGAGATCGCAGCATAATCGACGATCAAAGCCGAATTCAGCCGATCATCACGGCGGCGGCGAGTTGCTACTTTTAGTTAGTTTTTAAAGCAGTGTTGTTTGCCTATAACGTCTCTATTATATTACATCTCACTGGAGTGAATCCTTGCCTTTATAAAAAAAATCCTAATAATAAAATATGTTTGTAAATGAATGTACTAACCAGAGAGCGGTAAATCCAGAACCGTGTGGTACTGAGGCAGATTGTTAGGTCCATTGCCAACCTGCAAATATTTGTTTGTATATCAATAGGCTAGATGACTGTTATTATTTTAAATAAGTAGTCCTATTAAATCATAGCCCATAAACATAACTGATTAATGAAAACAAAATGATAATCTGATTAAAAATAAGTAACTTATTAGCATTTTAATGTCATGCTAGACAGGGAGCGCGAAACAGCAAATTATGACGTCACTTCTCTGTACACCATATCAATTATATTCTGACAAGTATGGCGCACAGAGGCGTGACGTCATTTTTTTGTTTTGTGGTAAAGGGACTACAATGTCTAGAATATGTAGTACATAGTATACTGGAGGACGCGGAAAGGGTGTACTACCCTGAGTGATTCAACATTACATTTTATAAAGGTTATTTTAGAGAATTTTTCTGAAACAAAAATGTGTGAAAAAAACCTAAATAAAATAGTAAGATCGCTAGGTAAATACGAGTTAGAATTATTACGTAAAATAAACTTACTTCTATATATTTAGGTGCGTGAGTGTGGGGTCTCAGCTGCACCCCGGCGGCGGCCGCGATGGCGCCGGAGGCAGGCGGCGCCGGCGGCGGCAGCGGGGCCGGCGCCAGCACTCCCCCGCGCCGGCGAGCCTCCTCCAAACTACACAATGACAACACGAAATCAATTTAAAATAAAAGCCAAGTGCGAGTCGGACTCGCGAACAATGGGTTACCATTATCTATAAAAACGGCAAAGAAATATATCTGTTGTATGGGAGCCCCCCAAAATATTTGTTTTATTTTAATTTATTTATTTATTTTTAAAGTGAATATATAACTTTTTTTTATGATACTGGGTGAAGAGACGACCAGAGTCGCTCGCCTGATGGCTCTTCACGCTTGCCCATAACAGCTTAACGCCACTCAGAATTTTGAACTTCAACAGTTCGAAACCCTGGATGGCAATGCACTGCGCTCGTCACCCCGAGATATAAGATGTCAAATCTCTGTGTGCCCTGTAATTTCACTGTAAACATTGCCCTTCAATCCGGAACACAGTAGTGTTTGCACACTACTGCTTGGCGGTGGAATAACTGGCAAAGGTGTGGTATTTCCCCAGGCGGACCCCTGCAAAAGAGTCCTACCACTACAAATATAGTACAAATATAAAGTGTTTAATGGAGGAGGTTGTTACCTGAGCAGTTTGGTAGGCGGGTTGACAGGTAAACTCTTGGGACGCCTGCCAGTCTCAGCACCGCGGAGTTCTACTTGTGTTTCGAAGATCACCTACATCAACAAATATATTAATAACTTTAATTGAGACATTGGGCCCTTGGCAGGCCTGGCGCACTCCGCACTTTAGGTATGAAGCTACAAGTAGTCGTCTTGTCGGACTTGCCGTGCCCGCTGTCGCGCGATAGACAGAGATAACGCGACAACAGTTACGCGATAGACAGAGAGGCAACTTCTAGGTTAATATAGCAGTAGGTAGTTAACGCTCGCACGTCCTGAATTGCACTTTATTGTGTAGTAGCAAGAGTCACTACTTATTTAAATAACTTTAAGAAGTGAATCTTCTGTACTTATATGTATTCTGTGCCCTTGGTGAACGGGAGCTCACCTCATTTATAAAAATAAAAAAACTTTCAGAACGCCTGGTTAACTGGACGCGTTACCAAAATGCTGGCGTGTATCTGGCTCAACGCATAGGCATTGCCATTCATTGTGGTAATGACGCCAGCATGCTGGGGACGCTGCCAACTGATAGTGAGCTTGAGCTTTTGTATTGTCTTTAGACCTTAACAAGTCTATGCTATGGGCTAACTGTTTTTGTAGTGTTAGTTTTAGCCGGAGTCGTGGTCCTTAAATGTTGGCCTTTTGGAAAAACTCAAAGAGTCACACGAGTAATGGAAAGCTATGCTCGGAGTTTCTTTGCGCGATAAATCCGGAACGTAGATATTCGCCAAAGAACCAGGGTAACCGATATAGCTATTAAAATCTGTAAGTCTAAGTGGCAATGGGCAGGACACATCGCTCGAAGAACTGATTACCGATGGGGAAGAAAGGTTCATGAGTGGAGACCACGAACCAGAAGACGCAGCGAAGGTAGGCCTACTGGATGGACCGACGAGAAGGTTCTTGAGTGGTGGAGACCAGGTAGGTGGGTAGGTAGGTAGGCCTCCCACTAGATAGACAGACGACATTGTGAGAGCCGCGGGCATCCAGTGGATGCAGATAGCAGGGTGTCAGTGTGGAGGTCTAAGAGTGAGGTCTATGTTCTGCAGTGGACGTCTTCTGGCTGATGATGAACATTACATATTCTACGAAAATTTCAACTGGCTATTTATTACGGTCCGAACGATACAGCCAACGATGAACGAACAGACATACAGACAGCGTAGGCTTAGTAATAGGGTCCCGTCCCGTTTTACCCTTTAGGTACGGAACCCTAAAAATTAAGGTATGAATTGTAATAATACCTGTTCCAGAGATTCCGGACCAGAGTCGGCGCCTTGATCTTGCGCGAACAACTCCTCCGCGTAACATATCAGGAACTCTGTCACCACAGCCTGAAATTTGTCACAAAAACAATTAAGAGTACGCTTCATGCGTATTCTATTTTGCTCGCGCATTTCCATCAGATCCAGTCATGTGTTGTGTGGTGAGGGTAGATAGATACCTGCACGGCGACCCCCTGCAGCGCGTGCTGCGGCGCCGGCGAGCGCAGCAGGTTGGGCGCCCACACGATAGCCATGTTGCGAGCCGTCATGCCGGTCAGCGAGCCCAGCAGCGACACGCGACGTAGGTGCCGCATCAGGTACGACAGCGTCCTGACAACACAACACCACACACATATACCAACAAACAAAGATAAATTATCAATATAAAAAAAACGAATCCAATAAAATGTCAGAACTGGACCAAATTGCCAGACGGGAAGCAAAAACTTTCAAATTCAAAGAATCATCAAAATCGGTTCACCCAGTCGAAAGTTCTGAGGTAATAAACAAAAAAAAAATATTACAGTCGAATTGAGAACCTCCTCCTTTTTGGAAGTCGGTTAAAAATAGGCAGTGCACACCTATAATGCTACAAATTTCTTTATCATGATCTGAAAGCTTGTCGTTGCACCCAACACGGTGTATGACAAAGAGGCACTGCGAAAATGAGGGACAGCGCCATATCCTTCGGTTGACATTCGGCAAATTCCGGAAATTTCCGAATCACAGAAATACGCTTCATTTCCATTTATAACTGTAGTCAGTAGTGAATAGTAGTAGTTTCACCTGAGGCATTTATATCTGTAGTCAGTAGTAGTTTTACCTGAGGCATTTATATCTGTAGTCAGTAGTAGTTTTACCTGAGGCATTTATAATTGTAGTCAATAGTAAATAGTAGTAGTTCTACCTGAGGCATTTATATCTGTAGTCAGTAGTAGTTTTACCTGAGGCATTTATATCTGTAGTCAGTAGTAGTTTTACCTGAGGCATTTATAATTGTAGTCAATAGTAAATAGTAGTAGTTTTACCTGAGGCATTTATAAATGTTGTCAGTTGTGAATAGTAGTAGTTTCACCTGAGCCATTTATAACTGTAGTCACTTGTGAACAGTAGTAGTTTCACCTGAGGCATTTATAACTGTAGTCAGTAGTGAATATAAGTAGTTTCACCTGAGGCATTTATAACTGTAGTCAGTAGTGAAAAGTAGAAGATTTACCTGAGGCATTGATAACTGTAGTCAGTAGTGACTAGTAGTAGTTTTACCTGAGGCATTTATATAGTAGAATAACTGTTGTCACTTGGAACAGTAGTAGTTTCACCTGATGCATTTATAACTGTAGTCAGTAGTGAATATAAGTAGTTTCACCTGAGGCATTTATAACTGTAGTCAGTAGTGAATATAAGTAGTTTCACCTGAGGCATTTATAACTGTAGTCAGTAGTGAATATAAGTAGTTTCACCTGAGGCATTTATAACTGTAGTCACTTGTGAACAGTAGTAGTTTCACCTGAGGCATTTATAACTGTAGTCAGTAGTGAATATAAGTAGTTTCACCTGAGGCATTTATAACTGTAGTCAGTAGTGAAAAGTAGAAGATTTACCTGAGGCATTGATAACTGTAGTCAGTAGTGACTAGTAGTAGTTTTACCTGAGGCATTTATATAGTAGAATAACTGTTGTCACTTGGAACAGTAGTAGTTTCACCTGATGCATTTATAACTGTAGTCAGTAGTGAATATAAGTAGTTTCACCTGAGGCATTTATAACTGTAGTCAGTAGAGAATATAAGTAGTTTCACC
The DNA here is from genome assembly GCA_949125355.1 of Agriopis leucophaearia. NCBI lineage: Eukaryota > Metazoa > Arthropoda > Insecta > Lepidoptera > Geometridae > Agriopis > Agriopis leucophaearia. The sequence continues at coordinate 6,660,012 of OX421291.1, read as the reverse complement.
TGAGGCATTTATAACTGTAGTCAGTAGTGAATATAAGTAGTTTCACCTGAGGCATTTATAACTGTAGTCAGTAGTGAATATAAGTAGTTTCACCTGAGGCATTTATAACTGTAGTCAGTAGAGAATATATGTAGTTTCACCTGAGGCATTTATAACTGTAGTCAGTAGTGAATATAAGTAGTTTCACCTGAGGCATTTATAACTGCAGTCAGTAGAGAATATATGTAGTTTCACCTGAGGCATTTATAACTGTAGTCAGTAGTGAATATAAGTAGTTTCACCTGAAGCATTTATAACTGTAGTCAGTAGAGAATATAAGTAGTTTCACCTGGGGCATTTATAACTGTAGTCAGTAGTGAATAGTAGTAGTTTCACCTGTAGTGTGGCGGCGGCAGTTTGACTGCGGTATCTCTGACTGCTTTTAGCCGCGCCGCCTCAGTCGGTAGTTGCACCGCACTCACGAAGCTTTCATACAGCTGGTATGTACACAGCGGGTTCGGTAGCTCGCTGGAAATTACACACATATACAATATTATCTATCTATTCTATACACATAATAAAAACATAGAGATAAAAAAAAACTGTGCGAGATATAAAAAAAACACAGGGCGTCTTAAAATAAGCAGCAGTTGAACACGTTAAGACAGTTTTTAGAATTTTTGTCTGTTTGTTTGTCCACGCACATCTCCTAAACCACTGGACGGGTTTAAATTTGTTTTTCACGAATATGCTAAGCTATAACCATATTGAAGTATAGGCTATGTCATTTTGCGAAAGGGCCGGATTAAGGGAGGAAAAAAGGGTTGAAAGTTTATATGATTGATCTAATTGTCATGATTTAATTAATGTAACCGTTTTAAATAATACAAAAAAAAAACGCGTACGAATTCGCTGGCAACAGCTTTAGTAGCTTAATAAAAATAACTCGCTCACTCACTGACTCATCACGGAATCTCGAAAACTACTTGACCAACGATGAACTTTGGCTGGTAGATTCCTTATCTTGTACATTTAAATAGGGGTCTCTCTATACCCATATAGGAATCTACCCGCCAAATTGCCGGTAAGAAAGGAATTAAGGGGGGCAAATAGAGGTTGAGTTTTCATAAACGTCTATGTCTATATATTCATGGTTGTAAAGTTGGGTGGATATTAGTATCCACCCTACTTTGACCTGCAACAACTTGAAAGTTTCAAGGAGTTGGTCCAATAATATTAGTTCATAATGATGATTACTTTCGGCTCAGTGAACCCCAATTCTAATTCAAAGTCGGGGGGGGGGATAAGACCTGCATTGACATCCCGCTTGGAGTGTTTTTTTTTTAAAAATCTAGAATAGGCTTGCACTTGGCCACCAACTCGCCTGATGTTAAGCGATGATGCGGCCTACGGTGGATCACGCTTGCCTAGAAGAAACCGATTCACTCTTGACTTGAAGACACCCAGATTGTAACTATCGGGGAACACCCACTGTGTTGTGTATTGTGCATTTGCCCCTGACAGCCTACACAAACCAGCTGAGCTCCCTAAGATAACGGAGCACGGCTTTGGGTCGCTGTCTAAACTGTTCAACCCCTATTTCACCAGGTGTTGTGGTATTGGAGACTTGTTGAGTTTCTTCAAGGAGTCTCGACCTTAATTATTTTTTTATGCGTTAGGTGGCAAACAAGCAGACGGGCCGCCTGATGGTAAGCAGTCACCGTCGCGTATGGATACTTGTAACACCAGAGGCATCACAAATACGTTGCCGAACCTTTTAGACTCTATTAATTCGCCTATGCCTTAATCGTATGTCTTCTGTAGCCTTGCTATGCAGTAGTACATGCTCCACGGTCTCGTGGAGTGTGCCCCAAGTTTGTAACTGTGTGTAATGAGGTTTGTATTGAACTGACCGGAAGTACATCTTGAGTAGACTGGGCACGGCGTGCGGGTCACGCTGCAGGTCGTGTGCGGCCAGGTCGGGCGCCGCCCCGCTGTCGAACGCAGCCCGGAGACGCTGCGTGAGCCCCGAGCCGCCTGACAGCCGGTACACGCCGTCCACCGCGCCTCTCGACTCTATGGCGCTTGCGCACTCCACCAGCACCAGCGGCACTGACAACACAACACATACATATCGTTCGCGCAAAACTTTATGAGCCGTCTGAAGTTAGGCCCAGTGGCTGCGCAGTACGCATATTATAGGTATCCGAGGGACTTTACAGGGCGTCGGGGAGGCCTCGCGCCTAACTTCAGAGGGCTCATAAAGTTTTGCGCGAACGATACTATAAAATACGAACTTGATTGAATCAGGCGTTTCTTTACAGATATTCAACTTCAAAACTGTTTCGTTGACGACTCTCTAACACATTTTAAAAGTTTGGAAGTCTGTAACTAGCCTGTCATACTGCTGACAAATAATATTAATATGATAATCGACTGTTCAACCTAATCCACACTATATATCCACATTCACATAATCCACATCCACATATATAATATTATAAATGCGAAAGTAACTCTGTCCGTTTATCTGTTTGCTACGTGATCACGGCTAAACCGATCTCAATAAAATTTTGTGAGGTAATAGTATGTATCATTAGGCCGGACATAGGCTATTTTTTCTGAAGAAATCGCGGACGAAGTCGCTGGTACAGCTAGTAATATTATAAATGCGAAAGTAACTCTGTCCGTCTGTCTGTTTGCTACATAATCACGGATAAACGGCTTAACCAATCTCGATAAAATCTTGTGAGGTGATAGTATGTATCATTAGGCCGGTCATAGGCTATTTTTTCTGAAGAAATCGCGGACGAAGTCGCGGGTAAAGCTAGCTAGTGATAATTATACAATTTTCATGTTAAATAAGGGCTGAATATAGTGCTAAAATTATTCAAATATAAGACCAGGGGCTTTTGCCCAACTCTTAGCGCGGGCCCGAATAGTTGCAGTTTGTAAAATCACGTGACCGCAAACTGTATCTCGGCGCGTTAAGGCGTGATTATGTAAACTGCACCTATTCGGGCCGCGTTTATCGTCAGGCGTAAAGTCTCTGTACTATGTACCTACTTATATTCATGCAAATAAATGAATTTGATTTGATTTCCGGTTCAATGTCGTATTTAGTGCAATAAGGAATTAGGGATCTATTATTTATACATTTCCTAGGAAATGTATGTATTTTTTAAGCATTTTATGCAATTTTAAATGGAATAAGTAACTGTATAAAAATTAGGAAGTGCGTCGGTTAACTCGGTTATCTGACACGGAGCACCCCGATGTCACCTTATCTTGTAATCCCTACCCCTAGAATGTAATAAATAACAATACAAAAAAACAGACTTCATAAAAAATTACAGCGCCAAACCATATTGAAATGGGACCACGCGCAAAGCACCAGCATTAAAGTAAAAATATAATCATCAAAATCTGTAAGGTAACAAACATAAATTTTTTTTTTTTTCTTAACCTATACTGTCCCACTGCTGGGCAAAGGTCTCCCCCATTTCCTTCCATAAATCTCGGTCCTCCGCCGCCTCTTGCCAACCTCTCCGGAATGAGTCAAGATCGTCACGCCAGCGTTGCCTAGGCCTTCCATGACTGCGTCGTCCATCAGGCACCCACTGTGTGACGATCCTGGCCCATCGGTCGGGAATTAAAAGAATAGACAGATAAAAAAAATATTTAAAAAAAACAGTCGTATTGAGTACCTAGTCATGATTCAGGGAGCGTCGTGATGCTGATATTAAAATTAGGATTAAATTAAATACCGATGTAGAGGTCCGCTCACAAGGACATGAGCTTATTTAATGGTATTAAAATCTTAACTAACTAAGGTACAAGTAGCGGCACGAAACTTTAGCGCTGGCCGTTATTGCGCAGAAGTAAATATAAGGTACCTGAGGGGAGCTAGCGGGATGAAGGGCGGTCGTGCGTAGCGCCGATTGGCTCTCCAGTCGCATTACGTTCCCCGCACTGATACGACGCCCCGCCCACATCAAGTGTACATCGCGTTCTGTCTCGTTCTGTCGCGTGCGCGACAGTGCGCATGCGCAGCTATCCCCGCCGCGTATCGTTCAGCGCTAGACTTACGTGCCGCTACTTGTATAGAATGCTTAAAAAAGATGAGGGGTCGGACACAATCTCAAGTGGTTGCAAGCCCACGCCGCGTCTACCTGCTTGGGCTGCTAACATAACTCATCATCATCAGCCATAAGACGTCCACTGCTGAACATAGGCCTCCCCCTTCAACCTCCACACTGAACGACATCCTGCCATCTGCATCCACTGGATGCCCGCGACTCTCACGATGTCGTTGGTCCATCTAGTGGGAGGCCTACCTACGCTGCGTCTTCCGGTTCGTGGTCTCCACTCAAGAACCTTTCTTCCCCATCGGTTATCAGTTCTTCGAGCGATGTGACCTGCCCATTGCCACTTCAACTTGCAAATTTTAATAGCAATGTCGATGACTCTGGTTATTTGCCACTATCCACGTTTCGGATTCTATCGCGCAAAAAAACTCCGAGCATAGCTCTCTCCATTGCCCGGCTAACATAAATACCTTCTCCTTTTTGGAAGTCAGTTAAAAAGTATGAAAGCCCGACTAGTCTTCACTGACTAGGCCAAATTTCAACATACCTTCGTGTCCACAATTAAGCAGGTGTTCCCCCAAGTCGCATCCAAAGACCCGTTCCCTCAGTATGCCCTGCTGCTTGAGGCTCCGGCGCGAGGGTCGGGAGAGGATGAAACTCCTGAAGAGGGAGATCAGCTTCCCGTGCTTTCGGAGGACCGGCTTGATCGGTGCTACGGCTACGGATCTGTGAGGTGAAAATAATATGGAAACAGATAATAGGACAGCCCCGTTTAGCTTAATTGGTAGTGAACCTGCCTTCTGCGCTTGGTGGTGTGGGTTCGATTCCCACCTAGGACAAACATTTGTATGATGAACATTTGCGTTTGTTCTATGTCTGAGTGTATTTAAAAAATATACATGTATATATATTAGTCTCTGGCAGCCATATTACAAGCTTGGCTTAGTTTGGGGGTCAGATGACAATGTGTGCAATAATGTCCCAGATAAAAATATTTATACACATTTTTTTGCACTACAAATTGTTTAACATTCCGGACAGCAACTTGTGGTCAGCAGTTCAATGGTAGCTTTTGTAAAAGGCAATGAAAAAAAAATATCGTTCATATAAATGCAATAGATGGCGTTGACGAGACATGGTTATGAAGTTTTGCAAAACCACAGACGAAAAAGGTCAATAAAAAAAACTTGTTTATTCCCATAGACAGACAAAATCTCTCTGTCTGTCTGACACCGTCTGTCAAGCTAGTTTTTGATTAATTTTACTTCGTAGTATAGTATTTTGTGGTTATTGTTTGCTAACAAGGACTTTTTATACTTTTAAGTACTTTTTGTAGTGGTAGGACTCTTTTGTAGGGGTCCGCCTGGGGAAGTACCACACCTTTGCCAGTTATTCAACCGCCAAGCAGAGTGTGCAAACACTACTGTGTTCCGGATTGAAGGGCAATGTTTCCAGCGAAATTACAGGGCACACAGAGATTTGACATCTTATATCTCGGGGTGACGAGCGCAGTGCATTGCCATCCACGGTTTTGAACTGTTGAAGTTCAAAATTCTGAGTGTCGTTGTGCTGTTATGGGCAAGCGTGAAGAGCCATCAGGCGAGTGTCTTCGCTCGTCTCGTCACCCAGTATAAAAAAAAAAAAACTTGTTTTTCCACAACATAGCACAAATGAGTAGGTACATAAGTGTGCCTTGCCTAGCCGTGTTATAAAATGTCTCATCTTCCTTATGTTGTAGGTTTCATTGAACGAATGGGAAAAAATGAAAACCATGTCTAGTCAACGCCACCTATCGATGGTTGCAGAACTGTTTCTTCAGCTGTCAGAAAACCATTCATTATGTGTTCCAATGTGTGTGTATATGTGTTCTGGTGGTAAAAATTACTTAATCAGGGGAGGTGACGATCACAGAAATGAGAAGTAAATAGAACGGAAACTCTGTCGCCAGGTATTGTGACAGATATGTGATTGAACATTCTTATTTGTGTCAACGCGTTGAACTCCGCGTCACAGTTGCTATGGGTTTCTATGGGTGCAACTGGCTACAACAAATTTCTTACAAAAATGCCTTGACAGCCGTTCTAATTTACACTAAAAAAAAACTTTTCTGTGGTGATAATGATGAAGAATATTTCATCATCATTTCAGTTTCAGTTTTTAGCACCTTTTTCGGTACTAGCTCGAGTTTAAGGCAGATATCATAGATCGGTGGAAATCGCACACGCGATCTTTTTTTGCCTCACACTTGCAATTTGTGGAATGAGCTCCATTCTGCGGAATTTACGTGTAGCTATAATATGGGGCTCTTCAAAAGGGCTGTTGATAGTTTTTAAGGGTCGGCAACGTATCTGCGATGCCCCTGGTGTTGCAGGTATCCATAGGCGACGGTGATCATTTAGCATCAGGCGGCCCGTCAGCTTGTTTGAAACTTAAGAAAAAAAAACCATTTCATTTCAAGTATTTACCCGACGATGGGCGGCGGGGTGGTCATGTGTCGTGGCACTTTATCCCCGATCACGGCGACGCAGTGATGGGGGAAGAACCCGACTCGGAAGCCGCGTTTACCGCGCCACCACACGGACTCTTGCGGACCTACAACAATTGACAAATAAACATTACAAAATATACTATGCAATTTAGAACAAACTGACGGTTCCGATGGGGAAGAAAGGTTCTTGAGTGGAGATCACGTACCGGAAGACATAGCGTAGGTAGGCCTCCCACTAGATGGACCGACGACATTGTGAGAGTCGCGGGCATCCAGTGGATGCAAATGGCAGGATGTCGTTCAGTGTGGAGGTTAAAGGGGGAGACCTATGTTCAGCAGTGGACGTTGGACGTCTTCTGGCTGATGATGACGGTTTCCATGTTATCCAAAAGAAAAAGGTAAGTAGACTTCGGGGTGGTACCAACATTATCATAATGATTGCAAGCCGGCCAAGTGCAAGTAGGACTCGCGCACGAAGGGTTCCGTACCAATACCTATAAAAACGACAAAAAGACACTTGTTTGTTGTATTGGAGCCCCCTTAAATATTTGATTTATTTTAATTGAATTATTTATTTTTAAAGTGAATATATAACTAAATATTCTGTGAATATTTCAAGTGTCTACCTGTTACCAGCAAAAAAAAAACGTTTCTTGTGTGGGATAGCCCTCTTAAATATTTATTTAATTTTTTAGGGTTTTTGTTGTTATAGCAGCAATAGGAATACATCATCTGTGAAAATTTCAACTGTCTGAATGAAGATCATAATGACCTTCATTCAGATTACTACTACACTCCGTGTAACCTTGTAAACCCTGCGAACCGATCTTAAAATAAACATTTTTAGTTTGATTATTTTAAATTTCAATCCCATTAATATCATATATGTGAAAGTTTGGATGGATGGATGTTTGTTACTCAATCACGTAGAAACGGCTGGATGGATTTGGATGAAATTTGGAATATACATTGCTTATGTGCTGGATTAATACATAGGCTACTTTTTATGATCGTCATCATCACCGATTTTCATCACTACGCGGGTGAAACCGCGGGACGCAGCTAGTTGGTAATAATTATTATTAATGTAATGTGACTAGCTACTATTATAATTTTGTGATTTGTATGAGTCTATGTTACTTGGAAATAAATGGTTATTATTTATACAAGTGAAACTTGACAAGGGAATAACATACTTTTGACGATGCAAAAACTAAAAAAATATTTCAAATTATGCAACTTTACTACGCTCCGTGTTCCGGTTCGTGGTCTCCACTCAAGAACCTTTCTTCCCCATCGGTTATCAGTTCTTCGAGCGATGTGGCCTGCCCATTGCCACTTCAACTTGCAAATATTAATAGCTATGTCGGTGACTCTGGTTCTTTGGCGGATATATACGTTCCGGATTCTATCGCGCAAAGAAACAAGAAAGAAGAGTGACCACGAACCGGAAGACGCAGCGTAGGTAGGCCTCCCACTAGATGGACTGACGACAGTGTGAGAGTCGCGGGCATCCAGTGGATGCAGATGGCAGGATGTCGTGCAGTGTGGAGGTTAAAAGGGGAGGCCTATGGAGGGAGGGATGATGATGAACTTTACTACATAATTTAGTTAATGTTTCTATAGTAAGCAAATAAAAAAAAGCGAAACCAAATTACCTGCGCGGGACATACCTGGCATATCAATAATAGATATCATGTCGCCCACTTCGAAGCTGATCTCATCTCGAGCCTGTAAAACAAATGTTTTAATTTCAAAATTACTGGTAATTATTTTAATTACCTGAAAAAAAGGGGGGGAACCTTTGGTTTGACTTTTTGACTTTATTGTTATTTCTTAGTTAATCTGCCGTAACAGCCTTTAAAAGGTAGGACAGACAGATAGACGGACAGACAGACAGCGTAGGCTTAGTAATAGGGTGCCGTTTACAACGCTTTGGGTATTGGACCGTATGGAACGCTAAAAACGTGTTACTTTCAAGGTTTTTTTTTTGCAAATGACTGTACCTGGGAGACATATTTCCTGACAGAATAGGCCGCCGCGACCGCCGGAGTGTTGATGGAGCTGGAATCCTCGTTCGCCACCAGCAGCTTGTGACCTGCACACCAATATAATCATTATAATAGGTAAAAAAATAAGTTAAGTTTGGCTAAGTTTGTGAGAGTCGCGGGCATCCAGTGGATGCAGATGGCAGGATGACGTTTAGTGTGGAGGTTAAAGGGGGGTCAACCGACTTCAAAACTAGTTAAATACATAATTTCAGTTACTTAGATTGGACGTAATAAAATTGTCATCCAAGTAACCGAAATCAGATATTTTGATTTAAAAGCCAAACTACTGAACCAATATTAATGTAATTTCTATGGGACCATTCTGAAAGTATATCTTTTTATATAAAAAAACGATTTTCCAAATCGGTTCATGAATGCTAGCTTACCAGCAGTATGTCTTCCTTATCTCGTCACTTTCAAAACAAGGAAAACAAGGAAAGATTTGTATTTTTGGATGTTTGTAACGAAATAACTCAAAAACTACTGAACCGATTTGAAAAATTCTTTCACTGTTGGGAAGCTACACTATCCCCGGGTGACATAGGCTATATTATATTTTGTAGCGAGGCCAAAGGCCGAGCTTACACCCGTGCGAAGCTGGGGCGGGCGACTAATATAAAATATTTAAACGTAAATGTCAGTCTGTACTGAATCAAGTTCAATTATAACTATGATTGGATTTTTAAGGAAAATAGTACAAAAACCGACAAATGGCTTATTTATCTTACTAGTATAGTTTAATTATAGGTATAGTATATGCTTATAGGGATATTTTTTGTATTTATTTATGATGAATTTCCTTGTTTGCCATCATTACAAGTTTCAATAAGAGCCAACATTTGATGACAAATAAAACCGGCCAAGTGCGAGTCGGACTCGCGCACGAAGGGTCCCGTACCATTATCTATAAAAACGGTAAAAAAATCACGGTTGTTGTATGGGATGCCCCCCTTAAATATTCGTTTTATTTTAATTTAATTATATATTTTTAAAGTGAATATTTAACTAAATATTCTGCGAATATTTCAAGCGTCTGCCTGTTGCCGTTATCAATATCGAGCAAAAAAAAACACGTAAGTGGTATGGGAGGCCCCTTAAAAATGTTTTTTTTTTAGTATTTGTTGTTATAGCGGCCACAGAAATAAATCTTCTGTGAAAATTTCAACTTTCTAACTATAACGGTTCATGAGATACAGCCTGGTGACAAACAGACAGACGAACGGACAGCGGAGTCTTAGTAATAGGGTCCCGTTTTACCCTTCGGGTACGGAACCCTAAATAAATAAAAACCCCATCAGTAATAGGACTGCACGTCAGAAGTGATAACTTAAGTAGTAATTCACCTATTTTACAAGAAATGACGCTGTTTTATAATACACGGTACAGCGTGACGATGACGCGAGTTCCATGATTTTTGTTCACTCAAAAAGTGCTAACACGCCTAAAGAAGTTTTCACTTCAAAAATTATTTTTACTTTAAATAACTTTTTTTGAATGAAGTTTTTCGTATTCTTCTCAGCAAACCCTTTTGATACCCATATCAAGAAGATAGATATGGCCAACATTTGGCTCCATCTTCAGGACCCTGGACATCATCTAGAATGAGTTCAATTTTCCACTTCTTAATCCTCTTCAGGTTACCAAATTATTGTAATGGCATTCGAACGCATCAAAAGATGCCACAATGATGCGCTAATCGCAATCCAGGCGGTCTAGACAAGAAACACTTTCTGTTATCGTTAACGTCTGCGGAAAGATAAAATTGTATGAAAATGACATTAGCAGTCACGTGACATCTCTCAAGCTTAGGGAGCGTTCAAGTAATTACGTAACGAATTTGGGGGGAGGGGAGGGGGTCTTGTAAAACGTTACGATGCGTTACAGGGGCGGGAGGGGGTGTTTGAACTACGCGTTACGTAACATTGTTTTTTTTTTACCCTTCAGAACGGTCGCGTAAAGTGATTCTCTCGCGCATTTTTTATATAACAAAGGTATTTTAGCGACTTTTCGGTACTTGACGCCGCATAATTGTGACTTTTAAGTAAAAATGGTCACTTGGTGGTGGTCGTTTTACTAGGAGGGAGGGGGGTACATAAAAAGTTACGGCACGTTACAGGGGGGGAGGGGGTGTCCAAAATCTCCAAAAATTGCGTTACGTAATACTTGAACGCTTCCCTTATGTCATTTTCATACAATTTTATCATTCCACAGGCGTTAACAGTAACAGCAAGTGGTTTTTGTCTAGACCTCCAGTCCAGCAGCGGACTGACAAAGGCTGATGAAGAGGATATGTACCTTTATTATCGCACTGCAGCCAGTTGAGTACGGGTCCACAGTTGATAGAGTCATCGGCTATGATGGACAGGTGGTGAACGTAGTCTGATATCAGACGGTAATAGCTGTCCGGGTCCAAATCCGGACTCAACTCTTCGGAAAGGTTCGGCAGACCGGACACTTTGCGGTCGTATATGCATCTAGAGAAAACAGTACAAATTCTTAATCAAGACAAATTACTAACACAATTTAAGCCAATTTCACATGATATAAGTGTATCACATTAAAACGGACTTCAAAAATAAATAAATAAATATCTGGGACATTATTGCACACATGGTCATCTGACCTCAAACTAAGCAAAGCTTGTAATATGGCTGCCAGAGACTGATATACATACATATAATTTTTAAATACATACTTAAATAGATATTAACACCCAGACATAGAACAGTGAAATAACAAATATATGAAAAGTGCCTATATAATTATCAATATAAAAAACCTTCTTCATTAAAGTGTCAGAACTGGACTAAATTGAAATGGGACCACACGGGAAGCACCAGCTTTCAAATAAAAAAAGAATCCTCAAAATCAGTTCACCCAATCGAAAGTTCTGGAGTAACAAACATTTAAAAAAAAACAGTCGAATTGAGAACCTGCTCGTTTTTTGGAAGTCAGTAAAAAATTTGATGGTCGCCCTCGATTTCCCTGGGATCATATCATCAGATCCATCAGAAGCCGCTGCAGATTGTTCTCGTTCCGACAGAGAATCCATTCGCTCACCTCACTTACTTCACTTCATTCGCTCACACTACTCGTTTCGCTCACCTGTGCAACATACTGTCAAGCCGCTGCAGATTGTTCTCGTTCCGACAGAGAATCCATTCGCTCACCTCACTTACTTCACTTCATGCGCTCACACTACTCGTTTCGCTCTTTTCGCTCACCTGTGCAACATACTGTCGAGCCGCTGCAGATTGTTCTCGTTCCGACAGAGAATCCATTCGCTCACCTCACTTACTTCACTTCATGCGCTCACACTACTCGTTTCGCTCTTTTCGCTCACCTGTGCAACATACTGTCAAGCCGCTGCAGATTGTTCTCGTTCCGACAGAGAATCCATTCGCTCACCTCACTCACTTCACTTCATGCGCTCACACTACTCGTTTCGCTCTTTTCGCTCACCTGTGCAATATACTGTCGAGCCGCTGCAGATTGTTCTCGTTCAGACAGAGAATCCATTCGCTCACCTCACTCACTTCACTTCATTCGCTCACACTACTCGTTTTGCTCTTTTCGCTCACCTGTGCAACATATCGTCGAGCCGCAGCAGATTGTCCCTGTTCCGGCTGAGCGTCCATTCGCTCACATCACTGGCTTCACTCCAGCTGTTCTGAAGCCGCGCCTCCACCGACTCGTCGGGCGATGTATTCACGTGTGAACGCACCTTTAGGCATATCCAACCTGGAAAATATAAGGCAAGTTCTAAACAAAAAATACGACTATTGCCTGTTATCCATCAATACGAGAGGCTACGAGATTGTTTTTTTTTTAGTGAAAACTTCTTTAGGCACTTTTTGGGTAAACCAAAATCATTGAACCCGCGTCATCGCATGCACCGTGTATGTACCGTGTATTTTAAAGCAGCGCCATCTCTTGTAGAATAGGTGAATTACTACTCAAGTTTTCACTTCTGACGTGCAGTCCTATAACTGATGTGTTTTTTTTTAATTGTCTTCACCCCTGTGAATATGCTAAGTTATTATTGTTTACATTCGTCCGTGACGTATAGGACCGTTAGTGTATATTTTCGTCCGTGACGTATAAGTCCGTTAGTGTATATTTTCGTAAGTGGTGCATAAGACCGTTAGTGTATATTTTCGTCGGTGACGTATAAAACCGTTTGTGTTTACGTTCGTCGGTGGTGTATAAGACCGTTGGTGTATATTTTTGTCAGTGGCGTATAAAACCTTTAGTGGTTACATTCACCGGTGATGCATAAGACCGTTAGTGTATATTTTCGTCAGTGGCGTATAAAAACCTTTAACGGTTACATTCATCGGTGATGCATAAGACCGTTAGTGTATATTTTCGTCAGTGGCGTATAAAACCTTTAATGGTTACATTCATCGGTGATGCATAAGACCGTTAGTGTATATTTTCGTCAGTGGCGTATAAAACCTTTAGTGGTTACATTCACCAGTGATGCATAAGACTGTTAGTGTATATTTTCGTCAGTGGCGTATAAAATCTTTAGTGGTTACATTCACCGGTGATGCATAAGACCGTTAGTGTATATTTTCGTCAGTGGCGTATAAAACCTTTAGTGGTTACATTCACCGGTGATGCATAAGACCGTTAGTGTATATTTTCGTCAGTGGCGTATAAAACCTTTAGTGGTTACATTCACCAGTGATGCATAAGACCGTTAGTGTATATTTTCGTCAGTGGCGTATAAAATCTTTAGTGGTTACATTCACCGGTGATGCATAAGACCGTTAGTGTATATTTTCGTCAGTGGCGTATAAAACCTTTAGTGGTTATATTCACCGGTGATGCATAAGACCGTTAGTGTATATTTTCATCAGTGGCGTATAAAACCTTTAGTGGTTACATTCACCGGTGATGCATAAGACCGTTAGTGTATATTTTCGTCAGTGGCGTATAAAACCTTTAGTGGTTACATTCACCAGTGATGCATAAGACCGTTAGTGTATATTTTCGTCAGTGGCGTATAAAATCTTTAGTGGTTACATTCACCGGTGATGCATAAGACCGTTAGTGTATATTTTCGTCAGTGGCGTATAAAACCTTTAGTGGTTATATTCACCGGTGATGCATAAGACCGTTAGTGTATATTTTCGTCAGTGGCGTATAAAACCTTTAGTTGTTACATTCACCGGTGATGCATAAGACCGTTAGTGTATATTTTCGTCAGTGGCGTATAAAACCTTTAGTGGTTATATTCACCGGTGATGCATAAGACCGTTAGTGTATATTTTCATCAGTGGCGTATAAAACCTTTAGTTGTTACATTCACCGGTGATGCATAAGACCGTTAGTGTATATTTTCGTCAGTGGCGTATAAAACCTTTAGTGGTTATATTCACCGGTGATGCATAAGACCGTTAGTGTATATTTTCATCAGTGGCGTATAAAACCTTTAGTGGTTACATTCACCGGTGATGCATAAGACCGTTAGTGTATATTTTCGTCAGCGGCGTTTAAATACTTTAGTGGTTATATTCACTGGTGATGCATAAGACCGTTAGTGTATATTTTTGTCGGTGACATATAAAGCCGTTAACTAGTGTTTACGTTCCTCGATGGTGCATAAGACCGTTAGTGTATATTTTCGTCGGCGACGTATAATACCGTCAGTGTTAACGCTCTTCTGTGGATAAGACCGTTACCCTCTACTTAATAAACGCGAAAGTCTTGAAGTAGTTCCACTTAAAAGCAAACAATAATCAATGTTTGCTACAAGTTTATTAATAAGGGGGTTAGTGTATACTAATTACCAACTTCGATGCCGTTTATGTGTACAGTGTATATCTTCATCAGTGGTGTATAAGATTGGTAGTATATAAAACAGTTTTTTTTTAATATATAATTCATTTACACCACGGGCAAAAACGTCCATACCTTTACTTGCTCATTTAACAATGTTTCTCTTAGACGTAAAAATATTAACAACATTTGACCTAAATTAAACTGAAATACTGGTAAGTCCATCTTTTTTTTTTTCTAATAACTATGTGAAATTGAACAGGTTTTTTTTTCTCTCGTTTCACATTTTCAAAATTAATTTTATTGCACAAAACCGTTAGTGCATACCTTCTTCAGTGGTGTCTGGAGGCTTGTTCTCGCAGGGCACGGTCTCAATACTAAGTCCTCCCAAGCACACGCGCTCGTAGTGGAAATGTGCGCATTCCTCCAGTTTCGGGAATCGACACGACGACGGCGGCGGCGCGGGCTGCAACAGTCATAGAATATTTTATTACGAAAACCGACGTGGTTTGAGTTTCCTATTTATGTAAAATACAACCGAGTGACGAGACGAGCTCATTGTCTACCTGATGGTAAGCGTCACGTTTGGCCGGAACAGTTCAGTGTTACCCAGAATTTTAAGCTTAGAGGTGCCGATGAAGGAAATACATCGTAATGACACCATAGCAAGGTGATGGTACTATGTAGTGTTCGCCTGGCTAGCTACCACACTCACGTTGAAAATTTGTCGCTAACTACTCCACGCTGTGTTCTGGCAGCACCAGTTGAGAGCCAACTAACTACTCCACGCTGTTCTGGCAGCACCAGTTGAGAGCCAACAGTCTCATCTCTCTGATGGATGATCTCTCAGAAAAGCTACGTAGCTTAGCGGATGGAGGCAAGCCTTGCGTTCGATCATATTTTTGAATTCATCAACAGCCAGAAGACGTCCACTGCTGAATAGGGGTCCCCCTCAGAACTCTACAGTGAACGACATCCTGCCATCTGCATCCACTCTCACAATGTCGTCGGTCCATCTAGTGGGAGGCCTATCTACGCTGCGTCTTTTGGTTTGTGGTCTCTACTCAAGGACGTTTCTTCCCCATTGGTTATCGGTTCTTCGAGAGCAATGAGCAGGCGCTCATTTCCACTTCTTGCAAATTTTAATAGCTAAGTTTTTGTTTTTTTTCTGAAATCCATTGCGCAAAGAAACTCCGAGCTTAGCTCTCTCCATCTCTCCAAAAGGCCAACAGTTAATGACCACGTCTCAGTACCATATGTAATCATTACATAACAACAAATAAGACAAAACAAGAATATCGCTGTGTAGTTTTATAATAATAATAGGTAAAATACTAACCGATTCGTCGAGGTCGAACATAGCGGAGGGCGGGGGCGCCGACTGGCTCATAGAGCCCTGTGACGTCAGCGGCGTCACCGCCAGCGCTGTCAGCGATATCGACCCTGGAATGCACAGATTATACAGTTAGGCATTATCATAATATAAGTTGAGCGACGGAGGACAAGCGAGCGAGTGGCGTAGTATGTGCGCTTTACAGTGTGACGGCACCCGGTTCGATACTCGGCCCTGCACCAATCAACTATTTAGTCTTTTTTTTATGATACAGTGACGAGACGAGCAAAGTCGCTCGCCTGATGGTTATTCACGCTTGCCCATAAAAGCTCAACGCCACTCAGAATTTTGAACTTCAACAGTTCAAAACCCTGGATGGTAATGCACTGGCGCTCGTCACCCCGAGATATAAGATGTCAAATCTCTGTGTGCCCTGTAATTTCGCTGGAAACATTGCCCTTCAATCCGGAACACAGTAGTGTTTGCACACTACTGCTTGGCGGTTGAATCACTGGCAAAGGTGTGGTACTTCCCCAGGCGGACTCTGCAAAAGAATCCTACCACTACAAATAGTTATTTATTAGATATTATATGTACAGTTGCAATGTCTTCGCTAAAAAACGGCGAAAGAAACCATCGTTCGCACAAAAGAAAAACCGAAAATCGTAAGCACAAGTTCGGTCGTGCATGGAGTACTGCTCTCACCTGGATGGGATGGATCAGCTAAATACCAGTCGGGGCTTTGGAGTCAAGCGTGCCAAGAGGCTCATCAGCAACGAAGCCCTAGTTCAGACTAAGCGTCTTAGTCTTGAGCATCGGCGCAAAGTTGCTAGTCTATCGGTTTTTTATCGGATACATTTTGGAGAGTGTGCATCTGATCTGCATGATTTAATTCCCTCCTGCCCTTTTTTCTATCGGACTGCCAGAGCGGGCACGAAATATCGACACCGCTTTATGGTTGACATTCCGAAAACCCGTACGAAGCGCTTTGATTCCACTTTTATTATGCGAACTGCTAGTTTGTGGAATACACTGCTTGAATGGGTGTTCCCCGATAGTTACAATCTGGGTGTCTTCAAGTCAAGAGTGAATCGGTTTCTTCTAGGCAAGCGTGATCCACCGTAGGCCGCATCATCGCGTAACATCAGGCGAGTTGGCGGCCAGGCGCAAGCCTATTCTACAATAAATAAAAAAAACGTGAGGTGGAAACAGGATGTCCGAAAACCCTTAAATTTCAAAAACATCGACATTCACCAATATCACGTTTACATAATTACGTATAATTACAGTTTTACTTAAGATCATTTAAATAAGTAGCGACTGTTGCTACTACACAATAAAGTGCAATTCAGGACGTACGAGCGCTAACTACCTACTGCTATATTAGAAGTTGCATCTCTGTCTATCGCGTAACTCTGATGATATAAGGAGAGTGGAAAGATGATGCGCCGTCCAGTACATGTGATGGAGTTATTAATTATGATGTCTTTACCTGAATTTTCCCGCTTGCATTCTGTATCACCCGTGGCTCTGGTAGAGCTTCTTGAATCCGAACTGAATCGTACTGATCTGGAATCATGAAAATAACACTAATTAAGGCCATATTTCCCCACTTCTAATTTTATTTTGATAGCAACCTGACTTACGGCCTGGAGCTGTGGGGCCGTGCTGCCGACTGCAATAGAGCGTCCGTCATGCAGAAGAGAGCTCTGCTCTGCGCGCCATATTTGGAGTCTCCGATGACGTCTCGTGCGTAGACGTTTTCAAAGTACTCGGAATACTTCCGCTGCCATGCGAGCTCATCTACCAGCTGGCTTTGTTTACGTATAACAACTTGCACATGTTTCAAATGAGGGGCGCTAACCCGACGGCGAACTTGTGCATTAACAAAAGGAAGAAACAGCTCGTGACACCGTTCCATAAGCTCGTGAAGTCAGAGAGGTCTGTCTACATCGTGGGACCTGCTATATATAAGCCTGCCCACACACGTACGCGATGCACTTTCCACCGCATCGTTTAAAGTCAGGCTTAAAACTTGGCTCCTTGGCCAACAACATTGTTTGTTTTCTTTCTTGGTTACCAACAGTTCTACAAACTTAAGGGTGGTAGCTGCCAGCCGAGCAGTAGAGACTGCCGGCACCATGCAATGGTTTCCTTCACCAGCAGCTAAAAGCTTTAATTTGAACCCACACTCTGCAGTTTGGAATCCGAACACGCCAACCACTGAGCTATCAACGCTACAAAAATTGAGATATATTTCTCTACATGGTACCAACCGACTATTATTTCATTTCGGAGAGTGTGCATCAGATCTGCATGATCTAATTCCCTCCTGCCCATTTTTCTAACGGACTGCCAGAGCGGGCACGAAAAATCGACACCGCTTTATGGTTGATATTCCAAAAACCCGTACGAAGCGCTTAGATTCCACTTTTAATGTGCGAACTGCTAGTCTGTGGGATGCGTTACCAGAATGGGTGTTCCCCGGTAGTTACAATCTGGGTGTCTTCAAATCACGAGTGCATTGGTTTCTTCTAGGCAAGCGTGCTCCATCGTAGACCGCATCATCGCTTAACATCAGGCGAGTTGGCGGTCAAACGCAAGCCTATTTCTAAACACTCACAGATGGCGCGGAGCGGTATGGCACAGCTCGGCACGCTTCGGCATGCCTAAGAATGCCAATGGATGCCGAAGAATCTTGTGGCAACCTATGTGACGAAAGATATATTCAACCTTGTTTCAATTACTTGACACTCACATTCCTTTAACGACATGAAGTTACCTATGCGTCTCACGTGATGTAGCGGCGTGCCGCGGCATCCCATGGAATGTCGCGACGTGTCTAAGCATCCCTGGGAATAACACGACGTGTCTACGCATCCCTGGGAATGTCGCGACGTGTCTAAGCATCCCTGGGAATGACACGACGTGTCTACGCATCCCTGGGAATGGCACGACGTGTCTACGCATCCCTGGGAATGACACGACGTGTCTACGCATCCCTGGGAATGTCGCGACGTGTCTAAGCATCCCTGGGAATGACACGACGTGTCTACGCATCCCTGGGAATGACACTACGTGCCGCGGCATTCCGCGGCATCACGTGGGACGTTTCAGCCTATTCGTGTTGAAACAGTGCTTAATTCATTGAAATAAGATTGAAAATCATTTGTCAACGAAAAAAATCCTTTGTCGTGCCGTACCTAGCCGTCTGTGAGCGCTGGCTGCAAGCCCTAACTGTCTTGCTTGCACTGGAGGCTGGATCAGTTGTAAACAATTGGACTATCTCTCTCTACAACGCCTCAAGCGACTATCATTGCCTAAATATTGTCTCTCTCTCGCTCTCTCTCACCTGTGGAAATTGGTGCAGTGCGTCATGCTATCCTTCTCTGGCTCGGCGAATGCGCGCGCCGCGAGCGACTGGCACGACATCACAGACCCGTGAGGGGAGCCCTGGAATAAAACAATAAACATAATTATTAATTACTTGTATAAGTTAGGATACGAAAGTCATCCCCACTTAAGATGGATGTTGTATCGCTGTTGGCGGGGGATGTTGCCGCCTGAAGATTTTTGGCTCGCACATTTTCACATACAGGGTTACGCATATAGACTGTACTAAGCTGAAAGGAGGTCATTGTACCCATTATTAACAACTTTTACTATGGGATCAATCCTGAAATCGCGAAAAAAGCTGTTCCATAGAAAACTAAAAAATTCACACTTGACAAAATGTATGGAACAGCTGATATGATTTCAGGGTTGGTCCCATAGTAAACATTGTCCGTATAATGATGGGTACTATCGGCCCCTTTCGTCTTAGACACCTTTTCTGCGTAACCCTTTATATAAAATCACTGATTATGAATTACCAAAAAAGTGACATGACCAAGTTTTACTGTCCATCATTATTTAGGAAAATAAAATAAAAAATGGAAGCGTTATAACTAGTTTCCCCTTTAACACTTACACCCCATCCCTCGGTCATCCATTCATATACAATTAAATCACATCGTTTGCAGTTGTGTGCGCTCAATATTGAAGTGTAGAACGTGTCAGTGTGTGCAATACGTGTTTACCTCGCTCCCTTCAGTTTTTGGCAGACTTTTTTCGGTACTAGCTCTAGTTTAAATGCAGATCCAAACTATATGTTATCATAGATCATTATGTAACAAAGACATATTTTCAATTTGCTCAGACAGTTCACTAATGGCAACCCTGACGAGTTATCTAAAGTATTTCGGCACATAACGAAGAGTGGTAGATAAAGTCAAGTGGCGGAGGGATTGTTTACGATCTTCTAACGAGCGAGCTCGTCTTATCTCAAGTGCCTACTCGAGCCCTAAATTAAAGCGTTCCGGTGGCTTTGTACCTTTAACGATTTGTCTTAAACGAACTACTTACAGCATTCATATTTGAACTATTATGGGCAAGCGTGACGCTTATTAGTATTGGAAGGAAAACGGGAAAGAGGTAGGAGAATAAGATGGAGTGACAATCTAAAGAGCTGGACCAATATCAAAGACGCTGCCAGTCTTTGTAGACTGGCACAGAACAGAGAAGAGTTTCGTGTGGTGGTCGCCAACATCCGCTAGGATATGGTACCCGAAGAAGAAGAAGTGACGCTAATTATCAGGCGAGCGACATGGACGTTGCGATGCTAAGTTGCATAAAAAAAAACTTTTATTGAAATAAAACTTTTTACTCTCACTCTGTCTACTGCAGAGTTTAGTTAAGGTCGACGGGGATAGGGGGTATGGGGAAACCTTTGAAGGATATCTGACAGCATTGAGGTTAATGAGTATCTGGGAACATCAGTGGTCAGCTTTTCACTGACGTAAGGCACCAGGATCTCCGTAGAAACGCACTGGTGGCGGCCAACGTCCACCACGTTTTCTGAAGCAACATTCCTAGGACACTGGACTCTCCTCGCCACACATCCCACAATGTTATGTGTTGAGGCGTTCGTCCCCCCGTAGCATGTTGCCTGAGGCAACATTTCTGGGGCCTTACGCCCAACTCTAACTTAGAAGATACCTATTCACTCTCGTCTTGAAAAGGCCAAATTATATCTCTCAGGAAACAAGGAAGCCGGCAGGTTGTTCCAATCCTTGGCCGTACGGATTAGAAACGTAGAATCGAAACTTTTGTTACGTATCCAAGGAAAGTCCACAATGTAGTATGGGTGGTAATGGGCCGTTTTCATACTTGTCCTGTAGTAGAAAGGGGATGGTAGGATAATCATGTAGCTCCGATGCACATTCTTCGAAATGAATCCTATAGAAAATTGACAGATTTGCTACTTTACGGCGATGTTCTAGACCAGGGGTCTCCAAACTTTGAAGCCTTGGGGCCATAATATTTTTTTCGGTATGTTGCAAGGGCCGTAACAATTTTAATTTTTCTGCCCACCAACATAGGCTTTTATTGCATATCAATTACTATGGATTGTGTGTTGTGACACGTAACTACATCTAGTGTCGAGTAGTGATACTATGTACGGTTCTAGGTACTATCTATTTCAGATACAGTCTTCAGTCCTTGTGCGGAAAATGTTTGGAATTGTCTGAATTTCTAAGACCAGTCATATCAGTTGTTAATTTTATCAGATCCACAGGGCTAAATCACCGACAATTCCGCGAGTTTCAATTCCTGTCGCGGGCCGGATTGATGGCAGTGGCGGGCCGGATTTGGCCCGCGGGCCGTAGTTTGGAGACCCCTGTTCTAGACTGAGACGTTTCTTAGCCACTAACTTCTCATCGCCTATAAGTCGAGCAGCACGCCGGTCTACTGATTCAAGAGCTTCGAGCTGGTGTTTGCCTGAACCGTCCCCAAGATGACAGCATATTTTCTTTCTTTCCCCCCCTAAGCGTGATAGATGGTAATTGACTCACGCTTCCATACTCTACGGGCTCCAGACAAGCAATCCGTCAGACCCGTCCGAGCTATCTATCTGTATTTTAGGGTTCCGTACCCAAAGGATAAAACCTATTACTAAGACTCCACTGTCCTTTCGTCTGTCTGTCTGTCACCAGGCTGTATCTCATGAACCGCGATAGTAAGACAGTTGAAATTTTCACAGATGATTATACGATATGATGTATTTCTGTTGCCGCTATAACAACAAATACTAAAAAGCAGGATAAAATAAATATTTAAGGGGGCTCCCATAGAACAAACGTGATTTTTTAAGCTCGTTTTTGTTTGATATTGATAACGGCAGCAGGTAAACGCTTGAAATATTCACAGAATATTTAGTTATATATTCACTTTAATTTAAAAATAAAACAACAATTTAAGGGGGGGTACCCATACAAAATTTTGGATTTTTTTTTGCCGTTTTGACAGATAATGGTACGGAACCCTTCGTGCGCGAGTCCGACTCGCACTTGGCCGGTTTTATTTCTAGTCTGTTGCTGCTTGTTGTGATTCCATGTGAATGGACACACGCATTGTCTCGATTGTTGCGAAACAGTTAGGAAGCTTGGTATAAATACCGGGAATAAAACAATAATCAGCTGGGTTAGTACGAGAACTTGCGAAAAAGTTATCGTTACGTAAACGAAAGCAAATGTATGAAAAATTCAGTTTCCGTTCACGTCCGATAGAGGCGCTGTTCAATTTTTCATACATTTTGCTATTGTTTACGTAACGATAACTTTTTCGCAAGTGCTCGTACTAAGGCCACAGACTTGTATAACGCATACATCTATATTTCGACTGCCTCGGTGGCTCAGTTGGTAGTGAACTTACCTTCTGTGCTTGAGGGCGTGGGTTTGATTCCCACTTAGAGCAAACATTAATGTGATGAACATTTGTGTTTGTTCTATGTCTGGGTGTTAATATCTATTCAACCACGACAAATTGATTGTCTTCAATTAGACCTTCAATGGTCTATGGGCAGTCTTAACTGTTTTTGTAGTGTTAGTTTTAGCTTGTATTTTTAACCGACTTCCAAAAAGGAGGTTATCAATTCGAATGTTAAGGTTGCCTGGAAGAGATTGCTTAAGGTTGCCTGGAAGAGATTGCTTAAGGTTGCCTGGAAGAGATTGCTTATAGCGATAAGGCCGCCAATTGTTTCACTAGTTTTTTAAAGTTGTTTTTATGTACGTGTATAATTTTTGGTGTGAACAATAAAGAGTTTTCTATCTATCTGTCTAATAATGTTTGTTACCTCAGAACTTTTGACTGGGTGAACCGATTTTGACCATTCTTTTTTAATTTGAAAGCTGGTGCTTCCCATTTCAATTTGGTCTAGTTCTGATGAAGTCAGTTTTTTATATTGATAATTAAATATTGTTAATAAAGGCATCTACCACATCATCCAAATTATTTCATTGAACTAATAAAACTAAAAAATCTCAGTAGTTCAGTCAATTGAACTGTTAATTAAACTACAGAGAATAGACACACTTACCAACGGTTGGTGGTCAACGCGGCAAAAAAGCTTATATTCGTAAAAAAAAAAAAAACAACACAATAGTTAAAAAACAGTAGCCCAAAAACAAAAAGTAATTATAATAAGAAAAGCACATAAGGTACACACGTTGTAGACGCGTTGCACCAACGAAATATGTTTTATGGACGTAATAAAGAATCTGAAAAGTGGGTTAACAGCTGTCTCTACGAATTCCTATTTCTGTGGGCGACGGCGTGTCTGCGAGCGGGGAGCGATTAATTATAACAATAATTTAAATGCGAAAATGCATTTGTTAACGGACGGTTTTCTGACAGGGCCTTGATTTCAACTTATGTAACGTAACTTCTATTTCTGGTGTGCACAATAAAGAGTTTCTATACTACATATAAAAGCGATATATCTCTAATTTATCACGATATATCAAAAACTACAATACAATATCACTTTATTATACACCATATAAAAAAACAAAGTTATTTATATTACACGGGAATTACTCACGTAAGATTAGGCCGGATTCGGATTAAGCGAGACGCAGCTGCGCGCGCGCATAATACACCTTGATAAAGATAAAGACCGTCGAAGCACCTTGATAAAGACCACCGAATGCGGTTGTAACTATAGTCGGAGTATCCGGCCTAATCTTACGTGAGTAATTCCCGTGTAATATAAACAAAATGTGTGAAAACCACGTCAGTTTCCATTTCCATAATATAATAAATATCTGGGACATTATTGCACGCACGGTCATCTGACCCCAAACTAAGCAAAGCTTGTAATATGGCTGCCAGAGACTGATATACGTACATATATATTTTTAAATACATACTTAAATAGATATTAACACCCATACAGTTTCCATAATAAAAAACAAAGTAACTTAAAATTAAAAAAACCGGCAGATGAAGAGACTGTCTGGGTGTTAATACCTATTTAAGTATTTAAAAATATGTATGTATGTATATAAGTCTCTGGCAGCCATATTACTAGCTTTGCTTAGTTTGGGGTCAGATGACTATGTGTGCAATAGTGTCCCAGATATTTATTTATTGTTGCTATAAATATCAAGGGCAGTACAGTACTGGTAGACAATTTTACCGACAATGAACGTCTTTATTGAACAAACTCAAAGCTAGCGCGTTCCAATAGCTCCCCAAATCGCCGACAGTGCGACCACCGTCTTACCCCGACGTTTATAGACAATAAACATGTCTGCTGTAAACGAATTATTGGGCGCCTGTAACGCGATACTTAGAGATTTTAACGAAATCGTATTTCGGGTGGCACGTAGTGTACATAGTTTCCACTGGATGCCCGCGACTCTCACAATGTCGTCGGTCCATCTAGTGGGAGGCCATTAATCATCTATCTTCTATTGCACACCCCATCTTCTATGGTTCTATAAATCGTTTCATTCCTAAGGTTGCCTGGTAGAGATTTCTTTTAACGATAAGGCCACCAGTTGTTACACTAGTTTTTAAGAGTATATTTGTACGCTGTAACAAAAGTTTATCGTGTGAACAATAGAGTTAATCAATCAATGAATCATGCAAAGCATTTACAATAACAAAGATTTTAACTGTAAGGAACTTATGATTAGATGAAAATGCTATTAATGAGTTAATTAAGAAGATTAAATTGAAATTAGAAAAAAATCACTTCATACATATTTTATGATTAGAATTTGTACATGCTGGATTTTTAGGGTACCATAGCAAACAGCCTCTATCTATTCTATACAGTCATATAAAATTAAGTCATGTAAAATTGTAGACATAAAAAAATCTGTAATTGCGAAATATTAAAAAAAAAAAAAACAGGCGGTCTTAAATTATGCAGCTGAACATGTTAGGACAGTTTTTAACAGAGTTTCGAAAAGGAGGAGGTTTTCGATTTGACTGTTTTTTTAATTATGGTGCCTCAGAACTTTCGATTGTGAACCGATTTTGATGTTTCTTTTTTTTATTTGAAAGCTGGTGTTTCCCGTGTGGTCCCATTTCAATTTGGTCCAGTTCTGCCATTTTTAGGAAGTCGGTTTTTTCTACTGATAACTATTAGAATTTTTGTTTGTTTGTTTGTAAGGCGCGCACTCAGAAAAATAAAAAAAATGGAAGCATTATACCTAATGTTTCTCATTGACATTTACCCCCTCCCCCGTCCATTCGTATACATTTTGATCACATCATTTGCAATTGTGTGCGCTCAATATTGAAGTGTGCGTTTGTAGAACTAGTAAGAATATGTCAGTGTGTGCAATACATGTTTACCTCGCCTCCTTCAGTTTTTTGCAGACTTTTTTCGGTACTAGCTAGAACCACTGGACGGATTTAAATGCAATTTTCACAAATATGCTTAGCTATGACCAGATTGAAGTACAGGCTATGTTATTCGCGGGCAACAGTTAGTTTTAAATAAAAATCAAGTATTTTATATACCTAATCATAACATGTTAATTATAAACACACATGCACGGGCCTTTATACACATTTTTCGTAACAACGGTTTAACTTTGATAAATTACAAATTTTAATATACTAGGTAGAGAAACGCTACAGAGAACGAAGACTGGATATAAAGCTGGTGATGCTGATACAAAAATGCTGTTTTTAACCGACTTCCAAAATGAAGGAGGTTCTCAATTCGACTGTATTTCTTTTTTTATGTATATTACCTCAGAACTTTCGACTGGGTTTACCAATTTTGTGTGGTCCCATTTCAATTTGGTCCAGTTCTGTCATTTTTATGAAGTCGTTTTTTTTTATTGATAATTATATGATACGTACTGCCTAAGAATGGAACTCCCTGCCGTCCTCCTTGTTGCTATCATCATCTGTGTTGTCATATCAGCTAATGCAACAACAAACGCCGATTGTACGCTTTACATATCACATCATCAGTCAGTAAACATCCACTGATCAACAAAGGTATCCCTCTCAGAGAGGGGTGTTGCCATTATCCCCATGCTTGGCAGGCGGCTTGGGATCGCAGTACGTTCAACGTGTACTAATAGGACGCTGCTGCCCATCTGGTGGTTCTGGTCGCAGTTTTAGGACAAACCGGGTTCCCATTACATTACATAGAGAGTACGCATACCTGCGACTCTTGTAGTCAGCGTGCGGTCTCCACTTTTATGTATTTTGTCATTACACATGTATAAATGAAGCACTAACCTCATCCATGTCTTCTCATTTTGTTTTTAAGTTTGCACATATTTTTGCATTACAATCCAGGTCTGAACCTTTTAGAAAGATATTGTTTTGTATGATTGTAATTTGTTTTGTGTATATAATTAATAAAAAAATACAGCCCCATTACGCTTTACATTGCTCACATTGCTCGTTTGCAACATTATAAACTGCAAATACAACATTAAAACAAGTATAAAGCAAATGGTTATTGGTATTCAATTATGTTTATTTATGTATAATAACATAGCTTTTAGTTTTGTGAGCGTTTCAACCGGTATTTTCTACGGTGAAGCTGTTAAAAACCGCCATGACGATATTTGTGAATAAGGGCCCTGCAGGCCTAGCATGGACCGTGGAAAAATTGCCTTTCCACCGTTTTTATCCACACGTAGACGCGATAGAGCTAGAATATAGATACGTTTGTCTCTTTCTAGCGGGATAAAAATGTTGGAAAGACAATCTGTCCACGGCCCGTGCTAGGCCTGCTGGATAGAAATAACTAGATAAAAAGTGAAATATAAGAAGAGTTTTGCCTGAAGACTTTTCAGTTGAAGGTTTACTCATGTCTTTCGCTGCTATTACATCTCGCAGTTTCACTCGCAGTAACAATCAGGGCCGGACTAACCCTATCGAGGCCCCAAGGCAATGCAATTCTCGGGGCCCCTTTTCGATAAGTTTCGATGGAATACTTCCACATTCAACCAAATACCGTTAGATGGCGCTTTTTATAGTAAGTAAAATCTTTTTTTTTTTCTGGCCACAGTACCGGATGTAAATAATGGGGAATGTCACAAATGAAACATTTTTTCTTTTGGTGGGTGGCCCGCATTGACTAGGCTTCCGTGGGCCCCTAAGCAGTTGCCTGGTCCGCCTTATGGATAATCCGGCCCTGGTAACAGTCTATCATGTTCCCACTGCTGGGATACGGGCCTTCTCTCAGATAGAGGATGGATCGCAATCCAACATGCTGACCCAGTCAGTGCATGTCTTTAAGCTTTTTGAGGTTCTTGGGCATATATCCGTTTCCTTACTATGTTTTCCTTCACCGTTGAACCGTTCTTTCGAGGTTGGCCAGATATTCGATAATCGTTTCATCTCTATTAATAAATCACTGGTGTAGGATCGAGGAACAAACAGGGTGCCGTTTATAACAGTGTATCTTGGAGTACTTCTGTCAATTTGCCCCAGTGAAGTTAAGCACAGTTAAAGAAATTGCGAAAACCGGCAAACACTACATACATCGCCTGCTCAGACATCCTAATAGCTTGGCTGCTGAACTCACGGAACAATGATACAAGCCCAGGCTAATAAGAAAGCGCGTTATCTCCAGCGATTGACCCCGTTTGGTCATCAAGATAATACATAAAAGATGTCCTCACTGGAGGGCACACTTTACACCGCATATTGCTCTCAAGAAATCTGCTTATATAGTACATATAACTACTCGCTGATAAAATTAGGAAACAGAAAAAAAATAAGTGCCCAGGAAAAGAAGTGACAATCTAGAACAGCTTCATCACAGGCAAATGGTCTTGAAGCCGCAGCTCGATGCGTTGGTCTGACTAGATTCCCACTACCTTAGATGTATTGGTATACGATGCTCTGCATGTCACAGAGGATAAAGGAAGTTCATTAAGGAGATACTGATGGGGGGTGCAAGGTCACAACCCTTAGACTTGGGGAGGTAAAAGTCTGCTTTGGACCACTAACTCACCTGTTGATCAGCAAAGATGGAACACCGTTGCTACCTATAGGCAGCGGTGACCACATACTATCACGGGCTATATATATAAAAAATACTCTGTTGTTCAGAAGACCTCATTATTTTTTGTTAAACAATTAGGGTTGTCAGTAAAAAAAATCGTTAATGGGAGTGAATTCCACTCCCCTGCTGTGTGAACAATAAAAGAATCTTTTAATTCTTAATCAGTTCGTATGAGTAGTAGGTCTAAGTAGTAGGTCATGGGCAACAAAGTAGTAGAGATGCCTTCCAAGTCTAGTGGTATTAGGTATATTGAATTTTAAGCACATAGGCTATTGTGCCTACTTTTTATCTTGAAAAAGATTTATTTCTAAAGAATAGCGAGTAAAACTGTGGGGTGTGTCTAGTTTATTATAAATGTCATTATAGCCAGGACTATATCTATTTTCAGTCTTCAAGCAAAACTCATAGAAAAACAAAAAATAACACAAAATTGAACAACATACAGACAACATCTATTGACAGCTTCTTGCATCGCTCACATTCTGCCCGCATAGAAGCCAGCCGTCCGAGCAGACGCCAAACACTCTCCTCATGGTAAACTTGCACTAAAATATGCTGATTTCATTTGAGAAATTGCCATTTAGTTCACTCTATTCAACTATTCACAACTATTCGAAAAAAAAAAATCACTGCAATACAATAAATACTGTTTCATTTTCGATTATTTTTCACTCTGGCACATCACACTTTTTTTTTTTAACACAAATTCTTTATTTACTTTTTTTTTTTGCACTAGCACACTGGCTGGTTATATTCTTATGTTTATGTTGTAGGTACATTAATACAGAAAAATAGGCAATTTAGCTCAGCTCTAAATGGAAGTCACAAATGGAATGCGATTGTTCACAGACTATAGGCGTACTGAACAAACTTGGCACAATGTTTTAGGACACAATAAACCGTTTTTGTACTTGATTTGGCACAATTTCGTAGTGAATTTCGAAAGCGTTTTTTCTGCAATCTGCAGGTTCTGCAACACAGCTTTTACGTTCTCATTCCGTGAACGGCACAGTGACCGAGACGAAGATGGAAAATAGTTTGAAAAAACCCCACTGGAACACTGTATTTCGACACTAAGAACAATATTTACAATAAAACTGGGCTACAAAACAAAAATAGCCAATACCTCCAGCGGCGATGAGCGACCGAGCAAAACTATATAGTTACACTTTTTTCCAGATTTTTTCGCCTGTCGTGACGAGAGGGCGTTTTATCGTAAGCACGACGCGGAGTTATTCCATAAATTAATTCAGTAAAAAGCTTTTTCTAATAAAATAATTGCGAAAATTATAATTCAGGAGCCGTAACTCGAACTGACAGCAGCGCTCCCCCCACCCCACTCTACTCCCGTCGCTTCGCGACAGACTGACTGCGGTCGATCGCAGTGTTGCTAGTTGAGTAAATAGACCCCTTGAAATGGGATTTTGTAGATGTTAGGTTTTTTAACACGCTTTTATTAGCTTGGTATGTATGTATGTAACGGAATCTTTGAACTTTATTTTCAACTACTTCAAAACGTCTAATTGAAATTTTGCACACTTATCAAGGGCCGATGACAATGCAATAATTTAAATAGTTTGTCCCGTTATCCTTACCAAGATCTTCAGGGGTAGCGATTTTAAGGCGTGTTTTATTAGTTTTTTTAAACTGCGAGAATTATTTAGGGAGAGATTCACACAAAAAAACATTATTTATTTATTATGTTTAATTATGTTTGCCTAAACCAGAGGTTTGTTCTGTGCAAGTCAAGTAAGTATATACATATTTTAGTCACCAGTAATATTTCCACACTAATCTACGTAGTTAATATAATCTTTTACGTAATTTAAGAATCCATCACCACGGCACGGACTCATTATAACGTCGTATTAGCGCACGCTAGTGGCGACACGCGAGGATGTATATTATTATGATTATGACATTTATGACAGACGTCGTCTGAACGCCTACGACAACTATACAGCAACCACTTTTCTGTAAAGTTTAATGGGGGAGCTACCATCGTATTTTATGAAAGAAACCGACAGCAATCCGGGGAAAAAATTAGTTACATCGTTTAGCCAACTTTAATAAGTGCGGAAACGAGAATGTTCTTAGTTTTTCAAATTGATTGATACTAGTGTTTTGAGTTTGACTATGTGTCGTAAATATAGATTTCTCACATCGCAATCAAGAACGTGTTACTAAAATACTATAAAAATGTGTGTGTGTGTGTGTGTGTGTGTGTGAGTGTGTGTGTGTGTCTGAACACGCCCATAATGAAGTTTAGGTTAGGTTCTATTATTACAACCATTGAATTACAAACAGATGGATGTTGGGTCTAGTACAAACGAAACAAAGGCTCCTAGGTTTGCTTTTAGAAACTTAGATACATTTTGGAAATACTTTAAAATGCTGTAATAAAGTCTAATTTAGCATGCAACAAAATATCTATATTAAATGCACAGATTACCTTAATACTTAGCATGGTCACTGTTTTGAACGCTGACGAAAACGCGCGATACCTACCTTATATATTATGTTTTATTTGATTCAATTTCTCAACGGTATTTTGATATAATTCCTGGGTTCCTGCAGCAGTATTATGAATCTTTGATCAGGATCGCGAGTGTCAAATTTTGACACTTGAAAGGTTATGACGCAAAAAAAGTTTATTTCCAATTTCGTAGGTGACGTAATACGAAATTGGAAATAGACAATGCTTTTTTTTCCTCATAACCCCTTTAAAGTGTCAAAATTTTGACACTCGCGATCCCGGTCAAAGATTCATAATACGGCTGCTGGGTACTGCAGGACTTTTTTGAAGGTCAAAAGAACAACATTTAAAACTTTTCCTTTTAAAAAAAGGTAAAATTTATTTAAAATAAAATCAGTAGAACAACCTTTTCAGAATCACTCTGGACAATAATATTTTTATGAAGCTGCACTAAAAGCAAAAGCTAATAATTTTGCTAAGGAAGGGACGGAAATAAAAGTAGAAAAACCTATCCATACTCACCCAAACCAGAATCTTTTTAAAAAGCTGCACAGGAAGATGAAGCAAACAACTTTGCTCTTTCTTAAATAACTAAAAAATTGTTTTATATTACTGAATAATAATTTTAAACAGTATGACCAAAACTATAATTATTAGTTTTCATTTATTGTATATTTTTTATTTATTTAATCACCTTTATACACTGGTCCCATGGGCTATGTGACTAAAAAAAAAAAACAATGCTCTAGTCACATTTTCCAATTCACCATGATCCATTTAACTTTTCTACAAGTGCCGACAGCTAAAAACTCTGAGTAAGGTATACCGAACCACTACCAGCTCCAAACTATGTTATTCGAGGAGGCGCCGGGCGCTAAGTTCTGCCCTGACGTCCCTCTTACAACAGTACACAATACATCCTGTATTTCCTCCATTCCTCCTGTCATCTACTCGAGCTTATCCAACTTCTTGAAGGACCACTGGAGCGTGGTTCTGGGCCGTTGGGACCTTTCCTCCATCACAGTATCCCTGACATTTTCCCACGGACGGGCGTCGCACCGCGGCTATAGGAAACGGTATCATTTCCTATACGCAGATAAAACAGAAACAGATGAACAAGTCAAACCAATAAGTTTTATTGAGGGCCTAGCACGCGCACAGCGATAAAATTTTAGTTAACATACCTTTTTATAAATTCGTAGAAGCGACAAAGCTAGATTATGTATAGCAGCCATTATAAAGAAAAGAAAGGTTTGAAGAAATTACATGGTTTGAATGTAGATGAGAATAAGCAAGTTTTTTTTGTTTATCTTTCGTAATCTTCATATCCATGCCTTGTCAACGCCACCTATCGCATTTTTATAAGCAAATATATTTTTAATGCCTTTTGTAAAACCTCCCGCTATGCTTCATGTCAAAATATTGTGGCGGCCATGACTTGCCACAATTGGCCCCCATAAAAGCAGCCTTTTAGTGGCTTTATTGTTATTATTATAAACATGACCTGCGCGACTCGGAAATGTCAGACGGAAAAGTTCAAATCTTAACGCAAAAGCCATGATAAAGCTACGAGTATGCTAGTCACTAAAAGGTTAGACTCCGTCCGTGAACTTTGCAGCGACAATACTCACTCAAGGAATGGGGAAACTTATATTGCACTGGATAATGGTGTCAATATATGGCGGTGTAATGGTGTCTAAGTTTTAACAAATTTATGCTTACATGTATACTGAAGGATGGATCAACGACTGCTTAGTAGTTGTCTGAAAGGGTCCTTGATTCACTAACTACAAACACGCTCGTAACGTGTCGCGTTAAGTTAACCCCTAAAAGTTGGTCTTAATTAACTAGGGAATAGAGGCCATTTTAGAGGTTAACGCACCGCGTTACGTGCATGTTTTAGTTAGTGAATTAGGGCTCTGGGCTGAAGCCGGTGAAAATTACATCAAAATGTATGAAAAGCTCTAGTTCGGTTTAATTACAGACATAATCTATGCTTTTTATGGCTTTTCAAACCCTTTTTGCTCGTAATATCACCCACCTGCCAATAAACGTCATTTTTACAATACAAAAGACATATTAACATAGGAAGATGGACAGTAGTCGTCTCCAAGTGGCAGTAGGCGTGATACTATGACTTGAATTCTAAATGAGGTGAAACTGAATTATCAAGCTGAGAATGTAGAGACGGTTTCGGGAAATTCTTGGCATGACGAGTAGGAATTTGACTTATTTGAAGGCGGATGGCATGGTGGACCAAGTAAGGAGGTCAAAAATGAAGCACGGACCAACACTGATAGCTTTCTAGCTTAAGCCATATTAAGCTTTTATCATCTACTGCTTTTTAATTTACCTTAAACTTGAGCTAGTACCGATAATTTCTGTCAAAACCTGTAGCGGTCGAGGTAAACAGTAAACACGTAATGCACACACTAACATATTCTTACTAGTTCTACAAACGCACACTTCAATATTGAGCGGCACACAACTGCAAGCGATATGATCAAATGGACAACTAAGGGGGGTGTAAGAGCTAATGGGGTAACTGTAGGTATAAAGCTACAACATAGGGTTCTTCAAAAAGAGAGTTAATAGAGTCTTAAAGGGTCGGCAACGTATTTGTGATGCCTCTGGTGTTACAAGTATCCATAGGCGACGGTGACTGCTTACCATCAGGCGGCCCGTCTGTTTGTTTGCCAACTATGGAATAAAAAAACTTCCATTTATTTTTTTCTGAGCATATAAGCATTAATAAGCTCATAGCTTATATGGTTGAGACAAGAGCCCATTAAATCAAAAGTTGACATATCATCGCAGTGAAACTCATAAGCCACGCAAGAAACTCTCACTTCCGTAAAGAGGTGACAATTTTATGTAAGAACACCGTAATGTGTGCATATCACTTACACGTACAACCGTATTAGATTGGCGGAACTGTGGACCACATACTAATGCCGTTTCTTTTTAACTTCCAACGCCAACAGAGTGCTGGGGCCTTACGCCCAATTCTAAACGCGGGCCCGAATAGGTGTAGTTTGCAAAAATCACGCAACCGCAAACCGTAGATCCGCGTTCACGTGATTTTGCAAGCTGCACCTATTCGGGCCCGCGTTTAGAGTTGGGCGTAAGGTCCCTGTTATCTGTGTGTCTGACTGTTGCATTGTAGCTACTAGTTACCAAATAAATGATATGATTTTGATTTACTTTGTTTGAAAAATGGTTTGATCGAGTGTTCTTAGCTATGTTTCATCATCATCATCATTTCAGCCATAGGACGTCCACTGCTGGACATAGACCTCCCCATCGATTTCCAAAAGGGCCGGTTGGAAACGGCCTGCATCCAGAGTTTTCCTGCGGTCTCTTTTAGGTCGTCTGTCCATCTTGTGGGTGGACGTCCTACGCTGCGCTTCCGGTCCGTGGTCTCCATTTGAGAACCTTTAAGCCCCATCAGCATCATCATCATCAGCCATAAGACGTCCACTGCTGAACATAAGCCTCCCCCTTTAACCTCTACACTGAACGACAACCTGCCATCTGCATACACTGGATGCCCGCGACTCTCACGATGTCGTCAGTCCATCTTATGTGAGGCCTACTTACTCTGCGTCTTCTGGTTCGTGGTCCCCACTCAAGAAACTTTCTTCCTCATCAGTTATCAGTTCTTCAAGCGATATATGGCCTGCCCATTACCACTTCAACTTGAAAATTTTTGTAGTGGTAGGACTCTTTTGCAGGGGTCCGCCTGGGGAAGTACCACGCCTTTGCCAGTTATTCAACCGCCAAGCAGTAGTGTGCAAAAACTACTGTGTTTCGGATTGAAGGGCAATGTTTCCAGTGAAATTACAGCACACAGAGATTTTACATCTTATATCTCGAGGTGACGAGCGCAGTGCATTGCCATCCAGGGTTTTGAACTGTTAAAGTTCAAAATTCTGAGTGGCGTTGAGCTGTTATGGGCAAGCGTGAAGAGCCATCAGGCGAGCGACTTCGCTCGTCTCGTCACTCAGTATCATAAAAAAAAACTGTGTCGGTGACTCTGGTTCTATATATAATATGGACTCTACATGGAATCTGAAATATAAATAGAACTCGCTAAATCCATATGATGAGTATGACCGTGAATGCCCTACGACAAGTGTCTCCAACAATGGTAGCTGAGGTCATCCCGCCAACACTTGGGACTCCGTTGCGTCATGCCGAGTACCAACACTGACATCTGGTTTGTTGACTTTTTGTTTCAATTGCTAAACAATGTATGTAGGCACCGAGACCTACGTAGAGTGAGATCTGTTGCATTAATACGCCATTTTTGTGTTTTTTTTTTTAATTATCTGCTATTTATTTTTTCAGTCGTGGTCATCCCATTGCAGGGCAAAGGCCTCACCTCCTTTCTATACTATATATTATTAATTAATATCATCATCATCATCATTATATATATAAAATTTCCATGTCACAATGTTAGTTACCGTACTCCTCCGAAACGGCTTTACCGATTATTACCAAATTTTATATGCGTATTCAGTAGGTCTGAGAATCAGCTACTATCTATTTTCCATACCCCTTCACCGATTTTCATCACCACGCGGGTGAAACCGCGGGGCGCAGCTAATATAATATTATAACGAGGAAAGATTCCATTGTTTGTTTGCATTGAATAGGCTCCGAAACTACTGAACCGATTAGAA
The DNA here is from genome assembly GCA_949125355.1 of Agriopis leucophaearia. Classification (NCBI taxonomy): domain Eukaryota; kingdom Metazoa; phylum Arthropoda; class Insecta; order Lepidoptera; family Geometridae; genus Agriopis; species Agriopis leucophaearia. The sequence continues at coordinate 6,624,749 of OX421291.1, read as the reverse complement.
AAATTATTTCACTGTTGGGAAGCTACACTATCCCCGGGTGACATAGGCTATATTATATTTTGTAGCTAGCCCGAAGGCCGAGCTTACACCCGTGCGAAACCGGGGCAGACGGCTAGTTTTATTATATACACAAAACAAATTACAATCATACAAAAACAATATCTTTCTATAAGGTTCAAACCTGGATTGTAATGCAAAAATATGTGCAAACTTAAAAACAAAATGAGGAGACATGGATGAGGTTAGTGCTTAACTTATACATTAGTTATACTATTAGTTCGCCCCTCAGACCTTTCCTCGCTTGGTTCATTATTTACTAGCCAAATTATCGCGACTTTGTACGCGTAGGGCTTGACTTTCTGTCTCGTCACTAAATATTATAAGCCTAGATAATTACTGTAATTTACAATGTTATCCTTGTTTTTGTGATTTTTAATAAAGAGGTATTGTAACATTATCATCAACAGCCCTGAGTGACCGAATGCTGGGTATAGGCCTCCCTTTGTTAATGCCACTCTCCCCGATCTCTCGCTAGTCGTATGCACTCGTTTTCGATAGTTCTTGGTCAGCCCGGTCACTCAATATAATTTTGCCGTCGTTATAGGGAACACTGGTGCAACATTTCATGCTTCTAGACCCAGCGAATATATCTTTAATTAAAACCAAGAACGACTATGAATCCTTAACTAATACTTACTGAACAATTTTCTATTTTTATTTGACAAAAAATATGTCTGGGTCTTTAATAATACCCTATCTATGGGTATTATAAAAGACCCAGACAAACTTCCTAGATGACATATATGACAAACTAAACCTCTTTGAACAATGTCAAAGTGACTGTTATGGACTATAAAGCATAAAAAGCAATTCTATTTCGCTCTTAGAATTATTAGAAGTGAAAAATCAATTTTACTTCTTATGTAGATAGATATTCTCCGTTATTTGAATCACGTAAAAGCTTAACAATTATTTCCAATTCGCCGTCATCACACCCGAAAAACACTCGAGCGGTCATCGGCATTTGCCAATATATTTTTTGTACCAAACAATCCAAACACGGGTTCCACAACACAACAAAAAAGGTGAATCAACTTACAAAACGGTAAGCTTGAATAATTTCAGCGCATCATCTATGCGTCATGTAAATTGACCCAATTTTAATTTGCTATTCATCCCAATACTTATTCTTATTATAAGGAAAATAAATTTAACCTTTAGCACAGAATGCGTAATAGTACAAGCGTTTAGCTAATTTCAGACTACGCTATACTAATGTGCTATATTGTATAACAAATAAGGAAATAAGGAATCTGGGACATTATTGCACACACGGTCATCTGACCCCAAACTAACCAAAGCTTGTAATATGGCTGCCAGAGACTGATATACATACATATATATTTTAGGAAGGAGCCAATAATACGAGTATATAGTGAGTGAGAACGTGCCCATAATAGCAGGACCCTTATTCTCTATCACACACACAAAAAAGTTTTTTTGTTGTTTAAATTACAACGGCTGTCAAAGCATTTTAGTAAGAAATTTGCTGTAGCCACTTGAACCCATATAAACCCATAGCAACTGTGACGCGGAGTTCGACGCGTTGACATAAATAAGAATGTTCAATCAAGTATCTGTCACAATACCTGCCGACAGAGTTTCCTTCTCATTTCCGTTCTATTTACTTCTCCTTTCTGTGATCTCATATCAAATGAACGCATGACATAATGTCATAACATGACAAGTATATATCGAAAACTAAAAAAAAACTTCGATAAAAGAGCTAATGAACTTCAAACAGGTGAACAGATTTTCTTGAACCACAGATAAGTACACCCAAGATCTCCGCTAAGGCCCTTCGTACACAACGCTACGCAAATCGTCGATACTCGACGATTTTAGTATCCAAGCGACTACTGCCATACAAATCCATTGGGGTTCGTACACGAGTCGCGACGCGTATGGCGGTAGTCGCTTGTCTGTAAAATCTTAGCTTCGAGTCGACGATTTGCGTAGCGTTGTGTACGAAGGGCCTAAGAGTAATAGTGTCGACGATTTGCGTAGCGTTGTGTACGAAGGGCCTAAGAGTAATAGTGTTCCGTGCCCAAGATTGACGATGACGGTTTGGGAGCTAAGATTTTACAGACAGACATACAGATACACACGTTTAATTTATAACACCCCTCCGTTTGCGTCGGCGGTATAAAAATACGCTAACCTTAAGAATAGATTCCATAGGTATACTCGAAGCGACGTTTCACACTCGTAGTCCCTCCAACTAGAATTCAGTTTCGGGGATGCCATTCCAAAAAATCAAATGTCCAAAAGTAAAGGTGAATTAAATCAAACGCACGCCGCAGTTCATAGTAATATTTTATGATAATTATACAAACAAAATAAATAACCAGATTAGAAGACGTAATCTATGTCTAATGTGAATCGTACAAAACTCGTCGTTTTTCGCCAATCAACGGTAGCGTGCAGTCAAAACAAGTCGCGTTATCAATAAACACGATACAAACCTGTCACCTGCCTGTTAACTCGTTCACACTTCACACGCGAGTAATCAACTTGACTGGTGGCTCCACAGAAAAGAGAAGTAAATAGAACGGAAATGAGAAGGAAACTGTCGCCAGGTATTGTGACAGAAATGTGAGTGAACATTCATATTTATGTCAACGCGCCGAACACCGCGTCACAGTTGCTAACTCAGTTGTTATGGGTTTATATGGGTGCGAGTGGCTACAAAAATGTCTTACAAAAATGCCTTGACAGCCGTTCTAATTTAAACAAAAAAAATTTTTTCTGTTGGTGGCTCTCATCTGAGTGGAATCCTAACGGGATTGAAAAAACTCCTACTAAGATATTTGAAGTATGTCTGTACGTTGTATTCTTCATTTTTTTATACATACTGTTACCCACGACTATTTACGTAGATTATTTATGTAGATTTTTCATATAAATTTTCAACTCCCAATTTCACCCTTTCGTAATATCCTTTATTTATTTTTAATGCAATGGTGGCAAACAAGCTAACGAGCCGTCTGATGGTAAGCGATCACCATCGCCTATGGATAACTGTAACACCATATCACCATATTATATGTATTAGCGGATCTCTACATCTCATAAGGATTCTACCTGCTTCAGCGTTGTTGATCCAACAGTTTCCGAAATTTCGTGATGATTTAGTCAGTCAGTTAGTCGATATGTACCAGCACCAGCAGGGGTCACCGATAGTCACCATCCAAAACTGAATGGTGACAATTTATACTAACTGGGCCAAACATTTAACTATGCTAATCTATTAAGAATGGTAGGTTGTGGTCAGTAAAGAGCGTATAAATTCTCTATTACCAAAGCTCATTAAATTAGGTAACTAACCTGCTGCCTTATTATGAAACTTTGATCGGGATCGCGACTGGGGCCGTGAATCGATCGATTGGTGTGCAAAATCTATCGATTTTTGGTATTACGTAGTGTCTTGGCTCGCGATCGCTAATGAACGAATGACTACAAGTGAAGCAAGTCGGTACTTTTTCGGCGTTTCGATTCCGAAAACCTTTGTACTGGAACATAATTATGATGGGCTGGCACTTTGTGGCAGGCGTTCGCAAATAAGTGCATTAACTTTATAAAATATTTCCGTTATGCTGATGAAACATTTTGTACATAGCACAAATAACCATCATTAGTAGAATTTGTTATTTTACGGAATGTACTGTTTTCTCAAAAAGCAATATCAAAACGCAATTCATAACAAACTTTACTTCTTTACTTTAGAATATTGTCTATGATGTTATCTCTATGTCTCGGGATTTTCTCAGATAGTTTGTTTTTTGTGAATGCTGCGAAGTGGAATTATAATTAAATAAATTTGTTTTCACCGGTCAATCTCCTTCGTTTGCTAGTTTATCTCAATACGTTGCATTGGCGAAATTGTGGTGGCACCACTCCACAAAAGAGGCCATTCAATAAGAGTTGAAGTTGACTACTTCCACACAGGCAAGTAAGATAACAGACAGCTAAGTATCGAAATGTCGAGTACTTCAACTTTCTATATATTTAATATGTAATACATACAGGAACAATGAGGATTAAGATCAAAGTCCTTCCCTTATAGCAGAGAAGGCAAGAGCTTCTGCTTGGCATAGAGTCACTCGCCCAAGATAGGGGTTGTCAGAAGGTGGCTCCTCAGCAATGAAAGATCCTGTTATATAAATGATAAGGTGATTGTTACAGCAGACTATCGCTAAGGTCGTGAATATCACCAGAGAATATATTTGAGTTGAATGTAATCTAAATCAATAATTCTAATTACTGACGCGGAGATACTTAGGTGTCACTAATAGTGTTTTATACTTGCAGGTGCTAACAGAGAGGTATATACATAACAGATATCAGTAGGTATATCTGGGACAGGACATAGGTAAGAAAGTTGACTATTTATTGTTAGGGAAACCCACATGAGAATCATAAGTCTTTCCAGAAACATTCGTGGGGGGTATTATATTTAGTAGCGAAGCATATTTATCTTACCTTACCTTACTCTTGACACCCTTCGCGACAATAAGTAAGGAAGCATGTTTTATTATAATATGAACAACAGTGTGACCTATCGTATAAATGTTCGTTTCAGAAATTTCATGATGCCAGCACCCAAACAAGTAAGCCCTAGGCAGATGGAGCTTCTGCTCCAGTTTATAGAAGACAATAGGGCACTTGCTTTGGGTCAGCTGGTAAACAGCGGCCCATTGGCCAAACATGAAACCTCCGAGAGGTGGGAGGCCTTGGCGTCTTCGCTGAACTCCCTTGGCGAAGGCGTCACGAAAACTGGCGCGAAATGGCGAAATGTAAGTAAATTCGTTTATTTATTTATTTTTAATGCATCGAATTAACCACTTTTAATTTAAAAGAAAATTACTGTTGGGATGCCTGTTTGATTTATGTTCATTTGCAAGCCACGCCATGACTTGTCGCATGCACTTGCCACCAGCCGCCTTTGCTGATGGTTACCTAAACAAAAATGTATGTGGTCTTACATTTTTTTAATGGGAAACATATATTACAAACTAACAATACTAAGGGTTTGTTTCAGAATGTGCTATAAAAGTACCTAGTTGCTAATCATTATGTGGATGATGAAACTTTTGGTTATCTCACATCACGTTTCACAATCCTTTATTATCATCCAGACACATAGTTCTTTATTACTCGGGCAGCGGAAATGGTAACACCATATTTTTTTCTGTTGAACTCCCTAACCAACTAATAACTTTTATTTGAAACTTGATATGACATAAATTAATAAAAGCTTTTATCTTATGGTTAGTCCTTTTTAATGAATGTGAAACGCAAGACGCAAGCACAGTATTTATTTAATAGATAAGTTCTTATTATCTTGACCAGACATTCTGAAACAAAGCCTTACTATCTAACGCTACTACATAGTAAATGCACACCTACACACCAGTGAAGCTGATGTAATATTAACAATTTGTGATGGTTGATAAGTGTCTGGGTTTTATGTTCGTATTCATAACACTTATGTCAGATTTAAAAGCTTTAGCATGATGCTTGTTTTTTCTACTAGTATTGGAATAACTTGAAGTACAGCGTGCGTCACAAGGCTGCTGAATGCAGAGGGCATGCAATGCGTACAGGTGGTGGGCCCCCAAAAAAGGAAGGGCTAACGCTTCTGGACGAACGCGTGCTCTCTGTCATAGGGAAGGTGTCGGTACACGGAAATGAGTCCGTGCGCATTGCATTCAATGTTAGTATTTTGTTTTTCATTTTATATCCTTTTTTTGTTATGAATATAATTATGTTAATTTTATCACATCACAATAATAATAACATTTTAAATGTGAACATTTTTTGTAAGTATCTTTGTCCGCATTTCTTAACGGCTGCAAAGATTTGGATGAATTTTAATATGGAGGTAGCTTTTACCCTGAATTTAAGCGTTGGCAATTTTATATCCTAAAAAAAACAGCGGGTGAAGCCATGATCATACAGGCTAGTTTGAAATATTTAAGTAGTCTATGTATTTCATTTATTTGTAGCCTACTGATTGTTTGTTATTTGCTTAGGTTGGTATTTACTTCTGAATTATTTTAGTTAAGGCCACTTTTTTACTATTGTGATTCACAACATTAACAACTGTCATTATGCAAAGTTTTATGCACTTATCTTAATAATTATAGAATTTAGAAGGTTCTAAAAAATTCGGACGGACAGATAGACAGACGGACGGACAGAACAAATTTATAAGGGTTCCTTGTCGGGCTACGGAACCCTAAAAACCTAGATAATATTTTCATTGTAATGTATGTTTTCTTTGTTTGTGTAGTTTTTTTAATAAAGAGTTATCTTATTTACAAGTTTGAAATGTATACTATGTATAAATCTTTTTTACAGCCACTGCCGGCCACACCAGCGCTGGAGCCAGTCCAACAGCCACTGCTGGCCACACCGTCGCTGGAAACGCAACCACTGCCCTCAGACGAGGATGACTATTTCCCGCCCGTCTTCTTTCCACAAACAGGTAGACAGTGTCAGGAATGAAAGGCTTTTGAAAGAAAACCAGTACTCGTAATAAGGTCATTTGTAGTAATTGTAGCCGAAATTCTAGCATTTGTAGCTAATAATTAATTTTGTAAGCAAGCTGTTTACCTGATGGTAAGCATTATGTCTGGTTCATAACCCTCCCTACATGGTATTGCATTACACTTGACACCTGAAATTTCAGTTACTCAAAATGCCATTTAATTTTACAGCAACGCCGCACGTGTCGCGCGCAGTAGCGCGTAACGATGAAAACTGCCCGCCCGCCATCGTCGTGCCGCGTACAGGTAAAAATCGTCACGATTGAAAATTGATTATTAGCTTTGTACCTATGTATGTATGTAACGGAATATTTAAACTTGATTTTCTAGTACTTTAAAACGTCGAATAAAACTCAAATTTTGCACACTTATCAAGGACCGATAATAATGCAATAATTTAAATTGCGAGAATTATTCGTAGCCGCAATTTGAAATTTATAACAGTAAGTTTTTGTTGAGCAAGTCCTTTACCTGATGGTAAGCATTATGTCTGTTTCATAACCCTCCCTACATGGCATTGCATTACACTTGACACCTGAAATTTCAGTTACTCAAAATGCCATTTAATTTTACAGTAACGCCGCACGTGTCGCGCGCAGTAGCGCGTAACTGCCCGCCCGCCATCGTCGTGCCGCGTACAGGTAAAAATCGTCACGATTGAAAATTGATTATTAGCTTTGTATGTATGTATTTAACGGAATATTTAAACTTGATTTTCTAGTACTTCAATACGTCGAATAAAACTCAAATTTTGCACACTTATCAAGGACCGATAATAATGCAATAATTTAAATTGCGAGAATTATTCGTAGCCGCAATTTGAAATTTATAGCAGTAAGTTTTTGTTGAGCAAGTCCTTTACCTGATGGTAAGCATTATGTCTGTTTCATAACCCTCCCTACATGGCATTGCATTACATTTGACACCTGAAAATTCAGTTACTCAAAATGCCATTTAATTTTACAGCAACGCCGCACGTTTCGCGCGCAGTAGCGCGTAACTGCCCGCCCGCCATCGTCGTGCCGCGTACAGGTAAAAATCGTCACGATTGAAAATTGATTATTAGCTTTGTACCTATGTATGTATGTAACGGAATATTTAAACTTGATTTTCTAGTACTTCAAAACGTCGAATAAAACTCAAATTTTGCACACTTATCAAGGACCGATAATAATGCAATAATTTAAATTGCGAGAATTATTCGTAGCCGCAATTTGAAATTTATAGCAGTAAGTTTTTGTTGAGCAAGTCCTTTACCTGATGGTAAGCATTATGTCTGTTTCATAACCCTCCCTACATGGCATTGCATTACACTTGACACCTGAAAATTCAGTTACTCAAAATGCCATTTAATTTTACAGCAACGCCGCACGTTTCGCGCGCAGTAGCGCGTAACTGCCCGCCCGCCATCGTCGTGCCGCGTACAGGTAAAAATCGTCACGATTGAAAATTGATTATTAGCTTTGTACCTATGTATGTATGTAACGGAATATTTAAACTTGATTTTCTAGTACTTCAAAACGTCGAATAAAACTCAAATTTTGCACACTTATCAAGGACCGATAATAATGCAATAATTTAAATTGCGAGAATTATTCGTAGCCGCAATTTGAAATTTATAGCAGTAAGTTTTTGTTGAGCAAGTCCTTTACCTGATGGTAAGCATTATGTCTGTTTCATAACCCTCCCTACATGGCATTGCATTACACTTGACACCTGAAAATTCAGTTACTCAAAATGCCATTTAATTTTACAGCAACGCCGCACGTGTCGCGCGCAGTAGCGCGTAACTGCTCGCCCGTCATCGTCGTGCCGCGTCCAGGTAAACATCGTCACGATTGAAAAGCCACATTGGCACTTGAAAGTAAACTCAGTACTCATAATGCGGTCATTTTAACACGCTTTTATTAGCTTTGTATAATAGTAGCAAAATGCCATTTAATTTTACAGCCACGCCGCAAGTGTCCCGCGCAGTAGCGCGCACACTGGCGCCGCACTTGTCCCAAGAGCCACTGCCCTCTGACGAAGATGATGATAACTTCCCGCCCGTCTTCCTGCCACATACAGGTAGACACCTTCACGATTGAAAAGCCACATTGGCACTTGAAAGTAAACTAGTAATTACATAATGCGGTCATTTATAACACGCTTTTATTAGCTTGGTATGTATGTACGGAATCTTTGAACTCGATTGTCAACTACTTCAAAACGTAGAATTAAATTGAAATTTTGCACACTTATCAAGGACCAATGAGAATTTTTTTTAGCGTACCGAATTTCGGTTTGCTAATAAAAATTACCTATGCCGATTCAAAAACCATTTCGGGATATTATGTTTTGAAACCTTATTTTACGACTAAGCTCTTAAAATTATAAGATGTCATTTATATTACCATAAATCTAAGAAATACTTGACTTTCATTTTATCTCTAAATGACGTCACAGGGTAGCATATTATTATCTGTGCTTTGTGTAGAAAAAAATGGAAGCAAACAAAAATATTGAAATTAGTTTCTTATAATACCTAATCTACGAAATAAAAATGCAAAAAAAAAACTTTACATACCGAATTTAAATAGTTTTTTAAACTGCGAGAATTATTCGTAGCCGAAATTTGAAAGTAGTAGCAGTGATTTTTTTGTTGAGCGTGCCCTTTACTCAAATTACCATTTAATTTTACAGCCATGCCGCACGTGTCTCGCACAGTAGCGCGTATGCCTACTCTGGCGCCACACGTGGCAAATAACCCCGAAACGCCGGCCTCTGTGGAAGCTGCAGTAGCCACCAGTGCCCCATCTTTACCCGCACCCAGCCAACAACCCTCCAGAAGAAGACGCACTGGTAATATATCTATATCATAAAGTGTCACAATTTACTATTTATCTGTTAAGATTATTTTCATGCTTATCCATCTGTCCAGCTTGTTTTTAAAAGCATTTATTCATATCCAGGCGCCCACATCTTCAGGCAATGATCCAGTTGAAAACGACTGTTGCTGAGGATGTGGTGTGAATACCTGAGAATTTTAAGTTCAAATGAATGGGTTTTTTTCTGTTTACCTAACACAATTTATTTACGTGTTACAGTTCAGCCAGACGTTCCCCAGTGGGCGTTAGCTATTGAGGAGAGGCGTCTGAAGGCGCAAGAAGACATGGCGGCAAGCATGCGCCAAATACTGCAGACGATGAATGTAGTGGCTGCGGACGTGGCTGCTATTCGTAGCAGGCTAGAAGAATAGGCTTGCGTTTGACCACCAACTCGCCTGATGTTAAGCGACGATGTGGTCTACGATGGAGCACGCTTGCCTAGAAGAAACCGATTCACTCGTGATTTGAAGAGGCCCATAATTACTATTTAACTATCGGGAAAAACCCATTCAGCACAGACAGGCCTCTGTGCCGAGGCTGTCTACAGGAAAAGAGACCATGGAGCATGTACTAATGCATTGCAAGGCCACAGAATACATACGATTAACGTCGAAACTCATACCACACCTGGCGAAATTAGGGTAGAACAGTTTTGTCAGCGACTCTAAGCCATACTCCATTATTAAGGAGCACCGATATTACACAATTACTATACAATACTAGCAGAGCCCCACGGCTTCACTCGCTCAACCATTGCTAGTACTTACATAATTTTATTTCGTAGATTAAACATTATATTACAAGTTTATTGTGATTCTTCTTAATTTGTACTTGCCTTTTGAAGGATTCCATCTCGACTGTGTTCATCATGGATCCGTGAAAAACGAATACGCATTATAAGTGAGTCGATGATTACTAAAAAAACTTTAGTAATAAAATGAAAATATTACAGATGTAAAAAATATGCTTTTGAATTACTTATAGAAAGTACTCTATTTCAAACTTTATGTCATAAGTAAAGTATTTTTTATATAATTTTTAGCTATTAATTATATGTATATCATTTATTTAAAATTTTCTAAATACATATGTCAATTTAACACACTTTAAACTGTTACTTGTGTTGTTTTGACTCTCATTGAAAATTTTTTTGTTTTTAATATAATTATGAATAAAACAAAGGAATTTTAATAGAAAATTAGGTATTTATTATATTAGATAGATAACTCTTTATTGTTCACACCAAAAATTACATAGGTACATAATAAGATAAAAACTAGTGAAACAATTGCCGGCCTTATCGCTATAAGCGATCTCTTCCAGGCAACTTTAGTACGGAGAGGACATACAGACTAGGTAAAAGTCGCTTTTTAAAGTACTTTTGCCATAATGATTTTTTTATTTAACTTTGATATCTTTGCATATATTTTTATAGATTAAATTGCCACCAAAAATAGGAAAGAATACGAAAAATCGTGATAATATAAAGGTATTATTTTTTATTAATAAAGTTTATTTGATATTAATATTGTGTTTTTTATTACATTAATCTAATTTAGTGTGCTAGATAATTAGCCTATCATGTTCCCACTGCTGGGACAGAGGCCTGTCAGAGGAGAGGCCTGTGAGAGGATGGGCTAATCCACCATGCTGGCAGAGTGTATGTTGGTGAATGTCAAACGTCTTTGAACTTTTGAGGTTCTACCGGTTTCTTCACGATGCTTACATTCACAGTTTTTTAGCAATGGCAACGAAACTGCACATCTATTTATAAATAAAATTAAATTGATGTTGTTTGTCTTGCTAAAACTCGAGAATGCCTGGATACTCCAATACGTGATTGGTGCAGGACCGAAGATCGAACCTGTGCCATCAGATTGTATAGTGCATATGCTACTGCTCGGCCATCATAACTTGCTTAGTCACAATCGCTTACATCATCATCATCAGCCAGAAGACGTCCACTGCTGAACATAGGCCTCCCCCTTTATCCTCCATACTGAACGACATCCTGCCATCTGCATCCACTGGATGCCCGCGACTCTCACAATGTCGTCGGTCCATCTAGTGGGAGGCCTACCTAAGATGCATCTTCCGGTTCGTGGTCTCCACTCAAGAACCTTTCTTCCCCACTGGTTATCGGTTCTTCGAGCGATGTGGCCTGCCCATTGCCACTTCAACTTGCAAATTTTAATAGCTATGACGATGACTCCGGTTCTTTGTCGAATATCCACGTTTCGGATTCTATCGCGCAAAGAAACTCCGAGCATAGCTCTCCATTGCCCGTTGTGTGACTCTGAGTTTCTCCAAAAGGCCATCAGTTAAGGTGTATATTCACTTTAAAAATAATTAATTTAATTTAAAGAAAACAAATATTTAAGGGGGGGCTCCCATACAACAAACGTGATTATTTTGCCGTTTTTTTAGATAAGGTCAACTCGGCGAAGACCCGGCATACTAAATTAAAAAAAATACAAATGGTCTTATTTTGGCTATTCTATAATCTTAAATCCAAATTTGGTTAAACTAGATAATAATATATTTAGATGATCTGACAATAAATATGTCAAAATGACAAAGAAACTATCAGTTCAGAAAATAAAAACGATTTTTGAAAACACAGAAATAGACGGATTTGGCTCCCATGTCGGTTAAGACCGTCTAGTGGCAAATTTCCATGGTTAGCGGTAGTTGACGTAGTTATAGATACGAAGACCTGTGTGAATGAATGAGTGTATGAATGCCAGTTCCTGTAACAACTAGATCTGTTGAATAATTGAGTTTTCTTTTTAAATCCTTTTTTTGTAAGCACGTGGCACACTCCAATGCAAGGTGCTCACCATACTAAATTAACAACCGCATTTTTTTCCGTTCACACTATAAATACCGCCATCTATATTAATTGATAAGAACTTAAATCGTTTTATTGTTCCGGTGATGGTATTGCCATCTGCGTAGTTCTGCTGAATTCGTGGTAATTCTTGTTGTACGATCTTTCCCGACAGACGGTCTTCGCCGAGTTGACCTTAATGGTACGGAACCCTTCGTGTGCGAGTCAGACTCGTACTTGGCCAGTTATTTACATTTCAATTGCCTCCTCCCGACCCAGGACCTCCATCGCTTCCGCGTTCCCATCTCCGTTTGTAATTCAGACAGGTGAACTCATTAAATCACCTGAAATGACAAAAATATTTTATTGATAGAGTTCGACACATTTACACCCTTTTTTGCTAGCGCATTCATCATTTTTAGGGCCCCTTCATACCCAAAGAGTAGAAACGGGTGTCTGTTCGTCCGTCCTACCTTTAAACGGCTGTATCTTTCGAACCATAACAGATAACTAGTTGATATTTTCACAGTATATGTAATGTTACGACAGATTAAGTAAGAATTAATAATGAAGTCTTATATTAGTATGATTTTACCTATCTAAGGTAACGATTCCTCCACAGCCTGTCTACAACAGCTTGCCTCCCACCATCAATATAGTGCAGCTGCGGTTGCTCACGTGAAGGGGGCTCTTGTGGTGGTTGTAACAAAGTATCCTGCATAAATTCTTCTTCATTAATGGTGTCGCGTCTGGTATAAATCAAATTATGCAGCACCACACAAGCGTTCACCATTTTGCCAGCTTTTATGGGATCATAATGCATCACCCTGTAAATAAAAATACGAGTACATTTTAGTTTCTGAATCTACAGTTAAGATTTGTTAATATCGATGGCAGAAATAACTAATAAATGACTAATTAATTAACACACCTGTGTGCCAAGAGACATCGCCAACGAGTTTTTAGTACTCCAATGCAACGCTCCACCACATTGCGAGTCCTAGTTTGTTTCGTAGTGTAGTGTGCTTCGGGGGAGTTCGGTACAGCATTTAAAATTGGAGTCATCATCCATGGCCGCTGTGCATACCCTGAATCACCTGCAGCGTAACAAAGTACATATATGTACTATAAAACTAACATAATGGAAAAGTTAATCAGCAGATTTATTTTATTTTTGATATCATCTATATTTTGAAGTATACTGAATATACTGTGCTTTTTTTCATAGGACATAGAATTTCATTGATATACAGAGTAATTTTAAATTTCAGTGGAAAAAGTAACAGTATTAATTGTCAGTATTGTTAGATATAGTTAAAAATAAACATACCTAAAAACCAACATACTTCTCCTTGTTCATGAAGGTCCTGCATGAGGGCCTTCACTGGAGAACAGTTCCAAACATGGGAATCATGGCTCTGCCCTCCAAAAGATGCATCAACATGCAGGATGCGCAAATCAGCATCACAAACCTAAAATAATAAAATAAATCTATGATTTAATTCTTTCATTATATAATAAAGTTATTGACTTCGTCAACCATAAATATAGTAAACTAGCTGCGTCTAGCGGTTTAATCCGTGTGGATTACTCCTCATATCATCAGCTATATGCCAGAGAATGTCACGCAAAAGCCTTTTGTAGTCCAAAGGGAACATACATCGCCTTTTATTATAAAAGAAGATTGTACAAAAACTTACCAGTAGCACATTTAAGGAATGATATTGCTTCCTATTGAAATATGCCTCCTCATGATTTGATGGGCGGATTATTGCAACGTGAGTGCCATCAATACAACCCACAATTCCGTGGAATCCATATACATCCATGAATCTGCAACAATCATCATCATCATCAGCCATAAGACGTCCACTGGTGAACATAGGCCTCCCCCTTTAACCTCCACACTGAACGACATCCATCCATCTGCATCCACTGGACGCCTGCCACTCTCACGATGTCGTCGGTCCATCTAGCTAGTGGGAGGCCTACATACGCTGCGTCTTCCAGTTCGTGGTCTCCACTCAAGAACCTTTCTTCCCCATCCGTTATTGGTTCTTCGAGTGATGTGGCCTGCCCATTGCCACTTCAACTTGCAAATTTTAATATCTATGTCGATGACTCTGGTTCTTTGTCGTATATCCACGTTTCGGATTCTATTGCGCAAAGAAACTCCGAGCATAGCTCTCTCCATTGCCCGTTGTGTGACTCTGAGTTTCTCCAAAACGCCAACAGTTAAAGACCACGTCTCAGTACCATATGTCATCACTGGCAACACACATTTTCTTTAGGCACTGTGGTATCTTGGACGAGAAGATTTCACGCAATTTCCCAAACGCTGCCCATCCGAGTTGGATTCTTCGGGCGACCTCTTTGCCCAAGTTGGACTTACCTAACTGAACAATCTGTCCAAGATAGGTGTAATGGTCAACAACTTCGAGAGTATCATTCCGAACATTTACCGGTACGGGTACAACATGGACATTGGACATGACCACCTGTTGGGAAAGGCTACTGAGGTCGCTGAGCATTGCATTAAGGTCCTCCAGCGACTCTGCCATGATAACTATATCGTCGGCAAAACGTAGGTGAGTGTAGTGTAATGTATTCGCCATTGATGTTGATGCCGAATCCGTTCCAGTCCAAGAGCATGAAAACATCCTCCAATGCGTTAGTGAAAAGTTTCGGAGATATAACATCTCCCAGTCTCACGCCTTTCTGCAATTGGATTGGTTCCGTGGTCTTGTCCTGTAATCGGATCGACATGGTGGCGTTTCTATACAAACACTTCAGCACTTCGATATACCTATAGTCGATATGACAACGCTGGAGGGACTGCAATACTGCCCAGATCTCGATCGAAGGCTTTTTCATAGTCCACAAACGCTAGACATAATGGCCGATTATACTCCTCGGTCTTCTGTATAATCTGGCGGAGCGTGTGTATGTGGTCTATGGTGCTCCAGCTTTTACGGAAACCGGCTTCAAGAATACTATGTTTTAAAGGCGATTGCCACAAAATAAGGTAAAAAAAAAGACAATATAATTTAAATTCTTACCTCCGTTGAATATTCTCACGCTCTTCCCTACTTCTGGGAAACTTTATGTACTTGGACTGCATGCTTGGGTGGTTAAGGGCGTCTGTCACATCCCTCAGACATGCTGACACTGTAGGTTGTGCCAGACCAAGATGGTAATACGCTCCAACATTTTTTTGGTAGCACCCATTTGCATAAAATGCCAGAGCTGCCAATATCTGTCAAAAACATTACCACGTATTATAACTACTGAAAACAAATACGCACAATATAGGTACTGAGTGAAACCTCCACAACCTACCCTTATCTCCGGCCGCACAGCGTTCGTGCGCTGTCTTACGGGCAAAAGTGGTATTAAATCTTCGCAGAGAAGTTCATATTCAACTTTCCGAAGACGGTAGTGCCCAACAAACTCGTTTTCCGGCGTCATCAGAGGCTGGCTTGCCTCTCGAATCACTCGCCGATTGATTTTAGCACGTCTTCTCAGGCGTCCTTCTTCAGCAGCTGCCAACAGCATCGCTCCGGCCATGATGCGTAGTTTAATGGGGGGTCCGGGGTTTTAAATAAAAATAATAAGCACCACAATGGAGTAATTTAGAAGAATAACCTCCAAATAACTAATTGCGGCCACGATTATTTTTTTCTTCTTTCATTTGACATTTCACGACTCGCTTTCAGTTGTCATCGGAGATACATAATACCAAATTTGAGCCAAAGTACTAGAATTGTTCATTCTTTTGCGATCACAATCCCTATCCTCATTAAATAGCGGTGACGTAATACGAAATTGGAAATAGACAACGCTTTTTTTTTTTTTTTTGCGTCATAACCCCGTTCAAGTGTCAAAGTTCTGTCAATTCTGACACTGACAGACCCCGATCAAAGTTTCATAATAAGGCAGCAGTATCATATCAACCCACACTAACTGACGTACAATAAGTAACATGACAATCACACGCAAGTGTCTTACTTATAATAATGCCGTGTGCAGACTACAGGACCAAGCAAACGAACGCGAGCGAAACGAAAAAGAACCGAAGCGAAGGCATTTTCTCTCGTTCGCCACTGTTCCGCCGCGTGTCGGTAGGTCGGTACATCAAAGCGAGAACGTCGAAATCAACGATTAAATAATAAATAAATATCTGGGAAATTTTTGCACACACGTTCATTTGACCCCAAACTAAGCAAAGCTTGTAATATGGCTGCCAGAGACTGATATACGTACATATATATTTTTAAATACATACTTAAATAGATATTAACACCCAGACATAGAACAAACACCAATGTTCATCAGACAAATGTTTGTCCTAGATGGGAATCGAACCCACGCCCCCAAGCACAGAAGTTAGGTTCACTACCAACTGAGTCACCGGGGCAGTCAAATTGCTCACTTGGCGACGCGACGACGATACGTAAGATGTAAAAGCGTCTCAGACTGGGTTGAAAGCTTAGGAAAACTGTATTAGCTATATGTGACGACTCCATCGCAACCGTTAAATCAGCGGGGCTGCTCCAACCGGACACTTTAAGCAACATAAATTATTGCGTTCGTACCTTAGGGGTTTCCTTGCGCTAATCACCCCCAAAAAATTAGGCCCAACGCCATTTGCCAACAGACCAGTCACGCTTTTGATGCTATCCGAGGCAACATTCGTAATTTTAAAAAAACGCTGTGATCTACATCACTCGAAGAACCAATAACCGATGGAGAAGAACGGTTCTTGAGTGGAGACCACGAACCAAAAGACGCAGCGTAGATAGGCCTCCCACTAGATGGACCGACGAGTGATTGTGAGAGTCGCGGGCATCCAGTGGATGCAGATGGCAGGCTGTCGTTCAATGTGGAGGTCAAAGGGGGTGGGTTGCCTATGTTCAGACGTGGACGTCTTCTGGATGATGATGAATCACTGTGATTTGCCGAGCGTCGCCTGTGGTCGCTCGCTTTCGACGGCGTTCACGCAATCACATCAGCGATTACGGTGAAAAAGCGTTTATACATCACCGAAACATTCGCGTCCGTTTTCTTGGTCTGTCTCCGGCATTTTAACATGTGAGATCATTATAACTGTTCTGAATAATTCAACGGGAAGCAAGCGGAACTTGATCATCGGCTTGTTACCATTTCCGTTTCTATTTGCTATTCGAACCATGGCAGTACAGAAGTGCTCAGTTTTCGCGGGATGCAAGTGGTATTTACAACGAGCGTTACCATAATATGGCTCGGATGACACGATGATAAAATGTAGGAGATCTTTCAAGCTCAAACTGAAATATGCAAATGACAATTATCGTTCATGTTCAAATGTTTCACCCAATTGATGATGTCGATGCTACACCGCTGTAAGTACGGCACAATTAGTCATTACTTATTCACGCACACAAAGGATATTTGCAACGACACCAATGAACTAACTAATAGAATAGTGGTCTTATCAAGGTCGTCTGCAGGGTGAGTTCGACTTAAGCCTGATTTAGGCCTGACGCGATCGCACCCGCCACGCTATACTATATCTCCCTTGTTTGTATGATTTGAGACTAAAGGCTATAATACTCAACAGTCTACAATATCTCAGACGCATCCAGGCGAGAAAATTTGCTTATTTGACTAAGGGCCGATTTCACCATCAAAGTAAACGCGATCAACGCAAAACTAAACTGGTATAAAGTGGCTTCACATCACACATCATGAGCCAATTAACGTCCACTGTTGGACAAAGGCCTCCCTCACAGAGAGGGGTGTTGCCATAATCCCCACGCTTGGCAGGCGGCATGGGGATCGCAGTAAGTTCACCGTGTACTAATAGGACGCTGCTGCCCATCCTCCGGTGGTTCTGGTCGCAGTTTTAGGACATACCCGGGTTCAGCAACATAAACTTAACTGCGAACAGTTTATGTTGGTGAAACCCAAATTGACGTTTTGAACTCAATAAGCCACTTTATACCAGTTTAGTTTTGCGTTGATCAAGTTCACTTTGATGGTGAAATCGGCCCTAAAACGTCACAGCAATTTTTTTTATTAATAATCTTCATTGATATTTCAAATTTTCATAGATAATAAATCAATTCAATTTCAAGACTGATTACAATCATCCATATCGAATCTGACATTGCAGACAAGCTAAATGTTGGGAGATCACTAAAGGCAGTAGCAAAAAATCTAACTGTACTGCGGTAAACGAGAAATTTAATTGAGGCCTTGGCCGTGAGCCCGTGACTCGGCGGAGATTGCTCGGTTTAACGAGCCACTTTACTACGGTACAGATTGATTTTGGCTAGCTGGTGACGCCCACGTGCAAAATGTGGTTGTTTATCAAAGAACTTTGCTTTATTATAATTTTTTACTATAGTACTGGACTTTAGTTTTATTGGCTATTCAAGAGGAGCCTTATGATTCTCCTAAACTCCCAACCAAGCAAAACGAAGACATACTCGTTAACGCAGGGTATTCCTCATTCCCAGAGACAGTTTTTACTCCAAAGAAATAAAACATAAAAATTTCTTCTTAAAATAAGACCGAAAATCAGTTTTAAAGGACGTATAGCCGCTGGTAGTAGCTGGAAGAGAAAAGCAGAAGATAAGGCTGAGTTCCTTAGGAGAGGCCTGCCCAGAAGGGGACTAGCATAGACTGATTATGATGATGAAAAAAAAAACTAAAATAAACACGCTTAACTGAATCATCAAAACAAACCACAGGAGTCCAAAATCGAGGGTTAATTAGGTACAGGTGACGAGGGAGCTAATTTGGAGCCGGGAAATAATAGTCTTTAGTTTTTTAAATCTGTAAAGTAATTTTGTGTTGAATAAAAGGATGGCGGAGAAGCGAATATTTTTCGATATCTCAAATTTCACTCAGTGATTGTATACTTCAAAAATGTTTAGACACAATACCTTTCTAATGGCTTTGCGTCGTCGCCCGTCCGAAATTAATATAATTAGGCATAGACTTTTTTTCCATAAACGTATAATTTGCAAATACCGCAAAAAACGGCACAACAGTTAAAATGAACCGTAAATAACAACTAGTATAATACCTTTATGTAAGCCCCATTCGTGACTGTATTGATTAAACAAAAACTCGTAATAGTGGTGTGATAGGTGTTTTTTGCCGCCCGTCACGCACTGATGCTGTTAACTGTAAACTCAGCTTGATTACTCATTATGAAAATCGATATCTTTGTGGGGTTCGACATGATTAAGATGTCATCTATGGACATTCTTCGTCAACCCCTATTCTCACTGCGTGTTGTTTTGAATTTTGGGAATTTTTGTCGGTTCGACATGGTTAAGACATCGATCGCCAGTCCCCAATTCTCATGGCGTGTTCACCTGACTATCACGATATGACTATCGAAATCATCGGGACAATTTTTCGTTCGAATTTGCATGGAACTGTGCATCTACAGAAATATATGATCGAAGCATTTTATCAACTGTTTTTACATCAAAGACACAGTCAAAGATAACAAACCGCGTCTTAATGCTGTCATCGTTCGTTACAATCGAGCTATTTAATTAAATTTAAACGCAATGTCGTTCATATATACCGCAAAAACTGATACGTTACTAAGCCATAAAACTAACACGAACACGCTACAAGCTAAAGTAACCTCTAAAGTTATGTAGAAACAAACTAATTTTGTAATCAATAGGAACTGAAGAACACGTCACTCGATTATAAACTGTAAACATAACAATCATAAACTTCTATTTGGTTTACTAAACATTCGCAGGTTTATAAAATCAACAGCAATGTACGTCAAAGTAAAATCAGCTCTAACAGTTTAACAGTAGCGTTCATTGAGCATTCACTTGAATTTAGCTAATTTGTTTTTTTAGCATGCAACACACGCGAGAACGCGCGGAAGTCCGGTCATGCATCGTTGCCCGATACCCGTCATGGGGTAATTTTACTGGTGCATGTGGCAACTGGGAATGTGTTCGAAAACTTTTTTGTATATTTTTTTTTTGCGCTGGTGTCATGCTAAAAGTTAAATGCCCATATCGCTACTTCTGATAAAAAAAAAAAAATAAGATTCAAAATAAGTTGTTCGTAAGTTTTCCCATTAATCGTATTCTTTTTTGGCAAATATTATTTTAGTGTATTTATTTTTAAGGGGCTTCTATTCGTCTGCAGCTTTTTCGCTCGCACATTTGTACATTATTGACGATATAAAATTACTGAGTGTAAATTTACAAAAAGTGACACACTCAAGTTTTGCTGACTATCATAACATTATAAACAAAAAATGTTTCGTTTCGATATCTTTTAATTTGACATTTGACGGAGTGAAATGGTAACAAGTGATTTTTTTTCTTGTTACCATGTTACTCCGTCAAATTAAAAGATATCGAAACGAAACATTTTTTGTTTTTAATGTTATGATAGTCAGCAAAACTTGAGTGTGACACTTTTTGTAAATTCACACTCAGTAATTTTATATCGTCAATAATGTACAAATGTGCGAGCGAGATAGCTGCAGACGAATAGAGGCCTCTTAATTTTGTCTTGACGTTGATAGTTAAAAAGTGTTGAAATGAAACTAATAGTTATTCTCTTCAAGTTTTAGAATAAAGTTGTATGGAAATTAGTCGTTAAATTACCACTTATTTTGTAATCTTGTTTTGTAATCTTTGATGTAAAAACCGTCGATAATTTGACACAGTGGCACATAAGAACCAGCATCATTTTTAGCATAACATTGCGAATGTTTTAAATTATTTTAGTTTTTTTAATTATACATCTTTGTTGTTTGATGTTTTTAACCTATACTGTCCTATGCGCACCGCGACAGGATTTTGTCGACACTTTTTGTCGTGCCAAAGCGAGACAGGCGTATATAAAACCGTAGGCACCTTGTCGCGTTCTCGCTCGACAGGGCGACGTCAGGATTATGTCGTGGTGTGCATGTTAGCCATGCTGGGGCTAGCTTGCGCATCGCGACTAAATTTTGTCGACTGTTTTTATCGTGCCAATCCAATAAAGGCGTATATGAAACCCAGAGAATAAGTATCTATAGAATATGGGATTACGTATCCACATGAGACAGGAAACCATATATATATATCAACTCGGCTTTTACAGTCGATTATACAGAAATTTACCATCACTAAACACTAAATACACTTCTAGGGAATATCAACAAAGTCACAAATGATAGAAATCTAAGGGTTTCACAGTTCTTTTTCTTTTTACAGCAAAATGTCTTGATATGTCTGCCACCAGTTGCAGGACTGGCCATCAAATAACCGGACATGTAGTGCAGGATGGAAGTAATATAGCTTTGTCCTTTTCATTCATGAGTCATTCTTCTATATAATATCCTTCTCTTGAAAGAGTGAAAGGACCACGTCCCGATGTCTATTGTTTTCTTTGTCTTTGATGAAACCGTAGGCACCTTGTCACGTTCTCGCTCGACAAATTAACGACAAGATGTTGTCGCGGTGCGCATGCTAGCTATGCTGGGCAAAGAATCCTCATCTTTTTCCAGAGATACATCAGAACGACAAACAAGAAACCTCCGAAACCTTTACGGCTACCTCCGAAACTGTGCGGAAAATCGTGAACGTGAAACTTAAAACGTCGAGACACGGTTTGCGGACGCGCAACTTTTACGTATAGGTACGCCTTACGCCTACCTGTTATACCTTTGTACTGGTAGGACTCTTTTGCAGGGATCCGCCTGGGAAAGTACCACACCTTTGCCAGTTATTCAACCGCCAAGCAGTAGTGTGCAAACACTACTGTGTTCCGGATTGAACGGCAATGTTTCCAGCGAAATTACAGGGCACACAGAGATTTGACATCTTATATCTCGGGGTGACGAGCGCAGTGCATTGCCATCCAGGGTTGTTGAAGTTCAATATTCTGAGTGGCGTTTAGCTGTTATGGGCAAGCGTGAAGAGCCATCAGGCCAGCGACTTCGCTCGTCTCGTCACTCAGTATAATAAAAAAAGCGATCCTGTTTAGGTGATTGCGAAAAGTAAAGCGACCGCAAACCGTATCTCGGCGCGTTAAGATTCGCGTTCGCGTTTTGTTACCTGCGCTAATTCGCGCTCGCGGTTAGAGTTAGCCGTAAGGCCTCAGATGCGAGTTAAGAAACGGCTTATGCAAACGTTGCATCGGTTATGTACGATTGTTGCCAAACTGGATCACCCGGTAGCATAGATCGGCGAAATGTGAGTCATAATCTGTACGCAACCATTTGATTACACATTCATGATGCGTACTGATCATAGAGGGAAAGGTAGAAGGAAAGAGTGGACCGGGAAGACCAAGAAGAGTATTCGTAGACCAAATAAAAGAGAAGGCAAATGTCATGTCGTACAGGGATGTGAAACGCTGGCAGAAGACCGTCAAGCCTGGAAGTTACTCCACCGACAAGAGCTACGCTCTTCAATGTTGAATGAATAATAATTATCAATATAAAAAACTGATTTCATCACAACAGGGTGTCAATTCTGCTAATTAACGTAAAATCACATTGTTTTGCCACTCCCACGACTCTCAATTACGATTGTGGCAAAAAGGGTATTCTGCTAAATCTACAATTTCGTTTCAGTTGTGTGTCAAGGGAATCGTGTGGGAATTGCGTTCGATGTTGCCTGTAAAAATCTACCACGAGTTGTATTATTTTATACCAAACTATCATTGTTTTTTTTTTTTTTTTTTTTTTTTTTTTAAACTAAAGAAAGGTAAAAGGCGAAAGGTATCTATTTTTACCTATATTTAATAGTGCGCGATAAGTCCCGATAAATATGAAGACATGTTTTTTTTTTTGTCACTTAAATGATTATATTATAGATTGTATTGATTGTATATATCTTCTTCGTCAATATAATACACCAAACATAATTTTAAAATGTAATTTAAGGAAAAAACAGTAAAAATACGGATGATGAGGCGGTATGGCCTAAAGACTTTACTCGATGGCAAGCCATTGGAAAGCAACTGGTCTTAAATAATTAGCAGAATACCAAATGTCGAAAATAATTTCGATGAGACACTACCGACACTCATTTGAAACGTTTGACAAATAGCAGAATTGACACCCTGGACTATATTGAAATGGGACCACACGGGAAGCACTAGCTTTCAAATAAATAAAAAATCATTAAAATAGGTTCACCCAGTCGAAAGTTCTGAGGTAACAAACATAAAAATAAAATAAAAAACAGTCGAATCGAGAACCTCCTCCTTTTTGGAAGTCGGCTAAAAACTGCCCAAGAATGGTGCATGGCTCCTTGATATCCTAGTTTCCTGAGAACTACAATCCAAACATCTTTTAAGAACTTTCTTGACACCAAGGTTTTTTTTATCACGAATAATAAGTCCGCTTTGTTGATTATTATTAGGGTTCCGTACCCAAAGGGATATAAAAACGGGACCCTATTACTGAGCCTACAATGTCTGTCCGTCCTACCTTCTGTACGGCTGTATCTTTGGAACCGTAATAGATAGCCAGTTGAAATTTTCACAGAATTTGTTGTGTTATGGCGGATTAACTAAGAAATATTAATAAAATCAAAAAGTAAAAACGAAAAGGGGGTCCGCATACAACAAATGTATTTTTTTACGTATTTTTGTATTTGCTCTAGTGTAAAAACCGGCCATGTGCAAGTCAGACTCGCGCACGAAGGGTTCCGTATTATTTATAAAAACGGCAAAAAATCACGTTTGTTGTATGGGAGCCCTCTTAAATATTTATTTTATTCTGGTTTTTAGTATTTGTTGTTATAGCGGCAACAGAAATACATCATCTACGATTATGATTTCACTTTGGCTGTACGCCGTAATAGATCTGTATTTTGTTATTTGATCTGAGTTTTCACGTGACAAAATGCCTAAAATTCTCGAAAAGGTAAGGTCATTCCCGATATCAATGGCCATTCATTATGGTAATTTCTCACAACGGTAACCCTATCAGCATAATAAATAGTAGTAACATCTAGCATAACCCGTTTCCATCCGAACCGGCCCGGCAAGATTTCTCTTCAGTTCATCTGTTCTCTGATATTACAAACCGATAGAAAAATATAACTAAGTATAGGGTCTTTGAACAGTGTGTGTTGCCAGTGATGACATATGGTACTGAGACGTGGTCCTTGAGGAGTCACACAACTGGCAATGGAGAGAGCTATGCTCGGAGTTTCTTTGCGCGATAGAATCCGGAACGTGGATATTTGCCAAAGAACCAGAGTCACCGACATAGCTGTTAAAATTTGCAGGTTTAAGTGGCAATGGGCAGGACACATCGCTCTAAGAACCGACAACAGATGGGGAAGAGAGGTTCTTGAGTGGAAACCACGTACCGGAAGACGCAGCGTAGGTAGGCTTCCCATTAGATGGACCTAATCCGGGACTAGAGGCCAATAAACGAACGGCCGCGTTATGAGCGTTTAGGAAATAGATGCCCTGGTAAATTTTATTAAGTCTTTGAACTTTTGATGTTTTTGGATATACCAGTTTCCTCATGATGTTTTCCTGCACCATTGTTGAACGGCAACGAAACTGCACATCATTTATCCTGAGTACTATACGAGTATAAGTGCAGGTCCGAGGAACGAACCGGGTGCTGTCAGTTTGTAAAGCGCACATTCTCGGCCATCGCTCTTACTCTAAGATATTTTATTAGGTTATGCCCGCCACTATATTGACTAGACGAATGCAAGGTATATTACCGTACTCGTTACAGCCGTCTCTCAGTCATACACTCCGAGTGTCCGGCAACACATCGCAGCTAATTAAGTGTTTTGGCATAAGTAATTGTAATAAAATGCCTTCTTGCGTCTTTATAAACTACACTGGCACTAGAAGAGGCAAGTTTTTTTTCTCGTTTCATGCGTAAGTACTGTATTTTTTACTAAAACAGATTAATAATATAAATTGTTTAATCTTAGGCGGCTGTACCGGATTAGCAAGTTGAAGTGGGCAGGGCACATAGCACGCAGAACAGATGGCCGATGGGCCGAAAGGTTCTTGAATGGAGACCGCGGACCGGTAAGCGCAGCGTAGCACGTCCACCCACAAGATGGACAGACAACCTAAAAGAGACCGCAGGAAAACGCTGGATGCAGGCCGCTTCCAACCGGTCCCTTTGGAAATCGATGGGGGAGGCCTATGTCGAGCAGTGGACGTCCTATGGCTGAAATGGTGATGATGGTGATGAGGCGGCTGTTGTCACTACGAAGTGTATGAGCGAGATGTGTAGATCGTCTTGTGTGACAGAGTGATAGAGATCGCAGCATAATCGACGATCAAAGCCGAATTCAGCCGATCACCACGGCGGCGGCGAGCTGGTTGCTACTTTTAGTTAGTTTTTAAAGCAGTGTTGTTCGCCTATAACATCTCCATTATATTACATCTCACCGCTCTGACTAGACTACTCTATGCTGTACATAATTGAAATCGGCGATTATTTATCGAATATAAATGCCAGCTCGTAGGAGAAAGCGATCAACGTCTGTCGACATGATGTATCTAAAGAATAGCGATCATAGCGATCACCGCACTGGGGCTCTATTTTTGAATCACTCGTAGGACTTTTTATATTCGCACACGGAAATAATCACCGGTGATTTCAAATACGAGTGGTTTGGTATTTTTGAATCGCTCGAATTCTTTGTTGCCGTAGTTCAGTCAGACTTTTTATCGATCACTCGTAGAGTTACGAGTGATATGACTTGTTCAAAAATACGACTTTTGGGATTTCGTTCGCAAGTAAATCACATCGCATGAAAAAAGACCTACGAGCGATTCAAAAATAGTGCCCCTGGTTGGACATGCAACACGATGATTACAGCCTTCAGCTTTCTACGAGGATGAGCTTGGGGTCATTAATGACCTCATTCACACGATCACGACCTCTAAGTACATCCAATTTGTTTTAATACACTTTTATTAGCTTCACATTTGTAACTTTATACAAGCTTTTATTTAACTTCAATTGTTGTGTAATTATATTAGTTTGTATTATTATATTATACTAGCTGCGTCCCGCGGTTTTACCCGCGTGGTGATGAAGATGATGATGAAAAGTAGCCTATCTGTTTATCCAGAACATAAGCTACATCTAAGTTTAATCCAAATCCGTTCAGCCGTTTCAGCGTGAAGGAGTAACAAACATACACACATCACACACACACAAACTTACGCATTTATAATATTAGTGTGTTAAGGTGATACGTTTCACGTATGGTGGGAAATTCAAATTTCAAACAGTTTTTTTGTTCTTGTAGCTGGGCCGGGTAATTATTGTAAACGATCATGATGTTTGCGAAAATTGATTATTATTCTTTACAAACTCGCGTAAAGTTATTTATCTCCAATGCACATTATTACATACATTTGTCAATAAACTAATTTATGCTGTTTCAAACGGTTTATTGCCAAATGTAAGTAATATGGTGAGTTACTGATTAATAGCTGTACATGATAATGTAAAGAACGACCAACAATTTTCGCAATCACTGTGCCATTTCACAATAATTACCGGGCCTAGCTACGAGGACAAAAAAACTGTTTGAAATTTGAATTTCCCGCCAAAGTGAAACGTATCACCTTAAGCCTGCATCTTCCCACTGCAGGGCAAAGGCATCTTCCCTCCTTCCGTTCCTCTGTTTTGGAAAATTTTAGTCCAGTCTTTCAAGTTTTGTAATACTTCGTATAAGGTTCTTATATTTAATAATTATATCAATATAAAAAACCGACTTCATCAGAACTGGACCAAATTGAATGGGACCAAATGGGAAGCACCAGCTATCAAATAAAAAAAGAATTATCAAAATCGGTTCACCCAGTCAAAAGTTCGTTTAAAAAAAGAACAAAACCACGAATTTCTAACAATCCGTGAAAATTTACGAAAACGCGGGCTGTAGTTCGCGCGTTTTTAATTTGTTTTTTTTTTTTTTTTAGCGGCGGCGCGGCAATGCGCCGTCGTACCAGCCAGTCTTTATTCAAACAATATTTGCGTTCGATTTCTTTGGCGTTGAACTTGAACTAAGATGTTCCAAATTAAAAAAGTGCGCGGAAAAGATAATTGCGGCGCACTTATCAAAGAGGATTGTTCCAATTTCAAAAAGTGCGCGGAAAAGATAATTGCGGCGCACTTTTTGAATTTGGCACAATAGAGATATATACTTAGATTAAAAACTCATTACTGCCCGCTAAAAGTTTCTTATAGAAAACACCGACTTTGGGTGCACTTAAAGGCGAACCAAGTCGTCCTTTTCGAATAGGTGGGATGAAAAAAATTATTTTCTTTCCATTTCATAACCAGTTCTTTATTAAAAAGAACCTTTTTTCCATTAAAAAAAAAAAATATAACCAGCGACGAAAAAATAATTTTCTTTCCTATTTGATAACCAGTTATTTACTAAACAGGACCTTTGTTCCATATCCAGATTTTTTTCATAACCAGCGACGAAACAGTAATTTCCTACGTTGTTTCATAACCAGTTATTATTACCCCTTCATTCTGAGATGATGATGATAAGACGAACTGCATTTCTCAAGAAAGAATTAAATAATGCACTTGTGACCGTTAAAACAGTAAACATGTGCAAATAACTTTAGAACCAAAAACATTACTCGCGACGCTAGTTAACTCGCCGAGCTCGCGGAAGATATAAAACTGTACGCTGTATCATTATGGAAATACATCTAAATGTCGGTCACTGGCGCACGCGCAGGGACGCATAAAATCTACATACATTAGTGATTATCATTCGCGGTAGATAAGTAATTTATATGCAAGCGTATCTATTTTCATGGTGATCGCACTGTCTGGAAAGCGATGGGGGAGACCTTTGCCTAGGAGTGGTACAGCATAGGTTAAAAAATAAAAAAAAAGTCAGGCAAAGAATCTAAATTGGATTTATTTTAACGTTTTATTTTTTATTATTAGAAATAGGCTCGCGTTTGACCGCCAACTCGCCTGATGTTAAGCGATGATGCGGTCTACGATGGAGCACGCTTGCCTAGAAGGAACCGATTCACTCGTGATTTGAAGACACCCAGATTGTAACTATCGGGGAACACCTTTTCAGGTAGCGCATTCCACAGACTACCAGTAGCACGTTTGTATTTACTTTCTTTGCCGCATGCGCATCTGATCTGCATGATCTAATTCCCTCCTCCCCATTTTTCTATCGCACTGCCAGAGCGGGCTCAAAAAATCGACACCGCTTCATGGTTGATATTCCGAAAACCCGTACAAAGAGCTTTGATTCCACTTTTATTGTGCGAACTGCTAGTCTGTGGAATGCGCTGCCGGAATGGGGTTCACCGATTATTATTTTTAACGCGGATAAGTCCGCGTTTGACCACCAACTCGCCTGTTGGTAAGCGACGATGTGGTCGAAGATGAAGCACGCAGACATAGAAGATACCTATTCACTCTCGCCTTGAAAAGGCCCAATTGGTTACAAAATGGGTGTCTTCAAATCTTGATTGAATCTGTTTCTTTTGCAAGCGTGCTCCATCGTAGACCGCATCGCGCTTAACATCAGGCGAGTTGGCGGTCAAACGCAAGCCTATTACTCAATAAAAAAAAAGTGAATTATGCGTCTTGTACACGACGCATCTAACTAACGGCAAGTTAAGTGAATGCTTGTAAAAAAACGCTCCATCATCACGCTCAACATTAAATCCAGCAGTATAAACCGAGCCAGTTGTAAATCTAACGGGCCAACACCTGCCCAATTATTTCGCAAAAAAAAAAGATTAATTTAACTTGTCAGCATGAATCTTATCACAATGACTCGCATTTACGGTACTCAAGAGATATAGTAATAATTGTTATATCTTAAAACAACTTAAAAACACGCTTTAATGTGAAAATGAGAAAGAAAGAAAGAAATAATAACACTTTCCAGAACCTACTTCGTAAGTTTCTAACCCAAAAATGCTATCTATACCTACTAGCCGTCCGCCCCGGCTTCGCACGGGTGTAAGCTCGGCCTTCGGTCTCGCTACAAATATAATATAGCCTATATCACCCGGGGATAGTCTAGCTTCCCAACAGTGTTTGTTTGTTTGCATTGAATAGGCTCCGAAACTACTGAACCGATTCGAAAAATTCTTTCACTGTTGGGAAGCTACACTATCCCCGGGTGAGATAGGCTATATTATATTTTGTAGCGAGACCGAAGGCCGAGCTTACACCCGTGCGAAGCCGGGAGCCGGGCTAGTTATGAGATAAAAGATTTTTTCGATGATAAAATTTAGAAAATTAAGTATAATTAGAAAATAAATATCGAAATATAAATAGTTAAGAAAGTAGCGTCATAAGTTTTGTATGATCTCATATATAATGAAGTAACATATCACACTAAGTATGTTTTTTATTTTTTGTAAAATTACTTCACCCTAAGTTAAGTTTGATTAGTAGATATAATATTTATGTAATAGATTTAACTATACCATCATCATCATCAGCCAGAAGACGTCCTCTGCTGAACATAGGCCTCCCCCTTTAACCTCCACACTGAACGACAACCTGCCATCTGCATTCAATG
The DNA here is from genome assembly GCA_949125355.1 of Agriopis leucophaearia. NCBI lineage: Eukaryota > Metazoa > Arthropoda > Insecta > Lepidoptera > Geometridae > Agriopis > Agriopis leucophaearia. The sequence continues at coordinate 6,594,886 of OX421291.1, read as the reverse complement.
GATTTTCACAATGTCGTCGGTCCATCTAGTGGGAGACCTACCTACGCTGCCTCTTCCGGTTCGTGGTTTCCATTCAAGAACCATCTTCCTCATCGGTTATCTGTTCTTCAAGGGATGTGGCCTGCCCATTGCCATTTCAACTTGCTAACTTTAATAGATGTCGATGACTCTGGTTCTTTGGCGAATATCTACGTTTCCGATTCTACCGCGCAAAGAAACTCCGAGCATAGCTCTCTCCATTGCTCGTTGTGTGACTCTGAGTTTCTCCAAAAGGCCAACAGCGAGCGTGTTTGTCATTAGTGTATCAGGGCCCTGACATACCGACATCGTGTCATTTAACAAAGACATCATCACGTGCACAGTTATCTACGAATCATTACAACGGCAAAACACGGTACCTAACGCAAATACAATGGGTACGGCAAAACACAATACCACCGTATGTCAATGCGAAGTTCAATGGAAACCATTGACATCGAGCTTTGTGAAGAAAGAATATGCAAGTCAGTGGCTAGAGTTGTACGGGTTCCGTCTCACTTAGTCGGTGAACTGTAAATTTGTAATAGACTTAGACAAACAAGGGAGATATTATGCCTGAGGGCCTTTATTCTGCACGGGCCAAACGCGCTCTATAGTGGCGCGTTAAGTTAACCTCCAAAAGTTGAACTTTATTTTCTAAGCAATAGAATCCAACTTTTTGAGGTAAACTTAACGTGGCCACGATAGCGCGTGTTTGCCCGTGCGGAATAAGGGCCCAGTAGTGCTATAATATCACGAGATCACGAGTGAATCGGTTCCTTCTAGGCAAGCGTGCTCCATCGTAGACCGCATCATCGCTTAATATCAGGCGAGCTGGCGGTCAAGCGCAAGCCTATTTATGATTTAAAAAATTAGCACTAAGTACTCCCTTGTAAGAATCAGAAAAACTGGTATATAAGGTTTTTTATGAGACCGGATACTATGTATCATGGTTCCAGGAGGCAATAACCACGCAGGTGAAACCGTCGGGCGTGGCGCCAATCTCGGATCGGAGAATCGAAGGAGAAATCACAGAAAAGAGAAGTAGATAGAACGGAAATGAGAACAAAACTCTGACGCCAGGTATTGTGACAGATACTTGATGCTGTTTTTTTTTTTTCAAATTGTTAAATTTTTATTGATTTATTTAAGCTTCTTATTATTATTGTTAAATTATAAATGTTTATTTTGATAGGACTACTCATTCTCTAGTTTTTTATTTTATTTTAAACTAGCCGTCCGCCCCGGCTTCGCACGAGTGTAAGCTCGGCCTTCGGCCTCGCTACAAAATATAATATAGCCTATATCACCCGGGGATAGTGTAGCTTTCCAACAGTGAAAGAATTTTTCAAATCGGTTCAGTAGTTTCGGAGCCTATTCATTACAAACATACAAAAATAGGTACAAATCTTTCCTCTTTATAATATTAGTGTAGATGTGATATACAAACCAAATTTTTTTTTTTTAATTTAACTTTCCAGTTTAACTGACAATGTTATAAGGCCAATTAAGATTTCTATTCTGAACATTCCTATTTATGTCAACGCGTCGAACTCCGCGTTATAGTTGCTATGGGTGCAAGTGGCTACAACAAATTTCTTACAAAAATGCCTTGACAGGCGTTCTAATTTAAAAACTTTTCTGGTGGAGTAATGTTAAAGTGGCGCATCTGGCCTAAATCGGGCTTGATACCTCTAGTCAAACTCCTAGCGGATGACACTGTGGCAATTTGTTTTTAAATTTGTACTGTTAGTTACTAACTGATGATGTTTCCCTGTTCTGATCATGAAAATTTCTACTGTTAGATAGATAGAAACCCTTTATTGTGTACACCAGAAATAAAAATTACAAACAGATAGAAAATACTTACGAGCTAGTGCCACAAGTGGCGGCCTTATCATTAAAAGCAATCTCTTCCAGGCAACCATTGGATGGAAAGAATTTACGTAACAGAATCGACGGGGGATGCTAAAACACTTAATGATACTATAAATATTACCAAATGCTCTGGGATTTGTGATTTTATTGCACACACGGTCATCTGACCCCAAACTAGGCAAAGCCTGTAATATGGCTGTCAGAGACTGATATACATACATATATATTTTTAAATACATACTTAAATAGATATTAACACCCAGACATAGAACAAACACAAATGTTCATCACACAAATGTTTGTCCTAGATGGGAATCGAACCCACGCCCCCAAGCGCAGAAAGCTGACTTACTACCAACTAAGCTACCTCTATATTATAATATAGATAATATATATAAATATATATGTAGTGTGTGCATGTGTGCGTGTTAGTTTATAGTAAATAGTTTTAAGGTTTTATTTGTATTACACGGGAATTACTCACGTAAGATACACCATCCGGCGGGGGAATCCGGCCTAATCTTACGTAGTTCCCGTGTTATACGAATAAAATGTGTGAAAACCACGCCAGTTTCCATAATAAAGTTTTAAGGTTCCTAAAACCCACGGAACCCTGAACTTGTTTCCCACATTCGCGTTTACCATACACCGTTATTGAGAAAAACTAACTACAACCGCGTTGCGCGCGGCGGCGTGACCCCGAGCGATGACTCGCGCTTGGCCTTTGCGGACCTACTAACAGAAATTAACAGAAATTTCTACTTACCTACTTATTTGAGACAAACTGTACTATTTGTCATAACCGTACCCATGTTGGCTTTTATATTTTGGTACCATACATCGAAAAATTATACATACTCGTAGAAGTCACAACGCGTAGAAAATTTTAGTCAATAAACGTCCGTAGTTTTATATATAAACATAGCTGTATACAATTTATATCGAAACAAAACTATTTTACCAAAACCAACCGTATGTTTATACATTTACGGCTCAGTTCTCTAATGTCTGTTCGATTTGCGCAACATCGCCATAACTCGTGAACCGTCGTTGAGCAAGCGAGACAGCGATTATGTCTGAATGCAAGTGGGAACTTCTCTCGCGAGAGAAAGAGACAATTTTCTCTTTCTCTCCCGTTGGTCAGACGGTGGTTCGTCAGCCATGTTGACGTGTCTGTTACGGCTCTTACGGTGTGTTACGGCTTGTGCAACTATCGCGTGACTGTGGATACAATCAGTTCAGACAGATTGAGTATTGCCGCGATTAGCGCGTCATTGTGGCATCTTTGAATTTTGTGGTCGAAGGCCCCATAGTAAAAGTTGTTTATAATGATGACCGCCTTTCGGTTTTTAGTACAGTCTTTATGCGTAACCCTGTATACCGTCTCCTTTCTAAGGATAAGTAGAAAGTCTACCACGGATCGAACAAATCCTTGAAATCGATTTAACATTTGTAACTCTAAATGTAATCTGGGTGTCTTCTAGTCACGAGTGAATCGGTTTCTTCTAGGCAAGCGCTCCATCGTAGACCGCACCATCGCTTTACATCAGGCGAGATGGCGGACTATTACATTTTTTTAAATTTTGTTGTCTGTAAAGTCGGTTCACAGACGATAATTTTACGTGATAACGTATGCGTCACAAGCCGAACGCTTAGACCGATCGTGCCTCTCTATCGCTTGTTCCGCGCTCTCGCTTGCACGCTCGGCTCAGGCGGAACGTGACTATGAGTCATGCTTTTTCGTGCGTGCAGCCGGCGTTCATCGATTTATAAGACGTTATCACGTCAAAAAAAACCGATGACATTACAATTATTTGGTACCATTTTTTTTATGATACTGAGTGACAAGACGAGCGAAGTCGCTCGCCTGATGGCTCTTCACGCTTGCCCATAACAGCTCAACACCACTCAGAATTTTGAACTTCAACAGTTCAAAACCCTGGATGGCAATGCACTGCGCTCGTCACCCCGAAATATAAGATGTCAAATCTATGTGTGTAATTTCGCTGGAAACATTGCCCTTCAATCCAGAACACAGTAGTGTTTGCACACTACTGTTTGGCGGTTGAATGACTGGCAAAGGTGTGGTACTTCCCCAGGCAGACCCCTGCAAAAGAGTCCTACCACTACATAAACCTGATGTGATGATGGAGTCAGTGGTTCAATGGCTTACAAGAGAAGCCAACAAAGGAGTGCCAGAAAGGCGTGTCTCGCCCACGCCCCAACTAATCGCCCAGCACTAACTTCACATGTCAAAGTGACAGCCAACGGAAACGACAATGAACTTGGCGGGAAGCGGTGTCATTCTTAATTTAAAATATCAAAAAGTTGCCTCGAGGTCGTTTCGAGACATCTTTGTGGATCTCTAAATTGTTCGAGTGGGATTCGCTTAATTGAACCAATTTTGTGTTCTTTGTTTTTAAATATGAAGATAAAATTTGAATAAGTAATAATTCTCAGTATATAAACCCGACTTCATCAAAACTGGACCAAACGGGAAGCACCAGCTTTCAAATAAAAAATGAATCATAAAAATCGGTTCACCCAGACAAAAGTTCTGAGGTAACAAACATAAAAAAAACAGTAGAATTGAGAACCTCTTTCTTTTTGGAAGTAAGCTTGCTTCTCGTATGGTCCCATTCCAATTTGGTCCAGTTCTGGCATTTTTATGAAGTCGGTTTTTTATATTGATAATAAGTTTTGATAGAGAAAACTCTTGTTTTCATATTTATCGGGACTTATCGCGCACTATTAAATATAGGTAAAAATAGATACCTTTCCCGATAAATATGAAAACATGTGTTCGAATCGCGAAAGTTTAAAAATTACTAGAGAAAACTCTGTCCCTTTAGCACAAAACAAAAACGTCACGCCTCTGTGCGCCATACTTGTCAGAATATAATTTATATGGCGGACAGAGAAGTGACGTCATAATTTGCTGTTTCGCGCTCTCTGTCTAGCATGATATTAAAATGCTTATAAGTTGCTTATTTTTGATCGGATTTTAATTTTGTGATTTTAATAAGACAAATAAAAAAGTCATCTAGCCTTTACCCGGGGCATTGTCAGTGCGTCGCCTACCTTAGAGGACTCTATTCACCCCACGTTTGAAGCAGTCCAAATCATACTTGACTCGAAGTAGGTATAATCAACCCCAGCAATATTGAGTAAGTACCTGAAACAATAATAATTCTCAATTTAAAATATTAGGTTAACAAGTGGATCGCATTAAAAACTGACTATAACAATATATGAAAAAAACGTAATAAGTACCTATAAAATTTGAGGGCTTGCCCTCGATTTCCCTGAGATCCCATCATCAGATCCTGACTTGGTGCCAATGGGACCACATTGGAAGTATACCCTTTTTATCTCTTTTTTTTCGAGGGGGAAATCTTCCAAAGATGCCCGGCTGCTTTGGGGTGCAGCCAGGTTATGTGGGATTATACCCTCTAAAATCCCCCCGGTGACCAGCTTTAGTGCTTGACATGAGGGCTCCGGGATCTCCAGAGGAACGCACCGGAGCCCTCAACACTGCGCTATGGCTCCTCCCGAGACAACTGCGTGTTTTCTCAGTCCCACCACTCGCGACAACGTTGGTCACACAACGTCCTCTCCCTGGGCTCGCTTAAGTAGATGGTCAGAGCCCCAACTTTGACCATCCCGAAACCATAGATCCCCTTTTAGTAGGCTCTTACTTCTCGGTTCATAAATGACGAAGTTCTGAGATAACAATAAAAAAAATATAGAACCCTCTCCTTTTTTTGAAGTCGGTTTAAATGTCTAACTAGTCACAATCACTTTAGGGAGTTTAATGATTTCATGGCAAAAGATTTCGTAAATTCTTAGTAAGAAAACTACGAGACTTACTTTACACAAATTTGAATTTTTTTAACAGTTGCCTCACGGGAACCAGTTTTAAGCGATTCTGTTTAGGTGATTGCGAAAAGTTGCGCGACCGCAAACCGTATCTTGGCGCGTTATCGTTCACGTTCGAGTAATTTTTCGGCACTGTGCTGTTTCGAGCACGCGTTAAGAGGTAGCCGGTACTAAAATAACAGCGCATCTCATGTTAAAATAAGACACCCTTGATCTAAATCACTAATTCACACGATATTAGCATTCTCGGATGGTTCTAACAAATCGTATCGTTTATATTTAACCTTGAATGTGTGAATCATCAACCATTTTCAATGCTAACATCATCAGCCAATTAACGTCCACTGTAGGACAAAGGCCTCCCTCTCTCATAGAGAGGGGTGTTGCCATAATCACCACGCTTGGCAGACGGCTCGTGGATCGCAGTACGTTCACCGTGTACTAATAGGACGCTGCTGCCATCCTCCGGTGGTTCTGGTCGCAGTTTTAGGACATACCCGGGTCCAATACTTAATCACGGGTTTCAATACTCAATCACACTAATATCATATATGTACTTATGTGAAAGTTCGGATGGATGTATGGATGGATGGATGTTTGTTACTCAATCACGCAGAAACGGCTGGATGGATTTGGATGAAATTTGGAATACATATTTCCAATGCTTATGCCCTAGATTAACATACAACATACTAAGGCTACTTTTCATCACCACGCGGGTGAAACCACGGGGCGCAGCTAGTAGTCAATATTTTATTGCAGACATATGTAGGTACGTGAAGGTCTTAATGTAGGTATATGTTCATTAGAGTAATACATATGACTATACCACCCACTGCTGGGTATAGAGTTATAGACGTGCCATGTTTTGGTCGCCATCGGTCCTGTGCTAGTCTTGTCCGCTGCTTTCCTGCTTTGTCAGAAACGCCTAAACTTATCTAAACCCCTCATGGTTTAAATGAGTTCAGTTTATGATTTAACTAGCTGTTGCCCGCGATTCTGTGCGCGTAGGTTTTCATATAAACTTCCAACCCTTTTTTCCTCCCTTAATCCGGCCCTTGCGCAAAATAACATAGCCTATACTTCAATCTGGTCATAGCTAATAAAGCATATTCGTGAAAGCCGCATTTAAATCCGTCCAGTGGTTTAGGAGATGTGCGTGGACCAACAAACAGACAAACATTCTAAAAACACTCATTTTAAGACGTGTGTATTTTTTTATGTCTCGCAATTACAGATTTTTTAATCTCTACGTTTTTATTATATGTATAGACGTAGAAGAAGAATATAGCTAGGATTGCGTTTGACCGCCCCTCGCCTGAAAATGTTTTCATACAGATTTTTACAATGTTTATTGCAGTTGTCAAACGCATTATTTCAGCGACTACGTAATTTTTTTGCAACACTTAAAAATAAAGCAAAAAGTGTTGTCGCCCAACGTGGGGCTCGAACCCACGACCCTGAGATTAAGAGTCTCATGCTCTACCGACTGAGCTAGCCGGGCTGGTATCACGTTAACCCAATTTTTGTCTACCTACCTTCAGGGGCCCGATTCTACTACACCAATTGTTAATGAATTTTCTAAAAAATTGCCCTTTTGACAGTTTTGGTTTAGTAAAATCGGGGCCCAGGTTTACTTCGTTTATGTCTGAGAAAAATATTTAGGCAACTCCTTTGTTTAATAAAATTTCCAAGCTGCATAATTGAATAAGAGGATAAAAATAAAAACAACTTCAAAGATATATGAAAAACTTCATAAAGTGCCTATAAAATTTGAGGGTTGCTCTCGATTTCTTTGGGATCCCATCATCAGATCCTGACTTGGTGACAATGGGACCTAATTGGAAGTAAAACCAACCGAACAAAAGATTTTTTTTGAAACCGTTTAACAGTTGGCGGAGAAATCGATGAACATACTCGTACATAAAATCAACCGATGGGAAAGAAAGGTTCTAGAGTGGAGACCGCGAACCGGCAGACGCAGCGTTTGTAGGCCTCCCACTAGATGGACCGACGACATTGTGCGATTCGCGGGCATCCAGGGGATGCAGATGGCAGGATGTCGTTCAGTGTGGAGGTTAAAGGGGGAGGCCTATGTTCAGCAGTGGACGTCTTCTGGCTGATGATGATGATGACATAAAACTCAAAATTTTCAGTGGAACATAGAACCATTCTCCTCTTTTGAAGTCGGTTAAAAAAATTAAGAAAGACGATACTATAAAGGCGAAGCTTTATTTATATAACTCACTAATTTTCTAACGGCTACGTTGTCACTCTAATGGCTATTTCTAGTCTGTGTATTTTATCATCGTCATCATCAGCCTATCATGTGCCCACTTCTGGGATATAAGCTTTGTCTAGAGATAAAAGATGGGCCATAATCCACCATGCTGGCCCCGTGCATGTTGGTCTTTGATAATATATAGTTTGGATCTGCCTTTAAACTCGAGCTAGTACCGAAAAAAATCTGCCAAAAACTGGAGGCGAGGTACACGTATTGCACACACTGACATGTTCTTACTAGTTCTACAAACGCACACTTCAATATTGAGCGCACACAACTGCAAATGATGTGATCAAATGGACGACCAAGGGGGGGTGTAAATGCCAGAGGGGAAACAATAGGTATAACGCTTCCATTTTTTTTTTTTTGAGATGTTGGTCAATGTTATGTCTTTGAACTTTTGTGGTTCTTGGACATACCGGTTTCCTGACAACGTTTTTCTTCACAGTTTTTGGTGTCATCGAAACTGCACATAATTTTTTTTATGTACTAAATAAGTGATTGGTGCAGGGTCGAGCATCAAACCGGGTGCCGTTAGATTGTATATCGTCGGCCACCGTCGCTCCTAGTCAAACAAAAGAGAAGTAAATATAACGGAAATGAGAAGGAAAATCTGTCGCCAGATATTGTGACAGATAATTGATGCTCTATTTTAGTTATAAACTTTTGACATATTTTACCTTTGCATGACATTTATTAATCTTATTTCATTGTTATTATTTTTTATTGATTAATTTAAGCTTCTTATTATTATTGTTAAATTTTAATTGTTTATTTTGATAGGACTACTCATTCTCTAGCTTTTTATTTTATTTTAAATGTGATATACAAACCAAAATATTTTTTTTGTAAATTTGACTTGCCCAGTTTAACTGACAATGTTATAAGGCCAATTAAGATTTCTATTCTATTCTGAACATTCTTATTTATGTCAACGCGTCTAACTCCGCGTCACAGTTGCTATGGGTTTATATGGGTGCAAAAGGCTACAACAAATTTCTTACAAAAATTCCTTGACAGCCGTTTTATTTGAATACTCACCAAAAATAAAACTTGAGAGGTGTCAAGGGACACCCGGATGGAACGAAGTTCCTTTCTATGAGAGATATAGAGAGAGAGAGAGAGACAGACAGAGAAACACGTGCACGCCGCACGGCTTACAACTATAGCAAAAAGTGTCGTTACAACTTTTGGTCTCAATTTTTTCCGTCTAGCCCCCTTTCGCAACGCGCGAAAGGGAACTTCCTCCCAAAAAAAAAACTTTTCTGTAGTCCTAGTACTTATTGCTAGTTTTTTTTTATCTGCTCAATTTTTTTTTTGGAGATGGAGATAGTGAAGTTTCATTCTAAAACCATAACAACTTTGCAGGTTTAGGCTTTCCTTTCCCCTGCTGCTTTTACGTCACGACGCGGCGACGTCAACTCGACTCTACAGTGAGCGTTGAGCCTTAGATAGACACGTCAGTAGTACAAGTATAACCGTGGGACTTGAAGCATTCGAGTCGGCAATACCTGGTGCCAAATCACGCGTGCCTTTCCCACCGGTGGCCATCTGTTGGAACACCAGCATGCGCGCCGCGAAAAAAATACACGGGCAAGTGCGAGTCAGACTCGCGCACGAAGGGTTCCGTACCATTATCTAAAAAAAACGGCAAAATAATCACGTTTGTTGTATGAAAGCCGTTAAATATTTGTTTTATTTTAATTTAATAATTTATTTTAAAGTGAATATTTAACTAAATATTCAGCGAATATTTCAAGCGTCTGCCTGTTGCCGTTATCAATGTGTCAATAATGTATTGTGATGTTTTAAACTATCACGGTTGTTCACTACAGTTATATGATTATATACGGGATATTTACCGTGGTAAGGTTGTGGAAGGAACCTAACTTTGAACTGTTCGACCAACCATCCGCATTCTTCAGTCATCCCGTGAACATGGTGCATGTAACTGCGCCGAAATATCGGGAGCTTCTTCCACATCCTTACCACCCACAGTAAATATCCCGTAAATAATCATATAACTGTAGTGAACAACCGTGATAGTTTAAAACAGTGTATTATTCATAATGATGTGTACAATGACCTGCTTTCAGTTTAGTACAGTTTATAGTAAATAAATAAATATCTGGGACATTATTGCACACACGGTCATCTGACCCCAAACTAAGCAAAGCTTGTAATATGACAGCCAGAGACTGATGTACATACATATATATTTTTAAATACATACTTAAATAGATATTATAGTTATTATACATACTTTAGTAGGTATTATAAGCGTAACCCTGTAAACAGGTAAAAATTTAGGGCCGAACAAACTCCCTTGCGTTACGCAATGCGCCACTCGGATATGGGTCAAGGTGAACGATCCGTAATGCTATTGAGTGTAAATATAGGACGAGGAAGAAAGACATCGTAACAGGCTAGCTCATAAATAGACAGAATATACTCGATCCACGCATTCATTTACTCAGCAAGCTGCAATAACTGAACTGTTGAAGTTCAAAATTCTGAGTGGCGTTCAGCTGTTATGGGCAAGCGTGAAGAGCCATCAGGCGAGCGACTTCACTCATCTCGTCACTCAGTATCATTAAAAAAAAACAGAACTGTGTATGAACAATTTCAGCAAAATCTGTTAGGAGGAACTGATTCTAATTCAGCTTACAAGATTTTACCTAAATAAACTAACAAACATTGCAAGTTAAATGAAAGCTTGTAAAATATATATAAGCGTCGGCTAAAGAGCCTCCTCCTTCTTAGGTCGGTTAAAAATTTATCACCGATGACCAAAATTAACTCTTAAAATGGGTTTGTGGCCAGATAACCTTCGTAGTCACGTAATGTACGAAAATACATCAAGGGAATACCTACGTGACCTCTTTATTGAATAACCTCCGATCTTTTTCATCATCATTTCAGCTATAGGACGTCTACACCTATGTGAACCTGGCACCCTACTTGCAAAAATCTAATTTTTTTTTGCGCATTCTTGAAGAGCTTGGTATGTAGTTGATTGTAGTGAAAAAAAATTTGTTTGTAGTTTGACCAAAAAAATTTTATGGGTCAACCAAAAATAGCCATCCCCCAGATTTGAAAAAATTCAATTCTAACGGTTGATTTGTATGGGAAATCGTTAGTAGTTGTTTGTAGTGAACGAATTTTCGTTTGTAGTTTTTTTTTTTTTTTTTTTACAATGGTTATTCATCATTCAACCTGTTGCCTGATTCAAGGTTTGTAGTGGATTCTGTTAAAACAGAAATTGATTGAATCGATCAAATTGAGTAAAACTCATTTTGGAGTGATGTCGACTGAATTACTCCGGTGGTTTTCCGTTTGTAGTAGGTAGCAAGAAAGTTGATCAGAAACAATCGAGTTGAGCAAAACTCGTTTTCGAGTCGTTTCGACTGAATTACTGCGGTTGTAAGGACTAGACTACTACTACAAACGTCGAAGATGCTCGTAGAGGTTTGTAGTGGAAGAATTTCCGATTGTAGTAGAACTGAAGTTGATTGGAATCGATCAAGTTGAGTAAAACTCGTTTTGGAGTTATTTTGACTGAATTACTGCGGTTGTAAAGACTAGACTACTACTACAAACGTCAAAAATGACGTAAAGATGCTTGTAGAGGTTTGTAGTGGAAGAATTTCCGATTGTAGTAGAACGGAAGTTGATTGGAATCGACCAAATAAAGCAAAACTCATTTTTATCGTGATTCCGACTGAATTACTCCGGTTGTGGAGATTAGACGACTACTACAAACGTCGAAAATGCCTAATAGATGTTCGTAGAGGTTTGTTTTACTCAACCATGCACGCAAAGTTTTTGCATTCGTGTCACAGTGCCTTCGAAGAACTTGGTCAGTGTCAATACTTCCGCTTTTTGGCTACAAACGAATTTGATAATTGAATTTTTATTTTCACTGTATTTTATCGATAGATGAATTGTGCAATTTGAGGACCTGAATTTTTTTCCAATGTCATTCTTTTTTAGTTAGAAGTGCGATTGATTTCTTTGTGGGATTATTTTTTTCCAGAAAGGAGTTCGTAACTTAAGATGCGGACTTTCAATACTTGATGTAACGTTTACTTTTAAAATTGTTCTACGGACATCACATTTTTTGAAAAAAAAAAAAATAACTCATCCGATTTTTTTTGACATAATAGGTCGGGGAAAAAGTCTTTTCGTATTTTGTATGTATAAGGTTGTAGTAAAAATCTCATCCGTTGTACTGTTTGTATCTGGCTGGTTTTGATACCATTAAAAATATGACATTTTAAAAAAGGAATACAAAAAGTAAAAAGCAATTTCCCGCCATTTTTCAATTGTTTTTTTGTTTGATAAAATGAGTGAATCTAACGAAGAAATTCGATATATTGTGAAATTTTATTACAAAAAAGGGAAAACTGCGACACAAGCCGCGAAAAAAATTTGTGACGTTTATGGACCTAATGCAGTGTCATCAAGAGTAGCACAATGTTGGTTCAAGCGTTTTCAGTCCGGGAATTTTGATGTCAAAGATGCAGCTCGCTCTGGTCGCCCTGTTACGGATAAAGTAGATGCCATTTCTGAAAAAGTGGACCAAGATCGGCATATTAATAGTTACGACGTAGCTGAAGAACTGGGGATTGACCACAAAACAGTTTTGACCCATTTGAAAAAAACTGGGTATACAAAAAAACTCGATATTTGGGTGCCACACAAGCTCACTGAAAGAAACCAAATGAATCGTGTACTCATTTGCGACTCTCTATTGAAACGTAAAGAAACCGAACCATTTTTGAAAAGATTGATCACTGGTGATGAAAAATGGATCACCTACGACAAGAATGTGCGCAAACGATCATGGTCAAAGGGCAGTGAAGCACCACAGACTGTAGCGAAACCCGGATTAACACGTAATAAGGTGATGCTGTGTGTATGGTGGGATTGGCAGGGCATCGTTCATTATGAGCTTTTACCGCCGGGCAAAACCATCGATTCGGATCTCTACTGCCAACAGCAGATGAGACTCAAACAAGAAATTGAGAAAAAACGGGCGGAATTGATCAACAGAAAGAGTGTGGTTTTTCATCATGATAACGCCAGACCGCACACATCTTTGGCCACTCAGCAAAAATTTAGAGAGCTTGGTTGGGAAGTGCTAATGCATCCACCATATAGCCCTGACCTTGCACCCTCAGATTTCCACCTGTTTCGATCTCTTCAGAATTCTTTGGGTAGTGTTAGATTAACATCAAGAGAGGACTGTCAAAACTACTTGTTGCATTTTTTTGATCAAAAGTCCCAAAAATTCTACAGCAACGGGATCATGTCACTACCTACAAGATGGCAACAAGTTATCGAACAAAATGGCACATATATATTATAATTAAATGTAATTAAACTTGAAAAAAATATGTCTTGAATTTGTTTAAAAAATACGAAGAAACTTTTTCCCCGACCTTATATATTTACTAGGGCATGCAAAACTCGGGTAGTTTAAAAAACCCGGTTTTTTCGAGTTTTTAATTTCAAAAACCGTTTTTTCGAGTTTTTCGGGTTTTTCGAGTTTTTCTTTATTTTAGGCTTAAAAATATTATATTAGTGTCTGCAAGTAAAGAAAATGCTGAAATGTAATTATATATGTATTTGCACTTTCGTATTCTTATTGTTTAGCTTTATCAAGAGATTAATCAAGTGACATTTGGTATAATGTTGAGACTTCCAGCGTCCCGAACAAGCCGGTTTCCTTAAAGGCTGGAGCACCATAAACCACATTCACCCGCTCCGCCAGATTATACAGAGGACTGAGGAGTGTAATCGGCCATTATGCCTAGCGTTGCCGGATTATGAAATAGCCTTTGATTCAATCGAGACCTGGGCAGTATTGCAGTCCCTCCAGCGTTGTCATATCGACTATAGATAAATCAAAGTGCTGAAGTGTGTGAATAGAAACGCCACCATGTCGATCCGATTACAGGAGAGCACGGAACCAAGCCAATTGCAGAAAGGCGTGAGACAGGGAGATTTTATCTCTCCAAAACTGTTCACGAACGCATGGAGTACGTTTTCAAGCTTAGACTGGAAAAGATTCTGCATCAACATCACTGGTGAATACATCACTCACCTTCGTTTTGCCGATGATATAGTCATCATGGCAGAGTCGCTGGAGGACCTCAATACATAACAATGCTCAGCGACCTCAGTAGCCTTTCCCAACATGTTGGTCTTAAAATTAACATGGACAAGACAAAAATCATGTCCAATGTCCATGTTGTACCCGTACCGGTAGTTGTTGGGAACGATACTCTCGAAGTTGTTGACCATTACACCTATCTTGGTTAGATTGTTCAGTTAGGTAAGTCCAATTTAGGCAAAGAGGTCGAGAAATTGCGTGAAATCGCGATCCGACAACAATACCCCGCGATTCCAGTGATACAATTCCATAGCTGACAAGCGACGTTGAACACTATGCAAGCGACATAACGTCTAAATTGGAGTAAATGTGTCATTGTGATGTCTAGGTATTTACAACGACGCTCAGACGTTTTTTGACTACTTTTACTTAGTAATTATGTCTATAGGTATTGTATCTCGGTAGAAGAAATATAAAATTTATGATATAAAATAACAATGACCTAGGTCATTCTCTCTCCTTGTGAAAAATCAACAAACACAAACACGTGCGCGTCATACGCGCTTCCTTTTCTTCACTTGGCTGAGTCTGACTGACAAACAAAATGGCGACATCGTGCGCAGCGCCCCCTCGTAGCGCTCACAGCGCCTCACTCTGCGGCACTCAGTCAACGTCAAACAATGCCTAACAATATATTACTCCCTAATACCTAATTAATATTATAGATTGTGGTCAACCTGTTAAATTTATTCGATCAGTAGAGAAAAACTAGAGAATCGGTAAGTTTTTGTGAAGTTTGGTTGTTTATTAATGTTCTGGTAGTAGTATTTTACATAAACAATAGTGAATAAAGAAACTCGAAAAACCCGAAAACCCCGGTTTTTAAATCTTAAAAAACCCGGTTTTCAAATCAGTCGGTTAACCGGGTTTTTCGCGTAGTCGGGTACCCGGTTTGCATGCCCTAATATTTACACACCTTCAGTCAATTTCATGAAACTGTTTCACTCCGATTTTTGGCGAATCCCCGAAAAAAATTCGGCGAGACTAGAGTTGAGTTCCTTAAAAAAGTCCAGGAAAGACTCTCGGTCAATCCTTTTAAAATATCTAGGCGATAGTCATGATCAAACCCTGAAAAAACTCTCGTCGAGACTCTTGGTCAACCGCTACGGGGAATCTAGACGAGATTTGTGGTCAATCCCTTGAAGAAGTCTCGATGAGACCTTAAGTCAACCTCTTATAAATATTCTCAGCGAAACCCGCTGCGAAGCGATAAATGTCTTAAAAAGGTTGCGGCGAGATTCGTATTCAATTTCAATTAAAAAAAAAAAAAAAAAACTCGGTGAAACTCTGAGTCAACCCCTTTGAAAATCTCATCCAGACTCTTGGCCAATTCCTCAAAAAAAGTCTCAGTGAGACTCTCATAAAATAAAACTTCCGTCGTGACCCCTATAAAATATCTCGGCGAGAATCATGATCAATCCCTTGAAACATTCTAGCCGAGAGTCCGTCAAGGAAATCTCGACGCGACTCGTGGTCAATCCCTTAAAGAAGTGTCGGTGAGCCTTTAGTTAATTCCTTAAAAAACTTACGTTGCGACCCCTGGTGAAAAAATTCCGTCCAGACTCTCGGCCAATACCAAAAAATCTTCGAGATCATTTTATTACAGCGCGGAAGGAAGCGTCTATACTTCTTTTGATTTTTTGCTCATTGCAGTAACGATTTTCGAGATAATAGTGACTTCAAAAAAAAATCGCAGACTGAAGAAGCTCATCCTTTAGTTTTGTCGGTACTCGACTATAATAGTTGATTTTGAACCAGAATCCTCTTCTATTGATTGCAGTCGAAAAGTTGTCATTACTATTGACAAAAAAAAAACCCAGGCATTCATAAGCACAATGTCTACCGATGATAATGAGATATTACAAACAAAACTAATATGTTGATCCGTTATATGGCAGGCTATACAAAAATAGGATTTTAACCATGCAAAATTGATGCACAATAGTATTCCTGATCTTTAAACATCACTGTGATTGAGATTCTGTCGAAAAAGAAACAAGCCAGGTCCACCTCACTCTTAAATCATTTACCTGTGAAGGGGTTGATATCACAACGAACGACTACAGGCGTAAAGAAGTTACTGTGAACGAAATGAACGTTACTGTAAACAACTGCACATGAGCTACAAATGCAATGAAATAAAATACATACGAATACAATAATAAAAAATTGACCTGACCCGAATTGAAAAAAATGTACTGCAAACGAAATAAACTTATTTCAAACAAAGCAAACGAATCTTGAGCGAGATTTTCTTAGCCCCTGTCAAGTGATACCCTCAGACAGATTCTCGGTTAGATATTGTGACAATAAGAGAGATTGTTGGCTACACCCTTACCAACTCCAATCACAACTTTTTGATATAAGTCTTGATAGCGAGGTATTCATTTGGAGTTGCAACTTGTACAGGATAATTGTAACGTTGTCACCTATTTGTTACTTGGTATTCGTTATTTATTCTACTACCATTCGCGCTTTTTATTCGTGGGTATCGCGGTTCTAAATTTTTGTTTCTACAGTCTTTTCTTGCATACTACTTTTGTATATCTTCGTCTGCTGATCTCAATACTCTTGGGCCTATATCGGTACACACTTCGGAAGCTTTTCGCGTCATTTCGCAACTGACTCCGCATATTCGTAGCGGATACCAAGGTACCCTTGAATTTCAACTCTTCGCATAGTCTCGTGCCTTACGAACACGTGCTTTGTGTAATCCACCGCAGCAGCATCAGTGACTGCTGTAACACCAACGTCATCGTGCATGAAAAGTGTGGAAACAGACTTATACCAACAGCTCAGCTTTAGGTGCGATCATTGCCTACTCTTGCTGAAGCGTATCGTTATGAATCTTGGTTATGAGGAATCAATATTGAGTTCGTTTTTATGAAATATCGTTGTAGTATCATCACTCGTTTGGCTCGCGATTTCTACTACCTAGAGTCCACTGCCCGCTCTTTTTTTACATGTATCACCGTTGAATTTTTTTGCTACGACTGTGCATTTCTTTCGCAAATTTTTTGTATTTTGAGTTCCCAAGTTTAATACTCCTGGGTTTATTTCCGCATACCTCACGAAACTGACAGAGGCCGTGCGCAACTGTTTCGGATACTTGTAGTGCATGCAAAGGTAAACCCGAACTTGATCTCCATTATATTCGCGTAATCGTTCGCGGGAGGATAAGTGGCTGAAGAGTGCAGCAACAGCTCTATAAAACATAACGCAGCCGTTGGGTCACAGCGTTTAATATTCTGGAACTGTTTCATGAAACTATTGTTGCGTTACGATTGAAAATGCCTCGAGCGGCGGCTAATCCGCCACATGTTATTTATGAAACTTTAAAACATCTGCGGTTCATTGATGACGAAGGCAATCTTTTACCGTGGGGTCACGACGTTTGGCAAACGGCGACCGTTGCAATGAACGGTAAGATGTCGAAAGACTACCTTTATCTTTACCTATCCCAAAATAGGAAAGATATTTTTAATAAAATCCACGGGATTAAAACGCTGGGGTCACTTGAAAATGGCAGAAGTGTTGACAATACGGCTGACGACACGTATGATGATTCACGACAGGATCCAAATTGGTCCATCGGCGAAACAAATTGCTTGCTACCTGCTTTACGCAGAGACATCAATATATCGAACAGTGAATGGACTTCTCTCAAGTGTCGTGTTGTTCAATATAAGCAACGTGAATACGAGGTTCTCGTTATCGGTTGGGCAGATGCTCTCTACGATATTTTATGGAATCACATGAAGTTGCCTTGCCCCTTTGCGTTTAAAAACGCGAAAATTAATAGAAATCCGGGGGAGACATTTTTAACGGTTAAAGGCAGTTGTTCGGAATGCGGATCAAAAATTCACATCTATTGTCAAAGTGAACCAACCGACGACGGGGGGACGTTTCACGTTTCTACGTTTGATTCTCATGGCGTAACGCATCAGAATAAACGACAGGTAAGTGGAGAAAGACGAATGCGGATTGGCAAAGAATTACAAGGAAAATCGACTTACGCTTGGCGACGTGAAGAGGCGAATAGGTTGATGGAGTTTGGGGACGTTATTCCGGCTAATATACCTTCGGAATAAGTTGTCCGTAAGGCAAAGCAGGAAACTCGTGATAAGGATTTGGGTTTATTCAAAGTGAAATCAGCTCTTGCTTCGGTGTGGGACATGAAGTACGGATTGGAATTTAATGGCTGCATTCACGAGGTCTCTCTGGATAAATTCTTCGTGATGTACTGGACCCCAACACAGTTGTACATGTACAAAAAAATTCTGGAGGAAGACTACGCTGGAAGCATCAGTATCGACGCTACGGGCAGCTTACCGAAACAAATACAAAAACCGGATGGCTCAAAGTCTGTCGTCTACCTCTACCAAGCCGTTTGTGGATATCGACAAAAGATATTGCCGTTATTTCAATTGGTATCCGAGAAACACGACACAAATACCTTGAACTATTGGATCCGAGAGTGGATACGTTCTGGTGGGTCACCCCCGAAGCAAGTAGTTACAGACTATTCACTCGCACTCCTTAACGCTACGTCACTCGCGTTTAACAACACGGATTTGAAAACATACATTGAAAAATGTATTGTCCTAGACACGGACGGTTCGACACTGCAGGTGAACTCGCCAAAATGTATAATTCGACTCGACATTGCGCACTTCATAAACATGGTGGCGCGTTGGACATGTTTCAAGCACGAGAGTTACCAAAAGAAAGATTTCTATCTTCGCTGCGTGGGTTTGCTGACCACATGCACGTCAATCAACGATTTTGTTCGACTATGTACCGACGTACTGACCATTGCTTTTGCGACGCACGAGGATATTGACGACAAAAGCAGCCATTGTTTCGCAGCACAAAATCGCGTAACAGAACGCTTGAAATCGTACAAACTTGCTGATAACGGTGCTGACGAACTCGATGGTCATCAGGACGAAAAAGAAAGTTTATTGGCACGGTTCAACGACGTCGACGGAGAGACCGAATTAGATTCGAGTGCTGCAGTCGAAGTTATTTTGAGAAAAATCGAATCCAATAGCAAAAATGACCTTAATCACGGACGATTAAATGCTTATCAGTGCTCTGCGTTCGGTTCTCGACTGTTGAAATTAGTCAAACATTTCGTTCTATGGACTGCTGTGATGGTTGTTGACAATCCAAACAGCTCGACTCTCGTAGAGTTACCTGGTGACAATGACGTACGACTTGTCTCCAGTTCAGCTCGCAGCGAAGAATATTTCCGGGAATTAAAACATCTGGTCTTCAAAAAAGAAAAAGCGATCAGGATAGATAAGTTTCTCGTTATACACCTACGAAACCTGGCGGGCACTACGAAATTGTTGAATGCCGACACAAAAAAGATTAAAAAAAGACGTACCGAAGTACCGCATTCGACGCCTCGAGTGAATAATCCAGGTCAGAAAAAATCCACTACCTTAGTGATGGAGTTTCTGACTTCAACAATCGAGAGCGTATTTCACCAGGACATATTTGATCAATCCGTAACAAGTAAGTTTCAACAAGAGCAAGAATGTGAAGGTCATCTGGAACTTAAATTAGATCACGGGAACGCTGGTGACGGTGAGGGTGGATACGAGCGTAAACGTGCATGCGGAGATGACGGTGACAATGAGACAAAACACGATCCGAAACAAAAACAAGAAAAGCTAGACGGTACGACTCTTATGGCATCATTAGACGATCCTTCGACTGAACCGGAACAGTCTTTAATGGCTTTCCTCAATGAGACGGAAGATTGGCGTGCATGCGGAGATGACGGTGACAATGAGACAGAACACGATCCGAAACAAAAACAAGAAAAGCTAGACGGTACGACTCTTATGGCATCATTAGACGATCCTTCGACTGAACCGGAACAGTCTTTAATGGCTTTCCTCAATGAGACGGAAGATTGGCGTGGTCTCACAAAAAAAACAGAACCAATCCAACCAAAAACTCAAGGTCGACCCAAAAAAAGAGGGAAATATTTGACAGCGTGCCCCGATATAGAAATAATACGCCAGCGGCCGAAATTCAGTTTGACTTTGCCTTTGCTTGTAAATGGTAATAGCCTGGGCCCTGTGAAAATCGGCAAAGTCGTTATTGCTGTGCGAAACACGTGTGCATTTGATTCTACCGTGCAAAGTATGCTAGCTGCATTTCACGATTTCGAAAAGTATCACGATCACATCACAAAGTCGAAGACTGCTTTGCATGATTTTGTAGAGGCATTATCGAAATCGGGTGTATGTTCCAAAATATATAATAAAAGATGTGAAATTTTGAAGCACACATCAGAAATCAAGAACGGAGTGTTGGATTGCGAATCCAACATCGCTACCCTAATTGAGTCGCACATTTTACCAAACACTCCGTCACTTGAGATAGAAGTTTGTTGCAGAGATTGTCAGCGGACAAAAAGAAGCAGCATCCCAGTCCTCGATCTTAATCCAGGTCCGATTTTCAAAGATGCAATGAAGGGCCTACAGGAAGCTGTCAGTCAGTCCGCAGAATATTACGCATCTAAAACACGAAGCGAGTGTTGCTTTTGTAAAGGAACCAATGTTGCGAAGACATTTGCTGGAGGGAGCCACATTTTCCTTAATCTCGAGGCTGCCGAAATTGAGTTGATCGCTGCACGGCATGGTCTCGCAAATTGCAGGAAACAATTCACTCTTTCAGAGATTCCTGACAATCTGAATTACTGCAATCGTCAATATCGAATAGT
This sequence comes from Agriopis leucophaearia, assembly GCA_949125355.1. Lineage (NCBI taxonomy): Eukaryota > Metazoa > Arthropoda > Insecta > Lepidoptera > Geometridae > Agriopis > Agriopis leucophaearia. The sequence continues at coordinate 6,573,907 of OX421291.1, read as the reverse complement.
TTCAGTGGTCATTTTCGTTTCTGGGCACTATTACGCTTGTATCAAACGAGCATCTGGTACCTGGGAAGAACATAACGACCTTAGCTCATCGCGCAGAACAATGGCCATTACCAAACGGGATATACTAAAACAACGTCGAACCCCATTGCTATTCTACGTCCAAACTTAGATTAAGGCTCCAGTTCTACTCAGCATGGCAGTATATTGATTCAATTTACTCTCAATTGTTCAAAGATAAAAAAAAGTCCGGAAAAGTTCGAAACATTGAGATATGAACAAAACAATGGATATAAAAAATAACAAAAATCATTTTCAAAAATGCAATGAACATGAAAAAAATTAAAAAAAAATTAAAACATTCATTGAAAAAATACAAAAAAAAATAAAAAAAAATAAAAAAAAAGTAAAAAAATGAAAAAAAAATAAAAAAATATATATATATATAAATTTAAAAAAAAACAATGAAACCGGTTTTCCGCCACGTCCTCGTCGTCGGTTTTGGGTGATGCCAAGAGCGGAACAAAAAAATACAAACAGCTACGTACGGAAAAAACTATTACACGAAACGATGAGAAAATAAACACTACTAGCATTAATTATTAAATTTTGACGTTTCGAGTAATGTTCTAGTCCCTAGAGCCGAAATTACTCAGTCGAAATCACTCCAAAACGAGTTTTGCTCAACTTGATCGATTCCAATCAACTTTCGTTCTACTACAATCGGAAATTCTTCCACTACAAACCTCTACGAGCATCTTTGCGTCATTTTTGACGTTTGTAGTAGTAGTCTAGTCTTTACAACCGCAGTAATTCAGTCAAAATAACTCCAAAACGAGTTTTACTCAACTTGATCGATTCCAATCAACTTCCGTTCTACTACAATCGGAAATTCTTCCACTACAAACCTCTGCGAACATCTATTAGGCATTTTCGACGTTTGTAGTAGTCGTCTAATCTCCACAACCGGAGTAATTCAGTCGGAATCACGATAAAAATGAGTTTTGCTTTATTTGGTCGATTCCAATCAACTTCCGTTCTACTACAATCGGAAATTCTTCCACTACAAACCTCTACGAGCATCTTTTAGTCATTTTTGACGTTTGGAGTAGTAGTCTAGTCTTTACAACCGCAGTAATTCAGTCAAAATAACTCCAAAACGAGTTTTACTCAACTTGATCGATTCCAATCAACTTCCGTTCTACTACAATCGGAAACTCTTCCACTACAAACCTCTACGAGCATCTTTGCGTCATTTCTGACGTTTGTAGTAGTAGTCTAGTCTTTACAACCGCAGTAATTCAGTCGAAACGACTCGAAAACGAGTTTTACTCAACTTGATCGATTCCAATCAACTTCAGTTCTACTACAATCGGAAATTCTTCCACTACAAACCTCTGCGAACATCTATTAGGCATTTTCAACGTTTGTAGTAGTCGTCTAATATCCACAACCGGAGTAATTTAGTCGGAATCACGATAAAATGAGTTTTGCTTTATTTGGTCGATTCCAATCAACTTCCGTTCTACTACAATCGGAAATTCTTCCACTACAAACCTCTACGAGCATCTTTGCGTCATTTTTGACGTTTGTAGTAGTAGTCTAGTCTTTACAAACGCAGTAATTCAGTCAAAATAACTCCAAAACGAGTTTTACTCAACTTGATCGACTCCAATCAACTTCCGTTCTACTACAATCGGAAATTCTTCCACTACAAACCTCTACGAGCATCTTTGCATCATTTTTGACGTTTGTAGTAGTAGTCTAGTCTTTACAACCGCAGTAATTCAGTCAAAATAATTCCAAAACGAGTTTTACTCAACTTGATCGATTCCAATCATTTTCAGTTCTACTACAATCGGAAATTCTTCCACTACAAACCTCTGCGAACATCTATTAGGCATTTTCGACGTTTGTAGTAGTCGTCTAATCTCCACAACCGGAGTAATTCAGTCGGAATCACGATAAAAATTAGTTTTGCTTTATTTGGTCGATTCCAATCAACTTCCGTTCTACTACAATCGGAAATTCTTCCACTACAAACCTCTGCGAACATCTATTAGGCATTTTCGACGTTTGTAGTAGTCGTCTTATCTCCACAACCGGAGTAATTCAGTCGGAATCACGATAAAAATGAGTTTTGCTTTATTTGGTCGATTCCAATCAACTTTCGTTCTACTAAAACCAGAAATTCCTCCACTACTAACCTCTCCGAGCATGTTTGAGTCATTTTTGACGTTTGTAGTAATCGTTCAGTCTTTACCACCGGAGTAAGTCAGTCGATATACCTCCAAAACGAGTTTACTCAACTTGATCGATTCCAATCAACTTCCGTTCTACTACAATCGGAAATTCTTCCACTACAAACCTCTACGAGCATCTTCGAGTCATCTTCGACGTTTGTAGTAGTAGTCTAGTCTTTACAACCGCAGTAATTCAGTCAAAATAACTCCAAAACGAGTTTTACTCAACTTGATCGATTCCAATCAACTTCAGTTCTACTACAATCGGAAATTCTTCAACTACAAACCTCTGCGAACATCTATTAGGCATTTTCGACGTTTGTAGTAGTCGTCTAATCTCCACAACCGGAGTAATTCAGTCGGAATCACGATAAAAATGAGTTTTGCTTTATTTGGTCGATTCCAATCAACTTCCGTTCTACTACAATCGGAAATTCTTCCACTACAAACCTCTCCGAGCATGTTTGAGTCAGTTTTGACGTTTGTAGTAGTAGTCTAGTTTTTACAACCGCAATAATTCAGTCAAAAGAACTCCAAAACGAGTTTTACTCAACTTGATCGATTCCAATCAACTTCAGTTCTACTACAATCGGAAATTCTTCCACTACAAACCTCTGCGAACATCTATTAGGCATTTTCGACGTTTGTAGTAGTCGTCTAATCTCCACAACCGGAGTAATTCAGTCGGAATCACGATAAAAATGAGTTTTGCTTTATTTGGTTGATTCCAATCAACTTCCATTCTACTACAATCGGAAAGAAGAGAGTGTGTGAGATCAAGAGTGCGGAGCGAGCCACTATCGCAAACTGTCACATATCACGTACCTCTGTATCAAAAATTATAATAACTGGTAAAAATTACCCATCCGCGTCGTAAAATAGGATACGTGTGAAGCCCTGTGAGTTTGGAGCTTAATTATCTAAAATTCCGTAAAAACTATTCAAATTCTGTGATTTTACAAGTGTTAACAAAATAACTAGACGCTAATTCAAATCTGCCAATAAGTGAACGGCCAGCTGATCGACCGCTACGTTCCATTTTGAACCGTAACGCTTGGAGTTACGAGCTACGAGTATTGGAAAGGCCGCTAACACGATAAGTAGTTTTATAATTTAAATCATTTTGAGCATTCCGGCAAAAATGAACTGCAGCGCTTGCAAGAAATCCATAAAATATGAAACAGAAATACTAACATGCACTAGCTGCTTGATGAAGTATCACTACGCATGTCTTAATATAACTTCAGCATACTACTTAGATAATGTGTTCGAACTAAAAAAGTCGTGGCGATGCCCATCTTGCCAAAATGTCACCTACAGGCGAAATAGGAATGATGACACGCCCGTGAGGAAACTATCTCTGGGCTTAAACGACACTACAATGTCTGCCGACGATTCTTTACTTGGGGATCAGAATAAACAAGACATGTCAACAAAATATGATCATTCACCTACCAACTCGACACACACTGCGCGAGACGAAAACTCAATGTTAGAAAAGATTAGCCTACTTCTAGATAAGAAACTCGAAGAAAATAAAAAATCTATATTAAGCGAGATCAGAAGCACAATAGATTTAATAATTGAACAAAAATCAGATAAATTAAGGAAAGAAGTAGAAAAAAAGACAGATACATTAACAAGCGAGCAATCAATCATCAAAAATCAAATATTAATACTAACTAAAACTATTCAAAAATTGGAAACCGAAAATACTAAATTAAAAGAAGAAACGAAACAGTTAATTTCTAGTTCAAAAAGCACACAACAATATCATACAGATAACTCGAAGAAATTTGTATTATACGGTCTATCTGAATACGAACAAGAAACAGAAATAGAACTCCACCACAAGATAATTAACGTTTTTCAAGATATACTTAATGTAGACCTTACAGGCTACGTTGAGGAATTAACTAGAATTGGAAGGAAAAACCAACAACGTAGACCCATAGTAGTTGAGTTAATAAGCAAAAAGATGGCGAGATACCTACTGCAAAATGGCCAGTTTTTTAGAAATACAGGATTGTTTATATCGGAATACCTCGACGACACAGCCCTACAACACAGAAAGAAGCTGCAAGTAGATCTTCGTGCAGCTCGCCTAGACGGTCGTCACGCCGTCATTAGAAATAATAAACTTATAATAGACGGTACCATCACACACGCATACCTGCATAACCAGACCTCATTGCAACCAGCGCGACAAACACAAAACAAGTCGCCTGGCCCGTATGGTTCCAGAGACAGTAACCAGACTGTCACACAAACACTCACACAACCACGTGCTCATCAACAAAAAAACTGTAATTTTCGTGATTAAATACACTGATTTTAATATTTTATCTCAAAATATGCAAAGTATCTACGGAAAACGTGACACAGTACGAGCTTTTTTGCAAGATAACTATTCAACAATACATGCACTTTGTGTCACAGAAACATGGCTATCCCAAGAAAAACTACAACTGATCGACTTTACTGGTTACAATATAGCATCTGCATTCTGTAGGCAACAGCGAAGGGGGGGAGGAACTTGTATTCTATTACGTGACGACTTCGAGTATACAGAGATAAAGGACATAACGGCTCTGACAATTGAATATTGTATAGAAATTAGTGCCATATTAATTCATAAAATCGATGTTTTACTAGTAACTATATATTGGAATGACAAGCGGAGCGATTTATTCTATACTCAGCTTAATATATTATTAAAACATTTATTAAAAAAATATAATTCAATAGACATGATAATCGTCGGAGACTTTAATATAAATATAATGGAGAACACTAAAGAATCGATTTCATTACTTGACCTAATGCGAGAATATAATTTCAATCAATTTGTAAATAAACCTACTCGTATCACCTGTACTTCGGCTTCTTGTTTGGACCTTGTTTTTTCTAACTCTAATAAAAATAAAATAAATGTTTCAGTACAAGATTTCGGATTTTCAGATCATTTAGGCATTAATATACATATTAAAGATGGGCTGGATTTCAAAAACCAACTCATGGTATGGAAAACCAAAAAAAGACTATTCAACAAACAAAATATGAACAGTTTTAAAAATGAACTAAAAAACATAAACTGGACCGAGATTTTGAATATTAATACAACAAAAACGGTAAACGACAATTATAAAATATTCAATAATACACTATCCGAAATCTTAGACCGCTGTTTGCCTAAAATAATAATAAAACTGAATGTAAACAAAAAATATAATTGGTTAACTCGAGGTATAAAAACTTCTTGTAGGAACAAGCGGCTTTTGAAACCTCTTGTAACATACTGTAAACATCCTATATTAACTAGCCACTATAAATCATATGTGAAATTGCTAAAAAAGACAGTAACCAAATCAAAAAGAAACGAATATATACGCAGAATGAAAACTTCGGATAATAAAACTAAGACAATGTGGAAAATAATAAAAGAACGTACAAATAAAAACATAAAAAAGCATAAAAATAACATTAAACTAAAAATAAATAACAAAATAATTTCAGAACCACAACAAGTAGCAGATGCGTTCAATGAGTACTTCGCATCGGTAGGAAGTGTAGGTGGAGGGAGGCCGGCAGCGCGTGGCCGGTCGCTACTTCAGCCCATTAGTAACTCGATGTTTTTAAGTCCTGCTGAGCCGCGCGAAATATATTTAATAATCAAAAACTTGAAAAGCAAATATAGTTACGGAGTTGACGAACTACCCCCAATCCTAATAAAATACTGCGCTGAAGAACTAACTTTACCGTATTACTTGCTGATCAACCAATCCTTCACAGAGGGTTCGTTCCCAGATCATTTGAAAAAAGCTCTAGTTAAACCAATCCATAAAAAATCTTCCAAATTAGAACCTAGTAATTACAGGCCAATAGCACTCCTACCTACCTCTTCAAAGATTTTTGAAAAGGTAATGCTAACGCGTCTTAACTCTTTTTGCGAAAAATTTGAAATCCTCGATGACTCTCAAAATGGATTTAGAAAAAACCGCTCAACTATTTTGGCAGTATATAAATTAATTAACGAAATTTTGAACACCATAAATGATAAAAAATACGCAATTGGCATCCTTTTAGATATGACGAAGGCATATGATAAAGTTCAGTACGACATACTTTTAGATAAATTATATGGTATAGGCATACGCGGTATAGCACACCAATGGTTCAGCTCTTATCTAAAAAATCGCGAACAGTGTGTAGAAATTGAAAATTTTGACCCTAACACTGGTATGATAGATATAGCTAGATCAACCCCAACGCCAATCAATAATTCAATTCCCCAAGGAAGCGTCGCTGCATGCATCTTATTTTTAATTTATATTAACGACCTTCCGAAAATAATAAATGAACCCTGTGTACTTTTTGCAGATGATATCTCTATCTTGACATCGTGTAATAGAAATAATAATTTGAATGAAAAACTCACTGACATATTTAATAATATAATTAATTGGATGACCGACCACAACCTTGACTTAAACTTCTCAAAAACAGCAATCATACAATTTAGACCCCATCAAAAAGCCCCTCTTGACATCAACTTTTCATATAATAATATTAAATTAGAATGTGTAGACGCAGCTAATTTACTAGGCATAGACATTGATACGCATGTAAATTGGAAAAGTCACATAAAAAAAATAAAAGCTAAATTGTCAAGTTTCACATACGCACTTAGGGAACTACGCCGTGCTACTAACTTAGACACAGCTTTAACAGCCTACTACGCATACGCATTTTCGTGGCTCAGCTATGGCATCACTCTCTGGGGCAATAGTGTAGACGCCACAGATCTCTTTGTTGTTCAGAAGAAATGCATCCGTATCCTCGCCAATATCAAACTCCCAGACATCAGTATACCAAATTTCCATAGACCATATTTTATTCAATATAAAATTTTAACTATCGCCTCTCTATATATATTTGAAAATTGTAAATTTGTTAGAAAGTACCCACAATTTTTTAGAAAATTAGTTGAAAACCGAAACTATCGAATACGGTCTAACTATAAACATAAATTAATGTTACCGACATCTAAATTAACAATGCATAGCTCCGGCCCAAATCCAATGGCCATCAAAATATATAATAAACTACCAGTACAGATAAAGGATATAGAAAATGAAAATAAATTTGACAAAACCCTAAAAAACATGTTGCTAGCAAAATGTTATTATAGCATAAACGAGTATTTAGAAGACAAATCAATTATGGAATAAATCGATCCGCTCCGCACTATATTGCCATACCCAATCAGGGTTATTATTATGTATTACCTAATTTAAACATGCTACCTAACATCTGTATGTGAACTTCATAATAATTATGCAATAAATTATTGAGTATTGAGTATTGAGTATTGAGTATTGAAATTCTTCCACTACAAACCTCTACAAGCATCTTTACGTCATTTTTGACGTTTGTAGTAGTAGTCTAGTCTTTACAACCGCAGTAATTCAGTCAAAATAACTCCAAAACGAGTTTTACTCAACTTGATCGATTCCAATCAACTTCCGTTCTACTACAATCGGAAATTCTTCCACTACAAACCTCTACGAGCATCTTTGCGTCATTTCTGACGTTTGTAGTAGTAGTCTAGTCTTTACAACCGCAGTAATTCAGTCAAAATAACTCCAAAACGAGTTTTACTCAACTTGATCGATTCCAATCAACTTCCGTTCTACTACAATCGGAAATTCTTCCACTACAAACCTCTGCGAACATCTATTAGGCATTTTCAACGTTTGTAGTAGTCGTCTAATATCCACAACCGGAGTAATTCAGTCGGAATCACGATAAAAATGAGTTTTGCTTTATTTGGTCGATTCCAATCAACTTCCGTTCTACTACAATCGGAAATTCTTCCACTACAAACCTCTCCGAGCATGTTTGAGTCAGTTTTGACGTTTGTAGTAGTAGTCTAGTTTTTACAACCGCAATAATTCAGTCAGTCAGTTTGACTGCCTCGGTGGCTCAGTTGGTAGTGATCCTACTTTCTGTGCTTGGGGGCGTGGGTTCGATTCCCATATAGGACAAACATTTGTGTGATGAACATTTGTGTTTGTTCTATGTCTGGGTGTTAATATCTATTTAAGTATGTATTTAAAAATATATATGTATGTATATCAGTCTCTGGCAGCCATATTACAAGCTTTGCTTAGTTTGGGGTCAGATGACCATGTGTGCAATAATGTCCCAGATATTTATTTATTTATTTATTTATTTATAAAAGAACTCCAAAACGAGTTTTACTCAACTTGATCGATTCCAATCAACTTCAGTTCTACTACAATCGGAAATTCTTCCACTACAAACCTCTGTGAACATCTATTAGGCATTTTCGACGTTTGTAGTAGTCGTCTAATCTCCACAACCGGAGTAATTCAGTCGGAATCACGATAAAAATGAGTTTTGCTTTATTTGGTCGATTCCAATCAACTTCCGTTCTACTACAATCGGAAATTCTTCCACTACAAACCTCTACAAGCATCTTTACGTCATTTTTGACGTTTGTAGTAGTAGTCTAGTCTTTACAACCGCAGTAATTCAGTCAAAATAACTCCAAAACGAGTTTTACTCAACTTGATCGATTCCAATCAACTTCCGTTCTACTACAATCGGAAATTCTTCCACTACAAACCTCTACGAGCATCTTTGCGTCATTTCTGACGTTTGTAGTAGTAGTCTAGTCCTTACAACCGCAGTAATTCAATCGAAACGACTCGAAAACGAGTTTTACTCAACTCGATTGTTTCTGATCAACTTTCTTCCTACTACAAACGGAAAACCACCGGAGTAATTCAGTCGACATCACTCCAAAATGAGTTTTACTCAATTTGATCGATTCAATCAATTTCTGTTTTAACAGAATCCACTACAAACCTTGAATCAGGCAACAGGTTGAATGATGAATAACCATTGTAAAAAAAATAAAAAAATAAAAATTACAAAATAAAAAAAAAAAAATTACAAAAAAAAAAAAAAAAAACTACAAACGAAAATTCGTTCACTACAAACAACTACTAACGATTTCCCATACAAATCAACCGTTAGAATTGAATTTTTTCAAATCTGGGGGTGGCTATTTTTGGTTGACCCATAAAATTTTTTTGGTCAAACTACAAACAAAATTTTTTTCACTACAATCAACTACATACCAAGCTCTTCAAGAATGCGCAAAAAAAAATTAGATTTTTGCAAGTAGGGTGCCAGGTCCACATAGGTGACGTCTACTGCTGGACATAGGCCTCCCCCAGCGATTTCCTGTAGGGCCCCTGCGGTTTCCCTGCGGTCTCCTTTAGGACGTCCGTCCATCTTGTGGGTGGACGTCCTAGGCTGCGCTTACCAGTCCGTGGTCTCCATTCGAAAACCTTTCGGCCCCGTTGGCTATATGTTCTGCGTGCCCTGCCCACTGCCACTTCAACTTGCTAATCCGTCGGGCTATTTTGGTAACTTTCGTTCGTCTACGGATCTCCTCATTTCTGATTCGATCTCGTAGAGAAACCCCGAGCATAGCCCTCTCCATAGCTCGTTGTGCGACTTTGAGCTTGCTAAGAGAGACCACGTTTCAGTTCCGTATGTCATCACTGGCAACACACACTGGTTGAAGATTGTCGTCTTAAGGCACTGAGGTATTTTGGACGAGAAGACGTTACCGAACGCTGCCCAGCCGAGTTGGATTCATCGATTGACCTCTTTTTACATATTTTTATTTTAAATATTATAACAAATGCGACTTACTTATGTGATAATATTGTTATTGTCAAATTTGTCATAAACCTTAGCTTTTGTACTACTACTACTAAACTACTATGGTGCAACCAAGCCTTAGTTATTATTATTTCTCTAAATTCACCCCCAGCCTCGGCGGGTAATAGGTCACTAGGGAGGAAAGGCTTGGTAGGGCTTCGAAGGTCAGGCCGGGCCCTCACTGACTCAGCAGCGTGTAGGAGTGTCGTGACGTCACCGACAATATTTTAAGAGTTGATTTGTCTTTAACTTGGCGACAATTTGTGCGGTTCTGGCAAACTATACCAAATACATATTTTGGTTATAAATAGTTTTGGATATTATTAAGTTATAATGTAATTTTAGAAACATGATTGGTAACATTTTCTCGATAGGATATTTCGGTGAAAACAGGCCTTCTAAAACATGTAATCTACTCCCACCTGGAGACCAACGGGTATTTACCACCCTAACAGGAAGTTGATTGGAGTTGGTGGTGATAGAGAAAACCCTGTCTTTACGTACTAACATTAGCTTTTTATATATATATTTAGATTATTATCTTTATATTAAAGAGACAAAACCGCCCACTTACGTATTTGAGTCATAGCCAGCGAGTTTCCGATCCGAAATCAGACTACAAAGCGGGCAGAAGCCACCCGACTACCTAATTGATAATCTAATTAGGTAGTCATTTAAATATGCTTAAGTAACAGTTGCGTAACTGACCGTTAGTGAACCAGAAATTATGCCAGTGACACGAGCACTGGAGGATAAAACTTGGAAATCGATTTTAAGAATGTATGTGTCGTCATTGTGTATGGACCCGGGTATGTCTTAAAACTGCGACCAGAACCACCGGAGGATGGGCAGCAGCGTCCTAATAGTACACGGTGAACGTACTGCGATCCCCAAGCCGCCTGCGAAGCGTAGGGATAATGGCAACACCCCTCTCTATGAGGGAGGCCTTGTCCAACAGTGGATGTTAATTGGCTGATGATGTGTGTTGTCATTTGGGTTGCGTTGCATCAATTTACGCGGTTATGGCTAACAGTTTTTCAAATTTATATTTTGGTTATACATAGTTATATAAATAAGTGAATTTAATGTAATTTTAGAAACATGATTTCATAAATTTTTCTTGATAGAATAATTCGGTGAAAACAGGCTTTCTAAAACACGTTTTTAGTTTTATCTCCGAGTCTAGAAGTTCTTGACAATTCAATTTTTCATATTCTAATGTTCATATATATAATGTAATTTAATGTAAATTCTTATTATTCAAAATTTAACTACAGTCAAAACCATTTACTGCGACATCGTTTAGAACAACATGCCGGTTATAATAACCTATCGATTTGTTTGCATGATACACATTAAACATCACCGGTTGTTACGACTATCGGTTTATACGACTGAATATGAGCAGTCCCTTCCGTTTTGTTCTATGTCTGGATGTTAATATCTATTTAAGTAAGTATTTAAAAATATATATGTATGTATATCAGTCTCTGGCAGCCATATTACAAGCTTTGCTTAGTTTGGGGTCAGATGACCGTGAGTGCAGTAATGTACCAGATATTTATTTATTTATATTTAAATACACTATTATAGCACAATATAGGTACTCAAATGAATATTTATAATAATTTTAATTTTTTACCCTTTTTGTAATAGATTTGACATTGTAACAACTGTTATTAATAAATTGATTTTGATTAAAATATTTTTTCACGTCGTGTAGGCGCGCACATTAGACCGTTTTGCAAGAAGATCGTTATCGTGCAAAACGGTCTAATGTGTGGCGCCGGCATTACAGAGCTTCACGATCGTAAGCGCCAGTGCGAACCACAAAAGAACCACGAATTGGAAAGTGCAGTGAAACCACGGTGAATCACGTTAACTTGATCGATCACTCGACAAGTAATGGGTATTGGATAGATAGGTAAAGGCCGCAACGAATCAAAGCTTCATTATTTTTTAAATGAAGTTACTTCCGTTTAATCTGAGCCGTGTTCTCAAATGATTCTTCATGACAACATCGTCTTCTTGTTATTCAACCGCCAAGCAGTAGTGTGCAAACACTACTGTGTTCCGGATTGAAGGGCAATGTTTCCAGCGAAATTACAGGGCACAGAGATTTGTAATCTTATATCTCGGGGTGACGATCGCAGTGCATTGCCATCCAGGGTTTTGAACTGTTGAAGTTCAAAATTCTGAGTGGCGTTGGGCTGTTATGGGCAAGCGTGAAGAGCCATCAGGCGAGCGATTTCGCTCGTCTTCGTCGCTCAGTATCATAAAAAAAACACTTGTATATAACTACGGCCACAGGATACATAATGTACGGCGTTGTGCTGAAGCAAAAATAACCGCAAAATGCTAAATCTTTATTCGATACTTGCTCGCAAAATGTTATTTTCACTTAGAAGAAACGAGAACCATAAAAGCCCTCTCATGGGGTCGTTGCAGTCCTGGATTTGTCAATAGGCCATAAAGGCCGCGGCCTAGGGGCGGCAGCGTCCTAGGGGCGGCAGATTTTAGAGGAAGCTCTAAAATGATTATTTGAGAAAGGTACATGGGGCGGCGGAAATAAAGTGGCCTACACTCGTAAAAAATATAAATCCGGCACTGCGTTGGGAAGTAAAAACAAGTATGACAAGCTGTCTTACGTACCTGCAAACTTATCAGTAGTTGTATGAGGAATGCCACTATCGCATTTTCTGATCAAAACTATTAGCTACTATTGTGGAAAATTTGAGTTCCATCATTTGACCAACTTGACAGATAAAGTTTGTCGCTCTGTACGCGTGCCACGACATTTTCGCCCAGTGACGTCACGCTGCCATGAGGGTTGATAGCAATAAAGGGAGGCACTGATACTATCTACCCCTGCGTTTTTATGGGGAATGGAGACTTCACCTGTATTGGGGAATATCGATTTTGTATCAATAGGATGTTGAACTTTTTGACCAACTTCCAAAAAGGAGAAGGTTCGAAATTCGACTGTTTTTTTTTTAATGTTTGTTACCTCAGAACTTTCGACTGGGTGAACCGATTTTGATGTTTTTATTTATTTGAAAGTTGGTGCTTCCCGTGTGGTTCCATTTTAATTTGGTTCAGTTCTGAATTTTTTTATGAAGTTCGTTTTTATATTGATAATTATTTTATGAAGCTGTACGAGACTTGCAAGTTTCTCGCCTGTGCCAGCCAGGGCAGGCCGAAAAGGCGACATCGTTTCATGGTTGATATTCCGAAAACCCTTAAGAAGGGTTAAGTACCCTTCACAATCAAATCAAGTACACCATATAAAAAAGTAACTTATATTTTATACGAAAATATAGGCAGTATAATAGGTGGCCATACCGCCTTAAGCGATTTCTTCCTGGCTACTTTTGCATGGGCATGAACTGAAAGAAGAGTAGAATTGGTGGTGTAGATAATACATCTAATAACATACATACAAATAAATACTGAATTTACAAATAATTATATGTACTTACTAATACATACTATGAATAATACATACATACATACTATAAAGAAAGATAGTGGTTGTAGACAAGGTTCTTAAAAATAGGAAGAGATTTGGCCTGCCTGATAGAAGCAGGCATCTCATTCCACAGCAGGACAGCTTGAACAGTGAAAGATTTACTGTAGGAAAGGTTAGCATGAGAGGAAGAAGGTATCTTAAGTTGAAGGGCACGAGAGGATCGCAAGGAACTAGAGTGAGGTTGAACAAACTTGAAACGTTCTTTCAAGTACAATGGGGTAGAGGGATTAAACAGGATTTTATATAGAAAGGAGAGGAGAGGAGTTCATTGTGTGAACTGTTTGACTAGAATGCGCTGCCTGGTTGGAAGTTTACCTATACAGTGTAAACTCTTTATAACAAAACTCAAGGGACTGAGCATTTTTTATCGTTATAGAGAGTTATCGTTATATGGAGTGAACAAAAAAAACAACCAAATTAACAAGAATTTTTAATATGTACTGATAATACGATAGGTACCCAGTATGCTTGGTCGAAGACCATCACTTCCGAGAAAACAATGCGTCATACTGCACGTGTTCAAGGCAATTAAGGATAACAAAAGCTAGAACGACCTTTCGGAGCTTCAAAGTCTTTTGTTACCTGATAACATAACATAAACAATAATACTGATAATAAATATTTACTGTCTAAAAATATGAACACGTTTCTTCGTAATAGAGAATGGCGTAAGTTGGGCTCACTTCAACGTTACAGGGAGTTTATTATTATAAAGGATAACGTTATAAAGAGTTTACACTGTATTTACAATCTAGGTATGTCTTCTGGCGCGCTCCATCGTAGACCGTATCATCGTGTAACACAATGCGAGGTCGCGGTCAAGCGCTAGTCTATTATCACACTAATATCATATATGTGAAAGTTTGGATGGATGGATGGATGTTTGTTACTCAATCACGCAGAACCGGCTGGATGGATTTGGATGAAATTTGGAATATACATTGCTTATATCTTGGATTAACACATAGGCTACTTTTCATCATCGTCATCATCACTGATTTTCATCACCACGCGGGTGAAACCGCGGGGAGCAGCTAAACACTCAATTTTTTTTTAATGGTGTCACCTTGTCTAGATGTCATGAATATTTCTAAGAAATTATCTTCCCCCATAAAATAGGGTGAATTCTGCCCCCCCCCCCCCCTGTAACCCCTAGAGATAGCGGTGACGTCACTCGTCTAGGTCAACTGGCGCGACTGTCTGGCGCTAGGTTATGAGAGTTTTGGACAAATTCCGTCGACAACATCTCTATTCTCTACATACCTATTATAAAATAATTATAGCAATTTAAAAAAACAAAAAAAAACACGCTTTTAAATCTCTAATCCTGAAGATCCTGGTAACGATAATGGAACGGAAATGAAATGAACGCATAGTCATTAGTCACTAAAAAGTGTGCAAAGTTTCAAATCAATCCGACATTTTGAAAGGGGTGACAATCACGTTCAAAGATTCCGTTACATACATATACATACATACCAAGCTAATAAAAGCGTGTTAAAAACATCAAATGCGTGATCGAGATCGCTGCACCCGGTATTGATTGTGTACGAACTAAAGGTATACATCACTTACCATAATCATAAAAACATTCTTATAGCCGTATAACAGACGTATCGAACTTGGCTGACGAACCGCGTCTGACCAACGGGAGAGAAAAAGTGAGAGTATAATTCCCCTCTCTTTTTCTCTCGATGGTTGACTTCAGTCACGTGTCTGTACGGGTCTTAGGGTCCTTTTCCACCAGAGATGTGAGAGGAAGATGAGCAATGCGCGAGGAAAAAAAATCGACCAATAGGATCGCTTCATTCCGTTTCGCCTGTCCTATTATTGGTTGGTTTTTCCCCGCACACCGCTTAGCTACCTAACACATCTCTGGTGGAAAAATAACCTTATAATAATAACCTTACATTGAGTTTTGTCTCGTTCTCTCGGCTAATGGGAGAGCAAGACAACAATCAATGTAAAGTTATTATAAGAATGTTTTTGAGATTATGGTAACTCAACGGGTCACGTTTTGCTTTGCGGTTTCAAAGAAACACGAGTAGACTAGCAAACTACGAATATATGATAAATTCTAGGTACAATCTAGATATTTCTATAAGCAAATATGTAGGCATAGTGTGAGCCGAGGACATATTGTCTTTCCACTGTTTTTAAAGTGCCTCTATTCGTCTGCAGCTTTCTCGCTCGCACATTTGTACATTATTGACAATATAAAATAACTGAGTGTGAATTTACAAAAAGTGACACACTCAAGTTTTGCTGACTATCATAACATTATAAACAAAAAATGTTTCGTTTCGATATTTTTAATTTGACGGAGTGAAATGGTAACAAGTGTTTTTTTTTCGTTACCATGTTACTCTGTCAAAGTTACTCTGTCAAATCAAAGGAAAAATTGTTGAATACAATTGCCTATCAGTAGGTACATGCAATTTCCAGGCTGTTACGAGCTTTCATTAGAGCATCAGACGGAGAAAAAAAAACGTACATTCTACTAAATCGACTTTGTTTCGTAAATTTTTTTTTATCGAGAAAAGTTTATCCTTTCGTGTTTTGAACCACGGTTTTATCTCAAACACAGATGTATCAAGCCATTAGCAAGCTCAAAGAAGCACAACGAGCTATGGAGAGGGCTATGCTCGGGGTTTCTCTACGAGATCGAATCAGAAATCCGTAGTCAGGAGATCCGTAGACGAACGAAAGTTACCGACTTAGCCCACCGGATCAGCAAGTTGAAGTGGCAGATGGCAGGGCACATAGCACGCAGAACGGATGGCCGATGGGGCCGAAAGGTTCTTGAATGGAGGCCACGGACCGGTAAGCGCAGCGTAGGACGACCACCCACAAGATGGACAGACGATCTAAAAGAGACCGCAGGAAAACGCTGGATGCAGGCCGCTTCCAACCGGCCCTTTTGGAAATCGATGGGGAGGCCTATGTCCAGCAGTGGACGACCTATGGCTGAAATGATGATGACAGATGTATCTATGACATGTATTTTTTTCCGGGTCAAATATTGTTACTTACTTAAAACTATTTAAAATTGAAAAACCGTCATATATGGTATAAATATGTAAGATGTCCACGCGGGTAAAACCACGGGACGCCCTAGTCACATTAATAGACAGCAAAGTATTTCACAATGGAGCGCATTAAAGATAACCACTACAATGGGGTAACTGTTATTTAATCTGCGACGAAGGGCCTTAATCGTCTCTGGGCACAAACAAGCAATTGAGGGCAATGAACGGCGTAGAACGACGAACATATCTGGACAGCTATGAGGCTGATTGGTGACAGCAAGTTGGTCGCCAAAAAATTACAAAGCCTCGAACACCGCCGTAGTTTGTCGGTCTATTTTCTACCATACATTTCGGTGAGTGTGCGCAAGAGCTTCACACGTTAAGGTGATATATTTCATGTTTGGCGGGAAATTCAAATTTCAAACAGTTTTTTGGTCCTTGTAGCTTGGCCAGGTAATTATTGTGAAATAGCACAGTGTTTGCGAAAATTGTTGATCGTTCTTTACATTATCATGTACAGCTATTAATCAGTAACTCACCATATTACTTACATTTGGCAATAAACCGTTTGACACAGCAAAAAATTGTTTATTGGCAAATGTATGTAATAATGTGCATTAGAGATAAATACGCGAGTTTGTAAAGAATAATAATCAATTTTCGCAAACATCATGATCGTTTACAATTACCCGGCCTAGCTACAAGAACAAAAAAACTGTTTGAAATTTGAATTTCCCGCCATACGTGAAACGTTTCACCTTAAACTAAACTAACTTGTAACTTTTGCGTCAGGTGTTAAATTTATACCATATGTGTGTTATACATAATTTAACGACATAAATATAGGATCTAATTTAATTTGTTGGTTTTTTTTTTAATGACACTGGGTGACGAGACGAGCGAAGTCGCTCGCCTAATGGCTCTTCACACTTGCCCATAACAGCTCAACGCCACTCAGAATTTTGAACTTCAACAGTTCAAAACCCTGGATGGCAATGCACTGCGCTCGTCAAATCTCTGTGTGCCCTGTAATTTCGCTGGAAACATTGCCCTTCAATCCGGAACACAGTAGTGTTTGCACGCTACTGCTTGGCGGTGGAATAACTGGCAAAGGTGTGGTATTTCCCCAGGTGGAATCCTGCAAAAGAGTCCTACCACTACAAAGACAATATAACAATATCCATGGCTCAAATGGTGACAGTAAAATGTGCAATATCCAATATTATTATATGTATTTAAAATAATTCTCGTAGTTTAAAAAACAAAAACGTAACTTAATCTCATAATCTTAAACTGGTTTTAACAGACTTCAAAAAAGGAGATGGTTCTATGTTCCACTGTTTTTTTGTTTGATACGCGATTACTCCACCAATTATGAATTGATTTTGATGATTTCTTTTTAACCGACTTCCAAATAGGAGCAGGTTCTCAATTCGACTGTTTTTTAATTGTTTGTTACCTCAGAACTTTCGACTGGGTGAACCGATTTTGATGATGTAATTTATAATGTTATCCTTGTTGTTTTTAATAAAGAGTTATTGTATTGTATTGTATGATAATTTTTTTTATTTGATAGCTGGTGTTTCCGTGTGGTCCCATTTCAATTTGGTCCAGTTCTGATTTTTTTATGAAGTCTGTATTTTATTTGTTTGGTAGGCCCACAGACCAAAATTTTTTTCCTAAATTTATGGGTAGGCCATACTTCAGAGGTGGGCCCATAAATTAATTTCATCAAAATCGGTTTATTACTTAGTTTGGTTTTTAAATTAAAATTACTGAAAAAATATGTCAATCTAGTAAACAAAACGTATTTACAAATTTTTAAGAATGTTTTTAATTATTATTATTTTTCGCTTTTGTCATTTCCTTGCCCCTTGCTATGTAGTATTTGGTGCCTAGAATAACCGCTTCTTTCTTTACCCCAGGGCCGCCGCTGCCTGTGCTTCTAAATCATTGATTAGTAAGATTGTTGATCTTGCACAATGCGTGAGGAATTCAGAACATTTCCTGGTCGCGAGAATGTTAACTGCAGCCATTGAGGGTTAAATTGGATGTCACGCTTAGCCGTTATATCTATTGAGAGATTAGTTGGCTACTTCCGTGCATCGCGGCCGTTCGCAACCGCGCGCGTCTGACGCGCGCAGCTGATGCGACACTTCGCCTGCTTAACTTCGGTGATCATACAAGAACAGGTGGTGAACAGAAATTGGACACCAACTCGCACATGGCCATAATTTATTATTTGTTGTTATACTTTAGAGTGCATAACTATAATAAACACTGTTTTAAACTATCACGGTTGTTCACTAAAGTTTACCGTGATAGTTACCGTCTTCCCGTGAACATGGTGCATGTAACTGCGCCGAAATATCGGGAGCTCCTTCCACAACCTTACCACGGTAAATATCCCGTAAATAATCATTTAACTTCATAACTATAATCATGCCAAGTTTGACACTTGTATGTAATAGCGTTTTCTCATTTAGAGCAAATACAAAATTGGTAATTAATTATTATAGGGACCTCTCTCTAGTTTTTACTTTTTCCGTCTTACTTAAAAATCTTTCTACATTCTTGAGAGACCTTTGATCTGCGGATCAAGCGAAATTCTTACCTAAAACCAAAAAAAAAGTTGCGAGGGCTTTGAAAGCGCTCTCAATAGCTGTCAAAATTTTACCACTGGCCGGACGTTGTTAAGAGACCTTTGCGAGGCAATATGGCGGCTTTTTAACCAATCAGCATAGATCACAGTATATATCGGCCAATCAGCATTTAGCTGATTGAATCACATTCTTTTAGGTTGTTTTTTTGTTGTTAGGCTAAGTTTTGTGGTTATTTATCATGGATTTGCGCAATTTCCGAAGGGATGTGGACATGTTACGCCAATTTAGAGCTCCCGCGTTGAAAAGAAGGGTAAGCCAGAGAATTAAGGCGTGATCCGATACATGGTATATATGATTTATCGGATGATGAATTTCGGCTGAGGTACCGTTCCAGTAATGAAAATATCCGCCGGATTTCTGACTTGCTGAGAGCAGACCACGGAACACTATTCTACAGGTGAATCTGCGAGGTGGCGGCATCCCTGTGGAACTGCAAGTAATGGCAGTAATCAGATATTGGGGCCACCATGAGGTAGATAAAAAATACTTATTTTGTTCAAGTTTCGTGTTATGCAGTATGTATGTGAATCCAAGATAAGTAAGAAAGTTATGTTTTATTTTTAGATCCAAGAAGACTGCGCGGATTGAGCCAGCAGACGCTGTCACGTGTGGCCCGCAAAGTAGCAATAGCGTTGGCTCCCAAAAGTTCCTAGTAGGTACATAAAAATGCCTTTGAATATGATGGAAAAAGCCAACGCTATCAGCAAGTTTGAAGCTATTTGCGGCCTTCAAGGGATTATGGGTGCAATAGATTGCATGCACCTAGAAATAATGAAGGAGACGTTGGCCCGTATCACATCAACAGAAAGAGACATTTCTCTATCAATACCCAAGTAAGTACATATCTTGCACAATGCCATTCCAGCTTGTATATTATAATCCATGTCGGTATTCGTAGAACGGCATGCAAGATTTTATAGTCACGCATAGCTTTCTAACCCTGCCGCACACTGCTACTGTGTTAGGAAGACAAGGTCAAGTCCCAGCAGTGGGAACTCATGTTTATAGGTATTATGATAAATCACATGTGTCACTGACACTGCTGGGTGCAGCTAGTTATCAGTAAATAATTTTTAAATGTAAAAAACGATTTTCAGGTTGTCTGTGATGCTGACCTTAAAATATGTGACATCGTGGCACTGGAGGCAGCACACATGATGCGTTTTAACAACCGGCATATCCGAACCCGCAATGTTGTTGAAAGGTACTTCAGTGTATTGAAGCAGCGATTTCTGATATTGCTGAAATTGATGAGGGGTAACTATGCCAATATCAAAACTACGATAGTGCTGTTCTGCACAATTTGGCGATTCTTTACAAAGAACTAGGTGAGTTACTCTTTTTTTTATTAGCTTTGCATCTAGCATCTCAGCTTTTTGTTCGAAGAGGATCGGAGAGAGGGTTAAAATAAAAATAGCCTTTATTCTCTGATCCAATTACACAATTATATACTAGTTATACTTACTACTTAATTTAAAAAAAAACAATACTTAATTCTAAAAAAAATTGTTTGTAATACCAGTTTCAGAATCAGGTTGTCCTCACTGGACATAGGCCTCCTCTAGAAGTGGCCATTTCTCCCTATCTCTGGCTATTATGCGCCACCCTTTTGGTAGGTCAGCCTCCCACCTTCTATGTGGTCGTCCCCATGATCTCTTCCCATCTCCGGGGAACCACAATATGACCTCTTTGATCCATTTTTGTTTAGGGGGTCTGACTACATGTCCTATCCAATGCCATTTTAGTCACTTGATTTTCTGTGAGACATCTGTCACGCATGTGGCCTTCCATATTCTGGTCAGTCTTCACTTGTCCTTCAGCTTAATGGGCAACATGCTTCTCTCCATTCCTTGTTGACATACCTTGAGTTTTTGGGTGCGAGCCCTTGTCAGGCTCCAGGTTTGGCACCCATAGGTAAGTATTGGTAGAATACACATGTTGTACACTTTACGCTTGGAAGGCATTGGGATTTCTTTGTTCTTCAGTTTTTTTTAGTGTAGTGAGCTCAGGTGTAAATAACAAACAACACCTGGGCTCGTTACTGGAGAAAGGGTTACATTCTGTTAAATCTACTGCTTCATCCCACTGGTAGTCTCAGGGTGCTTTGTGTGACAGTGGACATAATTGTATCCACCCGTTGTCCCACCAAAATAAGTTTTAAATGTCTGGCTATTTATTTTTCTATTAATTCATTAACATTTCTCAGAATCTCCACTCTCAAATGACTAGATATAGGGACATTGTAGTGCATTGAATATGACAATCTCCTTTTTTTAACCGACTTCAAAAACGGAGGAGGTTCTACTGTATTTTATTATGTATGTTCACCGATTTCTCCACCAATTATGAATTGATTTTGATGATTCCTTTTTTGTTTGGTAGGTCTTACTTCAGAGGTGGTCCCATATAAATTTCATCAAAATCAGTTAAGTAGTTTGGCTTTTAAATGAAACTACTACTACTCACTGAAAAAAATATGTCATCCAAGTAAACAAAACTGCGTATTTACTAATTTTGAAGTCGGTTTTTTTAATTGATTATTTATTTCCTCAGATACAGCACAACTTTAACATGAAGAAATGACAAACAACGAGGACATTATCGATGATGACGTTGGCCGAATAAGTCAAAGCATTTTTATGGAAAATAATTTATTATAAAATATATTACACTTACACAAAAACTAAACATGTATTTTAATTAAAAATCTTACATAAGAGCATAGATTTTAAATATGTAATCAAATACTAAACATATTTTCAGTACTAATTCTCTCATAGTATTTTTATAATTATATTAAATAGGTATGTATTTTTGATTAACTTTACTCTCGAGGTCTAGCCCGGATATTTGATAGGCATTGGTGGAGCTGAAGCCAACCCCAAGAGTCCCTAATTCTAATTCAAAGTTAGGGTGACAAGACCTGCACTGACACTGGCTGGGGTGTATTGTGCATTTAGCTAAACACATTTACATAAACCAGCCAAGCTCCTAAGATAACAGAGCAAGGCTTTGGGTCGCTGCCTAAACTATTCTATCCCTATTTTGCCAGGTGTTTTGGTATTGGAGACTTGTGGTTTTTTTATTTTCTTCAAGGAGTCTCGACTTGAATCATGTCTTCTGTGGCCTTGCAATAGTACATGCTACATGGACTCGTTTTCGTGTAGAAAGCTCGACAGCACCTAAAAAAACATAATAACATTAGAACACATGACAGAGTTTTGACTTCCTACCTGATTGCACAAGTATATGGCAAGCAGGATCAATTTGCGAACCACTATAGCTGTGGGTAAAGACTTCGGCACGCCTTAATTAAATCTTATCATATTTTTTTTGTCACAATCCGGCTCCAACTCAGCATGATGCCGGTTGTAAACAACCGACGCTGGTCTTCCGTTGGGCCGGCAGGTGACTCCACGCACGAACGTACCACACGGCACGTGCACAAACTAACTAAATGCTTAATTTATTGAATATTTAACTAAACGAGCAATTATTAGACTGCCCCAGTGGCTCAATTGCTAGTGAACCTTCCTTCTGCGCTTATTGGCGCGGGTTCGAGTCCCACCTACAACAAACTTTCATGTGATGAACAATTGTGTTTGTTCCATGTCTAGGTATTAATATCCATTTAAGTATGCATTTAAAAATACACAGAGGGAGTGGTCTCGGATTCTAATTGTCGCGAGGAACACTGAAGTACAAGCAACAGATGGTAGAAGTAACATGTTTATCTATTTTTTATTTATTTGAAGAACCAAGGTTTTGGAGGAATTGTAGGTTGTATTTGGCCATAAATATTGCCTGTGGTGTTCTTAGACCTCTGGCAGGCCATATTCCAAGTAGTTGTGGTTGGCAAACAGAGGAAAGATCATGGGTCATGTTAGAATAACGCCTTGGCATAATGAATCGAATTTGAAACAAGGAATGGTGCGTGGCCTGCAATCCAAAACTCTTGGACCTCTTTTATAATAGATCATGTTAATTCGTGCATTTTTAAGGGTCAGCATACAACTAAAACTTGGTAATTACCTTTTCCTGTTCACTCCAATTTATGAAGCGATTTTTTTTTACGAGCTCCATTTCTAATCCTTTTTATCCTTAAATTTCGGCTCCAGCAGAGTGTTTTCGCTACTGAATGCTGAAATCGAAACTGTTCACTGTTGAAATCGGCTTGTTTTCACTAACACAAGTTAAAATATTATTTATTTATACAGAAAATGCGCAAAAATTTAACCCAGATTGACACACGCGTGCTCTGAGTACCGTCAAATTTGACACCTGACATTGACATTCATATTACCACTGACGTAAAAATCAAAATTTTCATACATTATTCGTTCAACAAGAATTTTAGTCGATTATTTTTGCTATAGTCTGCGCCAACTGAATGATTTTTGTTTCTCTGTGGGTATTTTATCTGAGAGAGGGATAAAATAGGTTTATGCAGATATATGGGTGAAAAAAAGTTGATCCTGGATCAAGTCTTAAAACGCCTCGCAATTGAGAGAGGTTTGCGAGAGGATTATTGTGAAGATTTTTAAGTAAGACGGTTTGTCTTTATCTAGACGCGCGGGAGCACGTCAGAGCCAAGCTCGAGCAGTACATGCACAATTCGTATATTCGAACTAGCCAAGTCAGACCTTAGGCTTCAATATAGTATCCTAAGTTAGATATCACTTCTTTTGTCGTTGAAGTCAACAACCAAAGCAAATACCATAATATTCACTTGGCTCTAATTTCACATTTATGTTTTTGATGGAATTATTATTTCTTAGTTAATCCACTGTAACATTACATAATTCTGTGAAGATTAGTTCATCAGGCTATCTATTACAGTTCGAAAGGTACAGCCGGTAGGACGGACAGACAGACAGACAGCATAGGCTTAGTAACAGAGTCCCGTTTAAATCCTTTGGTAATGGAACCCTAAAAAAACAGCTGTTCCATAGAAAAAGGTCGTTGACACTGTCAAAATTAATGGATCAGCATTATTTTTTTCAGATTTCATGGTTTTCCTTATCATAATAGTAGTTAACATAACGTTGACCCCCTTTCGGCTAAACAAAGCATTTGTTTAACCCTACATATGTGTTTCAGAAAACTAGAATTAGATTACAATTAGCACATAGCTTTCTCTGAAATAACTAAATTTGCAAATTAATTAAGATCAAGAAACTAGGACATGTGAAACTAGAAACTAGCAATTTTTACTTGATAATGGAAAAGCCAAAACGAGGCTAATATAGTGTGTAGCTGCTTTATCTCGTTTCATGCTGTATCTCGACTTTTTCCAAATTAGTCTGATGCATTTGCACAAAGGTTCTTGAGTGGAGACCACGAATCTGAAGACACAGCATAGGTAGACCTCGTTCTAAATGGACTGACGAAAATGTGAGATTCGCGAGCATCCAGTGGATGCAGAAGGCAGGATGTTGTTCAGTGTGAAGGTTAAAGGCGGAGGCCTATGTTCAGCAGTGGACGTCTTCTGGCTGATGATGATGATGATGATTTGTACGATGTACAGTGAGGCAGAAAATATAGATAAAACTCATTTTGACACATTTATAAAGTTTATACAAAAGATAAAAAAAAATCACATTGATAAACCATAGACGAAGACGAAAGTATTTTTTTTTTATCAAAGTCTAGTTTTTAGTTTCTTCGTCATTATTATTAGACTGCCTCGGTGGCTCAGTTGGTAGTGAACCTACTTTCTGCGCTAGGGGGCGTGAACAGAAATTGGACACCAACTCGCACATGGCCATAATTTATTATTTGTTGTTATACTTTAGAGTGCATAACTATAATAAACACTGTTTTAAACTATCACGGTTGTTCACTAAAGTTTACCGTGATAGTTACCGTCTTCCCGTGAACATGGTGCATGTAACTGCGCCGAAATATCGGGAGCTCCTTCCACAACCTTACCACGGTAAATATCCCGTAAATAATCATTTAACTTCATAACTATAATCATGCCAAGTTTGACACTTGTATGTAATAGCGTTTTCTCATTTAGAGCAAATACAAAATTGGTAATTAATTATTATAGGGACCTCTCTCTAGTTTTTACTTTTTGTCTTTATCTAGACGCGCGGGAGCACGTCAGAGCCAAGCTCGAGCAGTACATGCACAATTCGTATATTCGAACTAGCCAAGTCAGACCTTAGGCTTCAATATAGTATCCTAAGTTAGATATCACTTCTTTTGTCGTTGAAGTCAACAACCAAAGCAAATACCATAATATTCACTTGGCTCTAATTTCACATTTATGTTTTTGATGGAATTATTATTTCTTAGTTAATCCACTGTAACATTACATAATTCTGTGAAGATTAGTTCATCAGGCTATCTATTACAGTTCGAAAGGTACAGCCGGTAGGACGGACAGACAGACAGACAGCATAGGCTTAGTAACAGAGTCCCGTTTAAATCCTTTGGTAATGGAACCCTAAAAAAACAGCTGTTCCATAGAAAAAGGTCGTTGACACTGTCAAAATTAATGGATCAGCATTATTTTTTTCAGATTTCATGGTTTTCCTTATCATAATAGTAGTTAACATAACGTTGACCCCCTTTCGGCTAAACAAAGCATTTGTTTAACCCTACATATGTGTTTCAGAAAACTAGAATTAGATTACAATTAGCACATAGCTTTCTCTGAAATAACTAAATTTGCAAATTAATTAAGATCAAGAAACTAGGACATGTGAAACTAGAAACTAGCAATTTTTACTTGATAATGGAAAAGCCAAAACGAGGCTAATATAGTGTGTAGCTGCTTTATCTCGTTTCATGCTGTATCTCGACTTTTTCCAAATTAGTCTGATGCATTTGCACAAAGGTTCTTGAGTGGAGACCACGAATCTGAAGACACAGCATAGGTAGACCTCGTTCTAAATGGACTGACGAAAATGTGAGATTCGCGAGCATCCAGTGGATGCAGAAGGCAGGATGTTGTTCAGTGTGAAGGTTAAAGGCGGAGGCCTATGTTCAGCAGTGGACGTCTTCTGGCTGATGATGATGATGATGATTTGTACGATGTACAGTGAGGCAGAAAATATAGATAAAACTCATTTTGACACATTTATAAAGTTTATACAAAAGATAAAAAAAAATCACATTGATAAACCATAGACGAAGACGAAAGTATTTTTTTTTTATCAAAGTCTAGTTTTTAGTTTCTTCGTCATTATTATTAGACTGCCTCGGTGGCTCAGTTGGTAGTGAACCTACTTTCTGCGCTAGGGGGCGTGGGTTCGATTCCCATCTAGGACAAACATTTGTGTGATGAACATTTGTGTTTGTTCTATGTCTGGGTGTTAATATCTATTTAAGAAATGTATTTCCAAATATATATGTATGTATATCAGTCTCTGGCTGTCATATTACAAGCTTTGCTTCGTTTGGGGTCAGATGACCATGTGTGCAATAATGTCCCAGATATCCCAGATTATTATCAGCTTATCAATTTCCCACTGCTGGTACTCAGGCCTTCTTTCAGAGAGGGTAGGCCCTA
The DNA here is from genome assembly GCA_949125355.1 of Agriopis leucophaearia. NCBI lineage: Eukaryota > Metazoa > Arthropoda > Insecta > Lepidoptera > Geometridae > Agriopis > Agriopis leucophaearia. Next base: position 6,547,163 of record OX421291.1, on the reverse strand, counting down.
ATCCTCATGCTGACTCAGCTTCGAGCTTTTGAGGTTCTTGGACATACAGATCCTCACGGTGTTTTCCATCACCGTTCTTTAGCGATGGCATCAAAACTGCACATAATTTATTTAGGTACTAAATAAGTGATTGGCGTAGGGCCGTAGTTAAAAATTGGAATAGATATTTACTAAAGAAAATGTTGTTCCATTGAAGATGTTTATTTTGTGCTTAACTGTACAAATGCATCAGACAAATTGGGATAAAGTCTAGATACAGCATGAAGTAAGTAAAGAAATTGACAAGATGCACAAAGTGAATACTACTGAATGTGCCCTTTAAGTAGAGTTGCCATCCGTCCAGGTTTCCCCGTATTTGTTCTAGTTTAGAGGGCATCGGGGAGCATATGGGCCGGACTTCATTTGTAGTCTGGGTTTTAATATTTATAGTCTTAGGCTGCTCGCAATAGACGAATTGTGCCCGCACGCAGTTATGTTTAAAAAAACCTATGATGTACGAGTTCTGGGCTCTAAAATCCGGGGTTTTCACGCGTCTTGTCCTGGTTGCCAAGTAGAGATGGCACTATAGCTAGGGACGTTGTGACGAAAAGACGTCAGAACCAATTACACCACACTTGCGTGGAGTGGATGTAGTCAATGGTGCAGTACTCTCTTCAAAACCTGGCCTGTTTCAGGGGCTGAGACATGCTTAGAAGCAAGTGCGTATTTGTCACACAAGAATGTTTAACGCCACAGGGGGTCGTACCTACATAAATAGTTATGCTAAATATATCTCACTGGAAAGCCAAAAACATTTTTATGGATAAAAACATACCTTTTAAAGCTCGGGCTGATGTGAACAAAGTAGGAATCCCATGTTTACAGTCTAAAGCTGCATTTTGGAAGCACAAATCACAAACTGTATGGGTTGATTTTTAACACTTTCCACTCACAAAAGTTAGCAATTTCTTGTGTAACTTAGCGATTGAACACTTAAAACTCTTTCACAGTAATCACAGGAAATGGTAAAAAGAAACCAACGTCGTGAATAGTAATTGATCTTTTTTAAAACAGGATGTGAAATCAAAACAAAATTGCACTGTGTTCGAACTGATGAAAATGAATGATAATGAAGGGGTGGACAAAGTGAACTTTCTAACGATTTTTCACTGTTATCACTAGAAATTTTTGTGTTCTCTAGTATTTCAATTACATATTGCATAGATATATAAATGTTTTTATTTCTAAATTAACAGCGAAACACGAAAGTATCAACTCCCGCAGAAGTCAACAACCGTTTGACGTGCGTGTGATTGACATGGCCATGACAATGACAGTTTTCTTTTTCTTTTGACAAGAGACGCCATCTTTGTATTGAGCTGCCAGGCGAATTTTAATAATTACCCCAATGGTCGTGATGGTTTAAGATTAAATTTAATAGGTCTATGTATAAAGAATTTAAATGCATGTTTTATTTCTAAATAGAAACTAGGTTATGTACATTTAATTTATTGTAGTTTTTTTTTCAATCTGGCCATCTAGCGCTTTTTATTTTAACTAAAACTAGTAACTTGACGTTGACTGTCGGAAGATGGCTCTCTAGAGGCCAGTATATAATAAAGTACTCTTTGGCTTTAGCCTCGCCTCTGTCTGAAAAATATGGTCAAAAGCCTTTGATAATAATATAATGTAGTTTGGATCTGCCTCAAACTCGAGCAAGTACCGAAAAAAGGGTGTGCCAAAAATTAAAGGGAGCGAGGTAAACACGCATTGCACATACTGACATATTCTTACTAGTTCTACAAACGCACACTAAACTAAACTTCATTATTAAGCGGCATACAACTGCAAACGATGTGATCAATACGTAAAAGCATGGACGAACGAGGGAGTGTAAGTGATAGAGTTGAATTAAACTACAGGTATAACGCTTCCGTTTATTTATTCTGAGTCAAACGAAGGACCTACCTCATAGAAGATCAATAATTATTTACTTCCCTACTTCGTGATTATATTCTAAGGGATATTGATATTTTCTCTACGCCTAATTACATGGCAAGTTACGTACATGGTACCCCTACTCGACGCTAGATGGCAAAAATATCTCCATTCTCATGGCTTGCCTTGTAGCAAAAACGATCGAATACAAAAGCCTGAATTTACGGACATGCCCGGAAAATTCCGGACGTAGTGCAACCCTACGCTGTGTAGGTGAGTAAAGTAGGTAAAACAACTTACCTAAGATACCTAAAATATTTTTATTACATCTCACTGAGGTATACCTACATATACTATTTTTTTTTTTTGTTATGGTAACTTTATAATAAATTTTCATTAAGGTGATACCTACGTTTCACGTTTGGCGGGAAATTCAAATTTAAAACAGTTTTTTTGTTCTTGTAGCTAGGCCGAGTAATTATTGTAAACGATCAAGATGTTTGCGAAAATTGATTATTATTCTTTACAAACTCACTTTAAGCTATTCATCTCTAATGCACATTACTAAATACATTTGTCAATAAACAAATTTTTGCTGTTTCAAACGGTTTATTGCCAAATGTAAGTAATATGGTGAGTAACTGATTAATAGCTGTACATGATAGTGTAAAGAACGACCAACAATTTTCGCGAACACTATGCCATTTCACAATAATTACCCGGCCTAGCTACAAGGACAAAAAAACTGTTTGAAATTTGATTTTCCCGCTTTTGATTTTTTCACGTTTCACCTTAATGTACAAACTACAAACTATTTGGTAAATAGGTAGGAATAAATAAGCACCATGTAGGCGATATAATTTTAATGATTAATATGATATGGCAGGTATAATAATCCTTTATACCGAGTTCTTTATTGGTATTAATATTATAGATGATTATTTATAACCTTCGACCAAAATAAAATGAATGGACGGGCTCTAACCATTGAACTTGATCAGTAAAAACGAGTCAAAACCGTCTGACATATACTTCAACACCTAATTATAAAAATGTACAGTATATTTGTTTAAAAAAATAGATATCGGTTTTATTTGTGTATTTACACTTCGGTAAAGCATACGAATTCATAATTTTGTCAGTTTCGTTATCGCGTAACAATAGACTCGTGTTTCACTTCCTACGGCTTGAGACCGACTGAAACGAAGTGAGCGCTGGCGCTCATTTTGTAATCTTCAAAAATGCGCTTCTACTGGGCCCGTCCATTCATTTTATTTTGGTCGAAGCCTTAATGTACAAACTACAAACTATTTGGTAAATAGGTAGGAATAAATAAGCACCATGTAGGCGATATAATTTTAATGATTAATATGATATAGCAGGTATAATAATCCTTTATACCGAGTTCTTTATTGGTATTAATATTATAGATCATTATTTTTAACCATAATAGGTACTTAATAGGAATGTGCTAGTAATATTTTTCCTAAACACCAATCAACAACGAAAATGATTATATAAATTAAATAGCTTAGGTACTAGATGGTACTAGTAAAACAGAAAAGTGGTAACGATAACATTTCTCTATTAATAAAGTACAAAACATTATTTAAACACTGTTTTAAACTATCACGGTTGTTCACTAAAGTTATATGATTATTTACGGGATATTTACCGTGGTAAGGTTGTGGAAGGAGCTCCCAAAACATTATTTATACCTAATTACACAACATAGGCTATTTTATTTATTTTGAGAGACTTTACTTGAAATATTTACGACTTACTTGGGCCTTACCCCTAGCTCGAAAAGTTGACCCGCATAGGTGTTATTTGTCTAAACGGTACCATCAACTACGATAAGCGGTAGTTATTTGATAGCCGCCAAGCTTTGTTATTTTCACGCACACTCGCATAGTAAAACTGATTTTCGTTCATTCAAGTTTGACGCTTTTAAACGATGCAGCTTAAATGAGTTGGTTAATTTTAGGTACCTACTAAAAGTTGGCTCGCAAAAGTGAAGCTAGGGGTAAGGCCCCTGATCTGTAATAAGTACCTATATATACCTATAGGTACTTATTACAGATAAGTATCTGTAATTTATCTGGAATAAGTACCTATATACCAATAGGTGCATCTTTGTGGTTTTTTGTGCGTGAGAGAAAAAGTGAAATAAGAACGGACGTACTCGTACCTACTCGTTTGGCAAGCTACAAAATAGCATCACAAAATTTGAGATCCATAATCACAGATAGGTAGTATTTACTAACATGAAAAAAATATCAAAAAAATAAGGTAAAATCCTAGGGTAAAATCACAGAAAAGAGAAAAATGTAACGGACAAGAGAAGGAAAAGTTGTAGATAGGCGTCGAGGGTTTGTTTCACAAAATACAAACCAAACAAGTGTACAATTTAATTCAACACCGCAAAGATATATAAAAATGTCTATTTAACCAACTTCAAAAAAGGAGGAGGTTCTATAATCCACTGTAGGTATTTTTTTTTCATGTATGTTCACTGATTTCTCCGCCAATTATGAATTGATTTTGATGATTCCTTTTTTTGTTTGGTAGTCCCATATACCTACCTATATGTCATCAAAATCGGTTTACTAGTTTGGTTTTTAAATCAAAATAACTGAAAAAATATGTCATCCAAGTAAACGAAATTGCGCATTGACAAATTTTGAAGTCGGTTTTTTTAATTGATAATTCTTTTATTACATTTTTATATATCTTTGCAACACTGGAAGAAGTCATGCTGCCGTCATAAGCCCAAGAGCGGTATCTCAGCCTAGGTGTATTACGAGATAATCGAGTTTTTGTGAAAGTTGATTTTTCGTTACCTTAATGACATCATTTAATTTATTTTCAGTTATGTGCCTATGTTAGGACCAATATATTTCTTAAATACTAGCCGTCCGCCCCGGCTTCGCACGAGTGTAAGCTCGGCCTTCGGCCTCGCTACAAAATATAATATAGCCTATGTCACCCGGGGATAGTGTAGCTTCCCAACAGTGAAAGAATTTTTCAAATCGGTTCAGTAGTTTCGGAGCCTATTCATTACAAACATACAAACATACAAAAATAAGGTAGGTACAAATCTTTCCTCTTTATAATATTAGTGTAGATATGTTTAAAACCCCAATATTATTGTTTTTGTGTTTATGAAATACCGTCATTTCGTTTAGAATTAATAGTTTTTAAACATGAGTTTTAAAAGAAAAAAATCTTTTTTAGTTATTTATTTCAATGTTCCAATGTAGATACGGTTATTTTGCTTAGTCCATCTGGTGCGAAATTTTGTAAGGTATCAGATGCGCGAAAAAACAGAAATCTCATTTTTTTTTGAGTTACCGCTCTTGGGCTTATGAGGGCAATATAGTTCAATAGTGTGTTATCTCCAATTTCCCGTCGTTTTCTCGCTTCTTAATAAACTGGTTTAACTATACTTATTATGTAAGTAAATAAATACTTAAAATTCTGGATATCATGCCAGCGATAAGAATAATATCTGGGACATTATTGCACACACGGTCATCTGACCCCAAACTAAGCAAAGCTTGTAATATGGCTGCCAGAGACTGATATACATACATATATATTTTTAAATACACACTCAAATAGATATTAACACCCAGACATAGAACAAACACAAATTGTTCATCACACAAATGTTTGTCCTAGGTGGGAATCGAACCCACGCCCCCAAGCACAGAAGGCAGGATCACTACCAACTAAGCTAACAGGGGCCTTACCCCTAGCTCGAAAAGTTGACCCGCATAGGTGTTATTTGTCTAAACGGTACCATCAACTACGATAAGCCAACTGAGCTAACGGGGCTGTTGAATTGCCGAAAGAAAGACCAAACGAAAGGAGAATTAAAACCATTATCAACTATTAAGCTATTTCACTCGATAACTAAAGCCATGAGCTTAGAAGACTTAGTATCTTCCTCCACCCCCGGGAAGACAAAGCCTTTCTTCGCCAGTTCCTCGTATGATATCTCGAAGAGGTCTTCAAACCCTGCCTTCTTCGCGAGGGCCTGCGAGGCGCCCGCTGTGAACACTGTCGCAGTCACCTTCACCCCGAGTGCTTTGCAGAGAGGGATCCTGGAAGTAGAAATAACATCTAGATTATCTAATAGCACAGAAAAAACATGGTAGGTACATCAAGATACAAAACCTAAAGAGCCACAATCCCTAAGTGAAAACAGTCAAAAAACGTCCGACCGTCGTTGTACATACCTAGAACTCAATTATATAATTCACAATTCATATTCATTCATATTCATATTCAGTTATTTCACTAAATCTAGACAGGCGGGAGCGCGTCAGAGCCAAGCTCCAGCGGTACCGTGTGTAATATTACACGAACCATTTGGAGCGACTTTTGTCCCTCTCATAACTCAAAAACTATTTCACATAAACATCTCAAATTTCTATCATATCTATTGAGACTTGCGAGATACATTTGTGCTCCAAATTTCATAAACACACCTCAAACAGTTATTTAGATATTAACGTCCAAAAATCGACATTTTTATCACTGACTGACCTATAGATCAAAACTATAACCCACTTCCAGATGACCTAGAAAGTTCAAATTTGGCATCCAGATAGGTAGTTGGGTGAATAGCAAGTAATAAATCAGAAACTGGTAAATTTGTATTATTTTCCAATTTAATTGATTCTATCGGTAACACTTGCTTATAGCGCCTGTACAAAAGAGTTAGCAATCAAAATTGATTTCAGCCTGTCTTTATGTGGATTTCACGGTTTTCTCGTGAATATTTAATGAGTGGAATACAACCCTTAATTATTTTTTTAATCCAAACATCAATTTTAATACTTATAACTAAGAGTATAGTTGTACAGGGCCCGCCGACTCGGTCGACTAATCTACATCTACACTAATATTATAAAGAGGAAAGATTTGTACCTATTTTGTATGTTTGTATGTTTGTAATGAATAGGCTCCGAAACTACTGAACCGATTTGAAAAATTCTTTCACTGTTGGGAAGCTACACTATCCCCGGGTGACATAGGCTATATTATATTTTGTAGCGAGGCCGAAGGCCGAGCTTACACTCGTGCGAAGCCGGGGCGGACGGCTAGTATACACATAAAAACATAATGTGTCGGTGACTCTGGTTCTTTGGCGAATATCAATCTACGTTTCAGATTCTATCGCGCAAAGTAAATCCGACCATAGCTCTCTCCATTGCCCGTTGTGGACTATGAGATTTTGATTGCCCGTTGTGAAAATGTGCGCGGGTGAAAACCAATTTCCAAAATAGTTGCGAATAAAATAGAATAAAATGGTCACGCGTGACAGCTGTCAAATCCATACAAATTCAATGACAACAGCTGTTCCATTGTCTTCCCTGCAAAATCACGCTCCTATCAGTTTTTTTACATTAATTTTTGTAGCTCCGTTTTGTGAATTTTTAAACAGTTTACTCAGTAATGGTCACCAAATACGCAAGACGCACAAGCCCGCGAAAATGCACCTGCAATACCAAAGCTATCCTAAAAAAGATAACCGGCAAACCAAACCCCTTAAAAACCACAGAACTAAACAGTATACGACTCAACTTATTCACCGAAAGAAATTCAGATGGCACCGGTTTCCTCATTCTCCGAGGAAACGATATTTACAGCAGATATTCTAGAAGAATCCAAGACTCGGATATTAGAGCCATTTATCAGTATGCTCGAGCGTTGCCCAGACGCATTACAATGATCGACCTAAGCTACAACAAAATCACCGATGTTGGCTTTTTTAAACTGCTCAAAAAGCTTCTTATTAAAGGACGGTCTGGCGTTATCAATCTTAACTTTATGAACAATGATATAACAGAAAAATCAATCTTAAATCTGGCGAAATACGCAAAGTTTGTTCGATTGAAGTATCTACGACTGAACGGAAATGATTTTGGTACGAAAGGTGGCGAATATTTGGCTTCTTTCTTAAGAAATAATTATTCCGTTGAATTTCTTGATATCGGAGAGACGGGGCAGACTTTAACAAGCGTTGCTCATATTATCACAGGTTTACGATTCGAACACGGAGCGAACACAGCAGTAAAAGTATTCGATTTTAGTCGAATAATCCCGTTATTCAATCGATATTCGTACGAAACGAAATGGCTGGCATATCACATCGAATATCTACTCGAAAGGAATTCTAGTATCATTGAATTACATTTGCAGAAAAACGAATTTATCGGACACGATATGGAATACTTTGCTAGAGGTTTACGTCGAAATACTAACTTACTTTATTTAGATCTGGGTTATAATAAGATAGGTGATTATGGGGCTGAACTACTTGGAGCATATCTATCAGAAAACCCTCAACTAATTTTACTAAACATAGCTGGAAATGGCATTAAAAATACGGGCGCGCGAGCTTTAAGTTTCGGCATGCCTTACTCAAAAATTCGCGCTTTAGACATTGGACATAACAAAATATCAGACAGAGGTCTTTTGGACTTGTTGAATACAATGAAAAAAGCTTATTTCATGAGATTTTTTAATATTTGGGGCAATCAGATTGGAGATATAACTTGTAGAGTGATTGAAAGGATGCTTATGTCTGGAGTGCTTTTCCAGCATACAATCGATATCAAGCTTTACGAAGTAGATAACGTACTTTATGCAGCGTATTATCCAAATCCAGCAGACAGAAATAAACATATATACTACTGCGAAATGGAGTATGGTTTTGCTCAGCCTATATTGCATATCACAAGGAATGTGGTTGTGGAAAAGAAACCGCTTAAAGTAGACTGTAAACAAAGACACAAATTAGATAAAACTGATCGGAGACATTTTTGATTTATTGTTGATTTGTTTATAAGTTTATTTTTGTTGGTTATTAAATTTTACTTTGATTTCTCTGTTTGCTCTTTTGATTCCTTTGATATTTATGATCGTAAATTAATTTTCTACCCCAAAAATATATAGGTTTAGAGAAATAAAATTATCAGTTCTTATATCAAAGGTTAAATAATTCTCAATAATAAAACCGACTTCAACTGGACCAAATTTAAATGGGACCAAATGGGAAACACCAGCTTTCAAATAAAAAAAAGAAACATTAAAATCGGTTCACCCAGTCAAAAGAAGTCGCTTTGATAACCTCCTCCTTTTTGGGAGTCGGTAAAAAATACAGTTTATACTACTTTATATTTAAAGGATATTCCGAAAACAAGCCCTGCGTGATCCTTCGGGACCTCGCAGCACAGCGCTGAGCATTGCCAAACATTGTTTTACCTTATGTCTGTTCATTGTTTTTGGCAATAAATAAATCATACAGTTATACGATTATTTACGGGATATTTACCGTGGTAAGTAAGGTTGTGGAAGGAGCTCCCAATATTTAGGCGCATCATGTCTTTCAGTGAACATGGTGCATGTAACTGCGCCGCAATATCGGGAGCTCCTTCCACAACCTTACCACGGTAAATATCCCGTAAATAATCATATCAGACTGAACAACCGTGATAGTTTAAAACAGTGTTTTAAATAAATCTTATTCTTATTCTACTTGTTATAAAATTTAATCCAAGATTAAACGATGATCTCACGAAACCGTTTAAGAATATAATTCAGATTCCACAAAGCGGATTAATTCCCGTCGCTGGGACGCTCGTCCCGGCATTCCAGACATTTCATAACGTTTCCCGATAAATATTCCATTAGAGGTGAAAGTATTCATGGTATTGTCCCGGTATTTTTATCATCTCGACTCAAAATTATTTTGCTCTAAGAAATGGAAATGGGAATGAAAATGAAAAAAATGTGCATTGTTATCCTAGGGGTGAAAGTAACTTATTTAGTCCCGAGACGGGGTTTGGCGCCCGAGCGTAGCGAGGGTGCTAAAAGGTCGAGGGACTAAATAAGTCTTTAACCCTGTAAACACTGTGCTTTTCATTACGAATACAAGGAAACTAAAAATAAAAACATGAACTGACACAGGCAAATGCACGAGAAGTGCGGGACCATAATCCTCTGAGGACAAAAAAAGTTGGAACATCGTTCAATATAAATGTGGAAATAGAACTAGTTTTTTATTTTATTTGAGTGTCTGTCAGTAGTCAACTGTCACTGTCAGTTGAAATTGATTCTCCCTAGGGCTTAAATGTATTTCTTTCAACCCACTCCTCAGGCAACTTCAGACCTACTTTACCAAGTATGGGTAATGAAATAACTATTTATTAAAAGACCACAAAAACAAGGATAACAGATCAATCACAATTAAACTATTATCTAGGCTTTTAACAGGCGGCCTTATCGCCAGCGCTGGCCCTGGGATATAGAGCGGGGAGAATGGTCGTTCTAGCCCGACTAGCACTTGGCCAGTTTTTTTTCTTTTGGAATTTTTGATTTTCCGTACCACCACAAAATACAATAATTATCAATAAAAAAAAACAAGTTTGTTGTATGGAAGCCCTTAATTATTAATTTTATTTATTTATTTTTAACCAAAGTTATGTATTAACTAAATAATCTGTAAATATTTCAAGCGTCTACCTGTTGCAGTTATCAATATCGACCAAAAACGAGCAAAAAAAACCACGTTTGTTGTATGGGAGCCCCCTTAAATACTTAATTTATTCTGTTTTTAGTATTTGTTGTTATAGCGGCAACAGAAAATACATCATCTGTGAAAATTTCAACTTTCTAACTATCACGATTCTTGAGATACAGCCTGGTGACTGACGGACATACAGACAGACGGACGGACAGCGGAGTCTTAGTAATAGGGTCCCGTTTTACCCTTTGGGTACGGAACCCAAACAAGAAAAATATACAATTCTGATGGCGCCTCGCACCTCGTAGCGGGGACGGCAGGGCAGGCGGCATGGCTTACTTGCATTGCTTGTAATCAGCATAAAATGTTGATGTGGAAATCTACACTAATATTATAAAGAGGAAAGATTTGTACCTATTTTTGTATGTTTGTATGTTTGTAATGAATAGGCTCCGAAACTACTGAACCGATTTGAAAAATTCTTTCACTGTTGGGAAGCTACACTATCCCCGGGTGACATAGGCTATATTATATTTTGTAGCGAGGCCGAAGGCCGAGCTTACACTCGTGCGAAGCCGGGGCGGACGGCTAGTAGTTTATATGGAGAAAGCTTGCCTAGAAGAAACGGATTCACTCGTGATTTGAAGACACCCAGATTGTATATATCGGAGAACACCCATTCAGGCAGCGCATTCTAGTCTTTCAAGTTGATCTCTTATATTAAAAACATGCAATTTCTTATATGCATCTGTGCAAAAATTATCTCAGTTGATAACTGTAAGATGTAGTTGCATACCCTCTACGTTTTCGTAGACCTTTCGTAGCAAGGTCTACGAAAACAGTTCATTCACTACTTTGAGTACGATTGCCAGATCTGAACACGAGTTATCAACTGAGATAATTTTTGCACAGATTCATATAAGAAATTGCATGTTTTTAATATAAGAGATCAACTTGAAAGACTAGAATGTGCTACCGGAATGGGTGTTCCCCGATAATTACAATCTGGGTGTCTTCTAATCACGAGTGAATCCGTTTCTTCTAGGCAAGCTTTCTCCAACGTAGACCGCATCATCGCTTAACATTGAGGTAGAAATCAAGCGCAAGATCAGTATTTAAAAAAAATACGAAAAAGCACGTGTAGCCTAGTTACGAAGCCTCTACGATTACGTAGCTACTTCGTAGCAAAGCGCTACGTAACCAAAATGGAAAAAATGAATAATTCCTGAATCTATAGAAACAGAAAACTAATCTACATTTCTTCTTAATTTAAGAGAAGAAATAAAAAAATACAATGTGTCTTCAAGTGTAGAGTAAACAGATTCCTTTTAGGCTCCGGTCTAGCAAATTCACGTCTTTGTTTTTACCTGAGGCGTGGTGACTACAAACGCCTATTAAAGAAACTAAAAGAAAGAACCCTTTTTTCTGAAAGAACTCACATGGTATGGTCGACTGCAGAAATCACAGAACAACGGTTTTCTTTTTCCTATGGCGATAAGAATGCTACTAAAATAAACATTGTCTTTTGCCTGTAAAATATAAATAGCGAAAAGTATTTGCGTCTTCCGTTCTAATGGGAAGATATGAAGAAAACGAAGAACCAGATTTTCTGCCTGTAAAATTCATTAGGCGTGGCCAGATCTTCCGTTTAGTAGGAAAAACTCGAAAATTTAACGTAATTTTGGGTCTTTTGTTTAGTGTAAAGAAATTTTTGGTCTTCTGGTCTATTGATAAATAAAAAAGGTACTAAATGAACCCCACCTGGCCTCCAACATGTGTCTTCCGATATTCAACCCGCGCCAAGCTGGGTCCACAACGAGGCCGTATGCAGTCAGGTACCGGTCTACTGCGTACTTCTCGAAGATATCCGCCCCCTTAGAGACCAAGTCTACTGCGCCAAAAAGTGCCGCCCAGACTGGGTCTTCTGTCTGTAAAGAAAAGTTGTAAGTAATTTCTGTTACGGCAGAAAAAAAGTAATTATTATTTACAACAATTATCAATATAAAAACCGGCTTCATAAAAATGTCAGATCTGGACCAAATTGTAATGGGACCACACAGGAAGCACCAGCTTACAAATAAAAAAAAAACATTAAAATCGGTTCACCCAGTCAAAAGTTCTGAGGTCAGAAAAAAAAAACAGTTGAATTGAGCACCTCCTCTTTTTTTGAAGTCGGTTAAAAATGAGATAAATACATAATATGACGGAAATGACTCAGTCACGTTCTAGTTTACACATATTCATCAACTGAATATTCAACTTACTTGAAAAAAAATAGGATCTTGTATTATTTTTGGGATGACATTATTTCTTTTAATAATTATTTTTAATTTATTTTGAAAAAATATTATTTTTTAATTTAATTTGTTACGAAATTCACTAAGTAATTAAATAAATACCTACCTAAATTAAATCTAAATTAAACTGAAACATAACCATAGATTAAAAAAAACAGCATTCAGGTCATTGTCTTCGGGTAAGCTGCCTAAAAAGCTAACGACATTACCACGTTGAATGGCCAAACTTATTCTTTGGCCAAGGTAAGCGCCAGCTCTTTGGTCACCCGTCACATCGACGAGGCGTCTGGACAGCCCTTTAACCAAACCCCGAGCGGCCGGACCCCACGGTCTCATGGTTTCAACTCCAAACGGAAGAAATACCTATGTATCCCTCGCCGAGAGATTCATATTTTCTCCGTTTGAGGCTTTCTGCTACTTCCACCGCTGCGGAAGCCGCGGAAACCGTGTTTTTAAAAAAAAATGATATTGAGTGACGAGCCGAGTGAAGTCGCTCGCCTGATGGCTCTTCACGCTTGCCCATAACAGCTCAACGCCACTCAGAATTTTGAACTTCAACAGTTCAAAACCCTGGATGGCAATGCACTGCGCTCGTCACCCCGAGATATAATAATATTGTAGTGTCTTGTGCGTAAAATAAATGTTTTTTCTTTCTTTCTTTCTTTATATAAGATGTCAAATCTCTGCGTGCCCTATAATCTTGCTGGAAACATTGTCCTTCAATCCGGAACACAGTAGTGTTTGCACACTACTGCTTGGCGGTTAAATAACTGGTAAAGGTGTGGTACTTCCCCAGGCGGACCCCTGCAAAAGAGTCCTATACCACTACAATTATTATCTTGTTTATAATCATTTCGATTTTTATCTCGTAAATAAACTGTACTCACATGAAACGGTTCATCCTTGTCTTCTTTCTTTGCAACAGTCAACACGTTGACTGCGACCATTGTCGCGTCAGCATCATCAGTCACGCACGCCAGAGACAGCTGGTCTTCCATTGTAGTAGACCACAGCTTCTTGAGCTCGGCGAGCGCTGTGGGATGCTTGTGGATCTCTGGGAAGGAATATATAAATATACTAACTGTACCCTCGACTTCATCCGCGATTACTTCGGAAAAAATTGCCAATGTCCGTCCTCATGATACATACTATCACCTCGCAAAATTTTATCAAGATTGGTTTTAGCCCTGATTATGTAGCAAACAGACAGACGGACAGAGTTACTTTCGCATTTATAATATTAGTGTGATATTCGGGACATATTTGCACACACGGCCCGTGTGACCCCATCACAAGATTGACTGACCCCAAATTAAGCAAATCTTGTAATACGACTGCCAGAGACTGACACATATTATATATTTTTAAATGTATACTTAAATAGATATTAACACCCAGATATAGAACATAACCAAATGTTCATCACATAAACGATTGTCCTAGATGGTAATCGAACCTACGTCCACAAGCACAGAAGGAAAGTTCACTATACCAACTGGGCCACCGAGGCAGTCAAATAATAATTATGTGTAACCAAATACGCCCATGGCTTTGCTCGCGTGGAAATTAATGTGTCGCAAATTAATAACTATACAGGGTTACGCATATAGACTAATACTACGTCGAATGGAGGTCATTGTACAGCTGTTTTATTTCGCTATTTCAGATTTTGATTTTTTGATTTGATGAGTAAAACGGAGTCTTTGCGACTTAGGACACCCTTTCCAAATAACGCTTTATACGCCCATGTTTTTTTTTTATTAGAACAGCTGTCAATTTTGTGTTAAATTTTGTACGAAATTTGTTGTAGCCAGTTGCACCCATATAAACGAAACGTTAGTCATTCGAAATCAGTTAGCAACTGTGACGCGGAGTTCGACGCGTTGATCTAAATAAGAATGTTCAATCAAGGTTCTGTCATAATGCCTGGCAACAGATTTTCCTCCTTATTTCCGTTCTATTTACTACTGTTTACCAATGTACTTGCACGGAGGCTCGTCTGCAGTGAAGTGGCGAGTCAGCAGCGCCAGTGCAGCAGGGAACATGTCTGCAGTCAGGTCTTGGATGCGGAGCGAGGCTGTCCCTCGGACGGTGAACCTGCGCCATGTGGAGGGGCAGGGCAGGGAGGATGGACGGGGGTACACCATCTTGGACAGAGAAATAATAACTATAATTTAATGCCGGGCAGTGCTCGTCGACATCACCATCCCACATGACGAGAACCTCGTGAAGGCCGAGAAGGACGAACTCAGCAAGTACCTTGACTTAGATCACGAAGTTACCGCCATGTGGGATCTTGATTCGACGATCATTGTTCCAATAGTCGTTTCTGTGAACGGCCTTATAGCAAAGAGCCTCGACCACCACCTTAAGAGGCTCTCGCTGGACGGTTGGGTCAAGGGTCAGATGCAGAATGCGGTAATCCTTGACACGGTACGTATTGTCAGGAGGTTCCTCACTCTGCAGCCCTAACCACCGGTAGCTTCGAGCCCTGCCCCGCTGCCGGCGGCATCCTAGTTTTTTTTTGTATTATTTGTTATGTTTTTATATATATTGTTAATAATTAATAAAATAACAATAAGTCTTTAAATAAATATCTGGAATAATATCTAATTTTAAAAACTAAAAACACGCTATGTTACTCCCTGATGGGACCTGGGTGTGTCCTACCAGCATAGTTTAGCCTTTTATTTTTATCATAGGTATTGTTGAAAAATAGTGCATATCACTCGGGGCCACAATATTTTGTTCTCGGGCAGCGTATATTGTATTCCTCGCTACGCTCAGGATTCTACTTACGAATCCCTATTCTAAAATAGAATCCTTCGCTTTGAATTCAAAATAACGCTCTCGACAAACAAAATTTTACTTTGTCCCCTTATTACATAAATAACAAGTTTTCCTGGAAAACAGTACGGTTCCCGAGGGAATTCACGTGGTTGAAACCACGAGATGCAGCTAGTAATAATACTTGATCACTGAAAGCAAAAGTAACGCTCCTTTTTGGGCAATCGCGTAAAAAACATACTCTCATTTATCGATAACCATAAAATATTCGTATTCATAGTCATCATCATCAGCCAGAAGACGTCCACTGCAGAACATAGGCCTCCCTCTTTAACCTCCACACTGAACGACATCCTGCCATCTGCATCCACTGGATGCCCGCGACTCTCACAATGTCGTTGGTCCATCTAGCTAGTGGGAGGCCTACCATACCATACGTATTCATAGTAAAAACATTTAAACCTGTGGGTTTGTTCAGAAATTGTCCAAACCTCAGGTCAAATATTGATGTATGCGTTTGTAGAACTAGTAAAAATATGTCAGTGTGTGCAATACGTGTTTACCTCGCCCCCTTCAGTTTTTGGAAAACTTTTTTCGGTACTAGCTAGAGCTTAAAGGCAGATCCAACTCATTTGCATTTTGATAATATATAGTAGCGTACCGGACATTTCATCAGCGATTTCTTCAGAAAAAGAAATAACCTAACAAAATTTTATCGAGTTAGGTTAAGCTGTTTAGCCGATGATTGATTATGTAGCAAACAGACAGATGGACAGAGTTACTTTCGCTTTTATAATATTAGTGTGGATTATCAAAGTGCAAATGAGTAGCAAAATTACTTCCCATTCAATGGCCCGATACCAAATCATTCGCGGGAAAAAGCCACAGAAACAAACTTACAGCGTTACAAGTTGGAACCTCCGGTGACGTCACTCCACCCTCACTGTTTGTCCTCTCCTTACCACAGACCGGACCCGAATGAGTCCACGGGGATGAAACCGGCTGAGGATACACTGAGGCGCACTGAGCGTTTAAAAAATAAAAGAAGCAATAAAATCATAGGATACGAAATCCTATTGGCCTATTGGAACCAACAATTATCAGCAAAAAACCGACTTCATAAAAATGACAGAATTGGACCAAATTGTAACGGAACCACATGGGAAGCACCAGCTTTCAAATAAAAAAAGAATCATCAAAATCGGTTCACCCAGTCGAAAGTACTGAGGTAACAAAAAAAATATAACTACATTCCAATTGAGAACCTCCTTCTTTTTGGAAGTCTGCTAGAAAGACAAAAGTATTCACAAATCTTTAGTTCCATCTAAACAGTGGAGACACGAGTAATTATCATAGATCTGTCGTAAACGTAAACTTTGCGTTTTACACGATCTTCTTGCCTGCTGGAGAGGAATACATACAAAAAGAACCCAGCTGGTCCAGTCATATCCAACTGGAGCTGACTATGCATCTCTGTCCAGAGATCTCTATCAAAAGCTGACTGTTCTTTACTCCGTGAAATCCATAATTTATGGTGTAAGAAAAGTTCTTTAGTGGAGATCACGAACCGGTAGACGCAGCGTAAGTAGGCCTCCCACTAGATGGACCGACGACACGTGAGTCGCGGGCATCCAGTGGATGCAGATGGCGGGATGTTGTTCAGTGTGGAGGTTAAAGGGGAGGCCTTCTTCTGGCTGATGATGATGATGATCAGTTTCTGGCAGCCATATTACAAGCTTTGCTTAGTTTGGGGTCAGATGACCGTGTGTGCAAAAATGTCCCAGATATTTATTTATTTAAACAAATTTTGTTCTATGACTTTTCGAAATTCGCGATAAAATTTTGAAAATTTTGCCAACTGCAAACTCTGACTGCTCTTGACTGTACCTACAATTCATATTTTCCCCCTTTCTTTTCTTGTCCAAATGGGTGACAGTGACGACACCCTTGTATATATTGACAGAAATATAGATAGATGTACGATAGATAAATAGGGATAGTTTTTAATTTTTGCGCCGTTTTCTTGTGACGAGATAATCTGGTGTGACTACAGTGGGGTTAGTACGAGAATTTGCGAAAAAGTTATCGTTACGTAAACGATAGCAAATGTATGAAAAATTCAGTTTCCTTTTAAATCCGATAGAGGCGCTGTTCAATTTTTCATATATTTTGCTATCGTTTACGTAACCTTTTCACAAGTGCTCGTACTAGGGCCACTGGTGTGACTACAGATAAATAAGAGCGACTGTTTTTATCTCTCGGTGTGTCCCGAACCATTAAGATGCCGTCATAAGCTAATCTGAGGCTTCTAAATGGCATTTATTCCCCCTGGGGGAGTCGGGGACCGCGTGGGGAAAGACAAGAGAAAATTTATATTAATGAATAATCAGGATAACCTTGTTGATATCATTAATGATTTTTTTTTGACGTGAAAGTGCTTTGATGTTTCTTTCACATTACAGACGCATTTACATGCGTTCTTGATAAATAAATAAATATCTGGGACATTATTGCACACATGGTAATCTGACCCCAAACTAAACAAAGCTTGTAATATGGCTGCCAGAGACTGATACATACATACCTATACCTAAATAGATATTAACACCCAGACATAGAACAAACACAAATGTTTGTCCTAGGTGGGAATAGAACCCACGCCCCCAAGCGCAGATGGCAGATTCACTACCAACTAAGCTAACGGGCTGTGATGAAAACCATTTTGAGATTATTTTGTTATGGACTTTATGGATGTAAAGCTTACAATAAAAAATATGAACTTCAATGTATGCACATATTTTGAACGATTACACGATTAAATATGTGAGAAAAAACGTATAATTTAAGAAAACCGACTTAATAAATACATACATATACAAACATATTCATAAATACGCAATTTCGTTAGATGACATATTTTTTTCAGTTTTTTATTTTGAATTCAAACTACCTCTGAAATATGGCCTACCAACAAAGAAGGAATCATCAAAATCTATTCATAATTGGCAGAGTAATCGGTGAACATACATTAAAAAAAAATAGAGTGGAACATAAAAACACCTTCTTTTTGAAGTCGGTTAAAAGATAGAAGAAGAAAGGATAGTAAGGCGAGAATAATAATTGTCAATTTGAAAAATCGATTTTACAATATGAGTAAAATACACAATTTCGGTAATTTTTTTTTTGTGTTTACGGAGACGTTAATCAAGATTTACTTGTATTAAATCATTCAAGCTAAAAAAGCCGGACATAATTACAAAGCCGGACAAAGGTCTAAAAGTCGGACATGTCCGGACAATTACGAACGGACGGTAACCCTACATTCACCGACACGCTTTGGGCCAGCATGATGGATCATGGCCCATCCTTGTCCCAGCAATGGAAACATGAAAGGCTGATAATGATGCGGCTTTAAATTAATAAGATAAGACGAAATAAGTTCATTGCGCTGAAACTCTTTGTTTTCAAAGGTATTAAAAGAGGAAAGGTGCGTCGGTGCTGAGGGTAAACGGGACAAGTTTGGCGCATGGCAAATAAATATTTCGTTCATAAATTTTTAAGCCAGTTACAGAAGTCATTATAAACTTTTAACATGGGCTGGAGAAAGAAAAAAAAGTGGCTAGTGCCTGATTTACACTTTGTTAAGTACCTATCAAGTGCGAGTGACAAGTGTAAGTGTTAAGTAATTAGTAAAATCAGCGTGTAAATGGACGCGTAATAAGTGCAAGTAATTAGAACCCGTGACTATTTTTACTGTTAGGTAGGTTGTTACGCTACTATCAGCTGCTCAATGGGCAGATCGATAACTCTCGAGCACAGGCTCGTTGTTCGCTGGATGTGCCAGACCGGGTGCGGCACTCGCGCGCGTGCTGCGTGCGGAAACTGTTCTAGGGGCTCTATTTTTTAATCACTCGTAGGACTTTTTCTATTCGCACACGCAAATAATCACCGGTGATTTCAAATATGAGTGGTTTGGTATTTTTGAATCGCTCGAATTCTAGGTTGCCGTAGTTCTGTCAGACTTTCTATCGATCACTCGTAGAGTAACGAGTAATATGACTTGTTCAAAAATACGACTTTTGGGATTTCGTTCGCAAGTAAATCACATCGCATGAAAAAAGTCCTACGAGCAATTCAAAAATAGTGCCCCAGGGGCTCTATTTTTGAATCACTCGTAGGACT
Source organism: Agriopis leucophaearia (assembly GCA_949125355.1). Lineage (NCBI taxonomy): Eukaryota > Metazoa > Arthropoda > Insecta > Lepidoptera > Geometridae > Agriopis > Agriopis leucophaearia. Next base: position 6,527,441 of record OX421291.1, on the reverse strand, counting down.
TTTTTTATTCGCACACGCAAATAAAATTACGGGATCAGCTTAGGCAGAACTTGTGCACATTCTTCAAAATGAAGGCGATAAAATATGGTCAGACAAGCTATCCTATGTCTGTGCCAGAGGCTGTGCGTCATCTTTGTATATATCTACGGAATCTAATGCTTCAAGCTGATATTTAGCAGAGCTTTTTACAATTAGCTGCAGTATTTTAAAAACTGTTTTTCTGATGAATTTCTAGTGTAATTCCGCTTCTACGTCGCTTCAATTACAATAAGGAATTTGGGTCACATTTTCAGTATTTTAAGCAAGACTGCATCAGCGCTTGGTAAAGTTTAAGCAGTTGGACAGATGTAACGTACTGCCTGGATAGATTACCAAGCTTTTTAGCAGCAGTTTTGGCTCTCGTCTCAACATGGCTACCGAAGTTTATATTTTAGTCAGATGTGTTCTATCTGATCAATAAACGGAACTGGCACAGTGTTCCTTGTAAAACTACGGAACCCTTAGATTGCACATAGACCGTGAAGGTTTAGAGATAATCCAAAAACTGAAGCCCTCTACCAGTTGGCAACGTACCCAGCATTCTGGCAGCATTACCACGCTGAATGGTTTCGTATTAAACTATCACGGTTGTTCACTGATAGTTTGCGTTTCGTGAAACCTACCAGAAATATAAAGTACTATCTGCACCCCGCGGTTTCACCCGCGTGGTGATGAAAATATGTGATGATGATGAAAAGTAGCCTATGTGTTAATCCAGGACATAAACAATGTATATTCCAAATTTCATCCAAATCCATCCAGCCGTTTCTGCGTGATTGAGTAACATCCATCCATCCATCGAAACTTTCACATATATGATACTAGCTGTAACCGCGACTTCATCCGCGATTTCTTTAGAAAATATAGCCTATGTCCGTCCTCATGATACATATACAACCTCGCAAAATTTTATCGAGATTGGTAAAGCCGTTTAGCCGTTATTATGTAGTAAACAGACAGACGGACAGAGTTACTTTCGCATTTATAATATTAGTGTGATTGTGTAATATTTACAGTCTACTTTGATTATAAAATCAAATTCATAGTCCAATTTACCCTCATTTACCCCACTCGAAGCCACATGTACCGACTTCACTCCGTACTTGGCACTTCGCCATTTTGGATTCCTTCCAAAACATTACACGTACTAAAACCACACCAACAGTACACATTTGACTAGAAAACTGAACAGACGTGCCTACTTTCTCCCATTGTTAACAAAAAACGAGATAAATCTAGCTTTTCGAGACGTTTTGTTATATTGATTGTCAAGTTTTGAGGTTAGTTTTGCGCGAGGAAGTTTTGGCGGTTGTTTCAATTTTTTTGAGACAAAGAACGTTTTGTGCTTTTTGCCTTGTGACGGAATTTGAATTTGGAAACTAAGGTAAGGAAACTATTTATATAAAACACTGTTTTATACTATTTGTTTATGTAAACGGTTGTTTACCACAGTTAAGTATTATGATTATTAAAGGGTTCCCTCCCCCGGTTATTCCCCGTTAATAATCATATAACTGTAACTATTTATATTTTCATAGATTTGTACAATTATCTACCTATTTATAATTTATCGAATTCAACGACTAATTACTAACCAGCAAACTACTTACCTTTTTTTATATTATACTAGTTTCACATAGGTGAAGGACATGCCGTTTGTTTAAAGAAAGTTTAGTAATTTACCTTTTTTTTATATATACCTATATATTCATTATATCCAAATTATATGCATAATAATTGACAGTTTTGGTGCCAACGTGAAAAAACATGTTGCATATTTATATTATTGTCGTAAACTTTTGTATTTTTTACTAACTATTAAAGTGGAAAAATGATGGATTTGTTTGTAAATGTTCATGAATGTACTCGACCTCGGAAAATTTACATAATGAACGTAAATTTTACTGAGGCATACTACTTAATGTCATTGGAATACTTACGCAAGACTAGGCGGTATGGCCTTAATAAAGCGCAAACCTATTTTACAATAAAAAAAAACACTTCGTGGTTCACTGTTTATTCGCGGAAACCTAAGAAATTATTATAACCTTAACGGCTTTAGCCTGTCAAAGAAGGGGGCGTAAATACAAAAAAAAAATAGGTTAACAAAAAAAACTAAAAAGTTTATAGCCAATTTCAATTTTTTTGTGATCCTATTGAGTTTTATAAAAGTCATGGAAACCCACAGACCTACACCTATAGATTTTCAATGAGCGTGGCTAGCTCAGTGCCTCTCGCTTCAACAAGGTGTGTTGCCACATTAAAATTATTTGCTTTAAGTTAGGGTAATTTACATACTAGACGGGTAGTGAATCTCTTCAATGAGTAATTTTGGAAACTTTGGAAAATCTTGTGAGATGGAAGGATATCTGAAAAATACTTATGAACAAAAGAAATTAATATTAAGATCCAAATCCATCCGTTTAAAGGTAAGACAGCTTTAAACGGCTGTATCTTTCGCGCTTAATATCGTCAGTTGAAACTTACACAGAATATGTAATGTTACGACGGATTAACTAAGAAATATAATTAAGTCAAAACTAAAGAGGGTACACATCCACACATACAACAAACGTTTTTGTTAAGGTATTTTTGTATTTGCTCTGGTGTAAAAACCAAACGGTACGTAACGGTAATCGGTACAAGCGTCAAACTTGGCGGATTATAGTGCACACCCTAAAGTAAAACAACAAATAATAAATACTGGCTGCGTGCGAGTCGGTCACACATTTCTGTTTCCCACAAGTTAAGCAACGTCGGGCGCGGTTGATACTTGGATGGATGACAGCCTGGGTGTGATGTTGTGTATTTGCACTACTTTTTGTATTTTGTGACGGTACAGAACCCTCAGTGCACGAGCCCGACTCGCACTTGGCCAGTTTATTTATTTTCATGGATGGAATTATGGATAACATCCCAATTAATGAGATACTTAGATAAAACTCTTTATTATTTACAGTACTCATATCACACACGATAAATCAGACTTCAAAAAAGATTATTTTGTTTTATTTTAACAAAATCACGCTGATGATGATTTATGATGATATATTTTCTTTGATTTAAGTACATTTAAGTGTGTTTATTAGACCCTGAGCAGCTGCAGTTGCTCAAAAATATAATTTTTCCCTTTCTGATATTGGATTCGGCATTGAAATTACTGGAACAAATTCTACTATGTTTTCCTGGCACCCAATTTTCACAACCAGTAGCACTGATCCATTTTATTCGTAAGCCAGGATCAGTTGGAAACCTGCAGAACGAATAATTTATGTTAATTGTGGTGGGTAATTTCATTTATAAACTGGCAACATTGATTGTTATTCTTCTCAGTTAATATTTTGATAAAACTCATAGGAAATACCACAAATCGACCAAAAAACGGACTAATTATGAATAAAATATTTACGCATTGATATCCTGAATTTATTTAGGTGATCATTACAAGCTCTATATGTTTACTTACGTGTGAAATGATATTTCATCGTTTTTTCTCTCACTGCGGTACTTGCAGCCCAAAATGATACAACCAACCATTGTGTGGCGGAACTCTTTTTCACCAGTGCGACCTTCGCGGTCGCCTTTATTATTTTATTTCAATAGAGTTGTGTTTTGTTTTGGAAGAGATCTGTCAAGAGGTGAAAAATAGATGTTTTCGATTCCGCAAAATAAATTGTTTTAATAATAGGAGTAATAATATCCTAAATTGGTGACCCCGATACGAACACAACATAAATTAAGACGATTCGAACACAAGAAGAGCAAAGGTACGCAAATATGTACGAGTACTTTCTTTGGTGGTACGAGTGAAGCGACCACGGTCGTCTGATTGTTCGTCGACGAGAATACGAAAACGTAGAAAAAGAAGTGGTGAATTCGACTACGAGAGCTGTGCTGCTGACTGCTGGCAACAATCGCATGGAGCGCGTCAAGACTAAAGTCGAAGTATCTTTTGGAAGAACCAGTGTGGACTAAAAAGACTAAGTGTGATTTATATTGTTGTGTTTTTGTGTGTGTATTTAATTTTATTTTATTTTGGTGAATTTTTGTACATATTTTTAAGTTATTTTTATACCAAAGTTTTTTGTAGGGCATTCGCGCACACCACACTCCCACGTTTCTTTTGTTTTCAGTTTTTGTTTTTGAATTTTGTTTTTCTCTTAGCATGGTTTTTCATGACAGCACACGTCATGAGTGACAGTGAGCAGGAAGACTTCAAACCAGCTTCCGCGGGTACGGGTGGACGTGAAATGTCAAGCAGTGACAGCAGATCTGGCACAGGCGGTACGGAGAAGGTAATGATTAACAGAGTATCTATACGTACCCCTCCATTTTGTAGAGATCGCCCGGCCCTATGGTTTGCGAGTTTAGAGGCGCAATTTTCCATCAATAATATTAGCCAAGAAATCACAAAGTTTAATTACGCAGTTGCGCACCTCGATACCAATTGTACTCGCGAAGTAGAGGATTTCATAATCCAACCTCCGAGGGAGCAACCCTACACGAAATTGCGCAACGCAATAATATCTAGGTTCTCAGATTCTCGGGAGCAGAAAATACGCCGTCTTCTAGAGAAGGAGCAGATCGGCGATCAAAAGCCGTCGTTTTTTCTGCGTCATCTGAGATCGTTAGCCGGTGCAGCATTTCCGGAGGATATTCTGAAGACAATTTGGATGAGCAGGTTGCCACGATATCTTCAAACTGTCTTGGCTGCTCAACGATTAGAATCGTTGGCTGAGCTAAGCGAACTAGCGGACAATTTGGCTGAAATTAACGCTCAATCAACTTCATTGGAGGTATGTACGGTTTCGCCTAACTCGAATACTGATCTTGTACAGGAGCTGACAAAAAAAGTTGATGAATTGACCCGTTTAGTAGCGTCACTTTCCTCTGCTGGTTGCAGCTCGCATGTTGGTACGCGTAGTCGTGACTTCAATCGTAACCGTAATCGTAGTCGCAGCCGATCACGTTCACGTAACTATGATTTGTGCTTTTATCATGACCGTTTTGCGACAAAAGCACGTAAATGTGTGCCTCCATGTAAGTGGTCCGGTTCCCCGCCTAGTGATCAGGGAAACCAAAACAGCAACTGTTAAAGGCGACATCCAGTTGCTCGCCAGCTAGTCGCCGCCTTTTCGTGACCGACCGGAGATCCAACCGGAAATTTTTGGTGGACACTGGTTCGGATATTTGTTGCGTTCCTCGTAGCTTTATAAAAGGACGTACGCTTCAGCCATTATCATATAGTTTAGTTGCAGCTAATGGCAGTAAGATTATCACATATGGACTGGTACAGTTGAACTTAAATTTAGGGCTACGACGGGATTTCACCTGGAACTTTGTCGTGGCGGATGTGGAAAGTGGTATTATTGGCGTAGATTTTTTGTCGCATTACCAGCTTTTACCCGATTGCTCAAAAGGTAAGCTGTGCGATAGTAAAACTGGGCTTATTTCGTCCGCGGACCTTTATACCGCGGAACAGCAAAGTGTGAAGGTAGTATCTCTTCCTGACTCGCCATTCACAGCGATCTTGGAGAAATACCCAAGTATAACGCGACCACCTGGTGCACCTAGAATTATTAAACACAGCACCGTACATTATATAAACACTACCGACGGTCCCCCTGTGACATCTAGACCGCGTCGGTTGGCACCATTAAAACTGGGCATTGCAAAGAAAGAGTTCGAAGATATGGTCCGAGCTGGTACTTGCCGACCATCTGATAGCTCTTGGTCATCGCCTCTGCATCTCGCACCTAAAAAGGACTCAACGTGGCGTCCTTGCGGTGATTATCGTGCATTAAACGCCCGAACGATTCCTGATCGCTACCCTGTCCGATACATAGGTGATTATGCGCACAACTTGTCTGGCTGTACCGTTTTTAGTACTATAGACTTGGTCAAGGCCTATCAACAGATACCGGTGAATCCAGGCGACGTGTGCAAGACAGCGATAACTACTCCATTTGGATTATATGAATTTCTGTATATGACTTTTGGTTTGCGTAATGCTGGGCAGACTTTCCAGAGATTTATCGATGAAGTAGTCCGTGGCTTAGATTTTTGCTATGTCTATGTTGATGACATTTTGGTTTACTCAAAAGACCAAATAGCGCATGCGCAGCATCTGGAAATCTTGTTCCAGCGATTGCACGACTATGGCGTTGTGATTAATACAGCCAAGTCCGTATTTGGTGCCGCAGAAGTATCTTTCCTTGGGCATCGAGTCAATGCTGCGGGCACGCGTCCTCCTGAGGACAGAATTCGTTCTCTGGTGGATTACCCGCCCCCAAAGACAGTTCAGGGTATGCGCAGATTCATAGGCATGGTCAATTACTACCGCCGGTTTTTGCCAAGTACGGCTAAGTACCAAGCGCCGTTAATTGAAGCAATCACTGCTATTCAAGGCAAAGGCAATAAACCTTTTGTGTGGACTCCTGAGCTAGAAAAGTGCTTTGAAGAATGCAAGAAAAGCTTGACGTCCGCTACAATTTTAGCACACCCAAATAACAGTGCTGAGGTTGGGTTGTTTACTGACGCTTCAGGAACGCACGTTGGTTCTTGCCTACAACAACGCGTCGATAATGATGATTGGCAGCCACTAGCCTATTTTAGTAAAAAGCTGACTGCTAAACAGGCTCAGTGGCCGGCGTACTATCGGGAACTCCTTGCGGTGTACGAGAGTGTTCAACACTTCAGGCACCTGTTGGAGGTACAACACGTCACTATCTACACTGACCATAAGCCGCTAATATACGCTTTTGTACAACGACGTGAGAAATTGCCGCCTATCCAATTAAACCAGCTGTCTTTCATCAGCCAGTTTACTACTGATGTAGTGTATATTAAAGGGGTTGATAACATCGTAGCTGATGCCATGTCGCGCGTTGAGTCTATTTCTCTTGAAGAGGATTTTGCTGCACTCGCGTTATCGCAAGAATCGGATGAGGAGCTAGCTAGTATGCGTGGGAATTCGTCTTTGAAGCTCGAACCCATCCTCATCCCTGGCACAAATATCACAGTAATTTGTGATACTTCAACTGAGCGACCACGTCCATACCTGACACCAGCATTCCGTCGAGCTGCATTCGACAGGTGTCACAACCTCAGTCACCCTGGCGCGCGGGCAACCACTCGCTTGGTAACTGAGCGTTATGTATGGCCTCAAGTAAACGCAAATTGCCGTGAATGGGCTCGAACTTGTTTACGCTGTCAACTCAGTAAAGTAACTCGACATATTAATTCGCCACTTGGAGAGTTTAAATTACCGTCAAACAGATTTAGGTCGGTGCATTTAGACATTATTGGACCACTTCCTCACTCGAAAGGGTACAATTATTGCCTGACTGCGATTGATAGATACACACGGTGGCCTGAAGTATGGCCTATGTCATCAATCACAGCAGAAGAGGTAGCAGATACATTCGTAACTGGTTGGGTTTCCCGTTTTGGGGTACCAAACATTTTGACAACCGACCAGGGCCGGCAGTTTGAATCTGTGTTGTTTCGCCGTCTAATGGATGTATGTGGTACCAAACGGGTGCGCACGACTAGTTACCATCCTTGCGCAAATGGTATGGTGGAACGCATGCATCGGCAGCTTAAAGCATCTTTGATGTGTCATAATGACACATGGGTAAGAGCTTTGCCGTTAGTTTTATTAGGGATGCGAACGGCGCTCAAAGAAGATTTGAAGGCATCTTCTGCAGAGCTCGTTTATGGAGAGACTCTTCGCTTGCCTGGAGAACTCGTCATACCTCCAATAACATCACAGAGCCCAAGTGACGTTGTAGATTTCGTCCGTGAGCTGCGCAAATATATGGAAGCTCTCCGTCCTGTCCTTGCTACACGCCACGCCCAGCCATCGACTTTCATATTTAAAGATTTAGTTAAGGCGTCGCATGCCATGCTACGCGATGATTCAGTGCGAAGGCCGTTGCAGCCGCCTTATTCCGGTCCTCATCGTATCATCGGGCGAAGAGACAAAACGATCACTCTCGATATTAATGGAAGGGAACGTACAGTTAGCATAGATCGCGTTAAGCCTGCCCATTTGGATTCGGCGTTTGGCAATTGTGAACCAATTGTGCCGCCTGCGCCAACTCCAGCTAGCAGTTTCACGCCTGCGTTGGTCCCTGCACCTACACCAGCTCCTGTCATCACCCGGTCCGGGAGGAGGGTGAAGTTTGGAGATATTTTAGATATGTGATTATCTTATTTATTTATAAATTTTTCAGCTTATTCTTCCTTTCTCCGTGGGGGGGTGGTGTGGCGGAACTCTTTTTCACCAGTGCGACCTTCGCGGTCGCCTTTATTATTTTATTTCAATAGAGTTGTGTTTTGTTTTGGAAGAGATCTGTCAAGAGGTGAAAAATAGATGTTTTCGATTCCGCAAAATAAATTGTTTTAATAATAGGAGTAATAATATCCTAAAATTGTAAATGTTTGTTTTACAATTATTTCTAAGACGAAACACGCATTTATCACATAAAATCACCACCAATAAACAATATTCAGACCCGTTTTGTTTGGCACAGAACCGTCAAAATATTTAGACAAATTTTAAGATTTTGATTTGATTTTGATTTTGATTTTAAGATTTAAAGATTTTGACATTTCTGATCCAAAAAACAGGCCACGCCGATAAGGACAAAAAAGTCTTGTTATGTCCTTTTTGTACTTGTGCTGAGCCATATCAATTTGTCTCTTTCACTTGCTTTCACTGAAATATATTGCCGATCTGTATATCTGTGTGGAAACCTAACGACTAACTCTATAGTGCGTTTCACCAAAGAGTTCCCTCGCCGTAGGTAATTTTGGCTCGCCGAAATTATGCAATGCTTTAAATGGAGCCCTGCATAATAATTATGCACCTGTATAAATTTAATTTCCCGTCAAAATATTATTAAAACTTATTAATAGCTTGTTATTACTGGAACGAAAATAATGCGTCGAACGAGTGGGCGTTTATTTTTAAACACGCGGTGGTGGTTTGTTTGTTTTCGTGTTGTTTCGTATCCCACTGTACAGGGGCGTTACGACTTCCTGTTTTAAGCGATTTTAACAACTTTTCTCATCACCTCTCATCATGGTGATGAGAAAAGTTGTCAGAATCGCTGCGACCGCAAACCGTACCTATCGCGGTGCTGCGAACTGCGCTTAAGGCTCAACTTGAGCCTTAAGGCTTAACCTTTATTACATTATGTCGAGTGAACGTTCCAGTTACGTAGTATATAAATTCCTTGGTTCTGCGTGCTATGTGCCCTGCCCACTGCCACTTCAACTTGCTAATCCGGTGGGCTATGTCGGTAGCTTTAGTTCGTCTACGGATCTCCTCATTTCTGATTCGATCTCGTAGAGAAACCCCGAGCATAGCCCTCTCCATAGCTCGTTGTGCGACTTTGAGCTTGCTAATGAGGCCTATAGTGAGAGACCACGTTTCAGTGCCGTTTCATCAACTTTTAGTAGTTCATCATAATCCACAGCCGTTTTTTATTCCACCGCTGCATATAAGTCTGCCATTAAGTTATTTTTTATACACAACTACACAAAAATAATCACCTAAATTCATAAGAGCCCATAAATTCAAATTTGTCAAAAGCAAACACGTAAAAATATTAATTCTGTACGTAAAAGTCTCATAATCAATATTCTTGAATCAAAATCTTCATGAATTAAACAGAGTAAACGCCCTATCAAGGTTACAGAGTACGGATCGTATGTCAAACGTCCGGCGTTGTCACAGCAACACGTGTTTCATTGGCAGGTCATGTCGAGCCAGAGAATATGCGGTGGCCTTGTAGTGACGTTGCATAGTATAAATGTGCACTTGCACTTTGAATTATATAATAGCACTTTCATTAAATTTTTACTAAATTTTGGCGTTTAGCCATTGTTGATATGATATTGGAATGATTATAGTTTCTGTGCTGATAAATAAAAATGTATGTCAAGGGCGTAGCGCTTCTCGTATCTGAACTAGACGGTACTTTTTAGGATAGTTGCAAGTATTAGACTATTGAACACTGTTTTGATTGGCACGATACTTTTAGCGATGATAGTTTAAACTGGGTTACGCGAAAATAATCTAATTAGCCGAAAGGGGTCCATAGTAAGTAGGTACCCGTCATTATGAACAGCTTTTACTATGGGATCAACTATGAAATCTCTAACAAAATATCAGCCGTTCCATAGAAAACGGTCTTTTACACTCGACGAAATGGAACAGCTTATTCTGATCTGAGGGAACAGCTGATATTTTCTTCGTGATTTCTGGGATGACCTCCTTTCGGCTTAGTAAACCCTTTTCGCGTAACCCTGTATAAATTAGCCTGATCAAGAAATCGAGGTTGACATTAGTAAACATCTATTTGATACGCAAAAGGAATTCAAATAATAGATATGCAATACAAGATGCGTATGACAATATATCACGTACGTCAGACATGACATGTCAGACATTAAGCGCATAGATCTACCCTCATTTTTTTATTATTATAAATTGTCGTTTGCTGAGTGAGACTCAATGGGTCTTACTTACCTTCAAAATATTTAATTGTGTACCAAATTGACGAGTCCATAATAGAAGCATTCGTAGTACATATTTTTATTTTAAAAATTATTACAAATGTGACTTTATGATAATAAATGATATTCTATTCTATTCTATTCATGATGGGTACCTACAACAATTTTGGCTAACCAATCTATCTATCTATACTCTATACATATAATAAAAACGTAGAGAAAAAAAATCTGTAATTTTTTTTCTCTACGTCGAGATATCAAAATAAAAACACAGGGCATCTTAAAATAAGCACACGTTTTTTGAATTTTTGTCTGTTTGTTTGTCCACGCACATCTCCTAAACTACTGGACGGATTTAAAAGCGGTTTTCACGAATATGCTTAGGTATGACCAAATTGAAGTATATGCTATGTTTATTATGCGCAAGGACCGGATTAAGTGCTGTTGCCCGCGACTTCGTAAGCGTAGATTTTCGTCTTGTTTCGTGTTGTCTTAACGTGTTTAACTGCTTATTTTATGACGCCCTATATTATTTTTTTACATCTCGCAATTACAGATTTTTTTATCTCTACGTTTTTATTATACGTATAGATACGTCCCTATAATAATGAGAGAATATACGAACACGTTTCAGAAAAGTACTTAGGTACGTATGAATGAATTCAAAGAAGTTTGTTGGCTGGATGACAAAATAATAGTTACGTGATGGGAAAATCAGCTGATCATTTATTAAAGGAGAGTCAAAGGTCATTTACCTGTACCTGTAACTATTATCTGATCTCTATAATATTGCGTGTTGGCAAAGAATAGTAACATATATAACTAGTGAGTTTTGTGTATTAGTGTGTTTGGACACGAAAGAGCTTTTGTGATCGACCAAGTGCTAATTTTTGCTTCACACCTGCAATTTATGGACTGAGATCCATCCTGCGGCATTCCGAGAAGCTTTAATATGGGGCTCTTCAACAAGGATGTTAATAGAGTCTTTAAGGGTCGGCAACGTATCTGTGATGCTTCTGGTGTTGCAGATTTCCATAGACGACGGTGATCGCTTATCTAAATGAATTTCTTTTGCAAAATGATCGAGGGACATTTAAACAAGGAAAAAATAATCGTTCTAATATTTTTTATTAATATGAGCACAAAAAATGGGATAAGTAGTTTTTCCCATTTATATTGGTCATTATAAAAAAAAGTTAATCGTAAATCGACCGAAGTATACTTTATTTTTCAACTAACTTTCAAATAGGGGTTCACCTTTAATCCCTATTTACCCCCCCCCCCCTACAAATTATTTATTACCAAACTTTTACGACCCTGCCAAATTTTTCAGTTTCACATTCACAGGTCCAATCCAATAATTTTTGAGATTTCTGTGTTTTAGACTGGACGCGCTACGAGGGTCTACGAAATCGTAGATGCTCTACAAAACGCATTTTTTGTTATATTGAAACTTTTCAAGATTTTTATTCTGTTTTTTGCTAGGTAATGGTGATAGATAAGTACATGTAACTTTTTTTTATGAATAAGGTCTTATCTTATCTCTATACATATTTATCTTAAAGATAATAAAAGTCTACAATGTGGCCAGCATATTGCGAACGATGCCTACGGGCAGCGGTTTATTAGATTAGTGCAATAAGTATAATATGTTTATAACTAGCTGTGCCCGCGACTTTGTCCGCGATTTCTTCAGAAGAAAATAGCCTACGTCCGTTCTCATGATACATAATATTACCTCGCAAAATTTTATCGAGATATAGCAAACAGACAGAGTTACTTTCGCATTTATAATATTAGCATAGATTTATTTTAATTTGGGAAAGTTTGATAATATTCCATATATGTATAATTTTCACGTTTTCTATATCTATAGCAATATATAAAGAGGAAACATTTGATTGTTTGTTTGTTTGTTTGCATTGAATAGGCTCCGAAACTACTGAACCGATTGGAAAAATTATTTCACTGTTGGGAAGCTACACTATCCCCGGGTGACATAAGCTATATTATATTTTGTAGCGAGACCGAAGGCCGAGCTTACACCCGTGCGAAGCCGGGGCGGGCGGCTAGTAATTAATAAATAAGAGAAAGAAAAATTTGAAAAATTGCCCGGAAAATTGAAAAATTCGTGCTATTTCTATGGGATTTTTAAATGAACTCAAGACAATCCAAACAAATTTGTTTAAATTTGGGCAGGTCGTCTGTCAACTCAGCTATTTTTACAACAAAAGTTTTGTTATATCACGGTTCTTCCGGACATATCCAGGAATCCGGAATGCGGGGGAATTCCGAAACATCCGAAATTCCAGAAATAAAATGAACGAATTCATTATGCCGCGAAAAGTGAACTTTGAAGGAAATGTCCGGGAATTTGCCGGTTTTTTCTTTTCTTCATCTGGTAACCCTGATCACGGTAAATACCCCATTGAGGCCAGTAGGTACCTATCTGCCAATATTTCTTTCTGGCGGCTGCATCTGTACTTACATACTTATATGGCAACACCTTGATGAAGCGGCCAATACTGCCAACCTTCACCTCGTAAGGTTAATTTTAGTTTTATTTAGGTTGGTACTTACCTAGAAATAGCGTGATACATTGTCTCGTAGCACTTTTATCTACTACAATCCAGCCACTGAAAGAATGTATCTGCAAGCAGTACCTAATATAGGTCATAGCTAAAGTATTTTACCTGTAGATGAGTTGTGCCCGCCATCATTCTAAAAATTATACATAGAAGTCACAATGCGTAGAAAATTATAGTCAATAAACGTTCGTAGTTTTATATATAAACATATAGTTGTATACAATTTAGGTATATCGAAACAAAACTATTTTACCAAAACCAACCGTATATTTATAGGTATATTTACCGCTCAGGGGCCTTACCCCTAGCTTAACTTTTGCGAGCCAACTTTTAGTAGGTACCTGATAGGTACCTAAAATTAACCAACTTATTTAAGCTGCATCGTTTAAAAGCGTCTAACTTGAATGAACGATAATCACAATCACACGCATAGTAAAACGGATTTTCGTTCATTCAAGTTAGACGCTTTTAAACGATGCAGCTTAAATGAATTGGTTAATTTTAGGTACCTGTCAGGTACCTACTAAAAGTTGGCTCGCAAAAGTTAAGCTAGGGGTAAGGCCCCAGTTCTCTAATGTCTGTTCGATTTGCAAATATCTGTTCGATTTGCAAGTTAGGGTTCCGTACCCAAAGGGTAAAACGCCGGCCGCCACGTACCTACCACTAGTAGCTAATCTGTCGCTTTCTAACAACAGATATAGCGTATAAAGCTATAAAGTCTTTCATATTCTTTCGTTTTCATCACAAAATGCACAAATACACGCGTAGTTAAGTAGATAATAATATGCTGCTTTTAGCTGTGCTTTTAAGCGCAGTGTCATATATGTAATAAATATTACACATCTATTTATGACATCTCACAGGGTCATAGAATAAGTAAGTATATTACCGTTGTGGCTTAATCAAACTCTAGAATTATCTACCTCTTTGCAGAATTAAAGAATAATAACCTCACTATATTATCTGTTTCACTGCGTTGAACAATTTCCGTTTGGCACAAAAACCAATCTAAATCTGTAATTTCACTACCTCAAGAGTGTTTAATAAACATTACACCGATCAAAACACATCAGTTCATTTTGTTGCGCATTTCTCGACGTTTGCTGATGTCTGAACAGAATACATGCTCCGTATTGACCTATTTATATAAAAAAAACTGATCATAAGACTGGCTGTAAACAAGGATAAAAAGATAAAAACTAAATATGGCGGGCTTCCAACACGTACCCGAAAAACTTATCTGTGGCCCTAGTACAAGCACTTGCGAAAAAGTATTCGTTCCGTAAACGATAGCAAAACGTATGAAAATTTGAACAGCACCTCTACCGGACGTGAAATGAAACTGAATTAGTAATTTTTAAACTTTCGCGATTCGAACACATGTTTTCATATTTATCGGGACTTATCGCGCACTATTAATTATCTATTAATTTATATTACCTATATTTAATAGTAACGTTAAGTCCCGATAAATATGAAAACATGAAACTGAATTTTTCATACATTTTGCTATCGTTTACGGAACGAATACTTTTACGCAAGTTCTCGTACTAGCCCCACTGGTCGGCGTATTTTCGCGCCAATAAGTCTACGTCAGGGAATTTCCTCGAAGAATCAACAAGGATTTGAATAGTTTGTTTGAAAACACAGTGAAAAATGAATGTGATGTTTTATTTTTATGTTCCTAATGAACTTGCATTGCCAATTTCAATTTGACCGGTCAATTTACTAGATATACAAGGTTATACGGAATGAAGGTAGTATGCCGAAACGCTTTAATTGTACTTATTATTATAGACAGCTTTACTATGGCGCCAACCACGGAAAATAAACCGTTTAACAAAATTAGCTCTTCCAAAACGGTTGATGTTATTTTGCGGTATGAATGGTGTAAATGGTTCTTATTTATGACTTCAATGACCTCCTTTCGGATTATTCAGTACCACCGTTACAGCCCTGTGTAACGAACTAATTATGAACCGAAATACTGATTTCCAAATCCAAACTAACTAGGAAAAATAACTAAATAAATTATGTAATTTTCTTTTTACTTGATGTTGTCCATAATCATGACATAGTGAATTTTCGCATTTATAATTCAAAAACTATGATAGCTACGAAAATGAGAGTTAAACAGAAAGAAAGAGCTTGAAAGCTGATTCGTATCATTCAATAAAAAATAAATACATAACTCGACTTAAGTAATTCTCGCACTACGGACGAGATGTTCTACGAAAAAATAGAAGTTTTTTATTTCGTGAGATGTTCATACGCGGCAGTAACCACTTACCATAGATCACCTGCTACTGTATTACAGCAAAAAATTTAGCCAAAACAACGTCTAGATCAAAATAATACGTAAAACAACGGAAATACCCCTAACCTGGCACGTGTCCAAAACCATGCGACGTAGATATACGACTTCCCTAAAATATTACGAATGTATAAAGAACCGAAGGATCTTTCTACACTGGTCAATTTCATAAACAGGCCAATAACATATTTGTTCGCGGTTTAATTATAGATGGCGCCACGTGGCTTCTGTTTACAAACAAAGGCGAAATAGTGCGTTGTTTTATTGCTTGATGGCGTATTTTATTGTATGTACGACTGCGCCCTAATTGACCGAGCAAAGCCAAGGTTTCAGAGTCTACAGGAAAAACTGTGTTTTTAATTAGCGTCATTTTTTATTTTCATTTATTGGATACGATCTTCATAAAAATTTGTAGGCAAGTACGGATATACTATTTTTAACTGTCTTCAAAATGGATAAGGTTCTCAATTCAATTTCATCATCATCATATTCACCATTTCAGCCATAGGACGTCCACTGCTGGACATAGGCCTTCCCATCGATCTCCAAAAGGGCCGGTTGGAAGCGGCCTGCATCCAGCGTTTCCCTGCGGTCTCTTTTAGGTCCTCTGTCCATCTTGTGGGAGGATGTCCTACGCTCTCAGGTCAAGGTCATAGAGGCCCCATTATCCTAATATGCCTAGGGTTCAATATTCTAATACTTCCAACAGGTTAAAGACGGCCCAGAGAGTAGACGCGACACACAGGCGTCTTCTACGTAGGTAATATTATTTGTCAATGACATTAACATTAGCCCGATTACCCAGAATTGTGATACGCAGCGCAGTGCGACCAACGTAACTGACTGAGCTGACCAAATGGCAGTACAGCAAATTTTCTACGGACGATCATAGCCTTTGTTCAGAAAATGCGATGCTAGCGCCCCACTCAAATCTACTACGCATAAGTCGGTCGGTTGAGATACGTACGTAGGTAATACGCCGCTGGGCATCTTGCCACGTTCGACGACCTCAAAATGGCGAAAATACGCATTTTTATGCGGTCACTGGTTCATGTTTGATACGTACTAGAAGATTTAAAAAATCTAAAGGGAGATCAGATAAATCTTTTTTGAAATCACATCCTTGGTCCAATTTTTTAAACACTGACTGTTTTGTGGTGAAATGGAAACACGTATAGGTACATAAACCGAAAGATAGGTAGGTTAATTTGTAAAGCCGCTGATTTCGGGTAGTTACTAGTATTACAAATCGTACTTATACTAGTTACTCGATGGCATCGTCGTGGCGTCGTCGGTCGCGTCGAATTTGTTTGGGGATTACGCGAGATTATTATTTTTGGCCATGCCTAAACTAATATGAAACTCAAATGAAACTAATGATCAAAATGTTCCATTAAAAAGAAAAAAATGTGTAGAATGTCACGGTTAAATGTCAAAGTCAAGTCAATCAATGTCAATCGATTATCAATCACTTTTGGGTGTTTTGGCGCCAATGTGAAAAAAACATGTCACTCCATTAAATTATTTATTTTCGTCTGCATCCATTAAATTAATTATTAATGCACCATTGCTACACAATGGTGCATTATTAATTATTAAGGTGTTCGTATGCTCGAGTGTGTTTGCCTTTTTTTTTATCATTTGACTTCTTTTAAACTCTGTCCAAGCATTTATTTTCCCGATATATACTCTGATCTATGTTTGTCCTGCTGACAGAGTTACTGACTGACTGTCCCATACAAAAAACACGTTTTTTGTATGGGAGCCCCCTTAAATATTAATTTTATTTTAATTTAATAGTTTATTTTTAAAGAGAAAATATAACTAAATATTCTGTGAATATTTCAAACGTCTACCTCTTGCCGTTATCAATATCGAACGAAAATGAGCAAAAAAATCAGGTTTGTTGTATGGGAGCCCCTTAAATATCTATTTCATTAAATTTTTTTGTATTTTTTGTTATAGCGGCAACGGAAATACATCATCTGTGAAAATTTAAACCATCTAACTGTCACGGTTCATGAGATACAGCCTGGTGACAGACGGATGGACGGACAGACAGACGGATGGACAGCGGGGCCTTAGTAATAGGGTCCCGTTTTACCCTTTGGATACGGAACCCTAAAAATGACATTAAGCAGTCACGTGACATCTCCCAAGCTAATGTCATTTTCATACAATTTCATATTTCCACAGGCGTTAACGCTAACAGAAAGTGGTTCTTGTGTAGACCCAATATACTTATACTCTAAATCTTTCCCGATATATACCTATTCTAATCTATGTGTAGACCTCCTTGTTTTATTGGATCATGACGTAATTTATGGATGGACGCCGCACACTGAAAAGCACAGATATACAGATCGGCAATATATTTCAGTGAAAGCAAGTGAAAGAGACAAATTCATATGGCTCAGCACAAGTACAAAAAGGACATAACAAGACTTTTTTGTCCTTATCGGCGTGGCCTGTTTTTTGAATCAGAAATGTCAAAATCTGACGGTTCTGTGCCAAACAAAACGGGTCTGAATATTGTTTATTGCATTTTTTTGGTGATTTTATGTGATAAATGCGTGTTTCGTCTTAGAAATAATTGTAAAACAAACATTTACAATGGTTGGTTGTATCATTTTGGGCTGCAAGTACCGCAGTGAGAGAAAAAACGATGAAATATCATTTCACACGTAAGTAAACATATAGAGCTTGTAATGATCACCTAAATAAATTCAGGATATCAATGCGTAAATATTTTATTCATAATTAGTCCGTTTTTTTGTCGATTTGTGGTATTTCCTATGAGTTTTATCAAAATATTAACTGAGAAGAATAACAATCAATGTTGCCAGTTTATAAATGAAATTACCCACCACAATTAACATAAATTATTCGTTCTGCAGGTTTCCAACTGATCCTGGCTTACGAATAAAATGGATCAGTGCTACTGGTTGTGAAAATTGGGTGCCAGGAAAACATAGTAGAATTTGTTCCAGTCATTTCAATGCCGAATCCAATATCAGAAAGGGAAAAATTATATTTTTGAGCAACTGCAGCTGCTCAGGGTCTAATAAACACACTTAAATGTACTTAAATCAAAGAAAATATATCATCATAAATCATCATCAGCGTGATTTTGTTCAAATAAAACAAAATAATCTTTTTTTGAAGTCTGATTTATCGTGTGTGATATGAGTACTGTAAATAATAAAGAGTTTTATCTAAGTATCTCATTAATTGGGATGTTATCCATAATTCCATCCATGAAAACAAATAAACTGGCCAAGTGCGAGTCGGGCTCGTGCACTGAGGGTTCTGTACCGTCACAAAATACAAAAAGTAGTGCAAATACACAACATCACACCCAGGCTGTCATCCATCCAAGTATCAACCGCGCCCGACGTTGCTTAACTTGTGGGAAACAGAAATGTGTGACCGACTCGCACGCAGCCAGTATTTATTATTTGTTGTTTTACTTTAGGGTGTGCACTATAATCCGCCAAGTTTGACGCTTATACCGATTACCGTTACGTACCGTTTGGTTTTTACACCAGAGCAAATACAAAAATACCTTAACAAAAACGTTTGTTGTATGTGTGGATATGTACCCTCTTTAGTTTTGACTTAATTATATTTCTTAGTTAATCCGTCGTAAGATTACATATTCTGTGTAAGTTTCAACTGACGATATTACGGCGCGAAAGATACAGCCGTTTAAAGCTGTCTTACCTTTAAACGGATGGATTTGGATCTTAATATTAATTTCTTTTGTTCATAAGTATTTTTCAGATATCCTTCCATCTCACAAGATTTTCCAAAGTTTCCAAAATTACTCATTGAAGAGATTCACTACTCGTCTAGTAGGTAAATTACCCTAACTTAAAGCAAATAATTTTAATGTGGCAACACACCTTGTTGAAGCGAGAGGCACTGAGCTAGCCACGCTCATTGAAAATCAATAGGTAGTAGGTCTGTGCTGAAAAGAGAAGGGTAAACGAAAAAAAAACTCACTTCAGTGGCCGCCAAAGAGTACTATAATATACGGGGGATATATATATAGTTTTCTGTGAAGATAATTAGATGACAGCTCTATCTATTAAAATATTCCTTATGTTCTAAATTTCCTCCCCCTGGTGGCCGCTAAGGTTTTTCAAAGAGGTTTTTATTTGGTTCTTTCTAAAATATTGTGTCAATTCGATACTTTTATAGAACTCTGGGGTCAAAGAGAATATAATGTCTGGGGTCTTGACTCTGGGTTTTAGTAGCCCGTGTCTTTATACGTACTGAAACCAAACTGAAACAGGGAATAATAAATGAGTATTCTGAACTACTCCATGAGCGAAATCGGGATGAGTCACTAGTTTCAGAACATTGCGTAATTTTCCGTTTCAAAACCATGAAATCACCGGCAAAATAGCAACTGTAGTGACTAATTAGTTCTTTGTCAACCAAAGAAGTCATTGCACTTGGAACTGTTCCAAGTTTCCTTACACCAGGTGTTTCTAATACATTTTCGTTAGACACAAAGTCTGGTGTATTTTCTGGTGTGTATCTCGGGTTGACTGTGGTCTTGTTTCGTCACCATGATTGTGTTGAGTTGAGGCACTGTGTGTTGAATGGACGTTGTATTAACAGAGTTAGTTTTGCATCCATAACGAGTACCTAATATCATGAAGTCTTTATTATATGTCTTGTTCCAGAGAATGCCGTCGGAGGTAGAAGAACGCAGGAGGTCGAAGGAGGAGAAGTCTCTGCAGCGCGAGCTGGCGGACTCCATCATCAGGATGGTGCCACTAGACGAGATCAGAATCCTGCTTGCGTGCGGTGCCAAGGTAAGTTTGAACATTATTTCAAACAATCAATGTACAGAAAAAAATCAGATGATGCATCATCTGATTTTTTTGCACTCATATTTTTATATGTTACTGTAATATACTGTTGTCTGGTTTTAAGACATAAATTTGTTTCTTTAGGTGAACGAGCCAGTGACGCAGGGCCTCCGTCCGTTGCACTATGCCATCTGGCAGAGGCACTTGGAAGCCACCCGCCTGCTGCTAGTCCGAGGGTGTGATGTCAACGCAACCGACGACTGCGGCTATAGTGCACTGCATCTTTCCGCTGAACATGGGTAAGACTAAGAATAAACAAGCATCTCTCTAGATTTATCTAGACAAACGCTAAAGCGTCACCACTTACATGGTCTTAATATCTAGCGTTTTGCCTCCTCTTTCTTAATTAGAACGACCATCGACAAACTAGTACCATCCATCCTTGGAACGACATAACAATGGAAAGCGTTGCCTCTATCTGCGTTTTCACAGCATTACAATCTTGGAGCTTTCAAGTCTAGGGTTAATAGGTTATTGAACAAACGTGCTCAATCTTCGGCTGCATCATTGCTTTCTATCAGGCGTGAGCGCTGTCAAACGTTAGCCTAGTCCAATTTAAAATATAACCTACAGTTTTTTGTACATGCATTATCTTTGTGAAACCTTTTGATAATGGCATTAAAAATATTTTGTACATGTGCGTATTGTCCCCAGGTATACGGAGTTAGTGAAACTGTTGTTAGAGAATGGTGCGGCGGTGGACTACCGGCCCGACTCCGGAGAGCAGTTTCCGCGCACCACGCTTTGCGACGAGCCCCTGCGACTCGCTATACGGAACAAACACTATGTAACTACCTATCTGTATGTTACTCTCTTTCTCGCTCTAGCTAGTGACACTGCTGCAAAAGAAACAAACACTGCAACTCTCTATCTATAGGGTATCTTAAAGTAAAACACTGTTTTAAACCATCACGGTTGTTCACTATAGGGGCTACATCTTAACGCAGGCTGAAACAGCGCATTGCGGAAAATCACGCGACGCGTCGAGATACGTCTTGTGGTTGCCCAATTTTTCACAATCACCTAAACAGAATCGCTTATAACAGGTAGCCGTAAGGAGGGCCGATGGGCGGAGGGAAGAGAGATATATACGGGAAGACTGAAGAATGCGGGTGGTTGGCAGAAAAGTTAGGTATCCTCTTTCTTAGTTTTTTTGCTACAGTTCCCAAACTAAACACGGTTACGTTTATCTTTAAACTTGTCTGCCAACCACTCCACATTCAAGTCTTCCCGTAAACATGGTGCATGTAACTGCGTCGAAACATCGGGAACTCCATCCACAACATTATCACGGTAAATATCCCGTTAATAATCATATAACTGTATCTTAAAGTACCATGTGGATGCTTAGGTACTTTAAGGAAAATAGTACTTGCAAAATATATTAGACTAGAAGGGAAGACGGTAGCTGGTGGATGAGAAAAATAGCTTAAATCTTTTCAATGCAACTTTGTGTTTTCAGTTGTTTTCTTGTTTTTTTTTTGGTTGGAGGGGAGTTAGAGTATAGAAAACCCCTAGAGGGTCAAGGTCGAAGTTGTCTTTACCTCTTGGAAATGGAATGTCTACTGACAAAAGACATGAGCCTCTTAAATAAACCTTTTTTTATTTCCCGTTCCAGGAAGTAGCCCGTCTTCTCCTGGAGCATGGCGCAGACCCCAATAAACGCTACTTCTTCGGTTCTGAGATCAACCTGGTCTCCGACCCTGAGTACCTGGAGCTGTTGCTGTCCTTCGGAGCCAACCCTGACTCCAGAGACCGCGCTGGATTCACGCCGCTCATGAAGGCTGCACGTCAGAGGAAGGTCAGTGAGAGATGATCCTGGTATCATCATCATTATTTCAGCCATAGAATATCCACTGCTGGACATAGGCCTCCTCCATCGATTTCCAAAAGGGCCGGATGGAAGCAGCCTGCATCCAGCGTTTTCCTTCGGTCTTTTTTAGGTCGTCTGTCCATCTTGTGGGTGGACGTCCTACCCTGCGCTTACCGGTCCGTGGTCTCCACTCGAGAAGCTTTCGGCCCCATCGGCCATCTGTGGTCAATGATCCTGGTATAAACCCTGAATAAATAACATTATTGTAGGCCCAAGACATATTTTTTAAGGCTTGTTGGTTGGCGGTTTACTTTGTCTCATTTCTACATGCATGTAGTTCGCCTCGAACTGTGACCGCACGACCCATATATCTTCGCAAACCCTGGAAATATACAAATATACATAAAGACACCGATTTGTTCTCGTCGAGTACTCGTTACACTGTAACCTTGATATCGCTCGAATATTAAAATAATTAGAAAAATATTAATCAATAGTTAAATATTATTATTAATAATAATTTAAAAAAAAAGGTCACAGGAACGGGCCAGCGAAGTACAGGCCCGAGATTTGAACCAGCGACTTCACTCTGTCAAGTCTAGCGGTCTCCCAAATAGGCTACCACGGCTAGCAAATAATACTAAATGATGTAAAGTGATGTTGTGATGTGCAGGGTATAGAAGCGGTTCTGCTGCTAATCAGCGCCGGCGCAGATATAAACGCGATGGCGGACGTGCGCAACGACTACCGCACAGTGATGCACTACGCCGTACTCAGCGGTATGAAACATTCTCTTCTCTCAACTCTTTTTAACCGACTTCCAAAAAGAAGTAGGTACTCAAATGGACCCTTTTTTTATTATGTTTGTTACCTCTGAACTTCCGACAGGGTGAACCGATTTTGATGTTTCATTTTTTATTTGAAAGCTAGTGCTTCCCATTTGATCCCATTTCAATTTGGCCCAGTTCTGACATCATTTCCATTCTTGGGCAGTACGTTCTAAGAATTCCATAAAAACAAAGAACTTTTCCCCCGAATTTTCCAATTTTCCGCAACGTTTTATATGGGGGTATCCATACCAAATCGGTATTAGTGGGTAGGTATATCAATTACAATAAAACTAATAAATATCTTCCCGCAGGTAACCCTGAAGTAGTAAATCTCTTCATAAAGCAAGGAGCAAAAGTGAACTACCAATGTCCAGAACTGAGCAAACCGAGCCCTCTTGACCTGGCAATACTGAAAGGAGACGTGGAAATGCTGCAACTGTTGCTGTCTGCTGGTGAGCTTAAACTTCTTTATATGTCTTTCTGTCTGTTAAGTATCTGTTTGTGTCAATCTGTGTTTATTTGTTTCAATGTCATCATCATCAGCCAGAAGACGTCCACTGCTGAACATAGGCTTCCCCCTTTAACCTCCCCACTGAAAGACATCCTGCCATCTGGATCCACTGGATGCCCGCGACTCACAATTTCGCCGGTCGATCTAGTGCAGGGGTTCCCAAACTTAAAAGTATCACGCCTCCCTACTGCTTAAAATGAATATGCCCACGCCTCCCCTCGGCTGGGTCAGGTCGCTTGTTTTTTATTTTGTACACGTGTTCGCAAGGCGCGTTCAGCGCGGGGAGTGAGGTGCGTGCAGTACGTATGCGCGGGCGACCGGAGTGATATCCGCCGCTCGCGCGCGCCTCCCTGTACATGTCTTCACGCCTCCCTAGTGGGGCGCGCCCCCCACTTTGAAAATCAATGATCTAGTGGGAGGCCTACCTACGCTGCGTCTTACGGTTCGTGGTCTCCACTCAAGAACCTTTCTTCCCCATCGGTTGTCGGTTCTTCGAGCGCTGTGGCCTGCCCATTGCCACTTCAACCTGCAAATTTTAATAGCTATGTCGGTGACTCTGGTTCTTTGGCGAATATCCACGTTCCGGACTCTATCGCGCAAAGAAACTCCAAGCATAGCTCTCTCCATTGCCCGTTGTGTGACTCTGAGTTTTTCCAAAAGGCCAACACGTCTCAGTCAGTACCATATGTCATCACTGACAATACACACTGGTCAAAGACCCTTGTCTTTAGGCACTGTGGTATCTTGGACTCAATCTACCTTGTCTATATTTGTTATTTTGTAGGTATATTTGTCTCCAACTGTTTTGACTTGTCTCAATTTGTCTTGTTTTATTTGATACCCATATCACGGGGTTGCATAAAAAATAACTGGTCCGCCATCTTTGGGAGTCCACCATATTAGATTTAGGATGATGTCACTTAACTAACCATGCATTGTTATCCAAACCATAGACAACATTGTTTTTCTTTGTCTATGTCACATATCATAGATCGTTGGAAATAGCACACTGTGCGTTTTACGCGTTCCTTTTTGCCTTACACCTACAATTTGTGGAATGAGCTGCGGCATTTCCGAGTAGCTTCAATATGGGGTTCTTCAAAAGGGCTGTTAATAGAGTCTTTAAGGGTCGGCAACGTATCTGTGATGCCCCTGGTGTTGCAGGTATCCATATGCCACGGTGATTGCTTACCATCAGGCGGCCCGTCTGCTTGTTTGCCACCTATAGTATAAAAAAAAACTGAGTAAACATATGTGCTCGATCAGTTGGGGATAACTGTTTCACTGGGGATAGCAAATTAAATGCTTGTAATAACAATAAATTTACCCATTATTTCAGGTGCTCTAGTGAACGCGTCAAGCTCTGTGATCGGCTCACCGCTACACGTCGCCTGCTCCGACAACATCGCCAATAGGAAAGAAATCGTTAAAGTAAGTTGTTTCCACTGAATTCACACTATTGACATTGACAGCCCCGTTAGCTTAGTTGGTAGTGAACCTGCCTTCTGCGCTTGGGGGCGTGGGTTCGATTCCCACCTAGAACAAACATTTGTGTGATTAACATTTGTGTTTGTTCTATGTCTGGGTTTTAGTATATATTTAAGTATGTATTTAAAAATATATATGTATGTATATCAGTCTCTGGCAGCCATATTACAAGCTTTGCTTAGTTTGGGGTCTGGTGACTATGTGTGTAAGAATGTCCTAGATATTTATTTATTTATTACTAGCTGCGCCCCGTGGTTTCACCACGTGGTGATGAAAATCGGTGATGATGATGAAAAGTAGCCTATGTGTTAATCCAAGGCATAAGCAATGTATATTCCATCCAAATCCATCCAGCCGTTTCTGCGAGATTTTGTAACAAACATCCATCCAAACTTTCACATATATGATATTAGTGTGATTGTTCCAGATCCTTCTAGAGAGCGGCGCGGACCCCAACCTGAAGGTGTACAACGAGGAGGAGCTGGCCCAGCTGAGGCCCGCGCTGGCGGAGTACCTCGCCAGCAACACGGAGCCACGCGCGGACATCGTGGCCATGCTTCTCAGATACGGAGCCAGGGTGAGATACGACTCAAAAATCATGGATATAATTATGAGAAAACGATGACGCGTTGACCTCTTCGCGTTCCAAACACAGGGGCCAAATTTGACGGGTGATCGCACTGTCTGGAAAGAGATGGGGGAGACCTTTGCCCAGGAGTGGGACAGCATAGACTAAATAAATAAATAAAACAATACAAAAACCGACTTCATAAAAGTGTCAGAACTGAACCAAATTGAAATGGGACCACACGGGAAGCACCAGCTTACAAATAAAAAAAGAATCATCAAAATCGGTTCACCCAGTCGAAAGTTCTGAGGTAACAAACAACAAAAAACCAGTCGAATTGAGAACCTCCTCCTTTTTGGAAGTCGGTTTTAAAAGAGCCATCCCTGGATCTTTACAATGGATTTTAATGGACCGAGCGGCATCGGTCGGAATATATAACTAAATATTCTGTGATTATATTTCAAGCGTCTACTTGTTGCCGTTATCAATATCGGGTTCCGTATCCAAAGAGTAAAACAGGACCCTGTTACTTAGACTCCGCTGTCCGTCTGTCTGTCTGTCTGTCTGTCTGTCTGTCCGTCTGTCACCGGGCTGTATCTCGCGAACCGTGATAGTTAGACAGTTGAAATTTAAACCATAATCATTTATTTTCCAGGTCATAATGAAGACTCAGTTCCGGGACCCGGACGGTATCCTGAACCACCTTCAGAATGTCACAGCAGAAGAGTACGAGCACATCTTCTACCTCCTTCTAGAAGCAGCTGAATCCTTTGACCTCTGCATGATAAAGAGAAACACCATACTCAATGCCAGGCAAAAACAAACCTTAATGGAACGCGCTAAGATACCCCTTCCCTTGCTTACCCAGACCAGGTTCTGCATTCGTAGATTCTTAGGTACTTCCTTAGTCCACATCGCGAAGAAATTGGAGATTCCTAAAATTCTTCACGAGTATCTCCTTTTTGACTGTCGCTAAGGGTTCTGGCCTCTACAAACTGGATTTCGATTCTGGCGGAATGACTTAAGCCAGCCCGATGTATTTTAAAAAGATATTCGGTGTTGCTAGTTCTTGATGGTTTTGACGTGTTTCGGGTAATAAACTATGGACATATACGTTTTTGGGATTTCGTATTAAGATAGGGGATTCCCTTAAAAAAAAAAAAAAATATTACTTGTTAAGGCTTAATGGTGCATACAGGAATGATAAATAGGGTATTTGACTGTATTACAAATATAATTAATGCTGGTGTAATCCTACAGGATTATTATTTACAAGAAATATTTAATTTCTAAAAACAACAAATAAGGTGCCAGTTTTCAGAAAAACACAAAATTAAAATATGTTTTTCATTGATCACGTGACTTGACTGCAAAAACTCATCGAATGTCCTTAAGAAGTCACAGATAAGTAAATAAAGTATGGCGAGAAGAATTCGTTTGCTTGTGTGACGTCACTAATGTCACGTTGCCCCATAAATGTCAAAGGAAGCGTTTACGAGGTAGTTTAATAACTTGAATTTGGATTCGCGATTTGAAACACAAATATTGAAAATTATGAGGATTAAATCACAAGATTGCTTTATCATGATATAATAAACAATTTATGATAGTTTCGTAAAATCAGTCAATACTCTATTGCAAATTTAGTCACCTAGTAAGTGTAGTAGGTAAGGTACCTAAATAATAATACGAAACGATGGATGGCGTAATATTTATTATTCATAAACTACAGTGGATTTCGGGATAAATATAGGGATCAATCTATTTTGTCGTTATATCCGGAAATCGTTACAGGCAAAGGTACTAAACACAGATGCTACTTAGAATATCACTTTGTAACTGGACCATAACTCCGAAACGTTCATGCTTCCCTACTCGTATCTACTTAGCTAATATCTATAAACAAAAGGTAGATAAAGGTCTCCCGGTCGGCCACCTCGGGTCGCAAAGTTGCAATATCTGCTTGCCAGTCAACATTTTCTGCCAAAAAACGTCATATATGACGTGATTTTTAGGGCATTTTTTTCAAATTGACGTCTTGTTGAAGAAAATGACGTCAAAATCACGTTGTTTTATGTTCTTTGTCAACACTTGCTTAAAAATGACGCCACATACCACGTCGAAACGACGTGAACACGTGAAGCATGAAGTCTAGAGTGAAGTGATTCGACGTCTAAAATTCCCTAAATTCACGTCAATAATGACGTAACCTTGCTGATGGGGGAATTTGTTACAAATGATTCATTAAAAACAGTCGCTACACCTGAACTCTGCGTTATAGCCATATGAATTTGGAACTAAAGTAAGCTTTAAATTCAAGGAATTCAGATTTATCGTCGCTATAGCTAAATCATCGCTACAACCAAGGTCGTAATAAACGAAATCCACTGTATGTTATTTCATGAATGCCTGATTATTATAAAACTCATCGAAAGCTTGGCAAATTTGTGACTATTTTATTTTAACTGACATCAGAAGGTTTTCAATTTAATTATATTTTTTATGTGTACCTCTTCGCCGATTCGGATTGATTGAATCTCATGCTCTTCATGTTAGTTCAGTTATATTTATTTATTACTATCAGAATTTATTACAATACTTAGAAATATTTACATATCTTTTTATCATACATTATCATGTTTTATTTTATTTTTATTTTATTGTTCTTGATTTTATCATTATTCCCTATATGTAAATGATTTTGTAATTTATTGTATAATATGCAAGTTCATAGTCTGATTTATTAGGAATTAATTGTGATACACTGTGATAATTTATCTGTGTATTTATAAGATTTTTGCATGTGATTATTGTGATTCTTAATTATCTCAGATATTTTTCTTGTATCGAATGTATTTTAAGCTTAAAATATTTTAATAAAAGTATGAAAAGTACAATACTTATATTTTTATTTCATTGCTAGGATTTGCCGAAAAGGGGGGACATAATAGATTTTAATTGAAAAGCATGTATTTAAATAAAATAAAATAAATAAATATCTGGGACATTATTATTAATTATTCCCAAACATTATTTTTTACAATCATCATCATCAGCCATAAGACGTCCACTGCTGAACATAGCCCTCCCCCTTTAACCTCCACACTGAACGCCATCCTGCCATCTGCATCCACTGGATGCCCGCGACTCTCGCAAAGTCGTTGGTCCATCTAGTGGGAGGCCTACTTACCTACTCTGCGTCTTCCGGTTCGTGGTCTCCACTCAAGAACCTTTCTTCCCCATCGGTTATCGGTTCTTCGAGCGATGTGGCCTGCCCATTGCCACTTCAACTTGCAAATTTTAATAGCTATGTCGATGACTCTGGTTCTTTGTCAAATATACACGTTTCGGAGAAACTTCGAGCATAGCTCTCTCCATTGCTCGTTATGTGACTCTGAGTTTCTCCAAAAGGCCAACAGTTAATAAAGACCACGTCTCAGTACCATAGGTATGTCATTACTGGCAACACACATTGGTTAAAGACCCTTGTCTTTAGGCACTGTGGTATTTTGGACGAGAAGATTTCACGCAATTTCCCGAACGCTGCCCATCCGAGTTGGATTTTTTACAATACCTAGATGAACAACAGTGCATGGGTAGGTACGTAACGTAAATTTCCAGGGCCCCGATTCTACTAAACTATAGTGTCAAAAGTAAAAAAAAATAGGCAATTCATTAGCAATTGAAAAACAATTGGTTTAGGGGAACTCGGTAACATTAATTACTGGCATGAACCTACTGTTACTGGTAATGGTAACCCGTCACTGTTACCAAGGATGATTTTAACTAGAAGTTACTCACTAGCTAGGGATCTACATATATAGTTTATCAACAAATTTAATTATGTATTTTTATGAATTTTGATACGAGTACCTATTTAATACAACACAAATAACACATACACTATATATTTGTAATCTAAAGCAAAACTGAGGTTAAGTTATTTTGGTATTATGATTTTAAATAATAACGGCGCATAGTTTTTTTTGGATGTTATTATATAATTAAGAGCCACTTAGCTTAGTACTATGTAGTGTAAGTGTAAGTCATACTAGGATACTAGTGATGAGAGTGGCGCCATCATTGGTGTAACGCTGGTAATATAATGGATCAATGGCCGCAGTTAAGAATTAATACTTGAGCCTGAAAATGCACAGGAGTGCGACGCCAAAATCTTCACAGCGAGATAAAAAAAAAGTTGTCATCAAAACTCAATGACGAAGATAAACTCAAAGTCAAAACCAAAAAAAAAAAAAAACATACGTTTTATTATTTTGTATTGTCGGCAAAAATCAAAATATTATTAGGTACACATTAGGTATTTGCATAGTACTTATAGTATTGATAAGTATTGTTATTATTTAAAAATCATTGGACGTATGTTTCATTACTTTCAGCTTTCTAGTGACCGAGCTATCAAGCTTCACATAATTATGGTCTGTAACACTTTTTTCGGTTATTGAAAGAGAAAGAAGTTAGTCTGGACTCCAACATGCTGAAGACCAATTCTCTCTCATTAGACGCGGGCGATGACTACATTCCAAACAAGATTGTGCAAGGTAGAATTTGAGTAATTTTTTTTCTCAGGGAATAAGTCATCATCATCAGCCAGAAGACGTCCACTGCTGAACATAGGCCTCCCCCTTTCACCTCCACACTGAACGACATCCTGCCATCTGCATCCACTGAATGCCCGCGACTCTCACAATGTCGTCGGTCTTACAATATGGTAGTATTTACTGAAAGGGAATAAATAGCTCTGGAAAACTAAGATTATATATATGGTATTAGGGCCTTATTTAAAAACGTTACTCAAGTTGATCTATGTTTAACATTGCTCTGTCTCATTTTCACGTGTGACGACTGCCGTCAGCGAGAAGTTGAGAGATCATTTTTAAGCATAGATCAACTTGAGTAACGTTTTTAAGTAAGGCCCTTAGCGCTAGTTATTGATGGTATGATACAAACTGTACAAAAAAAAAATGCTGTTTTTGAATATGAAAAAAAATATGTTTTTAAGCTTTTTTTTACATTGGAGTACGCTAACGTTTGTCCGCTATCTAGCCGAATGATCTTTCATATTTGCAATGTCATGCAAATAAAATATCAGCTCAGCTCATGCAAGGTCAACAAACACCTATGCCGTGCTGCACCGCGCGCACGCTTTACATGGTTTTGCTGGTTTGCAAGATTGTAAAACATGAAAAAGACACAAAAACAAAAAAGTATAAGCCAAATGGTTATTAGTGTTCGATTGTTAAGAGTGGTGCTCTAAGGCAGGGGTCTCCAAACTACGGCCCGCGGGCCAAATCCGGCCCGCCACTGCCATCAATTCGGCCCGCGACAGGAATTGCAACTCGCAGAGTTGTCGGTGATTCAGCCCTGTGGATCTGATAAAATTAACAACTGATATGACTGGTCTTAGAAATTCAGACAATTCCAAACATTTTCCGCACAAGGACTGAAGACTGCAGCTGAAATAGATAGTACCTAGAACTGTACATAGTATCACTACTCGACACTAGATGTAGTTACGTGTCACAATACACAATCAATAGTAATTGAAATGCAATAAAAGCCTATGTTTGCTTAGGTGGGCAGAAAAATTAAAATTGTTACGGGCCTTGCAACATACCGAAAAAAATATTATGGCCCCAAGGCTTCAAAGTTTGGAGACCCCTGCTCTAAGGGCTATTTTGGAAATCCCGACATGCTATGCGGACACTGCTGAGTAAGAGAAAAACCTAAGTGAGATAAAGGAAACTACATTTATTAATCACACCACTTTCTATTTATTATGATATACCCCTACTTAAACAATAGACCACAACAGCGCACAATTTATGTGATATTTGGCTGTTTACATTTTGAGATAGTGGTTGGTAATTTTCAGTGCTATACAAAACCCTACAATTGTACCCCAATTGGGTTATTGTGTAAATATAAGTGTTAACTATTAACTAGACTTAGCATAATGTGCAATAAATGACTTGACTTTGACTTTGAAAGTGCTTCTAATGTTTTTGGAATATCAACCATGAACCGGTGTCACCTTTTCATACCCAATCTGGCTGTCCGATAGAATAAATAAGCAGGAGGGAATGAGATCATGCAGATTCAGTTTAACACTGTCTTCCTTTCTGTCTCCAGATCTGAAGTCCCATGACCAGGCGACACAGATAGGAGCTCTAAGCACCGCTCGCAGCATACTCTGCAAAAAGGATTCTCCCGTAACTGCCATGGTGCGGGCTGGTATCATCTCGCCACTTGTTGAAGCTTTGAATAAGGATGACTGGTAAGAAAGTTAAAATATACTATACTGCCGTCATAAGCCCAAGAGCGGTGTCTGAGCCTAGGTGTATTACGAGATAATCGAGTTTTTGTGAAAGTTGATTTTTCGTTACCTTAATATCTTTTAATTTATTTTCACTTATGTGCCTATGTTATGACCAATATATTTCTTAAATATATGTTTAAAAACCCAACATTATTGTTTTTGTGTTTTTTATGAGATACCGTCATTTCGTATAGAATTAGTTTTTTTTTTAACATTAGTTTTAAAAGAAAAAAAATCTTTTTTAGTGTTTTATTTCAATGTTCCAATGTAGATACGGTTATTTTGCTTACTCCATCTGGTGCGAAATTTTGTAATCTATCACATGCGCGAAAAAACAGAAATCCTATTTTTTTAATTACCGCTCTTAGGCTTAGGAGGGGGCAGTATTGTAAGATAATTTTTTTAAAACTCCGATTACGATGACTTATGGTACTGAGATGGTATGGTGGTTCTTCATTGTGGGCAGTGGAGACAGCTATGCTCGGAGTTTCTTTGTGCGATAGAATCCGGAACGTGGATATTCGCCAAAGAATCAGAGTCACCGACATAGCTATTACAATTTGCAAGTTGAAGTGGCAGCGGGACGTCAGTGCAGGACTTATCGCCCCCATCTCGAATAAGTGGCAATGGTCAGGCCACATCGCTCGAAGAATCAATAACCAATGGGGAAGAAAGGTTCTTGAGTGAAGGCCACGAACCGGAAGACGCAGCGTAGGTAGGCCTCCCATTAGATGGACCGACGACATCGTGACAGTCGCGGGCATCCAGTGTAAGCAAATGGCAGGCTGTCGTTCGGTGAGGTGTGGGAGGCATATGTTCAGCAGTGGACATCTTCTGACTGATGATAAATCAATGCATAAGTTGGCTGGCTTGTGGAAGAAAATCGGAAAAGCCTTCCAATTTTTTTAATTTTCGGTGATCTAAACCTTTCAAAGGTGTAAAGATACCTTTGAAAGGACCTATTATTTTTAGATACATATTGATATTAATGGTGAATTAGTAACCACCAGTCATGCTTAGTAAGCGAATTTCAAAGAGGGATTCAAACATGATTCCATTCTATTTTTCAGCTCCGACCTCCAATACCGAGCGCTAGGCGTACTTACCTACCTTGCTTTTAGTTCTTTTGAACATACACAGACCGTCGTAAACGTAAGTACTTTTGATTTATCTATCTTTTTTTTTGAGTGATGAGACGAGCGAAGTCGCTCGCCTGATGGCTCTTCACGCTTGCCCATAACAGCTCAAAGCCACTCTATACATATAGTAAAAAATAACCGGCCAACTGCGAGTCTGACTCGCGCACGAAGTGTCCATTAAAGCGGATAAAAAATCACGTTTGGCGTATGGGAGCTCCCCTTAAATATTAATTTTATTTTAATTATTTATTTTTAAAGTGAATAATATACCTCCATATTCTGTGAATATTTCAAGCGCCTACCTGTTGCCGTTATCAATATCGAACAAAAACGAGCAAAAAAATCACATTTCTTGTATGGTTGTTGTGGAAGCCCCTTAAATATTTATTTTATTGTTTTTTAATACTTATTCCTTCTTAAAGCGGCAACAGAAATACATCATCTGTGTAAATTTCAACGAACTATCTCTGTTCATGAGATACAGCCTGGTGACAGACAGACAGACGTACAGACAGCGGAGTCTTAGTAATAGGGTCCCGTTTTCTCTTTTGGGTACGGAACCCTAAAAACAATCACAAAATTCTGTCAAGGTGACAGGGTTTTTGCACCTGTCCCAATGATCCTACATTTAATTTCTTTTATTTAGTAAAAGAAGTTTTATATTTATTTTATTAACTAAGATTATGAGTATTATTCACATATCCATTTATTTTCTTAATTTTTAAGTTTTTTACATCAAATATAATTATAAAAACATAAATAATATAAAAAACTTAAAAACTAGGGTGCCGCCGGCAGCGGGGCAGAACCCAAGCTACCGGTGGTTAGGGCTGCAGAGTGAGGAACCTGACAATACGGGCCGTGACAAGGATTACCGCCTTCTGCATCTGACCCTTGACCCAACCGTCTAGCGAGAGCCTCTTAAGGTGGTGGTCAAGGCTCTTCGCTTGAGTATTATTATTATTGACGTGTAACATGTTGGTATGAATAAATAACTATGAACTATGATCTATTAAATTCCAGTCTCACAACTTGCTCTCTGCCAACAAAAACTCAACCTAGCAATGCTCGCTTTCTATTTTCCTTTTGGTGATAGTTTGATGATATGATTGTCCACAGAGCGGAGCCATTCCCAAGCTGATTACCCTCCTAGCTTACGAGGAGGATCTGGCAGAACGGGCGATATTGGCACTCGGTAACTTTGCCTTACACAGATCGGAGATAAGAGATGCAGTGCTGAGCCATGGGGCAGTGCCAGCCATGCTGCCGTACTTGCGACCTGAGACACCTATCAGGCTGTTGAGGACCTTTGTGAGAGCTTACAGTAATTTATGCAGGTAATATAAAATAAGCAACAACATCTTTATAAAAGACTAGCCGTCCGCCCCGGCTTCGCACGAGTGTAAGCTCGGCCTTCGGCCTCGCTACAAAATATAATATAGCCTATGTCACCCGGGGATAGTGTAGCTTCCCAACAGTGAAAGAATTTTTCAAATCGGTTCAGTAGTTTCGGAGCCTATTCATTACAAACATACAAACATACAAAAATAGGTACAAATCTTTCCTCTTTATAATATTATTATTATTTAATGAAATTCTCGGGTCTAGCCCGGACATTTGGTGGGCATTGGTGGAGCCGAAGCCAACACCAAGAGGCCCTTTTGAATATAAAATACATGCAACTATGAAATATGTATAAAAAGGAATATGAAACTATTGTACAGTATAGGATTAAAAAAGACTGGGCTATTGAGGTGAACAACTTGTGGATGGAATAACAGATCTATAGAATGAGAAACGGCACCTGCCTTATCCTGTCTCATCTCAAAATATATTTAGGCAGGTGATGACTTGCCACCCACTGAATGGGCCCCCCATAAAGGCTGCCGTATCTTGGCACCGGAGGGGCAACATCGGCGTAGGTGGCTTAGGGTGTAGAGAGGTGTGCTGCACTTTCACTAAGAGCTACTCGCGGCGTTATGCCCTTTAACACTTCCACCCTGGAGCATAGGTTCTTAGCTCTTGCGGTTTCCACCCCTGGACGGCCGGTTAAGGCAAGCCAGGGGTCAGGGGTCTCATTTAGCCCCATGGAATCGGGGTACGCGGTGTCGCCACTCACCGACGGCTCGCCATAAAGCCGCCCCTGCATTATTATTATATTATTATAGTGTAGATGTCTACAATTCCTAGTCTGTGGAATGCAAATTTTAATATAGTCCGTAAACAATTATCAATATAAAAAACCGACTTCATAACCTGGACCAAATTGAAATGGGACCACACGGGAAGCACCAGCTTTCAAATAAAAAAAGAATCATCAAAATCAGTTCACCCAGTCGAAAGTTCTGAGGTAATAAACATTTTAAAAAAACACAGTCGAATTGAGAACCTCCTACTTTTTGGAAGTCGGTTAAAAATACAAGTGAATCACATTAAAAACCGACTTCAAAATAATAATAAAAAAACGATGGCATAGGCCTATAAAATTTGAGGGTTGCCCTCGATTTTCCTGGGATACCATCATCAGATCCTGACTGACAATGGGACAATGGTACCAAATTGGAAGTACATATATTAATGCACAAAAGATTTTTTTTATCGGTCAACAGTTTTTTTAACCGACTTCCAAATAGAAGGAGGTTATAATAATCTTTATATATAAAAATGAATTGCTGTTCGTTAGTCTCCCTAAAACTCGAGAACGGCTGGGCCGATTTAGCTGATTTTGGTTTTAATATGTTTGTCGTAGTCCAGGGAAGGTTTAAACGGCTGGACCGATTTTGATGGAATTTTGTGTTCCTGGAACGGTCATAGTAGCGAGGCCGAAGGCCGAGCTTACACCCGTGCGAAGCCGGGGCGCGTCGCTAGTAAATAATAAATAAATATCTGGGACATTATTGCACACATGGTCATCTGACCCCAAACTAAGCAAAGCTTGTAATATGGCTGCCAGAGACTGATATACATACATATATATTTTTAAATACATACTTAAATAGATATCAATTCGACTGTTTTTTTTAAACGAACTTTTGACTGGGTGAACCGATTTTGATAATTCTAGTTTTTTATTTGAAAGCTGGTGCTTCCCGTGTGGTTCTATTTCCATTTGACTGCCTCGGTGGCTCAGTTGGTAGTGATCCTACTTTCTGTGCTTGGGGGCGTGGGTTCGATTCCCATCTAGGACAAACATTTGTGTGATGAACATTTGTGTTTGTTCTATGTCTGGGTGTTAATATCTATTTAAGTATGTATTTAAAAATATATAGTCTCTGGCAGCCATATTACAAGCTTTGCTTAGTTTGGGGTCAGATGACCATGTGTGCAATAATGTCCCAGATATTTATTTATTTATTATTTGGTCAATTTCTGACATTTTAAGTCGATTTTTGTATTGATAATTATATTATATCTTTAGCGGTGATGATGGAGAGATAGTTTTGGAGTTAGTATCGCCGGCGCTGCCCTTCATGCCTGACCTGCTCGACATTGAACATGAGGAGTCCCTGAACCCGGAGGACAAAGAAACTCCATACATAGCATGTGATGTCGTGGGTATGTCTGTTGGAACCATTTCATTGAACGGTCTTCTGTGTTAGGCCATTAGGGGCCATCCATAAATTACGTCACACGATTTTTAGCAATTATAAAACCCTCCCCCCGTCCTTGTCACAGGTTGTCACATTTGTTTCAGAACCCCCTCCCCCCTGATGTGACGTCACACATTTTTGAAATTTATGCTTGTATTTAAAAATAATCAAAAGAAACAGTTTTTTTTTAAACACTGTTTTAAACTATCACGGTTGTTCACTAAAGTTATACCACTGGATTGAATTTCATAATCCCGAAATCCTGTCCACCGAGCGTCACTACATACCAAGGCTGGTAAAGGAAACTATTGAAATCTCGAAATGCCAGAATTTCAATCGAGGTGATGGTTTTCAACTCGCTAGTGCATGGAATCCAGTATTAGGTTGCCTTAAAAATAAAAGTCCGCGTTCAAAATGTGTTCAAAATACTATACGCAGTGATACAGTGAGTGTGTTTTGTCGAGACTTAGGTTCGAGTTCGAGTTCCAGTGATAACCGTAGCAAAAGACTAAGAAAGAGGGTAGATCGTTTTGTCTGTACCTTAACTTTGAACTTTTTCACCAACCACCCGCATTCTTCAGTCTTCCCGTGAACATGGTGCATGTAACTGCGCCGAAATATCGGGAGCTCCTTCCACAACCTTACCACGGTAAATATCCCGTCAATAATCATATAACTTGAGTTTTCTTTTTCTTATTTTTAATAAATAATCTTTAACAAAATCAACATAAAGTCATATATTTTAGTTTTTTTTAATTCACATAAATTTCGTGTTATGAATTTTGGATTTTAAAATGTGAAGTCACAAAGCTTTTGACCCCCCCCCTGCCCCTTGTCACACTAAGTTACATTCCGGTGATACCCTCCCTCCCCCATTAACGTGTGACGTAATTTATGGATGACCCCTTAAGGGTCGTCTATTAACAAGTTTTTTTGTAACTTTAACTTCCATCCTCCCATGGTGATACGAGGTGAGGTTTTAGACAACCCCTCCCTATCTAAAACCATGTGACTCTGGTTCTTTGGCGAATATCTACGTTTCGGATTTTATCGCGCAAAGAAACTCCGAGCATAGCTCGCTCCATTACCCGTTGTGTGACTCTTGAGTTTTTCCAAAAGGCCTACAGGTAAGGACTAGGTCTCAGTACCATATGTCATCACTGGCAACACACAACTGGAACATGTGCGCCCTGCATTAAATGCCTTAATATAACCATTTGCATTTCGGTTGTGTTGTGTGCGAGTCCTAGTTTCCAAATGTTCCAGTGGATGTCTGCACGGCGCTCGCCAACATAATGCTCGGACCTGATGAGTGTATAGAAGCGGTGCAAGTAGTGTTAGGGCTCACGGCGCGCCTCGTGGAGCTCCTCGGTCACGAGACGACCTACGTGCGGGAAGCAGCATTGAGCGCTGTTGGGAACATGCTCTCCGGGACACATGCTCAGGTATTTAATAAAAATTAACTTAATAAATTTAGAAAAGACTTTAAAAACAAGGTTTTTGTAGTGGTAGGACTCTTTTGCAGGGGTCCGCCTGGGGAAGTACACAAGTTGCCAGTTATTCAACCGCCAAGCAGTAGTGTGCAAACACTACTGTGTTCCGGATTGAAGGGCAATGTTTCCAGCGAAATTACAGGGCACACAGAGATTTGACATCTTATATCTCGGGGTGACGAGCGCAGTGCATTGTCATCCAGGGTTTTGAATTGTTGAAGTTCAAAATTCTTAGTGGCGTTGAACTGTTATGGGCAAGTGTGAAGAGCCATCAGGCGAGCGACTTCGCTCGTCTCGTCACTCAGTATCA
Source organism: Agriopis leucophaearia (assembly GCA_949125355.1). Lineage (NCBI taxonomy): Eukaryota > Metazoa > Arthropoda > Insecta > Lepidoptera > Geometridae > Agriopis > Agriopis leucophaearia. The sequence goes on along the minus strand of OX421291.1, from coordinate 6,489,011 downwards.
GAAAAAAAAGCTTTTTCGTATTCTTCTTAGCAAACATTTTTATTTGATACCCATATCATGATAATCTATTAGATATATGTATAAGGGACCCAATTGAGCGGAACCAAGGCTCGAAAGTGTTCGCGAAGAATTCGTCTATTGGGAAAAGCCAATTGACGAAGCTGAAGATCGAGGATGGCAGTATCATTTCATCGAGCATTGGCGTTGGAGTCAATTGAGAAGTATGCCAAGAGGCTCATCAACAACGAAGCCCTAGTTCAGACTGAATCGGTTTGTTCTAGACAAGCGTGATCCATCGTATGCCGCATCATCGCTTAACATCAGGCGAGTTGGCGGCCAAGCGCAAGCCTATTTTACAATAAAAAAAAACAAAGCTGCAGATTCAGAGAGCTCGAGAGGTTTTACGGACGGTTGTACACCTCGACACGACAGCCTATTGTCAGCACAGCTTAGGACAAGAGAGCTAAACTGACCCGACACTACACTGAGGACATCCCAGACTTCAGCTTGGGGACCGTTCAAGTATTACTTAAACACTATATTCTATGCTTTGCTTATTTTTGATGACATTTGGTCTAGCTAGATGGTGGATACGTCAGCAGTAATTATTTACTTTTTTACACATGGCACTGCTGCTCATGAACCAATAAAATAACAGAATTTGTTTACGTAAGCATGGGAGGGGGGAGTAAGAGTTTTGCTTACTTTTGCCGATAAGGGAGGGGGAGGGGGTAAATAATTGTAATAAATCTGCTTACGTAATACTGGAACGGCCCCTTGTACGAGATTAGAATGGCTCTGAAATAGCTTAAGAACAACAAGGCGCCGGGCGCCAAAGTTTCGACACAAGTCGCGCTCCAATCATGCCTGGCGCACTCCGTACTTTAAGCATGAAGCCAAAAGTAGTCGACTGGTCGGACTTGCCGTCCCCGCCGCTGCGCGATAGACAGAGATAACGCAACAAGAGTTATGCGAAAGACAGAGTTTCAACTTCTAGGTTAATATAGCAGTAGGTAGTTAGTGCTCGAACGTCCTTAATCGGACTTTATTGTGTGGTAGTAAGAGTCGCTAATTATTTAAATGCTTTTGCGGAGTGAACCTTCTGTACTTCTACTTTATGTATTCTGTGCCCTAACTTAAAGATCTTTGAACATAGTATGTGTGTAATGTTCTGTTCAGGTGGACCGCTGTCTCGACGCTAACTGTCTCGAGCACATCGTGTCTCTCCTCCAGTGTAGCGAGCCCTCCCTGGTGCAGGAAGCAGCTCGGGCCGCGGGTAACATCCTCGCCGGGACGCACGCTCAGATACAGCTGGCTCTGGACCTGGACATACTCACTGCACTACGGAACATACTGGCCAATGGAGACACAGAGTAAGTCCAAAAGTATTATTTTAACTAACTTCAATAGAACATACTACTTACCCAATACATATGATGTATACAAAAACAAATGCTGGTATTTAAATTAAATTAAAATAAGTATCAAAACACATATTGATTGATTTTGATGGTATTGAAGTATTTGACACTTTAAGATTTACTATTTATATTATGTACTATGTTTATACTATGTATTACTAGCTGACCTTAACATACAGACGTTGTCCTGTTAAAATTGAAATTAATTGATGACATTATTTTATATAATATATGTAATTAAATGTAGTAATATTTTTTCAGGTGTCGAAAGCAAGCCGTGCATGCAGTCGTCATCCTCTGCTACAATGGTTCAGCCGCCCAGCGCGAGCAGCTCGTGTCGAGTGGCGTGCTGGAGCCGTACTGCGCGCTACTCGCGGGACCTGACCGAGCCGTCGTGGTGGAGGTGCTGGACTCACTGGACGTGTTGCTACAGGTGGGTAGGAACAGCCGCCCAGCGCGAGCAGCTCGTGTCGAGTGGTGTGCTGGAGCCGTACTGCGCGCTACTCGCGGGACCTGACCGAGCCGTCGTGGTGGAGGTCCTGGACTCACTGGATGTGTTGCTACAGGTGGGTAGGAACAGCCGCCCAGCGCGAGCAGCTCGTGTCGAGTGGCGTGCTGGAGCCGTACTGCGCGCTACTCGCGGGACCTGACCGAGCTGTCGCGGTGGAGGTGCTGGAATCACTGGACGTGTTGCTACAGGTGGGTAGGAACAGCCGCCCAGCGCGAGCAGCTCGTGTCGAGTGGCGTGCTGGAGCCGTACTGCGCGCTACTCGCGGGACCTGACCGAGCTGTCGCGGTGGAGGTGCTGGAATCACTGGACGTGTTGCTACAGGTGGGTAGGAACAGCCGCCCAGCGCGAGCAGCTCGTGTCGAGTGGCGTGCTGGAGCCGTACTGCGCGCTACTCGCGGGACCTGACCGAGCTGTCGCGGTGGAGGTGCTGGAATCACTGGACGTGTTGCTACAGGTGGGTAGGAACAGCCGCCCAGCGCGAGCAGCTCGTGTCGAGTGGCGTGCTGGAGCCGTACTGCGTGCTACTCGCGGGACCTGACCGAGCTGTCGCGGTGGAGGTGCTGGAATCACTGGACGTGTTGCTACAGGTGGGTAGGAACAGCCGCCCAGCGCGAGCAGCTCGTGTCGAGTGGCGTGCTGGAGCCGTACTGCGCGCTACTCGCGGGACCTGACCGAGCCGTCGTGGTGGAGGTGCTGGACTCACTGGACGTGTTGCTACAGGTGGGTAGGAACAGCCGCCCAGCGCGAGCAGCTCGTGTCGAGTGGCGTGCTGGAGCCGTACTGCGCGCTACTCGCGGGACCTGACCGAGCCGTCGTGGTGGAGGTGCTGGACTCACTGGACGTGTTGTTTTTTACAGGGTGCTGAGAGAGACGGCAATGTGCAGCCTTTATGTTACATGCTGGATGAACTGGACGTCCTACACCAGGTTCAACAACTGCAGGTGCATTCAACTGATCAGGTAAACATACATCAGGTTATACGCAGGCCCCTCTTTCCCACTAGGCGCTCTGGGCACTTGCCCAGGGGCCCGCGATCGATATTTAATTTTAACTACCAAGACACGGGTTTCCAACACCCAGTTTGGCAGTTAGAGCCAGTAACACCATAAATGTACTTTTCATATATTTTTTATTTATTTTTGAGTTTATATGTATATATAAACTCAAAAAAAAAAAAAAAAAACATATACATACACATTGACGACATTGTGAGAGTCGCGAGCATCCAGTGGATGCAGATGGAAGGAAGTCGTTTAGTGTGGAGGGTAAAGGGGGAGGCCTATATTCAGCAGTGGACGTCTTCTGGCTGATGATGATTATGATGAGGTACATATGCACATCGCCTTTTATGTTTTTTTATTTCTTAACCTATACTATCCCACTGTTGGGCAAAAGTCTCCCCCATTTCCCCATTTTTTTGTTGGCTAAATAATAAGCGAGATGCTCTTTAATTTAATTTCATTAATAAGTATTCACCTAGCAGTTCAAATTTATAAATATATATATATGTATAAAACTTGCTACATGCACTCTATCTGCTTCTTTTCATGTACCAGCTGTCATGGTTACCACATGTTCATGTACTTCCCACATATGCATACACTTGCATAATATATAAAAACATAGTTGCACGCACACTTTCTTATCATATATACACTTACACGTGTCCACGCGCCGTATGTGCATGTATGTTGTATGTGTGCAATATATGTGTGTGTATGTGTATATATATATATATATATATATATATATATATATATATATATATATATATATGTTGTGAACAAAGCTATACACTGTTCTAATGCATAAGTTTTTTTTTTTTTTTTTCTCCATGTACTCACCAATTTAATATATGCTCATGTTAACATTCCTTACATGTACACACTATAATATTATAACCTTCTTAATATTAATACCTAAAACGATGTGTGTGGCGAATGCTATAAGAATCTCTGATCCTATGGTTACGTTTCGTTATGTGAGATAAACTTTGTAAGACATGGAAGTTCTTATAATATTTACACGTAGTTAACACAAAAATAAATGCTTAAAGATAATTTTATGGAAAAGTAATTCACAAAAGTTTAAATATGTAACTACATACAAATATATATATACATACCTGCCTACACTCCCACAAACAGACATGATACAAAGAAACACATTTACTTCGTAAAAGTATGTACACTTTGGTCGGTGGTCCTGCTGGGGAGACGCACATGTGATATTGACAACAGAACAATATTTACGTGCGAGCCGAATCTTGTGAATTCTTTTTTTCTTTGAATATTTATCAATTAAAAATTCTATGCGTTGTATTTATTTAACTATAATAATGGTTTTAAGTATAAATGTGTAAAATTAATTAGAATGTTTGGAAATTTAATGACTAGGTACCCTCATATGTAATTTTTTAACCATAAGTAGTATAGTAAGTATTTGTTTTTTTAATTACTCTGTAGGTTTTCTTATTTATTCTGTGAGAATTGACTTGTAATATTTAGGTACTACTGTAAAACAATTACTTCATTCTATATTTATCATGCACAGCTTAAAGAATGGAAAATTAACTTAAACTTAAATATCAACTAAAACTTTAACAACTTACTGTAAAACAATAACTTCATTCTATATTTATTATGCACAACAAAAAACAGAAAATTAACGTAAACTTAATATCAATTTCATTCTACCTGTTTTTTTTATGTACCTATATTTAGTTTTTTTTTTGTCATTTGTTCATAAATAATATATATTCCTATATAATTATCATAATCATACTCGTTAATATCCTATGTAATAATATTTGTAACATTATCCTAGACCCATAGATGGGAGAAGACGCTGGTTCTCGAAATACAGTGTAAACTAGTTCGAGATCCAGAGGCTTCACTATATTAAATGTACTGTTACTATAAGTTTAAATAAATAAATGATTGATTGATTGATTGATTGATTTCCTTCCCGTCTTTTATGTATATTATAGTTTAATTTAAATGAGCTTTGCCTTTATTAACTAAACAAAATACAAGTTAAAACACTACAAAAACAGTTAGACTGCCCATAGAACGTTGAAGATCTAAAGACAACCCAAAAGGCTTAAGCCCATTATCAGTTGGCAGCGTACCTAGCATGCTGGCGGAATTACATTTGGATTAATTTTACAAATGAGTAGGCATGTGTCCTAATGTTGAATTTATTACAAATAAGGTTTAGCGATGAATATAACTAAATACATTACACATACTGAAAAAATAAATTGAATTGGCTGATTAATCTCTGAGATATGAGCGTTTAAAGTTGTAGGTGGGGATAGAGAAGGGATACTCCATTCCTTTCTCGCAAAGCGTGTGTTAGTATAGCATTTGTATGCCGCGCCTGAGGCTTGACGTCATAGCTCAGTATAGTGCGCTCTCTGTCTAGCATGAAATTAAAATACTTTTAACTTATTTATTTTGAAACTATTTTTTTTTTCATTTTTTTTTCATTTAATAAGAAAATAATACATAAGAGGAAATAATGGCATTTAAAACCACTAAGGTTTAATAGTAATGCCATATACGTCTACGTCTACTATAAAAATAATATTAATATCTAAATACACAACTGGCAGTGAGCGAGGCAATTACATCAGGGCCCCGATTCTACTAAACCAGTGATTCGGTTTCTTGTAGGCAAGCGTGATCCACCGTAGGCCGCATCATCGCTTAATATCAGGCGAGTTGGCGGCCAAGCACAAGCCTATTCTACAATTAAAAAAAACAATGGTTTTTCAATTAAAGTTATATGATTATTTACGGGATATTTACCGTGGTAAGGTTGTAGAAGGAGCTCCCGATATTTCGGCGCAGTTCCATGCACCATGTTCACGGGAAGACTAAAGAATGCGGGTGGTAAGATAATCATATAACTTTAGTGAACAACCGTGATAGTTTAAAATAGGGTTTTTCAATTGTTAATGAATTGCCTCATTTTTTTTTCTTTTGACACTTTATCTATACCAAAAGTGTCAAAACGGCAATTTTTGAGGCAATTCATTACAATTTAAAAACAATTGGTTTAGTACAATCGGGGCCCAAATTGTCAAGAAAGAAAAGTTTGTTTTCATTCAGAAGAATTAAAATTTTGTTTTCATTGATATTCTCTATTGATGATCAGCTTGTTATAAGAGGTAATAAAAATGTAATAGTCATTATGCCTATTCCAGGATGACGTTTACAAAATATCAAACGTGTGTGCAGCGGTCCGGAGATATGCGCGAGAGGAAAGACACATAGTCCACGACGACAAAGTGTTCACTGCAGGGACAATTGTGCAAGGTACGTTCAATAGTATAACCCTTTATAACCGACTTCGAAAAAGGGCGGGGGTTCTGTTATTAGCAAAAATCAATGTCATCTATAGAACCGGCTTTAGGGACATAAATAGATACATCGAATATCGCAACAAAAAAAACTCATAACTGCTCCAGAGTTATTTTCACTGAAAATGAAAAAGTGCCGGTTTGTCCTGTTATTAGCAAAAATCAATGTAACTTATAGAATTGGCTTTGGGGGCATAAATAGATACATCTAATATCGCAACAAAAAAAACTCACTCATAACTACTCCAGAGTTATTTACAATGAAAATAAAAAAGTGCCGGTTTGTTCTGTTATAAGCAAAAATCAATGTAACTTATAGAATTGGGTTTAGGGGCATAAATAGATACATCGAATATCGCAACAAAAAAAACTCACTCATAACTACTCCAGAGTTATTTACACTGAAAATAAAAAAGTGCCGGTTTGTTCTGTTATAAGCAAAAACCAATGTAACTTATAGAATTGGGTTTAGGGGCATAAATAGATACATCGAATATCGCAACAAAAAAAACTCACTCATAACTACTCCAGAGTTATTTACACTGAAAATAAACAAGTGCCAGTTTGTCCTGTTATTAGCAAAAATCAATGTAACTTATAAAATTGGCTTTGGGGGCATAAATAGATACATCTAATATCGCAACAAAAAAAACTCATAACTACTCCAGAGTTATTTTCACTGAAAATAAAAAAGTGCCGGTTTGTCCTGTTATTAGCAAAAATCAATGTAACTTATAGAATTGGGTTTAGGGGCATAAATAGATACATCGAATATCGCAACAAAAAAAACTCACTCATAACTACTCCAGAGTTATTTTCACTGAAAATAAAAAAGTGCCGGTTTGTCCTGTTATTAGCAAAAATCAATGTAACTTATAGAATTGGCTTTGGGGGCATAAATAGATACATCTAATATCGCAACAAAAAAAACTCACTCATAACTACTCCAGAGTTATTTTCACTGAAAATAAAAAAGTGCCGGTTTGTCCTGTTATTAACAAAAATCAATGTAACTTATAGAATTGGCTTTGGGGGCATAAATAGATACATCTAATATCGCAACAAAAAAAACTCACTCATAACTACTCCAGAGTTATTTTCACTGAAAATAAAAAAGTGCCGGTTTGTCCTGTTATTAGCAAAAATCAATGTAACTTATAGAATTGGCTTTGGGGGCATAAATAGATACATCTAATATCGCAACAAAAAAAACTCACTCATAACTACTCCAGAGTTATTTTCACTGAAAATAAAAAAGTGCCGGTTTGTCCTGTTATTAGCAAAAATCAATGTAACTTATAGAATTGGCTTTGGGGGCATAAATAGATACATCTAATATCGCAACAAAAAAAAACTCACTCATAACTACTCCAGAGTTATTTTCACTGAAAATAAAAAAGTGCCGGTTTGTCCTGTTATTAGCAAAAATCAATGTAACTTATAGAATTGGCTTTGGGGGCATAAATAGATACATCTAATATCGCAACAAAAAAAACTCACTCATAACTACTCCAGAGTTATTTTCACTGAAAATAAAAAAGTGCCGGTTTGTCCTGTTATTAGCAAAAATCAATGTAACTTATAGAATTGGCTTTGGGGGCATAAATAGATACATCTAATATCGCAACAAAAAAAACTCACTCATAACTACTCCAGAGTTATTTTCACTGAAAATAAAAAAGTGCCGGTTTGTCCTGTTATTAGCAAAAATCAATGTAACTTATAGAATTGGCTTTGGGGGCATAAATAGATACATCTAATATCGCAACAAAAAAAAACTCACTCATAACTACTCCAGAGTTATTTTCACTGAAAATAAAAAAGTGCCGGTTTGTCCTGTTATTAGCAAAAATCAATGTAACTTATAGAATTGGCTTTGGGGGCATAAATAGATACATCTAATATCGCAACAAAAAAAACTCACTCATAACTACTCCAGAGTTATTTTCACTGAAAATAAAAAAGTGCCGGTTTGTCCTGTTATTAGCAAAAATCAATGTAACTTATAGAATTGGCTTTGGGGGCATAAATAGATACATCTAATATCGCAACAAAAAAAACTCACTCATAACTACTCCAGAGTTATTTTCACTGAAAATAAAAAAGTGCCGGTTTGTCCTGTTATTAGCAAAAATCAATGTAACTTATAGAATTGGCTTTGGGGGCATAAATAGATACATCTAATATCGCAACAAAAAAAACTCACTCATAACTACTCCAGAGTTATTTTCACTGAAAATAAAAAAGTGCCGGTTTGTCCTGTTATTAGCAAAAATCAATGTAACTTATAGAATTGGCTTTGGGGGCATAAATAGATACATCTAATATCGCAACAAAAAAAACTCACTCATAACTACTCCAGAGTTATTTTCACTGAAAATAAAAAAGTGCCGGTTTGTCCTGTTATTAGCAAAAATCAATGTAACTTATAGAATTGGCTTTGGGGGCATAAATAGATACATCTAATATCGCAACAAAAAAAACTCACTCATAACTACTCCAGAGTTATTTTCACTGAAAATAAAAAAGTGCCGGTTTGTCCTGTTATTAGCAAAAATCAATGTAACTTATAGAATTGGCTTTGGGGGCATAAATAGATACATCTAATATCGCAACAAAAAAAACTCACTCATAACTACTCCAGAGTTATTTTCACTGAAAATAAAAAAGTGCCGGTTTGTCCTGTTATTAGCAAAAATCAATGTAACTTATAGAATTGGCTTTGGGGGCATAAATAGATACATCTAATATCGCAACAAAAAAAACTCACTCATAACTACTCCAGAGTTATTTTCACTGAAAATAAAAAAGTGCCGGTTTGTCCTGTTATTAGCAAAAATCAATGTAACTTATAGAATTGGCTTTGGGGGCATAAATAGATACATCTAATATCGCAACAAAAAAAACTCACTCATAACTACTCCAGAGTTATTTTCACTGAAAATAAAAAAGTGCCGGTTTGTCCTGTTATTAGCAAAAATCAATGTAACTTATAGAATTGGCTTTGGGAGCATAAATAGATACATCTAATATCGCAACAAAAAAAACTCACTCATATCTACTCCAGAGTTATTTTCACTGAAAATAAAAAAGTGCCGGTTTGTCCTGTTATTAGCAAAAATCAATGTAACTTATAGAATTGGCTTTGGGGGCATAAATAGATACATCTGATATCGCAACAAAAAAAACTCACTCATAACTACTCCAGAGTTATTTTCACTGAAAATAAAAAAGTGCCGGTTTGTCCTGTTATTAGCAAAAATCAATGTAACTTATAGAATTGGCTTTGGGGGCATAAATAGATACATCTAATATCGCAACAAAAAAAACTCACTCATAACTACTCCAGAGTTATTTTCACTGAAAATAAAAAAGTGCCGGTTTGTCCTGTTATTAGCAAAAATCAATGTAACTTATAGAATTGGCTTTGGGGGCATAAATAGATACATCTAATATCGCAACAAAAAAAACTCACTCATAACTACTCCAGAGTTATTTTCACTGAAAATAAAAAAGTGCCGGTTTGTCCTGTTATTAGCAAAAATCAATGTAACTTATAGAATTGGCTTTGGGGGCATAAATAGATACATCTAATATCGCAACAAAAAAAACTCACTCATAACTACTCCAGAGTTATTTTCACTGAAAATAAAAAAGTGCCGGTTTGTCCTGTTATTAGCAAAAATCAATGTAACTTATAGAATTGGCTTTGGGGGCATAAATAGATACATCTAATATCGCAACAAAAAAAACTCACTCATAACTACTCCAGAGTTATTTTCACTGAAAATAAAAAAGTGCCGGTTTGTCCTGTTATTAGCAAAAATCAATGTAACTTATAGAATTGGCTTTGGGGGCATAAATAGATACATCTAATATCGCAACAAAAAAAACTCACTCATAACTACTCCAGAGTTATTTTCACTGAAAATAAAAAAGTGCCGGTTTGTCCTGTTATTAGCAAAAATCAATGTAACTTATAGAATTGGCTTTGGGGGCATAAATAGATACATCTAATATCGCAACAAAAAAAACTCACTCATAACTACTCCAGAGTTATTTTCACTGAAAATAAAAAAGTGCCGGTTTGTCCTGTTATTAGCAAAAATCAATGTAACTTATAGAATTGGCTTTGGGGGCATAAATAGATACATCTAATATCGCAACAAAAAAAACTCACTCATAACTACTCCAGAGTTATTTTCACTGAAAATAAAAAAGTGCCGGTTTGTCCTGTTATTAGCAAAAATCAATGTAACTTATAGAATTGGCTTTGGGGGCATAAATAGATACATCTAATATCGCAACAAAAAAAACTCACTCATAACTACTCCAGAGTTATTTTCACTGAAAATAAAAAAGTGCCGGTTTGTCCTGTTATTAGCAAAAATCAATGTAACTTATAGAATTGGCTTTGGGGGCATAAATAGATACATCTAATATCGCAACAAAAAAAACTCACTCATAACTACTCCAGAGTTATTTTCACTGAAAATAAAAAAGTGCCGGTTTGTCCTGTTATTAGCAAAAATCAATGTAACTTATAGAATTGGCTTTGGGGGCATAAATAGATACATCTAATATCGCAACAAAAAAAACTCACTCATAACTACTCCAGAGTTATTTTCACTGAAAATAAAAAAGTGCCGGTTTGTCCTGTTATTAGCAAAAATCAATGTAACTTATAGAATTGGCTTTGGGGGCATAAATAGATACATCTAATATCGCAACAAAAAAAACTCACTCATAACTACTCCAGAGTTATTTTCACTGAAAATAAAAAAGTGCCGGTTTGTCCTGTTATTAGCAAAAATCAATGTAACTTATAGAATTGGCTTTGGGGGCATAAATAGATACATCTAATATCGCAACAAAAAAAACTCACTCATAACTACTCCAGAGTTATTTTCACTGAAAATAAAAAAGTGCCGGTTTGTCCTGTTATTAGCAAAAATCAATGTAACTTATAGAATTGGCTTTGGGGGCATAAATAGATACATCTAATATCGCAACAAAAAAAACTCACTCATAACTACTCCAGAGTTATTTTCACTGAAAATAAAAAAGTGCCGGTTTGTCCTGTTATTAGCAAAAATCAATGTAACTTATAGAATTGGCTTTGGGGGCATAAATAGATACATCTAATATCGCAACAAAAAAAACTCACTCATAACTACTCCAGAGTTATTTTCACTGAAAATAAAAAAGTGCCGGTTTGTCCTGTTATTAGCAAAAATCAATGTAACTTATAGAATTGGCTTTGGGGGCATAAATAGATACATCTAATATCGCAACAAAAAAAACTCACTCATAACTACTCCAGAGTTATTTTCACTGAAAATAAAAAAGTGCCGGTTTGTCCTGTTATTAGCAAAAATCAATGTAACTTATAGAATTGGCTTTGGGGGCATAAATAGATACATCTAATATCGCAACAAAAAAAACTCACTCATAACTACTCCAGAGTTATTTTCACTGAAAATAAAAAAGTGCCGGTTTGTCCTGTTATTAGCAAAAATCAATGTAACTTATAGAATTGGCTTTGGGGGCATAAATAGATACATCTAATATCGCAACAAAAAAAACTCACTCATAACTACTCCAGAGTTATTTTCACTGAAAATAAAAAAGTGCCGGTTTGTCCTGTTATTAGCAAAAATCAATGTAACTTATAGAATTGGCTTTGGGGGCATAAATAGATACATCTAATATCGCAACAAAAAAAACTCACTCATAACTACTCCAGAGTTATTTTCACTGAAAATAAAAAAGTGCCGGTTTGTCCTGTTATTAGCAAAAATCAATGTAACTTATAGAATTGGCTTTGGGGGCATAAATAGATACATCTAATATCGCAACAAAAAAAACTCACTCATAACTACTCCAGAGTTATTTTCACTGAAAATAAAAAAGTGCCGGTTTGTCCTGTTATTAGCAAAAATCAATGTAACTTATAGAATTGGCTTTGGGGGCATAAATAGATACATCTAATATCGCAACAAAAAAAACTCACTCATAACTACTCCAGAGTTATTTTCACTGAAAATAAAAAAGTGCCGGTTTGTCCTGTTATTAGCAAAAATCAATGTAACTTATAGAATTGGCTTTGGGGGCATAAATAGATACATCTAATATCGCAACAAAAAAAACTCACTCATAACTACTCCAGAGTTATTTTCACTGAAAATAAAAAAGTGCCGGTTTGTCCTGTTATTAGCAAAAATCAATGTAACTTATAGAATTGGCTTTGGGGGCATAAATAGATACATCTAATATCGCAACAAAAAAAACTCACTCATAACTACTCCAGAGTTATTTTCACTGAAAATAAAAAAGTGCCGGTTTGTCCTGTTATTAGCAAAAATCAATGTAACTTATAGAATTGGCTTTGGGGGCATAAATAGATACATCTAATATCGCAACAAAAAAAACTCACTCATAACTACTCCAGAGTTATTTTCACTGAAAATAAAAAAGTGCCGGTTTGTCCTGTTATTAGCAAAAATCAATGTAACTTATAGAATTGGCTTTGGGGGCATAAATAGATACATCTAATATCGCAACAAAAAAAACTCACTCATAACTACTCCAGAGTTATTTTCACTGAAAATAAAAAAGTGCCGGTTTGTCCTGTTATTAGCAAAAATCAATGTAACTTATAGAATTGGCTTTGGGGGCATAAATAGATACATCTAATATCGCAACAAAAAAAACTCACTCATAACTACTCCAGAGTTATTTTCACTGAAAATAAAAAAGTGCCGGTTTGTCCTGTTATTAGCAAAAATCAATGTAACTTATAGAATTGGCTTTGGGGGCATAAATAGATACATCTAATATCGCAACAAAAAAAACTCACTCATAACTACTCCAGAGTTATTTTCACTGAAAATAAAAAAGTGCCGGTTTGTCCTGTTATTAGCAAAAATCAATGTAACTTATAGAATTGGCTTTGGGGGCATAAATAGATACATCTAATATCGCAACAAAAAAAACTCACTCATAACTACTCCAGAGTTATTTTCACTGAAAATAAAAAAGTGCCGGTTTGTCCTGTTATTAGCAAAAATCAATGTAACTTATAGAATTGGCTTTGGGGGCATAAATAGATACATCTAATATCGCAACAAAAAAAACTCACTCATAACTACTCCAGAGTTATTTTCACTGAAAATAAAAAAGTGCCGGTTTGTCCTGTTATTAGCAAAAATCAATGTAACTTATAGAATTGGCTTTGGGGGCATAAATAGATACATCTAATATCGCAACAAAAAAAACTCACTCATAACTACTCCAGAGTTATTTTCACTGAAAATAAAAAAGTGCCGGTTTGTCCTGTTATTAGCAAAAATCAATGTAACTTATAGAATTGGCTTTGGGGGCATAAATAGATACATCTAATATCGCAACAAAAAAAACTCACTCATAACTACTCCAGAGTTATTTTCACTGAAAATAAAAAAGTGCCGGTTTGTCCTGTTATTAGCAAAAATCAATGTAACTTATAGAATTGGCTTTGGGGGCATAAATAGATACATCTAATATCGCAACAAAAAAAACTCACTCATAACTACTCCAGAGTTATTTTCACTGAAAATAAAAAAGTGCCGGTTTGTCCTGTTATTAGCAAAAATCAATGTAACTTATAGAATTGGCTTTGGGGGCATAAATAGATACATCTAATATCGCAACAAAAAAAACTCACTCATAACTACTCCAGAGTTATTTTCACTGAAAATAAAAAAGTGCCGGTTTGTCCTGTTATTAGCAAAAATCAATGTAACTTATAGAATTGGCTTTGGGGGCATAAATAGATACATCTAATATCGCAACAAAAAAAACTCACTCATAACTACTCCAGAGTTATTTTCACTGAAAATAAAAAAGTGCCGGTTTGTCCTGTTATTAGCAAAAATCAATGTAACTTATAGAATTGGCTTTGGGGGCATAAATAGATACATCTAATATCGCAACAAAAAAAACTCACTCATAACTACTCCAGAGTTATTTTCACTGAAAATAAAAAAGTGCCGGTTTGTCCTGTTATTAGCAAAAATCAATGTAACTTATAGAATTGGCTTTGGGGGCATAAATAGATACATCTAATATCGCAACAAAAAAAACTCACTCATAACTACTCCAGAGTTATTTTCACTGAAAATAAAAAAGTGCCGGTTTGTCCTGTTATTAGCAAAAATCAATGTAACTTATAGAATTGGCTTTGGGGGCATAAATAGATACATCTAATATCGCAACAAAAAAAACTCACTCATAACTACTCCAGAGTTATTTTCACTGAAAATAAAAAAGTGCCGGTTTGTCCTGTTATTAGCAAAAATCAATGTAACTTATAGAATTGGCTTTGGGGGCATAAATAGATACATCTAATATCGCAACAAAAAAAACTCACTCATAACTACTCCAGAGTTATTTTCACTGAAAATAAAAAAGTGCCGGTTTGTCCTGTTATTAGCAAAAATCAATGTAACTTATAGAATTGGCTTTGGGGGCATAAATAGATACATCTAATATCGCAACAAAAAAAACTCACTCATAACTACTCCAGAGTTATTTTCACTGAAAATAAAAAAGTGCCGGTTTGTCCTGTTATTAGCAAAAATCAATGTAACTTATAGAATTGGCTTTGGGGGCATAAATAGATACATCTAATATCGCAACAAAAAAAACTCACTCATAACTACTCCAGAGTTATTTTCACTGAAAATAAAAAAGTGCCGGTTTGTCCTGTTATTAGCAAAAATCAATGTAACTTATAGAATTGGCTTTGGGGGCATAAATAGATACATCTAATATCGCAACAAAAAAAACTCACTCATAACTACTCCAGAGTTATTTTCACTGAAAATAAAAAAGTGCCGGTTTGTCCTGTTATTAGCAAAAATCAATGTAACTTATAGAATTGGCTTTGGGGGCATAAATAGATACATCTAATATCGCAACAAAAAAAACTCACTCATAACTACTCCAGAGTTATTTTCACTGAAAATAAAAAAGTGCCGGTTTGTCCTGTTATTAGCAAAAATCAATGTAACTTATAGAATTGGCTTTGGGGGCATAAATAGATACATCTAATATCGCAACAAAAAAAACTCACTCATAACTACTCCAGAGTTATTTTCACTGAAAATAAAAAAGTGCCGGTTTGTCCTGTTATTAGCAAAAATCAATGTAACTTATAGAATTGGCTTTGGGGGCATAAATAGATACATCTAATATCGCAACAAAAAAAACTCACTCATAACTACTCCAGAGTTATTTTCACTGAAAATAAAAAAGTGCCGGTTTGTCCTGTTATTAGCAAAAATCAATGTAACTTATAGAATTGGCTTTGGGGGCATAAATAGATACATCTAATATCGCAACAAAAAAAACTCACTCATAACTACTCCAGAGTTATTTTCACTGAAAATAAAAAAGTGCCGGTTTGTCCTGTTATTAGCAAAAATCAATGTAACTTATAGAATTGGCTTTGGGGGCATAAATAGATACATCTAATATCGCAACAAAAAAAACTCACTCATAACTACTCCAGAGTTATTTTCACTGAAAATAAAAAAGTGCCGGTTTGTCCTGTTATTAGCAAAAATCAATGTAACTTATAGAATTGGCTTTGGGGGCATAAATAGATACATCTAATATCGCAACAAAAAAAACTCACTCATAACTACTCCACAGTTATTTTCACTGAAAATAAAAAAGTGCCGGTTTGTCCTGTTATTAGCAAAAATCAATGTAACTTATAGAATTGGCTTTGGGGGCATAAATAGATACATCTAATATCGCAACAAAAAAAACTCACTCATAACTACTCCAGAGTTATTTTCACTGAAAATAAAAAAGTGCCGGTTTGTCCTGTTATTAGCAAAAATCAATGTAACTTATAGAATTGGCTTTGGGGGCATAAATAGATACATCTAATATCGCAACAAAAAAAACTCACTCATAACTACTCCAGAGTTATTTTCACTGAAAATAAAAAAGTGCCGGTTTGTCCTGTTATTAGCAAAAATCAATGTAACTTATAGAATTGGCTTTGGGGGCATAAATAGATACATCTAATATCGCAACAAAAAAAACTCACTCATAACTACTCCAGAGTTATTTTCACTGAAAATAAAAAAGTGCCGGTTTGTCCTGTTATTAGCAAAAATCAATGTAACTTATAGAATTGGCTTTGGGGGCATAAATAGATACATCTAATATCGCAACAAAAAAAACTCACTCATAACTACTCCAGAGTTATTTTCACTGAAAATAAAAAAGTGCCGGTTTGTCCTGTTATTAGCAAAAATCAATGTAACTTATAGAATTGGCTTTGGGGGCATAAATAGATACATCTAATATCGCAACAAAAAAAACTCACTCATAACTACTCCAGAGTTATTTTCACTGAAAATAAAAAAGTGCCGGTTTGTCCTGTTATTAGCAAAAATCAATGTAACTTATAGAATTGGCTTTGGGGGCATAAATAGATACATCTAATATCGCAACAAAAAAAACTCACTCATAACTACTCCAGAGTTATTTTCACTGAAAATAAAAAAGTGCCGGTTTGTCCTGTTATTAGCAAAAATCAATGTAACTTATAGAATTGGCTTTGGGGGCATAAATAGATACATCTAATATCGCAACAAAAAAAACTCACTCATAACTACTCCAGAGTTATTTTCACTGAAAATAAAAAAGTGCCGGTTTGTCCTGTTATTAGCAAAAATCAATGTAACTTATAGAATTGGCTTTGGGGGCATAAATAGATACATCTAATATCGCAACAAAAAAAACTCACTCATAACTACTCCAGAGTTATTTTCACTGAAAATAAAAAAGTGCCGGTTTGTCCTGTTATTAGCAAAAATCAATGTAACTTATAGAATTGGCTTTGGGGGCATAAATAGATACATCTAATATCGCAACAAAAAAAACTCACTCATAACTACTCCAGAGTTATTTTCACTGAAAATAAAAAAGTGCCGGTTTGTCCTGTTATTAGCAAAAATCAATGTAACTTATAGAATTGGCTTTGGGGGCATAAATAGATACATCTAATATCGCAACAAAAAAAACTCACTCATAACTACTCCAGAGTTATTTTCACTGAAAATAAAAAAGTGCCGGTTTGTCCTGTTATTAGCAAAAATCAATGTAACTTATAGAATTGGCTTTGGGGGCATAAATAGATACATCTAATATCGCAACAAAAAAAACTCACTCATAACTACTCCAGAGTTATTTTCACTGAAAATAAAAAAGTGCCGGTTTGTCCTGTTATTAGCAAAAATCAATGTAACTTATAGAATTGGCTTTGGGGGCATAAATAGATACATCTAATATCGCAACAAAAAAAACTCACTCATAACTACTCCAGAGTTATTTTCACTGAAAATAAAAAAGTGCCGGTTTGTCCTGTTATTAGCAAAAATCAATGTAACTTATAGAATTGGCTTTGGGGGCATAAATAGATACATCTAATATCGCAACAAAAAAAACTCACTCATAACTACTCCACAGTTATTTTCACTGAAAATAAAAAAGTGCCGGTTTGTCCTGTTATTAGCAAAAATCAATGTAACTTATAGAATTGGCTTTGGGGGCATAAATAGATACATCTAATATCGCAACAAAAAAAACTCACTCATAACTACTCCAGAGTTATTTTCACTGAAAATAAAAAAGTGCCGGTTTGTCCTGTTATTAGCAAAAATCAATGTAACTTATAGAATTGGCTTTGGGGGCATAAATAGATACATCTAATATCGCAACAAAAAAAACTCACTCATAACTACTCCAGAGTTATTTTCACTGAAAATAAAAAAGTGCCGGTTTGTCCTGTTATTAGCAAAAATCAATGTAACTTATAGAATTGGCTTTGGGGGCATAAATAGATACATCTAATATCGCAACAAAAAAAACTCACTCATAACTACTCCAGAGTTATTTTCACTGAAAATAAAAAAGTGCCGGTTTGTCCTGTTATTAGCAAAAATCAATGTAACTTATAGAATTGGCTTTGGGGGCATAAATAGATACATCTAATATCGCAACAAAAAAAACTCACTCATAACTACTCCAGAGTTATTTTCACTGAAAATAAAAAAGTGCCGGTTTGTCCTGTTATTAGCAAAAATCAATGTAACTTATAGAATTGGCTTTGGGGGCATAAATAGATACATCTAATATCGCAACAAAAAAAACTCACTCATAACTACTCCAGAGTTATTTTCACTGAAAATAAAAAAGTGCCGGTTTGTCCTGTTATTAGCAAAAATCAATGTAACTTATAGAATTGGCTTTGGGGGCATAAATAGATACATCTAATATCGCAACAAAAAAAACTCACTCATAACTACTCCAGAGTTATTTTCACTGAAAATAAAAAGTGCCGGTTTGTCCTGTTATTAGCAAAAATCAATGTAACTTATAGAATTGGCTTTGGGGGCATAAATAGATACATCTAATATCGCAACAAAAAAAACTCACTCATAACTACTCCAGAGTTATTTTCACTGAAATAAAAAAGTGCCGGTTTGTCCTGTTATTAGCAAAAATCAATGTAACTTATAGAATTGGCTTTGGGGGCATAAATAGATACATCTAATATCGCAACAAAAAAAACTCACTCATAACTACTCCAGAGTTATTTTCACTGAAAATAAAAAAGTGCCGGTTTGTCCTGTTATTAGCAAAAATCAATGTAACTTATAGAATTGGCTTTGGGGGCATAAATAGATACATCTAATATCGCAACAAAAAAAACTCACTCATAACTACTCCAGAGTTATTTTCACTGAAAATAAAAAAGTGCCGGTTTGTCCTGTTATTAGCAAAAATCAATGTAACTTATAGAATTGGCTTTGGGGGCATAAATAGATACATCTAATATCGCAACAAAAAAAAACTCACTCATAACTACTCCAGAGTTATTTTCACTGAAAATAAAAAAGTGCCGGTTTGTCCTGTTATTAGCAAAAATCAATGTAACTTATAGAATTGGCTTTGGGGCATAAATAGATACATCTAATATCGCAACAAAAAAAACTCACTCATAACTACTCCAGAGTTATTTTCACTGAAAATAAAAAGTGCCGGTTTGTCCTGTTATTAGCAAAAATCAATGTAACTTATAGAATTGGCTTTGGGGCATAAATAGATACATCTAATATCGCAACAAAAAAAACTCACTCATAACTACTCCAGAGTTATTTTCACTGAAAATAAAAAAGTGCCGGTTTGTCCTGTTATTAGCAAAAATCAATGTAACTTATAGAATTGGCTTTGGGGGCATAAATAGATACATCTAATATCGCAACAAAAAAAACTCACTCATAACTACTCCAGAGTTATTTTCACTGAAAATAAAAAAGTGCCGGTTTGTCCTGTTATTAGCAAAAATCAATGTAACTTATAGAATTGGCTTTGGGGGCATAAATAGATACATCTAATATCGCAACAAAAAAAACTCACTCATAACTACTCCACAGTTATTTTCACTGAAAATAAAAAAGTGCCGGTTTGTCCTGTTATTAGCAAAAATCAATGTAACTTATAGAATTGGCTTTGGGGGCATAAATAGATACATCTAATATCGCAACAAAAAAAACTCACTCATAACTACTCCAGAGTTATTTTCACTGAAAATAAAAAAGTGCCGGTTTGTCCTGTTATTAGCAAAAATCAATGTAACTTATAGAATTGGCTTTGGGGGCATAAATAGATACATCTAATATCGCAACAAAAAAAACTCACTCATAACTACTCCAGAGTTATTTTCACTGAAAATAAAAAAGTGCCGGTTTGTCCTGTTATTAGCAAAAATCAATGTAACTTATAGAATTGGCTTTGGGGGCATAAATAGATACATCTAATATCGCAACAAAAAAAACTCACTCATAACTACTCCACAGTTATTTTCACTGAAAATAAAAAAGTGCCGGTTTGTCCTGTTATTAGCAAAAATCAATGTAACTTATAGAATTGGCTTTGGGGGCATAAATAGATACATCTAATATCGCAACAAAAAAAACTCACTCATAACTACTCCAGAGTTATTTTCACTGAAAATAAAAAAGTGCCGGTTTGTCCTGTTATTAGCAAAAATCAATGTAACTTATAGAATTGGCTTTGGGGGCATAAATAGATACATCTAATATCGCAACAAAAAAAACTCACTCATAACTACTCCAGAGTTATTTTCACTGAAAATAAAAAAGTGCCGGTTTGTCCTGTTATTAGCAAAAATCAATGTAACTTATAGAATTGGCTTTGGGGGCATAAATAGATACATCTAATATCGCAACAAAAAAAACTCACTCATAACTACTCCAGAGTTATTTTCACTGAAAATAAAAAAGTGCCGGTTTGTCCTGTTATTAGCAAAAATCAATGTAACTTATAGAATTGGCTTTGGGGGCATAAATAGATACATCTAATATCGCAACAAAAAAAACTCACTCATAACTACTCCAGAGTTATTTTCACTGAAAATAAAAAAGTGCCGGTTTGTCCTGTTATTAGCAAAAATCAATGTAACTTATAGAATTGGCTTTGGGGGCATAAATAGATACATCTAATATCGCAACAAAAAAAACTCACTCATAACTACTCCAGAGTTATTTTCACTGAAAATAAAAAAGTGCCGGTTTGTCCTGTTATTAGCAAAAATCAATGTAACTTATAGAATTGGCTTTGGGGGCATAAATAGATACATCTAATATCGCAACAAAAAAAACTCACTCATAACTACTCCAGAGTTATTTTCACTGAAAATAAAAAAGTGCCGGTTTGTCCTGTTATTAGCAAAAATCAATGTAACTTATAGAATTGGCTTTGGGGGCATAAATAGATACATCTAATATCGCAACAAAAAAAACTCACTCATAACTACTCCAGAGTTATTTTCACTGAAAATAAAAAAGTGCCGGTTTGTCCTGTTATTAGCAAAAATCAATGTAACTTATAGAATTGGCTTTGGGGGCATAAATAGATACATCTAATATCGCAACAAAAAAAACTCACTCATAACTACTCCAGAGTTATTTTCACTGAAAATAAAAAAGTGCCGGTTTGTCCTGTTATTAGCAAAAATCAATGTAACTTATAGAATTGGCTTTGGGGGCATAAATAGATACATCTAATATCGCAACAAAAAAAACTCACTCATAACTACTCCAGAGTTATTTTCACTGAAAATAAAAAAGTGCCGGTTTGTCCTGTTATTAGCAAAAATCAATGTAACTTATAGAATTGGCTTTGGGGGCATAAATAGATACATCTAATATCGCAACAAAAAAAACTCACTCATAACTACTCCAGAGTTATTTTCACTGAAAATAAAAAAGTGCCGGTTTGTCCTGTTATTAGCAAAAATCAATGTAACTTATAGAATTGGCTTTGGGGGCATAAATAGATACATCTAATATCGCAACAAAAAAAACTCACTCATAACTACTCCAGAGTTATTTTCACTGAAAATAAAAAAGTGCCGGTTTGTCCTGTTATTAGCAAAAATCAATGTAACTTATAGAATTGGCTTTGGGGGCATAAATAGATACATCTAATATCGCAACAAAAAAAACTCACTCATAACTACTCCAGAGTTATTTTCACTGAAAATAAAAAAGTGCCGGTTTGTCCTGTTATTAGCAAAAATCAATGTAACTTATAGAATTGGCTTTGGGGGCATAAATAGATACATCTAATATCGCAACAAAAAAAACTCACTCATAACTACTCCAGAGTTATTTTCACTGAAAATAAAAAAGTGCCGGTTTGTCCTGTTATTAGCAAAAATCAATGTAACTTATAGAATTGGCTTTGGGGGCATAAATAGATACATCTAATATCGCAACAAAAAAAACTCACTCATAACTACTCCAGAGTTATTTTCACTGAAAATAAAAAAGTGCCGGTTTGTCCTGTTATTAGCAAAAATCAATGTAACTTATAGAATTGGCTTTGGGGGCATAAATAGATACATCTAATATCGCAACAAAAAAAACTCACTCATAACTACTCCAGAGTTATTTTCACTGAAAATAAAAAAGTGCCGGTTTGTCCTGTTATTAGCAAAAATCAATGTAACTTATAGAATTGGCTTTGGGGGCATAAATAGATACATCTAATATCGCAACAAAAAAAACTCACTCATAACTACTCCAGAGTTATTTTCACTGAAAATAAAAAAGTGCCGGTTTGTCCTGTTATTAGCAAAAATCAATGTAACTTATAGAATTGGCTTTGGGGGCATAAATAGATACATCTAATATCGCAACAAAAAAAACTCACTCATAACTACTCCAGAGTTATTTTCACTGAAAATAAAAAAGTGCCGGTTTGTCCTGTTATTAGCAAAAATCAATGTAACTTATAGAATTGGCTTTGGGGGCATAAATAGATACATCTAATATCGCAACAAAAAAAACTCACTCATAACTACTCCAGAGTTATTTTCACTGAAAATAAAAAAGTGCCGGTTTGTCCTGTTATTAGCAAAAATCAATGTAACTTATAGAATTGGCTTTGGGGGCATAAATAGATACATCTAATATCGCAACAAAAAAAACTCACTCATAACTACTCCAGAGTTATTTTCACTGAAAATAAAAAAGTGCCGGTTTGTCCTGTTATTAGCAAAAATCAATGTAACTTATAGAATTGGCTTTGGGGGCATAAATAGATACATCTAATATCGCAACAAAAAAAACTCACTCATAACTACTCCAGAGTTATTTTCACTGAAAATAAAAAAGTGCCGGTTTGTCCTGTTATTAGCAAAAATCAATGTAACTTATAGAATTGGCTTTGGGGGCATAAATAGATACATCTAATATCGCAACAAAAAAAACTCACTCATAACTACTCCAGAGTTATTTTCACTGAAAATAAAAAAGTGCCGGTTTGTCCTGTTATTAGCAAAAATCAATGTAACTTATAGAATTGGCTTTGGGGGCATAAATAGATACATCTAATATCGCAACAAAAAAAACTCACTCATAACTACTCCAGAGTTATTTTCACTGAAAATAAAAAAGTGCCGGTTTGTCCTGTTATTAGCAAAAATCAATGTAACTTATAGAATTGGCTTTGGGGGCATAAATAGATACATCTAATATCGCAACAAAAAAAACTCACTCATAACTACTCCAGAGTTATTTTCACTGAAAATAAAAAAGTGCCGGTTTGTCCTGTTATTAGCAAAAATCAATGTAACTTATAGAATTGGCTTTGGGGGCATAAATAGATACATCTAATATCGCAACAAAAAAAACTCACTCATAACTACTCCAGAGTTATTTTCACTGAAAATAAAAAAGTGCCGGTTTGTCCTGTTATTAGCAAAAATCAATGTAACTTATAGAATTGGCTTTGGGGGCATAAATAGATACATCTAATATCGCAACAAAAAAAACTCACTCATAACTACTCCAGAGTTATTTTCACTGAAAATAAAAAAGTGCCGGTTTGTCCTGTTATTAGCAAAAATCAATGTAACTTATAGAATTGGCTTTGGGGGCATAAATAGATACATCTAATATCGCAACAAAAAAAACTCACTCATAACTACTCCAGAGTTATTTTCACTGAAAATAAAAAAGTGCCGGTTTGTCCTGTTATTAGCAAAAATCAATGTAACTTATAGAATTGGCTTTGGGGGCATAAATAGATACATCTAATATCGCAACAAAAAAAACTCACTCATAACTACTCCAGAGTTATTTTCACTGAAAATAAAAAAGTGCCGGTTTGTCCTGTTATTAGCAAAAATCAATGTAACTTATAGAATTGGCTTTGGGGGCATAAATAGATACATCTAATATCGCAACAAAAAAAACTCACTCATAACTACTCCAGAGTTATTTTCACTGAAAATAAAAAAGTGCCGGTTTGTCCTGTTATTAGCAAAAATCAATGTAACTTATAGAATTGGCTTTGGGGGCATAAATAGATACATCTAATATCGCAACAAAAAAAACTCACTCATAACTACTCCAGAGTTATTTTCACTGAAAATAAAAAAGTGCCGGTTTGTCCTGTTATTAGCAAAAATCAATGTAACTTATAGAATTGGCTTTGGGGGCATAAATAGATACATCTAATATCGCAACAAAAAAAACTCACTCATAACTACTCCAGAGTTATTTTCACTGAAAATAAAAAAGTGCCGGTTTGTCCTGTTATTAGCAAAAATCAATGTAACTTATAGAATTGGCTTTGGGGGCATAAATAGATACATCTAATATCGCAACAAAAAAAACTCACTCATAACTACTCCAGAGTTATTTTCACTGAAAATAAAAAAGTGCCGGTTTGTCCTGTTATTAGCAAAAATCAATGTAACTTATAGAATTGGCTTTGGGGGCATAAATAGATACATCTAATATCGCAACAAAAAAAACTCACTCATAACTACTCCAGAGTTATTTTCACTGAAAATAAAAAAGTGCCGGTTTGTCCTGTTATTAGCAAAAATCAATGTAACTTATAGAATTGGCTTTGGGGGCATAAATAGATACATCTAATATCGCAACAAAAAAAACTCACTCATAACTACTCCAGAGTTATTTTCACTGAAAATAAAAAAGTGCCGGTTTGTCCTGTTATTAGCAAAAATCAATGTAACTTATAGAATTGGCTTTGGGGGCATAAATAGATACATCTAATATCGCAACAAAAAAAACTCACTCATAACTACTCCAGAGTTATTTTCACTGAAAATAAAAAAGTGCCGGTTTGTCCTGTTATTAGCAAAAATCAATGTAACTTATAGAATTGGCTTTGGGGGCATAAATAGATACATCTAATATCGCAACAAAAAAAACTCACTCATAACTACTCCAGAGTTATTTTCACTGAAAATAAAAAAGTGCCGGTTTGTCCTGTTATTAGCAAAAATCAATGTAACTTATAGAATTGGCTTTGGGGGCATAAATAGATACATCTAATATCGCAACAAAAAAAACTCACTCATAACTACTCCAGAGTTATTTTCACTGAAAATAAAAAAGTGCCGGTTTGTCCTGTTATTAGCAAAAATCAATGTAACTTATAGAATTGGCTTTGGGGGCATAAATAGATACATCTAATATCGCAACAAAAAAAACTCACTCATAACTACTCCACAGTTATTTTCACTGAAAATAAAAAAGTGCCGGTTTGTCCTGTTATTAGCAAAAATCAATGTAACTTATAGAATTGGCTTTGGGGGCATAAATAGATACATCTAATATCGCAACAAAAAAAACTCACTCATAACTACTCCAGAGTTATTTTCACTGAAAATAAAAAAGTGCCGGTTTGTCCTGTTATTAGCAAAAATCAATGTAACTTATAGAATTGGCTTTGGGGGCATAAATAGATACATCTAATATCGCAACAAAAAAAACTCACTCATAACTACTCCAGAGTTATTTTCACTGAAAATAAAAAAGTGCCGGTTTGTCCTGTTATTAGCAAAAATCAATGTAACTTATAGAATTGGCTTTGGGGGCATAAATAGATACATCTAATATCGCAACAAAAAAAACTCACTCATAACTACTCCAGAGTTATTTTCACTGAAAATAAAAAAGTGCCGGTTTGTCCTGTTATTAGCAAAAATCAATGTAACTTATAGAATTGGCTTTGGGGGCATAAATAGATACATCTAATATCGCAACAAAAAAAACTCACTCATAACTACTCCACAGTTATTTTCACTGAAAATAAAAAAGTGCCGGTTTGTCCTGTTATTAGCAAAAATCAATGTAACTTATAGAATTGGCTTTGGGGGCATAAATAGATACATCTAATATCGCAACAAAAAAAACTCACTCATAACTACTCCAGAGTTATTTTCACTGAAAATAAAAAAGTGCCGGTTTGTCCTGTTATTAGCAAAAATCAATGTAACTTATAGAATTGGCTTTGGGGGCATAAATAGATACATCTAATATCGCAACAAAAAAAACTCACTCATAACTACTCCAGAGTTATTTTCACTGAAAATAAAAAAGTGCCGGTTTGTCCTGTTATTAGCAAAAATCAATGTAACTTATAGAATTGGCTTTGGGGGCATAAATAGATACATCTAATATCGCAACAAAAAAAACTCACTCATAACTACTCCAGAGTTATTTTCACTGAAAATAAAAAAGTGCCGGTTTGTCCTGTTATTAGCAAAAATCAATGTAACTTATAGAATTGGCTTTGGGGGCATAAATAGATACATCTAATATCGCAACAAAAAAAACTCACTCATAACTACTCCAGAGTTATTTTCACTGAAAATAAAAAAGTGCCGGTTTGTCCTGTTATTAGCAAAAATCAATGTAACTTATAGAATTGGCTTTGGGGGCATAAATAGATACATCTAATATCGCAACAAAAAAAACTCACTCATAACTACTCCAGAGTTATTTTCACTGAAAATAAAAAAGTGCCGGTTTGTCCTGTTATTAGCAAAAATCAATGTAACTTATAGAATTGGCTTTGGGGGCATAAATAGATACATCTAATATCGCAACAAAAAAAACTCACTCATAACTACTCCAGAGTTATTTTCACTGAAAATAAAAAAGTGCCGGTTTGTCCTGTTATTAGCAAAAATCAATGTAACTTATAGAATTGGCTTTGGGGGCATAAATAGATACATCTAATATCGCAACAAAAAAAACTCACTCATAACTACTCCAGAGTTATTTTCACTGAAAATAAAAAAGTGCCGGTTTGTCCTGTTATTAGCAAAAATCAATGTAACTTATAGAATTGGCTTTGGGGGCATAAATAGATACATCTAATATCGCAACAAAAAAAACTCACTCATAACTACTCCAGAGTTATTTTCACTGAAAATAAAAAAGTGCCGGTTTGTCCTGTTATTAGCAAAAATCAATGTAACTTATAGAATTGGCTTTGGGGGCATAAATAGATACATCTAATATCGCAACAAAAAAAACTCACTCATAACTACTCCAGAGTTATTTTCACTGAAAATAAAAAAGTGCCGGTTTGTCCTGTTATTAGCAAAAATCAATGTAACTTATAGAATTGGCTTTGGGGGCATAAATAGATACATCTAATATCGCAACAAAAAAAACTCACTCATAACTACTCCAGAGTTATTTTCACTGAAAATAAAAAAGTGCCGGTTTGTCCTGTTATTAGCAAAAATCAATGTAACTTATAGAATTGGCTTTGGGGGCATAAATAGATACATCTAATATCGCAACAAAAAAAACTCACTCATAACTACTCCAGAGTTATTTTCACTGAAAATAAAAAAGTGCCGGTTTGTCCTGTTATTAGCAAAAATCAATGTAACTTATAGAATTGGCTTTGGGGGCATAAATAGATACATCTAATATCGCAACAAAAAAAACTCACTCATAACTACTCCAGAGTTATTTTCACTGAAAATAAAAAAGTGCCGGTTTGTCCTGTTATTAGCAAAAATCAATGTAACTTATAGAATTGGCTTTGGGGGCATAAATAGATACATCTAATATCGCAACAAAAAAAACTCACTCATAACTACTCCAGAGTTATTTTCACTGAAAATAAAAAAGTGCCGGTTTGTCCTGTTATTAGCAAAAATCAATGTAACTTATAGAATTGGCTTTGGGGGCATAAATAGATACATCTAATATCGCAACAAAAAAAACTCACTCATAACTACTCCAGAGTTATTTTCACTGAAAATAAAAAAGTGCCGGTTTGTCCTGTTATTAGCAAAAATCAATGTAACTTATAGAATTGGCTTTGGGGGCATAAATAGATACATCTAATATCGCAACAAAAAAAACTCACTCATAACTACTCCAGAGTTATTTTCACTGAAAATAAAAAAGTGCCGGTTTGTCCTGTTATTAGCAAAAATCAATGTAACTTATAGAATTGGCTTTGGGGGCATAAATAGATACATCTAATATCGCAACAAAAAAAACTCACTCATAACTACTCCAGAGTTATTTTCACTGAAAATAAAAAAGTGCCGGTTTGTCCTGTTATTAGCAAAAATCAATGTAACTTATAGAATTGGCTTTGGGGGCATAAATAGATACATCTAATATCGCAACAAAAAAAACTCACTCATAACTACTCCAGAGTTATTTTCACTGAAAATAAAAAAGTGCCGGTTTGTCCTGTTATTAGCAAAAATCAATGTAACTTATAGAATTGGCTTTGGGGGCATAAATAGATACATCTAATATCGCAACAAAAAAAACTCACTCATAACTACTCCACAGTTATTTTCACTGAAAATAAAAAAGTGCCGGTTTGTCCTGTTATTAGCAAAAATCAATGTAACTTATAGAATTGGCTTTGGGGGCATAAATAGATACATCTAATATCGCAACAAAAAAAACTCACTCATAACTACTCCAGAGTTATTTTCACTGAAAATAAAAAAGTGCCGGTTTGTCCTGTTATTAGCAAAAATCAATGTAACTTATAGAATTGGCTTTGGGGGCATAAATAGATACATCTAATATCGCAACAAAAAAAACTCACTCATAACTACTCCAGAGTTATTTTCACTGAAAATAAAAAAGTGCCGGTTTGTCCTGTTATTAGCAAAAATCAATGTAACTTATAGAATTGGCTTTGGGGGCATAAATAGATACATCTAATATCGCAACAAAAAAAACTCACTCATAACTACTCCAGAGTTATTTTCACTGAAAATAAAAAAGTGCCGGTTTGTCCTGTTATTAGCAAAAATCAATGTAACTTATAGAATTGGCTTTGGGGGCATAAATAGATACATCTAATATCGCAACAAAAAAAACTCACTCATAACTACTCCAGAGTTATTTTCACTGAAAATAAAAAAGTGCCGGTTTGTCCTGTTATTAGCAAAAATCAATGTAACTTATAGAATTGGCTTTGGGGGCATAAATAGATACATCTAATATCGCAACAAAAAAAACTCACTCATAACTACTCCAGAGTTATTTTCACTGAAAATAAAAAAGTGCCGGTTTGTCCTGTTATTAGCAAAAATCAATGTAACTTATAGAATTGGCTTTGGGGGCATAAATAGATACATCTAATATCGCAACAAAAAAAACTCACTCATAACTACTCCAGAGTTATTTTCACTGAAAATAAAAAAGTGCCGGTTTGTCCTGTTATTAGCAAAAATCAATGTAACTTATAGAATTGGCTTTGGGGGCATAAATAGATACATCTAATATCGCAACAAAAAAAACTCACTCATAACTACTCCAGAGTTATTTTCACTGAAAATAAAAAAGTGCCGGTTTGTCCTGTTATTAGCAAAAATCAATGTAACTTATAGAATTGGCTTTGGGGGCATAAATAGATACATCTAATATCGCAACAAAAAAAACTCACTCATAACTACTCCAGAGTTATTTTCACTGAAAATAAAAAAGTGCCGGTTTGTCCTGTTATTAGCAAAAATCAATGTAACTTATAGAATTGGCTTTGGGGGCATAAATAGATACATCTAATATCGCAACAAAAAAAACTCACTCATAACTACTCCAGAGTTATTTTCACTGAAAATAAAAAAGTGCCGGTTTGTCCTGTTATTAGCAAAAATCAATGTAACTTATAGAATTGGCTTTGGGGGCATAAATAGATACATCTAATATCGCAACAAAAAAAACTCACTCATAACTACTCCAGAGTTATTTTCACTGAAAATAAAAAAGTGCCGGTTTGTCCTGTTATTAGCAAAAATCAATGTAACTTATAGAATTGGCTTTGGGGGCATAAATAGATACATCTAATATCGCAACAAAAAAAACTCACTCATAACTACTCCAGAGTTATTTTCACTGAAAATAAAAAAGTGCCGGTTTGTCCTGTTATTAGCAAAAATCAATGTAACTTATAGAATTGGCTTTGGGGGCATAAATAGATACATCTAATATCGCAACAAAAAAAAACTCACTCATAACTACTCCAGAGTTATTTTCACTGAAAATAAAAAAGTGCCGGTTTGTCCTGTTATTAGCAAAAATCAATGTAACTTATAGAATTGGCTTTGGGGGCATAAATAGATACATCTAATATCGCAACAAAAAAAACTCACTCATAACTACTCCAGAGTTATTTTCACTGAAAATAAAAAAGTGCCGGTTTGTCCTGTTATTAGCAAAAATCAATGTAACTTATAGAATTGGCTTTGGGGGCATAAATAGATACATCTAATATCGCAACAAAAAAAACTCACTCATAACTACTCCAGAGTTATTTTCACTGAAAATAAAAAAGTGCCGGTTTGTCCTGTTATTAGCAAAAATCAATGTAACTTATAGAATTGGCTTTGGGGGCATAAATAGATACATCTAATATCGCAACAAAAAAAACTCACTCATAACTACTCCAGAGTTATTTTCACTGAAAATAAAAAAGTGCCGGTTTGTCCTGTTATTAGCAAAAATCAATGTAACTTATAGAATTAGCTTTGGGGGCATAAATAGATACATCTAATATCGCAACAAAAAAAACTCACTCATAACTACTCCAGAGTTATTTTCACTGAAAATAAAAAAGTGCCGGTTTGTCCTGTTATTAGCAAAAATCAATGTAACTTATAGAATTGGCTTTGGGGGCATAAATAGATACATCTAATATCGCAACAAAAAAAACTCACTCATAACTACTCCAGAGTTATTTTCACTGAAAATAAAAAAGTGCCGGTTTGTCCTGTTATTAGCAAAAATCAATGTAACTTATAGAATTGGCTTTGGGGGCATAAATAGATACATCTAATATCGCAACAAAAAAAACTCACTCATAACTACTCCAGAGTTATTTTCACTGAAAATAAAAAAGTGCCGGTTTGTCCTGTTATTAGCAAAAATCAATGTAACTTATAGAATTGGCTTTGGGGGCATAAATAGATACATCTAATATCGCAACAAAAAAAACTCACTCATAACTACTCCAGAGTTATTTTCACTGAAAATAAAAAAGTGCCGGTTTGTCCTGTTATTAGCAAAAATCAATGTAACTTATAGAATTGGCTTTGGGGGCATAAATAGATACATCTAATATCGCAACAAAAAAAACTCACTCATAACTACTCCAGAGTTATTTTCACTGAAAATAAAAAAGTGCCGGTTTGTCCTGTTATTAGCAAAAATCAATGTAACTTATAGAATTGGCTTTGGGGGCATAAATAGATACATCTAATATCGCAACAAAAAAAACTCACTCATAACTACTCCAGAGTTATTTTCACTGAAAATAAAAAAGTGCCGGTTTGTCCTGTTATTAGCAAAAATCAATGTAACTTATAGAATTGGCTTTGGGGGCATAAATAGATACATCTAATATCGCAACAAAAAAAAACTCACTCATAACTACTCCAGAGTTATTTTCACTGAAAATAAAAAAGTGCCGGTTTGTCCTGTTATTAACAAAAATCAATGTAACTTATAGAATTGGCTTTGGGGGCATAAATAGATACATCTAATATCGCAACAAAAAAAACTCACTCATAACTACTCCAGAGTTATTTTCACTGAAAATAAAAAAGTGCCGGTTTGTCCTGTTATTAGCAAAAATCAATGTAACTTATAGAATTGGCTTTGGGGGCATAAATAGATACATCGAATATTGCAACAAAAAAACTCACTCATAACTACTCCAGAGTTATTTACACTGAAAATAAAAAAGTGCCGGTTTGTTCTGTTATTAGCAAAAATCAATGTTACTTGTAGAATTGGCTTTGGGGGCATAAATAGATACATCTAATATCGCAACAAAATAAACTCACTCATAACTACTCCAGAGTTATTTTCACTGAAAATAAAAAAGTGCCGGTTTGTCCTGTTATTAGCAAAAATCAATGTAACTTATAGAATTGGCTTTGGGGGCATAAATAGATACATCTAATATCGCAACAAAAAAAACTCACTCATAACTACTCCAGAGTTATTTTCACTTAAAATAAAAAAGTGCCGGTTTGTCCTGTTATTAGCAAAAATCAATGTAACTTATAAAATTGGCTTTGGGGGCATAAATAGATACATCTAATATCGCAACAAAAAAAACTCACTCATAACTACTCCAGAGTTATTTTCACTGAAAATAAAAAAGTGCCGGTTTGTCCTGTTATTAGCAAAAATCAATGTAACTTATAGAATTGGCTTTGGGGGCATAAATAGATACATCTAATATCGCAACAAAAAAAATTCACTCATAACTACTCCAGAGTTATTTACACTGAAAATAAACAAGTGCCGGTTTGTCCTGTTATTAGCAAAAATCAATGTTACTTATAGAATTGGCTTTGGGGGCATAAATAGATACATCTAATATCGCAACAAAAAAAACTCACTCATAACTGGTCCAGAGTTATTTTCACTGAAAATAAAAAAGTGCCGGTTTGTCCTGTTATTAGCAAAAATCAATGTAACTTATAGAATTGGCTTTGGGGGCATAAATAGATACATCTAATATCGCAACAAAAAAAACTCATAACTACTCCAGAGTTATTTTCACTGAAAATAAAAAAGTGCCGGTTTGTCCTGTTATTAGCAAAAATCAATGTAACTTATAGAATTGGCTTTGGGGGCATAAATAGATACATCTAATATCGCAACAAAAAAAACTCACTCATAACTACTCCAGAGTTATTTTCACTGAAAATAAAAAAGTGCCGGTTTGTCCTGTTATTAGCAAAAATCAATGTAACTTATAGAATTGGCTTTGGGAGCATAAATAGATACATCTAATATCGCAACAAAAAAAACTCACTCATAACTACTCCAGAGTTATTTTCACTGAAAATAAAAAAGTGCCGGTTTGTCCTGTTATTAGCAAAAATCAATGTAACTTATAGAATTGGCTTTGGGAGCATAAATAGATACATCTAATATCGCAACAAAAAAAACTCATAACTACTCCAGAGTTATTTTCACTGAAAATAAAAAAGTGCCGGTTTGTTCTGTTATAAGCAAAAATCAATGTAACTTATAGAATTGGCTTTGGGGGCATAAATAGATACATCTAATATCGCAACAAAAAAAACTCACTCATAACTACTCCAGAGTTATTTTCACTGAAAATAAAAAAGTGCCGGTTTGTCCTGTTATTAGCAAAAATCAATGTAACTTATAGAATTGGCTTTGGGGGCATAAATAGATACATCTAATATCGCAACAAAAAAAACTCACTCATAACTACTCCAGAGTTATTTTCACTGAAAATAAAAAAGTGCCGGTTTGTCCTGTTATTAGCAAAAATCAATGTAACTTATAGAATTGGCTTTGGGGGC
This sequence comes from Agriopis leucophaearia, assembly GCA_949125355.1. Taxonomy (NCBI): domain Eukaryota; kingdom Metazoa; phylum Arthropoda; class Insecta; order Lepidoptera; family Geometridae; genus Agriopis; species Agriopis leucophaearia. The sequence continues at coordinate 6,455,460 of OX421291.1, read as the reverse complement.
ATAAATAGATACATCTAATATCGCAACAAAAAAAATTCACTCATAACTACTCCAGAGTTATTTACACTGAAAATAAACAAGTGCCGGTTTGTCCTGTTATTAGCAAAAATCAATGTTACTTATAGAATTGGCTTTGGGGGCATAAATAGATACATCTAATATCGCAACAAAAAAAACTCACTCATAACTGGTCCAGAGTTATTTTCACTGAAAATAAAAAAGTGCCGGTTTGTCCTGTTATTAGCAAAAATCAATGTAACTTATAGAATTGGCTTTGGGGGCATAAATAGATACATCTAATATCGCAACAAAAAAAACTCATAACTACTCCAGAGTTATTTTCACTGAAAATAAAAAAGTGCCGGTTTGTCCTGTTATTAGCAAAAATCAATGTAACTTATAGAATTGGCTTTGGGGGCATAAATAGATACATCTAATATCGCAACAAAAAAAACTCACTCATAACTACTCCAGAGTTATTTTCACTGAAAATAAAAAAGTGCCGGTTTGTCCTGTTATTAGCAAAAATCAATGTAACTTATAGAATTGGCTTTGGGAGCATAAATAGATACATCTAATATCGCAACAAAAAAAACTCACTCATAACTACTCCAGAGTTATTTTCACTGAAAATAAAAAAGTGCCGGTTTGTCCTGTTATTAGCAAAAATCAATGTAACTTATAGAATTGGCTTTGGGAGCATAAATAGATACATCTAATATCGCAACAAAAAAAACTCACTCATAACTACTCCAGAGTTATTTTCACTGAAAATAAAAAAGTGCCGGTTTGTCCTGTTATTAGCAAAAATCAATGTAACTTATAGAATTGGCTTTGGGGGCATAAATAGATACATCTAATATCGCAACAAAAAAAATTCACTCATAACTACTCCAGAGTTATTTACACTGAAAATAAACAAGTGCCGGTTTGTCCTGTTATTAGCAAAAATCAATGTTACTTATAGAATTGGCTTTGGGGGCATAAATAGATACATCTAATATCGCAACAAAAAAAACTCACTCATAACTGGTCCAGAGTTATTTTCACTGAAAATAAAAAAGTGCCGGTTTGTCCTGTTATTAGCAAAAATCAATGTAACTTATAGAATTGGCTTTGGGGGCATAAATAGATACATCTAATATCGCAACAAAAAAAACTCATAACTACTCCAGAGTTATTTTCACTGAAAATAAAAAAGTGCCGGTTTGTCCTGTTATTAGCAAAAATCAATGTAACTTATAGAATTGGCTTTGGGGGCATAAATAGATACATCTAATATCGCAACAAAAAAAACTCACTCATAACTACTCCAGAGTTATTTTCACTGAAAATAAAAAAGTGCCGGTTTGTCCTGTTATTAGCAAAAATCAATGTAACTTATAGAATTGGCTTTGGGAGCATAAATAGATACATCTAATATCGCAACAAAAAAAACTCACTCATAACTACTCCAGAGTTATTTTCACTGAAAATAAAAAAGTGCCGGTTTGTCCTGTTATTAGCAAAAATCAATGTAACTTATAGAATTGGCTTTGGGAGCATAAATAGATACATCTAATATCGCAACAAAAAAAACTCATAACTACTCCAGAGTTATTTTCACTGAAAATAAAAAAGTGCCGGTTTGTTCTGTTATAAGCAAAAATCAATGTAACTTATAGAATTGGGTTTAGGGGCATAAATAGATACATCGAATATCGCAACAACAAAAAAACTCACTCATAACTACTCCAGAGTTATTTACACTGAAAATAAAAAAGTGCCGGTTTGTTCTGTTATAAGCAAAAATCAATGTAACTTATAGAATTGGGTTTAGGGGCATAAATAGATACATCGAATATCGCAACAACAAAAAAACTCACTCATAACTGCTCCAGAGTTATTTTCACTGAAAATAAAAAAGTGCCGGTTTGTCCTGTTATTAGCAAAAATCAATGTAACTTATAGAATTGGCTTTGGGGGCATAAATAGATACATCTAATATCGCAACAAAAAAAACTCACTCATAAATGGTCCAGAGTTATTTTCACTGAAAATAAAAAAGTGCCGGTTTGTCCTGTTATTAGTAAAAATCAATGTAACTTATAGAATTGGCTTTGGGAGCATAAATAGATACATCTAATATCGCAACAAAAAAAACTCACTCATAACTACTCCAGAGTTATTTACACTGAAAATAAACAAGTGCCGGTTTGTCCTGTTATTAGCAAAAATCAATGTTACTTATAGAATTGGCTTTGGGGGCATAAATAGATACATCTAATATCGCAACAAAAAAAACTCACTCATAAATGGTCCAGAGTTATTTTCACTGAAAATAAAAAAGTGCCGGTTTGTCCTGTTATTAGTAAAAATCAATGTAACTTATAGAATTGGCTTTGGGAGCATAAATAGATACATCTAATATCGCAACAAAAAAAACTCATAACTACTCCAGAGTTATTTTCACTGAAAATAAAAAAGTGCCGGTTTGTCCTGTTATTAGCAAAAATCAATGTAACTTATAGAATTGGCTTTGGGGGCATAAATAGATACATCTAATATCGCAACAAAAAAAAACTCACTCATAACTACTCCAGAGTTATTTTCACTGAAAATAAAAAAGTGCCGGTTTGTCCTGTTATTAGCAAAAATCAATGTAACTTATAGAATTGGCTTTGGGGGCATAAATAGATACATCTAATATCGCAACAAAAAAAACTCACTCATAACTACTCCAGAGTTATTTTTACTGAAAATAAAAAAGTGCCGGTTTGTCCTGTTATTAGCAAAAATCAATGTAACTTATAGAATTGGCTTTGGGGGCATAAATAGATACATCTAATATCGCAACAAAAAAAACTCACTCATAACTACTCCAGAGTTATTTACACTGAAAATAAAAAAGTGCCGGTTTGTTCTGTTATAAGCAAAAATCAATGTAACTTATAGAATTGGGTTTAGGGGCATAAATAGATACATCGAATATCGCAACAACAAAAAAACTCACTCATAACTGCTCCAGAGTTATTTTCACTGAAAATAAAAAAGTGCCGGTTTGACTTGTTATTAGCAAAAATCAATGTAATCTATAGAATTGGCTTTAGGGGCATAAATAGATACATCGAATATATCATTGGATGGCGCCACAGAGAAAATTAGCACGCGCAATCGTTTCATTCATTGGAATATCGGTGTATTTTGTGGCGCGTCGTTAAATATATACTTCTGACACTTGATCGGAGTCTCATTTTAGTCCCATTTGAACCCTATCCTCAGTACAACGATTCTCAGAGGCCTTAGCATTTTGTTTTTATTTTATTATTGATGGGTATATCTATACCTATACCAATTACCAATGCATAATACTTTTAAAGGTGTAGGTCAGTAGCTACAAGAACGTTTATAATGGGTCCTTTGTAGCTTAGCTATTATAGCATCTTGGTAGATATCAGATCGTCAAATTGAGTTCTGTTTTGTATTAAAACTTTCTTCAAACAAATTATTAATTCAGAAGTACACATCTTGTGTAAGATAGCTTGTTACTTAATTTTTATCATAATGAAAATTCGGTATGAGGTTATTAAAATTCTGAACGACATAATAGGTGTTTCCTAAGCATTATCTGTTAAAAAGTAAGTAAGTTCAGTAAGCGCATTCCACAGACTAGCAGTTCGCACAATAAAAGCGCTTCGTACGGGTATTCGGAATATCAACCATAAAGTGGTGTCGATTTTTCGTGACCGCTCTGGCAGTCCGATAGAAAAATGGGCAGGAGGGAATCAGATCATGCAGATCCGATGCACACTCTCCGAAATGTATCCGATAAAAAACAGATATAAGTTTCTCAAGACCTCTCAAAACCTTCCACCAGACCTGAAGTCGCAAGACCTGGTGACTCAGAGGCGGGCCATTCGCGCGGTCTACTACATACTTCGCGAGCAGAATCCCCCCGTAAATGCCTTGGTGGAGGCTGGAATCATATCATGGTCAATTGAAGGGCTGGACACGGATTCCCGGTGAGATAGTATTTTTTAATATTTAAATAGTAGATAGATAGCATTTTTATTTTCTTATCATCAGTTACACTTACATTAATACATAATACAAACAGAAATAGTATTCGGAATTCGGAAAACAAACATTCGAACTCGTCTTTAACATATGAGATTATAAGTTGATAACAAGAAAGAAATAAGAAGTAAATAATATCCAAATTACAATTATAAAAAACCTCATACATACTTAATGCTTTTTATTTATATATATATATATTTTTTACCAAATAATTTTATTCAGTAAGCTACTTGAAACTGTCATTATGCATAAACCGTGTTACGCCGAAATTTTCTTAGGATTAAAAAGAATGTTTATTTTATTTTTCAGCTCTGATCCTCAATGTATTGCCGCGGCTTGGGTGATATTCAACATTACTGCTAGGACACCTAGATACAGAACGGCGATCGTAGAGGTGTTTTTTTTAAACAAGCTATTATTACAGGGCACACAGAGATTTGACATCTTATATCTCGGGGTGACGAGCGCAGTGCATTGCCATCCAGGGTTTTGAACTGTTGAAGTTCAAAATTCTGAGTGGCGTTGAGCTGTTATGGGCAAGCGTGAAGAGCCCTCAGGCGAGCGACTTCGCTCGTCTCATCACTCAGTATCTTTTTTTTTTATTATATGCTCTAAACTGACACTCGAATGTATTATCATAATTGAATGCGTATACAACATTTCATGTCTGTGCTGACTAACCATTGAGGAGTTCCCTGGTCAGGAGTCAACCCTGAATCCACAGTTTTTTTTTTTTTTTTTTTTGTTTAAATTAAAACGGCTGTCAAGGCCTTTTTGTAAGAAATTGCACCCATATAAACCCATAGCAACTGCGTTAGCAACTGACGCGGAGTTCGACGCGTTGACATAAATAAGAATGTTGAATCACATAAATCTGTCACAATGCCTGGCGACAGTTTCCTTCTCATTTCCGTTCTATTTAGTTCTCTTTTCTGTGCCTGAATCCAGCAACCATGTTTTGGTAAAACTTAAAACCGGGCTATCATAATAAAATACGTACACAAAATATCGTGTCTCTGCTGTTGACCGTTGAAGAGTTTCTTTATCTGGCGCTAATCCAGGATGTCGATTCAGATCATGCTTACCATATAAATGCATTGTCATCGGAAGTGAACCAACATGTAAAAATTCATATACATTTTTTTTCTACAATTTTGCTTACGTGAGATATTAAATAATAATATTGTTTTATTGCAAAATAGGCTTGCGCTTGACCGCCAACTCACCTGATATTAAGCGATGATGCGGTCTACGATGGAGCACGCTTGCCTAGAAGAAACCGATTCACTCGTTATAATTATGAAGACACCCAGATTGTTACTATCGGGGAACACCCATTCAGGCAGCGCATTCCACTGACTAGCAGTTCGCACAATTAAAGTGGAATCAAAGCGCTTCGTACGAGCTTTCGGAATATCAACCATAAAGCTGTGTCGATTTTTCGTGCCCGCTCTCGCAGTCCTATAGAAAAATGGGCAGGAGGGAATTAGATCATACAGATCCGATGTTTTTATTTCTAATTTACAGAGTGGTGCCATTCCTAAATTGATAGCTCTTCTAACCCACGGACAGAAGTTGAAAATCATAGCCGCTGGCTCTCTCGGGAACATTGCCTTGCATGGCCCGGAGACGAAGCAGGCTTTGCTGGCTTTTCACGGCCCTTACATGCCTTCGGAAATAGCTTTGACGCAATTGAGGACCTATGTTCAGACTTATGGAAACTTGTGCAGGTATTTTGTCTAACTACCTACCCGTTTATTATTTACTAGTCGTCAGCCCCGGCTTCGCACGGGTGTAAGCTCGGCCTTCGGCCTCGCTACAAAATATAATATAGCCTATGTCACCCGGGGATAGTGTAGCTTCCCAACAGTGAAAGAATTTTTCAAATTGGTTCAGTAATTTCGGAGCCTATTCAATGCAAACAAACAAACAATCAAATCTTTCCTCTTTATAATATTAGTATAGACTAGTGCTATTGCCCGCGACTTGATACGCGTAGTCTTTCATATAAACTTTCAACCCTCCCCCCTCTTAATCCGGCCCTTGCGCAAAATAACATAGCCTATACTTAAATCTAGTCATAGCTAAGCATATTCGTGAAAACCACATTTAAATCCGTCTAGTGGTTTAGGAGATGTGCGCGGACAAACAAACAGACAAAAGCTGCTTATTTTAAGACGCCCTGTGTTATTTTTTTGATATCTTGCAATCACAGATTTTTTTATCTCTACTTTTTTATAATAGTTATGTAAGTATAGATGTATAGATTATTTCGAATATTTTCAGATCATAACTTTTTGAGTTATTCAAAAACTTCTAGCTGAAAGGTTATTGATCTGAGCTAAGAATGTTTCTTCATCATCAGCCAGACGACGTCCACTGCTGAAAATAGGCCTCCCCCTTTAACCTCCACACTGAACGACATCCTGCCATCTGCATCCACTGGATGCCCGCGACTCTCACGATGTCGTCGGTCCATCTAGTGGGAGGCCTACCTACGCTGCGTCTTCCGGTTCGCGGTCTCCACTCAAGAACCTTTCTTCCCCATCGGTTATCAGAAGAATGTTTCTTCTGTAGTTTTATTTTTGATTAAACCGTAAAAACTATATGTTATGCCAGGATGATACATCTCTGAAGTCTACAGAACTTCGTGCGTTCGAATTTTTCTTTCTTTCACCAATTTCTGAACTATGAATACGGCTTTGGTTATGGAATCATATGCGTGTCTCGACATGCTCTTGGCCAGTTTTTGAAGTGAAAACTTCTTTAGACGCGCTGAGCACTTTTCGGGCGAACAAAAATCATGAAACTCGCGCCATCGTCACGCTGCCACATAATACATAGTACCGTGTATTTAAAAACAGCGCCATCTCTTGTACAATAGGTGAATTACTACTTAAGTTTTCACTTCTGACGTGCAGTCCTACGACTGGTGTGTTTTTTTGGCTATGGTTTATATTTTCAGCAGTTTGTTTTCCGTAACTAAATAAATTATTATGTATTATTATTGTATGAATTTCAGAGATAGTCAAAAGTTGAAGGTGAAGCGCAAGCCTGCAATACGCGCGCTGCCGTTCATCTCTGATCTAATGCACATCGAAGACAGACAAATCCTGGGTAACTCTGTCTTAAATATGCGTTTATTAGCTATACTTGTATCCATGGGCGTACAAGGTTCTAATTGAGGGTGGGTCAAAAAAGAAAAAGAAAGGGTCCACTGCTGAACATAGGCCTCCCCCTTTAACTTCCACACTGAACGACAGCCTGCCATCTGCATCCACTGGATGCCCGCGACTCTCACGATGTCGTCGGTCCATCTAGTGAGAGGCCTACCTACGCTGCATCTTCCGGTTCGTTTTTTTTTATGCTATAGGTAGCAAACAAGCTGACGGGCCGCCTGATGGTAAGCGATCACCGTCGCCTATGGATACCTGCAACACCAGGGGTATCACAGATACGTAGCCGACCTATCGCGGGCATCCAGTGGATGCGCGCGATTGTCACAATTTCGTCGGTCCATCTAGTGGGAGGCCTACCTACGCTGCATCTTCCGGTTCGCGATCTCCACTCAAGAACCTTTCTTCCCCATCGGTCATCAGTTCTTCGATTGATGTGGCCTGCTCATTGCCACTTCAACTAGCAAATTTTAATAGCTATGTCGGTGACTCTGGTTCTTTGGTGAATATCTACGTTCCGGATTTTATCGCGCAATCAAACTCCGAGCATAGCTCTCTCCGTTGCCCGTTGTGTGACTCTGAGTTTTTCCAAAAGGCCAACATTTAAGGACCACGTCTCAGTACCACATGTCATCACTGGCAACCCACACTGGTCAAAGACCGTTGTCTTTAGGCACTGTGGTATCTTGGACGAGAAAATGTCACGCAATTTCCCGAACGCTGCCCATCCGAGTTGGATTCTTCGTGCGACCTCCTTGCCTAAGTTGGACTTACCTAACTGAAAACTGTCCAAGATAGGTGCAAGATACCTAAACGCTTATGATGGGTGTATTACAGAGAATGGATGCCGAGCTTGCGCCGACCTCATGTTCAGTCCAGATAATGAAGAGCCGTGTATAGAAGAGGTGCAAGCCGTGCCTGGAGTCACGGTGCGCCTCGTGGCGCTCCTGGCACACGGGGACACCGCCGTGCGGCTATCAGCTCTCATAGCTGTGGGGAATATGCTCGCTGGAACCGTTACTCAGGTGCGTGCTTTTGGACGAGGTTTCAGTCTGTTGGAACAAAATCGACGTTGGGTCCGTGTTGTGTGTTCGATAACGTGTGTGCCTTGTTTTTTTGCTTTAAGAGCCTTCTCACATTTTTGACGAAAAAAGCAACAAAAATTGTATGTATAACTATATATCTTTCTCTATATATAAATATGAATCCCTATTTACGTTGGTCACGCCATAATTCAATAATAGGCTATAGGCTTGCGTTTGATCTCGCAACTCGCCTGATGGAGCACGCTTGCCTAGAAGAAACCGATTCACTCGCGATTCGAAGACACCCAGATTGTAACTATCGGGGAACACCTATTCAGGCAGCGCATTCCACAACAGTCCAACTTAGCCTAATTCTAACTTAGTTGTACCAATTGGGCAGGCTGGCCGCTGTCTCGAAGCCGGCTGCCTGGACCACGTCATATCCCTCCTGCAGTCCAGCGAGCCCTCCATAGTCGAGCACGCAGCCCGAGCAGCATGCAACATGTTCCGTCACACGCACTCTCAGATACAACTTGCTCCGGCGAATATCCTTACACTGCTAAGGAATATACTAGTCAGTGAAGAAGCCAAGTAAGTTACCTTGTTGATACATGCTGTATTCTTAAAAGAGTGCGAAACTAAATGCTTAGGAATAACATGCTGGGGAATATACGATACGAGGCAATGAAGAAACCGAGTAATTACCCTGGGTCGGCAAATCTGCGCCTTAGAAATCAATACAAAGCAACAAATCCGTAGCTGCGTTTGCTCCGATTCCGTTTTCACCATCACTTAGGGGACATCTAAGTTTTGGGGGTCACCAATCTGTCTTTTTCGTCCCTGGTAAAATTTTGCTTCCTTATACTTTTCTCTGCCATTTTTTTTCAATTTCAAATGTAGTAACATACACGTAACTTGGTGAAAATGAACTTAGGGAAGAGGCTAATTTAAGGTGTCCCTTAAGCTAAAGAAATCTTTGTGCCCTTTACTATCTGAGTTCGATTCTCGGCCCTGCACCAATACTTATTCAGTACTCACATAAATTATGTGCAATTTCAATGTCATCGCTTAAAAACGGCGAAGGAAAACATCTGTAAGGAAACCGGTATGTCCAAGATCCTCAAAAGTTGAAAGACATGACATTTACCAACAAACAGTGGGTCATGGTGGATTATGGCCCATCCTCTCTCACTGAGAATGCCTGTGTCCCAGCAAGGAACATGATAGGCTGAAATGATGAGGGTTAGTTTGTGAAAATAGGCGTTAATCCACAGGCCGTGCCCTTGGTCCACCTTCTCAGTTCACCCGGGTGGACCACCGGCAATTTTTCTTGCCTTTGGTTTACCTGGGTGGACCACGGGCACTTTTTCTAGCCTGTGGTTTATCTTGGTTAACCTGGGTGAACCACGGGCACTTTTTCTTGCCTGTGGTCCCTAATGATAAATAACACGAGTTCAAAAACATCTATAGCCCGTGGTTCACCTATACAAATTTTTGGTCAGAGAAAACGAAACGGGGCACTGTGTTAAAATAAATAAATAAATTTGACCTTGATCCAGACATCATCGACCTTGACCCATGGAGGTCAATGACCTTGTTATCTTTTTCTTTAGTTGTGTAAAGCACGCAGCGTGTGCGATCATGAACCTCGGCATCAAAGGGTCAGCTGGGCTGGTCCACCAGCTCGTATCGAGTGGCGTGTTGGAGCCGTTCTGTGCCTTACTCGCGCAACCTGATCGCACAATCGCGGGATATGTACTGGCTGGACTGTGGTCATTGATTCAGGTAGGCGATGATCTCGCAAGCAAGTGTTGGCACGATTTTTATTTTTTAGGGTTCCGTAGACACCACGACTCTGTGCGCCATACTTGTCAGAATATAATGTATATGGCGTACAGAGAAGTGACGTCATAATTTGCTGTTACGCGCTCTCTGTCTAGCATGATATTAAAATGCTTATTTGTGATCAGATTTTAATTTTGTTTTTATTAATCAGCTATATTTATGGCTATATTTTAATAGGACGATAAAAAACAGTCATATAGCCTGTTGACTGCCCCGTTAGCTTAGTTGGTAGTGAACCTGCCTTCTGCGCTTGGGGGCGTGGGTTTGATTCCCACCAAGGACAAACATTTGTGTGATGAACATTGTGTGTGTTCTATGTCTGGATGTTAATATCTATTTAAGTATGTATTTAAAAATATACATGTACGTATATCAGTCTCTGGCAGCCATATTACAAGCTTTGCTTAGTTTGGGGTCAGATGACCATGTGTGCAATAATGTCCCAGATATTTACTGTGTTTTATTACATCTGCACAGAAAGAATACAAAGGCCAACCTGGATATTTGATACTGGATAGGATCGGAGCCCTAGAACAGTTACAACATTTCCTGGAACAGGAAATTGATGAGGTTTGTACATTTTTTATTTTATATATTTATCTGTCTTCGACAAATTATACACCAGTCACACACATAACATCACATCATCAGCCAATTAACGTCCACTGTTGGACAAGGCCTCCCTCATAGAGAGGGGTGTTGCCATAATCCCCACACTTGGCAGGCGGCTTGGGGATCGTATTTTTCTACGCGTTGTGACACCAGTCATAACGCGTAGAAAAATATTTATTTATTTATTGAGGTACACAAAACAGAATATAGTCATCATCATCAGCCAGAAGACGTCCACTGCTGAACATAGGCCTCCCCCTATAACCTCCACACTGAACGACAACCTGCCATCTGCATCCACTGGATGCCCGCGACTCTCACAATGTCATCGGTTCATCTAGAATATAGTCATAATAGAATTAAATTAAGTGTGTTGACAATTGTGGACTAAACCATATCCCAAAATATGCGTACTCATCATGGTTATTATAAACGCAGTATGTTATAACAAATTATAATAATTAAAATTAGGTAATAATTATAGCAGTTATATATGGGATATTTACCGTGGTAAGGTTGTGGAAGGAGCTCCCGATATTTCGGCGCAGTTACATGGCGTAGTCTTTCCGTGAACATGGTGCATGTAACTGCGCCGAAATATCGGGAGCTCCTTCCACAACTTTACCACGGTAAATATCCCGTCAATAATCATATTACTGTAGTGAACAACCGTGATAGTTTAAAACTGTGTTTTATTAATAATATATTTTACTTTCAGTTGGCTACATTCAGATGAGTCGTATAGCCTTTATTATACTCAATAAACGCCTGCAGTTTCATTATATAAACATGGCTGTAAACAATTTATATCGATACAAATCTATTTTACCAAAACCAACCGTATTTTTATACATTTACGGCTCAGTTCTTTAATGTCTGGAATATAAATTCAACAAATGTGAAAAAAATTAAGTCTGGTCAGCACCATCTATTGATGGTTGCAGAACTATGTTCCTGCAGCTGTCAGAAAACCTCCCATTGTTCCAACTGAAGTCAAATCCACTCTTTAAGTAGGCAAACATTAACTGCATGCACTCCCTCGTAAAGTCCGGCAAGTCGACGCACGTTATGGGGCCGATGGTGTACAACCGGTTGCCAAAGTCCGGCAAGTCGACGCACGTTATGGGGCCGATGGTGTACAACCGGTTGCCAAAGTCCGGCAAGTCGACGCACGTTATGGGGCCGATGGTGTACGATCAGTTGCCAAGTCCGGCAAGTCGACGCACGTTATGGGGCCGATGGTGTACGACCAGTTGCCAAGTCCGGCAAGTCGCCGCACGTTATGGGGCCGATGGTGTACGACCAGTTGCCAAAGTCCGGCAAGTCAACGCACGTTATGGGGCCGATAGTGTACGACCAGTTTCCAAAGTCCGGCAAGTCGACGCACGTTATGGGGCCGATGGTGTACAACTGGTTGCCAAAGTCCGGCAAGTCGACGCACGTTATGGGGCGGATGGTGGACAACCGGTTGCCAAAGTCCGGCAAGTCAACGCACGTTATGGGGCCGATGGTGTACAACCGGTTGCCAAAGACAGTGACAGATGCGCTGACTCTGAGTTGTTTTAAATTTAGATTAAAACGCTGGCTTATCGACCAAGCGTTTTATGATTTTGACGAGTTTCTAAAACTGACAGTAAAAAAATCTAATATAGGTGTAAATGTACGGTGTTTTTAGCAATATTTTTGATTATTATTTGCTGATATTTAATTAAATTTTTATTTTTAGTTAAAATGTTGTATATTTTTCATATACATATTCTATGTAATTGTGTTACAATTGCCTGACCTGTAAAAATATGTTTATCAATAAATTACTTTGACTTCGCAGGATCTCCGTTACAAAGCAGTGGTTTTGTCCTCATATCTACGCCAGAACGCTCGAAAAGAACTCCTCGTCCTAGAAGATGGAAATGTATTCACTTTAGCGGAAATAGTGCAAGGTACTTTCAATAGACTGACGTATTAATTATTTAATTAAGTATATTATTTGACGTGATAACGTGTTATAAATTGATGAACGCCGGCTGCACGCACGAAAAAGCATGACTCATTGTCACGTTCCGTCTGAGCCGAGCGAGAGCGCGGAACAAGCGATAGAGAGGCACGATAGGCCTAAGCGTTCAGCTTGTGACGCATACGTTATCACGTCAAATTATCATCCGTAAACCGACTTTACAGACAACCAATTTTTTTTAAATAAAAAGAGCGGCATGCGTTGATGTGGTCCGCCTGGTGGTAAGCAGAAATCGCCGCCTATGGGCACCTGCAACCAATGACGATATAACTGCTTGACAGTACATCCTTTACCCCGCCGTGATGAAAAGGTTCTAAATTTTCAGCAGGATCTTTTTCGAGCGGGCCAATCCTAGGCGCGAATTGAATGAATGACTTTTGTTTTCTCCAATCACAAGCGATTCACCCTACATAGCTTTGTCTTGCTCTCTCGGCTAATGAGAGAGCAAGACAAAAGTCAATGTAAGGTTATTATGACTGCCCTGGTGGCTCAGTTGGTAGTGAACCTATCTTCTGCGCTTGGCGTGAGTTCGATCCCCACCTAGGGCAAACATTTATGTGACGAACATTTGTGTTTGTTCTATGCCTGGGTGTTAATATCTATTTTCCCGGCAATTTTGAATTTGGAACTGTTCTATATTCGAATGTGTTTAAATTTTGAATCTCAAAACAGTTAAAAGTATTAGAATTAATGCTATTGTTTGGTTACAGCGTCGATTGGAATCTGTCTGGTTACGTACGAAAATGAATCTTTCTAAGGAAAATGTTCGTTCAATAATTTTCTACAACTTTAGAAGAGGCCTGACACGGCTTCAGTGTTTTAAAGAGCTAACATCTGTGTTCAGTGATGAAGCCCCATGTCTGCGGACTGTCGAACGCTGGTATTTAGAATTCCAGCGTGGACATACTAGTGTTAGTGACAAATCTCGCGAAGGACGCCCAAAATTCGCCTTCACTGAAGATAACATCATTGCTGTGAGACAACTAATTCTCGAAGATCGTCATGTGACGTATCGAGAGATAGAGGCTCTATTAGGCATCTCGGGGACAACCATTCAGAAGATCTTGCATGAAGCGCTTGGTGTGAGAGAGATAGTTTGCCGTTGGATACCGCATCTGCTTTCCGACGATCACAAGGCGGCCCGCGTCAGATGGTGTAAGAAAACTCTGCAAAGGTTCAACCGAGGAGAGTCAAATCACGTCTACGACATCATCAGTGGTGACGAATCTTAGATCTATGCCTACGATCCTGATTCCAAACAACAATCTGCAATCTGGATCTTTCAAGACGAGCCAAAGCCGACTAAAGTTGTTCGTTCTCGAAGCACTTCAAAGAAGTTGGTGGCCACGTTCGTTGAAAAAACCGGCCATGTTGCGACTATTGCACTTGAAGATCGTAGAACGGTGGTATACCACAGTTTGTTTACCACAAGTCATCGCCAAACTTCGAAAATATAACTCAAAGCGACGCATCATCCTGCACCACGACAACGCAAGCTCACACAGCGCTCGTCAAACGATTGAGTATTTGAAGCAGGAAAAAGTAGAAATTCTTGACCATCCTCCATACAGTCCTGACCTAAGCCCTAACGATTTCTTTACATTTCCTAAAATTAAGAAAAGTCTTCGTGGTCAAAATTTCCAGTCCGGTGAAGAAGCAGTCGACGCTTTCAAGTCAGCCATTTTGAACACCCCCACTTTAGAGTGGAATAAATGTTATAATAACTGGTTTGAGCGAATGGAAAAGTGTATAAAGCTACGTGGTGAATACTTTGAAAAACAATAAAAAGTACTATAAGGTTCTAGTTGTGTTTTTTTCTTCAAACGACAAAACTTAAAAGGCATGCCTCGTATTACAAGCTTTGCTTAGTTTGGGGTCAGATGACCGTGTGTGCAAAAATGTCCCGAATATTTATTTATTATTACTATTTATTTATAAGGATGTTTTTGAGATGATGGTAACCCACCAGGTCTAAAGTCCCAAGAGCTAGTGACGCAGAAGGCAGCCGCGCTCGCCGCTCGCAGCATGCTCTGTGAGAAGGAGCCTCCCAGGAGTGCCATGGTGGAGGCAGGAGTGGTCCCGCTGCTCGTCGCAGCTCTGCATAGGGATGACTGGTAAGAGAATCACTCTAACTATACATTTTATATTCTCCACGGGTACAATAACCGGACGAGTGCGAGTCGGACTCGCGCACGAAGTGTTCCGTACCATCACACTATCACACTTTACACTAATATCATTATCTGAATGTTTAGATGGATGGATGGATGTTTGTTACTCAATAACGCTGAAATGGCTGGATGGATTTGGATGAAACTTAGTATATACATTGCTTATGTCCTGGATTAACACATCGGCTACTTTTCATCATCATCATCATCATCACCGATTTTTATCACCACGCGGGTGAAAATGCGGGGCGCAGCTAGTTATATGTAAAAACGACAAAAATAACACGTTTGTATGGAAGCTCCCTTAAATATTTTTCAGTATTTGTTGTTATAGCGGCAACAGAAATACATCATCTGTGAAAATTTCAACTGTCTAACTATCACGGTTCATGAGATACAGCCTGGTGACAGACGAACCCTTTGGGTACGGAACCCTAAAAATGAGGACCTCAAATGATACCTTTGTTTTAGGCCTGATGTTCAGTGCATAGCGGCCGGCGCGCTGGCTCTCATCACTGTTCGAACACACAAGCATAGAGTGGCTGTCGTAAACGTAAGAATTAATCACTTTATAATTATTTATATAAAAAACAGACTTCATAAAAATGTCAGAACTGGACCAAATTGAAATGGGACCACACGGGAAACACCAGCTATCAAATAAAAAAAGAATCAGCAAAATCGGTTCACTGAGGTAACAAACATAAGCACGTAGCAGTAGTGTTTGCACAGTAGTGTGCAAACACTTCTGTGTTCCCGATTGAAGGGCAATGTTTCCAGCGAAATTACAGGGCACAGAGATTTGACATCTTATATCTCGGGGTGACGAGCGCAGTGCATTGCACTGGAGTTTTGTCGTTCTGATTCTATCAAAGAAAATTTAGATTGAGTAATAAATAGACCTGTTTTTTATTATTAACGGCTTAAAATTTTGTAAAAACTCAACAAATCGACTTATTACCTCCAATATACAAAACTACTAAATAATACATGTTTCGTTTCAGTCTGGAGCTATTCCCAAGCTGGTGTCCCTTCTGGCTCACGATACTGAGGTAGCTGAGCCCGCAGCCCTAGCCCTCTCGTACGTGACGTACAGAGCGCCGGTGACGAGGGACCTGGTGCTGTCTCACGGAGTAGTGCAAGCCATGCTGCCTCACCTGCGACCAGACGCACCATTGCTGCTGTTGAGATGCTGTACGGAGGTGTACAGGAACTTGTGGTAATGTATTGTACCTTATCTATCATCATTTCAGCCATAGGACGTCTACTACTGGACATAAGCCTCCAACATCGATTTCCAGAAAGGCCGGTTGAAAGCGGCCTGCATGCAGCGTTGCCCTGCGGTCACTTTTAGCACAAAATACACAATACACACAGAAAGTTCACTCCAGAAAGAAATTTAAATAAATAAGGACTCTATCTACGAGGCAGTAAAGTAGCAATTAAACTCACACAGCGCTGCATACCGCCTCCTATATTCACCCAGAGAGCTGCTCTCTTTCTAACCCGTAGGTCTATCTCTCCTGACGCGGCACGTGTAACGTGGGGGATTGCCATAATCCCCACGCTTGGCAGGCGGCTTGGGGATCGCAGAACGTTCACCATGAAATTTGGAGGATGCTGCTGCCCATCCTCTGGTGGTTCTGGTCGCAGTTTTAGGACATACCCGGGTCATGATTATCACAATACAATAACCATATTTTTCCATTCTGTCATAACAAGGTTACGTCAACTTGACAAAAAATTTAGGGACGTGGTAAATCGATAAACGTAAAATCGATCGTTTTATTTTGCTGTGTGAATTAAATAATATTTTTTTATGTTTTTTCAGAATTTCCTCAGCGTACTATCGAAATACAAAACTCGTACAGATAACGTACTATTTTTTTGCAAACCTAGATTTCTTTTGTATAATATCTATACATATAATAAAAACGTAGAGATAAAAAAATCTGTAATTGCGAGATAACAAAAAAAAAATCACACAGGTCGTCTTAAAATAAGCAGCTGAACACGATAGGACAGTTTTTAGAATTTTTGTCTGTTTGTTTGTTTGTTTGTTTGTTTGTTTGTTTGTTTGTTTGTCCGCGAACATCTCCTAAACCACTGGACGGATTTAAATGCGGTTTTCACGAATATGCTTAGAAATTACCAGATTAAAACATAGGCTATGTTATATCATTTATTTTAATTCTTTATATTTACATAAACGAAAATAAAAATCAATGATTTATTTCTTCGTTACCCGAAACGTAATATGAGATATATATAATACGTCAAAATAAAGAGAATGTTATTGACATAGCCATTAAAATTTTGAAACTGTCAACTGTCATTCGGTTAATAAGTTTAAATTTAAAGAAGGTTCCTTAACCTTCTCAGATGAATGAACGTGTAGATCAAGCATGTTATAGGCCTTACAACCTCTTTGGTGATTTATTCCAGTGCATGGAGTAGGAGTATTACATTCTCTTGGTTTTATTCTATGTTAGCATTTAAAACACAAAATATACCGCATCAAATTTTAATTCAGTCCCGCGAAAAGAAATATTCAAAAAAGGCCCTTTGTACATGAAAATAAACCTATACAACAACATTCCGGACACAATAAAGAAAGAAAGAAATAATAACATTTTCCAGAACCAACTTCGTAAGTTTCTAACCCAAAAATGTTATTACGAGATAAAAGATTTATTCGAAGATAAATTTTAGAAAATATAATATTTATGTAATAGATTTAACTATACTTAAATTTATATGTTTATGTCTGTGGTCTGGTTTTGTGAACAGCCACTACATAAGTCATTGCTGCACCCTTTATGCAGGGTATATAAACTTAGCTTTTATAAGAATACAGTGTATTTTTGCAATAATAATAAGAATATAGAAATAATTTTATTTTACTGTGATATTTTAACAGATAAATAGAGTAGTTCCATTTCATGACTTTTTAATCAAGGTATACATACAAATGCACGCGAAATAAGAAATAACTAGCCAAGAGCGTGTTAAGACAAGCATTATGTCAGGGTTCCGTGGCCAGCGAAACTGGACAGTCAAATTTCAGAGATGTATAATCATCCCGACATGACATGATATACTTTTAATGGTTTAGACAAAAAGAAAATTTCAAAACATGCTCTGCACTGTGGTCACATTATCTTTTTGATTTGAAAACTGTTGACGGTGTTATTTATTACTTTTATGCTTCTATCAATACTTCACACAGGGCGACTTAAAATAAGCAGCTGAACATGTTAAGGCAGTTTTTAGAATTTTTGTTTGTTTGTTCACGCACATCTCCTACACCCCTGGAAGAAAATGCGGACGAATTTAAATGCGGTTTTCACGAATATGCTTAGCTATGACCAGATTGAAGTATATGCTATGTTATTTTGCGCAAGGCCGGATTAAGGGAAGAAAAAAGGATTGAAGGTTTATATGAAAATCTACGCGTACGAAGTCGCGGGCAAAAAAACTAGTAGTATAATAATATCTAATTACTAACAACTGTCTTTTACTACTGGCTACTAGCAAATTTTACGGAACGAAACATCTTTATCCAAAGACTGACTACTAGAATAGCATACTAGACTGACTATTGATTGAATAGCATTTATTATTAATCTGCAGGATTTCTCAAGTGACTCTAACGCTGATGATGATGATGACACTGATTTGGAATGTACACCATTAGATTAAACAATAGATTTATTTATATTACAAAAAATTGTACTTGCTTCTTCTGTTTTATTTCATTATCCTAAAGTCTCATCATAATAGTACTACAACAGAAATATAGATTGGTTTAAAAATATTATTCGCGCAAGACACTTCCAGTCGATAAATAAAGACACACATTATTCTCGATTTGGTCCGAATTGTCCCAGCACTAATCGAAGATTTTGACAAACTTCATTTCAATCAACTTACATTTAATAGACTATAGGTGGGAATCGAACTCACGTCCCCAAGCGCAGAAGGTAGGTTCAGTACCAACTGGGCCACCGGGGCAGTCAGAAGTTTAGCGATTCTCAATTAGCATTTCCTGTTCATTTTAGCACTGCTCTTATCTCATCGTGGATGTTCGACCTGGTGCTGCCAGCGCTGCACTGCGTGTCTCAACTGCTGGACGTTGAAGACAAGATCGTTCTGAGTAAGTTGTACTTCATAACTATATATTAATAACGGTCGACAGCCCCGTTAGCTCAGTTGGTAGTGAACCTGCCTTCTGCGCTGGGGGACGTGGGTTCGATTCCCATCTAGGACAAACATGATAAAATTGACAATTTATTATTTTTAGATATTTATGAATTTGTGACATGTAAATTATTTTATTTGGATACGATTAGATAATTAATTGATGTAATTGGCTTAATGCCGTTTTTAATTAATTAATTAATAAATAAAAATCATTTGTGTTTGTTCTATGTCTGGGTGTTAATATCTATTTAAGTATGTATTAAAAATATATATGTACGTATATCAGTCTCTGGCAGCCATATTACAAGCTTTGGTTAGTTTGGGGTCAGAAGACCGTGTGTGCAATAATGTCCCAGATATTTATTTAATGACCATCCTCTAGTTTACTACTCAGATCTGCAGGCCTAGCACGGGCCGTGAACAGATTGTCTTTCCACCGTTTTTATCCCGCTAGAAAGAAACGTATCCATATTCTAGCTCTGTCGCGTCTACGCGCGGATAAAAACGGTGGAAAGACAATTTTTCGACGGCCTGTGCCTTGCAGACAAGCATAGGAGTTTTTTTTACCGACTTCCAAAAAGGAGGAGGTTCTCAATTCGACTGTTTTTTTTTTGTTACCTCAATAAATCACCTCAATATTTTTTTTATGAAGTTGGTTTTTTATAATGATAATTATTTTATTTAAGAAAATCCACAGCTCTGAAAATCAATTTATTAAAACTTATATATATACTTACAGCCAATAATGGATTCACATTTTGTGTGTATATATATATATATATTTAAGGTTAACACATATTTTTGGAATACAATCCAGGTCTGAACCTATTAGAAAGATTCTATTTTTTAAGATTGTAACCTAATGGGACCACACGGGAAGCACCAGCTTTCAAATAAAAAAGAATCATCAAAAGCGATTCACCCAGTCGAAAGTTCTGAGGTAACAAACATTTAAAAAACAGTTGAATTGATAACCTCGTCCTTTTTAGTAGTCGGTTAAAAGGTGTGTTAATGAAACAGAGTCTGTTTGCGGGGCCCTCGCCAACCTGATGCTGACTATGGAAGACTGTTCAGTAGTGGTGCAAGCCGTGCCCGGGCTGGCAGGGCGCCTAGTGGGCCTACTGGGCCACCAAGAACCTGAAGTCAGAGAGAGAGCCTTGACCGCCATGGGCAATATGCTGGCCGGGAGTGAAACTCAGGTATGGATATCATTTATCATCTCATCATTTCAGCCTATCATGTACTGACAGATGTTTGGCCACCTTGTACGACATGACAAATTGATGTAAACCATCATACAGGGAAAGGTAGAAGGAAAGAGAAGAGGGATGGGGAAGAAAGTTTATGTTGCGGATTCCTCCGTGGAAACGAAATAATTAAACACACTTCGAACATCTGCGTTATTTATTTTTAGCACTAAATGCACCAGTTAATTATTTATACATTTTATATTCGTATTAAAATGATCGCCATGTCGCATTGGATTCGAGTATTGTATCGAGATTGTCATAAGGACAAAACGTCTAACTGACTACTGGTGCAGCCTGCCAGTATTCATCCATCAGTTTAGAAATAGGCTTGCGTTTGACCGCCAACTCGCCTGATGTTAAGCGCGATGCGGTCTACGATGGAGCACGCTTGCCCAGAAGAAATCGATTCACTCGAGATTTGAAGACAACCAGATTGTAACCATCGGTGAACACCCATTCAGGCACCGCATTCCACAGACTATCAGTTCGCACAATAAAAGTGGAACCAAAGCGCTTCGGGTTTTCAGAATATCAACCATGAAGCGGTGTCGATTTTTCGTGCCCGCTCTGGCAGTCCGATAGAAAAATGTGCAGGAGGGAATTAGATCATGGAGATCTGATGCACACTCTCCGAAATGTATCCGATATAAAACTGATATACTAGCAACTTTACGCCGATGCTCAGAACTAAGAAGTTTAGTTTTGGTTCTTGAGTGGACAACATGAACCGGAAGACGCAGCGTATAGGCCTCCCACTAGATGAACCGATGACATTGTGAGAGTCGCGGGCATCCAGTAGATGTAGGTGGCAGGATGTCGTTCAGTGTGGAGGTTACAGGGCCTATGTTCAGCAGTGGACGTGTTCTTGCTGATAATGATGTGTATCTGTTTAGGTGGAGAGCTTCCTCGAGGCCGGCTGCCTCGAGCACCTTCTGGCTCTCCTCCAGAGCAGCGAGTCCATCATGGCGGAGCAGGCGGCGCGTGCGATGTGCAACATGCTGAACGGAACCCGTTCTCAGATCCGACGGGTTCTTCAGAAGGACTCCCTCACCCCGCTCCTGAACATATTGTCTTATGCGGATCCCAAGTATGCTTCGAAAAATTATACATAGACTTCGACCAAATTAAAATGAATGGACGGGCCATAACCATTGAACTTGATCAGTAAAAACGAGTCAAAACCGTCGGACATATACTTACTTCAACACCTAATTATAAAAATGTAACAGTATATTTGTTACAAAAAATAGATATCGGTTTTATTTGTGTATTTACACTTCGGTAAAGCATACGAATTCATAATTTTGTCAGGTATTTCGTTATCGCGTAACAATAGACTCGTGTTTCACTTCCTACGGCTAGAGACCGACTGAAACGAAGTGAGCGCTGGCGCTCATTTTGTAATCTTCAAAAATGCGCTTCTACTGGGCCCGTCCATTCATTTTATTTTTGTCGAAGTACATATATTTAAATATTAAGGATTATGTGGCGAAGCGACGCAATGAAATACCAAATGGTTACACAACTGTTTATTTAACCAAGTATCCTATATTACTAAAACAATACTTCGACATATAAAGTACCCACATTTTGGCATACCTCACACATGGAAGTCACAACGCGTAGAAACTCATTGACAATAAACGTCCGCAGTTTCATATATTTATTTATTTATTATATATATATATGACGGCGCCATCGCTACCACATTCTGTAAACAGCACGTGCAACGGGCGAGCGGCTGACCGGGTGTCCGGTGACTCACTGGCAAGCTGTCGAAGTCTAACGAGTATCGCCCGACTCGTTCCCCACTCCGACTATTAGATATAAAAGGCGGCGCTCGCTTGTCAGCGGAACATTTGTATTAACGACGTCGCCCGATGCACATGCTGTGCCATACTTTATATTATTGCTTACAAAGTGTACTACAGTGATTATTGAATTGAATAAATTCTATAATGTCAGACCTCGAGCCTTTATATATATATATATATTTATTTATTTATTATATATATATATATATATATAAACATAGCTGTTTACAATTTATATCGAAACAAAACTATTTTACGAAAATCAACCGTATATATTACGGCTCAGTTCTCTAATGTTTGTTGGATTCGCACAACATCGTCAAAACTCGTGAACCGTCGTTGAGCAAGCGAGACGGCGATTATGCCTGAATCGCAAGTGGGAACTTCTCTCACGGGAGACAATTTTCTCTTTCTCTCCCGTTGGTCAGACGGTGGTTCGTCAGCCATGTTGACGGCTCTTACGGTGTGTAATGGCTTGCGCAACTATCGCGTGACTGTGGATCCAATCTGGCTGCGTATTGAGTCCAGACAGATTGAGTATTGCCGCGATTAGCGCATTACTGTAGCATCTTGTATTTTTTTGATCGAAACAAGTATGATACAATATCAGTTAGCTTTGATTTTATTTATTTACTTCATAGGAAAACCAACAGCCTCATAAAAATATAACAATTTTTGTAGAAGAAGCTAATTACAGCTTTTCACGGGTAAAGATTGGATAATTAACATTTATAGTGAGAATATTACGCAAGTACACAACAACATACGTTTCTCCAAATTACAAAAATGACGAACTTAAATTAAGCTTAAGGTGATACGTTTCTCGTTTGGCGGGAAATTCAAATTTCAAACAGTTTTTTTTGTTCTTTTTGCTAGGCCTGGTAATTATTGTAAACGATCATGATGTTCGCGAAAATTGATTATTATTCTTTACAAACTAACGTTAAGCTATTTATCTCTAATGCAAATTATTAAATACATTTGTCAATAAACAAATTTTTGCTGTTTCAAACGGTTTATTGCCAAATGTAAGTAATATGGTGAGTAACTGATTAATATCTGTACATGATAATGTAAAGAACGACCAACAATTTTCGCGAACACTATGCCATTTCACAATAATTACCCGGCCTAGCTACAAGGACAAAAAAACTGAAATTTGAATTTCCCGCCAAACATGAAACGTTCCACCTTAATCAAAGAATTCCGTACTCAACATAATAACTGCTGCTTGGAATCATATCATCGTGTATTCTCTTATTTTTAACCGACTTCCAAAAAGGAGGAGATTCTCAATTCGACTGTTTTTTTAAATGTTTGTTACCTCGGAACTTTCGACCGGGTGAACCGATTATGATGATCCTTTTTTTATTGGAAAGCTGGTGTTTTTCGTGTGGTCCCATTTCAATTTGATCCAGTTCTGACATTTTATGAAGTCGGTTTTTTTTTTATTGTTAATTATAGTTATAACACCTAAAAGCACTAATTATAATTAAATTTCTTTATATTTGCAGCTCATTTCTTCAATACAATGCGGTGTGCGCACTCGCAAACTTTACCGGAAGCGGTACTCGGGAACACAGAATGGCTGTTGTTTACGTAAGATACTTTTAAGATAACCCACATGATGATGCCAACGTAAAAAAAAAAAGAATCCATTATTAACCGTCTTCCAAAAAGGAAGAGTTACTCAATGCGACAGCTGTTTTTTTAATGTTTGTTACCTCAGAATTTTTAACTGGGTGAACCGATTTTGATGATTATTTTTTTATTTGAAGTGGTCCCATTTTAATTTGGTCCACTACTGACATTTTTATGAAGTCTGTTTTTAATATTGATAATTATTCAGTTTTTTGTGACTGGTGACGAGCGCAGTGCATTGCCATCCAGGGTTTTAAACTGTTGAAGTTCAAAATTCTGAGTGGCGTTGAGCTGTTATGGGCAAGCGTGAAGAGCCATCAGGCGAGTGACTTCGCCCGTCTTGTCACCCAGTATCATAAAAAAAGTGTGTATACGATTTTTTTTGCCAGAAAAGATGTATGAAGTGTAGTGTTTGTTGTATACAGGGTGGTGCAATTCCCATACTAGTTGAGCTTCTATCTCACGGAGACGCGGTGGCAGAGCCGGCGGCCCTGGCACTAGGGAACATATGCGGGGAAGCTCCGGAGTCCACAGCCCTGGTTCTGTCCCACGGCGCCGTGCCAGCCTTGCTGCCTTACTTACGACCAGACAAAGCACCTGAACTGTTGAACAGATTTGTCAATACTTACAAGAACATATGGTAACTAGAGAACCTCCCTCTTTTTTTCGTCGGTTAATAATAGTACATTGTTATCCTAGGGGTGAAAGTAAGTCTTTAACCCCGAGGTAAACACTGTGCTTTTGATTATAATACAATACAAATAATACAAGGAAACTAAAAATAAAAACATAACCTGACACTGGCAAATGCACGAGAAGTGCGGGACCATAATCCTCTGAGGAGAAAAAAAAAATTGGAAAATGGTGAAACAAATATGAAAATATAACTAGTTTTTTTTTTAATTATTTGAGTGTCTGTCTGTTGTCAACTGTCACTGTCAATTGAAAGTGATTTTCCCTAGGGCTGAAATGTTTTACTTTCAACCCGCTCCTCAGGCAACTTCAGACCTACTTTCCAAGTTATTGTAGTGGTAGGACTCTTTTGCAGGGGTCCGCCTGGGGAAGTACCACACCTTTGCCAGTTATTCAACCGCCAAGCAGTAGTGTGCAAACACTACTGTGTTCCGGATTGAAGGGCAATGTTTCCAGCGAAATTACAGGGCACACAGAGATTTGCCATCTTATATCTCGGGGTGACGAGCGCAGTGCATTGCCATCCAGGGTTTTGAACTGTTGAAGTTCAAAATTCTGAGTGGCGTTGAACTGTTATGGGCAAGCGTGAAGAGCCATCAGGCGAGCGACTTCGCTCGTCTCGTCATTCAGTATCATAAAAAAAAAGTAAAAGCTTAACAGCTTGATAAATTTATCTCTTCCATAATGTAAGCGCCGGGAAGGGAGGCGCATCAACAACGAAACAGTATTTCAGACTAATTTACTTAGTCTTGAGCATCGGCGCAAAGTTGCTAGTCTATCGGTTTTTTATCGGATACATTTCGGAGAGTGTGCATCAGATCTGCATGATCTAATTCCCTCCTGCACATTTTTCTATCTGACTGCCAGAGCGGACACGAAAAATCGACACCGCTCTATGGTTGATATTCCGAAAACACGTACGAAGCGCTTCGATTCCACTTTTATTATGTGAACTGCTGGTCTGTGGAACGCGCTGTTTGAATGTGAAAAAAAATTTACGACTTTTTTTTTATAAAAAAAGTTTATGCAAATAAAATGTTTTTTATAAATTTTAGTGGTGACATCTGCTCAGCATCAATGTTCGAGCTGGTGTCTCCTGCGCTGCCCTACATATCGAAGCTGATGGATGTTCAAGACGCAGATGTTCTCAGTAAGTTTATCTTTTCTATTGTTACTAGCAGCGAAACCCGGCGTTGCTCGCGTAAAAATACATCGCATGTTTAATGGTATAAAAAAACTTTAATATATTTCACGTATAAAAGAACTTTCTAAATCGATAATAATAGTTTGCACTCATTTAAGAACTTTCTATATAATTCCTGAACTTTTTGGAACTTTCTAGATCATTCCAGAAATTTTGAGTTCAAAAGTTCTCATGAGTTCTTTCTTTCTTTCTTTTCTTTCAAGAAATTATTATGAGTTAGAAAAGGTCAGAAATATATTTTTTCAAATTCTCGATACCCACAACCACCGCCTTCCACCCGGCGCGACCAAACTTCTTACTCCCACCTGGAGACCAAGGGGTATTTACCACCCCAACAGGAAGTTGATTGGAGTTGGTGGTGATAGAGAAAACCCTGTCACGTTGTTGTGTCACGTGTTCACGTACTAACATTAGCATTTTATATATATATTTAGATTAGGCACTCATTACAAATCACGGCTTAAACAGGTACAACAACACGTAAAGAATTATGTTTTATTTAAATTTATTTTACATGGAAAACAATCAGCTGCTTATTAACACAGTAGATATGAGATAAAGGTTTGCCTCGAAACCCTACAAAAACCCTCAATTTGCATCGGGTTAGGCCTGAGCCCTGGCGCACTCCGCACTTTAGGTATGAAGCTACAAGTAGTCGTCTTGTCGGACTTGCCGAGCCCGCTGCCGCGCGATAGACAGAGATAACGCGACAAGAGTTACGTGATAGACAGAGAGGCAACTTCTAGCAGGCCTGGCGCACTCCGCACTTTAGGTATAAAGCTACAAGTAGTCATCTTGTCGGACTTGCCGTGCCCGCTGCCGCGTGATAGACTAGAGATAACGCGGCAAGAGTTACGCGATAGACAGAGAGGCAGCTTCTAGGTTAATATAGCTGTAGGTAGTTAGCGCTTGCACGTTCTGAATTGCACTTTATTGTATAGTAGCAAGAATCGCTACTTATCTAAATGATTTTGCGGAGTGAATCTTCTGTACTTGTACTTATATGTATTCTGTGATCGGGTGTTAATTAATTACCTATATTAATTTGAAAAGTCTTCCTATAAAATAAATAAATATCTGGGACATTATTGCATACACAGTCATCTGACCCCAAACTAAGCAAAGCTTGTAATATGGCTGCCAGAGACATATATATATTTTTTTAAATACATACTTAAATAGATATTAACACTCAGATATAGAATAAACGCACATGTTCATCACACCCACGCCCCCAAGCGCAGAAAGCAGGTACACTACCAAACGGGGCGCTAACGGGGCTGGCTGGCTGATGTTATAGTTTCTCCATCAACGTTATAGGGAGTGCTTGCGCTGCAATCGGAAACCTGACGAGCGGTCAGTTTGAGTGTAAAGAAGAGGTGCAAGTCGTGCCCGGAGTCCTGGCGCGCCTCGTGGCTCTGATGAGGCATGCAGCTGTTCCAGTGAGGGAGGCAGCGCTGAAGGCGCTCACCAACATGCTCAGCGGGACACTAACTCAAGTACAAATTGAACATTTTAACATTTTGCGAATGGGTTGAATCAAGTGGGGCAAAAACGGGTTATTGACGTGATAACGTGTTATAAATAGATAAACGCCGGCTGCACGCACGAAAAAGTATGACTCATTGTCACGTTCCGCCTGAGCCGAGCGTGCAAGCGAGAGCGCGGAACAAGCGATAGAGAGGCACGACTGGCCTGATCGTTTGGCTTGTGACAACCAATTTTTTTAAATGATACGATTATTTTTGAATGATACGCTTACATAGTCGCTGGCAACAGTTAGTGTTTTACAAAAATAATAATCAATAATCTTCATCATATCATATAAACACATTATGACAGTTTTAAGAATTGTTTTCTGTCTGTTTGTTTGTGCATATCTCCTCAACCACTGAACTGATTTAAATGTGGTTTTCATAAATATGCTTAGCTATGACCAGGTATGACAGGGTATGTTATATCATTCTAGAATAATAATAGGTCGGGGAAAAAGTCTTTTCGTATTTTGTATGTTTAAAGTTGTAGTAAAAATCTCATCAGTTGTACTGTTTGTATCTGGCTGGTTTTGATACCATTAAAAATATGACATTTTAAAAAAGGAATACAAAAAGTAAAAAGCAATTTTCCGCCATTTTTCAATTGTTTTTTTGTTCGATAAAATGAGTGAATCTAACGAAGAAATTCGATATATTTTGAAGTTTTATTACAAAAAAAATGGAAAAATGCGACACAAGCCGCGAATAAAATATGTGACGTTTATGGACCTATAGTCTATTAAATGTATCTTGATTGAAATGAAGTATGTCAAAATCCTCGATTAGTGCTGGGACAATTTAGATTAAATCGAGAATAATGTTTGTGTTTATTTGTCAACTGCGTCTTACACGAATAATATTTTTGAACCCATCTATATTTCTGGTGTATAGTACTATTATAATGAGACTAAGATAATAAAATAAAACAGAAGAAGCAAGTACAAATTTTTGTTATATAAATAAATCTATTGTTTAATCTAATGGTGTACATTCCAAATCAGTGTCATCATCATCATCAGCGTTACAGTCACTTGTGAAATCCTGCAGATTAATAATAAATGCTATTCAATCAATAGTCAGTCTAGTATGCTATTCTAGTAGTCAGTCTTTGGATAAAGATGTTTCGTTCCGTAAAATTTACAAAGACATTTGCTAGTAATTAGAAATTATTATACTATATACAAAAGAAATCTAGGTTTACAAAAAAGTAGAACTTTATCTGTAGAGTTTTGTATTTCTAAAAAAAACATAAAAAATACTATTTAATTCACACAGCAAAATAAAACGATCGATTTTACGTTTATCGATTTACCACGTCCCTAAAATTTTAGTCAAGTTGACGTAACCTTGTTATGACAGATTTGAAAAATATGGTTATTATATTGTGATAATCCACACTAAATGCAGTTCCGTTTTAAAGTTCAAATATACTTTTACTATTTATATGTACAGCACTTGTAGTTCATAATAGTTTAAGACGCAGAAAACCAGTGATCTTTGTGTTATATATAAATGTAATTCGCCAGACGTTATTACAAAGACATGCCCTGAAATGTCGTCAACTGTCGTTTCAATCAAGCTACATTTAAAGGATTATAATGCAGTGTCATCAAGAGTAGCACAATGTTGGTTCAAGCGTTTTCAGTCCGGGAATTTTGATGTCAAAGATGCAGCTCGCTCTGGTCGCCCTGTTACGGATAAATTCGATGCCATTTATGAAAAAATGGAGCAAGATCGGCATATTAGTAGTTACGACGTAGCTGAAGAACTGGGGATCGACCAAAAAACGGTTTTGACCCATTTGAAAAAGTCTGGGTATAAAAAAAACTCGATATTTGGTGCCACACGAGTTCACTGAAAGAAACCAAATGAAACGTGTGCTTATTTGCGATTCTCTGTTAAAACGTAACGAAACCGAACCGTTTTTGAAAAGATTGATCACTGGTGTTGAAAAATGGATCACCTACGACAAGAATGTGCGCAAACGATCATGGTCAAAGGGCAGTGAAGCACCACAGACTGTAGCGAAACCCGGATTAACACGTAATAAGGTGATGCTGTGTGTATGGTGGGATTGGCAGGGCATCGTTCATTATGAGCTTTTACCGCCGGGCAAAACCATCGATTCGGATCTCTACTGCCAACAGCTAATGAGACTCAAACAAGAAATTGAGAAAAAACGGCCGGAATTGATCAACAGAAAGGGCGTGGTCTTTTATCATGATAACGCCAGACCGCACACATCTTTGGCCACTCAGCAACAATTGAGAGAGCTTGGTTGGGAAGTGTTAATGCATCCACCATATAGCCCTGACCTTGCACCCTCAGATTTCCACCTGTTTCGGTCTCTTCAAAATTCTTTGGGTAGTGTTAGATTAACATCCAGAGAGGACTGTCAAAACTACTTGTTGCATTTTTTTGATCAGAAGTCCCAAAATTTCTACAGCAACGGGATCATGTCACTACCTACAAGATGGCAACAAGTTATCGAACAAAATGGCACATATATATTATAATTAAACGCAATTAAACTTGAAAAAAATATGTCTTGAATTTGTTTATAAAATACGAAGAAAACTTTTTCCCCGACCTTTTACAATAAAACTTACACCCGTGCGATGCCGGGGTGGGTCACTAGTTATTAAATATTACCGGGTGTATGTCACGCTTCCGAAGCCAAAACGCTGTCATCACACTATCTGTTACGCTGTTATTATGTCCGGCGGAGGGTATTATTACGCCATAACACAGGTTAATTCCTAGCTTGGGTAACAAGGCTCTTCATCATGGAGTATTATTTTTGTAAAAACAAACTTTTGTAAAAAATTATGAACGACAACGTTTGTAGACACCAAATATGTATTGTGCTTTTTTTTTTTATATATGTACTGTTTGATAGTTTTTTTTTTGCTATTTCAACATTCACGGAACTGGACTGTATCTCTCTTTTGCTTGTGAAAACTTTTAAGGCTTATTTGTTTATATTTTATTGCTGGTTTTTCTTTACGTTGCTAAAGCTGTTTGTCAAAAAAACATAGCATTTTTTATGGTATCGTATCAGCAATCACCAGCCTTTGTTTTCGGGAGCATTTCTCTTACACGCTGGGCCGCATTATCTGCTTTTGGTGATAGTTAGTTTGAAAAGTTGCGCGTGCGAAAACCGTATTTCGGCGCGTTTACATTCACGTTTGCGTGATTTTCCGCTATCACCTAAACTTAATCGCTTTAAACGGATTGTTTAAATGTAGTTATCCGTCCAGGTGGGGCGGTGTCTGGATGCTGGCTGCGTGGAGCACATCATGTACCTCCTCCAGAGCCAGGAGCCCTCCCTGGTGGAGCAAGCAGTGCGGGCGACGAGCAACATTTTCCGTTACACTCTCTCCACGGAACGAGCTCTGGAGAAGGGAATTCTCACCCCACTACTCAACATATTATCCGCGTCAGAGCCCAAGTAGGTACAATAAAAAAAACGACCAAGTGCGAGTCGGACTCGCGCACGAAGGGTTCCGTAGCATTATCTATAAAAAACGAGAAAAAAAACACGTTTGTTGTATGGGAGCCCCCTTAAATATTTATTTTATTCTGTTTTTTTTTTTAGTATTTGTTGTTATAGCGGCAACAGAAATACATCATCTGTGAAAATTTTACCTATCACGGTTCATGAGATACAGCCTGGTGACAGACAGAAAGACAGACAGACGGACAGCGGAGTGTTAGTAATAGGGTCCCGGGTAAAAAAAAAACACTTTCGGACGCATCTTCTCTACACAATATGAAAAAAAGTCGCTTTCCGCGTCTGTCTGTTTACCGGCTAACTACTCCTAAAGCACGCAACGGATTTTTATGCAGTTTTCACCATCAGTTAGATAACTTTTCACGGAAGGTTTATATCCATACATGTAATAAATACGTAGAGAAAAAAAACTGTAATTGAATGATATCAATAAAAAAACACCAGTCTTAAAATAAGCAGTTGAACACGTTAAGATAGTTTTTAGAATTTTCATCTGTCTGTTTGTCCGCGCACATCTCCTAAACCACTGGACGGATTTAAAGGTTTTCACGAATATGCTTAGCTATTATGACTTGATTGAAGTATATGCTATGTTATTTTGCGCAAGGGCCGGATTAAGGGAGGAAAAAGGGATTGAAAGTTTATATGAAAATCTACGCGCTCGTGGTTACGGGCATCAGCACTAGTATAAAATAAAGTCGCTTTCACCGTCTGTCTGTCTGTCTGTATATCTGCTAACTCCTAAACCACGTAACGGATTTTGATGCAGTTTTTACCATCAGTTAGATATTTTTTACGGAAGGTTTATATAGGTGTAGTGGTAGGACTCTTTTGCAGGGCAGTAGTGTGCAAACACTACTGTGTTCCGGATTGAAGGACAATGTTTCCAGCGAAATTACAGGGCACACAGAGATTTGACATCTTATGTCTCGGGGTGACGAGCGCAGTGCATTGCCATCCATGTGCATTCAAAATTCTGAGTGGCGTTGAGCTGTTATGGTGAAGAGCCACCAGGCGAGCGACTTCGCTCGTCTCGTCACGCTGTGTCATAAAATATATATATATATAATAAAACCAAATTAAGTTTTTGTGTAAGTAGAAGAAAATACAATTTTTTGCAACCAAGTCGCCGAAACGACGTATAGGGTATCAGCTAGTCAGTGCCGTAACTAGCCTTTTATGCGCCCTGTGCCTTTGACCAAAATAAAAGAATGGACGGGCCCTAACCATTGAACTTGATCAGTAAAAACGAGTCAAAACCGTCGGACATATACTTCAACACCTAATTACAAAAATGTACAGTATATATGTTACAAAAAATAGATATCGGTTTTATTTGTGTATTTACACTTCGGTAAAGCATACGAATTCATAATTTTGTCAGATGTTTCGTTATCGCGTAACAATAGACTCGTGTTTCACTTCCTACGGCTAGAGACCGACTGAAACGAAATGAGAGCTGGCGCTCATTTTGTAATCTTCAAAAATGCTCTTCTACTGGGCCCGTCCATTCATTTTATTTTGGTCGAAGCCCTGTGCTAGCTTCTATATATAACTGCGCCCTTGAAAACAAAACTTGGTCCTGGTGTGGTCATTTCTGCGCTCCTCCAGAGTCTGCGCCCTGTGCCTGGGCACCGCTGGCACAGCCCTATTTACTGCAGCTAGTATATAATATTAAATGATTTATTTATTTTGACAGCTCGCCTCTGCAGTACCACACGGTCGGTGCTCTCAACAACTTTTCTGTGAGCGGAACTCGTGAAAACAAAATGGCTGTTGTATACGTAAGTACACATATTGGAAACTATTATGGAGACTGACGTGGTTTTCACACATTTTATTTATATTACACGGGAATTACTCACGTAAGATTAGGCTGGAATGCGCGGCAGCGTCTCGCTTTGCGCTTTGTGTGCAAAACGAGACGCAGCCGCGCGCGCGCATTCATCTTGATAAAGACTGCCGAATGCGGTTGAAACTATAGTCGGAGTAACCGGCCTAATCTTACGTGAGTAATTCCCGTGTAATATAAATAAAATGAGTGAAAACCACGTCAGTTTCCATAATAAATCAACCATTACAAAAACAAAAGGAAGGGGTTTTCAATACCTACTGTAGTTTTTTTTTAAATGATTTAAATTAAAGATAAAGATAGGATGAAAAAGATTGAAAGAAAAAGTTTTTTCCTCCTTTTTTTACGAGTTTTTTTATGTTTATTACTTCGGAACTCCGTCATTTATAAACCGATTTGTAATATTTTTTATTTATTTAAAGGTTATGCTTTTAGATTGGTCTCAAAGAAATTTCATTAAAATTGGTTTAGCAGTTTGGTTTTTTTAATTTATATAACTAGAAATAATATGTCATCTAAGTAAACGTTGTGTATTTAGATAGATAGAAACTCTTTATTGTGTACACCAGAAATAAAAATTACAAACATATAGAAAACACTTACGAGCTAGTGCCACAAATGGCGGCCTTATCGCTAAAAGCGATCTCTTCCAGGCAACCATTCATGCACTATCCATGTATTTACTAATTTTGAAGTTTTTTGAATGTGAGGTTTTCTGACTGCTCTAGGAACATAGTTTTGCTACCATCGATAGATGGCGCTGACCAGACATGGTTTTCATTTTTTCCCATTTGTTCAATGAAACCTACAATACACAGAAGATGAGACATTTTATATCACGGCTAGGCAAGGTACACTTATGTACCTACTCATTTGTGTTGTACACCTATACCTACTACGAAATAAAATAAAACAAAAACAAGCATGACAGACAGACAGATATTGTCTGTTTATTAGAATAAGCAAGTTTATAACCGACTTCTAAAAAAGAGGAGGTTATCAATTCGACTGTATTTTGTTTTTGTCTTTTATCTCATAACTTACGACTGGGTGAACCGATTTTGATGATTCTTTTTTTATTTGAAAGCTGGCGCTTCCCGTGTGGTCCCATTTCAGTTTGGTTCAGTTCTGACATTTTTATGAAGACTGTTTTTTATATTGATACTTAATTATTTAAATTGACCTTTCTTTGTCTGTGGTTTTGCAAAATCTTCATGTCCATATCTCAACGCCATCTATCGCATTTTTGTAAACAACTAGCTGCGCCCCGAGGTTTCACCCGCGTGGTGATGAAAATCGATGATGATGGTGAAAGTATCCTATGTGTTAATCCTGGATATAAGCAATGTATATTCCAAATTTCATCCAAATCCATCCAGCCGTTTCTGCGTGATTGGGTAACAAACATCCATCCATCCAAACCTTCACATATATGATACTAGCTGCGCCCCGCGGTTCCACCCGCGTGGTGATGAAAATCGGTGATGATGGAAAGTAGCCTATGTGTTAATCCAGGACATAAACAATGTTTGTTCCAAATATTCACCTTGCCATCTTCCAGCCGTTTCTGCGTGATTGGGTATCAAACATCCATCCATCCAAACTTTCACATATATGATACTAGCTGCGCCCCGCGGTTCCACCCGCGTGGTGATGAAAATCGGTGATGATGGAAAGTAGCCTATGTGTTAATCCAGGACATAAACAATGTTTGTTCCAAATATTCACCTTGCCATCTTTCAGCCGTTTCTGCGTGATTGGGTAACAAACATCCATCCATCCAAACTTTCACATATATGATACTAGCTGCGCCCCGCGGTTCCACCCGCGTGATGATGAAAATCGGTGATGATGGAAAGTAGCCTATGTGTTAATCCAGGACATAAGCAATATTTGTTCCAAATTTCATCCAAATCCATCCAGCCGTTTCTGCGTGATTGAGTAACAAACAAATTAATTAATTAATTCACATCATCATCATCACATCATCAGCCAATTAACGTCCACTGTTGGACAAGGTCTCCCTCATAGAGAGGGGTGTTTTTTTTATTGACTTTTGTAAAACCTCACATTGAGAATTATTTAACACAGGGTGGGGTGATCCCTACGCTAGTAGGGCTCCTGTCTCACGAGCCCGCGGTGGCAGAGCTGGGAGCCCTAGTGCTGGCGTACATAGCCAAAGACGTGCCCGAGATGAGGGACCCGGTGCTGTCCCGCGGGGCGGCGCGAGCCATGCTGCCTTGTATGCGACCAAACACACCAACGAAACTTTGGAACAGCTGTGTCATGGCTTATGAGAAATTGTACAGGTGCATAAAAAAATTCAGACATGACATAACCACAACACATAATATTGGCATCAATTTTACAAATTTGCCAGCCCCGTTAGCTCAGTTGGTAGTGTACCTACCTGCCTTCTGCGCTTGGGGGCGTGGGTTCGATTCCCACCTAGGACAAACATTTGTTTGATGAACATTATTTTGTGTTTGTTCTATGTCTGGGTGTTAATATCTATTGAAGTATGTATTTAAAAATATATATGTATGTATATCAGTCTCTGGCAGCCATATTACAAGCTTTGCTTAGTTTGGGGTCAGATGACCGTGTGTGCAATAATGTCCCAGATATTTTATTTATTCACATATTTATTTTTCTTCTTAAATTTAAGTTTGTTTACAATATATTATATTTATTTAATTCTGGTGTACCCAGAGAATAGGTATCTATAGAATATGGGATAACGTGTCCACATGAAACAGAAAACCATATATATCACCTCGGCTTTTACAGCCGATTATACAGCAATTTATCATCACTAAACACTAAATACACTTCTAGGGAATATCAACAAAGTCACAAGTGATAGAAATCTAAGGGTTTCACAGTTCTTTTCAGCAAAATGTCTTGATATGTCTGCCACCAGTTGCAGGACTGGCCATCAAATAACCGGACATTTACTGCAGGATGGAAATAATACAGCTTTGTCCTTTTTATTCACGAGTAATTCTTCTATATAATATCCTTCTCTTGAAAGAGTGAAAGGACCGCGTCCCGATGTCTATTGTTTTCTTTGTCTTTGCGTGTACCATTGTCTAAATTAATTTGATAGGACTAAAATTATCAGCGTCACTTTTC
This sequence comes from Agriopis leucophaearia, assembly GCA_949125355.1. Lineage (NCBI taxonomy): Eukaryota > Metazoa > Arthropoda > Insecta > Lepidoptera > Geometridae > Agriopis > Agriopis leucophaearia. The sequence goes on along the minus strand of OX421291.1, from coordinate 6,419,717 downwards.
ATTGCAATACGTGAGAAAAGGATCGCAATAAATTTAAATCTGTCAAATTTAGTTTAGATAATGGTGGTTCGGCTGATGACCGATGGGGAAGAAAGGTTCTAGAGTGGAGACCACGAACCGGAAGACGTAGCCTAGGTAGGCCTCCCACTAGATGGACAGACGACATCGTGAGAGTAGCGGGCATCCAGTGGATGCAGATGGCAGGATGTCGTTCAGTGTGGAGGTTAAAGGGGGAGGCCTATGTTCAGCAGTGGACGTCTTCTGGGTGATGATGATGAATGGTATACCAGAATCGATCGAATTGAATTATCAAATAATGAAGTTAAAACTATGTGGAACATAATTTAATAAATCAACTACGAAACAATGTACATATATCTATCTATACATATAATAAAAACATAAGGTCGATAGTCGACTCGAAGCGTTGTCGATATTAGGAAGAAATATATATTTTATTTATGTTACACGGGAATTACTCACGTAAGATTAAGCTGGTTACTCCGACTATAGTTTCAACCGCATTAGACGGCCTTTTTCAAGGTGAATGCACGCGCGCGGCTGCGTCTCGCTTTGCACTACGGGCCGCCGCGCGGCGCGCACGTGATGACACCGGCTGCTTGTCGGGTACGGGGGTGGGGGTGCGTAGAGAAATATGTTGCGCCGGCGCACACTGGAGCTCTTCCTCACTCGAATCTTCCTGCGTGTCGGGAATACTCCAGCACGCGGAGCTCACCACGTCGCCACCAATCTCACGGTCACTCACACGAACTCCATGAAGGCACGGCTTCCAAGTCGGTGGCAGGTTCCATCCTCCATCCCTATTGAAGGTTGGACGTCGACTGATCTCGATGGCTTCTCTGACTTTCCGGGGCACAAAGAATTTCTCCCGTGCCAGCACTTTCGCTCTGTCGAACCTGATATAATGCTGTGCGCTGGAGCCCAGAGAATGTTCTGCCACCGCGGAACCGTTGGTGTCGAGCTTTTTCATGGAACGTATATGCTCCGTGAGCCTCGTGGACACGTTCCTCTTTGTTTCGCCGACGTAACATTTACCGCAATCGCAGGGGATCATATACACACCGGGAACCCCCAAAGGGTCTCTATCTTTTGGAGAGCGGAGCAGCTGTCTCAGTTGCCCTATAGGACGGAAGATCGTCTTGATGCTGTACCTCCGGCGTAACAAGTTTCCGATACTGTCCGTCACTCCTTTAACATACGGCAAAAACGCTGTTGCTCTCTCTACCGATGTCCGACGTGTCCCGGTCGTCGCGTTTGCAATACGCCAGCTCTGCTTCCAACTATAACCATTGCTATTCAGCACACCTCTGATATGGTCCAGCTCAGTATCCAGGTATTCGTAATCGCAGAGTTTCAACGCTCTGTTAATAAGTGTCCGTGGTACTGATGCTAAATGTGCTGGGTGATGGTGTGAATCGGCTCTGAGATATCTATCCGTGTGCGTTGGTTTACGGTATACCGCGTGAGACAGTCGGCCATTCGAGTCACGTTTCACCAACACATCAAGGAAAGCTAGAGCTCTATCCTTTTCACGTTCCACTGTTAAAGCGATTCTCGGGTGGATGCTATTCAAGTGGTCCAAAAACAGATCTATCTTATCTCTACGTATAATAGCAAACACGTCGTCCACATATCGCCACCAGTGTCTCGGTCTATAGGAAGTGTTCAGTAGTGCATACTCTTCGAACCACTCCATAAATATGTTGGCTACCACTGGAGCTATAGGAGAGCCCATCGCAACGCCGTCAACCTGTAGGTAGAAATCCCTTTTCCACACAAAATATCCACTAGTCAGTGTGTATCGTATCAACTCTATATACTCGATAGGTATGGGAATGCATTCTAATAAATCAGATATAATGTTGATAGTGTCCTCTATCGGTATATTCGTGAACAACGAAACGACATCGAAACTCACCATTTCCTCATTATCTGTCAATTGCACCTCCTCTAGCAACTGTATAAAATGTGATGAGTCTTTCACATAGCTAGATGTTTTACCCGTAAAAGGGAGTAGCATGTCTGACAGAAAACGTGCGGTTTTATATGTCGGTGAGTCTATCTGACTAACAATGGGACGAAGAGGCCAATCTGGTTTATGAATCTTCGGCAACCCGTAGATTTTTGGCGTTGTAGGATTTAAAGGGCGCAACCTATTATACAAGTCATCCGGCAATGTCTTTAGGATGTTATTTAGACTATTCGTCACCCGGTTGGTGGGGTTATAGGTAACTTTTTTATACGTGTTAATGTCGCTTACCAGCTTCCCAATTTTCTGTTCGTAAGCCTGTGTTTCAACAATAACAGCAGCATTACCTTTATCTGCCGGCAAGACCAGCAAGTCAGGGTTTCTGCGCAGGGTTTCCAAAGCGTCCAACTCGGATTTGGAAATGTTTGGTTTCGGTACCTTGCCCTTCCTCAGTAACTTTTTTTTTTTTTTTTTTTCCTAATGTGACTTATTGCTGTTGGCCTTGCGGCCTCTACAGCTTGACCGGACTAGTTGGTGAACGCAGAGGGCGTTGGGCCAACATGGTTTAGATTTTGGGCGACAAGCGCAAGGGCACCTCGGAGGTACGAGCCTCGGCTTGGACCGTCGCCGGGAATGGGGGATTAGACTTGCCCTGGCACCCCAGAAGGGGTGTGCCCTGGGGCCCTAGTAGGTTGTTGAACTGAATGATTATTTGGAGAGAATCTAACCGATCTTCTAACAGATCCTGGGGGTCTCCGATCCCGTCGGCGGGATCGTTGTGTGTGTGTGTGCCTGTGGTAACCGACGCCTATACCAAAAACTGAATATTTCCTGTTGCCAGGAGCAGTCGGATCGTTTCCTCAGTAACGACGACACATCTTGTCTTAAACACTCAGCATCGCGACTATTTATCTTATTCCGTACAATTGTGTCTTCAATACCGGTAATGATGGACTCCACTGGAATTTTCTTCGGTGTAGGTGCGAAATTAAGTCCTCTAGCTAAGGCTGTAGTCACCTCTTCTGATAAGATCTGCGAAGATAAATTCACTACCGCCTTATCCATCCAGTTACCGTCTTGTACATCGACCATTTGCTGTGTGTTTTTTGTCAGGCGCTTCAATTTAGAATCGTGCACTCTTTCGGTTCTAATTTTGACAAAATCAGCCCTACTAAAAGTCATCGCATCAAGGATCCCCCACAAATCCGAGCTTAAACCGTGAGACAACTGTAGATGTAACTGGTATAACTCCCCCGTTACGATTGATATTTTCCGATGATAATCCCGAATTACCCTCATTAACAGTTTAATGCTAACATTTTCAAAGAAACGATCGTAACCTTGAATACACTTATTAGGTTTAACTTTAATGAAATTTGGCACAACACTCGACAACCGGCACTTACTCAAAAATGCTAAACCACTTTCAAGTTTATTACGCTTCGTCCTAAGTCTAGCAAACCGTTTCACTTCGTTGAGTCTTACCTCCCCGTAGAGGTTTTCAATTTTATTATTGAAACTGACGTGGTTTTCACACAGCTCACGTAAGATTAAGCCGGTTACTCCGACTATAGTTTCAACCGCATTAGACGGCCTTTTTCAAGGTGAATGCACGCGCGCGGCTGCGTCTCGCTTTGCACTACGGGCCGCCGCGCGGCGCGCACGTGATGACACCGGCTGCTTGTCGGGTACGGGGGTGGGGGTGCGTAGAGAAATATGTTGCGCCGGCGCACACTGGAGCTCTTCCTCACTCGAATCTTCCTGCGTGTCGGGAATACTCCAGCACGCGGAGCTCACCACGTCGCCACCAATCTCACGGTCACTCACACGAACTCCATCAAGGCACGGCTTCCAAGTCGGTGGCAGGTTCCATCCTCCATCCCTATTGAAGGTTGGACGTCGACTGATCTCGATGGCTTCTCTGACTTTCCGGGGCACAAAGAATTTCTCCCGTGCCAGCACTTTCGCTCTGTCGAACCTGATATAATGCTGTGCGCCGGAGCCCAGAGAATGTTCTGCCACCGCGGAACCGTTGGTGTCGAGCTTTTTCATGGAACGTATATGCTCCGTGAGCCTCGTGGACACGTTCCTCTTTGTTTCGCCGACGTAACATTTACCGCAATCGCAGGGGATCATATACACACCGGGAACCCCCAAAGGGTCTCTATCTTTTGGAGAGCGGAGCAGCTGTCTCAGTTGCCCTATAGGACGGAAGATCGTCTTGATGCTGTACCTCCGGCGTAACAAGTTTCCGATACTGTCCGTCACTCCTTTAACATACGGCAAAAACGCTGTTGCTCTCTCTACCGATGTCCGACGTGTCCCGGTCGTCGCGTTTGCAATACGCCAGCTCTGCTTCCAACTATAACCATTGCTATTCAGCACACCTCTGATATGGTCCAGCTCAGTATCCAGGTATTCGTAATCGCAGAGTTTCAACGCTCTGTTAATAAGTGTCCGTGGTACTGATGCTAAATGTGCTGGGTGATGGTGTGAATCGGCTCTGAGATATCTATCCGTGTGCGTTGGTTTACGGTATACCGCGTGAGACAGTCGGCCATTCGAGTCACGTTTCACCAACACATCAAGGAAAGCTAGAGCTCTATCCTTTTCACGTTCCACTGTTAAAGCGATTCTCGGGTGGATGCTATTCAAGTGGTCCAAAAACAGATCTATCTTATCTCTACGTATAATAGCAAACACGTCGTCCACATATCGCCACCAGTGTCTCGGTCTATAGGAAGTGTTCAGTAGTGCATACTCTTCGAACCACTCCATAAATATGTTGGCTACCACTGGAGCTATAGGAGAGCCCATCGCAACGCCGTCAACCTGTAGGTAGAAATCCCCTTTCCACACAAAATATCCACTAGTCAGTGTGTATCGTATCAACTCTATATACTCGATAGGTATGGGAATGCATTCTAATAAACCATAAATAATTCATAAACCAGATTGGCCTCTTCGTCCCATTGTTAGTCAGATAGACTCACCGACATATAAAACCGCACGTTTTCTGTCAGACATGCTACTCCCCTTTTACGGGTAAAACATCTAGCTATGTGAAAGACTCATCACATTTTATACAGTTGCTAGAGGAGGTGCAATTGACAGATAATGAGGAAATGGTGAGTTTCGATGTCGTTTCGTTGTTCACGAATATACCGATAGAGGACACTATCAACATTATATCTGATTTATTAGAATGCATTCCCATACCTATCGAGTATATAGAGTTGATACGATACACACTGACTAGTGGATATTTTGTGTGGAAAGGGGATTTCTACCTACAGGTTGACGGCGTTGCGATGGGCTCTCCTATAGCTCCAGTGGTAGCCAACATATTTATGGAGTGGTTCGAAGAGTATGCACTACTGAACACTTCCTATAGACCGAGACACTGGTGGCGATATGTGGACGACGTGTTTGCTATTATACGTAGAGATAAGATAGATCTGTTTTTGGACCACTTGAATAGCATCCACCCGAGAATCGCTTTAACAGTGGAACGTGAAAAGGATAGAGCTCTAGCTTTCCTTGATGTGTTGGTGAAACGTGACTCGAATGGCCGACTGTCTCACGCGGTATACCGTAAACCAACGCACACGGATAGATATCTCAGAGCCGATTCACACCATCACCCAGCACATTTAGCATCAGTACCACGGACACTTATTAACAGAGCGTTGAAACTCTGCGATTACGAATACCTGGATACTGAGCTGGACCATATCAGAGGTGTGCTGAATAGCAATGGTTATAGTTGGAAGCAGAGCTGGCGTATTGCAAACGCGACGACCGGGACACGTCGGACATCGGTAGAGAGAGCAACAGCGTTTTTGCCGTATGTTAAAGGAGTGACGGACAGTATCGGAAACTTGTTACGCCGGAGGTACAGCATCAAGACGATCTTCCGTCCTATAGGGCAACTGAGACAGCTGCTCCGCTCTCCAAAAGATAGAGACCCTTTGGGGGTTCCCGGTGTGTATATGATCCCCTGCGATTGCGGTAAATGTTACGTCGGCGAAACAAAGAGGAACGTGTCCACGAGGCTCACGGAGCATATACGTTCCATGAAAAAGCTCGACACCAACGGTTCCGCGGTGGCAGAACATTCTCTGGGCTCCAGCGCACAGCATTATATCAGGTTCGACAGAGCGAAAGTGCTGGCACGGGAGAAATTCTTTGTGCCCCGGAAAGTCAGAGAAGCCATCGAGATCAGTCGACGTCCAACCTTCAATAGGGATGGAGGATGGAACCTGCCACCGACTTGGAAGCCGTGCCTTCATGGAGTTCGTGTGAGTGACCGTGAGATTGGTGGCGACGTGGTGAGCTCCGCGTGCTGGAGTATTCCCGACACGCAGGAAGATTCGAGTGAGGAAGAGCTCCAGTGTGCGCCGGCGCAACATATTTCTCTACGCACCCCCACCCCCGTACCCGACAAGCAGCCGGTGTCATCACGTGCGCGCCGCGCGGCGGCCCGTAGTGCAAAGCGAGACGCAGCCGCGTGCGTGCATTCACCTTGAAAAAGGCCGTCTAATGCGGTTGAAACTATAGTCGGAGTAACCGGCTTAATCTTACGTGAGTAATTCCCGTGTAACATAAATAAAATGTGTGAAAACCACGTCAGTTTCAATAATAAGAAATATATATATATATATATATATATGATTCTTTGAAGGGATGATGAAGAGCATACAGAACTGCTGAACGTAGTATCACCAAGGCTGCCCCACATATTTGAGCGTCAGGATTCTGATGATGAACAAGATCCGGGTAAGTTTCTTCATCACTATATAAATATTTTTACAGTGCTTTACATACATATTATATACTATATACAGTCTAAAATAAAAAAATCGGACGGACGGACGGACAGACAGACAGACAGACGGATGGACAGAACGAATTTATAAGGGTTCCTTGTCGGGCTACGGAACCCTAAAAAGGAGAGTGGGCGAAATGGTGAGTTGCCATAATATCAAAAACATTCTTATAATAATCTTAACATACTCGTACATTGTATCTTCTTGCTTTGGGGTGACGAGCGCAGTGCATTGCCATCCAGGGTTTTGAACTGTTGATAATTCCGAGTGGCGTTGTGCTGTTATGGGCAAGCGTGAAGAGCCATCAGGCGAGCGACTTCGCTCGTCTCGTCAATCAGTATCATAAAATAAACATAAAAAAATTGCCAACAGTTGTGACAACGGAGCGCACTTGCGGGGCTCTGATTGTCCTGATGAAGACTAAGGAGGGCATAGAGGCGGTGCAGGAGGCTGGACTCACGGCGCGCCTCGTGGCTCTGCTGGGGCACGAGGCGGCGCGAGTGAAGCGGCTGGCTATCGCTGCTGTCATGTATATGCTCTCTGGGACCGAAGCACAGGTATCCACACATACGTCTGGCGGCTATTTTGCATGTTTTATGCATTCATTAAAATTATCATACTTATATCAATTCAGCCTTAGGACTTCCACTGCTGGACATAGGCCTCCATCATTGATTTCCAAAATGGCCAGATGGAAGCGGCCTGCATCCAGCGTATTCATGGGGTCTCTTTTAGGTCGTTAAAATCGTACAAATGTTATTGTTCACTATTGCACGCCTCGCCTTATACCTCCTGTATGAATCCTTTCCATCCTAAGGAGGCTGCCAATCGTTGCACTAGTTTTTTAAGCTGTTTTAACCGACTTCTAAAAAGGAGGAGGTTATCAATTCGACTATATTTTTTAATTTTTTGTTTGTTACCTCAGAACTTTCGACTGGGTTAACCGATTTTGATGATTCTTTTTTTTATTTGAAAGCTGGTGCTTCCCGTGTGGTCTCATTTCAATTTGGTCCAGTTCTACTGTTTTATTTTATTAATTAATTAAAAAGTCATTTCCACACAAAAATTATAAAAAACATTTGTCGGAACACCTCTGTACTAACAGGTAAGATTTTGGTACAATTTTACGGTCATAACTGATATTTATCATTTATATATCAAATTAAAGCTATAATTTTCTTATATTGCCGTGAAGTTTTAAAAACAAAATGAATGATTTTTTTCCCATAAATTAATCTACACTAATATTATAAAGAGGAAAGATTTGTACCTATTTTTGTATGTTTGTATGTTTGTATGTTTGTAATGAATAGGCTCCGAAACTACTGAACCGATTTGAAAAATTCTTTCACTGTTGGGAAGCTACACTATCCCCGGGTGACATAGGCTATATTATATTTTGTAGCGAGGCCGAAGGCCGAGCTTACACTCGTGCGAAGCCGGGGCGGACGGCTAGTTAACAATAATTTAGTTAAAAATACTAGCGGTCACATTTTGATTGGTACCCTGGTTCATATATATTCTCCTAATCATAAATATGCGTAAAAATTTGGTTTTAAGCAAAAACTCGATGACCGAAGTAATTCTGCAGCCGGATCTCGTACTATATATTGTTGTAATCTGCTCAGGTGGACCGCTGCCTCGATGCTAACTGCGTGCACCACGTGACATCGTACCTCCGATGCAGAGACCCCTCCCTGATGGAACAGGCTGCCGAGGCGACGCGAAGCACCCTCGGCGCGACTCACCCGCAGCTGCAACGAGCTCTGAATGAACACGTACTCACTCCGTTTATGACGATACTGAAGTATGACCCTGAGTAAGTGTGTTTGTCCAACGCATCCGTCAATAAGTAGGAAATCGGCCCACTATCACCCTTTACACCCTTTTTAGCCGACTTACAAAAAGGAGGAGGAACTCAATTCGACAGTTTTTTTTTAAATGTTTGTCACCTCAGAACTTTCGACTGGGTGAACCGATTTTAATGATTATTTCTTATTTGAAAGCTGGTGTTTCCCGTGTGGTCTCATTTCAATTTGGTCCAGTTCTGTAACTTTTATGAAGTCTGTTTTTATATTGATAATTATTCTATAGCCTTCATTTCGAAGAATATGCATCGGAGCTAAACGAACTTATCCTACCATCCCCTTTCTACTACAGGACAAGTAGGAAAACGACCCATTACCACCCATACAGTGTGAACTTTCCTTGGATACGTATTAGGTACGTACCAAATGTTTCGATTCTACGTTTGTAATCCGTACGGCCAAGGATTGGAACAACCTGCCGGCTTACTTGTTTCCTGAGAGATATAATCTGGGCCTTTTCAAGGCGAGAGTGAATAGGTATCTTCTAAGTCTGCGTGCTTCATCTTCGACCACTTCGTCGCTTACCAACAGGCGAGTTGGTGTTTAAACAGCGGAATTATTTGCAATAAAAAACGAGTAACACAGGCTGTATTACTCTTCGTATATCCCAATATTAAAAAATATATATACTCCACCCGTGCTCCACTCGGGACGGGCGGCTAGTTTACCTATATTTTATTATACCCGTTTAGTTTTTTTTTTTTTTTATGAAGGCACCACTCCTGCTTTCTTTTCACCTTAAGCTGGTTATTCCAATTATAGTTCCAACCGCATTCGACGGTGTTTTTTAAGCGAGACAAGGCGGCACACAAAAATATCGAAAACCTTGAAAAAGACCGTCAAATGCAGTTGGAAAGGTGATCCGACTATTCTGACTTAATCTTACGTGAGTAATTCCCATAAGAATCCGATAGAGTTTTTGTAACAATATTTACAGAGGTCAAAAACGAACAGTGAAAGCGATCTCCAACCTGTGCCGGCATGGCTCAGCAGCCCAGCGCGAGCTGCTCGTGTCGAGTGGCGTGCTGGAGCCGTACCGCCCGCTACTCACGGGACCTGACCGAGCCGTCGTGGTGGAGGTGCTGGATTCACTGGATGTGTTGCTGCAGGTGGGTAGGAACAGCCGCCCAGCGCGAGCAGCTCGTGTCGAGTGGCGTGCTGGAGCCGTACTACGCGCTACTCGCGGGACCTGACCAAGCCGTCGTGGTGGAGGTGCTGGACTCACTGGACGTGATACTACAGGTGGGTACAGGTGGGTACAGGTGGGTAGGAACAGCCGCCCAGCGCGAGCAGCTCGTGTCGAGTGGCGTGCTGGAGCCGTACTACGCGCTACTCGCGGGACCTGACCGAGCCGTCGTGGTGGAGGTGCTGGACTCACTGGACGTGATGCTACAGGTGGGTACAGGTGGGTAGAAAAGCCACCCAGCGCGAGCAGCTCGTGTCGAGTGGCGTGTTGGAGCCGTAATGCGCGCTACTCGCGGGACCTGACCGAGCCGTCGTGGTGGAGGTGCTGGACTCACTGGACGTGTTGCTACAGGTGGGTAGGAACAGCCGCCCAGCGCGAGCAGCTCGTGTCGAGTGGCGTGCTGGAGCCGTACTACGCGCTACTCGCGGGACCTGACCGAGCCGTCGCGGTGGAGGTGCTGGACTCACTGGACGTGATGCTACAGGTGGGTACAGGTGGGTAGGAACAGCCGCCCAGCGCGAGCAGCTCGTGTCGAGTGGCGTGCTGGAGCCGTACTACGCGCTACTCGCGGGACCTGACCGAGCCGTCGTGGTGGAGGTGCTGGACTCACTGGACGTGTTGCTACAGGTGAAATTTTTCCTGAGAGTTTTACGAAAAACTACTTTTGCAAATAACTTTATATGTTGAGTTCTTCTAAAATTTGAAGCCGTTACTTTCTATAAAAATTCAGGCCTATTTACTACATAAATTGAATTTTCTATAGATCTTTTTATTTGATAGAATCAGAACGCCAAAAATCCAGTTTTCGTTGTTTTTTCAATTGTTTTGTCAAAAAATGTAAGAGGGCTCGTAAGTATAATAAGTGTACCTTTGCTTCAGGTGGCAGGAAATGACGAGCCTTTCCGTTTAAAGCTGGATGAAATTGGCATCCTCGACCAGATACAAAAATTGCGGGAGCATGAAGATAGAGATGTGAGTAATAAACTTTATAACTTTTTTAAATAATTAAGTTGACTGTAAAAAGAACTTTTCATTACTCATACTCGGAAAGTAGGTCTGAAGTTGCCTGAGGAGCGGGTTGAAAGTAATACATTTCAGCCCTAGGGAGAATCACTTTCAACTGACAGTGACAGTTGACAACTGACAGACACTCAAATTATTTTTAAAAAAACTAGTTCTATTTTCACATTTGTATTGAACCATGTTCCAACTTTTTTTTCTCAGACGATTATGGTCTCGCACTTCTCTTGCATTTGCCAGAGTCAGTTCATGTTTTTATTTTTTTAACCTCGGGGTTAAAGACTTATTTACGTCTAACTATTAGCGTCTCGGAATCCCGTCTCGGGACTAAATAAGTTACTTTCACTACTATTACTATTTTAAACAACCTTTTAGTTTTATGGAAGAAAATGTAAACCGCCATCTTGGAGCGGCCATATTGAATTTAGTGTCTTGTAGGTTCAGAAAAAGGACTAAAGCATAAAAGTAGTCCTAATTTAGCATAAACGAATTTAAAATTTTACATTATTTAATCACATGCCAAAATTGTTGTTACCAAAACGAAACAGATATTTATATTATAGTTTGGACAACAAATTGCAGGATTGTACACTGTTTTAATGTACTAGGGACCTGGGGCCTACGATAAGCGGCGGATAAGCCGCGGCTATCAAACAACTACCGCTTATCGTAGTTGATGGTACCGTTTAGACACATAACACCTATGCGGGTCAACTTTTCGAGCTAGGGGTAAGGCCCCTGTAATGGAAGTTTACTAACAAATTTGTTTGCAAAAGGGCCGAATTAAGGGAAGATAAAAGGGTTGCAAGTTTATATGAAAAAAATCTACGCGTACGAAGTCGCGGGCAACAGCACTAGTTTGAAAATAAACTCAGGTAGCTTAGTTGGTAGTGAACCTGCCTTCTGCGCTTGGGGACGTGGGTTCGATTCCCACCTAGGACAAATGTGTGATAAACATTTGTGTTTGTTCTGTCTGGGTGTTAATATCTATTTAAGTATGTATTTAAAGATGTTTATGTATGTATATCAGTCTCTGGCAGCCATATTACAAGCTTTGCTTAGTTTGGGGTCAGAAGACCGTGTGTGCAATAATGTCCCAGATATTTATTTAGTTAATTTGTAGTTTGACTGTGTCTAGAGCATGTTTTGTCCGGTTCTTGACGCAGGTTCGAATCTTACCGGTCGACGCATCATTTGTCTTGTCTGTAACATTTAAGTAATAATAAATAAATATCTGGGACACACGGTTATCCGACCCCAAACTAAGCAAAGCTTGTAATATGGCTGCCAGAGACTGATATACGTACATATATAGTTTAAATACATACTTAAATAGATATTAACACCCAGACATAGAACAAACACAAATGTTTGTCTTAGGTGGGAATCTAATGTATAATAATTTATTTTTCAGGTAAATGAGAAAGCTTGCCGTTGTTTATATATGTACAACACTAAAGATAGCAGACGAAAATCTACAATATTTACATATTATTTTTTATTGCTATGTTTACAATTGTGCTATGAAGTGTCCAACTATTTGTAGACAATGAAGACTGTAGATCGCTTAAGGCGATAAGGCCGCCTATTATACTGCCGGTTTTTGTATTAATTTTAAGTTTTTTTATTTTATATTTATGCTGTATAATAAAGTGATATTGTATTGTAGTTTTTTTTTATGATATTGAGTGACGAGACGAGCGAAGTCGCTCACCTGATGGCTCTTCACGCTTGCCCATAACAGCTCAACGCCGCTCAGAATTTTGAACTTCAAAAGTTCAAAACCCTGGATGGCAATGCACTGCGCTCGTCACCCCGAGATATAAGATGTCAAATCTCTGTGTGCCCTGTAATTTCGCTGGAAACATTGCCCTTCAGTCCGGAACACAGTAGTGTTTGCACACTACTGCTTGGCGATTGAATAACTGGCAAAGGTGTGGTACTTCCCCAGGCGGACCCCTGCAAAAGAGTCCTACCACTAATAATAAATAACATAGTGTTTTGCTTAGTCATGATCAGCCAGAAGACGTCCACTGCTGAACATAGGCCTCTCCCTTTAACCTCCACACTGAACGACATCCTGCCATCTGCATCCACTGGATGCCCGCGACTCTCATGATGTCGTCGGTCCGTCCAGTGGAGGCCTACTTACGCTGCGTCTTCAGGATCACGGTCTTCTAATCATAAAAAATCCTAGCATGAAAGCTTCTGGTCATCGGCCATCTGGTGGTCTGGTAACAGATTACTTTTAAAAATATTTTAAAAAGTACTTCACGATTATTGTCTTGCAATGGACTAAAAACATATTTTTAGTATTAGCTAATTAATTTATCTGAAAACTATTTGAGCAAGTCCATTGGAATGGACTAAAAAACTATTTGTTTTGTAGTAGGTATTAGCTTATTAGTTTTAACTAAAAACTATTAGAACAAGTCAATTGGAATCGCTTGGTCAGAGTAGTTATTTTGCCTAGTTCCATGATAAAACTTGGACTAAAAAACGATTTGTTTTTTTAGTATTCGCTTATTAATTTAACTAAAAACTATTTGAAGAAATCCATTGGAATGAACTATACAATTATTTGTTTTTATAGTAGTCATTAAAAAAAAAAAAATATGTACTCAAAAGCAATTTGTCGACGTCCATAAACACTGGTGATGGCCTATAAAAAAAAAAAAAAACTCAAATTTTAGGAAAATAAAATGCTGGTTTAGACTCTCGTTTTTATTGTTATAAAGTATGATAAAAATTATTCGCCTCAAATAAAACATTAAACATTTCAAAAAACCATTTCGCTGTAACTAAATTTGATTAATAACCTAAAAATAACTTATTTGGAACCTATTCAATTTACCAACTCATTGAAATATTCTGTTAACATGACACTGGCTAAATAGACAACACGTAAATAGCCAAAACTTAAATAAAAAAATCAGTTTATAGATCCGTTTTCAAGTGTCATAAAACATACGACGGCAACGTTCGAGAGACAGAAAAATTTGAAAAAGCAACTTTTTTGTTTACTCCTAAGGGTTTTAGCGCACTACACTGGGCCAGCCATAACAAACGTAATAGACACGAAACAACTCGACTTGCCTACTAAAACCATACCAACAACGCTGTAGTCTTGGATTCACAGACTCGCTACGGTGTAGGTCGGTGACATCAGATCAAACCAACAAGGGAGATATGCCATAGTACAATTATCAATGTTTCAATTTTTATTTAAAGAAACCAGTATACCGCTTAACACAAAAATTGTAAATACAGCACACTTACTAATTTTTGAAGTGAATACCTTTAGGCGCGTTGAGCAATTTTTGGGGTGAACAAAAATCATGGAACTCCCGACATCGTCACGCTGTACCGTGTATTTTAAAACAGCGCCATCTCTTGTAGAATAGGTGGAATACTACTTAAGTTTTCACTTCTGACGTCCTATGACTGATGCGTTTTTTTACGCACTTGTAAACTTGTATTGGACACCAATTAACTAACAGTGGCGATAAGATCGTCAGTAGGGTGAGTTTTACTAAAGGCCTGATTTAGACCAGATGGGCTTGCACCCGCCACGACGGATTACCATATCTGCTTTAATCGTCTGATCTGATTTGGTGACAGTCTAGTGCCAGTTTCATAACAATTTACACAAAATAAATTATTATGATACGGTTACGGTTTTGGTCTGGGCCGGTGAAGTGCACTGAGACCTGTTTTTTAAGGATTTAAACTTAACAAATACATTAAACTAGGAATCTGATTATACAAATTAATATTTCGAGTTATATTTACGATTACCTTATTTTAATAATTGTTATATACTTGACTATACAAAAAAAAAGTACACTATGACAAGACTTTCAAAGATTATGGATGAAATCGCTGTCGGAGCGCTGTTTTATTTTTGCCTCTTTTTCTTTTAACAGTAACAAAGATAGCAGTCATGTCACTGTCCAATAGTATTGGAAAATGAGAATAATTTTAAATGTTGTGTCGCTGACCAACACTGGTGGACAGTAAGACAACTTTTTCAAAAATGTGCCACTGTCCATTAGTGGTGGACAACGAGAATAATTTAAAATGTGTCGCTGACCACCACTAAAAGACAGTAAGACAACTTTTTCAAAAATATGTCACTGTCCACCCGTATTGGACAACGAGAATAATTTAAAAAGTGTCGCTGACCACAACTTAAGGACAGTAACACAACTTTTTCAAAAATGTGTCACTGTCCACCCCTATTGGACAATGAGAATAATTTAAAAGGTTGTGTCGCTGATGACCACAACTGGATGACAGTACCACAACTTTTTCAAAATGTGCCACTGTCCACTAGTATTGGATAATGGGAATGATTTAAAAAGTTGCGTCACTGACCAACACTGTAAGACAGTAACACAACATTTTTCAAAAATGAGTATCTGTCCACCAGTTTTGGACAAAGAAAATAATTTAAAAAGTTGCGTCACTGACCACCGGTTGAGGACAGTAACACAACTTTTACAAAAATATGTTACTGTCCACCCCTATTAGACAATGAGAATAATTTAAAAAGTTGTGTCGCTGACCAACACTGGAAGAACAATAACACAACTTTTTCAAAAATGTGTCACTGTGTACCAGTGGTGGTCAAACGGGTGATTAAAATGATTGTCTTTGACCACGTTTATTGTAAGCCTTGTTCCAGCATATGCTGTCGTTTTGGACCAAAACATGTTACAAAGACGCAAAAAGTTAATTATACACAAAACTTATCAATTAAATACAAATAGTTTGATTAACTCGTTTTACAATTCAATTAATTTTTTGTTATATTCATCTATTAACTAAACGTTAAATACATTTAAAATACATAAGATACATTTAAATTAAATAAAGGTGGCTGCGTTGGGTACAGAACTAATCAATTTTTTTTACACTTATACAATGATTTAGTTAATAATTACACTTATATTCATATAAAAATATCAATAGCTGCTTTAAAACTATTTAAAAAAAAACATTGAGACAAGATTTTTTTTACAAAATTTTCGAAAAAATATTGTGACTAATAAAATTAAAATCATCTATGCTGTAACTATTTTTTTACAGAAAGTACCAACAAAACGTCAATATTTTCACCCTACCGCTAAGATTTCGGTGGGTGTGTCGCGGAGGTAAGGTTTGACCACAGAAAAGAGAAGTAAATACAACGGAAATGAGATGGAAACTCTGTCGCCAGGTGTTGTGACAGATATGTGATTGAACATTCTTATTTGTGTCAACGCGTCGAACTCCGCGTCACAGTTGCTATGGGTTTATATGGCAAGAGGCTACAGCAAATTTCTTACAAAAATGCCTTGACAGCCGTTCTAATTTAAACAAAAAAAAATATCTTTTCTGTGGGTTTGACAGTTTGGTGTGACTCGTTATAAAATTATAGTTTTTCTTAGGCGAAAAAATAATGTCAATGAAAAGCAATGCTATAACGTACAGGATGGGAAAAGTATGGAGCGGACTTCCACTATAGGTTCATGAAAACGGTCGGAGAAGTCTCTCTATGTATTTTGGACATTTTGAATGACATTTACACATATCACATCATACATCATCAGCCAATTAACGTCCACTGTTGGACAAGGCCTCCCTCATAGAGGGTGTTGCCATAATCCCCACGGTTGTCAGGCGGCTTGGGGATCGCAGTACGTTCACCGTGTACTATTAGGACGCTGCTGCCCATCCTCCGGATTTACACATATGTATTTGAAAAATATGTTGGATTCCTGTTCTGCTTATTATCAAGTCATGGGACCAACTTCAGTACTAAAACATGAAATCTTAACACACTTTTCCTTGCATTTAAGTACAAATTTGATTTAAGAAAAAAATAATAGGAAACGTTTGGCAAAAAAAACTGATGCGGTTTTCTTTTTTTTTGTGAAATAGGCTTGCGCTTGGCCGCCAACTCGCCTGATGTTAAGCGATGATGCGGCCTACGATGGATCACGCTTGCCAGAAGAAACCGATTCAAAAAAGGTTCATTCCTTTTTCACCGACTTCAAACGACGGACGACGACTCTATGTTCCACTGTATAAATTGTTATTTTTTAATGTATGTTCACCGATTTCTCCGCCAACTGTTGACCGACTTCAAAAAATAATAATTTATTTGGTATACTTCCAATCTGGTCCCATTGTCACCAAGTCAGGATCTGATGATGGGATCCCAGGGGAATCGAGGGCAACTCTCAAATTTTATAGGCACTTATTACGTTTTTCATATATTTTCTATAGCTGTTCTAGTATTTGCGTCTGATCATCATCTTATATGGATGAGCTGATGATGAAGGGTACAACTCCTCAACGGTCAGGAGTTGAAAGAACATTCTTTCAAAATTATATAGACATTTGGACCGATAGTTGTATTCTTTCAGGCTATTAGAACCGACTTCAAAAAAGGCGGAGGTTCTATGTTAAGTCGGTTTTTAATGTAATCTACTTGTAATTTCAATTAATAATTTAACACTGTTTTAAACTATCACGGTTGTTCACTACAGTTATACGATTATTTACGGGATATTTACCGTGGTAAGGTTGTGGAAGGAGCTCCCGATATTTCGGCGCAGTTACCCACAACCTTACCACGGTAAATATCCCGTAAATAATCATATAACTTTAATAATTTAACCTTCACAATGAAGACACTTCTTCCATCCCATACTGTCATAGCATAACCCGAGAGTAAAATGTCAGATGATATAATCTTTCGTCTAATGCCAGTGCCACACATTGGCCTAACATCAAAATCGTTCTGTGGCCAACGAGGCCTATGTGTAGCCGCGACATAAGATTGGATTGAAGTAAAATTCTGCCTCAAACTACCACAGATTAAAAAGCTAAAATTACATGAGAAACAAACTTATTTTACGCAAACATATCACAAAACGAAACTTGGAAGAATTATTTAAGACGTCACTTTTTTAAATAGTTTACATACAAACTTTTTGGAACGAAGTTCCCTTTCGCGCGTTGCGAAAGGGGGCTAGACGGACAAAATTAAGACCAAAAGTTGTAACGACACTTTTTGCTAGTTGTAAGCCGTGCGGCGTGCACGTGTTTCTCTGTCTGTATCTCTCTATATCTCTCATAGAAAGGAACTTCGTTCCATCCGGGTGTCCCTTGACACCTCTCAAGTTTTTTTCTCTTAAATTCGTTAACACTTAATATGGCAACTCAATGACCAATTTACTCAATTTTAAACAAACACATTTCAAATTTTTTAATTGATTTTTTCTTTTAACGTCTTATCTTTACATGGATTAAACTGTGAGAGAAAATAGGCCACTGAGTAAAGCCCTTAAAAATCACATTAGTAGGTACTCAAAGGCACTTTACGCAATAGAGGGAGTGTTCTCATCTTTAAAACGAACTCACTCGCACAATGTAACATATAAAAAGTAAGAATTACATTACTATCATAGCAAATAAGGCGAAGCCGAGGCCCACATTACTAGAGGCAACATCTAGAAGGCCAACGGACTGGTGTTTGATTTGTTAAAAATAACGGGAATTTACAGAAAATGACTCTGAGATTACATGTGTTTAAAACTTTTGGTCGGATAAGGAAAGGGTGCTCTATCCCTTTCCTGCAAATTGTCCGTCATTAGTAAGTATAGTGTGCTCTCTGTCTAGCAAGACAGGAAAATGCTTAAATATATATTGCGCCTCTATTTATGGTCCGCTTTTTTAAAAAAAACAGTCCGGTATCGTATTGCCGCTAAGGGATGTGATCCAATATCAGATCACTCAAATGACGTTTATGAATGTGGGCCAGACGAAGCCGAGGCACACATAACGTGAGCCCATCCAACGCCTAATTGCAGCCAAGGCAACGCCTAATTGCATTGTATATCACTTTTCTCAAACAAATTAATTTGAGAAAATGATATAAAATTACGGAGGGTAGTTTTGAAAAATATTGTTCCATTTTTTTTTACGTTTTTATAAACCACTACGTCTATGAAAGTGGATCCGGATATAACGCCATCCGGTTAATACGACGCAGTAGTCCCCTGCCCGTTGCCATAACCAGTTTGTACCACAGACCTTTTTCCAGATAGATCCCGCGAGTACCAAGTTTTATTAAAACTCAGCGTACTAGATTTTTTGTGACTCTTACTCGCACGGAAAATTGCTGTGGAAGAATTTTCAACCGATTTCAAAAAAAGGAAGGGGTTCTCTATTTGATTGTATTTTTTTTTGTTAACTCAGAATTCGGAAAGATTAGATTAAAATCTGTACTGTGGTGTGTTTCTGTGTGTTCAGTTTTTATACAAAAACTAGCTGAGCCCGCGACTTTGTCCGCGATTTCTTCAGAAAAAATAGCATATGTCCATCCTCATGATACATACTATTACCTCGCAAAATTTTATCGGAATCGGTTTAGTGATTATGTAGCAAACAGACAGACAGAGTCACTTTCGCATTTATAATATTAAGTATGGATGGATAACTGGAATATGTCATCCAAGTAAACCCAATTGCGTATTTACTAGTTTTGTAGTCGGTTTTTAGGGTTCCGTACCCAAAAGGTAAAAACGGGACCCTATTACTGAGCCTACGCTGTCTGTCTGTCTGTCCTTTAAACACCTGTATCTTTGGAACCGTAATAGACAGCCAGTTGAAATTTTCACAGAATATGTATTGTTACGGCGGATTAACTAAGAAATAATAAAAGTAATAAAAGGGTCGATTTATTCCGTAATTGATCTGTTTTCTTAATACTCAAGGCTATAGTAACTTTTTGCGAGCAATGTGTTTTAGGGTTTTGGCAAATTTATTATCATTTTCTGTCTTTTATCTGCACTGGTATCTATACGTTTTTATTATATGTATAGAATTTGATTGCCATGAGTTTTTGATTATTTTAGTTTTATATCGACTAATTTTTATTGACTTATTTGAATTATGTATTAATTCTAATCAACTAATGTAATTGGCTTTTTGTAGCCGTTTTAGTTAAGAACAATAACAATAAATAAATGAGCTATTTATTTATGCATTACGGATTTAGAGTTGGTAAGATCAATTAGTTTATAGTTATTTGATAATTCCGGTTATCAGCTGTGAACTCGAGGTATCTATCTTTATTAAAGTCTGTGGATTGTATTATCTTTTATACATTTCTGTACATCTATATAATCATATCATTCACAAACATTTAATAAGCTTTCTACGCTATAAAATGTTATTAACTTCTCACTCATGAGAATTGTCATGGGCGAGAGTAAGACAACACATTTTAACTAAAACAGGCCTATTAGATAGTTGTATATAAGTTTAAAAGCCAATGTTTCGTCGTTCTTTATATCGCTAACGCATTTCAACAGTTTTAAAATAATAAAATGTTTTTTTTTTTTTTTATGTAGATAAAAATAAAGAAAATTCTATAAAATGTAAATCCGTTATTGGCTGTCAGTATATCAAAAAGTTTAATGTATTAATTTCGAGAGCTGTGGATTTTATTAAATAAATAAGAAAATTTTGTGAGGACATTTTTTGTTCATTTCATGTGTTTAAATTTTTTTATTGAATATATTATAATTTAGAGTCCCATTTATTGAATTTCCTGCAAAGTTGTTTGTTTGTAAAAATACATGAATATGTATTGAAATCATTCCTAATTTTCATTTAATTTCAAATTTAAATTTCATTTAATACAGTTTTAAACTTATTTGAATAGAAATGAAATTTTTACTGAATAGCTGATATTAGCATAGCTTAGATTTTTATGTAATAATTTTATAAATATGTAATTTAATTTTTTTTTGTTTAAATAAAATTCCTGGTGAAAAACATTCTATTATAGATTTTGTTTGAATCAAAATGAAAACTGAAATGTGTATGGATTAGATTTTTTTTGTAAAAAAATGTCTTCAAAAATGTTGAAGTGCGCGAGTGGACGCACGAATCATTGGTTCATAATAAAAGTTGCACTTACAGAACTAAATCCGTTTCGCTCTGTCCGCCCGGATTTGCCTATTATTAAACATAGAGTCATTATGTTCGGGTTTTATCCGTCTGTCACTCCTGTTAAATCTGATCGGCGACATGTCTGATAGTTTGTCGCGTGGTTTCTGAAGTCTTTTCGATGAACGAGTCCTGTATTTGAGGGAATCTGTTTGAGACGGGAGCTTGTTAGGCGTCAGGGATTTTATATATCTGTAAAGAAAGAATTTGCTTAGTTAATATACTAAGATTTATTCTAGTTAATAGTTATAATCACACTAATATCATATGTGAAAGTTTGGATGGATGGATGTTTGTTTCTCAATCACGTAGAAACGGCTGGATGGATTTGGATGAAATTTGGAATATACATTGCTTATGTCTTGGATTAACACATAGGCTACTTTTCATCATCATCACCGATTTTCATCACTACGCGGGTGAAACTGCGGGGCACAGCTAGTCACACTAAGTTAGTCTTAAGATATTTTTAGATAGAAGATATTATTATTTATTTAGAAGGGAGGGGTTGCCATAATCCTCACGCTTGGCAGACAGCTTGTGGATCACAGAACGTTCCATGCAAGTAGGAGGATGCTGCTGCCCATCCTCTGGTGGTTCTGGTCGCAGTTTTAGGACATAACCGTCCCTGAAATTGCTCCATGGTAATTACCTGGTGGCTTCCTGCAGCTCCTTGGTGAGCATTTCGTTCTTCATCTTGAGCGCGAGTAGCTCTTGCCTCATCTGCAGTAGGGAGATGTCTCCAGCAGGCCGTAGTAGGCGGTGCCGGAGGAGGCTGGACGCTGAGGGTCGGTTGGTGGGGTCGGGGTCTACCATTTTCTGTGGAACACATTTTGAATTAACACAACGATTGGGTGAATGAGTGTGCCCCGATAGTTACAATCTGGGTGTTTTCAAATCACGAGTGCATCAACATCTGCTGGGCAAGCGTGCTCCATCGTAGACCGCATCATCGCTTAATATCAGGCGAGTTGGAGGTCAAACGCACGCAACGCAAGAACCGGCCAACTTCTAGTCGGACTCGCGCACGAAGGGTTTCGTACCATCTATAAAAACGGCAAAATAAACACGTTTTTTGTATGGGAGCCCCCCTTAAATATTAATTTTATTTTAATTTAATAATTTATTTTTAAAGTGGATATAAAACTAAATATTCTGTGAATATTTCAAGCGTCTACTTCATGTCGTTACCAATATTGAGCGAAAACGAGCAAAAAAAATCACGTTTGTTGTATGGGAGCCCTCTTAAATATAAATTTTATTCTATTTTTTAGTATTTGTTGTTATAGCGGCAACGGAAATACATCATCTGTGAAAATTTCAACTAACTGTCACTGTTCATGAGATACAGCCAGGTGACAGACGGACGTACGAACGGACAGTGGAGCCTTAGTAACAGGGTCCCGTTTTACCATTTGGGTACGGAACCCTAAAAAAACATCTATGTCGCTGGAGCAAGGAGTTGGGTTGGCTCGGGTAACTGCTGGTAGGGGAAATGCACAATACACCCCAAGCGGGACGTCAGTGCAAGACTTATCGCCCCCATAGAGAATAAGAATAGCGAAAAAAAAAAGCGCTTTTCTTCTAAGTCTGTGAGCTTCATCTTCGACCACAGAAAAGAGAAGTAAATAGAACGGAAATGAGAAGGAAACTCTGTCGCCAGGTATTGTGACAGATACTTGATTGAACATTCTTATTTATGTCAACGCGTCAAACTCCGCGTCACAGTTGCTATGGGTTTATATGGGTGCAAGTGGCTACAACAAATTTCTTACAAAAATGCCTTGACAGCCGTTCTATTTTAAACAAAAAAAAAAATTTCTTTTCTGTGTTTTCGACCACATCGTAGCCATCAGACGAATTGGTGGTCCAACGGAGAGACATGATAAAAAAAATGTGACTTACTTTAAGCAGTTGGTTAAACTCCCTGGAGTAAGAGTTTGGTAGATCTGGCAACTTCCCGTCTCGGTAGTCATGCCACTCTTGTCCGTTCTTGGGTAGTGGAATGCCCCGGGCCGCTTCAAATAATGTCAACCCTGGAATTTAACAAGTATGTCAATAAAAGATGACAGCGATGGTGACCGAGCTGAAAGTTTAATTATGCTGCAATAGTATGCCATAATTCTATTTTAAGGTAGAACGTTTCACGTATGGCGGGAAATTCAAATTTTAAACAGTTATTTTGTTCTTGTAGCTAGGCCGGGTAATTATTGTAAACGATCATAATGTTAGCGAAAATTGATTGTTATTCTTTACAAACTCGCGTAAAGTTATTTATCTCCAATGCACATTATTACATACATTTGTCAATAAACAAATGTATGCTGTTTCAAACGGTTTATTGCCAAATGTAAGTAATATGGTGAGTAACTGATTAATAGCTGTACATGATAATGTAAAGAACGACCAACAATTTTCGCGAACACTGTGCCATTTCACAATAATTACCCGGCCTAGCTACAAGGACAAAAAAAACTATCGTTTACGTAACGATAATTTTTTCGCAAGTGCTCGTACTAAGGTCACTGACATCCCTGGGGTGTATTGTGCATTTGCCCCTGACAGCCTACACAAACCAGCCGAGCTTCTTCAGATAACGGAGCACGGCTTTGGGTCGCTGTCTAAACTGTTCTACCACTATTTGGCCAGGTGTTGTGGTATTGGAGACTTGTTGTTGAGTTTCTTCAAGGAGTCTCGACCTTAATCGTATGTCTTCTGTGGCCTTGCAATGCAGTAGTACATGCTCCACGGTCTCGTTTTACTGTAGACAGCCTCGGCACAGAGGACTGTCTGTGGCTCCTATTTTGTACAAGCGATTGTTTAGCTCACAGTTACCTGTGATGGCACCTATCATTAGACAAAGGTCCGACCTGGTTAACTTGATTCCTTTCTGTGCATAGTTCCCTGGAAGAGATCGCTTTAAGCGATAAGGCCGCCAATTAAGATAATATTTTCGTTGTAATGTATGTTTTCCTTGTTTGTGTGGTCTTTTAATAAAGAGTTAGCTTATCAGATCATGTTTTTTTTTTTATGATACTGGGTACTAGGTACTACGAGACGAGCGAAGTCGCTCGCCTGATGGCACTTCACGCTTGCCCATAACAGCTCAACGACACTCAGAATTTTGAACATCAACAGTTCAAAACCCTGGATGGCAATGCACTGCGCTCGTCACCCCGAGATACAAGATGTCAAATCTCTGTGTGCCCTGTAATTTCGCTGGAAACATTGCCCTTCAATCCGGAACACAGTAGTGTTTGCACACTACTGCTTGGCGGTTGAATAACTGGCAAAGGTGTGGTACTCCCCCAGGCGGACCCCTGCAAAAGAGTCCTACCACTACAAAAAATGTACTTAGCTTACCTAAAGAGAATATGTCGGCTTTGGTGAGATGTGTGAAATCCTCTTGTAGTACTTCCTTGGCCAGATATCTGCAGTCGCCTTCCTCGCGCGATGGAGACGAGACGCAGGTCACGTGGCCCAGGTCGCCTGAACAACAACACACGGTATTTAATATGAAAACAGATGTGGCTTTTAACAGACCTCAATTTTTAATTATTAAGGTGAAACGTTTCACGTTTGGCGGGAAAATCAAATTTCAAACAGTTTTTTTGTCCTTGTAGCTAAGCCGGGTAATTATTGTAAAATGGCATAGTGTTCGCGAAAATTGTTGGTCGTTCTTTACATTATCATGTACAGCTAGCTATTAATCAGTTACTCACCATATTACTTACATTTGTCAATAAACTGTTTGAAACAGTATAAATTTGTTTATTGACAAATGTATGTAATAATGTGCATTGGAGATAAATAACTTTACACGAGTTTGTAGAGAATAATAATCAATTTTCGCAAACATCATGATTATTTACAATAATTACCCGGCCTAGCTACAAGAACAGAAAAAAACTGTTTGAAATTTGAATTTCCCGCCAAAGTGAAACGTTTCACCTTAATTCCATTTCAGAAGTTTTTGAAGTGAAAACTTCTTTAGGCGCGTCGAGCACTGTTTGGGTGAACAAAAACCATGGAACTCGCGTCATCGTCACGCTGTACCGTGTATTTTAAAACAGCGCCATCTCTTGTAGAATAGGTGAATTACTACTTAAGTTTTCATTTCTGACGTGCAGTCCTATGACTGATGTGTTGTTGTTTTTTTGGGTTCCGTACCGAAAGTGTAAAACGGGACCCTATTACTAAGACTCCGCTGTCCGTCCGTCTGTCTGTTTGTCTGTCCGTCGGTTTCCAGGCTGTATCTCATCATGAACCGTGATAGACAGTTACATTTTTTAGATGATGTATTTCTGTTGCCGCTATAACAACAAATACTAAAAAACAGAATAAAATAAATATTTAATGGAACTCCCATACAACAAACGTGATTTTTTTGCTTGATATTGATAACGGTAACAGGTAGATGCTTGAAATATTCACACAATATTGAGTTATATTATTCACTTTAAAAATAAATAATTAAATTAAAATAAAACAAATACTTAAGGGGCTCCGCATGGTTTATTGTATAAGAAACGTGATTTTTTTGCCGTTTGTATAGATAATGGTACGAAAACCTTCTTGCGCGAGTCCGACTCGCACTTGTCCGGTTATTGTACCCACGGATAATGGACGGATGGAATTCACGGATGGAGAATGTGAAATCTATAGTTAGAGTGATTCTCTTACCAGTCATCTTTTTGCAGAGCTGCAACGAGCAGCGGGACCACTCCGGCCGCCACCATGGCACTCCATGAACTCCAAAACCCCTAGAATTCATTCGTCAGTGCTCACCTATTTTGTATGTGTTAGTGCTGTTGTGAGTGTGTGCGTCGTCCCCGTAGCCGTCGTCGGAGTCGTGCTCGTCTGTGTGCGTGTTCTCTCCACCGCTGCAGATGAATATGTTGGCCGGCTTCACGTCCATATGGACTAGTTGTTGTGAGTGGATGTACCTGCAATATGGACGAGATTAATTATTAGTCATTAAATCTTTTAGCATTTTAGCTACTACATGGGGTTCTTCAAAAGGTGAATTGAATAGTCTTGAAAGATTAAAAGCCCCGCGGCTTACTACTCTGGAAGAAAGAAGTTTGCAAGGTGACTTGATTGAAACCTTTAACATTCTTAATGGGTTCTACAACCTTCCTGACATACACGGCGTCTACTCACTAAAAGATTACACAAGATAAAGCAAACGTCACAAATCCCTACTGTGTCCTGCGCCAGCGCCGTCACAGACCAAAACTGCACACCACATCCTCAACAACAGAGTCGTTTTCAATTGGAACAGGTTGCCCGAGGATGTGGTAGCATCGAAACCCATAAATGCGTTTAAAAACAAACTGGACAGATGGATAAGAATGAAGAAGATAATCTTAACATATAAATACTAAATTTTGACACTGTGTGATATAGGCACATGAGTTTATGCCATAATCAATAAATAAATAAAGAGTCCGCAATGTATTTTTCCGCGAACCGGAAGACGCAGCGTAGTTAGGCCTCCCACTAGATGGACCGACGACATTGTGAAAGTCGCGGGCATACAGTGGATGCAGATGGCAGGATGTCGTTCAGTGTGGAGGTTAAAGGGGGAGGCCTATGTTCAGCAGTGGACGTCTTCTGGCTTCTGGAGTTTTATGTGGGGTGCAAATACTTACGCTAGTCCCGAAGCTATATGTTGCAAGACAAGTAGCAGCTCAGTCTCGGGCAGCGCTCCGTCGTTTTCCAAACGTTGTTGTAGGGAACCTCCGTTACAATACTCGTTTTGGATTATCATGTGGTCGTCTTCAGCCCACGCTGAGTAGTATCTGCGGATTAATGGACTTATGTTAGTCTGCCTCAAATGTTAAGTTTCTGAACCGCGAAGAGGAAAATTGTGCGCAATATCCAGGTTTCAGTCCAAAAAGAAGACAATTGGAAAGTTGGAGATATCGGTAAAACGTATAGGATGAAGAGTATATCGCAGAGCCAAATATCATGGGAGAGGCATAATCCTAAGTAAAAATCCACTAGCAAGTTTGCTGAGCGCGACGTAGCCGAGTTCGACATGGTTTGCTGAGTGTGACATGGTTTGCCGAGTGCGACATGGTTTGCCGAGTGCGACATGGTTTGCCAAGTGCGAGAGGGGTTGCCGAGTGCGACACGGTTTGCCGAGTGCGACACAATTTGCTGAATGCGACACGGTTTTCCGAGTGCGACACGGTTTGCCGAGTCCGACATCGTTTGCCGAGTGCGACATAGTTGGCTGAGTGCGATATTATTATTATTTATTATTAAAAAAACACTTATAACATCTTAACAGATACACTAAAGCGGTGCTATAACAACATGGTTTGCCGAGTGCGGCATGATAGTTACCTGACGACGTTGGCATGTTTCCCGAGCGCGGCATGCGCGAACACCTCCCTCAGAGCAAGCCGCTCGGCCGCCGAGCCGGCCACTGGCGTGATAGACCGCTTCAGTGCGTATTCGCACCCGTCCAGTCTGTTAAGGCACTTCGTCACGAGTCCGAACTGACCGCGACCAATCTCCTCTACCTCATCGAACTCCTTCTTGTAACGGGATATGTTGGATTCCTGACAACAAATTGTTATTGTTAAACATTTTCAGTGCCAAGAACTCACGCAGAAGTTTTCTTCTTTCTTATTTAGTTCTCTATTCTGAGTTTTTACGAATCGACTTAAAAACAGTCTTCTGGCGGCGTAAAGGCTAAATACACCTACACAAGTGATTGGTGGGCATCTGTGCATTTAGTAAAGACTAAAGACAAGTGGCTAGTGGGCATCTGTTCATTTAGAAAAGACTAAAGACATCAAGGTAAGTTGCTAGTGGGCATCTGTGCATTTAATAAAGGCTAAAGACGTCAAGGTAAATGGCTAGTGGGTATCTGTGCATTTTGTAAAGGCTAAAGACATCAAGGTAAGTGGCTAGTGGGCATCTGTGCATTTAGTCTACATTATTCCAAGTTAAATTAATTACGAGATATAAATTGGTTCATATTTCTGGAATGTATTTCAGTAATCACAGGACACTATTTTCGTGAATTTTGTACAAGTCCCAACATCCATAATTTGTTTACATATCTATGATTGATATTGACACTTACTCGTAATCTCTTCGCAGGTTGTTCAGGCGTGGAGTCCCATGTCGGTGTTTTTGACAACGCTCGTTTCTTCTTGTTCAGCGCTTGACCTGTGAATTTGTATTAAAAATATTAATGATTATGAACTTTATTACAGCAAAGTGGCCATAATTATATCATAGATCTTATTCTTATTCTCTATGGGGGCGATAAGTCCTGCATTGACGTCCCGGTTGGGGTGTATTGTGCATTTCCTCCTACCAGCAGTTACCCGAGCCAACCCAACTCATTGAAATATCGGAGTGAGGCTCTAGGGCGCTGGCACAGTTGCTCCAGTGGTGTAGATGGAATTATAACGATGAAAAGCAGTCTAGCTGGATTATCCTCACCAGGATCTTCGGGATTAGCAATTATCAAATGTGTTTTTTAGTTTTTTACCCGCCTTCCAAAAAAGAGGTTTTTTTTTCAAATCTATGTGTACATCAAAACTATTAACTGGGTGAACCGATTTTGATGTATATTTTTTTTGTGATCCCGTTTCAATTTGGTCCAATTCTGACATTTTTATGAAGCCGTTTTTTTATATTGATAATTAAGTATATTTATCCATGTAGCCCTGTATGGAGGCCAGATTGGTGTGACTCACCGTCCGGCGTAAAAGGATTGATGTTGGCAACTGGGCGGCGAGGGGGCGCGAGACGAGACTCGTCGATGTCGTCTGGAGGCAAGCTGCCGAGGGCGGAGTCTTCGTCGCCAGACGGCGGGTGGAGGTGGTGGCTGGACCCCGACGGCATATCTACTAACAACATTAGTATTAAAAGAAGATGTGGAGGAAGATGTATACCGTGTACTGGTTGAATGTGTCCGCCTCCAGCATGATAGAAGACTTGAGGTGACTTACCATCTGAACAGACTAGATGTGGGTCTGTTTACCAGGCTACTGTCTGAACCCGACTCGGACGCAGCCAGGGAGCTGTTCAGATATGTGAGTCACCTTAAGTGACCTTTGACTCCGTGTTTGTTTGTTGTCTGTATTTTATGTATTAACTTTGAGTCCTCTAGTTTAGTATATACAATGGGACAGCGATGGGCATAGCTATGTCTCAAAAATTTTTTTTTTTACTATTATGACATCAAATGTCCGAGCTAGACCCGAGAATGTTTATCAATAAACAAATAAAGTAAAAAAAAATATATACATATAAGTAAAAGATAAATTTGCTTAACTACACATTACAGTGCGACAAAGCATGGTTTGTTTTACTGTGTTGCAGTCCAATGAAATTCTATATAAAGTTTTTTTTTACTGACTTCAAAAAAGGAGAATTCTATGTTCCACTGTATTTTTTTTTATGTATTTCCTTTCACCAATTTCCCACAATTATGAATTGATTTTGATGATTCCTCTTTTGTTTGGTAGGCTATACCTCAGAGGTTTTAAAAATATGTTGTCCAAGTAAACGAAATTGCGTATTTATTAATTTTGAAGTCGGTTTTTTAAATTGATAATTATTTATCGTACCTGACTGCAGATTTATCTTGGGAGGGCGCAGCAACCTCGATCTAGGCGGATGGTATGATGGAGTGGAGCACTTTTCTATCAACGTTTTTGGCGTGTGTGGACTGTCGAATAATCTGAAATCAATGGACATATTATTAAACTCAGTACAAGCATTGATGTATTGCAGCGTAGAGATGTAAGAATAGGCATTAAGTGCTAATATTTTTTTATTACCTCATAAAAAAGCTGATCATCAATAGAGCTTATCAACGAAAACAAAATTAGTTCAAAAATAAATAAGTTATAAGTATTTTAATTTCATGCTAGACAGAGAGCGCACTATACTGAGCTATGACGTCAAGCCTCAGGCGCGGCATACAAATGCTATACTAACACACGCTTTGCGAGAATGGGATGGAGCATCCCCTCTCTATTCCCAAGTAAAACTTTAAACGCTCATATCTGTGAGATTAATCAGCCGATTCAATTTATTTTTTCAGTATCTGTAATGTATTTAGTTATATTCATCGCTAAGCCTGTTATTTGTAATAAATTAAACATTAGGCCACATGCCTGTTGTCGATGATCCCAAGCTCACCGAACACCTAGAGCCGCTCAGCATGCGCAGAGAGGTTGGTTTTCTCTGTATCTTTTATCGCATTTACAATGGGGAGTGTTCTGAAGAACTATTCGATCTAATGCCGGCGCCGCGGTTTTATCATGGCACCAGCCGCCACCGTTTGAAAGTGCATCCACATATCATAGATCAGTGGAAATCGCATACTGTGCGATTCACACGATCTTTCTTGCCTCACATCTGTAAAATGTGGAATGCTACTACCTACTTGGCTTGGCTGGCAACTTCTTCATTTATACATAGATGGGTGCGCGGGATGGGTGAGTGGGTAGCGCTTATAATAATTATATTAATTTATTTTTCGCTTTTGAATGTCTATTTGTGGTTTTGAAGTTGGTTTAATTTTTTTGTTGAAAATAATTTATTCCGTACATAAATTTGAACATTATAATACTTAATTATGACTAATGGTTGCTACAACTACGCTGGTTGCTGCTTGGTAGTCACTACTTAATGGTTGCCTGGAAGAGATCGCTTTTAGCAATAAGGCCGCCAATTGTGGCATTAGCTCGTAAGGGTTTTCTATCTGTAATTTTTATTTCTGGTGTACACAATAAAGAGTTCCTATCTATCAATGAATTAAAAAAACTGTTGATAAAAAAATTGCCTGCCATCTTGGGGCGTCCGCCATATTGAATTTAGTGTGAGGTTATTTTTTAAACTTATCAATATGATGTAAAGTGTAATTGTTGGCTTATATCATGGGTGGGTGAATTGGAGCCCCCTTTACTACCTAATTGTATGTTAAATCAATATAATTATCTATAGATATAAAAAACTGACTTTATAAAAATGTCAGAACTGGACCAAATTGAAAAAAACTGGACCACACGTGAAGCACCAGCTTTCAAATAAAAAAAGAATCATCAAAATCGGTTCACCCAGACAAAAGTTCTGAGGTAAGTAACAAAAATTAAAATACAGATTGATAACCTCCTTTTTGGAAGTCGGTAAAAAAACTCATCAAAATCGGTTCATCCAGTAGAAAGTTCTGAGGTAACAAACCTCAATAATATAATTGAGAACCTCCTCCTTTTTGGAAATCGGTTAAAAATATAAACAAATCAATTTCAACATGAGATCATGGCCAGGTGAAAATTAGCATAATTTTGCAAGTATTTTTTTTTCCAAAAGTCCTAAAGAAAAACTACCATTCTAAATAACTTCAGGTAGCCACCTCCATTATGTAGCAAATAGAGCCATATATTACTTGGTAATAGAGCCTACTTTTTTTAATTTGTGGCTCATACTATAGTATTTGGGTACACTTGAGCAAGTATGTATCATAATCGTTAGTGTTAAGGTATAGTTTGGCGTGTTTTACGTCACAAGGTGTTTTGCGTCGTAATTTTTTTCGGAGCAGATGCCAGCTGATTCTACGTCATGTGTTTTGTTGTCATTGTGAGGGTAACTGTACTATAACAGATTTTTCGTAAATGAAATTTCGAGAATGGAGAAAGTATTTAATACTAGCTGCGCTCAGATCTAAGGCGGCGTGTGTAAGCATCTAAACCAGGCTTGTTTTTAGGGTTCCGTACCCAAAGGGTAAAACGGGACCCTATTACTAAGGCTCAGCTGTCCGTCCGTCTGTCTAAGAATAAGAATAATTTATTGAGCATACACAAACATCATTTTATCACCATATAAAGCATGCAACTAAATGTCCTATTAATTGACAATCCTGGTAGGATGACCTTGGTACCCAAACTAGGTTTACCCTGTAAAACGGGACCCTATTACTAAGACTCCGCTGTCCGTCCGTCTGTCTGTCTGTCCATCTGTCACCAGGCTGTATCTCATGAACCGTGATAGTTAGACAGTTGAAATTTTCACAGATGATGTATTTCTGTTGCCACTATAAAAACAAATACAAAAAACCTGAATAAACTAAATATTTAAGGGGGCTCCCATACAACAAACGTGATTTTTTTGCTCGATATTGATAACGGCAACAGGTGGACACTTAAAATATTTACAGAACATTTAGTTATATCTTTAAAAATAAATAATTAAATTAAAATCAAATATTTAAAATGGGCCTCCCATACAATAAACGTGATTTTTGTGTCGTTTTATTTAGATAGTGGTACGGAACCCTTCCTGCGCGAGTCCGACTCGCACTTGACCAGTTTTTGTTTTTTTTATAATAAAAAGAGTGGCAAACAAGCATGCTGTCCGGCTGATGGTAAGCAAAACCGCCGCCTATGGACACCTGCAACACTAGCGGTTAAAGGAGCTTTTAGGAAACATATCCATACTATGACATGTGACCCATTTTTTACTATATTTACCCCCCTCTCTCTATGAACACACGTTGACCAATAATTGTACTTATCTAGTTTTTTTTTTAAAATAATCTTCGCTAATCGACGTATACCAAAAAATAATGCTAATAAAGTTGAATATCGAATAGCGAATCATTGCTGCATCTCTAGCTCTGAGTGAATAGGTATCTTCTAAAATTCCTAAATGTATACGTTCTACCACATTATCGTTTACCAACCGGCAAGTTTGTGGTTAAATGCGGACTTATACGAAATAAAAAATGTTGTAGTGTTAGGATACCCCTATATATCCAATATTATACTCGTGTGCATAAATCAGGTCCGTAATTATTACGAATCACTTTTACAGAAATTATATTTATATTATATTAGCAATTACTAAAATCATCTTATATTATAGTTTCAATGTAGAATCCAAACTAAAGTCCCTAAAGACCTAGCACCATCCCTCGACAAGCCATCCTTCAGGGCCCCGATTCTACTAAACCAATTATTTTTCAATTTTTAATGAATTGCCTCAATTTTTTTTACTTTTGACACTTTATCTATACCAAAAGTGTCAAAAGGGCAACTTTTGAGGCAATTCATTAACAATTAAAAAACAACTGGTTTTTCACTTTTGACACTATCTATACCAAAAGTGTCAAATTGGTTTAGTAGAATTGGGGCCCGATTGAATTGTTTTTGAATAGTTAATGAATTTTCTCAAAAATTGCCCTTTTGACAGTTGTGGCATAGATAAAGTGTCAAAAGTGAAAAACAAAATTGTTTTTAAATTGTTAATGAATAGCCTCAAAATTTAATTTTTTTACACTTTTTGTATAGATAAAGTGTCAAAAGAAAAAAATTGAGGCAATTCATTAATAATTGAAAAACAATTGGTTTAGTAGAATCGGGGCCCTGGTGACACTTCAATCAAAAACAATTCAATCGGGCCCCTGGGGCCCGATTGAATTGTTTTTGAATAGTTAATGAATTTTCTCAAAAATTGCCCTTTTGACAGTTGTGGTATAGATAAAGTGTCAAAAGTGAAAAACAAAATTGTTTTTAAATTGTTAATGAATTGCCTCATTTTTATTTTTTTTACACTTTTTGTATAGATAAAGTGTCAAAAGAAAAAAATTTAGGCAATTCATTAATAATTGAAAAACAATTGGTTTAGTAGAATCGGGGCCCTGGTGACACTTCAATCAAAAACAATTCAATCAGGCCCCTGGGGCCCGATTGAATTGTTTTTGAATAGTTAATGAATTTTCTCAAAAATTGCCCTTTTGACAGTTGTGGTATAGATAAAGTGTCAAAAGTGAAAAACAAAATTGTTTTTAAATTGTTAATGAATTGCCTCATTTTTATTTTTTTTACACTTTTTGTATAGATAAAGTGTCAAAAGAAAAAAATTGAGGCAATTCATTAATAATTGAAAAACAATTGGTTTAGTAGAATCGGGGCCCTGGTGACACTTCAATCAAAAACAATTCAATCGGGCCCCTGGGGCCCGATTGAATTGTTTTTGAATAGTTAATGAATTTTCTCAAAAATTGCCCTTTTGACAGTTGTGGTATAGATAAAGTGTCAAAAGTGAAAAACAAAATTGTTTTTAAATTGTTAATGAATTGCCTCATTTTTATTTTTTTTACACTTTTTGTATAGATAAAGTGTCAAAAGAAAAAAATTGAGGCAATTCATTAATAATTGAAAAACAATTGGTTTAGTAGAATCGGGGCCCTGGTGACACTTCAATCAAAAACAATTCAATCGGGCCCCTGGGGCCCGATTGAATTGTTTTTGAATAGTTAATGAATTTTCTCAAAAATTGCCCTTTTGACAGTTGTGGTATAGATAAAGTGTCAAAAGTGAAAAACAAAATTGTTTTTAAATTGTTAATGAATTGCCTCATTTTTATTTTTTTTACACTTTTTGTATAGATAAAGTGTCAAAAGAAAAAAATTGAGGCAATTCATTAATAATTGAAAAACAATTGGTTTAGTAGAATCGGGGCCCTGGTGACACTTCAATCAAAAACAATTCAATCGGGCCCCTGGGGCCCGATTGAATTGTTTTTGAATAGTTAATGAATTTTCTCAAAAATTGCCCTTTTGACAGTTGTGGTATAGATAAAGTGTCAAAAGTGAAAAACAAAATTGTTTTTAAATTGTTAATGAATTGCCTCATTTTTATTTTTTTTACACTTTTTGTATAGATAAAGTGTCAAAAGAAAAAAATTGAGGCAATTCATTAATAATTGAAAAACAATTGGTTTAGTAGAATCGGGCCCTGGTCGTGAGTAAATGGTCCTTGATTGGTCGATGGTGCTTTGCCAGCGCCTTCTATATTAATTTTAATTCAAATAATGTGATAAAGTCAATTCAATACAAATTATTATTATTTAATCTTTCTAAAACAAGTTAATTTCTATTTAGTAATGTTAAAGCTTGATTAAAGTTAAATGTTCTTATTCATACCGCACCGCATTGATTTTAAGCAATCTTTAGAATGTAGGCCCTGCAACACAGGCGTCGCGCCCAATGCAGGGACTACAAGCACTTGTAAACCTACATTAATTTACCTTGTTCCCCCTTGCCTTAATTCACTTTGTGTTTTTTATATTCAATTTTGTAAATCGTCTAGTTGATTAGGTTAGTATGTATGTGCATTGGGAAATAAAATATTCGTATTTGTAAATCAAGAATGATGCTATAGGTGGCACTAATGTAGTTCTGTCTAAAATATCATCATCATCATATCAGCCTATACTAGTCCACTGCTGGACATAGGCCTCTCCCAAGGCACGCCACTCAGCCCGATCTTCGGCTTTCATCTTCCAGCCACTGCCAGCCGTCTTACATATATACTAGCTGCGCCCCGCGGTTTCACCCGCGTGGTGATGAAAATCGGTGAAGGGGTATGGAAAATAGATAGTAGCCGATTCTCAGACCTACTGAATACGCATATAAAATTTGGTAAAAATCGGTAAAGCCGTTTCGGAGGAGTACAGTAACTAACATTGTG
Source organism: Agriopis leucophaearia (assembly GCA_949125355.1). Classification (NCBI taxonomy): domain Eukaryota; kingdom Metazoa; phylum Arthropoda; class Insecta; order Lepidoptera; family Geometridae; genus Agriopis; species Agriopis leucophaearia. The sequence goes on along the minus strand of OX421291.1, from coordinate 6,384,306 downwards.
ACATGGAAATTTTATATATATAGTGAGATGATGATATACTGACTGAAATATATATAGGTAAAAATCGAAGGCGACAACAGTAGTTTAAAAATCATTATATTGAGACACCCAGTCCTTCCACTTTCACTTTGTAGCTGTATTTTGGCTAGAAGTGGTTGGACAGGTCCAAGACCAGACAAAGTGAGGCCAATCATTGTGTTAGACAAGTTAGTACAAGTTTAGGTAGAAAGTATGGGAATAACAATAAGGCACCAAAACTTGTTTGTACAAGTTTTATGGGTTTTGTTTGTAGTGATGAGTAATAGGGTATTTTAGGTGATTATAAACTAAGCTTTAGAAACATTTGTTAATCAAACAAATCTTGAATTTCCTATAAAACATTAGAAATATTTGATACATAAAATACCTACATAATTCCATTAATTTCAAAATTTGTAAGAAAATATCAAAGATTTCATACTTATACTTATAGTCTTAGGAAAATAGTTATGTAAATATGTATTAAATATTCATATTCGAACTTTGCCACAGTAAATTTTTTTTTACAAAATAATTGTCCCGGGTCTCCCTCAAAACATTAGGAATATTTGATATGTAAAATACATAATTCCATCAATTTCAAAACTTGTATGAAATTTTAATATGTAAAGTATGTATTGAAGATTCGTATTCGATTACTTATTATTTTTTACAAAACATTTATAATTTCAATAAGGATTTTTTTCCTGACATATTTATATTCCACACCTGGCAAGGGGCGTGAGATACAATTTTACCTGTTCTGACAAATTATTGATTTGACTTTCTGGAACTTCCGTATATGATTCTAGAACTATTCTGTAAGCAATACAGTGAATATCGGAGGTATTTATAACACATCTACATAGTGATAGTTATGAAAGGAGGGAAGAGAGGCCTTCCTCCTCTCCTCAGACCCAAGATCACTTATAAGCTAGAAATAAGGTCTCATACGCCAGGTCCGAGGAAGACAAAGTGGTGGTGCAGGTTCATATTACAATAATTCTAGTGACTTTGTCCCCGTTTGTGGATATAGTGTGCATGGTGGGGATGCAAATAGAATACTTTTTATGCTGTAGAATAAGGGCTCTAACTCACCGAGATGCCATGGTGACGTCGCCAGGTACGTAGAGCCATGGCTACCTCTGGCTAAGAGTTAACTGCCATAAATTTCAATATGAATTGTTTGCATACGTAGCCGGTGACGTCGCCATGGCTTCTCGATGAGTTAGAGCCGTTAGAGAACACTAGAAACTAGCAAGTTAAATGGATGTAGGTGATGTTGTATCATAGTTCAATTACTCTTAATCATACTAAACTCAGTACAAGCATTTATTTTTTCTAACAGCTACACTCATTATAAATAGCCGGTGCAGAACTGCAACACATCACCGTAAGCAACTACTGCGTACTGGGAATGTTTATACTAAAAATAGTTGGCGGTACTTGTAAATAATTTCATAACATTTCTATAGACATCCGTCATCTAGTCTATCTGTGACCACGGACGCTGCAAGCTGAAGTGTCTGAAACGTCATTAAAATAATGGAAAATACTTGCGATGGGTGGCGCAGAATAGCAACTAGGACTAGGAAGATATGGCGACTTGTAGAGAAGGCCTATGTCCCGGGAGGACAACCTGTTTGTGAAACTGGTGCTGGTGTTACAGACTAAATTTAGTTAGAATTTAGTTTTTTTTTTATTAATTATAATTAGATACTAGTAATACTGTAGTAATTAAGATTAGTGAATAAAGGCAATTATTTTTATTTTATTTTATGTATAATACACGCAACAAAATGTGTATTAGACATGATAAGATACTTTCTGTCCCAGAATAAATAAAAGTTCCCGTAGGATATCGAAAGAAAGGAATATAATTTGATTTTGATTTTTGATAGGTGAGGAATAATTAGTAACTAAAGCTTAAGTTATATGATTATTTACGGGATATTTACCACGGTAAATATCCCATAAATAATCATATAACTTTAGTGAACAACCGTGAGTTTAAAACAGTGTTTAACTAAAGCTTATTAATGTTATGCGTCACAAACAAGGCCAATAATGCACCAAACGGCGCTACTCTTCCTTTAAGCCACAAAAAGATTAACCAGCGCAATGTAGAAACTAGAGTTACCGGGCAACATAGAAAATACAGTTACTATCAGTTGAAACCACGCTGAGTCATTTATGAAATTTCAAGTTTTTACTATGCGATCAGTCTTTTGACTATAAACAGATGAGGTGTAGGGTTCCTAAGGTGGAGAGCGCTGCTCCCATTGAAGCCAGCCCTTTCTTTTGCACAGTCAGTTCGTCTGACTATCCTGGTCGAAGATGTCCCGCCTCTTTTTGAGCCGGCGTATGATTTCAGGGATAGTTAGTTGAACCGCAAGCTGATTCGGGTGTTTTTCTAGTCTTAATTTGTAATTTGCTCCATGAGTACCTATTTCTTTCTCTACCATAGCCATGTCGAGATATTCATGGACCTCTGTTGTTCTGATAAACCATGGAGCGTTTAGTTAAATTAGTGCGTTAATAATGAAATTTTACGTTAAAAAAAATACAGCCAAGTGTATGGGACCAATGGTAATTAATTAATATGATGGTTAGTGCATGCAGTTACTGCCACATACTTGTATGCTGATTGCATCATACCAATCAGCATACAAGTTGTAAACATGTAAACATCAGTTTTCAATGAACATATTCATTGAGGAATGTTGAGTTTTTCATTATTTTGGGCAATGACAAGACAATGAAACTTCTGAGAATTTCTCAACAGAAAACTTGTCATCGAAGAAAATTAAAGTTACTCATTGTGACTCAATGTCACAATAATTGCATGAATTATGCAAGTATTGTGACATTCTAGTGTCCCTGGCATTTAGAAGGCATCGCTTTACAACTAATTAAATGGTTACATAATTGAAAATGTTAAGATTGTGCATCTTTTTCGAGTACAATCAAGGAAGTATTACAATATGTTATAGATTCGTCAATATTATGGTTGTAGATGCATTAGGGGCGAAGAAAAGAGTAGATTTAGGCGTAACGTGGTATTTTCTAATGAGTTTTTCGATGGAGAAAGTAGGTGAGCTTACCTGAGTGCCCTAACTCTTCTGTAGGGCGGACTTTGGGACGCCGGCGCCGGTGCAATGTCTCTGAGCATATCGTCCTCATCCAAATCGCTAAAATCCAGCTTTCTAGGCACCATAGACGCCGGTATAGGACTCAAATTGCCCGTAAATATGTGGAAAGAGTCCGACATTTCACAGGAAGTTTCAACAGACAATTCGGACGAGTTGTGCTTATTTTCGAAACTACTTCTCATTTTATGCCAATCCGTCATGGTTGTTAACACATTTATTACACTTTTATCACAAAACAATCACTTGATTTCGTTTTAACTTGATCACAAAACGCACTTTCACAAATACAATCGTTATGGCGGATGACGCATAGCACCTGTTTTAGCGTTCAACCAATCAGAACGCTGTAAATAGCCGGTAGCAATAATATTCAAATTCTATTGGCTGACGACTAGAACGGAAGCAATCATGGCGGCTCTTGAGCATAGACGATAAAAAATGCGTTCATATAAATGTCATATAATAACTAAAACATCATAGACAGTGACATTTTCAGAGTTTTGGCGCCAACTTGAACCATACATTTGCCACATTAAATTACTTTAATTATTAAAAATATATGAGGGTCCTATTTATGAGATTTATTATTCCGTAAGTTGCTGATGGCTTATCATTTAGTAGTCATGCTCCCCCCCCACCAGCTCATTTTGGAAAAAAAATCTTAGCTAGCCTCCACTCCGGATAAGGAATCAATCAGCATAAGTGGTCGTGAATGTGTGTGCTCGAGTGTGATAAAGTGATATAATGGGATTAAAGTGTGTTTTAGATTTGACGGGTGATCAAAGAGCTGGCGCTTACCTTGGCCAAAGAATAAGTTTGACCATTCAACGTGGTAATGTCGCTAGATTTTTAGGTACCCTACCCGAAGACAGTGACCTTAATGCAGTTTTTTACCTGTAGTTTATAGTTTTGGATAGGTATTCAGTTTAGTTTAGATTTAATTTAGGTATTTATTTAGCTACTTTATTATTTTAAGTTTTAGTTAATATTAAAGTTTATGTTAATTTTCTGTTTTTTAAGTTACCTTTGTTTCAATAAAAATGTCATTTTAAGTGTGTTTTTATGTCACTTTTAAAACTCCACAGGAGACTTTAACTTTTAACTGGTGTAAGTAAAATACGCAGATGAGGCGTTATGATCTTAATGGCTTCAGCCTACTCACTAATGGTCAAAAATGATCTATAGGGCCGTCAAAATGTTTTCTTCTTCACGTTTCGAATCACGTCTATAGCGCATGATTATATGCGCTATGACGAATGATTATATGTGAAATAATTGTTTATTTGTGGATAGGTGGTTACATTTTTCGAGCAAATTATCTTCAAATAAAAATTTACAACCATTTCAAACAATACTTTTTTGATCACGTCACGAAGAAAATTTTAATGACTGTCATTTTGATTCTCTATCGGTTTTGGTGCTGTTGGCGTTGATTCGAAACGTGTTAAAGATTGATTGATTTACTTGTCTTGCCTTGGTTTGACTTGACGTTTGAGTTTGACGTATCATTGTTTTGGAATTTCGTTTGCTCTGCAGATTTTCTGCGAAAATCAAATAGTAAACTTAACTAGTAAAACCTCAACTTAAGTAAAACGTTTTGAAATTGTTACTGTGATGATTAGAAACACAAAACTCTTTAGTAATCCAATCACTGTTTAATGATATCCGAAACTGAAGATGGCTCTCACAACTTTGATAAAACTTAGCATATTTCTGTGTCTGCCTTACATAAGTTTACAACAGAACGTTGGCCAAGACGAAATCATATTTAACTATAATAATACGTGAGTATTTTCACAAAATTATGTATAATATAGTTCAATTGTGTGCATTCATTATAATATATTTCCTACTTATGTTTGGACAAAAAAAAATACTATTTCACTAGTACACACAAGCCCTATATCGTTCTTAGATTATTTTAATGGCTCTCAACAGTATGTAGATAATTACAGTTGGTAAGGATCAATAACCTAACCTTATTTCTTTGCTACCTTCTCTTGAAATAAACAAAGATATGGTAGGCCATTGGTCCTTGAAGTAGGTAGGTACTTTGTTGGATGGGTACTTTGAACCTATATGTAAAATGAGGATATAACCGCATGACTAGAACTTTTATTAACCTACGAAAACAGACAGTTTTTCTATTAAGTACAGCCTGTTCTAATTTTATGGGGATTCCCGAATTGATGCCAATGTTTGTAATTTACTGTCGAAAAGAGGGGTAATGTTTTTGTATGTATGTTTGTCTGTTCTTATAAGACCTTCTAGAGTCTTCCAAGATTCATTTACATAGTTAAAAGTGAAGCTAGTTAAAGATGCATAAAGGTGAAACTTTTTACCAATTCTCGCCATATATGAAACCTTCCATCTTAATATTACATTGAGCATTGATTCGAAGACGCAGCGTAGGTAGGCCTCCCACTAGATGGACCGACGATTGTGAGAGTCGCGGACATCCAGTGGATGCAGATGGCAGGATGTCGTTCAGTGTGGAGGTTAAAGGGGGAGGCCTACGTTCAGCAGTAGACGTAGCAGCAGACTCATCACGAGTCGCCTCACAGGAAGTTCTCTTTCATTATACCGGATGACGAAGATGACGAGGTTGTATCTGGCAGGAGCTCGGGATGCTGCAGTATAGATACTAATAAGTTTTTGCGTGACATCATGGTCGAGATGAAAAAGGTACTAAAACAAGAGCTGCAGCCCATAGAGAAAACTTTAGGAGTCTGTTGTAGCAAAATTGACGACCTAACCAGAACGGTCGAGTCGCATAATATGGAAATAAACGAACTTGCCAGGAAATACACTACCCTAAAAAACGAGCAGGTACGCATGCAGCATGAAATAAGTTCATTGAAACAGTGTGTTCGCTATATTGATCAACAACGTCTAGATAACGTGTTAGAGCTGTCTGGTTTACCTGAGTTGCAAGAGGAGAACCTAACCGACATTTCCCGTAAGTTATCATGGACCCTAAAAATGAATCAGATAGATGTTGTGCATTTGAAACGAATGGATGGTCGCAATGGACAAGATGGAATTATCCAGATTGGGTTGCAGCAAGTTAGCCAAGCTGAAATGTGGGTATGTGCGGCACGGAAAGCACCAGTGTAGGTAGAAAATATTATAAGTGGGGCTTCCTTGACCGTGGGAAAGTCGAGAGTGATGCTGCACCGAGCATTAACTAAAGCTAATAAATCGTTACTCTGGCAAGCGCAGCAAAAACTAAGACCAACCTACAAATATGTGTGGTTCCCGGGCGGCAAGGTTTTGGTACGGAAAGACGACAACACAAAACCTATTGTGATAAAATCAGAGGATGATGTCAATAACCTATCTACGCCAGCAGAAAGATAAAAATATATATTGTAATTATAATTATATATAAATGGGTCTTATAATTATATTACCTATATAACGTTACCTAAATGTCTGCTGCTAATAATAGTTAGGTAAGTAGCTACATCAATAAACAATAGAAACGTAAAAAACAAATACAAATATTATGTAGATACTGTTGACGTTACTATGAAAATTGTTTCTTTGTATTGATATAAACAATATATAATCGCTAAATATTAAAAGGAAATGCCTAAATAAAAAATACCCCCTATCGCTAAGTATAAATATGAACATACCTACATTGCAAATTCAGTTTCGGAACGACCGCTCAATGCTCAAGCGAAGAAAAGCTCAAGTATTTCGTATAATAATTTAATTTGCAATAGTGTATAATTCACTTTTAGTCGCTGTCAATACATTGCCATCTAATTACACATCACAATTATTACGTCTATATACCTTTGCAACTGTACACTAATCATTACCTTCTATATAAGTAAGAAAGCCACCAGTAGGAAGTTAAAATCTACCTGTATTATTAATTAGTTCATCTCTGATGCATGATACTTGTTTTTTATTTATTAAGTGGGTAGGTACTAGGTAGGTAGGTTAATGTCAGTCGGGATCTCTTTGTTTCAGTATCTTGTGACTAGAACAACAATCACTTCAATTTGGATTGTTTGATTTTCAAATCAATTGGGCGTTTATACCTAATAGATAATACCTATACATAATTAGTTATAATTAAATAATGTATAATGATGTATGATAGGTAGGTGATTACTATATCTTATTTCATATTGTGGGTAGATTTAAAAAAATCCTTTACCTTACTTTATTTTTGTCAGCGTACGTACTATTGTTTTTATCAGTGCAGAGTGAATGTTGAGTTGGTACCAGGACAAACCAACTGTGGTTTTTTGGACCGACATTAGTTAATCAATATTGTAAAATGAGATTAATAAACAATAAAAAAAAAAAACGTCTTCAGGCTGATGATGATTACATTGAGCTCTCATTAGCTGAGAGAACGAGACTAAAGTTCTATGTAAGACATTATAAGAATGTTTTGTAGCCTACCAGGTAATTATTAGAGATGAAACGGATATCTGTTTAGGGGAATACTGGATACTGAATATACGGCCATCCTTGAAGCCAGTAAGCTGGATATCTGGTTGAACCTTCCAAATAGAAGTAGCGAAACTGAAGGTGCTAAAACACAGTTGTGCTGTGTTTTAGCACCATCGTTTGCTACACCAAATGCGACCAATAAAATTTATTAAGCCATATGTACATCTGTAGAATAAGCATGATGACTAATATTTTTTTACCTCATAAAAAGCTGATCATCAATAGAGCCTATCAACGAAAACAAAATTTGAATTAGTTCAAAAATAAATAAGTTATAAGTATTTTAATTTCATGATAGACACAGAGCTCACTATACTGAGCTATGACGTCACGCCTCAGGCACGTCATACAAATGCTATACTAACACACGCTTTGGGAGAAAGGGATAGAACATCCTCTATCTATCACCACCTAAAACTTTAAATGCTCATATCTCTGTGATTTATCAGCCATTCAATAAATTTTTTCAGTATGTGTAATGTATTTAGTAATATTCATCGCTAAGCCTGTTATTTGTAATAAATTAAACTTTAGGCCACATGCCTATTGTTTCTAAAAAGTGGGAAAAGTGGCATTGGTTCAAAGTGGGAAAACCTTGCCTTAAATATGGTTTTTATTCCAGGTACCAGTACAATGTGTCGTACACTGTCAGCGTGGACAAATATACTGAGTACATCATGGAGTTTGCAGGGGTGGGGGTATGTAGTACTAGCTGCAGTTATTTAGCAAGGCTATAGGATCATCATCATCAGCCATAAGATGTCCACTGCTGAACATAGGCCTCCCCCTTTAACCTCCACACTGAACGACAACCTGCCTGCATTTACTGGATGACCGCGACTGTCATGCTGTCGTCGGTCCATCTAGTGGGAGGCCTACCTACGCTGCGTCTTCCGATTCGTGGTCTGCACTCAAGAACCTTTCTTCCCCATCGTTTATCAGTTCTTCGAGCGATGTGGCCTGCCCATTGCCACTTCAACTTGCAAATTTTAATAGCTATGTCGATGACTCTGGTTCTTTGTCGAATATCCACGTTTCGGATTCTATCGTGCAAAGAAACTCCGAGCATAGCTCTCTCCATTGCCCGTTGTTCATCACAGCTCGACAGCAAAAAGGTATAATGGAGAGAGCTATCTCCATTGCCCGTTGTGTGATTGAGTTTCTCCAAAAGGCCAACAGGACAAGGCTATAGGATACTGGAAACTTATTTTTACATTCTTATAAAAAACAGCGATGAATAGAGCAGATCACTTAAGAGAAAACTCAAATGTATATAAAATTAAGAGAGATAAAACAGACAGTCCTCTGTGCCGAGGCTGTCTACAGGAAAACGAGACCGTGGAGCATGTACTACTGCATTGCAAGGCCACAGAAGACATACGAATAAGGTCGAGACTCCTTGAAGAAACTCAACAACAAGAAGTCTCCAATACCACAACACCTGGTGAAATAGGGGTAGAACAGTTTAGGCAGCGACCCAAAGCTGTGGCTAGTTTGTGTAGGCTGGCGGGCAAATGCACAATACACCCTGAGCAAGATGTCAGTGCAGGTCTTATCACCCCCCCCCCCCCCCCACTTTGATTTAGAATTAGAGTACTCATAAATTATGTCGCTTGTTGTACGCCACACAATTTCCATTCTGACACTTGTTTTTTTTATGATACTGAGTGACGAGACGAGCAAAGTCGCTGGCCTGATGGCTCTTTACGCTTGCCCATAACACCTCAACGCCACTCAGAATTTTTGTCTGCACTTGTATTCTAGTGTAATTTTATTCTAAATCAAATCAATACATAAAAATTATGTCTGATTCAATTCACTATCTACGATGTCTTGTTTTCAGAATCGAGGGTACGCAGCGGGTGATTTCGATGCGCCAGCTCGTGTGACTGTCGCGAGTGATTTCGCCAACCGAACATATCCATTGTTCATCACAGCTCGACAGCAAAAAGGTATAAATATAATCAAGAAATGTATCAGCTAGTACTTAAATAGATATTAACACCCAGACATAGAACAAACACAAATGTTCATCACAAGAATGCTTGCCCTAGGTGGGAATCGAACCCACGCCCCCAAGCGCAGAAGGCAGGTTCACTATCAACTGAGCAACTTGGCAGTCATATGCACATTATAACGTTTTAACCGACTTCTAAAAAGGAGAAGGTACCCAATTCGACTGTTTTTTTAAAATATTTTTTTTTATGTTTGTTACCTCAGAACTTTCATCTGGGTGAACCGATTTTGATGATTCTTTTTTATTTGAAAGCTGGTTCAATTACAATTTGGTCCAGTCCTGACATTTTTATAAGGTCGGTTTTTTATATTGATAATTATTTCCATTTTAAGTTGTGTGCAAATTTTTGTGTGGATTTCAGTAGCATCCTTTCAACTTTCAGGTGTGTTCTCCTGGCAGCTACCGATGCTAGTCCAGACTCCTGTCAGCCTCGAGCAGTTCACCAACATATCACGGACCCTGTGCCCGCACAACAACCTGTTCGCTGAAGATGAGGACACATGCGGTGAATGCTTTAGAATTAAGACACTGTCCACTTGTATAGATCACTGTATTTAAACTATCACGGTAATAGAACGCATCATCGCTTAACACCAGTGAGTTGGCGGTGAAACGCAAGCCTATTCTTAAACAATAATAAAATAATTACGAATATAAAAAACCGACTTCATGAAAATGACAGAACTGGACCAAATTCGTCAAAATCGGTTCACCCAGTAGAAAGTTCTGAAGTAACAAATATTTAAAAAAACATATATGTAATATATGTATACAGTCGAATTGAGAACCTCCTCCTTTTCTGGAAGTCGGTTAAAAACTGTAATAGACTGTGTCCTAATGTTTCATTTATAACAAATAATAAGCTTAGCGAAGGATATAATTAAATACATTACGCAAATAGAGTCTTAAAGAGTCGGCAATGTATTTGTGATGCTTCTGGTGTTACAAGTATCATAGGCGACGGTTACTGCTTACCATCAGGCGACCTGTCTGCTTTCTTGCAAACTATGGCATAAAAAAAAAGATTTGATTTCTGAGATATAAGCTTTCAAAGTTTTTGATGGGAATAGAGAGTGGATGCTTTGTCCCTCTCCCGCGTGTGTTAGTATAGCAATTGTACGGAGCGAGCAAGGCTTGCTTTAAAAAAGTTGAAATCCTGCGCGGCGTTCGTCACCCTTAGATATTAGATATATATTTATGCCCATTAATTTCTCTGGAAACATTGCCCTATTATCCGAAACACTGTAATGTGTGCACATTACTGTTTGTGACCTGAATATGGTTCCAAGCAGCCAATGTCATATCAAACCACATTTGCGAAACATTTTAAACTTTATTGTTAGTTAGCTAAAACCTAAGCTCCTTCCCAAATTTTAATTTATATTTCTCTTTTTGTTCACGCCTTCTTAGCCAATGGGAAGTGGATAAAACTCTACTGTGGCCCTTTGATACGTAAATAAAAAATTAAAATAATTTTTCAAAAAAAAATTTGTTCACTGGCAACACGAATAGTAGAATTTTTTCTTTCAGATATATCATCACTGAACAATCCGATCGTCCATTTGACGTCATCATCGCCAGTTCCCATAAAAGTTACCATAAAGGTAGAAATCGTCGAAGATTTCTACATTAAGATAAATTCTACCATGGAATTAACCAGTACCCCGAGTCAACCGAAGTACTATTTCTACCCTTTCGATCAGAATAAAAATAAATTGGTTGATTTGAATGCGCAAAATATAAAACGGAAATATATGTGTAATAAAGAGTTAAATGACGCCGAACAGAGTAAATTGACAAGTTATTTCGAAGAAATGAATCTGTATAAACAGTCTGGATGGATGGCTAGACCGAAAAGCGTGATTCTCATGATAGAATCAGATGACGACATTTGTGCAGTAGTTTCCATACAGAACTTCTCGGTAAGTATCTTTCAATGATTTTAAACTATCACGGTTGTTCACTAAAGTTAAATGATTATTTACGGGATATTTACCGTGGTAAGGTTGTGGAAGGAGCTCCCGATATTTCGGCGCAGTTACATGCACCATGTTCACGGGAAGAAAAGTCCGCGTTCAAAATGTGTTCAAAATACTATACGCAGTGATACAGTGAGTGTGTTTTGTCGAGACTTAGGTTCGAGTTCGAGTTCCAGTGATAACCGTAGCAAAAGACTAAGAAAGAGGGTAGATCGTTTTGTCTGTACCTAACTTTAACTTTTTCACCAACCACCCGCATTCTTCAGTCTTCCCGTGAACATGGTGCATGTAACTGCGCCGAAATATCGGGAGCTCCTTCCACAACCTTACCACGGTAAATATCCCGTAAATAATCATTTAACTTTATCTTTCAATGAGCACGTAAACCTAGAAAGCACTTATTCACTCTGGCCTTGAAGACACCCAGGTTATAGTTTTCAGGAGACAAGGACAGTGGCAAAGCATTCCAGGGCACTGATTCCCTAACTACAAACACGCCGGTAACGTGACGCGTTAAGTTAACCACTAAAAGTTGCCCTTTATTCCCTACGGAATAGAGCACATTTTTTGAGGATAACTTAACGTGCCGCGTTACGTGCGTGTTTTATTTAGTGAATTAGGGCCCAGTCCGAAAGCACGTAGGCACCAAAGTAGGGTGGGGCTCTTTGCTTTGCTTATTTTTGTTGACATGGAGGGTCTGGGGGGGGGGGTCTAGATGGTGAATGCAGTCAGCATTTTTTATTTATTTAGTTTTTCTTTTTCTGCAAATTTTAGTAAATAATAAATAAATAAATAAATATCTGGGACATTATTGCACACATGGTCATCTGACCCCAAACTAAGCAAAGCTTGTAATATGGCTGCCAGAGACTGATATACATACATATATATTTTTAAATACATACTTAAATAGATATTAACACCCAGAACTAGAACAAACACAAATGTTCATCACACAAATGTTTGTCCTAGATGGGAATCGAACCCACGCCCCCAAGCACAGAAAGTAGGATCACTACCAACTGAGCCACCGAGGCAGTCAAGTAGATTCTGATTTGAACAAATATGGCAATCCTACTTGTCTATGCTCGAAATAGAATAGCAATTTCAGGGAAACCCCAAATAAATATCACGAATAGAAACCTGAATAAATCATTACTCACAACTAAAATAAACAACTTCGGTAAACAATGGCTGATTCAATCACCTATCGTTTCTTTCAGTGCCCAGTATTCGATAATGAAAGAGATATTTTATACGATGGATATTATTTAACAATGACTAGAAGAGGGGGGATCACCCTTACTGTAAGTATAATATATACTAGCTGTATCCGCTATTCTATATGAACATCGTCTGGGGTCCAACTGTTCAGTGCCCTTAGTACAAGATCTGATAGCTTTCGAAAACTTTTCGTTTTCGTTTTGTTCCATACATTGCTGGGCTGAAAGCTATTCGAAACCTTTTTTCGTATTTGAGTGAAGCAACCTATACTGCCGATTACTATTGATTTTAGTTCCTCCACGTTTCCGCTGGAGGCGCTTTGCTAAAATGTATGGAACAATACGAAAACGAAAAAAGTTTTCGAAAACTATCAAATCTTGTACTAAGGGTACTTGTACAGCCAGTTGAACTATGGCCAGTATCTTTGAAGTGAAAACTAGTTTAGGCGCGTTGAGCACTTTTAGGTGAACAAAAATCATGGAACTCGCGACATCGTACTCTGTACTGTTTTTTTTTTTATCATACTGTGGGACGAGACGAGCGAAGTCGCTCGCTTGATGGCTCTTCACGCTTGCCCATAACAGCTCAACGTCACTCAGAATTATGAACTTCAACAGTTCAAAACCCTGAATGGCAATGCACTGCGCTCGTCACCCCGAGATATAAGATGTCAAATCTCTGTGTGCCCTGTAATTTCGCTGGAAACATTGCCCTTCAATCCGGAACACAGTAGTGTTTGCACACTACTGCTTGGCGGTTGAATAACTGGCAGAGGTGTGGTGTCCCCAGGCGGACCCCTGCAAAAGAGTCCTACCACTACAAATTGTAACCGTGTATTTTAAAACAGCGCCATCTCTCGTAGAATAGGTGAATTACTACTTAAGTTTTCACTCCTGACGTGCAGTCTTATGACTGACATATTTTTTTATTTATGGAGCCGTTAAAACAATTTCATAAAATAAAATTGATTTTTGAATTAGGTTGACATTGTTTTTTTAATTTACATATTAAATACGTAATTAAATTTTTGTCTTAATTAATTTAATATGTGCATAATAATTACATATAGTTCAATATAATTAATTTAATTTAATTAATTGTATTATTTATTTATCTTTAATAATGTTTAATCATTGTAATTGATTTTAAGCCGTAGTTAAAAAAAAAAATAACTTGTTTTTTTAATGTTTTCAGCAAGATACGTTCCCTTTAGGTTTCTACATAGTGTTTATAGTGAAAACGTCAGATGAAGCGTGCACTGACAGCGCAACAAACGTCACAGTGACGCCATCTGTCGCACAGTACTTCGGATGGAGCGAGAAGCAACATATAGAGGTCGCTAGCGAAGGCAGGGTGAAAAAATTCAGGTGAGGTTAAAAAAAATCACGTTGGTTTATTATAACACTTTCTTGATATGGGGCCATGCAAGTATTACTTAAGCACCGATATATTTATTTTTTCTCATTTTTTGCAAAATTTAGTTGATTATGATTTTATCACATATGGCAACCCTACTTGTCTATGCTCGAATGCGAGTTTTGGCGCCAACGTGGAAAACAATATGGCGGCTCGTTGTATCACTTTTATAAATGTGTATTTTTGAGTTTTGTTGTATAATATTGGTGGATTATTATTTATTAAGTTCTCGTGAACGTGCTCGAGTGTGGGTTAAGTGATATAACGTGGAGAAACATTTATTTGGCGTGTTGTTTCCAAAACTCCGTAAAAGTCTCTTTGTAAAGTCTCCACCACTTTACTGGGGCATGAGTTTGACTTGACTGTGACTTACTTGACTCTGACTGTGACTATGACTGGTTTGACGTTATTTAATACTATGTAAACTTGATTAATATTACTACTGAAGGACTTTGTATCAATGGTGGTCATGGAAAATTTCCAAAAAAACCAGCCAAGTGCTAGTCGAACTCGCGCACTGAAGGTTCCGTACCAACACAAAATACAATAATCAGCAATAAAAATAAATAAGATAATGTCCAGCAGTGAACGTCCTATGGGTGAAATGATGATGATCGTTTATATGTTAAGAAGTGAATAAATGCACCCTTTTTGAGTTTCCACCATATATTCCGTCATCATCACCGTTTTCCATCAGTTTCAGAATAATCGAAACGATATCGTACCAGGAGTACATAATCGCGGCGGTGGCTGCACTCGCATTCTTCCTCTCTTTCTACATCGCGTTTGTTATCTCTATCGTATGTGAGAGAAGAAAGACCGCAGAGGACACTGTTACTGGTGAAGGTGAGCGAGACAGATAGATCATTATTTATTAGAACCTATGATCTGAAAACACATGAATTTCAAGCCAGTGCTTAAAAATGTCCGAGGGTAACAATTGTAAATGTAAAATTGCATAGGTAAATGTAAAATTGCAAAGGGAAATGTAAAATGGCAAAGGGAAACGTAAAATTACATAGATAAATGTAAAATTGAAAAGGAAAATGTAAAATTGCAATGGAAAATATGACCTGATTTGGTTATGACAAGATTTAAATTAACCTACCAACAAAAACCAAACCAACCAACTACATTATCAACCACCGACAACCAACCACTAACAAACTAACGACAACCAACCAACCAAACCTACCAACGACTACTAATACAACCAACCACATTACCAACCAACGACGACCAACCACATTACCAACCAACGACAACCAACCACATTACCAACCAACGACAACCAATCAACAATATTAAAACAAATAACTTTAAAATGTCGTTGATCAAGACTTTGTAGTCCGAAATAATTGTCCTTTACTAAGACACATTAAATACCGTGTTTGAGAAATAGCTAGCTATTAATTTTTTGACAGAAGACAGTTTTTTGTCGAAGTGTGTTCTTAGAAAAATGGTCACATTAAATACCATGTTCGAAAATAGTACATTGTTATCCTAGGGGTGAGAGTAACTTATTTAGTCCCGAGACGGGACTAAATAAATCTTTAACCCCGAGGTAAACACTGTGCTTTTCATTACGAATACAAGGAAACTAAAAATAAAAACATGAATTGGCAAATGCACGAGAAGTGCGAGACCATAATCCTGTGAGGAGAAAAAAAAAGTTGGAACATGGTTCAATACAAATGTGAAAATAGAACTAGTTTTTTTTTTTATTTGAGTGTCTGTCAGTTGTCAACGGTCACTATCAGTTGAAAGTGATTCTCCCTAGGGCTGAAATGTATTACTTTCAACCCGCTCTTCAGGCAAGTATGAGTCCGAGTATGAGTAATGAAAAATATATTTATTAATCGACAGAAGGCAGTTTAATAACACAAGTGCAAGAAAATCAAGTTCAAACTAGCGTGAGGCGAAGACACGGCAATGCCATGGATGGCAGTGGGTGCAGCGGCATCTCACGGCACTGCCTCGTCGGGGAAGGGGATGCAGAGGGACGGGAGAGGGGAGGTAAGAATTAGAAGATATTAGTGTGAGCGATATTAATTGTATGACTGCCCCGGTGGCTCAGTTGGTAGTGAACCTGCCTTCTGCGCTTGGGGGCGTGGGTTCGATTCCCACCTAGGGCAAACATTCATGTGATGAACATTTGTGTTTGTTCTATGTCTGGGTGTATCTCTATCTATTTAAGTATGTAATTAAAAAATATATATAAATCAGTCTCTGGCAGCCATATTACAAGCTTTGCTAAGTTTGGGGTCAGATGACCATGTGTGCAAAAATGTCCCGAATATTTTTATTTATTTATGATTATAGTTTTAAAATCGTGCTTCAGGGCTAGAATACCGGGAGCCGCGATCTTGGTTTTTAGGGTTCCGTACCCATAGTGTTAAAAACCGGTCCCTATTACTGAGCCTACACTGTCTGTCTGTCTGTCCTACCTTTTAACGGCGGTATCTTTGGAACCGTAATAGATAGCCAGTTGAAATTTTCACAGAATATGTGATTTTACGGCGGTTTAACTAAGAAATAATAATAAAAAGTCGTAAAAACTGCCTTAAAAACCAACTAAAAATGGCCCCCGGCTCGCTGCCGCCGTGGTGATCGCCTGAGTTCGGCTTTGATCGTCGATTATGCTGCGATCTCTATCACTCTCTCGCACAAGACGATCTACACATCTCGCTCATACACTTCGTAGTGACAACAGCCGTCTAAGATAAAATAATTAATATTGTTTTAATAAAAGATGCAGTAATTACGCGTGAAATGAAACATTTTTCTTGTCTCTCACAGAGTGTGTGTAGTTTGTGCAGTTTATAAAGACTCAGGAAGGCATTTTATTATAATTATCTTTGCTAAAACACTTAATTATCTGCGATGTGTTGCCGGACACTTGTAGTGCGTGACTGAGAGACGGCTGTAACGAGTATGATACAGTGCCTTGCATTCGTCTAGTCAATATGGTGGCGGGCACAACCTATCTACAGGTTAAAATATCTTAGTCGTCAAGGTGCTCCTTCCACAACTCCTAACCTATTTTTTTATTGCAAAATAGGCTTTCGCGTGGCCGCCAACTCGCCTGATGACCTCTCATTGTTGTGATCGAATTCTGCTGTATTTGTTTTGCAGACGGCAGTTCTTCATCGGACACTGAATCTGATATTTCAACGGTGGCCACAGAAGATGTCCCCGATAAAGACCTCTACAGGCTCAGTGGAAAACTATGCGTCGCCAACTTAGCCAGGTAATTCTTTATACAGGGTTGATGGCCAATACACAGAATATATAAAGTACAAGTGCAGAAGATTCACTCCGCAAAAGCATTTAAATAAGTAGCGACTCTTACTACCACACAATAAAGTCCAATTCAGGACGTGCGAGCGCTGGCTACCTACAGCTATATTAACCTAGAAGTTGCCTCTCTGTCTATCGCGTAACTCTTGTCGCGTTATCTCTGTCTATCGCGCGGCAGCGGGCACGGCAAGTCCGACAAGACGACTACTTGTAGCTTCATACCTAAAGTGCGGAGTGCGCCAGGCCTGGCCAAACGTATATCTATTCTAAATAGAAATAAAAACCTTTCGTTTTTTTTTTAATTTTTGTACTACACATTCATTTATATGCCCAAGTTCACATGCCTGCTAATGGCAAAATATAAAAAACTTATAAACTACCCAAGATCAGTGTAAACCCTATATTGTGCTCAATCGTAGACCGCATCATCGCTTAACATCAGGCGAGATGGCGGTCAAACGCAACCCTATCAATACATTAAAAATATAAGCCATGTCCTATTAAAGATTAAATTACAGGACACACAGAGATTTGACATCTTATATCTCGGGGTGACGAGCGCAGTGCATTGCCATCCAGGGTTTTGAACTGTTGAAGTTCAAAATTCTGAGTGGCGTTGTGCTGTTATGGGCAAGCGTGAAGAGCCATCAGGCGAGCGACTTCGCTCGTCTCGTCACAGTATCATAAAAAAAAAAAGTATGTATTTTTCTTTAGATGCCGTCCCCGCGTGCTGCAAGCTCGTTCCAAGATGTATCTATGGAATGTCCTGACAGTGGCTGTGTTTTATACCTTGCCAGTCATACAGCTGGTCGTCACTTACCAGAGGGTCAGTATTATTGTACCAGGACATTTATAATAAAAAAATTGATAGATCATCATCATCAGCCAGAAAACATCCACTGCTAAACATAGGTCTCCCCCTGTAACCTCCACAATGAACGACATCCTGCCATTTGCATCCACTGGATGCCCGCGACTCTCACTATGTCGTCGGTCCATCTAGTGGGAGGCCTACCTACGCTGGGTCTTGCGGTTCGTGGTCGCCACTCAAGAAACTTTCCTCGCCATCGGTTATCGGTTTTTCGGGCGATATCGTCTGCCACTTTAAGCTGCAAATTTTAATAGCTATGTCGATGACTCTTGTTCTTTGGCGAATATCTACGTTCCGAATTCTATCGAGCATAGCTCTCTCCATTGCCCGTTGTGTGACTCTTGAGTTTTTCCAATTTATATCGAAACAAAGCTATTTTACCAAAACCAACCGTATATTTATACATTTAGGGCTCAATTCTCTAATGTCTGTTCGATTTGCACAACATCGTCAAAACTCGTGAACCGTCGATGAGCAAGCGAGACGGCGATTATGTCTGAATCGCAAGTGGGAACTTCCCTCTCGAGAGAAAGAGACAATTGTCTCTTTCTTTTATTGACTACCATTTTCTACGCGTTGTGACTTCTATGTATAATTTTTCGAAGCCTAGAAACACCCAAAACGACAAAAACAAACAATATGATATGTACTTTCAGATGCTGAACCAATCCGGGAACCAAGATCTGTGCTATTTCAACTTCCTCTGCGCTCATCCGCTCATGGTGCTGTCTGACTTCAACCACGTATACTCCAACCTGGGATATGTGCTACTCGGGTTCCTGTTCCTCTGCAGGGTCTGGAGACGGCATAATGAACATAGGAGCAAGTCGGAACCAGAGGTTAATATTAATCTTCCACCTTAATAGGCTTTGATAATATGTAGTTTGGATCTGTACCCTTAGTACAAGATTTGATAGTTTTCGAAAACTTTTTTCGTTATCGTATTGTTCCATACATTTTAGCAAAGTGCCTCTAGCGGAAACGCGGATGAACTAAAATCGGTAGTAATCGACAGTATAGATTGCTTCACTCAAATACGAAAAAAGGTTTCTAATAGCTTTCAGCCCAGCAATGTATGGAACAAAACGAAAACGAAAAAAGTTTTCGAAAACTATCAAATCTTGTACTAAGGGTACTGCCTTTAAACTCAAGCTTGTGCTGAAAAAAGTCTGCCAAAAACTGAAGGGAGCGAGGTAAACACGTATTGCACATACTGACATATTCTAACTAGTTCTACAAACGCAATATTGAGCGCACACAACTGCAAATGATGTGATCAAATGGACGACCAAGGGGGGGTGTAAATGCCAGAGGGGAAACGGTAGGTATAACGCTTCCATTTTTTTATAGGTTTTTATAGGTCTCAAACTGCGTCATCTAATTCTAATTTAAAATGGGGGTGATAAGACCTGTACTGCATTGCCATTTGCATTTGCCCCTGACAGCCTTTTTTTTTCTTCTTTGGGTACCATATCCTAGCGGATGTTGGCGACCACCACACGAAACTCTTCTCTGTTCTGTACCAGTCTAAAAAGACTGGCAGCGTCTTTGATATTGGTCCAGCTCTAAAGATTGTCACTCCATGTTATTATCCTTCTCCCTGTTCCCCGTTTTCCTTCCAATTACCCTTCCATGATGTTTTTATATGCTACACTTCTCGTGTCTATAAATGTGACCAAAATATTTTTTTTGTTGACGGGGGGAAATCTTCAAAAGATTCCAAGCTGCATTGGGGTGTAGCCGGGCTATGTGAGATTGCACCCACTAAAACCCCTTCGGTGGTCGGCTCTTGTGCTAGACGGAGGGCACCGGGATCTCCATAGGAACGCACCGGTATTCCTAGCACTCTGCTGAAGCAACACTCCCTGGAAACGTTTCTTTCATTTATACTGCGTGCGCCAATCCACGCCGTTGTCTTCCCTGGGCTTGCTGAATGGGAGGTCAGAGCCCCAGATGCCCTGCCAGCCTACATAACCTGCACCATCTGGGCTAGCATGGTTTGAATTTGACATTTGTATATATTTTTTAATGTATATGTATAGGTTTGCCTTTGACCGCCAACTTGCCTGATCTACGATGGAGCACGCTTGCCTTGCCGATTCACTCTTGACTTGAAGAGACCCAGGTTGTAATGTATAGGGAACACCGAGGCAGGGAGCGCATTCCATTCCTGTGCAGTTCGTATTAAGAAGGAATTTTGGAAGCGCTGTGTACGGACTTTACCAAAGTTCACGACGTAACGATGGAATGACCGCCTCGATGATCTATGGCGGGAATTGGATGACGGGATCAGCCTGAACAGCCCTTGTTCACGTAGTTGTGTTCTTCAAATGGTGGATACATTAGATACCATATTTGAGAAAAGAATATGTTTTCTTTGTTGACAGAAGGAGCTAGGCATCCCGCAGCATTTCGGGCTCCTGTACGCGATGGGCGTAGCCCTAGTAAGCGAGGGGGCGCTTTCGGCGGCCTACCATGTCTGTCCAAACAGCATGAACTTTCAATTTGGTCAGTCTCCTAATTAATTAAAAGTTTAATTGAAAACGGGAAAAAATTGACAGGAGTTAAACACTGTTTTAAACTATCACGGTTGTTCACTAAAGTTATATGATTATTTACGGGATATTCACCGTGGTAAGGTTGTGGAAGGAGCTCCCGATATTTCGGCGCAGTTACATGCACCATGTTCACGGGAAGACTGAAGAATGCGGGTGGTTGGTGAAAAAGTTCAAAGTTAAGGTACAGACAAAACGATCTACCCTCTTTCTTAGTCTTTTGCTACGGTTATCACTGGAACTCGAACTCGAACCTAAGTCTCGACAAAACACACTCACTGTATCACTGCGTATAGTATTTTGAACACATTTTGAACGCGGACTTTTATTTTTAAGGCAACCTAATACTGGATTCCATGCACTAGCGAGTTGAAAACCATCACCTCGATTGAAATTCTGGCATTTCGAGATTTCAATAGTTTCCTTTACCAGCCTTGGTATGTAGTGGCGCTCGGTGGACAGGATTTCGGGAGCTCCTTCCACAACCTTACCACGGTAAATATCCCGTAAATAATCATATAACTTTAATTGACAGGAGTTATTAGTAACTAGCTGTACCCGCGACTTCGTCCGCGTTTTCTTCAGAAAAAATAGTCTATGATACATACCATTGCCTCGCAAAATTTTATCGAGATCGGTTAAGCAATTTAGCCGTGATTATGTAGCAAACAGACAGACAGATTTGCTTTCGCATTTACAATATTAGTGTGATTTCTAGTAAAATTATTAATTTCTAGTGGAATTATTAGTAAGTTCTGATTAGTAATTTTTAAGCTTTCGCGATTTGAACACATGTTTATCGGGACTTATCGCGCAATCACAGTAATATCATGTATGTGAAAGTTTGGATGGATGTATGGATGGATGTTTGTTACTCAATAACGCAGAAACGGCTGGATGGATTTGGATGAACATTGGAATATACATTGCTTATGTCCTGGATGAATACATAGGCTACTTTTCATTATCATCATCACCGATTTTCATCACCACGCGGATGAAACCACGGGGCGCAGCTAGATCATATATGTGAAAGTTTTAGTCCTATGACTGATGTGTTTTTTTTAGATACGTCGTTCATGTACGTGACGTCAGTGCTGTGCATGGTGAAGATCTACCAGTGCCGTCACCCGGACATCAATGCTCGTGCGCACGCCACCTTCGCAGTACTGGCGCTTATTATATTCATTGGTAAGATCATTGTTAAAAAAAATACCACAATATTTAACAAACAAAAAAAACCGCCTATTATTACCACATATTTTTACAGCCCCTTGTTTTCAAACATTTTTACCGGCCCTTGTAATCATAAAAAAATTTACACACATTTTTTACGATCCTCTTTTTACCACACATTTTTGCCACCTTCTTCTTACCACACATTTTGTACGACTACCTCTTCTTACCACACATTTTGTACGACCCTCTTTTTACCACCTTCTTACCACACATTTTGTACGACCCTCTTTTTAACACCATCTTACCATAGATTTTGTACGACCCTGTTTTTACCACTCATTTTTACCACCTTCATCTTACCACACATTTTGTACGATCCTCTTTTTCCCACACATTTTAACCACCTTCTTACCATACATTTTGTACGACCCTCTTTTGACCACCTTCATCTTACCATAAATTATGTACGATCATCTTTTTACTACACATTTTTACCACCTTCATCTTACCACACATTTTGTACGACGTTCTTTTTACCACACATATTTACCACCTACTTACCACACATTTTGTACGACCCTGTTTTTACCACCTTCATCTTACCATAGATTTTGTACGACACTGTTTTTACCACCTTCATCTTACCACACATTTTGTAAGACGTTCTTTTTACCACACATTTTTACCACCTTCATCTTACCATAGATTTTGTACGACCCTGTTTTTACCACTCATTTTTACCACCTTCATCTTACCACACATTTTGTATGACCTTTTTTACCACAAATTTTTAAGACCGTCTTTTAACCACACTTTTTTACCACCTTCATCTTACCACACATTTTTACCACCTTCATCGTATCACTCATTTTTACTTCTTTTTACCACTTTCATCTTACCACACGTTATGTACGACCGTCTTTTTTTCACACATTTATACCACCTTCTTTTTACCACCCTCTTTAAGTTATCGCCAGCGATTGACCAAAGGGTTATCAAGAAAATACATAAAAGATGTCCTCACTCGAGGGCGCACTTCACACGACATACCCTACTCTCAACACATCTGCTTATCTTCTTAATATATATAATTCTTCTGTACGTGTGTCTGTCACTTAACTCCTCCTAAACGGCTGGACCGATTTGGCTGCCAGAGACTTATATACGTACATATATATTTTTAAATACATACTTAAATAGATATTAACACCCAGACATAGAACAAACACAAATGTTCATCACACAAATGTTAGTCCTAGATGGGAATCGAAACTACGCCCTCAAGCACTGAAGTTAGGTTCACTACCAACTGAGCCACCGGGGCAGTCAAACTAATCACAGATAAAATCAGAGCTCAAAAAAAACCTTTTTGTGCTCATTGAATGGTATCATGTGTTACATACATGAAAAATGTTCCTGGACAGTCAAAATATTGTTGTATTTCCAGGTCTGGTGGGGGTTTTGAACGCCAATTTTTACTTCTGGATAATTTTCACCGCGCTACATCTCTTCACCTGCCTGGTGATGACCTTCCAGATCTACTATCTAGGAAGATTCCGTTTGGGTGAGTTTCTTGAAAATCCCTAACAACAAGAAAATATAGTACATTGTTATCCTAGGGGTGAAAGTAACTTATTTAAGCCTGAGACGGGGTTTGGCTAATAGTTCGAGGGACTAAATAAGTCCTTAACCCAGAGGTAAACACTGCTTTTCATTACGAATACAAGGAAACTAAAAATAAAAACATGAACTGACACTGACAAATGCATGAGAAGTGCGGGACCATAATCCTTCTAAGGAGAAAAAAAAAGTTTTTTTTATTACAGACATGGTCATCTAACCCCAAACTAAGCAAAGCTTGTAATATAGCAGCCAGAGACTGATATACATACATATATATATTTTTTAATACATACTTAAATAGATCTTAACACCTAGACATAGAACAAACACAAATGTTTGTCCTAGGTGGGAATCGAACCCACGCCCCCAAGCGCAGAAAGCAGGTACGCTACCAACTGAGCCAACGGGGCTGTCAAAGTTGGAACATGGTTCAATACAAATGTGAAAATAGATCATTTTTTTTAATAACTTGAATGTCTGTCACTTGTCAACTGTCACTGTCAGTTGAAAGTGATTCTCCCTAGGGCTGAAATGTATTACTTTCAACCCGCTCCTCAGGCAACTTCAGACCTACTTTCCAAGTATGAGTAATGAAAATAGATATTAACACCCAGACATAGAACAAACACAAATGTTCATCACACAAATGTTTGCCCTAGGTGGGAATCGATCCCACGCCCCCAAGCGTAGAAGGCTACACTACCAACTAAGCTAACGGGGCTGTCTATATCACAGAAAAGAGAAGGAAATAGAACTGAAATGAGAAGGAAACTCTGTCGCCAGGTATTGGGACAGATATAAATAAATAAATAAATATCTGGGACATTATTGCACACATGGTCATCTGACCCCAAACTAAGCAAAGCTTGTAATATGGCTGCCAGAGACTGATATACATACATATATCTTTTCAAATAGATACTTAAATAGATATTAACACCCAGACATAGAACAAACACAAATGTTCATCACACAAATGTTTGTCCTAGATGGGAATCGAACCCACGCCCCCAAGCACAGAAAGTAGGATCACTACCAACTGAGCCACCGAGGCAGTCATATGTGATTGAACATTCTTATTTATGTCAACGCGTCGACCTCCGCGTCACAGTTGCTAACACAGTTGCTTTGGGTTTATATGGGTGCAAGTGGCTACAACAAATTACTTACAAAAATGCCTTGACAGCCGTTCTAATTTAAAAAATTGTTTTTATTCTCTGTGGTCTATATATAACATGGTATGGTGAAATCAGGCCTTATTATAATAACTAATTGTATTATATCTGTTTGACAGATGTAGGCACAGTGTACCGTGCGTTCCGCGAACTGGTCACCCGTCCTATAGCGGCCATCACACCTACATACGTGGGCCGCTGCGTTCTACTTCTGATAGCCAACCTGGCCAACTGGGCCATGGCTGCTTACGGGTCAGTATTTTTTTTCCATGGCCATTGATACACAGTCCTTCAGTCGTAATATTAAACAAGTTTATTTTTACATAGTATTCATCATTCATTTCGGAGAGTGTGCATCGGATCTGCATGATCTAATTCCCTCCTGCCCATTTTTCTATCGGACTGCCAGAGCGGGCGCGAAAAATCGACACCGCTTCATGGTTGATATTCCGAAAACCCGTACGAAGCGGTTTGATTCCACTTTTATTGTGCGAACTGCTAGTCTGTGGAATGCGGTAATGGAATGGGTGTTCCCCGATGGTTACAATCTGGGTTTCTTCAAATCTTGAGTGAATCGGTTTCTCCTGGGCAAGCGTGCTCCATCGTAGACCGCATCGCGCTTAACATCAGGTGAGTTGGTCAAACGCAAGCCTATTACCGAACAAAAAAAAATCATCACCAATCTCTATTTGATCAAAATTCTGAACCGTTATTAATTATTATTTTTTACCTAAATTTAAAATGCAATATTTCTGTTTCTAACCGACTTCCATAAAGGAGGAGGTTCTCAATTCGACAGTTTTTTTTAAATGTTTGTTACCTCAGAACTTTGGACTGGGTAAACCGATTTTGATGATTGTTTTTTTATTTGAAAGCTGGTGCTTCTCATGTGGTCCCTTTTCAATTTGGTCCAGTTCTGTCATTTTTATGAAGACGATTTTTTTATTGATAGCTGCGTACCGCGGTTTCACCCGTCTGGTGATGAAAATTGGTGATGATGATAAAAAGTAGCCTATGTGTTAATCCAGGACATAAGCCATGTATATTCCAAATTTCATCCAAATCCATCCAGCCGTTTCTGCGTGATTGAGTAACAAACATCCATCCATTCTACCTTCTTTATGAATCCTCTCCATCCTAAGGTTGCCTGGAAGTGATCGCTGTTAGCGATAAGGCCGCCGATTGTTGCACTAGTTTTAAGCTGTTTTATCGTGTCTTGTGAATGTAATTTGTATATAGTGTGAACAATAAAGAGTTTATCTATCTATCTATCTATCCAAAGACTTTCTATAACTAGACATTTAATGCAGGGCGAACATGTTCAGACACTTCATCAGTTGACCACTACTGATATAAAAAACACGCCCACTGATTCCACTGAATCACGTCATTTCCGACCAATACCGTAGGTACGCCATCACTATGCTTTGTTTACATTTTGAACTGACGTTGAATGGGCCAATTAGCATTTAGTAACCCCTCACCCCGCCCCTCAGGTATTTGACTGAATTGTTTCCATTGAAAATAATCGTAACTACAAGTCTGGGCTACGTAGTAGCTATACCTAGTCTGTGTATCTATCAATCATCCATCCATTCATCCATCCAAACTTTCACATATATTTGATAAGTGTGATTATTATATTATTAAATTTAATATGCCCTTATGTGTTAACTTGTATTAATTGTATTATATAATCTTAACTTTAGTTTGTAGGTGAATAACTCTGAAATATAAATATATAAATTTACATTCAATAAATAAATAAATAATAGGTAATAACTAACTAAAATGACGAAGTGTACAAAAAAAATGTTTTATAAACGGGTAGGCCTAATTCCCAAGATACAGGTGTATTCCACACCTAGTTTGGGCATTAATGCGATGTACGAGTGTAAATGTACCAATTTCTGTTTTTTTTTTTTTTTAATTTATATATTCTTATGTTTTATAACTTGTATGTGCAATGAAACATGTGTGTTGTTGCAGGGTGAGCCAACACAGTCGGGACTTCGCCTCGCACCTGCTACTGGTTCTGATGAGCAACCTCTTCCTCTACACACTATTCTACATCGTGATGAAGCTACTTCACAGGGAGTCCATCCGATGGTACAGGCAAGTACATCACATAACCCCTACAGCACATAATATATATACAAGTACAGAAGATTCACTCCGCAAAATCATTTAAATAAGTAGCGACTCTTGCTACTACACAATAAAGTGCAATTCAGGACGTGCGAGCGTTAACTACCTACAACTTTTAGTGGTAGGACTCTTTTGCAGGGGTCCGCCTGGGGAAGTACCACGCCTTTGCCAGTTATTTAACCGCCAAGCAGTAGTGTGCAAACACTACTGTGTTCCGGATTGAAGTGCAATGTTTCCAGCGAAATTACAGGGCACACAGAGATTTGACATCTTATATCTCGGGGTGACGAGCGCAGTGCATTGCCATTCAGGGTTTTGAACTGTTGAAGTTCAAAATTCTGAGTGGCGTTGAGGTGTTATGGGCAAGCGTGAAGAGCCATCAGGCGAGCGACTTCGCACGTCTCGTCACCCAGTATCATAAAAAATACTATATTAACCTAGAAGTTTCCTCTCTGTCTATCGCGTAACTCTTGTCGCGTTATCTCTGTCTATCGCGCGGCAGCGGGCACGGCAAGTCCGACAAGACGACTCCTTGTAGCTTCATACCTAAAGTGCGGAGTGCGCCAGGCCAGTCTATAGTGCGACTAATTACAGGCAAATTCCGTAACGGCAGGTTATTCAAGTGGTGCGGGTCTGAGCGTGGTGCGCGCAAATTTTAGCGAACTTTTTACGTTTTTAATTTCAATAAAAAACGAACGAACAAATCAATATAATATAAATCAATTAAGTATGTATACTATCCAAAGAGAACATGGTTGAATACAATTACCTATCAGTACATGCGATATCCAGGCTGTTACGAGCTTTCATCACACTAATATCATATATGTGAAAGTTTGGATGGATGGATGGATGTTTGTTACTCAATAACGCAGAAACGGCTGGATGGATTTGGATGAAATTTTGAATATACATTGCTTATGTCCTGGATTAACACATAGGCTACTTTTCATCATGACCTATTTTCATCACCACGCGGGTGAAACCGCGGGGCGCAGCTATTTAGAGCATAAAACGGGAAAAAATCTTAAATTCTATTAAATCGACTGTTTCGTTTTTTTTTATCGAGTAAAGTTTATACTATCGTGATTTGAACTACGGTTTTATCTCAAACAGTCATCATCCATCAGCAGCCAGAAGACGTCCTCTGCTAAAGATAAGCCTCCCCTTTAACTCCACACTGAACGACATCCTGCCATCTGCATCCACTGGATGCCCGTGACTCTCACGATGTCGTCGGTCCATCTAGTGGGAGGCCTACCTACGCTGCGTCTTCCGGTTCGTGGTCTCCACTCAAGAACCTTTCTTCTCTTCGGTCATCAGTTCTCCGAGCGATGTGACCTGCCCATTGCCACTTCAACTTGCAAATTTAAATATGTCGATGACTCTGGTTCTTTGGCGAATATCCACGTTCCGGAGTTTATCGCGCAAAGAAACTCCGAGCATAGCTCTCTCCATTGCCCGTTGTGTGAGTTTTTCCAAAAGGCCAACAGTTAAGGACCACGTCTCAGTACCATATGTCATCACTGGCAACACACATTGGTTAAAGACCCTTGTCTTTAGGCACTGTGGTATCTTGGACGAGAAGATTTCACGCAATTTCCCGAAGTTTCTCTGAGTTTTTCCTGGCATGTATACTGGGTGATAATTTATGGTTATTTGGTTTCCAGCTGGGTGTACATAGCACTGACGTACTCTGTCTGGTTCGGCTCGAGCTACTTCTACCTCGACCAGAGCACCAACTGGGCGGTGAGTAGTCACACTCTTCATTTTGAAGTCGGTTAACAAGGTAGAGTCACTAATACGGCACTTCAGTGTATCGGCACATTCAATAGTCCGGCAATAGTGTGGGTTCCGTACCCGAGGGGTAAAACGGGACACTTTTACTAAGACTCCGCTGTCCGTCTGTCTGTCCGTCTGTCACCAGGCTGTATCTCACGAACCGTGATAGTTAGACAGTTGAAATTTTCACAGATGATTATATGATGATATTTCTGTTGCTGCTATAACAACCTATATTAAAAAACATATTGAAAAAAATATTTAAGGGGGCTCCCATGCAGCAAACGTGATTTTTTTTGCTCGATATTGACAATGATTGCAACATGACAAATGTTCACAGAATATTGAGTTATATTATTCACTTTAAAAATAAATAATTAAATTAAAATAAAACAAATATTTAAGGCGGGAAAATAAAACAAATATTTATTATTTTCCATACAACATGATTTTTTTGCCGTTTTTATAGATAATGGTACGGAACCCTTCGGGCACGAGTTTGACTCGCACTTGGCCGGTTTTTTAACCTGTTTTGTTCCCTTATTGTTATTCTTTATAGATTGGTCCCATAGAATTTCATTAAAATCGTTTCTGTAATTTAGTTTAAAAAAAAAAGTATGTATATATATCAGTCTCTGGCAGCCATATTACAAGCTTTGCTTTGGGGTCAGATGACCACGTGTGTAAAAATGTCCCATTTTTTTTTATGACTAAAAAGTATGTCATCCAAATAAACGTATTCACAAATTTTTAAGCATCGAGATACAATACCTATAGAATCTCCAAGTGAAAACAGACAAAAACGTCCGAGCGTCGTTGTACATACCTAGACATCAATTATATAGTTCACAATGACACATTTACTTCAATTTAGACGTTATATTCCTTGCATAGTGTTCAACGTCGCTTGTCCGCTGTCATCGTAGCACTGGCATCGCGCGGCGTTGTAGTCTGATCGCGGTTGCTTTACAACTAACCAAAAAGTCTGCTCAATTCGTAGCGTGCGCCGAGTTTTAGTTTGGACATTTTTTGGCACGATTGTGATTATATAGGTAATAATGTCGATTCTGATGTACCATTCTCTAATCTAAACTAAATTTGACAGCTCTAAAATTGTCACCATCCTTTTCTGACGCATTGAAATGAAAAGAAACGCCGATAATTTTAGTCCTGTCAAATTAGTTTAGTTTAGAGAATGGTACAACAGAATTGACCCCATCTCGATGTTTTGAATTGATTATTATTATATTATACTAATTTATTTCAGTTGACTCCTGCGCAGTCCCGTCAGAGCAACAGGGTGTGTTCTCTTCTACAACTGTACGACTATCACGACGTATGGCATTTCCTATCTTCCACTGCTATGTTTTTTTCGTTTAACATGTACCTAACAATAGACGATAACTTGAGCAATGTACCGAGGAGCAATATTATGGTGTTTTGAGGAGTTCTACATATGTTTCTGCAATTACACTCTTAAATCGTAAGTGATACAGTCTTAAATTGTAAGTGATATACACAATTGATTTTGAGCGTGTAGGAAATGATTTTGAGATATATCTGATAGGTTTCAGCAATACACTATTTTTTTCTTAAATCTTAAGTGATATACACACTTGATTTTGAGCGTGTAAGAAATGATTTTGAGTTATATCTGATAGGTTTCAGCAATACACTATTTCTTTCTTAATCCTTAATCTTAAGTGATATACACACTTGATTTTGAGCGTGTAGGAAATGATTTTGAGATATTTCTGATAGGTTTCAGCAATACACTATTTCTTTCTTAAATTGTAAGTGATACAGTCTTAAATCGTAAGTGATACATTCTTGATTTTAAGCGTGTAGGAAATGATTTTGAGTTATATCTGATAGGTTTCAGAAATACACTATTTCTTTCTTAAATTGTAAGTGATACAGTCTTAAATCGTAAGTAATACACTCTAAATTTTGAGCGTGTAGGAAATGATTTTGAGATATATCTGATAGGTTTCAGCAATACACTATTACTTTCTTAAATCTTAAGTGATACAGTTTTAAATCGTAAGTGATACACTCTTGATTTTGAGCGTGTAGAAAATTATTTTGAGATATATCCGACCGGTTTTATCAGTACACTATTTCTTTCCTAAATCGTAAGTGATACAGTCTTAAATCGTATGTGATACAGTCTTGATTTGGAACGTTTAGAAAACATAGAATAGATTACACTGTAATCAATCACATACAATTAAAAATCAGTGTAATCATTACACCAATGCATTCTTAAATCGTAAGTGATTCATCTTTATTTGGGGGCATTAGAAAACGATTTTCATGTATACCTGATAGATTTCAACAATGCATTATTGAATCGTAAGTATAAGATCCTTGATTTGAGGGCATAGAAAATGATGTAGAAAATATATGATAGGTTTTCGCAGTAAACTTTTAACACTCTTAAATCGTAAGTGATACACTCTTGATTTGGAGTGTGTATAAGAGATATATCTGAAAGGTTACAGCAATATTATTTAGATTTTTAACTCGTAAGTGATACACTTTTGATCTAGAAGCGTAGAAAACTTTTTTAAGGCTATAATATCTGATAGATACAATACAGTTTTTACACAGATGTCTAGAAAAGGGACTATCCATAAAATAAGTCACAAGAATTTTAGGACTTTTTTACTCCTCCCCCCGTCCTTGTCACAGGTTGTCACATTTTCAGAACTTCTCCCCCTGATGTGACGTCGCATATTTTTCAAATGTATGCATGTACTTAAAAATAATCAAAAGAAAACAGTTTTATTTTTTCCTATTTTTATTATATAATCTTTAGTAAAATCAACGCCGCTCTAGAAGTGAACTGTTGTTGCCTGAGAGATAATCTCATAGCGCGAATGCTAAATTATTAGTAAATATAGATCAATTTTGTAAATTTTTAAAGATTTTTATTCACATATAAATTTCGTTATGGTTTTTGAATTTTTACATGTGACGTCACAAAGCTTTTGTTTGACCCCCCCTGCCCCTTGTCACACTATGTCACATTCCGGTGATACTCTCCCCCCCATTACGTGTGACGGAATTTATGGAAGACCCAATCAACGATTATGATGTAATATCATATAGAATTATGCAATCTCAACTACTTTAAATTGCAAGTGATGTTGAGGACAATTATAATTTAAAGTGCCTAAAAATAATTATTAATGGTTGTATTTTTTATTTTATTTAGCAACATTTTTTTTTTTTGTGAATCCCATTTTTTAAACGACTTCTAAAAAGGAGGAGGTTCTATGTTCGTCTGTATGTTTTTTTTTGTATGTTCATCGATATTTTCTAATGACTTTTTTACCAGTAACTTTTTTTTTTAAATCTTTATTTTGTAAGGGACTTTGAGCTAGGAATACATCATCATCTTTCAGCCATAGGACGTCCACTGCTGGACATAGGCCTCCCCCATCAATGTCCAAAAGGGACCGGTTGGAAGCGGCCTGCATCCAGCGTTTTCCTGCGGTCTCTTTTAGATCGTCTGTCCATCTTGTGGGTGGACGTCCTACGCTGCGCTTACAGGTCCGTGGTCTCCATTCGAGTACCTTTCGGCCCCATCGGCCATCTGTTCTGCGTGCTATGTGCCCTGCCCACTGCTAACATGCTAATCTTTATTTACGTAGTTAATTTATTGTATAAATATATAGTATTTTTTATTTTTATAAATCTTTTTGTATTTTTTTTTTTTACTGTAAGATAAAGTAACCGTTAAGCGCAAATTGTAATTTTTTTTTTTTTTGTATTTTTTTTTTTTATGTTAGACTGATGAAGTTAAAATTATGCTCATAAATTGCATTGCCAAGTGTTTTTTGTGACTAAATTTTTAGGGATTAGAAGAAAGTGTAATTGACTTTCGATTAGCCAAAATAGTCTGTTTCTTTTTAACCGACTTCAAAAAAGGAGGATGGTTCTATGTTCCACTGTATTTTTTTTATGTATGTTCACCGATTTCTCGGCCAACTGTTGATCGATTTTAAAAAAATCGGTAGGGTATACTTCCAATTTGGTCCCATTGTCACCAGTCAGGATCAGATGATGGGATCCCAGGGAAATCGAGGGCAACCCTCAAATTTTAGAGGCACCTACGTTTTTTCATATATTTTTGAAGTCTGAAGCATATTTAAATTATTACATTGTCATCGGTTCTTGATAAGTGTGCAAAATTTCAATTTAATTCGACGTTTTGAGGTTGAAAATCAAGTTCAAAGATTCCGTTAAATACATAGCAAGCTAATAAAAGCGTGTTAAAAAGAAACAGACAGATCGTCAAGCGTTGTGTTTTTACTAAAATTGGACAAAGACGTTTTGATCTCATTTGCATTAATGTTGTAAGAGATCAATATAATTATATATTCAGAGCTTTTGGTAATCCGTTAGATCCTCTTAAGGGCGGCCTTGTTTTTCGGAATTAACGAAAAAAGAAATGCCGTTCCATAAAATCATTCACTACCGACAAAATGTATGGATACAGTGGCGGATTTACACATTTGCCGCCAGTAGGCTATTAAAATTTTGCCGCCCCTACCAACATCAATTATTCATTAGTAAAAAATAAACAATGAAATCGAAACTATGATTTGTGCACTATCGTCCTAATTAAACCACCTTTTTTGAAACTAGGGGATCGATGTGTAAGTTATTAGATTATTTTTAAAACCCAAACGATTGCACAAAAGTAGTTTTAGGGTAATTACCTAATAGGTATATAAATAATGAATTAAATTCTGTAAAACATAAAAAAAAAAAAAAAAAAAAAAAAAACCGCCTCTAAAATTTGCCGCCCTAGGCTCTAGCCTACTCAGCCTGCTGGTAAATCCGGCACCGTATGGAACAGCAGATTTTTACGTTGATCAACGTTTGTTTGTTTTGATGTACTGAAGCCAGTGAGATGTAATATAATATACATTATAAGCGAACAACGCTGCTTTAAAAACTAACTAAAAGTGACAACCGACTCGCCGCCGCCGTGGTGATCGGCTGAATTCGGCTTTGGTCGTCCATTATGCTGCGATCTCTATCACTCTCTCAGACAAGACGATCTACACATCTCGCTCATACACTTCGTAGTGACAACAGCCGCCTAAGATAAAACAATTTATATTATTTTTCTGTTTTAATAAAAAATACAGTACTTACGCGTGAAATGAAACATTTTTCTTGTCTCTCACAGAGCGTGTGTAGTTTGTGCAGTTTACAAACACACAGGAAGGCATTTTATTACAATTATTTTTACTAAAACACATAATTAGCTGCGATGTGTTACCGGACACTCGGAGTGCGTGACTGAGAGACGGCTGTAACGAGTATGATACAGTGCCTTGCATTCGTCTAGTCAATATGGTGGCGAGCACAACCTATCTACAGGTAAAAATATCTTAGACTGAGGCCGCCTTTAAGAGGAACAGATTACCAGTTACCCTGTATATATATGTATAGTTATTATTACTAATATTTAAGGTGGTCGCCGAAACTAGAATCTTAATCATGTTTGTTCTAATAGTTTCACACAGTCAAAGACAACGTGAACTGTAAGGGTTTTACTTAAAAACGTTACTCAAGTTGATCTATGTTTTAAAATGCTCTGTCAACTTCTCGCTGACGGCAATCGTCACACGCGAAAACAAGACGGAGCATATTTAAGCGTATGTCAACTTGAGTAACGTTTTTAAGAAAGGCCCTTAAAGCAAAACGAAATCTTGAAAAACATTGCTTAAAAATCTTTTATTTACTAACCGACTTCAAAAAAGGACGGTTCTATGTTCCGCTGTTTTTTTTTATATACTTATGTTCTTCGATTCTCCGCCAACAATAGACCGATTTCAAAAAAAATCTTTTGTTCGGTAGGTATACTTCCAATTTGGTCCCATTGTAACCAAGTCAAGATCTAATGATGAGATAACAGTAGACCTATTAAAAAAAAAACATTTTGTTCAGTAGCGTATACTTCCAATTTGGTCCCATTATCACCAAGTCAGCATCTGATGATGGAATCTCAAGGAAATCCAGGGCAACTCTCAAATAGTATATGCACTTCTTACGTTTTTCATATATGTATTTTTAAAGTTGGTTCTTAATGTGATCTATTTCTTGTCTTGTTTGCTTTTTCTTCAAATGTCTTTATTATACCGCTTACCATCAGACGCACCACTGATGGTAAGCGGTATAATCACAGTATTTGTGTATGCCGCTCTTTTTAAAAAACACACCATGATTTTGTGAAACTGGTATCGTATATCTATAAAAAAATCGAAAAAGTTTTTAAATGTTGCTAGGAGCCTTACGCCCAACTCTAAACGCGGGCCCGAATAGGTGCAGTTTGCAATATCACGCGAACCTTAACGCGCCGAGATACGGTTCGCGTGATTTTGCAAACTGCAACTATTCGGGCCCGCTTTTAGAGTTGGGCGTAAGGACCCAGGACAGCAACTAAGAGTTAATTTGGTTCTAGATTTAATAAATATTTTAAAATATGAAATCTAAAATTTGGGTGCTATAAATACTATTATTTAAAATTATAATGGTAAGGGTGCGTTTCCACGGAGGTGGAGACGAGATGAGCGGAGCGGCAAATCCACGTTCCGAATCACGCCAATAGCGCTAATGAGAACCAATACGGCATATAAAATAATTCTAAATTTATAAAACCGACTTCATAAAAATGTCAGAACTGGACCAAATTGAAATGGGACCACACGGGAAGCACCAGCTTTCAAATAAAAAAAGAATCATCTGAATCGGTTCACCCAGTCTAAAGCTCTGAGGTAACAAACATAATTAAAGAAACCATAATCATGTTGTGTACCTAAGTATACATATTTAAGAATATGGATTAGTTCAAAATTGTGCAAGTCATCTAAGTACTAATTTTAAATTGTTTTGACCATATTTTGTTTTGTGTTCCAATAAACTAAATAAATAAATAAATAAATAAAACAGTCGAATTCATAAGTTCCGCCTATTTGGAAGTCTGTTAAAAATCGTCTTGATCGTTGGCGCTCTTGGCGTGATTTGGAACGCGCCCTTAGATTGTAATTCCAAGCATAGCTTGTTTTGTTGGCATCACTGAATTTGAATATTAAAATTAAATGTATTAAAAATCAGTATATCACGTTAAAATAATTCTCGCGCTTTAAAAAACTAAAAAACACGCTTTAAAATCGCTAATCCTGAAGACCCTGGGGCCTTACCCCTAGCTCTAAAAGTTGACCCGCATAGGTGTTATTTGTCTAAACGGTACCATCAACTACGATAAGCAGTAGTTATTTGATAGCCGCCTAGCTTTGCTATTTTCACACACACACGCATAGTAAAACGAATTTTCGTTCATTCAAGTTAGACGCTTTTAAACGATGCAGGTTAAATGAGTTGGTTAATTTTAGGTACCTATCAGGTACCTACTAAAAGTTGGCTCGCAAAAGTGAAGCTAGGGGTAAGGCCCCTGGTAAGGATAATGGGACAAACTATTTAAATTATTGTATTGTCATCGGTCCTTGATAAGTGTGCAAAGTTTCAAATCAATCAGATGTTTTGAAAGGGGTGAAAATCACGTTTAAATATTCCATTACATAGATACATACCAAGCTAATAATAGCGTGTTAAAAATAACGCATATTTGAATTGTAAATAGAAGGTTATATACAGGCTAATTCTCCAAAAAGTTCATATTGAAACATTCATTATTATGACTTTTATAGGAGCAAAACATTACTGGGGTCTTACGCCCAACTCTAAACGCGGACCGAATAGGTGCAGTTTGCAAAATCATGCGAACAGTGCCGTAAATAGGGCTGTGCTAGCGGCGCCCAGGCACAGGGCGCAGACACTGGAGGGGCGCAGAAATGACTACACCAGTACCCTTAGTACAAGATTTGACAGTTTTCGAAAACTTTTTTCGTTTCCGTATTGTCCCATACATTTTAGTAAAGCGCCTCTAGCGGAAACGCGGATGAACTAAAATCGGTAGTAATCGGCAGTATAGGTTGCTTCACTCAAATACGAAAAATAGTTTCGAATAGCTTTCAGCCCAGCAATGTATGCATCAAAACGAAAACGAAAAAAGTTTTCGAAAACTATCAAATCTTGTACTAAGGGTACTGGACCAAGTTTTGTTTTCAAGGGCGCAGTTATAGAAGCTCGCACAGGGCGCATAAAAGGCTAGTTACGGCACTGCATGCGAACCTTAACGCGCCGAGATACGGTTTGCGGTCGCGTGTTTTTGCCAACTGCACCTAATCGGGCCCACGTTTTAAGCGTAAGGCCCCGAAATTGTGAGAAAAATTGCCGTTTTGTTCCATAAAGTTGTCAATTTAAAAACCCCTGTACACTTAGTACAAGATTTGATAGTTTTCGAAAACTTTTTTCGTTTTCGTTTTGATGCATACATTGCTGGGCTGAAAGCTATTCTAAACCTTTTTTCGTATTTGAGTGAAGCAACCTATACTGCCGATTACTACAGATTTTAGTTCCTCCGCGTTTCCGCTGGAGGCGCTTTACTAAAATGTATGGAACAATACGAAAACGAAAAAAGTTTTCGATAACTGTCAAATCTTGTTCTAAGGGTTATATATAATTTCTTTTCTTTTCTGTACGAATATATTTAGCAGATTTTCTTGCACATAAACACTTTTTTACAATACAATATGATAAGATCTTCTGTCGTAAGCTACAAGTATTCTGAAATTATTCCATTACAGATTTTTATTGTAGACATAGAATTGCTAGTCTGTGAATAAAGCTTGATTTTTATTACAATGTGTTTATTTTAAATCTTTTCCCACTAGAAATTGCGAAGTGGCGTCCCCATCACAGAAAAAAAAAATTTTGTTTAAATTGGAACGGCTGTCAAGGCTTTATTGCCAGAAATCTGTTGTAGCCACTTACACCCATATAAACCCATAGCAACTGTGACGCGGAGTTTGACGCGTTGACATAAATAAGAATGTTCACATATCTGTCACAATAACTGGCGACAGGGTTTCCTTCTCATTTCCGTTCTATTTACTTCTCTTTTCTGTGGTCCCCAACATATCTTCATATAATTGTCAAATTGTAGTCTTCCAGAAACTGATGGTAACGGTCAATGACAACGGTCCGCGTTTCGCCTATGCAAGGATGCTCTATAGCTTAGACGCGCCAAAAAGCAACATAATCTAATCTAGGACCTCCTTGCATCACGTCGGCCATGTTTGTATATCTGTCAAGCAGTACATTTAGCTGTCAAAAACAATACACATGGGGCCCTTATTCCGCGCCACGATAGAGCGCGTTTGGCCCGTGCAAAATAAAGGCCCATTGAAAGACGCGCTATTTTGTGCAACCAACGTGCTGCACATTGCGTGACCTTGTTTACAATATCCACAGAAAAAATAATTGTTTTGTTTAAAAAAGGATTTTTTTAAAGAAATTTGTTGTATCCAGTAAATCCAGTTGCAATCGTATAAACAAAACATCAGTCGTCCGAAATCAGCAACTGTGACGTGGACGTCAGACGCGTTGATCTAAATAAGAATGTTCAATCAAAGTTCTGTCATAATGCCTGGCGACAGATTTCCCTTCTCATTTCCGTTCTATTTACTTCTCTTTTCTGTGACAATATATACAATAGAGATAGAGAATCTTGACTCATCACCGCTCTGCTGTTTTTGCGGGTCGGTGGAGGATGTACATCATGTGTTGTCGGAATGTGCGCGGTACGAGGTCCAGCGGAGAGCATTGTCGCACTATGGTAGCAATGTAGGTTATTGCACCAGTGTCTTGGCTTCACCTGGCTCCAGGGAGGCCAAGATGCTGATGCAAATGTATCATATATTTGTAGATTATAAGTGCCCGTGTGGGAATTGTTAGAGTTTGTGTGATATATGTGTTTACTGTTACTTTACGGGGTGGCATGGTCATTTTATGACAAAACCCCATTTTTTAATAATAAAGATTTAAAAAAAAAGAATCATGACTCTATGAGCAAGGAAGGATACATAATTTTTGTCTATGCAATGAGTAAAGAAACTATAAAACCTCCATGCGTCAAACAAAATAGGACAGATGGCGCATCTGTGGAATGAATGTACCTATAATTATATGGTTTAGCCACCCCCGAAGTCCAAGAAGTATAGATGGCGCTATCTTAAACTTGCACTTTAATGTAGCACTGCTACTCTCCAATAGATGGCGCGAATAGTATGAAACATTGAAATACAACTTGTTGAAGTAACTCTAAGCGAGCTAGACCTCTAACTCAAAAGACGATGCATGCTGTACCAAAATATTAATTCATAACTTCATTTATTCATGTAGTTATTTTAATACCTATAGAGTTACAATCTCTAAGTGAAAACGGTCAAAAAACGTCCGAGCGTCGTTGTACTGGACATCAATTACACAATCAAGTTCACAATGCCACATTTACTTCAATTTAGACGTTATGTCACTTACATACTGTTTAACGTCGCTTGTCCATGTCGGCATCGTAGCAACTACAACTTACATCTAGCGGTTGCCTTACAACTAACCGAAAAGTCGGCGCAATGCGTAGCGTGCGCCGAGTTTTGATTCGGACATTTTTTTGGCACGATTGTGACCCTATAGGTATTGTATCTGGATGATAATAATATTACAGTTAAAATCTTTGAAATCGAATTGAATCAAATAGTTTTTTTTCGTGTCAAATAATTATAATTTTACAGCTGTAGTCATTTTTGAATTTTGACAGATGTCATGCCCTGGGTCTCAATGGTCTCATAAACACTAGACAGTGTCCCCACCAATTTTGCAATGGCTTCCTCACTCTGGAAATAATCATTGGTTTTTTTCTTGTCATGTTTTCCTTTAGCGGAAACCTGAGGAGGTAGTCTGTAAAACAGCCACTGAACCAAAAATTTCGCCTGTGGCAATTACGTGCACGCCACACGCGCTATTAGCTAGCTAGGTTATCATCGCATGACAAAAACCCTTACCATTTCAAATCACCAACCGGTTTTTCATCCATTAAAAACTGTCACAGCCCATTTGAATAAAATTAAGTCTAAAGCATGAAATCACAAATCGCCAAAATAGTAATTCATGATATGAAACGATAAAATATGGCCATAATTATGACAAAACAAAGTCTGCGCGACTAAATAGCGCGACGAATCGTTGAATAGAGGGCGCCACGTGCGAGCTAATTCCCGCCAAAATGTGTGTCAACTCATCTGCAGTCAGTTGTCATTATTTATAGCATCTTTTTTTTTGTTTTGACTTTAGACTTCTTGTCTATTTAGCCAGTGTCATTTCAAACTTTAGAGTACTCACAGTGAGAGTACTTGATAGTTTTAAGTTAGAAGATCCAAACAAGTCATAGTCAAAGGCAAGATAAGTAAGTGACGGTCAAGTTCAAGCGGGCTCGAATTAGCGCTGCAACAGCGTAATTCGGAAAATCAACGTCGTCAATCGTGAACGTGAACCGTAACGCGCTGTCATACGGTTCTCATCTCATCTCAACACCTAAACAGAATATATAAGTAGTAAGGCCCCTGAGGGTAACAAATTACAGGAGGAATACAGTTTCATTCAAAGTACGTTTCATGTTTGGCGGGAAATTCAAATTTCAAACAGTTTTTTGTCCTTGTAGCTAGGCCGGCTAATTATTGTGAAATGACATACTGTTTGCGAAAATTGTTGGTTGTTCTTTACATTATCATGTACAGCTATTAATCAGTTACTCACCATATTACTTACATTTGTCAATAAACTGATGGAAACAGCAAACATTTGTTTATTGACAAATGTATGTAATAGTGTGCATTACAGATAAATAACTTTAAGTGAGTTTGTAAAGAATAATAATCAATTTTCGCAAACATTATGATCGTTTACAATAGTTACCCGGCCTAGCTACAAGAACAGAAAAATATATTTGAAATTTGATTTTCCCGCCAAAGTGAAACGTTTCACCATAAGTAGAAATACTACAGCAAGATACCTACCGTAAATGTAATACTAAAGTCAAAGTACTTAATTTTAATAAATTGAATTTATGTAGATATTGATACCCAAATTCCAAACTCAGGGGCTAATTTAATACTGTTTTGACAGCCACCCTTTTCAACCCCAATCTACAACGCGTCACCAACTTTATTTGAAGAGTTAATTCGGCGCCACAATCGCGGTTTCTGAACAAAACTGACAGCATCCCGCAGACAATTTTAGTTACCATATATTGCCGGCTGTAAAGATAGGTCGGTAGGTCTAAATACGCATATCAATAGGGATCGGTGTAGCTTGTGATTTTTTTTCGTCTGGCAACTTTATTTTTTTATTTTATTTTAGTAACTTCCCTCATAGTCAAAGATCCGGCTGCAGAATTAGTGCCGTCAGCGAGTTTTTGCTTAAAACAAAATTTTAACGCATATTTATGATTAGGAGAATATATATCAACCAGCAGGCACGGACCGTGGAAAATTGTCTTTCCACCGTTTTTATCCACGCGTAGACGCGACAGAGCTAGAATATAGATACGTTTGTCTCTTTCTAGCGGGATAAAAACGGTGGAAAGACAATCTGTCCACGGCCCGTGCTAGGCCTGCAGGGTGCCAATCAAAATGTGACCGTTAGTATTTTTAACTAAATTATTGTCAATTAATTTATGGGAAATTAAATTTTAAATTTCATTCACTTGGTTTTTAAATAAAATATAGTCCACTTCACTTCGCGGCTCTAGTATTTCGTAAATATATTATATAATTTCTATGGAATTCGCTGCGAATTTTACGTATCGAATACGCGTATTTCACTCAATGCAAATAACAAAATTTATCAATATAAAAAAATCGACTTCATAAAAATGTCAGAACTGGACCAAATTGCAATGGAACCACACGGGAAGCACCAGCTTTCAAATAAAAAAGAATCATCAAAATCGGTTCACCCAGTCGAAAATTCTGAGGTAACAAACATAAAAAATACAGTTGAATTGAAAACCTCCTCCGTTTTGGAAGTCGGTTAAAAAGGACGACAAGGTCGTCTGCAGCGTAAGTTCGACTAAAGGCATCTAGCATGATTTAGGCTTGATACGTTCGCATCCACCACGCCACCATTGTTTCCTCCCTTGTTTGTCCGATCTGAAAATATATCTGTTAGCTTGTAAGGTATAGTTATATTTAAAACATATCTATCAGCTTGTAAGGTATAATTATATTTAAAACAAATCTATTAGCTTGTAAGGTATAGCTATATTTAAAACATATATATTAGCTTGTAAGGTATAGTTATATTTAAAACATATCCATCAGCTTGTAAGGTATAGTTATATTTAAAACATATCTATCGGCTTGTAAGGTATAGTTATATTTAAAACATATCTACCAGCTTGTAAGGTATAGTTATACTTAAAACATATCTATCAGCTTGTAAGGTATAGTTATATTCAAAACATATCTACCAGCTTGTAAGGTATAGTTATACTTAAAACATATCTATCAGCTTGTAAGGTATAGTTATATTTAAAACATATCTATCAGCTTGTAAGGTATAGTTATATTTAAAACATATCTATCAGCTTGTAAGGTATAGTTATATTTAAAATATATGTATTAGCTTGTAAGGTATAGTTATATTTAAAACATATCTATTAGCTTGTAAGGTATAGCTATATTTAAAACTTTGCTTAGTTTGGGGTCAGATGACCGTGTGTGCAAAAATGTCCCAGAAAAAAAAACATATCCATCAGCTTGTAAGGTATAGTTATATTTAAAACCCGATCATATTTAAACGATTATTATTAGAGTTCG
Source organism: Agriopis leucophaearia (assembly GCA_949125355.1). NCBI lineage: Eukaryota > Metazoa > Arthropoda > Insecta > Lepidoptera > Geometridae > Agriopis > Agriopis leucophaearia. Next base: position 6,341,592 of record OX421291.1, on the reverse strand, counting down.
GAGCAAGTCCATTAATTTTCACATTAAACCAAACGAAATAAAATTCATATACCCAACCAAATAATACATTTACAAACCACTTTTCGAAAAAAAAAAACTAAACTTTAAAACATTAGCATAGAGTATAAAATACTTCCCACGAATTTATTGTACTTGCAACACTTTGGAAGGGAAATAGGGACCAATAACAAAACAGGGGAGTGGCTAATTTGAAATTGGAACACTTTTTTCTTTCGCTCGGTTCTTTTCTTTTCGGTCAGTCTTGCGTCTGACGTTTGGAGCTTATGACGTTTATTTAGTACTTATCCGGTCTTTTATGGCTACACAAGCTGCTTTCGCGGCTTTGCCCTCAATCTTCCACTTTTTCCACAGAAAACGTTTCGTACATCAATCCTGTCGATAAACACTACTTCATTGCCAAATTTCATCAAGATCGGTTGAGCCGTTTAAGCGGAGTTCTCAGACTCTACAAGAACTAATAAGCATGTATTTGTATGTATGTTTGTTTACTTCCTACGAAATCCTAAGTGCTACGAGTTTTGTAGGTGGTCTACGACGATTAACGTAGCTGCTACGAGTTGTAGGCGGCCTATGGCGTAGATCATCTAGATTGCTACGAGACTTTTATATATATTTGCAAGTTGAATTATATGATTTACTCGCGTGTTGTATTTTTTTCAAGATTAAATTCACATGTCTGCCTTCATGATGCACACTACTGCTTGCCAAATTTTATTACGATGTGTCAGCCATTCTGTCTTGAAAAAGTTTAACTTAGTTATTAAGGAATAACTTTCTTTTAAGTTTAAGTTATTTTAGGGTTCCGTACCCAGAGGGTGCAAATGGGACCCTATTACTAAGCCTACGCTATCTGCATGTCTGTCCGTCTCTCTGTCCTACCTTTAATGTATATTATCTTCCGAACCGTAATAGATAGCCAATTGAAATTTTCACAGAATATCTCATGTTACAGCGAATTAACTAAGAAATAATAAGAAAATCGAACAGTAAAAACTAAGAGGCACCCCCAACAATACTAACCTTTTATTTATTCGTATTTTTGTATTTGCTCTCGTTTAAAAACGATAATACGTACAAGCGTCAAACTTGGCATGATTATAGTACACACTCTAAAGTATAACAACAAATAATAATTACTGGCCAAGTGTGAGTCGGTGATTTCACCACCAAGTTAAACAACGTCGGGTGCAGCCATAGGACGTCCACTGCTAGACATAGGCCTCCCCCATCGATCTTCAAAAGGGCCAGTTGGAAGCGGCCTGCATCCAGCGTTTTCCTGCAGTCTCTTTTAGGTCGTCTGTCCATCTTGTGGGTGGACGTCCTACGCTGCGCTTACCGGTCCGTGATCTCCATTCGAGTACCTATCGGCCATTTGCTCTGCGTTATTATTATTATTTCCCTTTACTTATATACACTCTCGGGTCTAGCCTGGACATTTGGTAGGCATTCGTGGGTCCAAAGCCAACACGCTGCGCTCATACTAATAAACAGCATTACATATTTATTTACCTATATAGATAACACATTTTGACCGGAAAACTTCACGTTTCTTGTAGAATAGTGGGTAAACACGCGGGGTGCTGTTAATTTTTCATATTATATTATGTCATATTATATTTGATGGGGAAGAAAGGTTCTTGAAAGGAGACCACGAACCGGAAGACGCAGCGTAGGTAGGCCTCCCACTAGATGGACCGACGACATCGTGAGAGTCGCGGGCATCCAGTGGATGCAGATGGCAGGATGTCGTTCAGTGTGGAGGTTAAAGGGCGGCCTATGTTCAGCAGTGGACGTCTTATGGCTGATGGTGATGATATTATATTTAGAGTAAAACCATTTTTTTATTTTAGGGGTCATCGTCATCATCATTTCAGTCTATCATGTTCCTACTGCCGACTTCTCTCACACAGAGAGAGGATGGGCTCTAATCAACCATGCTGGCCCAGTGCATGTTGGTGAATAACATATGTCTTTGAACTTTTGAGGGTCTTAGACATATCGGTTTCGTAACGATGTCTTCCTTCACCATTTTCGAGCGATGAAATCTAAACTGCACATAATTTATTCAATAATACATAGGTCATCGATGCCTAAAGAAATATTTATTTTTAAAAAGGTCACCAGTGGCCCTAGTAAGAGCACTTGCGAAAAAGTATTCGTTCCGCAAACGATTGCAGTTTATGAAAAATTGAACACCGCCTCTATCGGACGTAAACGGAAACTGAATTTTTCATACTTTTGCTATCGTTTACGTAACGATAACTTTTTCGCAAGTTCTCGTACTTACCCCACTGTTATAAGTATAAAGAGACATATCAATGGTCTTATCGCTAAAAGCAATCTCATCACACTGATAAGAACCCAAAAGCCGCAGGGAGTCAATAAATTAAATATAAAACAAAAAATGCAGGACATACACCTTTTTTGTTCTAAACCTATGAATAATACACACACTCTCTCACTACAATCATCTTAGAACAATAAACATCTAAAACCACCTTTATTGTAACCTATTAAGAACTAAAATAGGGTAAACTTGATAAAATCTACGAAACTGTAAGGCGATATGATAACCAGTATAATTTGAGCTAGATTGGTGCGGAGTTAAACCCCTGTTGGAGATCTGAATAAGCTGGTATTGACTACAAAAGCTTACAAAAAGCCACCCCGCCGTTTGAAAACGCCCCTTTTAGTGGTAGTTACCACTCCCTTAGTCAGTCGATGTTCAACCACGTAAGAGTGTAGACGTGTTGAAATTTTTATTGTTGACAAGCATTTTCGAATTTCGAAAGCGAAAACCAGCTTTGATTTTTGTTTTATAATTTATTTTACTATTGCTTATTCGTGCGGTGAAGAATGACGTTAATTTTAGCAGATGCTATTGTTAATGTGATTTCATAAATATAATTATGAGCGTATAATGTACCCGACGGAACTAAAACATGGACTAAAGTTAAATCATTATAACAAATTGGACCACAACATTATGTTGAAAACTATACAAAAACTGTGTTACAAAAATACTCCATTTAACATGACGTCGCCATTTCTAGTCGACAATATCCTACACCAGCAGAAAACAGCCGAATTCCACAACCAATATTTAAACCAACAAATCGAAAACTACGTTTTACACCGCCAAAGTTACGAACAATCTCGCGAGAATTCCCCAGAAATGGACGAGACAAAAACCCTAGAAAACGACGACGAAAAACAAGATTCCATCGAAGATTCCAAAGTGGAAGACGAAGACTCCAAAAGCAGAGAAGATTTCGTCAAAAATGAGTACTTTAACAATGATTTTTATCAAAAAAACGATGAAAAAGAAGTCTTGAATATACCTAACCTAAATCGACGCTGTCAATCTTGCGGCGATTTCTCTTGCCCTCCATTTGCTTGTAAAAAATCAGGTATAAGACGATTAGAAGAGTTAGAAAAACGTTTCAATTTTAATCATTATCAAGAGAATTCGGACGAAGATGGTAAGGAGAGGTATAATACAGAAGAAATGGTGAGAAGCTGTGATGACTTTGAACCGAAGAAACCACTCTTAAAGTTTAGTGTCAGTGCTATCCTGGGAGATAGAGAAGACAGCGCTGTCAAAACCAATGTTGGTGAGTTATAACTATGTATTTTCATTTCTAGAACTCATTCATATTTTTTTACGAAATAACAAAAACTGGATTTAACAGTTTCGACCCCAAAAAGCTCAAATATTTACTCACTACCTTTTTTTTATGATACTAAGTGACGAGACGAGCGAAGTCGCTCGCGGCTCTTCACGCTTGCCCATAACAGCTCAACGCCACTCAGAATTTTGAACTTCAACAGTTCAAAACCCTGGATGGCAAAGCACTGCGCTCGTCACCTCGAGATATAAGATGTCAATCTCTGTGTGCCCTGTAATTTCGTTGGAAACATTGCCCTTCAATCCGGAACACAGTAGTGTTTGCACATTACTGCTTGGCGATTGAATAACTGGCAGAGGTGTGGTACTTCCCCAGGCGGACCCCTGCAAAAGGGTCCTACCACTATAATATCTATATAGGTTAAGTACTATATTGTCCATTTATCTAGGTCCTTTTGATGCCTTCTGATGCAGAACCGTCGATTCCAGATGCAGATTCATTTTTATTTAGGTTGTAGTGCTTAGGTGTTTTATTAACGACGGAAATATGTTTTGGACACAACTTTCCTGCCGGCCGCGGTGCCTAAGGCTGTACTGAAATGCTAAAGAACATTTTCATAGAAGCACATGATATTTTTTTCGGAAACGGCTTTATCGATTTTGACGTAAAATGATCCCCAGATCAGAAAAACGAGAGATTTGTTAAGGTATTGTGTGCGGACGCATCTGGATTAAATCAAGCTATATGCCTTTAGTCGAACTCACCCTGCAGACGACCTTGCCATCCTTTTTAACCGACTTCCAAAAAGGATGGTTCTCAATTCGACTGTTTTTTTAATATGTTTGTTACCTCAGAACTTTCGACTTGGTGAACCGATTTTGATGATTCTTTTTTTTATTTGAAAGCTGGTGCTCTCCGTGTGGCCCCATTCAAATTTGATCCAATTCTGTCATTTTATAAGGTCGTACTTTTTTTCAATATTAGAACTACACAATTGCTTAACTTTTATTAGTTAAAATACATATTTATTGTAATAATGACATAAGAAGTAAATAATAAACTACAGACTGACAGATCATTAGATCCTCTCCAGTGGCGTAGCTAGGTAACCAAAGGCCCTGGTGCAAAAAAATGGGGCCCTACTTAAACTGGGTTAGGATTTATCAAGTAAAAATATAAATAATTTAAAGGTACAAAGCTACTTTATCATCAGCTCTTTATTGTGTTCAAAGCTACTTACAACATGTATGTGGCAAAAAAATTGCAAGTTCAGTTTGAGGTTTGCTGATCAGGGCCCAAGGGCCCCCTGAGCTTGGGGGCCCCGGTGCACGGCAGCACCTAGCTTTCCGATAGCTACGCCGCTGATCCTCTCCCATCCACTGCAGTCAGACCCAGTGGTTATTTCACCAATCGCAGATCTTTAGAAGCATGTCAGTTTGTATGAGTACCCAGGGCCTTACTTAAAAACGTTACTCAAGCTGACATACTCTTAAATATGCTCCGTCTTGTTTTCGCGTGTGACGATTGCCGTCAGCGAGAAGTTGACAGAGCATTTTAAAACATAGATCAACTTGAGTAACGTTTTTAAGTAAGGCCCCCAGAATCTATCTCTATTATCTCTAGTGTCAATATATATTCTGGAAATAAGTAAATTTGTTAAAAGATTCCCAGTATATTTTAAAAAGGTATAGGTATGATATATCGCGCAGTACTAGGCCACAATTTAGGCATAAATTAGTCGAACCAAAATCCAACCTTGCAATACACAGCTCTGGCCATAATACAATGGCCGTAAAAATATTTAATTAATTGCCAAATTAATTAAAAGATATAGAAAAAGAAGTTAGTTATAGTTTCACAAATAAATTAAGACTTATTTTGTAATTCAAATGTTGATGGTTGATGCAACTCGTGACCAGAATGCTGGCCTCTACTTTGCTCAAAGAGTGAGCATTGCCATACAACGTGGTAATGGGGCCAGCATTTTGGGGACGATTCCCACTGGTAGCGGTTTAATAGATTAGTTTAGTAGTTAGGTATTAACATATTGTTTTTTTTTAAAATAATTTTTTACTATTGGAATGTTGTTTAAGTTATTGTAATAAATTATCTTATTAAGTACATAATGTTATTACAATCTAGAAGAATTTTTCAATGATCATTTCGACGAAATTTAAATATATCGTTCCGTTCCGCCTATTGCCATACCAAAATAGGGTCATATGTATTACTTTAATAAACATGTCCTTTAAGAAGTTTATGTACCTACATATCATCATAATCATCAGCCAGAAGACGTCCACTGCTGAACATAGACCTCCCCCTTTAACCTCCACACTGAACGACATCCTGCCATCTGCATCCACTGGATGCCCGCGACTCTCACGATGTCGTCGGTCCATCTAGTGGGAGGCATACCTACGCTGCGTCTTCCGGTTCGGGGTCTCCACTCAAGAACCTTTCTTCCCCATCGGTTAACAGTTCTTCGAGCGATGTGGCCTGCCCATTGCCACTTCAACTTACAGATTTTAATAGCTATGTCGGTGACTCTGGTTCTTTGGCGAATATCTACGTTTCGGATTTTATCGCGCAAAGAAACTCCGAGCATAGCTCTCTCCATTGCCCGTTGTGTGACTCTGAGTTTTTACAAAAGGCCAACAGTTAAGGACCACGTCTCAGTACCATATGTCATCACTGGCAACACACACTGGTCAAATACCTTTGTCTTCAGGCACTGTGGTATCTTGGACGAGAAGATGTCACGCAATTTCCCGAACGCTGCCCATCCGAGTTGGATTCTTCGGGCGACCTCTTTGCCTAAGTTGGACTTACCTAACTGAACAATCTGTCCAAGATAGGTGTAATGGTCAACAACTTCGAGAGTATCGTTCCCAACGATTACCGGTACGGGTACAACATGGACATTGGACATGACTTTTATATTGTCCATGTTCATTTTAAGACCCACCTGGTGGGAAAGGCTACTGAGGTCGCTGAGCATTGTATTAAGGTCCTCCAACGACTCTGCCATGATGACTATATCGTCGGCAAAACGAAGGTGAGTGATGTATTCGCCATTGATGTTGATGCCAAATCCGTTCCAGTCCAAGAGCTTGAAAACGTCCTCCAATGCGTTAGTGAACAGTTTCGGAGAAATAACGTCTCCCTGTCTCACGCCTTTCTGCAATTGGATTGGTTCCGTGCTCTCGTCCTGTAATCGGATCGACATGGTGGCGTTTCTATACAAACACTTCAGCACTTCGATATACCTATAGTCGATATGATAACGCTGGAGGAACTGCGACACTGCCCAGGTCTCGATTGAATCGAAGGCTTTTTCATAGTTTACAAACGCTAGACATAATGGCCGGTTATACTCCTCAGTCTTCTGTATAATCTGGCTGAGCGTATGTATGTGGTCTATGGTGCTCCAGCCTTTACGGAAACCGGCCTGGCTGGAATACATCGACCCTGCTTTCGAGACGATTCGTAATGACTCTTGAGAACAACTTGTACACATGGCTCAGGAGTGAGATGGGCCTATAATTCTTCAACAAGGTGTTATCACCTTTTTTGAAGAAGAGCACCACCACACTCCTATTCCATGCTTCAGGCGTTGTACCTTCGAGTATGACGGAATTAAATAACTTCTGGAGGACCAAAAGTATCGGTTTTTCACCCGCTCTCAGAAGTTACGTCGTGATTCCGTCATCACCCGGCGCCTTGTTGTTCTTAAGCTGTTTCAAAGCCATTCTAATCTCGTACAAGCTGATGTCTGGGATGTCCTCAGTGTAGTGTCGCGTCAGTTTAGCTCTCTTGTCCTGAGCTGCGCTGACAATAGGCTGTCGTGTTGAGGTGTACAACTGTCCGTAAAACCTCTCGAGCTCTCTCAGAATCTTCGGCTTTGATGAAATGATACTGCCACCCTCGGTCTTCAGCTTCGTCATTTGGCTTTTCCCAATAGACGAATTATTCGCGAACACTTTTGAGCCCTGGTTCCGCTCCATTGCGTCCCTAATACATCTTGTATTATAGGAACGCAGATCATGTCGCACCGATTTCGAGATTCGTCTATTAAGTTTGCCATATTCTGACATATCAGCTGAAGATTGCAGTCTCGTCTCAGCCGGCACCCGGTTCGATTCTCGGCCTGCACAAATTTAGTACTTAAATAAATTATATGCAGTTTCGATGACATCGCACATAAATGATGAAGGAAAACATTAGGAAGAAACCGGTATGTCCAAGAACCCCAAAAGTTCAAAGACATAATATTTCATTATTGACGAAGCCACATATACCTACAGCTAATCTACATTTTAATTGATTAAGCCCTTGTACAGCATAAATTTACTAAATTGTGAATTGATAATTTTATTATTTTTACTATACACACATCATCAGCCAATTAACGTCCACTGTTGGACAAGGCCTCCCTCATAGAGAGGGGTGTTGCCATAATCCCCACGCTTGGCAGGCGGCTTGGGAATCGCAGTACGTTCACCGTGTACTATTAGGACGCTGCTGCCCATCCTCAGGTGGTTCTGGTCGCAGTTTTAGGACATACCCGGGTCCACTATACACCGACACTGAATTTCTATAAAACTTGAAATTGTAAACCAGACGAGTCCATAAACGTAATCTTTATTGTTACTTTTTTTTCTTAACCTATACTATCCCACTTTTGGGAAAAGGTCACCCCCATTTCCTTCCATAAATCTCGGTCCTCCGCCACCTCTTGCCAACCTCTCCGGAATGAGTCAAGATCGTCACGCCAGCGTTTCCTGGGCCTTCCTTGACTGCGTCGTCCATCAGGCATCCTGGCCCATCGGTCGGAGTTCATACGCACCACATGTCCCGCCCAATCCCATTTCAATCTGGCAGCCTTTTGGCCGACTTCGAACACACCAATTATGGAGCGTAGTGTGCTATTGCGAACTCTGTCTATTCTTTTGATACCAATCAGGCTGCGCTTATAATACTTAGATTATAATACCTCGGACCTCGGATACCTCTCATAGACTGCCTCGGTGGCTCAGTTGGTAGTGATCCTACTTTCTGTGCTTGGGGGCGTGGGTTCGATTCCCATCTAGGACAAACATTTGTGTGATGAACATTTGTGTTTGTTCTATGTCTGGGTGTTAATATCTATTTAAGTATGTTTTTAAAATATATATGTATGTATATCAGTCTCTGGCAGCCATATTACAAGCTTTGCTTAGTTTGGGGTCAGATGACCATGTGTGCAATAATGTCCCAGTTTTTTATTTATTTTAATAATAGATTTTCTCTTATGACAATAAAGAATATCTTATCATTCACCAACATACAATGGGCCAGCCTGGTGGGTTAGGGCCCTTCCTCTCTGAGAGACACTGAGATACTCCGGGCTGGCAAAGCACCGTCAACACCGCTAGTGTTGCAGGTGTCCATAGGCAACGGTTTTGCTTACCATCAAGCGAACCGCATGCTTGTTGCCGCTCTTTTTATAAAAAATAGGCCTATCCTAGCAGTGGGAACGATAGGTTGATAATTATTAAAAAATAATAATGAAAATACTTAAATAATATTGTTACCTGGAAGATAGCGATAAGGCAGTAGTTTTTTTAATGATAATGTGTGACGAGACGAGATAAGTCGTTCGCCTGATGGCTCTTCACTCTTGCCCATAACAGCTCAACGCCACTCAGAATTTTGAACTTCAACAGTTCAAAACCCTGGATGGCAATGCACTGCACTCGTCACCCCGAGATATAAGAAGATGTCAAATCTCTGTGTGTCCTGTAATTTCGCTATGAGCTGTAAGTTTCAATGTACTTACTTGTTTTCCTTGTTCATGTAGGCTTTTCATAAAAAGTTATCTTATCTAATTATAACATAGAATTTAAAATATTTTGTCAGTATTTCCTAAATGTAGTATTAGCATCTCTTTCTAATTCGAATAAACACTTCAAAATTTAAATGCTTATTTCACAGAACTTTTTTTTTTATCCTATTTAATTCCGTGTTTGACTACCAACACGTTTTTTTTTATTTATTTTTTATGATATTGGGTGACGAGATGAGCGAAGTCGCTCGCCGGCTCTTCACGCTTGCCCATAACAGTTCAACGCCACTCAGAATTTTGAACTTCAACAGTTCAAAACCCTGGATGGCAATGCACTGTGCTCGTCACCCCGAGATATAAGATGTCAAATCTCTGTGTGCCCCGTAATTTCGTTGGAAACATTGTCCTTCAAACCGGAACACAGTAGTGTCTGCACACTACTGCTTGGCGGTTGAATAACTGGCAAAGGTGTGGTACTTCCCCAGGCGGACCCCTGCAAAAGAGTCCTACCACTACAGAAACGTCTGTTGGTAAGCGATGATGTGGTCGAAGATGAAGCACGCAGACTTAGAAGATATCTATTCACTCTCGCCTTGAAAAGGTCCAAATTATATATTTTAGGAAACAAGGAAGCCGGCAGGTTGTTCCAATCCTTGGCCGTACGGATGAGAAACGTAGAATCGAGACGTTTGGTACGTATCCAAAGAAAGTCCACAAAGTATGGGTGGTTGTAAGCTTAATACATATTAATTAATTTGTCATAGGCCTGTAAAGGAAAATGAATCTCCCGTCCAAAATAATTTTTTTTAGAACAATTATGAATTATGGATCAATTTATTGAGCTTTGTTAATGACGCTAATTGAACATAACCTGAAACAAAAAATTACTTAATCAAAAACAAAAAAATCTAAATTAATTTAGCTGGCTCGCGAAAACGAGACAGCGCAATTTTAAGCATACCTTAACTTAGTACCGTTTCTAAGTAAAGCTACTATTGTTTTTGTAAATCAATGAATGTATCCTATTTTCAACAACAACCTATTTTCATCTATCGCTATCCGTAATTGCTCGCTATCACAAAAAGAATATTATAACAGAAATATCAGCACATCAATAAAATAATACAGCGCCGAAATCGCACAGAAAAGGACATATTAATTTCGCTAAGACCCTCTCATACATCCCTCCCACTCGCACGAGTACACAGTGATATTGCTCTGTCTCCTTCCCGCCCCCGGGCTTAAGTGTCCGACCAGATGGTACACTTTTATTGAAAAACTCAGCCGCCATATTGCGACTCTCAGTAGATTAAGATGTAGCGAGAAAACTGCTATTGGACGCTAATATAGCAGTTATAGCTCGTTATAATAGCATGCTATATTAACAGTATTATATATTTACAGTTACGTTATCTTAAGGTGAAACGTTTCACTTTGGCGGGAAATTCAAATTTCAAACAGTTTTTTTGGCTCTTGTAGCTAGGCCGAGTAATTATTGTAAACGATCATGATGTTCGCGAAAATTGATTATTATTCTTTACAAACTCGCGTTAAGTTATTTATCTCCAATGCATATTATTACATACATTTGTGAATAAACAATTTTTGGCTGTTTCAAACGGTTTATTGCCAAATGTAAGTAATATGGTGAGTAACTGATTAATAGCTGTACATGATAATGTAAAGAACGACCAACAATTTTCGCGAACACTATGCCATTTCACAATAATTACCTGGCCTAGCTACAAGGACAAAAAAATTGTTTGAAATTTGATTCTCCCGCCAAAGTGAAACGTTTCAGCTTAAATAATTTATTACTGCATGCAACGGAAGCATTTATGCTCGAACGTGAAAATGTGAACTGAGTCCAGCATAGTTACGTAAAATGATCTGTGGCCTTAGTACGAGCACTTGCGAAAAAGTTATCGTTACGTAAACGATAGCAAAATGTACTATGAAAAATTTAACAGCGCCTCTATCGGACGATTTTTTTTATAGCGACTAAGCCCGCGTTTGACCACCAACTCGTCTGTTGGTAAGCGACGATGTGGTCGAAGATGAAGCACGCAGACTTAGAAGATACCTATTCACACTTCCCTTGAAAAGGCCCAGATTATATCTCTCAGGAAACAAGGAAGCCGGCAGGTTGTTCCAATCCTTGGCCGTACGGATTAGAAACATAGAATCGAAACGTTTGGTACGTATCCAAGGAAAGTCTACAATGTATGGGTGGTAATGGGACGTGAAAGGAAACTGGATTTTTCATACATTTGCTATCGTTTACGTAACGATAACTTTTTCGCAAATTCTCGTACTAAGGTCACAGTTGTACAGTACTTTTATCAGCGTTTTGTTGATAATCACGTAAAAATATAAATAAATATTTTAATGTAAGTATTTTTTACGTTATGGAAAACGTTACCAAACAACCAACATCGATAAAAAACATCATTTATCTACTATAAACCATTCAATAAGTGTCAAGAAAAATCTTTTTTTTTTTTTTTCTTTATATTCTGACATAACCTCTGTGTTATCGCCTCTTTTTTTGGAAAAACACAATTAAACAAATACAACTTTTTTTTAACCAAAACACTTTATAGTACCAACCGGCCAAGTGCGAGTCAGACTCGCGCACGAAAGGTTCCGTACCATTATCTATAAAACGGCAATAAACACGTTTGTTGAATGGGAAAATAAAATATTAAATATTAATTTTATTTTAATTATTTATTTTTAAAGTGAATAATATAACTAAATATGCTGTGAATATTTCTACACTAAAGACTCTCTACACAGATATCATTATCAATATTTATTTTTATTTATCTCGCCGTTTTCTTATGAAAAAAGCTGCTAGCACGAAATCTAACTTGGCAAAAATCTACATGAGAGCGAAATAAAATTATGCATATCGCCCCGAAAGCCCATATTAACATGTCATTGGCGCCATATTGAAATAATATTCCGATTTCAGACTGAACCCACTGTGGGAACTGCTTTACCAATATTCCTCTTTACTATCAAACGATTTTGGATCTTACGCCTATATTATTAGGTTCGTAACATTTTATTAACTAAAATAACGATTCGACCAAAACCAATATCGGTTTACGCTTACTTGATATTGTTTTAAACGATTTTGGACTCTACGAGCTTAGTGTTAAGTTACGGTTGGTTTGGTATTTTTTTTTTAGTGTAGAACATTTTCGATCAGTCCCAAATAGTCCCAATATGCCTTATTAAATTCTGTGATATATGATTTTGAATCGTAACGCGTTGACATAAAGTTGAAGGTGTTTTAGTAATTTGATAGTCGATATTTGAGATTTGTCGATTTTTTCTCGATGTCGTAAAATCGGAAAGATCACGACGGTATAAATCGTTATTCGTTTTGCGTTATTCTATTCGATTATCGTTATATTTTTATATCGGATTAGGGATGGGTGAGATGAGGTTGTTTTTTATGGTACAGGTGCGTGAGTTTTATTTTTATGTTGGTTTGAAAGAACAATAAGCATTTAGGTCATGTTAAATTGTTTGTCACAACGAATGCTTTGGGTTTTAGTATTGAAATTATATTTGTACGGAAGAAACAACTGCTGGTCTTCAAAAATCAATTTTAAATGATTTATTAATTTATCACGATTTTTTCTTCCGATGTGAGTCATGGTGGATGATTCAAAGCTAATGTGTTCATTTTATAATTAAAAATATGGTTAATTTATAATCATTGTGTTAGTATACGACTTCAGTCCAAATTGGATTGCAAAATTGCAATGTATTTTATTTAACTATAAGTATTTCCAAAAAAACGATTTTAGCGCCATCTCTTGACGACCTAGCTTTATAGCATCCACCATAAAAAAAGAACAAAATTATAGTTCGTTTAAAACACTAGATGGCGGCACTTTCTTTACTAGGCCTTTGAGTCATTGGTCTTGACCCGTGTATGGGAACTAAGGAATTATCTAGCGAGGTAATTTCCAAAAATACCACGACAATAATGGAAAAGCATGTTAATCGTCATATCGAGCTAGTTTGAAAATATATTTTGTGTGATGATAATGATTGATGTACTAGGTATTTTAAAAAGAAAACAAAATATAAATTGGAAGTGGGGTTGATAGTTAGTGGCGCTAGCTTTTCCCGCTACTCTCTTTGGGAAATCATTATGACATTTGACATTTCACAAACACCTTTTTTTTTAGCTTCGCGTTATTGACACAGTTGCCATGTATAAGTCGTTTAAGTTTTGTTTTAGAATGTAAAATACGTTATTTTAATTTACTTTGACATACTCAATGTAAACTTAACATTTATATCTGACTAATCTTATAAAAATGTATATTGAGTTGACTTGTATAATTTTCTAATAGCCATTTGTGTGCAATGTGATGATATATTTTTGAATGTTAAGTTTATTTCTCCTTAGGTTCTTAAATTTGTTTGCATGCCGAAATGTTGATTATGGCGCTCTTTTACTGTATTTTTTTCCATCTGTATCCTGTGTATATTATACGCAATAAACTAAATATGAATAAGTACATCTCGCACTTCACGATTTTAGCCGTGATTGTCTAGTTTTTTCGCATTTCTCAAATATATGATTACTTATACTTAGAGATATTTTGTCTTTACCTTACCATCTAAATGTATTTGACTGTATAGATATAGTTATAATGCCCTTACTATCAAAATGTGTAGTACATTACCGTTCCTATTTTGAAACAGTCACGACGGTTAACACGACCGCAGCGCGTTCTGAATTTAAACGAGCCAATGGGACCACGAGAGAGTTAACGTGAGGGTGCGAATATGGAATTTTGAGGTTAGAAAGTCGCCATTTTGGTATGCTTAAATTTTATGGTCCAGTTACGATTATTTTGGCAGCTTTTTATGATTATCTTTAATAAAAAAGTATTTTTGTAAGATCATAAAGGAGGCATTATGCGTGAAGCGGACAAGGAAAAAAATAAGTTTCCAACTAGGTAGGTACATAGTTATATTTTAGTATGTTTAAACCTGCAATAATTATGTACTCGACACAGATACAAAATATTATTAGAGTTGCAACCCTGATTTACAAAATATGGGTCCTTGAAGATTTGGGTAATCGAGGACTAAGTACTGTTTTCAACGCCATTATTCAGGTAAAAAAAAAGAAATAGCAAAATGAATGAAACAATTGTAGGATTTTATACTTCATTTTACTGACTTTTTTAACCTCTAAATTAAAATTAAATTATGCTCCCTTATTTCTCCCTTCCGTTATTTAAATTTCAACAAAAAAAAATAGTTGAAATCATATATACTTTTTACTTTCTTTGTTTTTTTTTTTTTACTTTTTATCATAGACTAATGGCTAGCCTTATCCTCAGAGTTGATGTCTGCTGAAACCCTCAGATATAAAAGTTGCTCTTACGACAAACAACCAACAACTAAGCGAGACAACTAACCGACGTTTAGCGTTTAGTTGTTAAAGTGAAACTCTTCACGTTTGGCAGGAAAATAAAATTTCAAACAATTTTTTGTCCTTGTAGCTAGGCCGAGTAATTATTGTGAAATGGCATAGTGTTCGCGAAAATTGTTAGTCGTTCTTTACATTATCATGTACAGCTATTAATCAGTCACTCACTATATTACTTACATTTGGCAATAAACCTTTTGAAACAGCATAAATTTGTTTATTGACAAATGTATGTAATAATGTGCATTGGAGATAAATAACTTTATGCGAGTTTGTAAAGAATAATAATCAATTTTCGCGAACATCATTATCGTTTACAATATTTACTCGGCCTAGCTACAAGAACAAAAAAAATGTTTGAAATTTGAAATTCTCGCCAAAGTGAAACGTTCACCTTACGGTTACCCATCCAAAGAATGACCACTTGGCAATTACGGTACCTATTTGTTATTTGCGATCGTGGTTATCAACAAAGCTATGATCGCCGCTATAATGGGGCATGACTTGAATTTGACCGTGACTGTAAGGCGATATATTTTACACTAACTTAAAAAATAATGAAATATATTATGTTGGTGAAATTTGAATTATACACAAGCCGTAAGACGTCAAAATAATCTGAGAAAGAAAAGGAGTATTTATATTCTCTTTGGAAAAGGAAACAGTTACAAACTTCATGGTTTTGACAAGTTTATATAGACATTTGAATTGTCAAAAATATTGATTTATACTAGGACGCTCCACAAAGTAACTTACAATCTAAGACCTCTTTGCGTTATGTCAGCCATGTTTGTATACCTGTCAAGCGGTACTTTAGCTTTCAAAAACAATAAACATTCCTAGTGAAAGACGCTATTTTGAGCAACCAAAGAGTCGCACATCACGTGATCTTGTTTCCCATCCAATACCACAGACAATCCTTAATGTTTTTATTTTCTGTTCCATGACATTCTATTCGACCTATAATATGTATGTAGTTTACCTTCGTGGTGTTAAAACAGGCAGTGCGCCGGCTGAAAACATAATAATGTCACATCCACCTCCCACCGCAGCGCAGTGCGTTCATTACGCGAATTCACGGTACAATGTTTCTCTATTTAAGTCATTAACTTTAATTTGTGCACGAGCAAAATTTAATTTGTGTAATTTAAGTTCTTTTGTTAAACTTTTCAATTTTAATAACATAAAAATTAGTTTTACTTGTTACCTGTTTGTCCATTATTACAAGGATAAAGTTATGCTTAACAAGGTTTTAGCTTGCGGTCTGGAGCGAAATACCTTAGGTAGGTCTATTGTTATTTAGTCAGTAAAATTGCCTTCTTATATCTTTATTATCATAAATATATATTTTAACTGAAAAAAGTTAAACAATTGTGCAGTTTTAACTTTTTAAAAAACCGCTTTACAAGGTTACGTCGTTGAATTTTTTTGAAGTTTAGTGTCAAATGTCGAATGATCTATCAAATTACTTTAGTGAGATATCATTTGGGCTTCCGTGTCGTTAAATTTTATTTATTTATTAGGAAAGCTTGATGAAATGTAGAAAAGATTGAGTCTCACCTTCCACATTAAAAAGCAGGTACAAAAATCTGTGACTGACCCGCCGCGATTCAATAAACCGTTCGTCCCCTCCGAATCAATTATTTTCACACTTCCGGCGTAAAAATTGGCGCGAATCGGCGCGACATCCGGTCCAATCGTTTAATCGTTTTCACATAACCTTTAGTAATAACAGTTAATTAAATAGCAGGTTGTAATAGCTGTTAATTAAATAGCGTTAAGGTATGCTATTGCGTTGATGTGATTATTTTTAGCATTTTTTTGGTTCTGTACCCGAAGAGTAAAAAGGTACCCTATTACTGAGCCTATTCTGTCCGTCCGTCCCTCCTACCTTTAAACGGCTGTATCTTTGGAACCGTAATAGATAGACAGTTGAAATTTTCACAATATATGTAATGTTACGGCGGATTAACAAAAAATAATAAAAAAGTTTATATAAAACAACAAACCCATACAACACACAACAACAACAATACAACAAACAACAAATTTTGTATTCATTAAATTTTTAGGGTTCCGTACCCAAAGGGTAAACCGGGACCCTATTACTAAGACTCCGCCGTCCGTCTGACACCAGGCTGTATCTCATGAACCGTGACAGTTAGACAGTTGAAATTTTCACAGATTATGTATTTCTGTTGCCACTATAACAAAAAATACTGATATTGTCAAATAAAAAAAGTTTTCATTGCAAGTTTTTTTTTTTTTGCTAAGCTGTACTATTTATTAAATCCTTAGTAGGTCCTTTTGTAAGGGCAATTTTGCCATCAACATCATGGGATGTGTTTAAATACGAGGTAATCCTGATTGATAACACTACTTAACTAACAGATAATAACAAAAGGAAAAACTAATGACTGATATTATTAGATTGTATGAAATTAAACACTGTTTTAAACTATCACGGTTATTCACTAAAGTTATATGATTATTTACGGGATATTTACCGTGGTAAGGTTGTGGAAGGAGCTCCCGATATTCTCCTGAAGAATGCGGGTGGTTGGTGAAAAAGTTCAAAGTTAGGTACAGACAAAACGATCTACCCTCTTTCTTAGTCTTTTGCTACGGTTATCACTGGAACTCGAACTCGAAGCCAAGTCTTGACAAAACACACTCACTGTATCACTGCGTATAGTATTTTGAACACATTTTGAACGCGGACTTTTATTTTTAAGGCAACCTAATACTGGATTCCACGTACTAGCGAGTTGAAAACCATCACCTCGATTGAAACACCTCCTTGCTCCTTCCACAACCTTACCACGGTAAGTATCCCGTAAATAATCATATAACTTTTGTATGAAATTAGCTAATGAAAAGATGACTTTAACCGTCATTACGATTTGATTATATTTACTTTTGGTTCGGATATACCTATTAGAGCGCTAACCCAAAATCCATGAGAAGGTAATATCTTATAATCTCAAAACACACAACTAAAAGCTTTTAAGTAAAATATCCCTCATAACAAGGTGAGTCAAGAGGGCTGAAAGTAAAGAGGGCCCTAAGTTATTAAGAGGCGTTGCACCGGAAAACTTCACCCTCAGCCCTTCGGTTAACGATTTAAAACGCGGGGGCGTTGTTTTAATTATTTTATATTATTAATTTCAAGGGGTGCCTCAAGATGGGGGCTAATTAACGTATGATTATGTAGATTTTGGCTGAATGCGTCAAAGGTGCTGAGCCAAGCTGAGCCAAGGTTTTTTTTTGATAATTGCACAGATATTTATTCTGTAGGTATCTAGTTAACCGACCTCTCCATGATGCTTTTTCTAGTTTTTTTTCGCCCATTAGGTAATAGGTATTAAGCAAGCTAATGGCGTTAAGGCCAAACCGCCTCGTTTTCCATATTTTACTGTCTTAAAATATACCCCAGTAAAGTAGTAGAGACTATAAAAGAGGCTCCTATCGAGTTTAGGAAATAACATGAAAATACCCGATTATACAAATCGGGTATAATGCGTATTTTCATGTTTCATGCATGCCTTTTAAGTTTTGTCGTTTGAAGAAAAAAACACAACTAGAACCTTATAGTACTTTTTATTGTTTTTCAAAGTATTCACCACATAGCTTTATACACTTTTCCATTCGCTCAAACCAGTTATTATAACATTTATTCCACTCTAAAGTGGGGGTGTTCAAAATGGCAGACTTGAAAGCGTCGACTGCTTCTTCACCGGACTGGAACTTTTGACCACGAAGACTTTTCTTAATTTTAGGAAATGTAAAAAAAAAAGGCTTAGGTCAGGACTGTATGTAGGATGGTCAAGAATTTCTACTTTTTCCTGCTTCAAATACTCAATCGTTTGACGAGCGCTGTGTGAGCTTGCGTTGTCGTGGTGCAGGATGATGCGTTGCTTTGAGTTAGATTTTCGAAGTTTGGCGATGACTTGTGGTAAACAAACTGTGGTATACCACTCTGCGTTAACCGTTCTACGATCTTCAAGTGCAATAGTCGCAACATGGCCGGTTTTTCCAACGAACGTGGCCACCAACTTCTTTGAAGTGCTTCGAGAACGAACAACTTTAGTCGGCTTTGGCTCGTCTTGAAAGATCCAGATTGCAGATTGTTGTTTGGAATCAGGATCATAGACATAGATCTAAGATTCGTCACCACTGATGATGTCGTAGACGTGATTTGACTCTCCTCGGTTGAACCTTTGCAGAGTTTTCTTACACCATCTGACGTGGGCCGCCTTGTGATCGTCGGAAAGCAGATGCGGTATCCAACGGCAAACTACCTCTCTCACACCAAGCGCTTCATGCAAGATCTTCTGAATGGTTGTCCCCGAGATGCCTAATAGAGCCTCTATCTCTCGATACGTCACATGACGATCTTCGAGAATTAGTTGTCTCACAGCAATGATGTTATCTCCAGTGAAGGCGAATTTTGGGCGTACTTCGCGAGATTTGTCACTAACACTAGTATGTCTTATCTATTATATCGTATATTAAAAGGCATGCCTCGTATTGTTTGCTACCTCGACATTCGACAGTCATGGACACTAAATAAATGTTTAATAATCTACCATTATTATACACTCATTATTATTTTCTTATTATACGTAGTGTAGGACGCCTTGAGACTCGTTGGAGTGACGATATACGTAAGACGGCTGGCAGTGGCTGGAAGATAACAGCCGAAGATCGGGCTGAGAGAGCCTTGGGAGAGGCCTATGTCCAGCAGTGGACTAGTATAGGCTGCAACTTCTATATCTTCGGTTTTCTGTGCAATTCGTTTGCAATTTTACTTTAAAAAATGTAATTATATTATGACACCAGTCAGCACAGAATAAGTAGTACTGACATGTTCAAACACTTGAGAGAACAAAACGCATTTAAACATTAAAAAACTGCACAATGGGTTTGCAATAAAAATTGGCTTAATATAATGCTGACTACCGTTTGTCTGTTGTTAGGGTTCCGTGAAAAGAATAAATTTTAACCATAATGATACGCACAACAGTTTTCTGCTCTAAAGTCTACCCTGATTGTGCCCCGTTGTTACCCTCGTGTTCTCACTCAAGAGAAACTGTCAGTTTGACATTTACTAAAAGTCATAGTCACACTCAAAGTTAAGCAAAGTAAGCCACGAACGAGTTTAATAAGTCATATCGTAGTCACTGGTGAAGACTACTAAGGGCTGTTATGGAGTTTTGGGAGAAAACACGAAATAGTGACATTAAAATCTATATTATATATAAGTAGTATTTAATCAATTATCTTTTCTTGGATAGGTTCTAATATACGTTTATGAACTTCCTATGAATTTAGTTTTTATATTTCTGTAAGTATATATTAACAGTTAAGAACGAAACAATTTTTTTTGGCGCCAAGGTGAAATTGTATTATTTTCCTAAACTTGTGTATTTTCGATTATTAATGTGAAATAACGTTGTATTATAATTTATTAGGTGTTCGTCTGTTCGTGAACCTGTTTGAGTGTAAGAAAGTGATATGTCGGGGTAAAACATGAATTTTCATATCCATTACTAAACTCCATGGTGATGGATGGGATAGTAACCTGGGGCCCGATTCTACTAAACCAATTGTTTTTGAATTGTTCATGAATTTTCTCAAAAATTGCCTTTTTGTCAGTTTTGGCATAGATAAAGTGTCAAAAGTGAAAAACAAAATTGTTTTGAAATTGATAATGAATTAAACACTGTTTTAAACTATCACGGTTGTTCACTAAAGTTAAATGATTATTTACGGATAATGATGATAATGAATTGCCTCAAAATGTATTTTTTTTACACTTTTTGTATAGATAAAGTGTAAAAAGTAAAAAAATTGAGGCAATTCATTAACAATTGAAAAACAATTGGTTTAGTAGAATCGGGGCCCTGATGGTATGATGCGATAATGAAACTTAAATTATTGTTTTACTCACTGATTTATAATGGGATATCGAAAAGAAAGGTAACAAAAACATGGTAGCTATTACATTCCGCACACACACACGAGGCAGAGAGAAAATAAAAAGTGGCAGTTCACTGTCAGCTTGACAGTAACTAGGTATAGTTTATCTAAAATAAAAAACATTCTAACACATAGGAGCCTGTAGTAAAGATTCCACTGCTTTACAGGGGCATATTATCTGGGGCATGGCCTTAATGACTTTAGTGTGCTCAGTAATGGGCAAAAACAAAAAAAAAACATAAACGCATTTAGAAACCTTCTCCGCGCGTCGTCGTGGGTACAAAATAAATAGTTTCTACGGAACCATCGACACCCAAATTTCATTCGTACTTGACAAAATATGATTTCCATGCGAGCGAAACGATAATCCTAAATATAATAAAATGTCTATGATAAGTATAGTTTTGATCCGACGGGCAGAGGGAAGTTGGTTCTATGATTTTTTTGCCGTCGAGTTTGTTTTGGGGCATTTTTTTTAAGTTTTATTTTCTCTGTCGCTTTATTTTATTGTTTGTTTGACAAACAATAACGCAAGAAAAATTTACCTTAAGTTATTACTTAAGGTAAATTTTCTTCTCAGAATTTTTTGTTGTTATTTATGTTAAAATTTAAGTACAGTTAATAATTCTCACAATTTAAAACACGAAACAACACATTTTAAAATTGCTAATCCTGAAAATCCTGGTAAGGATAATGGGACAAACTATTTAAATTATTGCATTTTCATCGGTCCTTGATAAGTATGCAAAGTTTCAAATCAATCCGTCGTTTTGAAAGGATTGAAAATCACGTTCAAAGATTCCGTTACATAGATACATAGCAAGCTAATAAAAGCGTGTTAAAAATAATTGACATTTCTAGGCTATGGCTCGTTGTCCTTTGATTAGTAAAGTAAATGCAAGCTATAGCTATCTGGAAATGATTTTTTCGAAGTTTTGTTGCTAGGCAATGTTTTAGTAAAATATGAAAACTACCCTAAAATATTTATGGTACTTTTTGAGACACAGACTAGGTATAGCTACTACGTAGCCCAGACTTGTAGTTACGATTATTTTCAATGGAAACAATTCAGTCAAATACCTGAGGGGCGGGGTGAGGGGTTACTAAATGCTAATTGGCCCATTCAACGTCAGTTCAAAATGTAAACAAAGCATAGTGATGGCGTACCTACGGTATTGATTGGAAATGACGTGAGGTTCAGTGGAATCAGTGGTCGTGTTTTTTATATCAGTAGTAATGTCAACTGATGAGGTGTCTGAATATGTTCGCCCTGCATTAAATGTCTAGTTATAGAAAGTCTTTGGTTTGAGAAAAGTACTTTACAAGCTTTGGTGACTTGCAACTGAGCTTTTGAGGACTTGGCGTTGCCTCGAGCATCATTTTCATGTTTGTCAAAAAATGCTTATATTGTGCCTATTGCTGCTGTGTTGTACTTTAAAGTAGTATGTAAAACATAGGTAGGTAATAACACAGAAAAGAGAAGTAAATAGAACGGTAATGAGAAGGAAACGCTGTCGCCGGGTATTGTGACAGATATGTGATTAAACATTCTTATTTATGTAAACGCGTCGAACTCCGCGTCACAGTTGCTAACACAGTTGCTATGGGTTTATATGGGTGCAAGGCTACAACAAACTTCTTACAAAAATGCCTTGACAGCTGTTCTAATATAAACAAAAAAAAAATTTTTCTTTTCTGTGGGTAACAAGTACCGACAAGATTAGTATCTAACAAAATCCCTTGTCTAAATTAATATGAGCGTTCCAAAACAAAACGCTTAGCAAAATGATTAATGATATTACAAAGGCTATGCAATATATTAGGGAGGCGTGCGTCTGACAGTCGGGGTAAGAAGTCGGAGGGTTTGGCGTATGTCACGAGTGACGACGGTTCATCGGTGGAGAAATGGATGAACAGTGCGATGCCAATAAAATGTTATAAGTCAGGCTAGATGTCAACGAAACGTCAGTAACTTCAAAAAGATGCATCATCGTTTTTATAATTTCAGCTTATCTTTTTCTCACTGCTGGGACACAGACCTTCTCTCACAGAGAGAGAATGGGGCCATAATCCACCATGCTGGCCCAGTGCATGTTGATGAATGTCGTATATCTTTGAACTTTTGAGGTTCTTGGATATATCGGTTTTTCCTTCACCGGTTTTGAGCGGTGGTTCGTAATTGCACATAATTTATTTAAGTATTAAATAATTAATTGGTGCAAGACCAAGGATCGAACCGAGTCAGATCATAAAACGCACATGGTACCGGCCACTCGGCCACCATCACAAATTTTTTTGTTTGATTTTGGCGTCGCACGTCATATTTGAGTTTTACTAAATATATTCACAGTAAAAGTCGAGTAAAGTGTCACGTTCAAATCCAATCCATGCTTCAGTGAATACATAATCAAAGCTTATGCAAAAAAAACTTACAATTCAAACGACAAAAAATGACAGAAATATTTGAAAGTTTAGTTTATATTTTTTAAACGTTACATAGCAAAACTTTAGAAAATAATCCAATTTTTACTACTAAATACCACTATCGTATATAATTAATTATTTTTAGGGACACATGTGACTGACAGTCGGGTAAGAAGGGAAGGCGGATGGCGCGTGTCATGAGTGATAACGATCAGACATCAAACACAGTGCTAACCATGGACGTAAAAAGCCTAACGGTTTTATTACGTCCATGGTGCTAACTTAAATCGGTTCAGTTGACAGCAACGTCGTAGATGTTAAATTGATATGTAACCATCTGTCCTCTTTTGACTTGTACCACACGCCAACCATTGAGGAAATCCCATTGTATTTGTAATAGCGTTATTATAAGATCACTTATCGAATCAAATCTTGAACTCCAAGTTCACTCACGAACAATGTGCCAAATGAAATATTTTAAATAGACAATAATTTGAGACTTATTTGAGAAGGAAGTTTTGGCTTGGAAGTTGGTTAAAAATCACTTTCAATCAGACGAAATATTACTTCTATAAAAACTAAATTACACAAAGCAAATCAAAAATTATACCAGCTTATCGGGACAGGATATAATTGAGTTAAAAATGCTAAGTCAAATAATTTATTGCACATTATGCTAGGTATATAATTGACACTTATATTAACACAATGATCCAATTAGGATATGGCAATTTAGGTATGGAATGGAGCGCCCCGATCTGTTTTATAATGTTTCATCGTTTAGAAAATTATCTACCGAATAAATAGTACTTTTCAATTAATAAGTTTTCAAATACTTTGCAAAATTTCGTTCGTTTTCGTTACTCTTTAAGTCGTCGGGTAATTCTGACATCTGATATTCCAGTTCTAACCAAAGCTTTTTTTCTAGAAGCATCTTTCCGTATGTTTTATATCAAAATGTGTAAAGTGTCCTCAAAAATGCCTCACGCTGTGACTGGGAGACGACGTTTTCATCATCAGATATTTGACAAACCTAAATATTACAGATACTGGTCAGGCAGGTCAAAATAAAAGACCGCATTGTTTCACTTGATCTTTTTTTCTATTATTCACGATAATTATTGATGTTTACACACGCCCTTTTCAATCCATCCACCATCTTAATTCCCATGTTGAACTGGACCAAATTGAAATGAGACCACACGGGGAGCACCAGCGTTAAAAAAAAGAATCATCAAAATCGGTTCACCCAGTCGAAAGTTCTGAGATAAGAAACATTAAAAAATACAGCTGTCGCATTGAGTAACTCTTCCTTTTTGGAAGACGGTTAAAAATAACCTCAGTACCTTACAAAACAGATTCTTATTTTATGTTTATGTGGAATCAATTATGTAGTACTCATTAGAAGTAGTTAAAATTGTAAATAGCTAGATACATTTATCAAACTAAATACAAATTAATAACCTTATAATATTATATTTAGTTATATAATATTTACATATAATTATTTAGTGATGCAACAATCCGATTTGAAATTCCGCAAAGCTAACTTTAGGTAGATAGTTCGACCCTGGATCTGTGGTGTGGCGCTAGTGGTCGATGGCGCTTGTAACATATCGCTATAATCTCCAGTATTGTACCACGCGCTAAAAACTGAGAATAAGTACTCACCCATTGTATTGGAATGGCGTTGTTAATGATTACTGGAGTTTAATACGATCCCGATCGCTTTGATGGGGTCTTGACTGTGATGGGTGCTTACTAATTATCTTTAGCAAAACTTCTCTATGAGATTATTTATGTATGGGTGTTTCAATTGGATAACACTACTCAACACTAAAAAAATATCTGATTTGGTTCATATTGTTTCATATCGAGGTTGACTAATAATACATATATGTAGGCATTTTTTTTTCGTCCAGAAACTGAGAAATACCAGACAAATTTTTGTGCACTTTGTCTGAACCGGACATGTAGTGCAGGATGGAAGTAATATAGCTTTGTCCTTTTCATTCCTGAGTAATTCTTCTATTATATATAACATCCTTCTCTTGAAAGAGTGAAAGAACCGCGTCCCGATGTCTATTGTGTTCTTTGTCTTTGTGAGCAGTACTAAGGCATATATATATCTTCATTGTTTGATCTGAGTTTACAACGCAGAGTGTTAACAAAGTCTCGTTTGTTCCAGAGTACCGGCAGCCCATCATGGGCAACCCGTGGCCGATCGCGAAGCCGATAGCCTCCCGTCCGATCCCTGTGCAGCACCAGCATTTACAGCACCTCCTGGCGCACTGTCACCATCCATACTTAGCAGGTAAGTTCTAATATCCTCTCGTTAGTACATACACAACATTGATCTCCAAAAGGGCCAGTTGGAAGTGGCCTGCATCCAGCGTTTCCCTGCGGTCCCTTGTAGGTCGTCTATCCATCTTGTGGGTGGACGTACTACGCTGCGCTTACCGGTCCGTGGTCTCCATTCGAGAACCTTTCGGTCCCATCGGCCATCTGTTCTGCGTGCTATGTGACCTGCCCCTAAGTACTGCGTTAGCGATTGGTTTGCTAACGAGACTGTGTATATGTATTCCGTGACGAGACCACCAGAATGACGACGAGATATACCGGAGGATGAGCAGCAGCATCCTATCAGTACACGGTGAACGTACTGTGATCCCCAAGCCGCCTGCCAAGGGTGTGGATTATGGCAACACCCCTCTCTAAGAGGGAGGGCCTTTGTTCAGCAGTGCGGACATTGTCACTTGTCCTATGTCAGCTTTATAATTTACATTGATTTATATTAATTTACTTAACTATTTTTTTTAATTTACTAGTCCTAAGCACGCGCGATCTATCATTTTGTGTAAAAGCCAGGGCCACAAAGAGTCCGGCCTAGCCGAGTTTGGGGTCCACTGATAATACAATGTACCTACGCATTATAGTTAAATAACTCTTGGCATTCTCTAAATTATCATGTAAACCTTTTTGGAAATAAACTTTACATTACTTTACATTTACTGGCTAATAACGACGATGATCGTATTTTATATGCAAGTGGGACAAAGCTTTTCATGAACAATGGTTAAAAGTTAAAAAACATCGGCTGGCTTCTAATTTTCACTTTAGTGTTAAGTTTTCTCTTCACCGTCAAGAGGGCAAGCGTAGTAACAGTAAGCGCTCATTCCCTATATTAATTGTAAGCCTTGGTGTGCTGTACGCACACACCTGTACCTATGTGTGCGTACAGCACAACTCTATGGGTAGACTTACCTATAGTTATTTTGAGGTTTCTAGAAAAAAAAATACAATCAAGCGTTGGTCTTTTTGCAAAAAGATCACACAAAGAAACTCACTTAATCCAGTCAATAAAAACTCATACAGTACCCTTAGTACAAGATTTGACAGTTTTCGAAAACTTTTTTCGTTTCCGTATTGTCCCATACATTTTAGTAAAGCGCCTCTAGCGGAAACGCGGATGAACTAAAATCGGTAGTAATCGGCAGTATAGGTTGCTTCACTCAAATACGAAACATAGTTTCGAATAGCTT
Source organism: Agriopis leucophaearia (assembly GCA_949125355.1). NCBI lineage: Eukaryota > Metazoa > Arthropoda > Insecta > Lepidoptera > Geometridae > Agriopis > Agriopis leucophaearia. The sequence goes on along the minus strand of OX421291.1, from coordinate 6,314,697 downwards.
TCAGCCCAGCAATGTATGCATCAAGACGAAAACGAAAAAAGTTTTCGAAAACTATCAAATCTTGTACTAAGGGTACAGGACTTTTATCCCAAGACATACAATCGAATAAAAAAACAATATGAACTCGAATATAAACGAAAAAATCGAATAAAAAACAATCAAAATAGATAGAACCCCCCCATAAAACTGGCCACAAATAAAAAACAATTGTTCTTTACAAATGTTGCCATTTGCAATAACAATTTATTGTTACAAGTTGCCAGCTTGAAAATATAGAACGCCCAATTTGTTTCACAAACAAAATGTTGCCCTATTGTTGTACTAATCTTAAACATAAATATAGAGTTAACGCAGGGAAGATACAGAGATGATAATACGAGGTTTAATGATTAAAAAATGACTATTTTGTGTAGGGATTAGCTTTCGAACTGCCTTTAATGTTGCGGGGTTTGTGGTTATGAACAGTCCCTTTATTTATGCTCAATGGAATGAATTTAATTCAGTTATTTTTATTAACTTTGAAAAGGCATGATTTTATAAAAGTAATATTTTAGTTTGCATCATTAGCAAGGTACTTAAATTTGAGGTTAAAACCTAAACTTAGTTAAATTATTTACCTAAATTAAAACTGGTCTAACGAATAACTATCGAATTTCTCATAATAATGATCTCTTGAAAATTTTAAAACTTTTAAATTAATTAACACCCTAATTGATGGCTGCCCCGGTGGCTCAGTTGGTAGTGAACCTACTTTCTGCGCTTGGGGGCGTGGGTTCGATTTCCATCTAGGACAATTAAAAAAAGTACATTATCATGTACAGCTATTAATCAGTTACTCGCCATATTACTTACATTTGGCAATAAACCGTTTGAAACAACATAAATTTGTTTATTGACAAATGTAGATATGTAATAATGTGCATTGGAGATAAATAACTTTACGCGGGTTTGTAAATAATAGTAATCAATTTTCGCGAACATCATTATCGTTTACAATAATGACCCGGCCTAGCTACAAGAACAAAAAAACTGTTTGAAATTTGAATTACCCGCCAAACGTGAAGCGTGCCACCTTAAAATAACAATTTACAGATATACTTGTCAAAATAAATGCTTGCATATTTTTTTAAATACGTGTAAATTTCAGAACTCAAATTGCCATACGTTAAAGATTTTTTGCAAATAACCTACGTCATTATCTGATCAATAAATCATATCATCGAATTAACATCACAAATATCGATTCCCTTCGCACATTCACTCGATTATTGCGTTTTTTACCGCCTTTTGTACACAATTCATCATATTTGATGCATTACTATTGTATGAAATCCATATTATAGCGTAAAATGTACCTATTGAGCATAGACGCATTGTGTTTTTTTTTCTTCAATTGTGGCTGTGTGGGCGAAATCACGTTGGTCTTTTCTTTTTTTTATGGTAGAGTGCGTACAATTTTGTTTGCAGTTTTGCTGTTTTTGTGATTCGATTGAGATGGGATTAGTAAAAAGGTCGACGTTGTAAAAACGTTTATCAAAGCAGTGAAAATTAAAGTGTTTTACAACAAGAAAGTCATTTACATCGCAAATAATAAATTATGCGAATCAATTTGTAAGATGCAGTTAGCATTAGAGAGCATTGCCATACAACGTGGTAATGGGGCCAGTATTTTGGGGAGGATTCCAACTGGTAGCGGTTCAATAGATTAGTTAGGTATTAATATGTCGTTTTTGTCGTGGTCCTCTTTTGGAAAAACTCAGAGTCACGCAACGGGCAATGGAGAGAGCTATGCTCGGAGTTTCTTTGCGCGATAAAATCCGAATCGTAGATATTCGCCATAGAACCAGAGTCACCGACATAGCTATTAAAATCTGCAAGTTGAAGTGGCAATGGGCAGGCCACATCGCTCGAAGAACTGTTAACCGATGGGGAAGAAAGGTTCTTGAGTGGAGACTGCGAACTGGAAGACGCAGTGTAGGTAGGCCTCCCACTAGATGGACTGACGACATTGTGAGAGTCGCGGGCATCCAGTGGATGCAGATGGCAGGATGTAGTTCAGTGTGGAGGTTAAAGGGGGAGGCCTATGTTCAGCAGTGGACGTCTTCTGGCTGATGATGTCGTGTTTTATTATTTATTTGCAAGTTAATGTCGTTTACTTTACTTGTATTTACTATTATGTCTTCTGCAGTGAAGGTCTTCTGTGAACTTACCATGTCATTTATTTTAAACCTACCTTCTTATGAAAAAACTAATTACAACAAAAACAAATATATCTAATAATATTCGAAATTAAACTAAACCAAATTAATGTAAATTATTCATCAATCTTAACATCTTATATATTTATTTTTATACAAAAAACAGAAAATTTATATAAACGAAATATACTAAAGTAGTTAAATAAATACCTACCTAACTAAATTTCTAAATTAAACTAAAAACTATAAACTTTAGATAAAAAACTGCATTTAGGTTACCGTCTTCAGGTATAGGGTACCTAAAAAGCTAGCAACATTACCACGTTGAATGGCCAAACTTATTATTTGCCCAAGGTAAGCGCCAGCTCCTTGATCACCCGTCATATAACCTACTAACTACATATAACTGACCAAAATGCTGGCCTATATTTGGGTCAGAAAGTTAGCCTCGCCATCCAGCGAGGCAACGCAGCCAGCATTTTGGGCACTCTACCTGAAATTAATTATCATTTAAGACTACTTAATTAACTCTATTTTAATTAAATAATTTATAATATAATATATTTACTTCTAAAATATATAAACTGTTTATATAAAATGTCTGTAAAAATCCAATGTAAAAACGAAAGAGCGGTCTTTCCACACAGGTTGTCTATACTTAACAGGAGAGGCCAAACACTTGTAAATTAAAAAATCTGACAAATAAAGAATTTTGAATTTCTAAATTTAGGTTTTTGTTACAGTGAGGCCGTCTCAAGCGCACACGCAAGTGTTCCCGTTACCTGGGGGATTCCCCTGGGCACACAGCTCGAGAGGTGAGAACATAATAAAACAAGATGATCACATTATAACCGACTTCAAATATATATGAAAAACGTTTTATTACGTTTTATTCGATTTTTAGGGCATTTTTCGTTAAGTTAAAGAGGTTAGAGTAATGGATATTATAGGTTTGAGTGACGCGACAAAGGATAGAGTTTCAAGCGTAGTTTGTATTCACGGCAGAAACGTGAAACAGTGGTGTTAGTGGTGATGGTGTTGTGTATCGAGTTTTTTGTAGTGGTAGGATTCTTTTACAGGAGTCCGCCTGGGGAATTACCACACCTTTGTCAGTTATTCAACCGCCAAGCAGTAGAGTGCAAACACTACTGTGTTCCGGATTGAAGGGCAATGATTCCAGCGATATTACAGGGCACACAGAGATTGCACATCTTATATCTCGGGGTGACGAGCGCAGTGCATTGTCATCCAGGGTTTTGAACTGTCGAAGTTCAAAATTCTGAGTGGCGTTGAGCTGTTATGGGCAAGCGTGAAGAGCAATCAGGCGAGCGACGTCGCTCGTCTCGTCACTCAGTATCATAAAAAAAATAACGGTACGAGTATAATCAGACGCAAATACTTGAACAGCTCTAGAAAATATATGAAAAACTTAAGAAGTGCCTATAAAATTTTAGGGTTGCCCTCGATTTCCCTGGGATCCCTTCATCAGATCCTGACTTGGTGACAATGGAACCAAATCGGAAGTATACCCTACCGAACAAAAGATTTTTTTAAACGGTCAACAGTTGGCGGTGAAATCGGTGAACATACATTAAAAAAAATACCGTGGAACATAGAACAGTTAACAACTACAGGCGTTTATTATTATATAGATCTGCGAGTTCACCTGCTTTGCATTTATATGACGTGTCTTATCTCTTTTTTTATTTGAAAGCTGGTGCTTCCCGTGTGGTCCCATTTCAATTTGGTCCAGTTCTGACATTTTTATGAAGTCGGTTTTTTATATTGATCTATTGTTGGCTCACACGACTCTAAGTCATAACTGGTACAAATACAAAATTAACTTGCTATTTATCGATCTAAATCAATCCTCTTTTAATCGATGTGTGGTATTCTTATTATTATTATTTTCTACATTTTTCTGCCAAGCTGGGCCCTCATTCAATAACTATAAACACGCTCGCAAAAAGTTGGCCTTCATTTCCTAAGGAATAGAAGCCATATTTTTAGAGGTTAACTTAACGCGCTATAACTACCATTGTGTTGTTAAGTAATATACCTATCTGACATTGACATTTAAAGGACATTTGACAGGTAAACCCCGGCGTGGTATGATGCGTCGTGCAGTATTTTCCGACTTGCAGCGCAAAGGGCTGGAGAAGAGGTTCCAGGTCCAGAAATACATCTCCAAACCAGACCGAAAGAAACTAGCTGAGAAACTGGGTCTCAAGGATAGTCAAGTAAGTTTTCTTTTACCAAATAATAATACTTATACTGGCTAAATATAGAAACTGTGCGGAGCCAAAAAAAATACGACATTTTTTTTTTGCCTCACACTTGCAAAATGTGGAATGAACATGAACTACATTCCGCGGTGTTTCCGTGAAGCTACAACAAGGGGTTCTTCAAAAGGCGAGTAAATAGAGTCTTAAAGGGTCGACAACGTATTTGTGATGCCTTTGGTGATACAAGTATCCATAGGCGACGGTGACTGCTTACCATCAGGCGGCCCGTCAGCTTGTTTGCCACCTATGGCATTTTAAAAAAGTAACAAGGCGGACATTTTCACACAACCAGACAAAAAAAAGCACTAACCAATATTTGTGTTTAAAATTTATACATAAAAGTTAAAATTTTAATACAAAAATAAACGCGTCGACTTGAAAACTTCCTTCTTTTTATGGTCGGTTAAAATAGAACAGTATTATTTATAAATTCGAGTACTTAAACCCTTTTTCAAATAAAAGAAAAAAGTAAACAAAAATCATCCCATCAAAAATTCAAAGCAAGTTTTAAATAAACATCTTAAAAATACAAAACGCCTTAAGTGTTACTTATGGCGAGTTGATTACAGGTCACCATCGTACTATCTGAATAAAAATGTCAGTTTCCACACTACTGCTTGGCGGCTAAAAAGTGACTTCTCCACGAAACCTCTCCGACCTCCTTCGTTTGACCACCTCTCAGATGAGTTGATCGCTATAAGTATGTTTGGTGAAACGGAACGCTACAGCAAACTTTAGGGGCCCTTCAAGCAGGGTGTTACAAAAAATTGCTACCCCTAAGGGTAGATTAGGGGAGGGGGCTGTCAGCAGCAGACGGTAGGGCCACGCCCCTAGAACGCGCCGTTTAAAACAATTACTGACTCAATACGATATTTAAACGATTGAATTTTTGGATTAGAGCGCTTTTTAATCGGTTTTAAGCTGTATGCGGTGGAGTGTTACGCCAATTTTTTGCATTGTGAAAAAAAAAGCACTGTATGGATTTGACGGGAATTTCTTTTTTATGACAGTTTAATTTTTTGTGATAAACGTGAAGTATAAACAACTAGCCCCGCGACTTCGTCCGCGATTTGTTCAGAGAAAAATAGTCTATGTCCGTTCACATGATACATACCATTACCTCGCAAATTTTTATCGAGATCGGTTAAGCCGTTTAGCCGTGATTACGTATCAAACAGACAGACAGACAGACAGAATTACTTTTGCATTTATAATATTAATAATATAATATAGTGTGATTGATTAATCAGCATAGGTAAATGATTAATTATAATATGGAGTAATAAATTGTTTTATTTAATAGGTAAGGTTGTTTTTCTTTTTCATTTTTGTGAACGGGACTCTATTACCAAGTCTACGTTGTCTGTCTGTTTTTCTGTCCGTCCGTATCAAGGCCCTGATTCCATATCTAAAACACGCACGTAACACGGCGTTTTAACTTAGCCTCTAAAAATTTGGCCTCCATTTCTTAGGAAATAAAGGCCAACTTTTTGAGGTTAACTTAACGCACCACTTTACGAGCGTGTTTATAGTTATGGAACCTGTGGCCTTAGTACGAGCACTTGCGAAAAAGTTATCGTTACGTAATCGATAACAAAATGTATGAAAAATTCAGTTTCCTTTCACGTCCGATAGAGGGCTGTTCAATTTTCCATACATTTTGCTATTGTTTAGGTACGTAACGACAACTTTTTCGCAAGTGCTCGTACTAAGGCCACAGGGCCCTGCATGGAGTTTGTATGGCGTACTTACATGTGACGTCATTTGTTAGTATAATGTGCTTTTTTTAGCAAGGCGTTACAATGCTTACAAATGTTCCTTAATTTTGACACATTGTAATTTTGTTTTATTAAAAATAGGTATCCTTTAATACAGTATAATAAAAAAACCAACAGTCCGATAGCCTATTGTGATATAAATTCTTTATCTTTTTTTCAAACCTAAGAATGCCACAAATAAAACCACTCAACTTTTTAAATAAACATCTTAAAGCATGATTATCATAAGCCCGTCTCGGACCCCACTCGAGTCGGTATCCGGAAAATTGCGGAAGTAATCGGTTCCCCTCCCTAGGGGTATTTTTTTGAAATTGATTTTATGATGTTGGCATTTTTGTATTAAGACATTATAGTAAAAGTATAATACCTAATGCAGTGGGTCTGACCATCAACTGGGTGGAATATATTTATTACTAGCTGACCCGCGGTTTCACCCGCATGGTGATGAAAATCGGTGATGATGATGATGATGAAGTAGCCTATGTTGTAATCCAGGACATATTCAATGTATATTCCAAATTTCATCTAAATCCATCCAGCCGTTTCTGCGTGATTAAGTAACAAATATCCATCCATCCATAGATGCAAACTTTCACTGATACGATACTAGCTGTACCCTATACTTCGTCCGCGATTTCTTCAGAAAAAAATAGTGTATGTCCGTCCTCATGATACATACTATTACCTCACAAAATTTTATTGAGATTGTTTAATCCGTTTAGCCGTGATTATGTAGCAAACAGGCAGACAGACAGACAGAGTTACTTTGGAATTTATAATATTAGTGTGGATGCACCACTTAAAAAACAGAAAATGCAGTGCCAGGTTCAAAAGGAAATTACAAATTAACGTGAAAATGTGTAGCAAATGTGAGTCCATAATTGCCAAGTGTCCGTCCAGGCTTTTATAATAATTTACTTACTTTAAACCTTCAACGGTCTATAGGCAGTATTAACTGTTTTTTTAGTGTTGTTTAACCGATGGGGAAGAAATGTTCTTGAGTGGAGACCACGAACCGGAAGACGCAGCGTAGGTAGGCCTCCCACTAGATGGACCGACGACATTGTGAGAGTCGCGGGAATCCAGTGGATACCTATGTTCAGCAGTGGACGTCTTCTGGCTGATAATGATGATGGGTGTTATTTTGTTTAGCTAATAAAGGCACTTGCCGTTTAAAAAAAATCGTAAAGAATTATATGTCGTATACTCATAATAATATCTATATTAAATTATTTAAGCAATTTTCACTTTATTTTATTTTAAGGAACCAAATTACCTCAGAAAATTTACTTTTCCTAAGTCTTATGGCTGTTATTATGAGCGAATCAAAAGACATCAGCTAAAAATACTACTAAGACCTAGAAAATTTAAGCAATTATTTTTTGTCCGTAAATTGTAACAAAACCTCTGTGCATTCGCTTTTTTTATTAGGAAAACTTAATCAAACCAGTTTGTAACATTTTTTTTCTTTTTTAAGAAAGTTTGGTCAGATATGACCAAATGACCATGCCACCCTCATTGCCGCATTCTTAAATCTATTTTCTTCTTATAATACATATCTGAACTACCTTGCATAGTATTCTGCACCCCTCTGATAAGAGATACTGTTTGCACCTTGAAATACGTACGTACCAACTATTGGAGGAGAAAAAATAAGCCATCAATAAATAATCTAGGGTCTAGAATGTTAACACTACGTCATCGTAGCAACGTGCTACGTAATCGTAGAGCTTGAAGCACCGTAGCAACGTGGTACGTAAACGCGTAGAGCTTAAAGCACGAACTCGTAGCAACGCGGCAAAGTATCGGTTGTAGCATCTCTTTCTTAAATTTATACAATACTAGCTTTTGACCGCGGATTTGCCTGCATTAGGAACGAAACAGCCTATGCCAGTGCAGTAACAATGCTACTCTATCGAGTAGCGTTCTATCACGAAGTGAAATAATTTTCGGAATTGGTTCAGTAGACCCGGTACCGACATATGCAACATCGCAAAAATAAGCAAAGCTTGTAATATGGCTGCCAGAAACTGATGTACATACTTTTTACATAATTACATTTATTAATTTTTTTCATACATAATTTTAAATAGATATTAACACCCAGACATAGAACAAACACAAATGTTTATCACATGAATGTTTGCCCTAGGTGGGGATCGAACCCATACGCATCCAAGCGCAGAAGGTAGGTTCACTCCAACTGAGCCACCAGGACAGTTAAAGTGTTGGTTAACATGCTAAAACCAACTCTCTAAAATACCCGATTTCAATGAATTATCCTACCAAGAAAAGTTATACCAATCATGATTCTAAAATTACATTAAACTTTTTTATATCCTCAACGATTTATAACCAAAATATGCATTTGGCAGTACCAAATGCATATTTTGGCCATAACTGAGCAAATTGATCCAACACAACTCAAATTGACGACATTAGCTCTTAATAAGTCTCTCACGAATTATTGACGAACAAAACAACGAAAACTTTATATATTTTGGGCGTATCAAATAAAAATATATAAAAATTCATAGATATGTATTTTAATAATCGAAAATAACTACAGCTTTAAAGTTTGGAAAAAACTCAATATATCAACTTATTACCTCCAATATTTACAAAAGTAAACTCTAGGGAAATGAAAGTTTGAGAGTGGATTTCGTTAAATTACTGACAAACAATAAGCAATGACTGCCCGGTAGCTCAGTTGGTAGTGAACCTAACTTCTGTGCTTGGGGGCGTGGGTTCGATTCCCATCTAGGACAAACATTTGTGTGATGAACATTTGTGTTTGTCCTATGTCTGGATGTTAATATCTATTTAAGTATGTATTTAGAAATATATATGTACGTATATCAGTCTCTGGCAGCCATATTACAAGCTTTGCTTAGTTTGGGGTCAGATGACCGTGTGTGCAAAAAATGTCCCAGATATTTATTTATTTTAATTAAAATTTTATGTGATACTTATTATATATTCATCTTGACAATCAGATACGGCTTTATATTTTCATTTTATGCCCAAAAATCTCTAGATACCCAAAATAAAACGTTTGCAATTTTTCGTTTAATTTTTAACTGCGATACCTGGCTTATTAGCATTACATTATTATGCCTATATCCGTAATTCGTCAATAATCATCTATTAACCACAGTGTCTTCTCCCCACTGGGGCCGGAGCCCCGCTGGGCCCGTAGGGCTCCGGACTAATGAAACGTCCCCCGGGGGTGTTTGTAATGTATTCAAAATAACACCACTGAGGTAATTTCTTAGGCTTTCGAGATTAATACACATTGAAATTAAAATTCATTGGCGGTACTTGTAAATAATTTCATAACATTTCTGTAGACATATTATGTCATCTACTAAGTTTACCAGAACACCGGAACCTGAAAAGTGTTTGGAACGTCAGCTATTATAATAATTATCAATATAAAAAGCCGACTTCATAAAAATGTCAGAACTGGACCAAATTAATGAAATATGACCACACGGGAAGCACCAGCTTTCAAATAAAAATAGAATCATCAAAATCGGTTCACCCAGTCGAAAGTTCTGAGGTAACAAACATAAAAAATAAAATACAGTAATATTGAGAACCTCCTCCTTTTTGGAAGTCAGTTAAAATAATCTAAAAAATACACGCATTAAAAGTGTTTATTATCAGTATTCAGAGTCGCGGGCATCCAGTGGATGCAGATGGCAGGATGTCGTTCAGTGTGAAGGTTAAAGGGGGAGGCCTATGTTCAGCAGTGGACGTCTTCCGGCTGATGATGATGATTATCAGTATTTGCCAATGATGTAGGATTTCTATATTTTTACGCCACTACGGTTAAAGACGGAAAACGACGGTTAAGATTTTAACTGTCTTTGTATGTTCCCTAGGAGATTTAATTTGGACGAACGAAAAAATTAAGAAACAAACGAATATAAAGAAATGATGTTACATCGAGAACAGCAAATAAAAGCCAATTTCCAAACGAAACAAAACGAAATTACACGCCAGCACCATTTAATACAATCGTTTCTACTCAATTGCAAAAGTATAACAACGGAAAAATGTTATACCATTTTCCTTAAAAGCTTCTACACTACCAACATGACCCCAACGAACTGATCTTAAGACATCAGAACGAGACAGAGACATAATTTCGTACAGCGAAAGAAAGAGACAGATATGAAGTGAAATTGCGTCTTGAAATTGCAGGTTCTATTGGTCGAAATTGAGTATCGAATAAAAGTTTCGCGAGTTGCGATTGGTCGTTGAGCGTTTTGCTTTTTTAGTGCTGGGGTGTAGCTCGAGTCGATTTTTTACGGCTATTCGATTTTTACGACGCACTTCGTAGCAGATATTCGGTTTGTATGAATGGTTCGAGATATTTGGTTTGTTGTTTAGATTTTTTTATGGTTTTCGAACGTGCTTCCGATTTTGTAAGGTAGTTTATACTGTTTTTGTTGTGGGCAAATGGTTATATGTAGTTCAATATTACAATTTTGTTTATAATAAAGTAGCTATTAGATAATATGTAAATTAGGCATTTAATTCGGTAGGGCTCTATATTGCGGCTAGTATATTAATACAGATTTACATTATTTTTGAAAAAATAATAGAAATCGGTTATTAATGTTCTGGGGCCTTACCCCTAGCTCAAAAAGTTGACCCGCATAGGTGTTATTTGTCTAAACGGTACCATCAACTACTATAAGCGGTAGTTGTTTGATAGCCGCCAAGCTTTGCGATTCTCACGCACACACGCATAGTAAAACGGATTTTCTTTCATTCAATCTGTAGGACTCGGTACCCTGGGCGTGATATACACAACACACCAAGATTCCACAGATAAAGTAAAGATTTTAAACCGCCGTGCATCCAGTCAGAGACTAGTTAGACGCTTTTAAACGGTGCAGCTTAAATGAGTTGGTTGTCGCAATAATCGTAGGTACCTATCAGGTACCTACCAAAAGTTGGCTCGCAAAAATAGAGCTAGGGGTAAGGCCCCTGATGTGTATGATAAGCGTTTAAAGTTTTTGGTAGAGAAAACTTTGTCCCATTCTCACAAAACAAAAAATGACGTCACACCTCTGTGCGCCATACTTGTCAGAATAGAATTGATATGGCGTACAGAGAAGTGACGTCATATATTGCTGTTCCGCGCTCTCTGTCTAGCATGATATTAAAATGCTTATTTAATAAGTTGCTTATTTTTAGTCATATTTTCATTTCGTTTTCATTAATCAGCTATATTTATGGGCTACATTTTAATAGGACAATTAAAAAAAACAGCCATCTAGCCTATTATATGACTATCTCGTCACGTACAAATAAAATAATTACGATAATCGTCAACAAGCCGAAATAATCCGACAATTCCCAGCGTCCTAAATAGGTCGCCGCCGTGACGTCTGCTTAACTCGCACCCCTTGTATAGACTGATTTCGATGTAGAACTGGCTAATAAAACAAGCTTTAAAGAATTTATAAATTGACAACTGCTTTCACAGAAAGTTCAATCGTTATTCCCACTAATATTATAAATGTGAAAGTTTGGATGGATGGATGGATGTTTGTTACTCAATCACGCCAAAACGGCTGAACGAATCTGGATGAAATTTGGCACAGAGATAGATTTTAGTCTGAAATAGCACATAGGTGGATGGACAGCGGAGTCTTAGTAATAGGGCCTCGTCTTAACCTTTGGGTACGGAATCCTAAAAATGAACCCCTATTTCCTAAAACTTGAGAACGGCTTTACCGATTTTATTCGTATTTTTAAAATCTTTTCTAATACTTCAAAGGTTCTTACATTTAAAAACGGCTGGACCGATTTGGATGAAATTTTGTGTACCTGGAGTGGGTCATGTAGCGAGGCCGCAGGCCGAGCTTACACCCTTGCAAAGACAGGACGGGTCGCTAGTATTATAAAAAAATCTATTGGTATTGTTTATCTCACTAAAACTCGAGAATGGCTGGACCGATTTGGCTAATTTTGATCTTGAAATGTTTTATGGTGAGTAAACGGCTGGACCGATTCAGATGAAATTTTGTATACTTGGAGCGGGTCATAGTATACACGATATACACACGGTATACACGAACAAAGTAGCTGGTATCAGCTAGTTAATAATAATAGTAAAGTTTAATTCAGTAGGTAAGTCTTACATATTTGGTACAAGGATGTTTACTTCCTGATGTTATGATATTAAGTTCCTAATCCGCTGGTGCACAATCACTTCATTTAGCTTATCACTTTACTAGCTAACTAGCCGTCCGCCCCGGCTTCGCACGAGTGTAAGCTCGGCCTTCGACCTCGCTACAAAATATAATATAGCCTATGTCACCCGGGGATAGTGTAGCTTCCCAACAGTGAAAGAATTTTTCAAATCGGTTCAGTAGTTTCGGAGCCTATTCATTACAAACATACAAAAATAGGTACAAATCTTTCCTCTTTATAATATTAGTGTAGATTTGATTCGCTGCACAATTCTACCAGATTCGTAGCCCTCTGCCGGCTGGCGCCCAACAATTATTTAACGTCAGACGCAAGCCGCGCCAAGATCGCGGACACGGTGTGCACTGCCCCTAATGCTGCGTTTGATATTTAACTTTTTGGCACTGTTGAATATTGATACTGGCTGGATGCATTTATATATGGGGCCAAATAAAAATCTTAAGGTAAAACGTTTCACGTATGCGGGAAATTCAAATTTTTAAACATTTTTTTTGTTCTTGTAGCTAGGCCGGGTAATTATTGTAAACGATAATGATGTTCGCGAAAATTGATTATTATTCTTTACAAACTCGCGTAAAGTTATTTTTCTCTAATGCATATTATCACATACATTTGTCAATAAACAAATTTATGCTGTTTCAAACGGTTTATTGCCAAATGTAAGTAATATGGTGAGTAACTGATTAATAGGTGTACATGATAATGTAAAGAACGAACAACAATTTTCGCGAACACTATGCCATTTCACAATAATTACCTGGCCTAGCTAAAAGGACAAAAAAAATGTTTGAAATTTGATTTTCCCTCCAAAGTGAAACGTTTTAGCTTAAATTCATTAATTCATTCACTGATAGACAGCGCTGATAGATAGCTCACAGCGCTGGGCGTATAGGCTGTGCGTTGTAGCATGATGCCTGGTGACATTAGTAAATTTGACAGTTTCACTATGAATGAACGTTTTTTTAGCTATGATCCAAGAATATCTGTTCAGACATTGAAGCTATTTTATCAGGGATTAAAAAAACTTAAACTTAAAAAACTGGGATACCTATATTTATTAATTTATTTATTTAATACTTTAATGCACACTTACAAATGAAGTACAAATGCATAAATGCAGGACTTAATGCTAAACATTTTCTACCAGTCATCCACCATGTTGGAACAAATCGGTATGTGGGCGACTAGGCGTCTTTGACTATTAGTCAAAGGTAGGCGTGCATGAAAGATACTTAGAATTTAAAAAACAACAAACTGGTCAACCAACGAAACTAAACTAAGGAACGAAACTTTATAACCAGATACATCAAAAAGAAATCCACACTAAATATAGCCTACAATGAAATACTCTTGTTTTTATTCCAGGGGCCTTACCCCTAGCACGAAAAGTTGACCCGCATAGGTGTTATTTGTCTAAACGGTACCAACAACTACGATAAGCGGTAGTTTGCGGTAGTTGTTTGATAGCTGTCAAGCTTTGCTATTTTCACGCACACACGCATAGTAAAACGGATTTTCGTTCATTCAAGTTAGACGCTTTTAAACGATGCAGCTTAAATGAGTTGGTTAATTTACCTACTAAAAGTTGGCTCGCAAAAGTGAAGCTAGGAGAAAGGCCCCTGAACAGTGTTTAAATACAGAAAATCACGTGGAAAACCACAGAGAACAGAGATATTTTATATCTACACGGTTCCAAACTAGGCATCTCGAGGTCTTATCAAACGACAGCGGCGGGGGTTTTGGTCGAATTAATTGTTTTATAACAATGGTGAGATCTGATAAACGCTTTTGATGTGAGACCCTCCCTGGAGTGCCTCTCCAGATGTGGAACAGGGCTGCCCAAACGCAAGACCAAGACTAACCCGGTCCTGGTCTTGCATTAGTCAGGTGTGCTAATGCGAGACCAGGACCGGGGCTTTAGTCTTGTCAAATAATTTCAAATGTCAATATTTTTTTGTTTGCACATTATACTTATAATTATCAATACAAAAACCGACACCAGAAAGTTGTCGGAACTGGACCAAATTGAAATGGGGCAACACGGGAAGCACCGGCTTTCAAATAAAAAATGAATCATCAAAATCGGTTCACCCAGTCGAATTTTATGAGGTAACAAACATAAAAAAAAAACATAGAGTCGAATTGATAACCTCCTTTTCGGAAGTCGGTAAAATTTCACATACAGATCTTAGGCAGAATGTTTAAGGTAGGTATCACTCTGGGGCGTAGCTACCGCTGTATTATTTATACGCCCCCCCCCCCCCCCCTCCGGGCTATAGAGGCCCCGAACGAGTGTAAGCAAAAATTCGTAATATATTATCCACAATCTCACTTAAACATTTAGGCCGTACTTCCCGGGGAAAAAAACACATCAGTCATAGGACTGCACTTCAGAAGTGAAAACTTAAGTAGACATTCACCTATTCTACAAGAGATGGCGCTGTTTTAATATACACAGTACAGCGTCACGATGATACGAGTTCCACGATTTTCACCCAAAAAGTGCTCAGCACTCTTAAAGAAGTTTTGACTTCAAAAATCATATCAAGACCAAGACTGCTGGGCCAAGACTTATTTATAGGCAGCACAAATATAGAGTGAAGTAGAGAAAGTTTTAATCGTGTTTTTTATTTTATTTTATTTTTTAATTGTATTTGTAAAAAAGTTAACTACATTTTTTTTTGTATCGAATGAAATGAAGAATAAACGGATCATCCTGTCTGCTTTTTTTAACGCGAACTGCACTGCAAAATTGAACATTCTTAAAGATTATCAATATGAATAATAAATTTCAATGTTAATAAATTATCGATTTAAAAGCTGACTTCAGAATTAGTAAATACGCAATTTCTTTTACTTGGATGACATATTTTTTTCGTTATTTTGATTTAAAAACCAACCTACTAAACCGATTTTGATGAAATTTATATGGGACCACTTCTGAAGTATGGCCTACTAAACAAAAAGGAAACTTCAAAATCAATTCATAATTGGCGGAGAAATCAGTGAACATACATAAAAAATGAATACAGTGGATTATAGAACCTCCTCCTTTTAAGAAGTCGGGTAAAAATACTAATAATAATATATTTATTATCGTAGTAATGCAGTGAGTGTTTTGGGCACCTTTAACCCAGGAACAGTTAGGGGGTTATTTGACTAGGTACTAATTAAGACAAATTTATCAATTAATTAATTTTAAAATGTTTTTTGACTAAGAAATAAATAAATGATTATTATTTTTAAATGTTATAGACAATAAAAAAACCCAACTAAACTACTTTAATTATTAGCTGCATTTTAGAGCTATATTTATAAGCATTCTTTTATTATAGCAAAAAAACATATTTTTTTAGGATTACCTAGATTTTATTATCTGTTATTCCTATTTTCATCTGGTCCACCAAAGATATGGTCAAAAGGGTTACCTGCCATTCCCACGTAGCCATTTATGCTGACGGCTTGGATCGTCATTTTAACGCTGACAGTGACAGGTGAGATGGCTCATTAAAATCGAATTGCAGTAATGTATCGATAGAATAATTTTCATCGATTTTAAAACACCTCTGCATGAACATCATCACCGCATCCCGCGCCCCATGAATCCGATAGCGGCCAGCGCGCCCAAATTTCAAATATTCATATTTCGAATGAATATTCAAACGGCCGCCATGTTTACATTCGCGCGCTTCCAATTTCAAATATTTGCATTTATTTATTTTGGGCCAGTATTCTGCGCGCTTTTTTCACATGCAGCCAGTGTTTGCATTTTTTAGCATGTCATTTTTTTAATTTTTTTTTGTATTTTAATTGTGTATCCTTTTCTGTTATTGTGACTTTTGATTGACGTGTTATTTGCATTGATTTTTAAATAAACATACTTTTTGGCTATTTAAAATCGTTATTTAAATATGTTGTTTGATTAGGAAGAATACAATAAAGTAGACTAATAGAAACCCTTTCTTTATCTATCAAATTTACATACAGAGGAAACGAGACAAAACTTTTTTTTTTTTAAGTAAGCATAGAATTTTAAATTTGTAACATTATCTGAAATAAATGACTTATTAGGTACTAAGTATACGTTTATAGTATCTGTTAGTAATTTTTATTTCTGGTGTACACAATAAAGATTTTCTATATATCTATACAAATAATTTGGAATCTTAAATTTTTAGTTTTTTACAGTAACATACTGGGACATCTGGGACATTCTGGGACATTATTGCACACATGGTCATCTGACCCCAAACTAAGCAAAGCTTGTAATATGGCTGCCAGAGACTGATATACATACATATATATTTTTAAATACATACTTAAATAGATATTAACACCCAGACATAGAACAAACACAAATGTAAATCACACAAATGTTTGTCCTAGATGGGAATCGAACCCACGCCCCCAAGCACAGAAAGTAGGATCACTACCAACTGAGCCACCGAGGCAGTCAGTTTATATAAAAACTAGGGTGCCGCCGGCAGCGGGCATAGGGCTCAAGCTACCGGTGGTTAGGGCTGCAGAGTGAGGAACCTCCTGACAATGCGGGCCGTGTCCAGGATGACCGCCTTCTGCATCTGACCCTTGACCCAACCGTCTAACGAGAGCCCCTTAAAGTGTTGGTCGATTATTCATATTATTTATTTGCCTACGTAAAATCATAAAATATTATCCAACTCAATACAATTTATAAATTGTATGGAATTCTATGCGTGAAGTGTGTAAAACATTATCAGTGTTAGATATATCATGAATAAAATAATGTGAAATAAACGCAATAAAATCTTTGGAATTTAAAAAACAAACTCGATTTATAATATAAGTTAAACAACGTGTCTCAGATTTTCGAAAATCATTCCCTCGTTTGGCAGGAAATTCAAATTTCAAATGGGTTTTTTTGTTCGTGTAGCTAGGCCGGGTAATTATTGTAAACGATCATGATGTTTGCGAAAATTGATTATTATTCTTTACAAACTCACGTAAAGCTATTTATCTCTAATGCACATTATGACTTACATTTGTCAATAAACAAATTTTTGCTGTTTGAAACGGTTTATTGACAAATGTAAGTAATATGGTGAGTTACTGATTAATAGCTGTACATGATAATTTAAGGAACAACCAACAGTTTTCGCAAACACTGTGTTATTTCACAATAATTACCCGGCCTAGCTACAAGGACAAAAAACTGTTTGAAATTTGAATATCCCGCGAAACATGAAACGTGTCACCTTTTGTAAAACCAGAATTTTATTAATGTTGCGGTGATGAAACTTTGTGAGAAGCTATTATGAAAACAAAAATAACAGACAAATGTTTTAAATTTATCAAAAAAAAACTGTTCTAGTAAGAATAACGGGTGAAGCCGCGGGGCGTGACTCGTCCACAGATAAGTTTCTGACTGTACCCTAAATTACTCTCTGTCAAAATCATATGTTTCTGCAAATCTCTCTATCCCTTATAATTTGCAATAAAAGTGAATATGTCAAAAAGTAATTAATTCTGCGTGAGGGTCCTGTCTCTTGGTAGTGATGGGGTAAAATTGTATCGATAATCGACATCAACTTTTTCGGTAACCCGTGATGATCATGAACACAGAAAAGAGAAGTAAATAGAATGGAAATGAGAAAGAAAATATGTCGCCAGGCATTTTTTTTTATGGTACTGGGTGACGAGACGAGCGAAGTCGCTCGCCTGATGGCTCTTCACGCTTGCCCATAACAGCTCAACGCCACTCAGAATTTTGAACTTCAACAGTTCAAAACCCTGGATGGCAATGCACTGCGCTCGTCACCCCGAGATATAAGATGTCGAATCTCTGTGTGCCCTGTGTGTATTATGACAGAAACTTGATTGAACATTATTATTTAGATCAACGCGTCAAACTCCGCGTCACAGTTGCTAACTGATTTCGAATGACTGACGTTTCGTTTATATAAGTGCAACTGGCTACAACAAATTTACAAAAATGCCTTGACGGCCGCTCTTATTAATACAAAAAAAAAACTGCCATCATGAATGTGTTTAGATCAAACATTTTACTAAATAATCTTTGTTCATAGGTTTCTATGTTTTCTCAATTATTCAATGAGCCTGACACTGAGGGCTAGTCACTCAGCTTATTTGCACGTATTTAGCATGGCGTAATTAAATAATCCATGTATCTAAATTAGGTACCTACTTATAATTCTACAATTTTACTCACCTATATCGATGTAAAATTTTATTTATATCGATGTCAAATAAAATATTATGTCCCATCCCTACGTGGAGCCCTAAAAGGTCCGGCGACATCTGCTAGCGACGTATTGTCGCCCTCGCCGTCGACTGAGATTGCGGACATCTGTGTTGATAGAACCATCTCAGAGATTTCAGTTTTACTATTATATATATTTCACGCTGGCTATCGTTCAAAACCTTTTTCTGAATCAAAAATATGCAATAAATTTAATGGCCATTATGACTGGCAAAACAGTTCGGTGAACGATGGTGGAAAATGTAGCCAAAACATTCTAAAAGAAATCAATCGATGCCATTAATTACCGCTAAGACTTATGTAGAAGTTTTTTGGAACGTAGCGAGGAAATTCACGACAGTCAGGGAATATTATAAAATACAAATCTTTTTTTTACTTACGATTCTAATCGCTTTGATTTTGTCTAATCGATATGAAGACATAGACTTGTCATAGAGACGATTAATCGATAAGTCGCACGCATGTCACCAAATTAAGAAGGTAAAGTTACGCGCGAGTAATATAGCTTAAGTCTAAGGGTCCTGTATAAAATTACACCAATTATCATACCAATGTTTTTAACTTCATGTTTCTGCTAATTTGTATAAATATACTGTACAACTAATTATTAAACGTAGCACTTTAAAAAAGGTTAGCCAGTAAAAGTAGTTTTTTTAAACTATTCACTTACCTACTACATAATAAATAAATATTTACCGAGATATGCAAGGCTTAAGAATATATTTCCAAAGAATGAGTATTCAATACTTAAGGTGGAACGTTTCACGTTTGGCGGGAAATTCAAATTTCAAACAGTTTTTTGTCCTTGTAGCTAGGCCGGGTAATTATTGTGAAATGACACAGTGATCGCGAAAATTGTTGGTTGTTCTTTATATTATCATGTACAGCTATTAATCAGTAACTCACTATATCACTTACATTTGTCAATAAACCGTCTGAAATAGCAAAAATTTGTTTAAAATATGTAAAATGTGCATTAGAGATAAATAGCTTTACGTGAAAAGAATAATAATCAATTTTCGCAAACATCATGAAAGTTTAAGTACAATAATTACCCGGCCTATCTACAAGAACAAAAAAACTGTTTGAAATTTGAATTTACCGATAAAAGTGAAACGTATCACCATGAAAATTATTTCGTACTTTAATGCTCATGGCATTTAAATAAATAAATCAAATCAAATTATTTATTTGTCAGAACATGGTAGATCACAATAATACACATACATACAAAGTAGCACATAGGGTCGTATAAATGTAAACGTATTTCTACATGTTGTTGCCAGGTGCAACGTGCAAATGTGAGTTTTTTGTGTATGTTTTAAGTTTTATGAGTTTTAAATTTATTTCTACCGCCATCTCTTTTCTATCTAGGTGAGTTTTTTTTAAGAAAATGAAGAAAAAAACAAATGACTGCTTATCTATTCTAAATACATTGCTCATAAAAATACCAGCATTCGAGTATGCTGTTTAATGATCACAACAAAACGGAACCCCAAAAAAAAACGTTCGATATTCAAAAGTTTGACAAATGATTCTAGGCGTTCGATTTATGGAATTTTGAAACGTACGCGCGAACATCTATCACTTGGTAATTGGTTACGGCCAATCGCGGGCGCTATTTGTCATTCCAATTTCAAATTTGTTTTTAAAATCATGTAACGTAGCTTTATTCGGAAAAAGTCTATCGATGACGAATCGCAAATTGATTCTCCGTTATTTAGAAACGTGAGAAATAAAAACAAAATACGCGTATTATAATAAGACAGAAATATTAAAACTAGTGACCCACCCGGCTTCGCACGGGCGTACCTAAGTTTTATTATAATATTCTAGAATTATAGGTATAACATAGCCTATGAGTATACCTGTGGCCTTAGTACGAGCACTTGCGAAAAAGTTATCGTTACGTAAACGGTAGCAAAATGTATGTAAAATTCAGTTTCCTTTCACGTCCGCTAGAGGCGCTGTTCAATTTTTCATACATTTAATTTTGCTATCATTTACGTAACAATAACTTTTTCGCAAGTGCACGTACTAAGGCCACTGATCATGGCTTCACTTCGTGGAAAGGTCCACTTTGCTCAAAGAAGGCGAAGAAAGAAGGTTGTAAAAGTAATGACCACACACATACAAGCATTTTTGTATAAATATTTATTCAGCCGCTGCTGTTGTCTTATCTCTTTTTTTAGGTTTGGCTCCAAACATCTTGTCTATTTAGCCAGTGTCAATTATAGATAATCAAATTTTTAGAAGATATCTTCAAACAAAGGTTTTTTATACATAATAATAGACGACAGGCAAGATCCTATATTCACCTCAATTATCTCAATTTATTATAATAAAAATTAGTTATAACTTATTAATTAGCAATCTTCAACTTACTCATAATTAATGTTAATTGCATAAAAATTTGTGAATATTGTCTAATAACATCCTAACTGTAAATTCCAAATTAAAGTTTATACTTTAGGTGAAACGTTTCACTTTGGCGGGAAATTCTAATTTCCAACAGTTTTTTTTTTGGTTCTTGTAGCTAGGCCGAGTAATTATTGTAAACGATCATGATGTTTGCGAAAATCGATTATTATTCTTTACAAACTCGCGTAAAGTTATTTATCTCCAATGCACATTATTACATACATTTGTCAATAAACAAATGTATGCTGTTTCAAACAGTTTATTGCCAAATGTAAGTAATATGGTGAGTAACTGATTAATAGCTGTACATGATAATGTAAAGGACGACCAACAATTTTCGCAAACAATATGCCATTTCACAATAATTACCCGGCCTAGCTACAAGGACAAAAAAACTGTTTGAAATTTGATTTTCCCGCTAAAGTGAAATGTTTCACTTTAAGTTTGAAATCAAATTTAGTACGTGAATATTTACGTTTATCATATTTTGTACAT
Source organism: Agriopis leucophaearia (assembly GCA_949125355.1). NCBI lineage: Eukaryota > Metazoa > Arthropoda > Insecta > Lepidoptera > Geometridae > Agriopis > Agriopis leucophaearia. The sequence goes on along the minus strand of OX421291.1, from coordinate 6,293,030 downwards.
AAGTATAGTCATAAGATGGTTCGTATATTTCGTTGCATACCTACTTCATATTTACATTCATGTTTCTTTATATTTCCTTTATTTTATTTGCATTTGTAACAACAAGTGTTGAATTAGATTATTTTTTTAACCTATTACCTATAATTTTTAACCGACTTCCAAAAAGGAGGTTATCAATTCGACTGTTTTTTTTATGTTTGTTACCTCATAACTTTTGACTGGGTGAACCGATTTTGATGTATTTTTTATTTGAAAGCTGGTGCTTCCCGTGTGGTCCCATTTCAATTTGGTCCAGGGGCCTTACCCCTAGCTTAACTTTTGCGAGCCAACTTTTAGTAGGTACCTGATAGGTACCTAAAATTAACCAACTCATTTAAGCTGCATCGTTTAAAAGCGTCTAACTTGAATGAACTAAAATCCGTTTTACTATGCGTGTGTGCGTGAAAATAACAAACCTTGGCGGCTATCAAATAACTACCGATTATCGTAGTTGATGGTACCGTTTAGACAAATAACACCTATACGGGTCAACTTTTCGAGCTAGGGGTAAGGGCCCAGTTCTGATGAAGTCGGTTTTTTATATTGATTATTATTATGGTTGTTAACGGCTTTTTCGTGCTCACCAACACAGCACGCTGAGCGGTACTTTTTTAACCACGCGCGGTGGCTTTAGCACTCCCTCGCATACAGCCAGATTGCCACACCTCCAAACCATCAATATAAAAAGCACCATCAACACAATGCCGTCAAAAACACAATATTTTTATAAAACGAACACGGTAGCCAAAAAACACAATGCCCGTTTCCCGCGTTTTATTGCTAGAACTGATATTTTTGAACGAAAAAATCTTCCACAATAAAAACTTATGTTGCAGCCCTGTCCCTATTGACGGGCTTGATTTTGATTAATGATTATTACTTATTTTTTATTTAGTTTCATGCATTTGACTAAATGTTATTATTTTGACTTTGGTTTTACGTTATAATAACCAATAGGTAGGTAAAATAAATAAAATATCTGGGACATTTTTGCACACATGGTCATCTGACCCTAAACTAAGCAAAGCTTGTAATATGGCTGCCAGAGAATGATATACATACATATATATTATTAAATACATACTTAAATAGATATTAACACCCAGACATAGAACAAACACAAATGTTCATCACACAAATGTTTGTCCTAGGTGGGAATCGAACCCACGCCCTCAAGCGCAGAAGGCAGGTACACTACCAACTGAGCTAACGGGGCATCGAACATCGAATGGGGTTAGTACGAGAACTTGCGAAAAAGTCATCGTTACGTAAACGATAGCAAATGTATGAAATATTCAGTTTCCTTTCACATCCGATAGAGGCGCTGTTCAATTTTTCATACATTTTATCATCGTTTTCATAACGATAACTTTTTCGCAAGTGCTCGTACTAAGGCCACAGTTAGACTGCCAATATAGACCGTTGAAGGTCTAAAGGTACTTGATTCTATTTAATGTATCTAAATTTGAAAATTGTACGATAATAATAATTGTATAAATATTTTTAGGGTTCTTAGGATACAAGGAACCCTTCTTTATCTATTTTCATTATGTCCATCTCTATATGTACTGTACGACTCGGTTTTTATTTAACGTGATCAAATATAAAACTGTAGCTGTCATCCTTTCTCATATTTTTTAAGTTTTGGCCCCAGATGTCATGTTTATTTAGCCAGTATCAAATCTATATTATATAATAGGTCGGGGAAAAAGTCTTTTCGTATTTTGTATGTATAAAGTTGTAGTCAAATCTCATCGGTTGTACTGTTCGTATCTGGCTGGTTTTGATATCATTAAAAATATGACATTTTAAAAAAGGAATACAAAAAGTAAAAAGCAATTTCCCGCCATTTTTCAATTGTTTTTTTGTTCGATAAACTGAGTGAATCTGACGAAGAAATTCGATATATTTTGAAGTTTTATTACAAAAAAGAGAAAAATGCGACACAAGCCGCGAATAAAATATGTGACGTTTATGGACCTAATGCAGTGTCATCAAGAGTAGCACAATGTTGGTTCAAGCGTTTTCAGTCCGGGAATTTTGATGTCAAAGATGCAGCTCGCTCTGGTAGCCCAGTTACGGATAAAGTCGATGCCATTTCTGAAAAAGTGGAGCAAGATCGGCATATTAGTAGTTACGACGTAGCTGAAGAACTGAGGATTGACCACAAAACAGATTTGACCCATTTAAAAAGGTCTGGGTATTAAAAAAAACTCGATATTTGGGTGCCACACGAGCTCACTGAAAGAAACCAAATGAATCGTGTGCTCATTTGCGATTCTCTGTTAAAACGTAACGAAACCGAACCGTTTTTGAAAAGGATGATCACTGGTGATGAAAAATGGATCACCTACGACAAGAATGTGTGCAAACGATCATGGTCAAAGGGCAGTGAAGCACCACAGACTGTAGCGAAACCCAGATTAACACGTAATAAGGTGATGCTGTGTGTATGGTGGGATTGGAAGGGCATCGTTCATTATGAGCTTTTACCGCCGGGCAAAACCATCGATTCGGATCTCTACTGCCAACAGCTGATGAGACTCAAACAAGAAATTGAGAAAAAACGGCCGGAATTGATCAACAGAAAGGGCGTGGTCTTTCGTCATGATAACGCCAGATCGCACACATCTTTGGCCACTCAGCAACAATTGAGAGAGCTTGGTTGGGAAGTGTTAATGCATCCACCATATAGCCCTGACCTTGCACCCTCCGATTTCCACCTGTTTCGGTCTCTTCAGAATTCTTTGGGTAGTGTTAGATTAACATCCAGAGAGGACTGTCAAAACTACTTGTTGCATTTTTTTGATCAGAAGTCCCAGAATTTCTTCAGCAACGGGATCATGTCACTACCTATAAGATGGCAACAAGTTATCGAACAAAATGGCACATATATATTATAATTAAATGTAATTAAACTTGAAAAAAATATGTCTTGAATTTGTTTATAAAATACGAAGAAACTTTTTCCCCGACCTATATAATGAGATAACAAACATAAAAAATAATAATAAAAAACTGTCGAAATGATAACATCCTTCTTTTTAGAAGTCTGTTAAAAATGAACTTCTACTTCTCCTGGGGCCTTACCCCTAGCTCGAAAAGTTGACCCGCATAGGTGTTATTTGTCTAAACGGTACTATCAACTACGATAAGCGGTAGTTATTTGATAGCCGCCAAGCTTTTCTATTTTCACGCACACACGCATAGTAAAACGGATTTTCGTTCATTCAAGTTAGACGCTTTTAAACGATGCAGCTTAAATGAGTTGGTTAATTTTAGGTACCTATCAGGTACCTACTAAAAGTTGGCTCGCAAAAGTGAAGCTAGGGGTAAGGCCCCTGGTCACGCTATAACTCGCTATGGCTGGACCGATTTGGCTAATTTTGATCTTGAAATATTTGTGGAAGATCAGTGGGGTTAGTACGAGAACTTGCGAAATGTTGTCGATACCAAGAACGATCACGATGGCAAATTAAATTAAACAGTGAGTAAAAACGGCTAGACCGACCGATTTGGATGAAATTTCGTGTTCCTGGAGCGGGTCATACAGTAGCGAGGCCGAAGACCGAGGCTCTACGCGTACGAAGCAGCGGGTATCAGCTCATATAATATAGTTTTAGTCTTTATTATTAAATTTTACAAAGTACCCTCAAACATATCACCCTAAATAAGTCACAGTTAGTCCAAGTGATATCAAAGAAAGTTAAACTCAATACCGTGAGGGTGATGGAACGCCCTCTTCAGCTCATCAGCCCCATCATCCATATTCATTGTGACCTGACGACTGTACTAACGTCCTAGATATGGCGTGTAAAAATAAATTTTAATTCATATTTTCTCTACCCTCAGGTAAAAATCTGGTTCCAAAACCGCCGCATGAAGTGGCGCAACTCTAAAGAACGGGAACTGCTTGCTTCCGGCGGATCCCGCGAGCAAACACTACCAAATAAGAACAACCCCCACCCGGACCTATCAGACGCTGAAGCGGATAAACCAAAATTATCCCCCGTCTCAAACGAGGAACAAGAAGATAAGAAAATATACCCGAATACGTCAGACTTTAGAGGTTATGAAGACAAAATGGCGGCCGGGCAAATGTTTTCCCGCGATTTTTCAAATATCGAAGAAGGCGATGACTTTGACAGCGACGCCAGCGCCTCAGACGAGGAAATCAATGTAACTTGACGTGTTTTCTTATATTTTAGGCTCGGATCGTTGTAAATTATTATGCCTATTGTTGGATTTGTGAAAAATTGTATGCCATTTAAAATAAATCATAGTTAGGTATTTTCATCGCATTGTAAAATTATAATAAGTGTAAAACCATCTAATATGACACTTAATTCAAATTGCAAGAGTTTCAGCTCTGTCAGGTCTCAGCACCCACTTTAAGCCCCGGGAAATCTAAAATATAATATTTTTTAATAAGAAATTTATAGACGATGGATGCTAAATGAAATTTGCGCAATGTGTGAATATTTACGCTGAATTCAAAACGTGTATAGAAGTTGATATTGATCATTGAAACTGATGTAGTTTTCAGACATTTTGTTTAAATACAGAAATTACGTACGTAAAGATTGAACCAGTTACACCGACTATCGTTTTGACCGCATTCGGAAAACTATAGTCGGAGTAAACGCCTTAATCTTACGTGAGTAGTAGTATTTTTTTTATTTGGATTTGAACTCCCAATTTCAAGAGGTAGGTAAAACACAAGTTTATCTCCTTTCTAATATAAAGAGAAACATATATCTATTTTATAATTTCATATTGAAACGCATAAACGAAATATAGAAGTTTTTTGTCGCGGTAAAAAAGAATTGATTATATGTAAAATTGTAATAAAAAACATTGTAAATATTTAAGTGCTGATTGTTTAAAGCAGCATTAATATTTTATATGTAAATTGTTAATAGAATAGGCTGCGGTCTTTAATTTCAAATCCGTCCCAAAATTAATTTGACTATTGGTTTTCAACATAAGTTATTTGTATGAAACATTTGGGTATTCTAACCTAAAATCATACAGGTTAACACAGCTTTCAATAAATGTGAATATTAATAGATGTATTTAATCAGACGCTGATAAGACAAAACCTGCAGTGGGTGAAATATGAATAATCACGTGCGTAAAATACGTATCGAATACCATAAAAATGGAATTCTATATGTATTTACGAACGTAAATTTGTACTCATTTTTCGGCCACATTTCCACTTTTGACCGCTTACTATAAGCCGAGACAAACTCTTGATGCAATGTACTGGCTAAATGCAATTTTTAAAGCCAAAACATAAAAAAGATACCAACAAACGTTTTTTTCGGAAAACTATGAAGTTGCAAACTTCGTACCTTCGAATACGACAATCATAAATATTTATAGCAAATTCTATAAAAATTTAACATAAAAGTTACTTTAAGCCATTTGAGATATTATTTTAAAGACAATGTCCATACGGTTTCATAAAATACCACTCAGATTTTTTGTTGAAAAAGTTAATAATGTACGAAAGTTATAGGTCTGGCCAGCGAGTGGGCTCTTAAACAGGAAATACACTATTCATCATTATCAGCCATAGGACGTCCACTGCTGGACATAAATATAGGCCTCCCCCATCGATCTCTAAAAGGGCCGGTTTGAAGCGGCCTGCATCCAGCGTTGTTGGTGGACGTCCTACGCTGCGCTTACCAGTCCGTGGTCTTCATTTGAGAACCTTTTGGCTCCATCGGCCATCTGTTCTGTGTGCTATGTGCCCTGCCCACTGCCACTTCAACTTGCTAATCCTGTGGGCTATGTCGGTAACTTTCGTTCGTCTATGGAACTCCTCAGTTCTGATTCGATCTCGTTGTGAAACCCCGAGCATAGCCCTCTCCATAGCTCGTTGTGCGACTTTGAGCTTGCTAATGAGGCCTATAGTGAGAGACCACGTTTCAGTTCCGTATGTCATCACTGGCAACATACACTGGTCGAAGACTTTCGTCTTAAGGCACTGAAATAATATGGACGAGAAGACGTTGCGAAGTTTACTGAGTTCTGCCCAGCCAATTACACCATTAATGTACAATAAACAGAAAAACCTAGACTTAGTGTCAGCAAAAAAAGTAAAATTAGGTGCAGGGTTGAGCCTATGGAAGTCAGTTGTTACTTTACGTAATGCCCATCTCTGTGGCCTTTCACACAATCTAATGTATAAAATGGAACTTGCGTAGTGTAGATCAAAATGTTATAATGTAGTTTTAGGTAAATGTATTTGATTTGCCTGCCATCTGTTAGCCATAATGCAGTATGTAAATACGAATATGAAATTCGAATCGTATATACGTATCGAATTCCATTTACACTTTAAATGTCAAGTGTAAATGGAATCCGAAACGTTTTTACGTACGTAAAATTTGTATTTGGCCAACATAACTGCTGTCTAGCTAATTGGCGGCGGATATGTATTTTTATCAGCAGCACCAAAATTATGTAAATATTAGCATTAAATATTAAAATAATAATAAAATAAGTGATCTCAGTATGAAGTAAGTGATCAAGACTCAACGTTAAATTAATTGGACATGTCGTAAATTTTATGTGAAATAAACAGTGAAAAATATTTTTTTGGAATTTTTATTAATTAAATCACGATTATGAAAACTAAACACCGACCAAGTGCAAGTCGGACTCAAGCACAGGGGGTTTCGCGCCCAAAAAAATATGTTTTCTTTCATTCAGTTCGGGATCTTTATTGCGCGCCCGGGTTGTATTGTACTTGGCCGGTTTTTATTATTTGATGTTTTACTTTAGAGTACGTACTTTAGGCGTAAAGGACCGCTGACTGACCAACGAGAGAGAGAGATAAAATTTTCTCTTTTTCTCCCGTTGGTTGAACGGTGGTCCGTCAGTCAAATCCGTCACGCCTGTTAGCTATAAAAAATAATTAAAATAATATAAAACAAATATTTAAGGGAGGCTCCCATACAACAAACGTGATTTTTTTGACGTTTTTATAGAGAATGGTACGGAACCCTTCATGCGCAAGTCCGACTTGCACTGTAGTATGTCTTTTCTCATCATCATCCTTATCTCTCATTCCACCTTATTTTAATGTACATTTAAACTTTTTCAACTTTAACAGACCACTACTACTACTTGATTTTATTTCCATAATTTTAAAATTTTAAAGAAACAAACAAATGAACACCTAGACGAGGATTACATGGGAGGCTCTCGAATGGAGCGGTCATGCAGGAACTTGATAAAAACCTTGAAAGGTTCTTCTTAAATCTTTAGACTTGAAGAAGTTGGCACTTGTACTTGAAGAAGTCTTGCTCCAAGAACGAGTCTTCTTCTACGCCAATTGACCCTCTGCGGGGTCCATCTTGAAGAGGTTCTTCTTCCTCCAACTCGCATCTGCACAGTTTGTTTGTACGCAAATATTTGGAAGTGGGAAGTGTTCTTTAATCCTTTTTACATTTCATGCCTTACTACTTATGTGAGTGAACTAAAACTCTCCAAGTGTGGTCGTGTATTAGGAACTTTAGACGTATTAAACTTGTGGACTGTGAAGTGTGTTTTTATAGTCATATTTAGGATAGGTAGTCCTCATCTGCTCCTCTCCCTAGTAACTGGGTGTGGCAGACGTGCTTCCGGTTAGGTAGGTCTGGCCTGGTGGTAGGCGCAGCCGGAGTCGTCTGCTTCATTACAGCACTTGGCCAGTTTTTAATATATAAAAGCGAAATACCTACCAACCATTCTTCATACCGCCTCACTGATTGACTGAGGAGTTTTCGAGTTAGAAAACAATATATATATTCTTTATGGGGTGTACAAATGATTTTGTTAAAGAGCCAAATAAAGGGGGGCAAATGGGAGTTGAAATTTTATTGTGAAAGTCTAATGAAGTCGTGGGAAACAGGTAGTAATATTATAAATGCGAAAGTATGTATTAGGCCGGAGAGTGACATAGCGTAGGTACTTATTATCGTATGAAAATGTAAAATTCCATGCGCTTGGAATCGTGAAGCACCAATATAGTATTTCAATCAGTGAGATGCAATATAATAGAGACGTTATAGGCAAACAACACTGCTTTAAAAACTAACTAAAAGTAGCAACCAGTTCGCCGCCGCCGTGGTGATCGGATGAATTCGGCTTTGATCATCGATTATGCTGCGACCTCTATCACTCTCTCAGACAAGACGATCTACACATCTCGCTCATACACTTAGTGACAACAGCCGCCTAAGATATAACAATTTTTATTATTTTTCTGTTTTAATTAAAAAAACAGTAATTACGCGTGAAATTAATACACGTAAAAACAGTTTTCTTGTCTCTCACAGAGCTTTTGTAGTTTGTGCAGTGTGTACAAAGGAAGGCGTTTTATTACAATATTTTTTGCTAAAACATTTAATTAGCTGCGATGTGTTGCCGGACACTCGGAGTGCGTGACTGAGAGACGGCTGTAACGAGTATGATACAGTGCCTTGCATTCGTCTAGTCAATATGGTGACGGACACAGGTAAAAATATCTTAGATTTCAATATTTCATTGAATTAAGGTCAATAATATAAAAAAAAAAATTAAACTAAAAGCATTATAAATATGTTCCTTGCCACAACATAAATAACAATAAAGGTGTCGGCACACGGCGCGAGGCGGGTCGGAGAGTGATAAATACAGTTCGGGCCCACCTCGCGTGTGTGTGACGTGTGCTCACACCTTTATATTTATGTTAACCGCCTACCTTAATGCCGCCTAGAAAATATAAATATTTCTGTGAGCAAAGTATAATATTCGATACGTAAAAATCGTTTATACGTAAAAAACGTTGTTCACTATTATAGGTCAACAGTCAACACCCTGTTACTACACTTTCTGTGACACCCCGTAGAAATATACAATACACCACTTCTGAGCAAATGGGTAAAATAAACAGTGGCTGAAGTAGGAATAATCGATACGTAAAACACGTATCGAAATTCGAATTCCATACAAATTATGAATTTAGAAGTTAAAATTTGATGATTCGATACGATCCATCAGACTTTCGTCAGCGCCGGCGTCCCGTCGGGGCCTTACCCCTAGCTCGAAAAGTTGACCCGCATAGGTGTTATTTGTCTAAACGGTACCATCAACTACGATAAGCGGTAGTTATTTGGAAGCCGCCAAGCTTTGCTATTTTCACGCACACACGCGTAGTAAAACGGATTTTCGTTCATTCAAGTTAGACGCTTTTATAAACGATGCAGCTTAAATTAGTTGGTTAATTTTAGGTACCTATCAGGTACCTACTAAAAGTGAAGCTAGGGATATGGCCCCAGTTCTAGAAACCAATGGACTGATGCGGGACTACGGAATAAAACAAATATTTAAGGGGTGTATTTTGTCGTTTTTATAGATAATGGTACGGACCCATCGTGCGCGATCCGACTCGCACTTGGCAGATTTTTTAAAGTTCATTTTAATTTAAGTTCGAATAGGTATAAGTAAAACCGGTAGAGGAGTATAACTGTAGTAGCGGAACCACATGTTGGGTGAATTTAGTTACTGCCAGTCAAAATATTGTGCAGCTCGAAGATCTATGATCTTGGACATGGAAAAGCACAGAAAAGAAAAGTAAATAAAACGAAAATGAGAAGGAAACTCTGTCGCCGGGTATTGTGACAGATATGTGATTGAACATTCTTATTTATGTCAACGCGTCGAACTCCGCGTCACAGTTGCTAACACAGTTGCTTTGGGTTTATATTATGGGTGCAAGTAGCTATAACACATTTCTTACAAAAATGCCTTGACAGCCGTTCTAATTTAAACAAATAAAAATTTATTTTCTGTGTTCTTAGACGAACTACGAGTATCATAATGGACCAATGAGTTTAAGAAGACATATTTAATTATTATTTGGTATTTCTGGTATTTCTTCGTCATTGCATCGACAAAGTATACGTTACATCCATGGTCATTGGTAATGGGCAGAGTGAATGCTTGTTTGTTGTTGCTGGCAGCGTGGTTATTTTTTTTATTGGTGGTTCGACTGTCTATATTTATATCTGTAATGCAGCTAGTGTTTACCACAGACAAAATAAAATAAAACACACGGACCCCCGCGTCAGTTCGATCGATGGCCACCAGAAGGCGCCGCCACGTGCGCGGCACGCGCTCAAAACTAAACGTCAAACACATTCGCGCGGCAAACAACAAATTACGTTTCGTTCAAAAACGACATAACATAGAGATAACTTAGCGCTCGATTTCCATACAACTTTGTCCTACCAGACTATAAAGAAAAGTTAGTTAGTATAGATCTTTCTGTTTTGACTTCCAAAAAGCAGTAGGTTCTCAATTCGACTGGTTATTTTTTTTCATTCTTTTTTATGTTTGTTACCTCAGAACTTTTGCCTGGGTGAACCGATTTTGATGATTCTTTTTTTTATTTGAAAGTTGGTGCTTTACGTGTGGTCCCATTTCTATTTGGTCCATTTCTGTCATTTTTATGAAGTCAGTTTTTTATATTAATAATTATATTTTACCTACTAGCATGTTATGAAAAACCGGCAAAGGCGAGTCAAGCTCGCGCACTGAGGGTTCCGTTCCACCACATAAATTGTTAATTACTAAAGTACAAAAAAGTATCTAGTGTAAAAAGTCTGCATCACGCCCAGGCCACCCATCCAAGTTAGCGAACGTGCCCGACGTTGCTTATGTTAGGTGAACAGAAATTTGTCACCGACTCACACTTTGCCATTATTAATTATTTGTTGTTATACTTTAAGAGTGTGTACTATAATCATGACCATGAATTGGAAGACGCAGCGTAGGTAGACCTCCCACTAGATGGACCGACGACATTGTGAGTGTCGCGGGCATCCAGTGTATGCAGAATATGGCAGAATGTCGTTCAGTATGGAGGTTAAAGGGGGAGGCCTATGTTCAGCAGTGTACGTCTTCTGACTGATGATAATTATGACTATAATCATGCCAATTTTGTGGCGTGTATGTATTACCGTTTTTATATTAGAGCAAATACAAAAATTCGTTTGTTGTATGGGGTTGTTTGAGCCCCCTTTCGTTTTTACTTTATTATTATTTCTTAGTTAATCTTCCGTAATATTACATAGGTATTCTGTAAAAATTTCAACTGGCTATCTATTACAGTTCGAAAGATACATGTGTTAAAAGGTTGGATAGACAGACAGACAGACAGCGTAGGCTTGGTAATAGAGTGACGTTTACAACCTTTGGGTATGAGACCCAAAAAAAAAGCTGGTAAAGACGTTTCACGGCTCAAATATATATTCCTCATTTAATCACATCGCAAGTATGAAGTGTACATAGAAGTCATCGTAAGTAAGCAAAATGTTACGTCGTTTTTCCTCTAGAAGCAAAAACGTTTGATCTATTGCACGACTCTTCGAGCGATGGATTTAAATACATTACCAACTAATTTTATGATTTGGCCAAATCTTAGAACTAAAATATGTTCATGGGGAAACTGTTAGTTTGATTTAGAAAATGCGGTAGTGGCTCCTTCAGTTAATTCTACAGATCAGTGTAATACCGATTATTAGATGTGATTTCTGCATTTTGTATGCATATTGATTTAAGCCCCGAGGGTTAAACATACGAATGAATGGGACGCGGGAACGGTATGAATTTTTATAGTCCAGCTTATTTTGTTTTAAAGAAAATGGCGGGAAAAATAAAAATTAATCGCCACAAGATTTTTAAACGAGTTAAAAAAAAGTGGCTAAATTAGGTTGTCAATTCGTTTTTTTTTTTTAATGTTTGCTACCTTAGAACTTTATATGAACCGATTAGGAAAATTCTTTTTTTTTTATATCAAAAAGATAATGCGTTCAGATTATCCCAATAGAAATTACATCAGTAGTTTCGCTTATAAATTAAAATAACTGGAAAATTCGGTTACTTGGATTAAATTGCATATGTTACAAACTTTGTGCGAAGTTGGTTTTTTAAATTGATAATAGTAAAATTGCTAGTCGATTTTAAAACCACTGAGCGACCGCCTGACCGAGTCCTAATGAATCAGAACTAATATTTAGTCGTTTCACGGCAAATGATCATAAATAGAGGCACAAATGCGTGGCAAATCTGCAAAGAGCGCGCGCCTGGCGCGTGGCTGTCATATGGTGCGCGAGGAAGACAGACTGTTGGAGGGAGACGACGGTAGAATTAGAAGTCATACATACGTATATTGATGAAATTAATAATGTTTTTTTTTTTAGTTTTGGCGTCAACGTTAAAAAATATTTTGCCTCATTGTATTACACAGAATTAAGTAACGTTACGGCGGATAACGATACGACTCGCACTTGGCTGGTACTCTTTCACGTTGGCGCCAAAAGTCCGTTGTAGTTTTTAAAAGGTTTTAATTTATTGGGCAAATGTCAAATATCGTGACAAATTTCTTAGATGTGTCATTGTTCATTACTATCACTGAAGTGAGAAGTTTTACCCTTCTCTTTTCTGTGATTACTATAGTCTTCGACCACAATAAAATGAATGGACGGGCCCAGTAGAAGCGCATTTTTGAAGATTACAAAATGAGCGCCAGCGCTCACTTCGTTTCAGTCGGTCTCTAGCCGTAGGAAGTGAAACACGAGTATATTGTTACGCGATAAAGAAACATCTGACAAAATTATGAATTCGTATGCTTTACCGAAATGTAAATACACAAATAAAACCGATATCTATTTTTTGTAACAAATATACTGTACATTTTTATAATTAGGTGTTGAAGTATATGTCCGACGGTTTTGACTCGTTTTTACTGATCAATGGTTAGGGCCCGTCCATTCATTTTATTTTGGTCGAAGACTATAGTACAAAAAAGTAATGTTAATTACTAAAGTACAGAGAAGTAGTAGACAGACAGACAGACAGCGTAGCCTTGGTAATAGGGTGCCGTTTACAACCTTTGGGTGGAGTAAAACGTGCGTAATTCAGTTTTTATTATATTTGGCTTTGCATTATTGACGCAGTTGCTATGTACATTTTCGAATATAAGGGTAGGGAAACAATACGCGAAAATTTGGATATTGGAAGGATTAGGATTTTAGGATGAACAGATCAGAGGAGTGTAAAAATAAACAACATTTATTCATTAATATGTATTTTTTTGTAATAAATAACATTTATTTTATTTTATTATTAGGCACTCATAACAAGTCACAGGTCATATAATACAGATATAGTAACACGTTATGAATTTTGATCGATCCCATGACCCAAATAATAAGCACACAACATGACTTAGACCGGATACAGTCGTATTTTTTTTTCTTTTATAATACTTTTTAAATAAAACTATACATTAAGGTGATACGTTTCATGTTTGGCGAGAAATTCAAATTTCAAACAGTTTTGTTGTCCTTGTAGCCAGGCCGGGTAATTATTATGAAATGACACAGCGTTTGCGAAAATTGTTGGCCGTTCTTTACATTATCATGTACAGCTATTAATCAGTTACTCATCATATTACTTACATTTGGCAATAAACCGTTTGAAACAGCAAAAATTTTTTTATTTGCAAATGTATGTAATAATGTGCATGGAGATAAATAACTTTACGCGAGTTTGTAAAGAATAATAATCAATTTTCGCAAACATCATGATCGTTTACAATAATTACCCGACCTAGCTACAAGAACAAAAAAAAATACTGTTTGAAATTTGAATTTCCCGCCAAACGTGAAATGTTTCACCTTAAAGCATTCATATTGACTTCTATAATAATATACATTTCAATTTCTTTTTTTTTTGTGTATTTTAATGTATTTACGCCTGTAAATATTTTGCTAAGTTATTAGCCTCTCCTATTCCAAAATAAAATTATGAACACAACATTCACATTATTTGAGTTGCCAGCTCGAGCAAATTTCCCCACACTCGCGCGTAACTACATCAAAGCGAGATATCACTTAGTTAACCGTTTGCAAGTGACAGCACAATGAAGGAATCCCATTATCGATGGAACCCTTCTGTTTGTTCGCGGGATGTCTTTAAAATGCATCCGTCCTTGTTGGGAGACTTCGAGATTATATGTTATTTGTTATCTTGTGGGATTATTTTTTCATTTTACTTTGACTCTCTCGTTATTTTTGAGCTATTCTATCAGTAAATCAGTATATTTAATTTTTATCTAGATCTGCGGATTGTTTTTTTTTTCTTGTTGATATTTTTTTTTATTTACACACGGGAACAAATAAACATGTAGGTAGGTACTACAAAATAAAAACTCCGCGGATTGTTTCGTAATAATGAAGTTTTTATTTATTACAATTGTCAATTAAATTAAATTATTATAACAGTGGACCACATTAAAAAGCGACTTAACACAGAACCGGCACTTATTAAGTTTTTCAAATATTTTACTAATTTTGAAGTCGGCTTCTAAATTGATATAATTAATTATTGATTGATTTAGTATTATCATATTTCATGTGTCAGAATTAATTAATTTTTGTTTCAAATTACTTTAATAATTTTATAATTAATAATAATTCAGAATTAATTAATTTTTGTTTCAGGTAACGTTAATTTTCAATTTATGTAATTAATATTTAATATCAGGTTAGGCAAAATTAAACTCAATAAAATTAACATTATCAACAAATATTTATCACAAATTCCTTATTGTACTTGAAGCGACGTAGACGCGGAATTACACTAGAAATTCATCATTAAAACAGTTTTGATAATTAATATCTGTAAGGTGAACTAAATAACTGGTCAAGAGCGTGTCGAGACACGCATAATATGGTAGTTACATTGTCAAAGTGGTCACATGCATTCAGAAAATGGTGGTTATAGAAAAATTCTAACGAACGAAGCTCTGTGGACTTCAAAAGCTTCGGCTAGATTTCCCAAATTTCAGAGATGTATCATTCAGACATAACATTTATACATTTTATGGTTTACTACAGTAATATAATTATTTACGGGATATTTACCGTGGTAAGGTTGTGGAAGGAGCTCCCGATATTTCGGCGCAGTTACATGCACCATGTTCACGGGTTCATATAACTGTGGTGAACAACCGTGATAGTTTAAAACAATGTTTTATGGTTTAGTTAAAAAGGAACAAAAACCAACAAAACAACATTAACTAGACAACAATTCTTTGTTGTTATTTTATTTGCCATTTCATTTGGATGGTTTTCAAATCTTCCCTTATATCTTTGCATGTTGCTTTATAATTATTTGTTGATAAAATGTTACGACAAGAAGTTAACTTAGAACATCTTGAATTAATTACAATTTTATCGTTAAACCTCAGAAAATTTTAATCAGTAAATGTTCGTGATAATTGTGAACAAACGTTTCTAACATGACCTATCAGTATGGCAAGTAAATTTCTGTCTAATATTTTTTTAGTTCAACATTTATGCCATTTTACAAACAAGTTGGTGTTGTTCTGTACCCCATGTCCACATTTAATCTTTTTTTTAATGGCTGCGGCAAACACAGCATTCATCCGTCTGACCCCGCGTTTGCCGAAGCACTTTACTAGCTATCGTATTTCCGTGTAATGTTGCAGATTGCAACAAATAATGGCAAATGTGTTTGGACTTGAGGCTATCGCTTTACTAAATACCTACCTATTACTAAAATTGATGAAGTATCAGGGACAGTTAGGTACATGATAATTTACGGGATATTTACCGTGGTAGAATTGTGGAAGGAACTCAGGGACGGCCCACTATATCAGGGATATAGTTGATATCCCTTTTTTTTCGCGAATAAGTCCGCGTTTGACCACCAACTCGCCTGTTGGTAAGCGACGATGCCGGCTGCTGGCTTCCTTGTTTCCTGAAAGATATAATCTGGACCTTTTCAAGGCAAGAGTGAGGTATCTTCTAAATCTGCGTGCTTCATCTTCGACCACATCATCACTTACCAACAGGCGAGTTGGTGGTCTCTAAAAAATATCCGTCCATCTCTAAAAAATAAATGTCCGTCCTCATGATATTACCTCGCAAAATTTGATCGAGATCGGTTAAGCCGTTTAGCCGTGATTATGTACCTAGCAAACAGACAGAGTTACTTTCGCATTTATAATATTAGTGTGGATATGGATTGTGTTCATTGTTACATTAGGTTGGTAAGTTGTACTGTGGTTGTGTCGAATGCCACAAATTGCTCGCGAGGCGAAATGCGATGCGTGTTTAAGTGGGGTGCAGATGCGGATCCAGGTGAAATAAAATTAAACCTCATTTTGTAATTGTTTAATTTTCGACAATGGAAATAAAACAATCATTCGATAAACCGACTTCCAAAAAGGAGGTTCTCAATTCGACTGTATTTTGTTATGTTTGTTACCTCAGAATTTTCTACTAGGTGAACCGATTTTGATGGTTGTTTTTTTTATTTGAAAGCTGGTGCTTCCCGTGTAGTCTCATTTTGGTCCAGGGTCCTTACCCCTAGCTCTATTTTTGCGAGCCAACTTTTGGTAGGTACCTGATAGGTACCTAAAATTAACCAACTTATTTAAGCTGCATCGTTTAAAAGCGTCTAACTTGAATGAACTAAAATCCGTTTTACTATGCGTGTGATTGTGATTATCGTTCATTCAAGTTAGACGCTTTTAAACGATGCAGCTTAAATAAGTTGGTTAATTTTAGGTACCTATCAGGTACCTACCAAAAGTTGGCTCGCAAAAATAGAGCTAGGGGTAAGGCCCCAGTTCTGACATTTTAATGAAGTCGGTTTTTTTATATTGATTTGTTTTTAGAAACTACAGATTCGTTCATATCGAACATACAATTATTTTAAGACCACTGAAATCTTAATTTTATTAACATTATAACTATTAATAATCACAACTTGATCACAACAATGTTCGGACGAAGCAAGCAGATATACAATTACCTATAACAACCATAGAAAAAGGATAAACCTGCAAAATCAATATTGCCGTACGTCCGCAATCCCAGAAAAGAGAAGTAAATAGAACGGATATGAGAAGGAAACTCTGTCACCAAGTATTGTGACAGATATGTGACTGAACATTCTTATTTATGTCAACGCGTCGAAATCCGCGTCACAGTTGCTATGGGTTTATATGGGTGCAAGTGGCTACAACAAATTTCTTACAAAAATGCCTTGACAGCCGTTCTAAATCATTTATTAACCAAAACCTTGTAGTGGTAGGACTCTTTTGCAGGGGTCCGCCTGGGGAAGTACACCTTTGCCAGTTATTCAACCGCCAAGCAGTATTGTGCAAACACTACTGTGTTCCGGATTGAAGGGCAATGTTTCCAGTGAAATTACAGGGCACACAGAGATTTGACATCTTATATCTCGGAGTGACGAGCGCAGTGCATTGCCATCCGAGGTTTTGAACTGTTGAAGTTCAAAATTCTGAGTGACGTTGAGATGTTATGGGCAAGCGTGAAGAGCCATTAGGCGAGCGACTTCGCTCGTCTCGTCACACAGTATCATAAAAAAAACCATTAACCAAATCATTAATTAAATTGATGTAAATCTTTTCTGTGTCCGCAATCCATCTCTGTTTTTGCCGAGCGTCGTGTAAACAAGCTACTACACGCACTACACGCGTGTGAGTGATGTAGTCGAGTGTAGTGTAGTTTAGTGCTGCTATTGATGAATGATGACAAATGTACTGGATACGGCAAACTGGCTCCATTCGATTAAACGTCATTCGATTAAATGTCAAAAAATACTTGTTGTGTTGTGCTTTTTTAACTTACAGGGCCTTACCCCTAGCTCGAAAAGTTGACCCGCATAGGTGTTATTTGTCTAAACTGTACCATCAACTACGATAAGCGGTAGTTATTTGATAGCCGTCAAGCTTCGCTATTTTCACGCACACACGGATAGTAAAACGGATTTTCGTTCATTCAAGTTAGACGCTTTTAAACGATGCAGCTTAAATGAGTTGGTTAATTTTAGGTACCTATCAGGGACCTACTAAAAGTTGGCTCGCAAAAGTGAAGCTAGGGGTAAGGCCCCTGATAGCGTGTTTGTGGATTTCAGAAACTCAGAGATACGCTTTGATAGACCATACTCAAATATTTTTGCCACAGCAGGAATTATAGCTATCGGTCTGTATGAATTCTATGACGCCGTACCCTTGCGCTGTTGCTGGTTCATAATCCGAAGGACCATCATGTACAGGCGCACCCAGCCGACCTCTGTGTGGGTCAGCAGACGCCTGACAAGAGTATCGGAGCACCTGAGGTATTAAGTAGCCAATGTTCCGTCCGCTGTGCGCGCTCGCGCGGGGCGTCCGGCGACCGGACTAGCGGCGGCCGGTCTCTGGTGCGGTTCGGGTGAACCTCCGCGGGCGCCGGGAGTGTTCCGGTCTAATGGTGGCTCCACATTAGTGCCGTGAATTCACGCCGTGAATTCTCGGCACAAGTCATGCCCTCCACATTCGCGGGATGTTCACAGTCGTTCGTGAAACCCGCCGCGAAATGGACGTAAAATCTGCTGCTGCAATAACTTTGTTTGCTGTGGCAACATATTACTATTTAGACGTCCAAAACATGAAAGTTATTAAAAAGCGTTGGAAAAAAAGAAGATGGTAGATGACGTCCGTTTGCCTTTATAGACCGGAGTAAACAAGAAGTAAACTGGCGCGGGGCCGTGAATGTGGATGTGTACGCGTGAACGCCGCGCGAACGACAAAATACCGACTCTGATCGGGGAACAGGCGTGAACGCGCGTGAACCCCGCGAAAACCCTCCACATTCACGTTCACGCTTGTTCTCGGAGCTTCACAGCACTAATGTGGAGCCGCCATAAAGGCGTAGTAGACGCGCCGTACTCACGTCGTACCCATTTTCTTGGAGCCTGTCTTCTCGGCGGCGCTCCTCGGTGGTGGTGGAATCAAACCCAGGCTCGAAGTGATGACTGATTTATTTGTAAAATAATTCATCTTATATACTAAATTAACCTACTGTACACAATCATAATTATTTAGATGTCTGTCGTCGATGTAGACTGCTGAATCAGCGCTTGGAATTCCATCGCTCCAAGTGATGACGAGGTTGTTGCCACTGCTAGAAAATGAGTCATCGCTGACCGTGCAGAACTGGGCGTAATACATGTTCGGTTCGAACAATTCATATTTAGTGTTTAATAATATTAGTGTGGTATTTATTTGCGAGAGTGGCGTCCTCATTATTTTCTACTTTATTATTTCACTAAACTTGTAATTTAGCCATTGTAACCAAAACGAAAGAGTTCACACGCCAACACGTGCAAAAACTTTAAAAAAAGAACTTTACAACATTCCTTTAAGGATTACAAGTAACAAAGATACCGTAATCCTACATCAATCATGAAAAGGCCACACGCAAGCTCAAAAAGATACTAAAAAACGATAAAACTCCCAAACCCCATATAAACATTAGCCCTCGTCACCCCTTCTTATTAAAAAAATAAAAAAGAAGTCAACGCGTGAACGCACCCAAAAAACAGAACAAAAGAGGTTTGACAATCGACGAAAATGGCCGCCCTAATTTGACATTAAAAAACGCGCGAATTCTATTGTCACATAATTTATCGATGTTATGACGACAAAAAGAGCTTTTTATTAATGAATGTTTTTATAAAGAATCATTCGTACACGTTTGTAAACCATAAATAATGTAACGTTTGAGTATTTTCACGCTACAGTTGATTTTAAAGCTGCTAATGTTTACAAATGATTCGAATACCGGTTTTTAAATGTCTTAATTAGAAATCATTCCGGTACATAAAGTTCTTGAGAAATTGACTATTATTTTTAGATGAGGTCTACCTTTTGTTGGCAACGGTTTGCTTAAAAATACATAAAAGACCGTGGAGACCTCTATGTCTCCTAATCGCTGGTCCTAGCACTCTCTAGCACTAGCACCTATGTTCTGCTGTAACCCGTTTTTTTTGAGTCACTTTGTTCATAAAATAACCGGAAATCATCAAGATACAATACCAATAGAGTCACAATCTCTTAGAGAAAACACAAAAAACGTCCGAGCGTTGTTTTACATACATCATCATCAGCCAGAGGACGTCCACTGCTGAACATAACCTCCACACTCCTTTAACCTCCACACTGAACGACATCCTGCCATCTGCATCCACTGGATGCCCGCGACTCTCACGATGTCAACGGTCCATCTAATGGGAGGCCTACCTACGCTGCGTCTTCCGGTTCGTGGTCTCCACTCAAGAACCTTTCTTCCCGATCGGTTATCGATTCTTCGAGCGATGTGGCCTGCCCATTGCCACTTCATCTTGCAAATTTTAATAGCTATGTCGATGACTCTGGTTCTTTGTCGAATATCCACGATTCGGATTCTATCGCGTAAAGAAACTCCGAACATAGCTCTCTCCATTGCCCGTTGTGTGACTCTGAGTTTCTCCAAAAGGCCAACAGTTAAGGATCACGTCTCAGTCACATCCAGTGTACATAATAGACAATGTTTTTTTATTTTATTAATCAGCTATATTTAGGGCTACATTTTAACAGGACAATTTTAAAAAAACAGTCATCTAACCTATTACCACCTATTATATAAGTAAATAGGTGTATTTTTAAGCACGTAATTTTTTTCCTTACCCTTCTACTTCACCCACGTGAGAACGTTTCAATTTTGAATAGAAAGTTGATTGCCAACGATTCGGAACAAAAGTGGGCACATCTTGGTAGATAGAACAACTTATCTATCTATGAACTATCTATAGATAATAATAGATATTTTACGACGTATTGATAGAACCATATGCGGGGTCGTAACTTACTGCACAATACGGTTCGACAAATAACTGTTTAATAAATATTTTGGACGGATTTTACGCGTCATTAGACGCCTTGATTTATGGGTAAAGGGTGCGAGATTAAATGGCAACACTTTTATACATAAAAATAATTAGCGTTATAGTCTAAAAACATTCATGTAGGTTTATATGATTTAATAACCTACTTTTTGCGTAAGTTTCCCACTGGAAAACGTATTCTTGGGATACATATTACATCCAAGGCAAATTTAAATTATCCAAGCACCATCGTTTAGTCGTGAAGGTAAATGTAACTAACAAACAGATAGTTATTAGACTAATGCGATAGATGAACAATTTTATTATGATGTCCCAAACATCTTACACGTAAGACTTGTAGAAATGTAGATAGGTGATGTTTTTTTTGACGTAGGTGGTGTGGTAAGCTAGTACCATCATTCTTGGTGGTAAGACATAACGACAATAGAATCACGAGAAGAGTTTGCCTTTTAGGTAGGGATACCAGACGAAAACAATATCCCCGGACAAAAACTCAGACGTTTAAAGAAATTTCCGGACCTTACATTCAAAGTTAATTTTTGCGTCATAGGGTAACGCAAACGAAGAAACACACTTCACGGGCACATGACTCGAGCTGACTGTCCGTTTGCATTGCTGTCTGTTTGAGGCTTCCCTCCCCTCGTGCTTCACGCGACGTGGCGTGTTGCTACGTTCCATTTTGACAGAGTTACAGAGGTGAGCGCCATTACCCAGTGAGCGCCATTCCCCCTCCTTACCCTACATAATGAACACGGGTGGCGGTCTTTTTTATTTATTTTCTAGAATTCCAGACGTTTTGGAATTCCTCCCGCTTTTCGGACAAAAGCCTAAAATTCCGTTAAGTCCGGGAAATTCCAGACGTATGGCAACATTAGTTCTACGTCAAATAGAGTTTTCTTACGTTAGGCATTAAGGACTGTGCATCCAGATGCCGAAAATAAAAAAAAACGTTGTATTATTTTCCTAAAGCTAACTGTGTTTGACAGTATTTAAGGTGAAATGTTTCACGTTTGGCGGGAAATTCAAATTTCAAACAGTTTTGTTCTTGTAGCTAGGCCGGGTAATTCTTGTAAACGATCATGATGTTTGCGAAAATTGATTATTATTCTTTACAAACTCGCGTAAAGTTGTTTATGTAATGTTTTATGAAATGCACATTATTACATACATTTGTGAATAAACAATTTTTGGCTGTTTCAAACGGTTTATTGCCAAATGTAAATAATATGGAGAGTAACTGATTAATAACTGTACATGATAATGCAAAGAATGACCGACAATTTTCGCAAACATTGTGTCATTTCACAATAGCTACAAGTACAAAAAAACTTTTTGAAATTTGAATTTCCCGTCAAACATGAAACGTATCAACTTAAGATGTAAACTTGATTAATATTACTTTGTAACCATGGTCATGAAAAAATTAAAAACATCGTCAAATTTAGTAAGTAAATAAAAATTATCTAAGGTTGGTCTGTATAATTATCTAGGCCTACATAACTAGCACATTTTTTTTTAAATCAAACCTCTAAGCCTTGTCAAACTTTAAAAAACATGAAATCGTTTTTTAACCCCGCCAGCGGCGCCGTGTGTTTTGATTGACTTTTCCGCGCCCGCCATTTTTATCCAAAAATTCGAAGTTTTAACTGACAGTTGCTTTTTAGAAACAGCCAGTTTTAATTGTTTTTGTTAACTTACGACGTTGGTTTTGACGTTGAAAATTTGGACATATAGCCGTTTTGAATTGTTTTTTTTTTGTGAAATCTTTTTACCGTATAAAATTGGATCAACGCTTTTTGATAAATACCTAAAACTGTATTCAAAATACCTAGAACTATATATATATGGTAGAAGTTGTCGGATATATATTCAGTAAGATGTTAATTGTAATAACTCTGTTTTTTTAACACGGTTTCATTAGCTTGGTATGTATCTATGTAACGGAATCTTTGAACGTGATTTTCACCCCTTTCAAAACGACGGATTGATTTGAAACTTTGCACACTTATCAAAGACCGATGAAAAAAATGCAATAATTTAAATAGTTTGTCCCATTATCGTTACTAGGATCTTCAGGATTAGTGATTATAGAGCGTGTGTTTTGTGTGTTCAGTGTTTTTTAGTTTTTTAAACTGCGATAATTATATCATTTAAAAACTGTCTAAATATAAATATTGGTACCTATATATTTACCTGCTAAGATATGTGAGTATACAAGGTTTCGTAAACGATAGCAAATGTATGAAAAATTAATTTTCCTTTTACGTCCGATAGATGCGCTGTTCATTTTTTCATACATTTTGCTATCGTTTACGAAACGATAAATTTTTAGCAAGTGCTCGTACTAAGGCCACTGATTACCAGTAAACCTTATTACCGCTAAGGAGACCCGGGTTTCCTGCGCCCAAATTCTAGCAAAACAAATCAACAAAAGATGTTTACCTAACATCTGGCTTATTATGGATATCCGTTCGTACGAGATGACACGCGATCGTGATCACAATCCAAATCACGAATGGACTCCACAATAAGCCAGATGTTAGCTAAACATGTTTTGTTAATTTATTTTGTTAGATTTTTGGTGGCAGGAGACCCGGTCTAACCCTGTTTATGTATGTAACCTACAGCAAAAAAGCTTGCAGCTAAATACCTAGATAGTCTATAAATAACTATATAGATTACATAATTAAGGTACTTCTAGACATATAATCCTGCCTCATTAAATTGATTCTCGTATACAAAATAAACCCCTTTTCGAAATGGAATCCAATCCGTATCCGTTCGAAAACAGAAACAATTATCGCGAGTCACAGCTTAGGCAATAGTCACTAGCAAGCGAGGCGTTTGATTGACGCGGCCCGAGGCACGGTCAGTGGCAGGCAAACTCCTTGTTCGGTTATGCGCCACCCGGGGAATTTGATTTGTTGGCTAGCAACACTGGGATTAGTTTTTAATTTTGAAAGTTTTGGTGCCAACGTGGAAAAAAACATGTCGGCTCATTGTATTATTTTCCTAATTCTGTGTATTTTCGAGTGTTAATTTGTAATGGTGGATTATTATTTATCGTCGTGAACGTGCTCGAGTGATATAACGAGGTGAAACATGTCTTTTCCTGTTGTTTCCAAAACTCCTTAGAAGCCTATTGTAAAGCCTCCACTACTTTACTGAGGCATGAGTTTGACTTCATCATGACTTACTTTGCTTGACTCTGACTGTGACTATGACTTGTTTGACGCTATTTAAGACTAGGTAAACTTGATTAATATTACGACTGTATCCATGGTCATGAAAAAATTTAGGTAGGTACATTTTTTTTTTAATTTTGAGTGTTTTAAAGGATTTTAAAAACATGACTGTGTACATAGGTAGGTATTGTATATCATCATCACTATAAAGTAAGTTATAGATTTGACCTTGACCTACTTTACTTGACCCTGACTATGACTTGTTCGATGATATCCAATATACCTAACTGGAAAATATTTTAAATGCATAAAAGCCGTAACAGACGTATAATATTTTCGCTTTCCTTCCTGTTGGTCAGACGTCGCCGGCGGTTCGTGGTTCGTGGTTCGAACGTCTGTTACGGCTATAAAAGATACTTGTCCATGGCAAATTCTCAAGACATGGGACGCCAAAATCCTCTCACGAGAAAAGAAAACATGTTGGTGGAGGAGAGGGTAGTTTAGAGTCTTGGGTTTTGGCGCCAATGTGAAAAAAGATTATGCTATGTTGTATAATTATTTTCCATCTTTTTGAGTGTGACGGAAGAAATATTCTTTGGGTCGGTGTTTATTTTATTCACATTGTAAATGCCACGCTTCCTCATAACAGTTCAACGTCACTTATTTTATCTACCCAAAAATTTTCTGTTCTGTGATCTCACGAAACTTTAATAGGCTTTATTTTCTAGAAGCTTTTAACTACGGGTGAATCTGGATTGTTTTATATATATTTTATGATACTGGGTGACGAGACGAGCGAAGTCGCTCGCCTGATGGCTCTTCACGTTTGCCCATAACAGCTCAACGACACTCAGAATTTTGAACTTCAACAGTTCAAAACCCTGGATGGCAATGCACTGCGCTCGTCACCCCGAGATATAAGATGTCAAATCTCTGTGTGCTCTGTAATTTCGCTGAAAACATTGCCCTTCAATCCGGAACACAGTAGTGTTTGCACACTACTGCTTGGCGGTTGAGTAACTGAGAAAGGTGTGGTACTTCCCCAGGCGGACCCCTGCAAAAGAATCCTACCACTACCAGACTTATATCATTTGTGGAAGCTACTGCCATCTAGCGGAGGATAGCTTCACTTAAATTCATTCAAAATTATGCCTTTCTATTTACGTACATTCGTAGACGGTTTCTCTGTCTACGCGAACATCCATCAAACGCTTCAGCAACTCAACAATAGATAGCGCTGCACTGAAAACTCTTTTATCACAAGTCTTTAAAATAATAGATGCCCCGAGCACGTCGAAGTATTTAAAAATCCAGTATGTCATTTTTGTACCTATTATGGCGTTCCGGGAGCAATTTAGTGGTGGTGACGTTACTTACCTTCGGTTTTTCCTATGTATAATTTGGACTGCTTCAAACGAAAGATAAATAGAGTCCTCAAAGGTAGGCAACACACTGACAATGCCCCGGAGGATTGTAGGTGTCTATAGGCGGCGGTGAGCACTTACCATCAGGTGGCACACCGCTTGTATTGTATGCTACATATTCACTATAAAAAAAAAGCACCGAGCGGTCAAGTTTTCGAAGCTTTTAGTTAATAGCGCAATTCGTTAAAAAAAAAACTTTTATAATATATACCTAGTTTGGATCTGCCTTTAAACTCGAGCTAGTACCAAAACAAGTCTGCCAAAAACTGAAAGGGGCGAGGTAAACACGTATTGCACACACTGACATATTCTTACTAGTTCTACAAACGCACACTTCAATATTCACATTTCACTATTTCACGCCCCGCCTTCTACCTTCTGTGTGAATCCTCTCCATCCTAAGGTTGCCTGGAAGAGATCGCTCTTAGCGATAAGGCCGTAGATTGTTACACTAGTTTGTTTTGTTTAAAGCTATTTTATCGTGTAATATGTTATTTGTGGTGTGAACAATAAAGAGTTTATCTATCTATTGAGCGCACACAACTGCAAACGATGTGATTAAAATGTATACGAATGGACGACCGAGGTGGGGGGCGGGTCGGTGTAAGTGCTAAATTGGGGAAATTGTAGATATAATTCCTCCATTTATTTATTGTTTCTGAGCGTTTCACGTGTTACTGCCAAGCCGACGTAGATCGAACTGAGTTATGTTAGAGCATTTATTTTTTTTTTTTATAATAAAAATATCACTCCACAGACACCGGGGTCCGTGACTTTTGTTATAATTTACTACTATTTTGTAATGTTAGAGCATTTATCACAGGTAGGTGCACTTGCGGTGTCTGTCTACAGATCTAAGGACTTATGGTAATAGTTCAACGACTACACGTCGCAGAGTACATTTGTGTTTACACAAGCATGTACATAGATGTCACTGAACGTTCAATGTTTTATTTCACTTTTCGATACGATGGTAGCTGAAGAGCCACCATCGTATTTTCTGATCAATATCCTCCTAAAGTCGATGACATAAAAGAAAAAGATATACATGTGGAACTTTTTTGAAGTGAAAACTTCTTTAGGTGCGTTGAGCACTTTGGGTGAACAAAAATCATGGAACTCGAGTCATCGTCACGCTGTACCGTGTATTTTAAAACAGCGCCATCTCTTGTAGAATAGGTGAATTACTACTTAATTTTTCACTTCTGACGTGCAGTCCTATGACTGATGTGTTTTTTTATTTTTACCGGCATTGAACTTTCAGATAAGTAGGACGTCTAGAAATAACACAACAGAATCACTTTGGTAAGCGGCATTTAATAAAGAAATCATACAAAATTAATTAACTTAAAAATAAGCAAAACCTTACACTAATATACACAAAATTCATTGTGATGTACAAAATCATTAAAAAAAAGGTACATTCAAATCTCTTGGTAACGACTTAATATTAAATTACATTCATTCGTTTCATCACAGCCTATTCACATAAGCTTCAATTAAAAAAAATACAATATTACCACCATGAAAAATCACCATGTTACAGGTTGGCCAGAAAAATCGAGTAATATAAATAATTTTGTATACTGGCAATACTTTTTTATCTGTCAAATCAAACGTCAATGGTGAATTTCAAAATTACAACTGAAGAGGCCTTAGTACGAGCACTCGCTGAACAGCGCCTCTATCGGACGTGAAAGGAAACTGATTTTTTCATACATTTTGCTATCGTTTACGTAACGATAACTTTTTCGCAAGTGTTCGTACTAAGGTCACAGATGGTATGGTTAAGTTTACATAATTAGCAGCGGCGGATTTACACATTTGCCGCCAGGAGGCTTCAAGTTTTGCCGACACTACCGACCTCTATAATTCCATACCCTAACTAATTCATATTAATAAAAATAAAAAAACATTATAATTGTTACTGTATGATTTATGCGCTATCGTCCTAAATACACTAGCTTTTCCCGTTATTAGTAGCTATGATTTTGAACTAGGGGGTGTTTCTCCTAGATTATTTTTACAACCCAATGCTTTAGTTTGCACATGAAATAATTTTTGGGTATAATTCAGAGCTAATAAAAGCTCAACCATGTAACCAATAAGGCGGGTAGGGTATGCTTTGACCCCTAATTTGCCACCCCTAAAACCTGCCGCCCTAGGCTCCAGCCTATTCAGCCTACTGGTAAATCCGCCACTGATAATTAGGCCAAGCTGTTCACTTCCTACTTTTAATATTACAAGATTATTGTAGTTCATAGTATCGCAGAAATCTTGATATCAGTAATTAGGTACTTAAACATAATTTCATTGATTTTACAAAGTAAAATAGATACCCACGAGAAAATTTCACATTTTATACAATGCCCAATGACGCCATCTATTTATCGTTGCCCGAAACCTATTCGAATGAGAGTAAAATTATCCTTTCTAACAAAGGAGGATCCATAATTTCATTTTTCATTAGAGTCAAAAACTTTACAAATGTGTAAAAAATACAATAAAAAAATATAGAGCAAGATTCGCGCCTGATGTTAAGCGATGATGCGGTCTACGATAGAGCACACTTGCCTAAAAGAAACCAATTCACTCGTGATTTGAAGACACCTAGTTTGTAACTATCGGGGAACACCCATTCAGGCAGCGCATTCCACAGACTAGCAGTTCGAACAATGAAAGAGGAATCAAAGCGCTTCGTACGGAATGGCGTTCAAACGCAAGCTTATATCTATATAGGTTAAAGAGAGACAAACATAATAACAGCGCCTTCATCCACATTCATTGTAGACACTGTGCTGTATGTATGGAAATATCAGCTGCTAAAATAATTAAATGTGAAGGCGGCGACTAGAGATCAGTGGCCTAGTACGACTTAATATTAAATTACATACATTCATTAGTTTCATCACAGCACCACCAAGAAAGTTACAAGTTGGCCAGAAAAATCCAGTAATATAAATCATTTTGCATACTGGCAATACTTTTTAATCTGTCAAATCAAACGTCAATGGTGAATTACAACTGAAGTAGCCCTTAGTACGAACACTTGCTGAACAGCGCCTCTATCGGACGTGAAAGGAAACTGTTTTTTTCATACATTTTGCTATCGTTTACGTAACGATAACTTTTTCGCAAGTGCTCGTACTAAGGTCACAGATGGTATGGTTAAGTTTACATAATTAGGCCAAGCTGTTCACTTCCTACTTTTAATATTACAAGATTATTGTAGTTCATAGTATCGCAGAAAGCTTGATATCAGTAATTAGGTACTTAAACAAGATTCCATTGATTTTACAAAGTAAAATAGATACCCACAAGAAAATTTCACATTTTATATAATGCCCAATGACGCCATCTATTTATCGTTGCCCGAAACCTATTCGAATGAGAGTAAAATTATCCTTTCTAACAAAGGAGGATCCATAATTTCATTTTTCATTAGAGTCAAAAATTTAACATTTTGTATAATGCCCAATGACGCCATCTATTTTTTTTAATTTATTCTGTGGCCTTAGTACGAGAACTTGCGAAAAAGTTATCGTTACGTAAACGATAGCAAATGTATGAAAAATTTACTTTCCTTTCACGTCCGATAGAGGCGCTGTTAAATTTTTCATACATTTTGCTATCGTTTACGTAACGATAACTTTTTCGAAAGTTCTCGTACAAAGACCACAAAAAAAAAAAAAAAAAAAATATGTCATCGTTAACTTGTCATTTTAAAGAAATGACAAGAAAACAAGGACTTTCTGAATATGAAACATGATCATGTGAAAAACGAATATTGACATGAAAAAAATCGTCTCTAAAACTCGTAAAGCTATTTATCTCCAATGCACATAAATACATACATTTGTCAATAAACAAATTTTTGCTGTTTCAAACAGTTTATTGACAAATGTAAGTAATATGATGAGATATTGATTAATAGCTGTACATGATAATTTAAAGAACAACCAACAGTTTTCGCGCAAACACCGTGTCATTTCACAATAATTACCCGGCCTAACTACAAGGACATAAAAACTGTTTGAAATTTGAATTTCCGCCAAACATGAAACGTATCACCTTAATGGCGTTTATTTTACTTTCATTCACAAATCCATTCTTTAAAAAAATATTTAGATTTAAACCAATCTCACTGGCACAAACTAAAACTAGCAATTAAATCATAATGTAGATTTTGTGCACAATATTCTTAAAACTAATAAAAAAAGACAATGCCGTCTCTTTCTTACATATCGAAATGAAATGAGATGCAGAGATTATAAGCGTAATGTGGGAATTTTCTGGCACACAATTTTTCTTTAGTGTACCCAAAGATAATTAAAACTTTCACCTTACACACACACATGCTAGCAATATACAATACAGTATTTATCTTTGTCCTACTCGTCAGGATATGTACGTGAGAGAGAGAGAGAGACAGAAAGTCTACATATTATATTCAATGTATATTCAACGTTATGAATAATTAAATTATTTAGAATCGTAACTCAGTCTAATTATTATAGTACTAGCTGCGCCCCGCGGTTACACCCGCGTGGTGATGATGATGAAAAGTAGCCAATGTGTTAATTCAGGACATAAGTAATGTATATTCCAAATTTCATGCAAATCCATCCAGCCGTTTCTGCGTTATTGAGTAACAAACATCCATCCAAATTTTCACATATATGATACTAGCTGCGCCCCGCGATTTCACCCGCGTGGTGATGAAAATCGGTGATAATGATGACGATGAAAAGTAGTCTACGTGTTAATCCAGGACATAAGCAATGTATATTCCAAATTTCATTCAAATCCATCCAGCCGTTTCTGCTTGATTGAGTAACAAACATCCATACATCCAAACTTTCACATATATGATACTAGCTGCGCCCCGCTGTTTCACCCGCGTGGTGATGATGAAAAGAAGCCTATGTGTAAATCCAGGACATAAGCAATGTATATTCCAAATTTCATTCAAATCTATCCAAACGTTTCTGCGTGATTGAGTAACAAACATCCATCCATCCATTGAAACTTCCACATATATGACATTAATGTGATTTTGGTTATGACTATGACTGTACCTGCAAAGATTCCTCTATTTGCGTAACCCCCAAATCCTTTTTAACACTTAAATTCTGCACATTTTCATCATTTTTCATCAGGTTCAAACCTTCAAATGCTTCCGCATTATATTCTAAGCCCGCATGCTTAAACTGCATATGCTTATCCATGCTAGATTTTTGTACACACCTATACTGACAATGCAAACATTTAACACTCTTCTGCCTTGGTCGATATGGTTTCTGGTCTTTGTAAAGTGGTTTTCCTACTTCTTTATCGTTCAAATGCCGCTGTTTATGTTTGGTTAAGTTAGTTTTTTGTACACATTTGTAACTACACATATCGCAACTGAACGGTTTTTGATCTGTGTGTAAATACATATGTTTAACTAGGTTTGGTTTTTGAACGGTCCTATAGTCACAATATGGACATGCAAATGGCTTGTACCCGGTGTGCGTTCTTTCGTGAACGACCAAGTTGTTCTTCTGAGCACATCGGTAGTCACAATATTGGCAGCGGAAAGGTTTTTCCTTCATGTGGACTAAGATATGTTTTGCGACGTTGTTTTTTTGGCCCGATTTGTAATCGCAAAAGTTGCACGAAAATGGTTTCTCACCAGAATGTGTCCGTTCGTGGATTTTCAAAATGGCTGGTGATTGGCATCTGTAAGCGCATTGTGTGCATCCGAATTTGCCGACCTTTTCTGAAGATTCCTCGCTCTCTATGCAAACTTTCGCGTGCTGTTTCAAACCTCTTTTTGACGGAAATATTTCATTACATTTAAAACACGCGTATTCCCCTTTAATATTCATTGATAGCTCCTCGGTTAGTTTACTTGCGTCATCGCTTTTCTCAAATTCGTTTAATATCTTATTTTGGTCGGATGGCTTCAAATTCTCTTTTGGCTCCTCGATTTTTGTTTTCGCGCCATTTTCGACGCCATCTTGGTTTTCGCGTAGCTTTTTAAATTCGTTGTAGGGGCTGGTGTTGTCATATTGTCTATGGACTACCAGATTTTGGGGATTTTCTCGGTTGACATAGTTCTGAGGGTAGTTCGCTCGTGCGTACAGGTCTATTGGGTTTAGAGCTGGTATGGAGGCGTGGTGGGGGTATACGGAGTATAAAGCTTCAGGCTGCATGGCTACTTGAGTAGACTGAGAGTGCTCCGCTTGGATGTGACCTGAAAGAAAACAATTAATATTTTTATACAATTTCCCCTCTAAAAAGCTTATTTTATTCACTGAAAACAGTAAATATAAAGCACTATTTTGGTGTTTGAATTTAGAACACACCAATATATTCGACCTTCATCTCAATGCCTACTTGCGCATAAAATACTTGATACAAACTCCTTGTGCAAAGAATACTCGACATACAAACTCCTTGTCTAAAAACTCCTCGAGATTTTATTGGTCGGCATTTTCGACAAGGAGTTTAGTATAGAATAAAAACTGTTTTGTGTTCTTTGCTGTCATTAATAAATTGTAAAAATTAAAATCAAGCTTCTTGCATATTTTCAGAGTCTGTTTTCCTAAGTTATTTTAATGTGCATTTTAATTAATTTACCCTTACTTTTTTTCTTTATTAAATATCTGTTTTCGCTTAAATCGCTTCGTTTCTCGTAGTCATGGTATAATGTGTAGTATGCAACTATTGAAAAAAAAAACGGATTTATATCGAGGGCCATGAATCACTCGCGTCGCTCAGGATTCTAACATAGGTAGTCATAGTCTAGTCATATTCATTTATTCAAGTAGGTACAGGAACGTCAGTTCACAATTTAGTCAAGAAAAACTTGACAGCCCCGTTAGCTTAGTTGGTAGTGAACCTGCCTTCTGGGCTTGGGGGCGTGGGTTCGATTCCCAGCTAGGACAAACATTTGTGTGATGAACATTTGTGTTTGTTCTATGTCTGGGTGTTAATATCTATTTAAGTATGTATTTAAAAATATATATGTATGTATATCTGTATCTGGCAGCCATATTACAAGCTTTGCTTAGTTTGGGGTCAGATGACCGTGTGTGCAATAATGTCCCAGATAACAATTTATTTAAAAATTTAAAAAAACAAACTGTAATCATTTATCAAAACATCAAAGCTAATAAGGTTTCAATAATATGTATATTAAAGGCTAGATTTTTGTAGAGTCACTACTCCACACGTCCTAGTCGTAATAAAAAAAAAAAAAATGACATTTATCTTTTTTTTTTCAATTTATTTAAGGATCAACAAACATTATACAACAAAATATAAAACTAGAGACTAAGAAAAAAAATTATTTGTGATACCAGCATCGTTGCGCAATGTTTTGCGCATTGTTATGATTATAACCATAGTATGCCTTTCCAGTAAGGGTGTGCTTGATGAGATTCTTGAAACGAGTCTCATTTAAAGTTAAATGATTATTTACGGGATATTTACCGTGGTAAGGTTGTGGAAGGAGCTCCCGATATTTCGGCGCAGTTACATGCACCATGTTCACGGGAAGACGAACGGGAGCTCCTTCCACAACCTTACCACGGTAAATATCCCGTAAATAATCATTTAACTTTAGTGAACAACCGTGATAGTTTAAAACGGAGTCTCATTTAGTTCTAGAACTGCTTTAGGGATTTTATTATAACATTCAACACAATTACTCATGAATGAGTTACGACTTTTCCGAGGGTAGCGATTACCAGTTAAAATGTGTCACCGACTCGCATTTGGCCATTATTTATTATTTGTTGTTATACTTGAGAGTGTGTACTATAATCATGCCAAGTTTAACGCTTGTAAGTGTTACCGTTTTAACACTAGATCAAATACAAAAATACGTTTCACTCCTGTGCCATGCTTCAGGCGTAGTACCTTCGAGTATGACGGAATTAAACAACTTCTGGAGGACTAAAACGTTGGGTACGGAACCCTAAAAATAAATAAATAAAAAGTTTGTGTACATCGTGGGCAACAGCCAGTTTTACAATAAAATCTACGCGTTTAGAAATCAAAAAGCGCTTTTCTATATTGATTTGCGTGTAATTTATGTTTAAGGCGAGGTTTTTCCACAACCAAAACACAACAATTTTTTATTTATTTTTCTATCGGACTGCCAGAGCGGGCACGAAAAATCGACACCGCTTTATGGATGACATTCCGAAAACCCGTACGAAGCGCTTTGATTCCACTTTTATTGTGCGAACTGCTATTATGTGGAATGCGCTGCCTGAATGGGTGTTCCCCGATAGTTACAATCTGGGTGTTTTCAAGTCAAGAGTGAATCGATTTTTTCTAGGCAAGCGTGATCCATCGTAGGCCGCATCATCGCTTAACATCAGGCGAGTTGGCGGCCAAGCGCAAGCCTATTTTACAATAAAAAATTATAATAAAATATCGTAGACATCCTGTAGTAAATGGGTATTTGAATTCATCCAAAAAACAAAAAGAAAAACGCAAATCAGTGTTACTTTCATATTTTTCTATCGAGCGAAATGTCCTTAATCGTGTTTCAGTCTTTACGGTTTCTTAGATAAAACATAAAAAATTTATATGACACCATTTTTATAATTTTAAACTAATGATGGAAGTAGACTAGAATTAGAACTAGAATGACCAAAATTGCTAAAAGTGGGAAAATGTGTGATCTGTGAAAGCCACTTCTTCAAGTGAACTTAGCAAACAGGTTTTCACTGAATTAATTTTTATCATGACCTTTGTGGTACATCCATATTCATGAAGGAGGTTAACACTACAACTTGTCTATGGCCTAAGTCTAGACGGGAATCGCAAGCGATTAAGAAATCTA
Source organism: Agriopis leucophaearia (assembly GCA_949125355.1). NCBI lineage: Eukaryota > Metazoa > Arthropoda > Insecta > Lepidoptera > Geometridae > Agriopis > Agriopis leucophaearia. The sequence goes on along the minus strand of OX421291.1, from coordinate 6,258,738 downwards.
TGCAAATAAAAGTATGCTTTTTAATGTGTTTTTTTCTAAATATAAATATATATATATATATATTCTATTTTTATTTTTTATTCTGTAATAGGCTTGCGTTTGACCGCTAACTTGCCTGGTGTTAAGCGACAATGCGGTCTACGATGGAGCATGTTTGCCTAGAAGAAACCGATTCACTCGAGATTTGAAGACACCCAGATTGTATTTTATTTAATATGCCTATATATTCATTAAATATATATATATTCCAGTTTTAATTACTTTAATATTATATTTTATAACTTGTTTCGGTGTTTCTGTGCCACAAATCAGATCTCCATCATAACACAATATTTTAATATGAGGACAGAGTGGGACTGATATCCTAAATACAAACAAATATTCTACAATCATGGAAGAAAAGGACAAGGAATGTCAACCCCAAGTAAATGGGAAGTGGTCTAAGAAGAAAAAGATAACGAACCCCTTTTAGTACACTCTTTCCGCATAACCCTATATAAACCTACTAGAGGTAAGAAGCTTTACAATGAAGAGTAAAGATATTTATGACCAAACTGGTATCCATTAGCCTACTCATTAACCTACCTGCCTTTGGTCTAGTCTTTATAAATAAATATCAAAATCCTTGAACTTGACCTTTTTTGATTACATCATTCGATTATTTTACTATTTCTTGAAGGTATTTGGTTTTTGTATCTATACTAAGCTTGATGTTGAGAACCACTTGGACATGATTTTCATAATAACTTTTGATATTTTCCATACTCTGAACCGCACAGCGGGCAATGGAGAGAGCTACGCTCTCGAATCCGGAACGCAGGTATTCGCCGAAGAACCAGAGTCATCGACATAGCTATTCAAATTTGCAAGTTGAAGTGGCAATGGGCAGGCCATATGGCTTGAAGAATCGATAACTGACGGGGGAGTAAGGTTCTTGAGTCCTAGACCTACCACTACTGATTAGATGGACCGACGATATTGAGAGCTGCGAGCATTAAGTGGATGCAGATGGCAGGCTGTCGTTCAGTGTGGAGTTCTAAGAGGGGCCTATGTTCAGCAGTGGACATCTTCTGGCTGATAATGAGGATATTCAGTACATGACAGGCTTCGACTATCAGAGACGGACTCATTTGACACTGTCCTTTAGATATAAGTATTTGTGTTGAATAAATGTATTTTCTTTATTTTTTATTACGTTTTCATTCGCTTTGTATGTATCTATATAACGGAATCTTTAAACTTCATTTTCAACTACTTCAAAACACCGAATTAAATTCAAATTTTGCACACTTATCAAGGACCGATGACAATGCAATAAATAATCATTAAGAAATCAATCATCGTTTTTCGAACAGATGTAAATAAAATTTTCTTACCATTCATGTCTTCAACATTTCCCATTCCTTGGTTGATATTTTCATAGAAATAGCTGTCGTCTTCTAGCTCTGACTTTATGTGAAACTGCATAGGAACATGATCATTTTGATTCATCTGTCTATCATTTATCCCATTCACCAATCTTTGACCTTGCTCCAACCTTTGTATTGCAGCTTGGTCTATTCTCTGCATTACAGACTGGTCCAATCTTTGTACTACACTCTGCTCTAAACGCGCCATATTTTGCTCCAAACGTACATTCTGGTCTCTCTGAGTCAAACTTTGATCCAACCTCTGAGCCAAACTTTGGTCTAATCTCTGAGCCAAACTTTGGTCTAATCTCTGAGCCAAACTTTGGTCTATTCTCTGAGCCAAACTTTGGTCTAATCTCTGGGCCAAACTTTGGTCTATTCTCTGAGCCAAACTTTGGTCTAACCTTTGGGGGATCTGGTCTATTCTTTGTAAACTTTGATCAAGCAGATGACTGTCTGGTACACACTGAATGACCATGGCTCGTCTCTCTTCTAAAATTTCTTGCTCCAATTGTTGTCTGCTTAAATGCTGTGACAGATCTAATTCGTGATTCAAATTGTGCGGTAACTCTCTTAAATTCTGCTGCAGATTTACATCATGTATCCTCAAATCTTCACTCATGTTCTGTAAAGAATGAGCCAGCCCATTTTGCAAGTCAATTTCATTCCCTAAAGACCTAACTAATGAAATATCTATGTTTCGATTTAAGCTTTGAGCCAAGATTTCGTCATGGCGTAAGTTTTGTGGCAATTCATTTGCCAGTGAATGATTGAGGTCTATTTCTAAGTTGCGGGGTAGATGGGCGGGGATCTCGGCAAAGTTTCTGGTTAGATTGGTTTTTAGCATGAGGGTGGACATCTGTCGGGGTGATAGAGGAAGCTGGAAGGTGTGCAAGTTCGGGTTTAAAGTAGACTGCATCGCTTGGTGGAGCTGTTCCATTGATATAGGGGTGTGCTGGTACTCCATGGCGTCAACTTGGTGGGATTTCTGCAACTAAAGACAACGTTCTTAGGTGTGGTATATAATACAAAATTATGCTTAGCTACGATTAACTCTACATGGTTAAACGTTTAAGAGTACTAAGCAAAAAGGGGTCCATATTACCCATTATTATGACAGCCCCGTTAGCTTAGTTGGTAGTGTACCTGCCTTCTGCGCTTGGGGGCGTGGGTTCGATACCCACCTAGTACAAACATTTGTGTGATGAACATTTGTGTTTGTTCTATGTCTGGGTGTTTATATCTATTTAAGTATATATATATATGTATGTCAGTCTCTGACAGCCATATTACAACCTTTGCTTAGTTTGGGGTCAGATAACCATGTGTACAATAATGTCCCAGATATTTTTTATTTATTATTTAATTATTATTATGGACCACTTTTACTATAAGACCAACCTTGAATACTTTTACTATGAGACCAACCTTGAAATCAATGGGTCAAGGTTTCATGAGAAAACCATACAATTGAAACAGGTTGTCTGAGGGTGTTGTCTATCAAAGTCTAATATATAATAAATAAGTTTTAAATCCAACTGGAAATATGGATAAGATCAAAGATTATTTTAACAGGTAGCTCAGAGCTTATCCTGCTCACCTATCAATAAATTTGAGTGTGAGTGAATAATACTTTTTTATAGAATACTAAAATTTTCGAGATTTCACGGTTGACCCCACTGTAAAAATTGTTCATAACATAATGAAAAGTACAATGACATCCTTTCGACATATTTCCGATGGGAATTTGCCATGTAACAGTTTTTTTTATACGTTTTTTTTTTCTTTTCTTTGTTCAGTTCATTATTGCACAGCTAGCTGTAACTTTGCCAAGTTTCATTGAAATCAGTCCGGCAGTTTATTTATAAAAAGGTACAAACGGACTTTATTACTTAATTGTCAGTTATTAGACGAAACATGACCTTTACAAATACGAAGGATTTTACTTATTTCGTTTCAACTTTTGTGTATTAAAAATGTGACGAAAATTATGTACAGTGCTATGAGGTTATCGCTTCAATTTATTTCTATTTTTATTTGATATAAAAACTGAAATTCAGTCAGTCAGCAGCATGCTTGAAAAACAGGATATGAAAAAACCAAAAAAAAATATACAAAACATGACTTACATTTTCCATGTAGGCCTTATAGCTCTCATCATCAATTACGTTAGAATCCTCTCGTTTCACGAAGTCCATTTTTATTCACAGTTTACTGCGTTTTTTAGATTAGAGCAGATAAAAAACTATTTTATCCTCGTAACGTACATTTTCTAACCTAACAAAGAGTTCTAATTCTATGTAAAGTAATTGAAAAATTTATACAACAAATAGTAGAGCAAGGAAAATAACTTGATCTGTATGTAAAGAAATTAGAATAATAGTAAAAATAATTAAAATAAAACTGTTTCTTTTGTGTGATTGACGTTGATCAGCCAAAGAAAGGGAGTTAGTGCTGCCAGTATATTAATATTATTGTAATAGGAAAGCAAACGGCAATTAGAAGAAAATGTACCTGTCTATCAAATATGGACCGTAGCGTTACATTATCTTTGATATGGACGACTGAGGCGGCCCCGGAGGTGTAAGTGCTAAAGCTATAGGGGGAAGCTATAGAGCTAACACTTCCATTTATTTTTCGCAATTTTTAACATATAAAAAATCGCTTGGCTGAATAATTTAGATACTTATGTCAAGCAGAAATGTATAAAAACTCGTCTGCTGCACTGTCCATAGCGTTTTCTAAACTAGTGTCATATGTGTAATTAGTATTTATTACACATATGCTAGTGTACAACTTACGAGTGTTAATGTGTAATAATTATTTATTAAGTGTTCGTGAATATGCTCGAGTGTTCCAGGTGATATATATGGGGTGAAACGTGTATTTTCATGTCGATTCCAAAACTCCAAAAGAAGAGCCTCTAGTAAATTCTTTACTGGGGTAATACTACCTAGCCTAAGACAGTAAAATACAGAAGCAGATACAGAAGTAAAAGATAGAAGCGATATGGCTTTATGGCTCTAGCCTGCTCAGCAATAAGCGAACAAAAAGCTGCGGGGGTATTATGGATCTTTGATCGGGATCAGTCAGTGTCAGAATTGACAGAATTTTGACACTTGAAAGGGGTTATGATGCAAAAAAAAAAAACAGCGTTGTCTATTTCCAATTTCATACTACGAAATTGGAAATAGACAACGCTTTTTTTTTTACATAATTTTGACAAGTCGCGATTCCGATCAAAGTTTCATAATACCCCCGCTGGTTTGACTTTGAAACAACGAAAGTCAAAAAAGTATTGCCAGAACGTACTAAAATTACAGTTTTTAGTTGGATTCTGCGTTCGCCAGTGAGAGTGAGTAAACTGGTTGCAGTGTTTTCGTGTTAAATCTATTAGTTTACAGCAGTTTGATTATCCTAAAATAAGTGTTTCCTATCCTTTGTGGTGTTGGTAAGATTATAATGTGTTTATCCTAATCCTCCAACTTATTCTACGTTCTTAAGCTACCATGGATACGGATCCGCCAGATCCGGACCCTCCGGATCCGGACCCTCCGGACCCTCCGGATCCCTCAAATAACCCACCTTCCCTTAAAAGAAGATTGGAAACGGACTCGCATGCTCCGTCCAAAAAAACTATCACCTCCCCTGAATTAGCAGTTGCTTCAATAGAGACTATATACGTAGATCCATTTCTTGTTGTCGGTGCACTCACATACACTGCCGCTGATACGGGACCATTTGTGGTCCACGTTTCTCGCTCAGACTCTGATCCTGCCGCTGGTACTACAATTAGGCCAATAAAGTTTGGTCAATTCCTAAAAGCCCATAAAATTTCGAACATACGCTCGGATGGCGTTAAACGGGTAGGCCGAAATAAGATATCGGTAGAATTCACTACCGCCAATGATGCAAACAATTTCCTCGCCCTACCGATCCTTACCACATGCAAATACTCTGCATCCATTCCTGCGTTTAATATCACCAGAATGGGAATTATTAGACAAGTACCGACAGACATGTCCATGACAGAATTCGTAGAGTCCCTAGAGCTTCCAACTGGATGTGGAAAAGTCTTAAAAGCCCGAAGATTTAATAGAAAGGATACCACCGAAGGAACAACTACCTGGATTCCAACCCAAACAGTAGTAATAACATTCCAAGGCCAGTTGCTTCCCACAAAAGTATATTCGTTTTATACCTCCCTGCCAGTAGAGCTATATCAATATCCTACGATTCAATGTCTGGCATGCTGCAGATTTGGACACACCAAAGGTCAGTGCAGATCCAAACCGAGATGCTTCCGCTGCACCAAGGAACATCTTGGTGATAATTGCAACATAACTGAAAACGAAGCCTCCTGCCTACATTGCTCGGGTAGACATTTTGCCGGTAGCAAATTCTGCCCAGAACTAAAAAGACAAAAATCTATTAAGTTAGTTATGGCCCAAGATAGTGTACCATATGAGGAAGCTTCAGCCCGATTCCCTAGAGTATCGAAATCATATGCCGAGGTATCACAACACTCTTTCTCTCCTATCGTAACTCAAGTCCCAGGGTCTACAACCCCAATTCAGGCTCAAAACAGACGCTCTTACGCTAAAACAGTTTATGCCAGTCCCCATCCGAAAGTCCCACTAGGGAAGTCGTACAACAAGGCTGCCCATCAAAATATTGTCTCTAATCCGTTGTCTACGATGCCAAATGGTAGCGCACTAAACTACAATAGTTCCCTGGAATCGTCTCCTCAAAAGGAGAATATGCTAGAAACTCTAATTACATTAATAATTAACATCATCTTAATGAACCCCCAACCTTTACCGTCCAACGTTGCCTCAAAACTCACACAATTAGTATCTCTTTCCAGCCAATATGGACAAGCCACTAACAATTCTGCAATGGAACAGTCAGAGCATGCGTCGCAAGAAGCATGAGCTGATTAGTTTAATTTCCCAATCCAACCCGTCAGTCATTGCCATCTCGGAAACATGGTTGAGCCCCGGTTCCTGTTTTAGAGTGCCGGGGTTCTGCTGTCTACGGGATGACAGGGCTGATGGGTTTGCAGGGAGTGCTTTACTCGTAAAGCGCTCTCTGACATATTCCCAAATAACGCTCCCTCCTTCTTCCTATGATATCAACATTGTTGGTATCAGATCCCTGAATATCTCCTTTGTTTCAATTTACATTCCACACCCAACTATCTCTGTAATATCTGAGTTGCGTGTCTTATTATCATCTATTCCATCTCCCATGATCGTCATGGGTGACTTCAACTCCCATCACATCATGTGGGGCTCGAGTCGCTCTGACTACTGTGGTCGTTCTATTCTGGACCTTTGTAATGAATTAGATTTATATGTCACAAACGATGGATCTCCTACCCATAGAGTTCTTCCTACACAAGATCCCAAAAGTGCTGTGGATCTCACATTAGCCTCTCCTTCAATCGCCTATTCTCTCACATGGAAAGTACTTTCTAACACGTTTGGAAGTGATCACTTTCCTATTATAATAACAATCTCAAATAAAGCTACCCCATATTGCAATCCCTGCCCTTCCCTGAAATATAAGACAGCTTCTGCAGATTGGACCGCTTACTCTTCTGCACTAGACACAAAACTAGATTCCTCCCGAATTTTCCCATTAGAGTCTGATCCCTTAACATCATACAGTACCTTCGTAGACACTATCATCTCTTCGGCAGAGCTACATATTCCTCTTAAAAAACCCGCTAGAGGGTTCAAGATCTCCACTCCCTGGTGGGATTCGGACTGCACGGATGCGGCCAAAAAGCGAACTGAAGCCGAACTTAATTATAATGCAAACATGTCCATGGAGAACTATTTAGAATATAAAAAAGTAGCTGCTAAATTTAGAAAGATTACCTCCAAAAAGAAAAAACTCAGTTGGTTTAATTTTTGTGAGAACCTATCACCAAAAACGCCTGCATCGGCTGTCTGGAAACAAATAAAAAGGTTTAGATGTACTACTACTATCGATAATATGTCAAGTAATGACCCCTCATCATGGGTAGAGGCTTTTTCTGACAACATAGCTCCCCCATTTGTCCCAACTGTAGATTCACTCCCTTCAATTTCATCCATTCTTCCATCCCAAAATAGTTTTGATAGCCCATTCTCTTTTAATGAACTCTCTCTTGTGCTTGATGGACTGACAGACTCTTCCCCAGGCATAGATGGAATTCCCTACTCTTTTATAACCAAAGCATCAGATAAATGTAAAGAAACATACTTAAATATAATTAATCACTTTTTTGAAAATGGTTTTGTTCCTTATCAATGGAAAACACAAATTATCATACCAATACTGAAACCCGGTAAAGTCTCGTCAGATCCTCGAAGCTATAGACCAATCGCTCTGTCATCCGTCTTAGCTAAGATCACTGAACATTTGATCAAAAACAGACTCGAGTGGTATGTCGAGAATAAGTCTATCTTGGCTAAATCCCAATTTGGCTTTAGAAAAGGCGTAAGCACTTTAGATAGTCTAAGTATTTTAATGACAGATATCCATATTGCGTTTAAGCAGAAACAATCCCTTGTTGGTGTGTTTTTGGACATATCCTCGGCATATGATACCGTCTTGCTTCCTGTACTCAGGAATAAATTAATTCAGCTGAGCATCCCAGTTAAGCTTGTACGATTCATTTGCAATATGTTAATGGAACGCTCCATCATAGTTAAAGCTGGCAATCAATTTCTCCCACCAAAATCCATTTGGAAAGGCCTCCCTCAAGGTTCAGTGTGGAGTCCTATACTATACAGCCTGTACACTTATGACCTCGAGAGCTGTGTGAATCCATTCTGCAGTGTGTTACAATATGCAGATGACATAGCGCTGTACTCTTACGCAGATTCCTTAGAGGAAGTAACAACTAGATTAGACTCGGCTCTTACATATCTAAGCGACTGGCTGTTTGAACATGGAATGTCATTATCTACTTCTAAAAGCTCAGTGGTGGTCTTCACCAAAAAAAGAACAATTCCATCTGTTAATTTACATATTGATAAAGAGGTGATTCCGCAGACCAACCACACAAAATTTTTAGGTTTGGAATTTGACTCCAGATTATCAGGCAACCAACACTTCGACTATGTCTCGCAGAAATGTGAAAGAAACGTTAATGTTTTAAGATCTCTTTCTGGCGTTTGGTGGGGCTCTCATCCTTATTCTCAAAAGTTACTGTATAATGCAATTGTTAGAAGCCACATTGATTATGGATCATTTCTTCTTAACACTTGCAACAAAGCAGGCCAGAACCAAATCTCCAAAATTCAATCGAAATGCTTGCGTATCATTCTGGGCGCTATGAAATCTTCCCCCATCAATGCAATGCAGGTTGAATGTGGCGAAGCCCCCTTAATTTTGCGACAACAATTCCTTTCAGATAGATTTCTTTATAAACTCATTCAAAACACCAGCCACCCTCTCCTGCCAAAACTAAATATTCTTTCTCGCCTATATGGTCCACAGTGCTCGGATAATATTCCATGTCTGCTCTATAGCTTTACCAAACTTTCAAAATTGCCTGACCCCATAGCCCAATTTCCTTCTAATCCTCTTTATTTGACCCCTTACGAGGCTCTAGTATTTAAACCTAACATCTTACTTCACTTTGGTATAAATAAGGATGATAATAATTCAAAAAGGATATTCAGCGAACGCATAAATTCTGAATTTAGTGGTTGGCACCTTATATTCACGGATGCCTCTAAGTTGTCACACAATAGTGTTGTGGGTGCAGCAGTGTGGATACCAGCCTCCAAAATTTGCTTGAGTTTCAAATCTCCCTCCCTCTCTTCTGTCTTCACAGGGGAGGCCCTTGCCCTCCTGGAAGCTATTCAATTTGTTAAGTCCCATAATCTAAATAACACCATCATCTTCTCAGATTCGAAAAGCTGTCTCCAATCTATTTTATCCAGCCCCTTCCGCTCCTCATCCCGTTTCCCCCTTATCCTTCAAATTAGACTACAACTTTATGAGTGTCACTGTGCTGGGGTCCGAGTTGTCCTTGCGTGGATACCGGGTCACTCCGGGATACCGGGCAATGAGAATGCGGATGCCTGTGCTAAGGCTGCTTCCCAAATAGGGTCTCTAGATAATTATAAAGTTTTTGCTCATGACCTCTGCCTTCTGCCTAAAGTTCATCTAGATATAACTTGGTCCAGATGCTGGAAAACTTCCCAAAAATTTAAAGGTAAGTATTATAGTGATATCCAACCTGAAATACCTCAAGCCCCATGGTTCACTAAATTTCGTAACGCCAACAAAACTACCACCTCTACAATTTGTCGCCTGCGCCTCGGACATTCCTGCACCCCAGTTTTCTTGGCAAAGCTGCGGATCAGGGATAATTCTTTGTGTGAATGCGGTCTGGACGAAGGAAACGTGGACCACATATTTTTCGATTGTCCTAAATTAAAACGTTCTTTATATGATATCCTCCCTCCTAGTATCCCTCGTCCTACTTCCCTAAAATGTTTACTAACCCTCACCTCTTCCCCATTAATTAACTTTATATTATGTAAGTTTATAAATATGAATAATATTAGATTGTAATCTTTAAATAACATATACATGCTGATTGTACTAACATTATTATATGTTATCCTATAATACCCTTATATATCCTACTAATAGTTGTGTTGTCGTAACTGTGTTGTCTCTTTTGTTTTAGAATAATCAACTGAGGACTCGTGAATATAACACCGATCATATTATTAGTTAACGTCATAAGATACCGTTTACAAAACTGCCACGAAACGGACATTGGCAGAATTGTGACACCATAGTCGCAGAGGCCATAAATTCAAGAAGTCAAGTCAAGTCAGTTTTTAGTTTTTTTTTAGATCGTACCATACATCCATTGTTCTATTCGTTGTCCAAACCTTAACGATTTTTATTTATTTTCCGTGCTTCAAATATTATGGGCCCTGGGGACTGATTCCACAACCAAAACACGCGTGTTAAGTTAACTTCAAAAATTTTTGCCTAGCTCTATTCCTTAGGAAATAAAGGCCAACTTTTTGACGTTAACTTAACGTGCCGCGTTATGAGCATGTTTGTAGTTATGGAATCAGGGCCTCGCGCATATTCGAGCCCTCGGTTAGAGTTGGGCGTAACCGAAACGCCCCAGATGAATAGAATATAAACATTCTTATAAATTAGAAGTCAAAGGAATTTCACTAAAATTATTCCAACGTCTCTTGAGTTTATGAGGAATTAAAATAATTCTCACAGTTTACTAAGACACGCTTTAAAATCGCTAATCCTGAAGATCCTGGTAATGATAATGGGACAAACTATTTAAATTATTGCATTGTCATCGATTCTTAAAAGAAAAAATAATTTAAATTCGACGTTTTGAAGTATGACTGAAGTAGTAAAAAATCATGCTCAAAGATTTCGTTACATACATACATATCGTTCGCGCAAAACTTTATGAGCCCTCTGAAGTTAGGCCCAGTGGCTGCGCAGTACGCATATTATAGGTATCCGAGGGACTTTACAGGGCGTCGGGGAGGCCTCGCGCCTAACTTCAGAGGGCTCATAAAGTTTTGCGCGAACGATACCAAGCTAATAAAAGCGTGTTAAATAAGCCAGCCGTTATTTAACGATTTTTTTACTGGCAACACAGCACAGGTCAACCGGGCCAACCGGCAAAATATTCTTTTTGCATGCGCAAAATTTCCATGAATTTCTTGAAAACAATAACGAAATCTCTGCTCGTAAATCCTCAAATTCCTCGTATATCTAGAAATATCATCTCAGGACACATAGAAGCTCAAAGGATACGGTAAGAATTTCCAAGTACAAGCTATTCTATCAATAAGGAAATACCATTTGCGTCAGGTAAAAATATCTTACGTTACTTTACTTTGACCTAAGTGAGTTGCCTCTGAATTTCTTTCATTGATCCAGAACATTATAAATTTGATATTGCATAAGCCCTGTCGCTGTACGAGTATTTTTGGTGGTCGAGGCAAGGTAAAGCGGAGCGTTGCTTGTCCAGGGGAGCGTTTACGGACGCGGCGAATTTTTCACCGGTGAAAAATTAAACTAACGGAGGTTCGCTGAACGGCGTCATAGCTTTATGTCATATATGTCAATACTAGCTGTCAAATTCAATAATAAATAAATGTCAAGTAAAATATAGTAAAATAAAATGGTATATAATAGTAAAATATGAAATATCAATCTATCATTATATAGATATAAAAATTTTATTTTAAATAAAAACATCTACAACAAAAAGATTCGAACAAAATAATATCAAAAACGGCTTAACCTCCTCAACAGCTGTCAATCTGACAGCAGGCGAAAATTTAGCGACCTCAAAAGGTAGATAAAATTTAATCTAGTCAGGCGAAAACTTATACCAGCGGACGCCCATAAACGGGCAGTTTAAATTTTCGCCGGTATAATTTTTCACCTCGTGGAGTCCCAAAACGGGTGTTTTATCGTTCATCTAGTATAAGTTTTAGTCTGGATAAGTGCCGTAAACGCATCCCTGCTGCAAGATGGGTCGAACAGTGGGGTTAGTACGAGAACTTGCGAAAAAGTTATCGTTACGTGAACTATAGCAAATGTAAGAAAAATTGAACAGCGCCTGTATCGGATGTAAAAGAAAACTGAATTTTTCATACATTTGCTATCGTTTAAATTTAAACGATAACATTGTCGCAAGTTCTCCTACTAACCGCACAGGACTTGATTAGCGCAAAACCGAGGCAGATGGCATACCAAGAGAGGGACCCGCAGTGGGATAAGGAAGGCTGTGGATGTTGGTGATGCTTAAGTAGTTTTTGTATTGAAGTATTGTAGCAAATCAAATTATTTATTTGTCAGAACATGGTAGGTACACATACATATAAAGTAGCATACAGGGATAACATGCACACCGCGACATAATCCTGTCGTCGAGCGAGAACGCGACAAGGTGCCTACGGTTTTGTACACGCCTGTCTCGCTTTGGCACGACAATAAGAGTCGACAAAACCCTGTCGCGGTGCGCATGTTAGCTCGCCAGGTATGTCAATGTGTTGGCGATGGAAAGTATTAGTCTGTTCGGCTCATAGCGAATGAAAAGAGCTGAGCGAGTGGCTCCACGGCACCTTCGGCTCATACGGGTCATGGCTTGCAGTAAGCGGAAGGTTCTGAGCGAATGGTCGCACGGCACTTTGGCTCATACTTCTCTGTAACATCTAAATAGATGATGGAGTATTTTTAATGATCGTGGCTCAAGGTGCTGAGGAGATGGAAACTGTCATTACAGTGGACATGCTCAGACGTGGTGGGGTAAGTTCAGCTCATTTATTCATCAAATATGGGTACATTAGTGTACACTGTGTGTACACTTGTGTTCGTAAAGTAGAGAGTCTAATTAATTTCTACAAATTCATTTCGGAGAATGTGCATCTGAGTTACAAGACCTTATAGTACCATCTCCTTTCTACTACAGGACAAGTAGGAAATTAGCTGACAACCTACCATCGTTGTGGATTTTCCTTGGATATGTACCAAACGTTATGATTCTACATTTTTAATCCATACAGCCAAGAATTGGTACAACCTGCCGGCTTCCTTGTTTTCTGCGAGATATAATCTGGGACCTTTCAAAGCCAGAGTGAATAGGTATCTTCTAAGTCTGCATGCTTCATCTTTGACCACATCGTCGCGTACCAACAAGCGAGTTGGAGGTCAAACGTGGACTTGTTCACGTAAAAAAAAAAAACCTATGAATGTCACATACAATATTTTTAATAAAAGTGTAAAAATTATTTATTTATTGAATTGAATTAAAATGTCAGTACTAATAAAAATATAATATTAGGCACTTACACCATACAATATTTACAAGTATGTCAATAGAATTAATTAGTCGTACACACAATTTGCGCAAAGAGGCTCCGTCACTGATAACATTTTCTCAAGATTTACAAGACGTACATAAGGCCACTACTGGAATATGGATTCCGAAAGTGGAGTTCTGCCATAATCCAATCCAATCTCCACGCTTGGCAGGCGGATTGGATCGCAGTACGTTCACCGTGTACTAATATGACACTGCCGCCCATCCTCCGGTGGTTCTGGTCGCAGTTTTAGGACATACCGGGGTCAACAATATAGTATCAGAGGTAAAAGAACTGTGAACGGACTGTAACCAAATTAACACATAAGGCTATATAAATATTGTTTCCAGGTGAAGGTCATACTGGCAGGTCTGGACGGGGCGAGCCCGGTGCTGTGCTCTCGGCAGATCACCCTGGTGCCGGACAAGTCACTGGAACAGGCGCTTGACGAGCAGAAGACCTACGATGCTGTAAGAATAATTGCTTACTCATATCATTAGCTCTCATCAGTTTATCACCCAACATCATTATAATCAGTTTAGTCCCCGATAGTTACTATCTGGGTCTCTAATCGCTAGTGAATCGGTTTCTTTTAGGCAATAGTGCTCCATCGTGGTTGTTTTAGCGAGTCACATACCAAGAATTTCACTATCGTCGACTGGCTCCATCATCAGACCAACCAACCAAGTTTAATGTACCCTTGTTTTTTTTATACATTTTTTTTCTGTGGTTGCGTACCACCACAAAATACAATAATTATCAATTAAAAACGGTTTTTTAAATTGATAATTATTGTATTTTGTGGTCCGAATCCAAATACCACATTTTACTGATTATGAAATCGGTTATTTCAAAATCAGTTAAATGTGGCATTCGATGAAAGAAATGATAAGGTCGTCCAAGTAACGAACTTACCAGTTATAACTTGGCTATTAATAATTATTTGTTGTTATACTAAGTTATTTATTATTGTTGTTTATTAGTTGTTATTGTTGTTGTTATAAGGTTGCCTGGAAGAGATCGCTTATAGCGATAAGGCCGCCAATTGTTTCACTAGTTTTTTAAGTTGTTTTTTATGTACGTTTATAATTTTTGGTGTGAACAATAAAGAGTTTTCTATTCTATTCTATACTTTAGATTGTGTACTATAATCATGCCATGTTTGACTCTTGTACATATTACTGTTTTTTTTAAGTGCAATAATACGTAAATAAATACGTTTGTTGTATCAGGACCCCCTTTTGTTTTTACTTTTTGACTTTTTTATTATTTCTTAGTTAATCCACCGTAATATTACATATTCTGTGAAAATTTCAACTGGCTATCTATTACAGTTCCAAAGATACAGCCGTTAAAGGTCAGATGGACAGACAGACAGCGACTGCAGAGTGAGACAGGTCTAATGATGTAATATAATATTACCATTTGTTGCAGGTGATTTTACCGGGAGGTCTGGAAGGCTCTGAGCGGCTCTCAAAGTCAGAGGTGGTTGGGAAACTGTTGAAGGACCACCAGGACTCCGGGAAGATCATTGCTGCTATCTGTGCTGGTACGTATCTGGTTTAGTTTTGATTTCTACCTAGCATGTATGCCGGCTTGAGTCGAGGTCCACTTCCCTACTGTGACCCCTCCACTTCACATGGTCGTTAACATCTTCCTTGGTGAGCTTGTTGACTCTCGTGTCATCTCTTACGACGTGAAGCCATCGTGTTTATCTGGTTTAGTTTTGCTTTCTACCTAGCTTGTATCTCGGCTTGAGTCGAGGTCCACTTTCATACTGTGACCCCTTCACTTCACACGGTCATTACCATCTTCCTTAGTGAGCTTGTTGACTCTCATGTCATCTCTTACGACGAGAATTTAACGTCTTTTTGGTCGGCCACAAAGTGGAGCAAAAGCTCCAGAGAGCACAAGTTCAAGTGAAATGTTTTCCAATTTTTATTGAATTGGGGGAAATATGCTGATCAATTAAGCGATGTCCGAGCGGTAGTATGTGCATTTAACAATCTGACAGCACCCGGTTTGATCCTCGGACCTGTACCAAAGACCTATTTGGTACTTAAATAAATTCAAATTTATTTATTTCAGGCTAAAACACCCATACAATAATTACTTAGTCATACTTTTACAATGATAAAATCACACAAATAAAACATAAAATCAAATAATGTCAAAAAAAACTATCGCGTCTGATAAAAAAAAAAATACGATATACATTTTAAACACACAAACAAATTCAAATTAATAATAATGACAAGTTGGTAGAATCACTAGTACTTTCTCTCCGGCATCAGTACCGGTACATGTCTCTCACAACAATGCCGGAGGAAAGAACAGTCTAACCTGGCCGCAATCATTCTCAGGATGGTGTTAGAGCTGGCCCCAACTCTGCGCACCAAGGACGCGGGCCGCGACCTCATGATTGAATGAAAACAGGCAGTGTGAGCGTCCGCAAACATGCCTGAGGCGCTGTAGAATTGGGGCAGCCCCAACAACCTCCTAAATGCGTTGTTATAGAAGACGCGGAGGTCACTGTATCGCCTTTTAGTGTAGTCAGCCCACAGCAATTGTTTGTAGTTTCGATGCTCAAAAACGAATTGAATGCCAACCTCTCTGGAATCAGTCAAGATTTCTTTGCCAGTGTTTCTTAGTCTAACTATATTTTCCAAATTTTCATTATTGTTTTCTTTTGATACAGCGCCGACAGCATTCGTAGCACACGGCGTGGCTAAAGGCAAGCGCGTGACGTCATACCCCAGTACCAAAAACAAAATAACCGCCGACTACCAATATGTGGAGGGAGAGAGGGTCGTGGTCGACGATAATGTTGTTACTAGCCGGGTGAGTTATTATGACGTCATATCTCAGTATCAAAGACGATAGACCCGCGGACTACCAATATGTGGAGGGAGAGAGAGTCGTGGTCGACGATAATGTTGTTACTAGCCGGGTGAGTTATTATGACGTCATATCTCAGTATCAAAGACGATAGACCCGCGGACTACCAATATGTGGAGGGAGAGAGGGTCGTGGTCGACGATAATGTTGTTACTGGCCCGGTGAGTTACTATGATGTCATATCTCAGTACCAAAGACGATAGACCCGCGGACTACCAATATGTGGAGGGAGAGGGTCGTGATCGACGATAATGTTGTTACTAGCCGGGAGAGTTATGACGTCATATTTCAGTACTAAAGACGATAGACCCGCGGACTACCAATATGTGGAGGGAGAGAGGGCCGTGGTCGTCGATAATGTTGTTACTAGCTGGGTGAGTTACTATGATGTCATATCTCAGTACCAAAGACGATAGACCCGCGGACTACCAATATGTGGAGGGAGAGAAAGTCGTGGTCATTGCCTTTCCGAAAACCTCCCATTAGTATCCGCATAGAAAGTACTACAGAACTTGCAATGGTGACGCCCCCATTATTTCCTACATTTTCCTGGCAAGCTGTAACCAATTATTTTCTGATTCCAGGGCCCCGGAACAGCATATTGGTTTGGTCTGAAACTGATCGAGCTACTCGCCTCCAAAGAAAAGGCGGACGAGGTTGAAAAAGGCATGATTATATCTTCATACTAGCTTCTGCTGGCGACCTCAATCATGTAGTGAACAAACAGTCTTGCTTAGTTTGGCGTAGAGGTTCCCAGACTTTTTTCTCATGTACCACATTCAAAATTTAGGTGTTTCCGGTGGAACCCCTGCAGCTACATTTCTACCATATTCCCAAAACTCGTCAAAAATGTACGCCTACGTAGACCCCCGTCGAGTCTCCCGTGAACCACTGGGGCTCCACCTGGACCACTTTGGGAACCTCTGGTTTAGCGCCTAGAGTTGCCAATACTACGAAATGGCTACGATTTTGAATGGTCAGCCCAATATTCAGATTTTGGGCAGTACTGTAGTCTGTGCGATGTAGCTTGGTGCCTGTGACATTAGATGATGCCTGGTCTATACAAGAACCACTTTCTGTTAGCATTAATGCCTGCGGAAAGACAAAATTGTATGAAAATGACATTACCAGTCACGTGACATCTCTCAAGTTAGATTAAGTTATAATTATCTTTGTTTTAGTTATAAACGCGCTCCGTCTGGAAAATTCACGGTGGAATTATAATCACCGTCCAAATTTGTGTTCACCGGACAATCTCCTTCGTTTGATGGTTTAGGAAAAAATTATCACTTCAGTGGTTTATCCCAATACGTTGCATTGGCGGAATTGTGGTGGCTCCACTCCACAAAAGAGGCCATTAAATAAGAGTTGAAGTTCTCTTTGGTTGAAGTTAGATAATCTAGGATGCGTTTACGGCACTTATCCAGACTAAAACTTATACTAGATGAACGTCAAAACACCCGTTTTGGGACTCCACGAGGTGAAAAATTAAACCAGCGAAAATTTAAACTGCCCGTTTACGGGCGTCCGCTGGTACAAGTTGTCGCCTGACAAGATTAAATTTTATCTACCTTTTGAGGTCGCTAAATTTTCGCCTGCTGTCAGATTGACAGCTGTTGAGGAGGTTAAGCTGTTTTTGATATTACTTTGTTCGAATCTTTTTGTTGTAGATGTTTTAATTTAAAATAAAATTTTATATCTATATAATGATAGATTGATATTTTACTATTGTATACCATTTTATTTTACTATATTTTACTTGATATTTATTTATTATTGAATTTGGCAGCTAGTATTGACATATATGACGTAAAGCTATGACGCCGTTCAGCGAACCTCTGTTAGTTTAATTTTTACCTGGTGAAAAATTCGCCGAGTCCGTAAACGCACCCTAGATTATGTACCTTGCAAATAGGGATGTAGTCGCAAATTTGACAGTTCAGTCTTAGTGAAACTGTCAAATTGACTAATGTCACAGGCACCATGCGATGCACTGCGATAAAAAATATATTTTTTTGAAACTTACCCTTAGAGCAAAAGAGGAATAAATAGATTACTGAGTACACTGTAAGATGAATGGATCAAGATTAGATGGGTCTCCATTAAAATTTTGTAACTTTTTTATATTAAAATTTTGTTATAAAAAATGAGTTTTATTTGCTGGTGTTTTCTCCATAGGAATATTTAGCCACTGTTTCCATTTACAGGGTGGATAGACGACAGGCAAATTCGAGGTAAGTTATCTAAATACCTAATTTACTTATTCCTTTCTGTGCCCGGGAGGGGACAAACATAGGGCTTATACAGGGTTACGCATACAGACTGTACTAAGCCAAAAGGAGGTCGTTTTACTCGTCATGAACAACTTTTACTATGAACCTAGACCGAATTCGCGAAAAAAATATCAGCTGTTCCATAGGACAAACATTTGTGTTCTATGTCTGGGTGTTAATATCTATTTAAGTATGTATATCAGTCTCTTCGAGCGCTCGAAGAACTGTTAACCGATGGGGAAGAAAGGTTCTTGAGTGGAGACCGCGAACCGGAAGACGCAGCGTAGGTAGGCCTCCCACTAGATGGACCGACGACATTGTGAGAGTCGCGGGCATCCAGTGGATGCTGATGGCAGGATATCTGGGGCATCTGGGACATTATTGCACACATGGTCATCTGACCCCAAACTAAGCAAAGCTTGTAATATGGCTGCCAGAGACTGATATACATACATATATATTTTTAAATACATACTTAAATAGATATTAACACCCAGACATAGAACAAACACAAATGTTCATCACACAAAATGTTTGTCCTAGATGGGAATCGAACCCACGCCCCCAAGCACAGAAAGTAGGATCACTACCAACTGAGCCACCGAGGCAGTCAAGGAAGGATGTCGTTCAGTGTGGAGGTTAAAGGGGGAGGCCTATGTTCAGCAGTGGACATCTTCTGGCTGATGATGATGATCAGTCTCTGGTAGCCATATTTCAAGCTTTGCTTAGTTTGGGGTCAGATGACCGTGTGTTCAATAATGTCCCAGTTTTCCTATTAATGAAAAAACTACATATTTAAGCATATATTTTTATTTATAAAATGAGATTACATTGTTTATCACACATTAAATACTATAAAAAGTAATAAATTAATTAAAAAAGTAAATGCATTACATTTATGAGAGCCTGTTTTAGTAAAAACTATATAATACTTTTAGACACATTTCTTAGGATAACGTGAAATGTACAGTATGCGCGTGAGTTCAATAATATCTAGAATTTTTATTTTTTGACCGACTTCAAAAAAGACTTATTTTTTATGTTTGTTAACCGATTTCTGCGCCAATTATGAATTGATTTTGATGATACAATTTTTTGGATGGTCCATGTAAGTTTCATCAAAATCGATCTAGTAGTTTGGTTTTTAAATCAAAATAACTGAATAAAAAATTCAACCAAGTAAATGAAATAGCGTATTTACTAATTTTGAAGTCGGTTTTTATTTCAACTTGTTTATTATGAGTTTTTAACCGACTTCAAAAAAGGAGGAGGTTCTCAATTAGACTGTTTTTCGTTAAATGTTTGTTACCTCAGAACTTTCGACTGGGTGAACCGATTTTGATGATTCTTTTTTCATTTAAAAGATGGTGCTTCCCGTGTGGTCCCATTTCAATTTGGTCCAGTTCTACTATGTTTAATGTTTTTACAATGTTAAAATTAAAAAGTCGTAAAAAAAAATATTATAAGAGACTTCTGTCGGAACCAGGCATGCGCTCTATAAAACCGATAGTGCCTAATTAATGCACGCGCTATGGGATAGAGGGCGCATATTTGGTCCAGTTCTGTCATTTTAATGAAGTCGGTTTTTTATATTTATAATTATATTTGGCCGTGTTGGTTTTCATAAGCGCTGTTGGCGTTGATTTGGATCGCGCCTTAACTTAATTAATTTTCGAGTATTATTTCCCTTGAGGTTTGCTTAAATATTTATTAGGCTATGCCCACACATGCGTTTCAAACTGGTTTCCGCCAGAGTTTGTTGGTTAAGTCCAATGATGACCCCGTAAGGAAAAGGAACTGAATATTTGACAGCCCCGTTAGCTTAGTTGGTTGGGAGAACCTGCCTTCTGGGCTTATGAGCGTGGGTTCGATTCCCATCTAGGACAAACATTTGTGTTTGTTCTATGTCTGGGTGTTAATATTTATTTAAGTATGTATGTATATTAGTCTCTGGCAGCCATATAAAAGCTTTACTTAGTTTGGGGTCAGATGATCGTGTGTTCAAAAATGTCCCAGATATTTATTTATTTATTTAACAGCATCTTTTTCTAGCGGGCCAACGTTGGGCGCGAATTGAAAGAATGACATTTTTTATTTATTTCAAAGTAGGCTTGCGCTTGGCCGCCAACTCGCCTGATATTAAGCGATGATGCGGCCTACGGTGAATCACGCTTGCCTAGAAGAAACCGATTCACTCGTGATTTGAAGACACCCAGATTGTAACTATCGGGGAACACCCATTCAGGCAGCCCATTCCACAGACTAGCAGTTTCTCCAATCATAAGCGCCATAAGAGTCAGCTTTTAAAAAAACAGTCCGTTAGCCTTTTAATCTATGATAACTATAGAAGCCTTGGACCTCACTTAAAAACGTTACTCAAGTTGATCTATGTTTTAAAATGCTCTCTCAACTTCTCACTGACGGCAATCGTCACACGCGAAAACAAGACGGAGCATATTTAAGCGTATGTCAACTTGAGTAACGTTTTTAAGTAAGGCTCTTGATCGTTACATTTTCTACTTTTTAAACATTCGAGCATGTTAAAGGTAATCTTACAAATCTCCAAGTGGTTGCCTTCGTTACCAGTTGTCGAGAAAGTCGTAGCCTGTCTTTGGCACTGAATCTGTCAACGTTTCCGTGGAGTGGAAGTCGGTGGACGAGGCGTGACTTGAGGATAGCAGACCGCGGTTCTCTTCCGATATATCTGTGGACATAAATGCAGTAATTAATACATTTTGATGAAGAATGAGAATCGGTAACACCACACCACCCACAAGATGGACAGACGACCTAAAAGAGACCGCAGGAAAATGCTGGATACAGGCCGCTTCCAACTGGTCCTTTTGGAAATCGATGGGGGTGGCCTATGTCCAGCAGTGGACGTCCTATGGCTGAAATGATGATGATGAAGAATGAATATTCACTAATTCTAATTTAAAGTGGGGGTGATAAGACCTGCACTGACATCCCGCTTGGAGTGTATTGTGCATTTGCCCCTGACAGCCTACACAAACCAGCCGAGCTTCTTCAGATAACGGAGCACGGCTTTGGGTCGCTGTCTAAACTGTTCAACCCCTATTTCACCAGGTGTTGTGGTATTGGAGACTTGTTGTTGAGTTTCTTCAAGGAGTCTTGACCTTAATCGTATGTCTTCTGTGGCCTTGCAATGCAGTAGTACATGCTCCACGGTCTCGTTTTACTGTAGACAGCCTCGGCACAGAGGACTGTCTGTGGCTCCTATTTTGTACAAGCGATTGTTTAGCTCACAGTTACCTGTGATGGTACCTATCATTAGACAAAGGTCCGACCTGGTTAACTTGAATTAATATTCACTAATGTTGCTAATTTATTTCAGTTTCTCAATCAGTTTTCTCTATGGTTAAACCATAAAAAGTATATGCTATGTTGGGATAAAACATCTCTGAAATTTTGCTAAGTTCACAAAGCTTTGTTCGTTCGAATTTTTTCATTATATTTTTAACACTCTTTTATTAGCTTGGTATGTATCTCTATCTATGTAACAGAATCTTTCAACGTGATTTTCACGCCTTTCAAAACGACAGATTGATTTGAAACTTTGCACACTTATCAAGTACCGATGACAATTTAATAATTTAAACAGTTTGTCCCATTATCCTTACCAGGATCGTCAGGATTAGCGATTTTAAAGCGTGTTTTTAGTTTTTGAACTGCGAGAATTATTTAAATAGATAATTATTTGAAGTTGGTTAATTATATGCCGCGAACCGGAAGACGCAGCGTAGGTAGGCCTCCCTCTAGATGGACCGACGACATTGTGAGAGTCGCGGGCATCGCGGGATGCAGATGGCAGGATGTCGTTCAGTGTGGAGATTAAAGGGGGAGGCCTACGTTCAGCAGTGGACGTCTTCTGGCTGATGATGAATGAATTATATGCCACTATAGTTTGTTTGTCATTATGACTAGCATGTTTTATTATAGCTAATCATGTTTTATCAGTTTATTTATTAGTCATAACATAATGGAAGGGCCTTCTTTGTGTACATTACAATAGATGTTTGATTTTAATTGGACTGCTCCATGTTTTAATAGCTCATTCAATAACAAAATATCTACAGATGATAGCTGTTATCGTATATATAAAATTCAGTACCTTTTCATAACTCACACACATTCTAAAGGATGAGCTGTCAAGTTGTTATACTGTCATTATTGCCTACTAACATCGAGATCTATTACCTCATCCCTAATCGTCATTTTCAACGCGAGCGAAACCGGTTATAACATTTTGGGAAAGGGGCATTTACGGAAAGGGACATTTCGGGAAAGGGGTATTTTTGGAAAGGGACATTTTGGGAAAGAGGTATTTTGGGAATGGGACACTTCAGGATAGGGGTATTTTGGGAATGGGACATTTCGGGATAGGGGTATTTTGGGAATGGGACATTTCGGGATAGGGTTATTTTGGGAATGGGACATTTTGAACCTGAAAGAGTAAAAGTTGCTCATATTGATGAGTATAACAGACCCTTTTCGGCTTAGTACACCCTTTCCGCATAACCCTGTAATATAAAAAACTTACCACTGCTAGATTTGACAACACTGCTTCTATATTCCTTATCAAACTTGCTCTCAGTCTGTGGACTCTTAAAATTCGTCCGGAAGAAGTTATCTGATGATGCGACAATCTGCGTTTGGGGTCCAGCAGACACCAAGCATTCCCTCTCTTCATCTTTATTCTTAAAATTGCCTATAAACTTGCTTATAAAGTTTGGTGACGTCATTTCTCTGTTATCTTTGTACGCCCTCAGCTCGTGAGATTTTAAGGCATTTTTCAACTCTGAGACTACTTTTGAGTGAGATAAAGCTAGTTCAGACATTACTGGAGGTGGGGACGTCGGTTTCACGTCTTTAGGCGTCCGAAGCTCGCTTAAAATGCAAAGATTAAGCTGGCTCTTGGTTTGGTAAAGGAACGGGGCAGAATGTTCGTCCCGGTATGACCCATTTTCATCATGTATCATTTTTTGGGCGTGATCTCGTCCAAAGAAAGACATGAGGTCATCTTTGCGGACGGGTGGGTCGTTTATGTCAAAATCTAGGTTGTCTAAGAGAGCGTATTTCAGTGCTATTTCTGGTTTTATTAACGATTCGTTTATGATTTCCTCCTGAAAAATTTGAAGTAGAATTAGTTTTGAAAAGTACAGTGGAAACAAACTTTTATTTATGTTGTTCTGTGAAAAGCACTATCGTATCAAGGACGCACTATAGAAGTCACTAGGAGCCAAGGAAAAGGTTTCATCATCATCATCATCCAGAAGACGTCCACAGCTGAACATAAGCCTCCCCTTTAACCTCCACACTGAACAACATCCTGCCATCTGCATCCACTGGATGCCCATGACTCTCACAATGTTGTCGGTCCATCTAGCGGGCCTACCTACATTGCGTCTTCAGGTGAATGAATGCTCCTGGCTTCTAGGTTTGAATCGCATCTAAATGAATTTTGTCATTCTCAAACTTAAACCAGTAAACCATTTAACATTTTACCAGCAAAAAGCCTCTATTACCAGCCATTTACCAGTGTCTAAAGCAGTGCCGTAAATAGGGTTGTGTCAGCGGTGCCCAGGCACAGGGCGCTGACTCTGGAGGGGTGCAGATATGACCACACCAGGACCAAGTTTTGTTTTCAAGGGCGCAGTTATAGAAGCTCGCACCGGGCGCATAAAAGGCTAGTTACGGCACTGATCTAAAGTGTTTGAGAAGATTTTCCTTCATCAACTCATTAAAATAATTGCAAAAAGCTTATCCCGGACACTCAATTTAGCTTTAGGCACCATCAGACAGTGGAACAAGTCCACAGAGTAGTATAAAATACACAAGAAAGTAGAAGACAATACTGTTGAGCTGCTGGGGGTTGAAGGGGACTGAATGTTTATATGAAAATCTATGCCTAAATTGCGGGCAACTGCTAGAATTCTCTATAGGCAACGAAGGTCTATAGAAAGGATTTAGGACACTATTCGTCATGTAAAAAAAATGTTATAATTGGTCATGTGCAACGGATCATGTGTGTCGTGGGTCGGCAACGTATCTGTGATGCCCCCGGTGTTGCAGGTATCTATAGGTGACTGTGATCGTTTACCACCAGGCTAGTTTGCCACCGATGGTTTAAAAAATAATATTTTAATGTGTCAAAAATTTAGTAAATTTGTAATAATTTGTCACATACAGTTATATGATTATTTACGGGATATTTACTGTGTTAAGATTGTGGAAGGAGCTCCCGATATTTCGGCGAAGTTACATGCACCATGTTCACGGGAAGACGGCTGCCTTTTGATGGTGCACGAACAACCGTGATAGTTTAAAACAGTGTTTTAAATTATCACATCGCCAAAAAGTTATGACTTGCCATTGTTTTTTTTTGTAAGTCCTAATTTCACGCACCATGCCCAATATGCTAGCCGTATTGGATTGCGAGGCCAACTTTCTTCACAAAAAACATTTTAGTGATGTAGAGAATCCTTCAGTCTAATTTGATTTTAAAGGAGCGTTTTATATATATATATAATTAATAAAATAGGCATTTGATCGCCAACTCGCCTGATGTTAAGCAATAATGCGTTCTACGATAGAGCACGCTTGCCTAGAAAAAACTGATTCACTCGTGATTTGAAGACACCCAGATTGTAACTACCAAAATGATTAACAAAGCAACTTTAGATAGGTATTGTACGTCTTTTTGTTTGTTGTCTTGTCACGTTAATACACACAACGTTATCTTTTAAAGGTATAATTTAAATTATTAGAAATTATGAGATGACTTATGTTATGACTAATCTCCCAAATCGGTGCGTGTGGACGCTAATGCACCATAAACTAATCACACGAAAAAAAGTAATTAAAATACACATGCATG
Organism: Agriopis leucophaearia; assembly: GCA_949125355.1. Taxonomy (NCBI): domain Eukaryota; kingdom Metazoa; phylum Arthropoda; class Insecta; order Lepidoptera; family Geometridae; genus Agriopis; species Agriopis leucophaearia. The sequence goes on along the minus strand of OX421291.1, from coordinate 6,233,387 downwards.
CAACAATTATGTATTATTCGTGTTACAAAACGTTTTTATTACCAAATAGGAAGTGATTTACTCACTCTTTCTTTTTCCGTAAGGGTTTCCCAGATATTTTCGTAGGAATTTTTGGCTTCAAGTACATCTTCGTATATTTTCGAGGCGAGAGGGTTCATCGCCCGAAAATAATCTTCAGCGGCGGCGGCCAGCGCCATCGTGTCGACTTTATTTTATTGTTTTACTACACCTTAATAAATTATTGGAATTCATAAGAAAAAAGTGAAAAAATCACACAACCATTTTCCTGAAGCAACGAAACATAAATAAAGCGCGAGAACGAGAAGGAAAATGATTTTGTTCGCGTCTGTCAATAGAGAAAAGACAAGGAAAAATAAGTTCTATTTCTAAGATAATACGGATTTTTTTTAGTTTAGAGAATGATTTGTCTATCCATAAACAAACTTCTAATATTTTTTCCGTCGTAAGCAATAGTTTTTTTATTAGGCTACTGCCCTGTTGGATATTGGGCTGAGATTGGGGCAACTTGAGCGATAGCGCTGAGCCTTCTATAATTGATTGAGGAACTATAGTGTGATTCTAACCACAAAACGTTTTGGTTCTCATTAGCGCCCTTATCGTTGATTTAGAACGCGAATTATTAAGCCTACTTCGTGTCCCACGCGGCCCACGCCACTGACACCACCGTGGCATGCTGTGGTGGTCCGCGGTGGCTATTTGTTTCATTTCGCGTTCTGGGCCACAGACATTTAATACAGAAATGTCTGTGTTCTGGGCCCTAATTCCATAACTAAGTTTTTAGAAGAGTTTATTTTCTATGTAAATAAAGGCAAACTTTTTGAGGTTAACTTAACGCGCCGCGTTACGAGCGTGTTTGTAGTTATGGAATCGGCCCTGTACCTAGTGTTACCAGATAGCCCTAGAGTACTCGGGTTAATAGGTTGGTAGCATTGAGCCATTGACCAAATGTCAATAAATGCCAAATCCAAATTGCCAAAATGGCCTGCCCCGTTTCTGTTTACCTTAGAAAAACAACAATAAACCGGACTATATAAGCTTAAAAACAGTGAAAACTTTGTGAATTGTTAACTATGATGAACAACAGTGGGACATACGGGCCTAATGATGCCCCGCCCGACATGGTTGCATCTCTAAACAGACCGCAATCTAACGCTAGCAATATCAACCATAACTTCAATGATTTTGGTAAATTCGTACAACAAGCGGCTTCTTCTGCCAGTGGATACTATGAAGCACATACTTTCCATAACTTTGGGCAGCCTGCGGTGAATATGCCGCCAATAATGCACCCTTTCCAGGCGTACCAAACTATGGGACATGGATCTGCATATTACTCGGAAAACACTCCATCTTCATACGAAAATGCCGTGCAAAACTATTTTCCAGCTGGAAGTACAACTAAACAAGACGAACATCATCATAGCATGTTGAATTTCAACCAAAATTTTCATACGAAACTCCCCTCTGAGGCCCTAACTACATCTGAGGACGAATCTTGTAAAACCAAGGCCTGCCCTTTAAATATACCGCAAGTACCATCACGGATATTCCCAAAAAGCCCTAACATCAATAAGAACATTACAGACCCTCAGAATGTCACTGAAAACAGTTCAACATTGTCTCAAAACATCTCACAAATATCTACAAGTATGTCTCAAAATATCTTTACCACTAAAGATACTGACTTAAATAGGGATGAAATTTTAAATCCAAGCAGTGAAACCCCTACAGAAAATATGTTTGAGCAAAATAAAATAGGCCAGAATGAGGTTGAAATCTCCAAAAATCTAAGTCAAAAACCTACAGAAAACGTATCAGACATATCTCCAAAAATTCAAAGAACAACATACAAAATCGTCAAAAACAATAACTACAACCAAAATTCAATTTTCGAGAAATGCTTGAGTGAAAGCAAACGCAAAAGCCTTGAGAAAACTGTCCGATTGATTGAAAGCATATTGATCAATTCAAATAACACGAAATCCGAAATTATTGAAAATAACGTAGATCCTTTAGCCTTTTCACCTAATCCTGACATAATTAACACAAATAGTGAAAACAGTAAAGACATTGGCACAGACAGTGATGACGAAGCCCTAATAAGGAAACTACCATCTAAAAACAAAAGAAAATCACCAGCTAAAAAATTATCTAAACAATCTACATTAAACTCTTCAAATGAATCATCAACGGAATTTAAAAGTCAAAGTTTAGATGTAAAAATTGAAAACATAAAGATTGAGCCGTTGAGTTGGCCAGATTTAGAATTTGAGAGACCGTTTCATAGAGACAGAAATGGTTTATTAAGATGTGATGTAAATGATGACAAAATTATTGACATGGAAAATAGTGTAGAAGAAGCTAAAGCAACTATTAAAAGTGGTAAGAGTTAATCTGTTTTCATCTTTCACTATTTTAATTTATTACAAAATAATTCATCATCATCAGCCAGAAGACGTCTACTGCTGAACATAGGCCTCCCCCTTTAACCTCCACATTGAACGACATCCTGCCATCTGCATCCACTGGATGCCCGCGACTCTAACAATGTCGTCGGTCAATCTAGTGGGAGGCTTAACCTACGCTGCGTTTTCCAATTTGTGGTCTCCACTCAAGAATACAAACAAATTTACAAGATTACAAAATAATTATTACTCTGTTACTTACTGAGTGAAGAGAAGTTACGTATGTTTGTGAGTTTGTACATGTTGTTTTTTTTACCTATTAACTAAATAGCAGCACCTGTCTTGATTAATTTGACAAAAATGCACCAGTCTTGATTAAGTTTGACAACAAACCAGCAGCTCAACATTGTCTCAAAACCAGGGGTGGTAATTTTCCCAGGATAAAATGTATTTTATGTGTTATTTTAATCAAAATTAAGTTAAACAACAACTAACCAATCTTGATTAAGTTTGACAACAATGCACTTGTTTTAATTAAGTTTGTCATCAATGCAAGAGTTTTATTTAAGTTTGACAACAAACCACCAGTATTGAGAAAGTTTGACTACAATGCACCAGTATTGATTAAGTTTAACAATAATGCAACAGTATCGATTATGTTTGACAACCATGCACCAATCTTGATAAAATTTAACAACAATGGATCGATCTGTATTAAGTTTGGCAACAATGCACCAGTTTTGAGTAAGTTTGACAAAAATGCACAAGTCTTGATTAAGTTATCAGCAATGCAACAGTTTCGATTAGGTTTGACAACCATGCACCAATTTTGATAAAATTTGACAACAATGGATCAATCTGTATTAAGTTTGGCAACAATGCACCAGTTTTGAGTAAGTTTGACAAAAATGCACAAGTCTTGATTAAGTTTAACAACAATGCAACAGTTTCGATTACATTTGACAACCATGCACTAATCTTGATAAAATTTGACAACAATGGATCAATCTATATTAAGTTTTGTAACAATGCACTAGTTAAAAGTTATATGATTATTTACGGGATATTTACCGTGGTAAGGTTGTGGTAAATATCCCGTAAATAATCATATAACTTTAGTGAACAACCGTGATAGTTTAAAACAGTGTTTAATGAACTAGTTTTGATTAAGTTTAACAATGATGCATCAGTCTTGATTAAGTTTGACAACCATGCACTAATCTTGATTAAGTTTCCTACAAGGGTGGTAATTTTTCCAGTTTAAAATATATTTTATGTGTTAACACATACACAAGCAAGTTGTGCAAGCAGTTTGTGGAGTAAAACATAAATAACTAGCCGACCGCCCCGGCTTCGCACGGGTATTAGCACGGCCTCCGGCCTCGCTACAAAATATAATACATCCTATGTCACCCGGGGATAGTGTAGCTTCCCAACAGTGAAAGAATTTTTTAAATCGGTTCAGTAGTTTTTGAGTTATTTCATTACAAACATCCAAAATACAAATCTTTCCTCTTTATAATATTGGTATGATTGATTTCTAATTACTTATTGTACTTAATGCGATGCTGAATCAGAAATACACTAGGTATTCGTCAGTTTTGATAATGAACTTCTGCAAATTAACACCTGATTCAATGCACTAGAGTCATTTTTAATTAAGAAACTTTCTTTTAGGTTCAACTACAAACTTATACTTCGAATGTCCACACTGTTCTTTACTACTACAACATCCAAAGAGGTTTCTTATTCACACTAAGTGGCACACTTTTGGACTTCTGAATGAAAAGAGAGCAGAGATCGTGAAGGAAAGAGAGGACAGAGTGAAGGAGAAACGTGAAGCTAGGAGTATGAAGAGGTAATTTATTTGTTAACTAATGCTTTTGCTCGCGACTTCGTACGCGTAGATTTTCATATAAACTTTCAACCCTTCTTTCCTCCCTTAACCCGGCCCTAGCGCAAAATAACATAGTCTATACTTCAATCTGGTCACAGCTAAGCTTAATCGTGAAAACCGCATTTAAATCCGTCCAGTGGTTTAGGAGATGTGCGTGGACAAACAAACAAACAGACAAAAATTCTAAAAACTGTCTCAATTTGTTCAGTGCTGTGGGAATGCAACAAACGTGTTTTTTTTGCCGTTTTTATAGTTAATGGTACGGAACCCTTCGTGCGCGAGTCCGACTTGCACTTGGCCAGTTTTTTTGTCGATGAAAGCCATTCCTATTACCATTTACTATTTGTTTATTTTTGGCAATATTTTGTTTATTTCAAACCAAGCGTCTTGTAATTTCAGATTAAACGCGATGCTGGCGACAGTCCCCGAGGCTGAGCCGAAGTTCCCCTGCAAGGACTGCGACAAAGTGTTCCCAACCAAAACAAGTCTTAAGAACCATAGGCGCAAGTAATGCATCTGTTTTATTATGGAAACTGACATGGTTTTCACTAATGATAGGTCACTGTGAGCTAAATAATCACTTATACAAAATAGGAGCCACAGACAGTCCTCTGTGCCGAGGCTGTCTACAGGAAAACGAGACCGTGGAGCATGTACTGCATTGCAAGGCCACAGAAGACATACGATTAAGGTCGAGACTCCTTGAAGAAACTCAACAACAAGTCTCCAATACCACAACACCTGGTGAAATAGTGGTAGAACAGTTTAGACAGCGACCCAAAGCCGTGCTCCGTTATCTGAAGAAGCTCGGCTGGTTTGTGTAGGCTGTCAGGGGCAAATGCACAATACACTCCAAGCGGGATGTCAGTGCAGGTCTTATCACCCCCACTTTAAATTAGAATGGTTAATGGCTAATAGTTCGAGGGACTAAATAAGTCTTTAACCCCGAGGTAAACACTGTGCTTTTCATTACGAATACAAGGAAACTAGAAATAAAAACATGAACTGACACTGGCAATGCACGAGAAGTGCGGGACCATAATCTTCTGAGGAAAAAAATGTTGGAACATGGTTTAATACAAATGTGAAAATAGAACTAATTTTTTATTTGAGTATCTGTCAGTTGTCAACTGTCACTGTCAGTTGAAAGTGATTCTCCCTAGGGCCAGGCCTGGTGCACTCCTCACTTAAGTTATGAAGCTACAAGTAGTCGTCTTGTCGGACTTGCCGTGCCCGCTGCCGCGCGATAGACAGAGATAACGTGACCAGAGTTACGCGATAGACAGAGAGGCAACTTGTAGGTTAATATAGCTGTAGGTAGTTAGCGCTCGCACGTCCTAAATTGGACTTTATTGTGTGATAGTAGTCGCTGCTTATTTAAATGCTTTTGCGGAGTGAACCTTCTGTACTTGTATTTTATGTATTCTGTGCTAGGGCTGAATTGTATTACTTTCAACCCGCTCCTCAGGCAACTTCAGGCTTACTTTCCGATGAGTAATGAAAATATATAAACAGATCGAGTGAGCTACTTTCGCGCTTATTGTTAAAGTTTGGTTAATTGTTAATTACAGAAGTCACCCTACCGAGGTGACGGAATGCCGCATCTGCCTCGCGCCGGTTGCCGGGCTGAGCGACCTCCGAGCCCACATGACGTCACACGAGACCGCGGGGCTGCACCAGTGTCCGCGCTGCCCCAAACGGTTCAAGTACCGCCACTCGCTCGCCAAACACGCCGACACACACCGAGTAAGTGCAGAAAGAAAAATCATAATCAATATAAAAAACCGAATTCACAAAAATGTCAGAACTGGTGGGTTACCATAATCTCAAAAACACTCTTATAATAACCTTACATTGACTTTTGTCTTGCTCTCTCATTAGCCGAGAGAGCAGACAAAGCTCAAAGTAAGATTATTTTAAGAATGTTTTAGAGGTCATGGTAGCCCCCCTGGACCAAATAAAAGTGGCGTGAATCGGTTCACCCAGTCGTAGGGTTCGTTAGCCCGACAAGGAAACCTTATAAGTTATCTATATAACAAACCGACTTAAAAATGATAGAACTAAACCAAATTGCAATGGGACCACAAGGGAAGCACCAGCGTTCAAAAAAAAAACATCAAAATTGGTTCACCCAGTCCAAAGTTCTGAGGTAAAAGACATTTAAAAAGAGAAAAATACGTTTTTTTGTAACTATGTTTAAAAAAAAAACACTCAAAAGACAAAGGTTATAAAGTCACAAATCGGTCCCAACTGAGCTTAATGCCGGCTGTTAACAAGCTGGATAGAGCATCTCTATCCCCACCTAAATAAAACTTTAAACGCTCATATCTCAGAGATTTATCAGCCAAATCAATTTATTTTTTCAATATGTGTAATGTATTTAGTTATATTCTTCACTAAGCCACACACTAATAATAATATCATATATGTGAAAGTTTGGATGGATGGATGTTTGTTACTCAATCGCGCAGAAACGGCTAGATGGATTTGGATGAAATTTGGAATATACCTTGCTTATATCCTGGATTAACACATAGGCTACTTTTCACCACCACGCGGGTGAAACCGCGGGGCGCAGCTAGTACTACATATATTATGTATTTGTCCCTTAGGAGAAGACCCATAGTTGTTCCGAGTGTGGCAAGTTGTTCGGGTCCCTCGCGCTCGTCCGACTCCACATGAAGACGCACGAGCGAGCGGCGCGCGGTGCCTCGCACCGCTGTGCGTACTGCGGCAAGGGCTTCTACGAGGCGTACAACCTGCATGTAAGTAATGTATACAACCTCCATGTGAACTAGCGTACAAACTGCATGTGAGTAATGTATACAACCTCTATGTGAACTATCGTACAACCTGAATGTGAATAATGTATACAATCTCGCATGTGAACTATCGTACAAACTGCATGTGAGTAATGTATACAATCTCCATGTGAACTAGCGTACAACCTGCATGTGAGTAATGTATACAATCTCCATGTGAACTAGCGTACAAACTGCATGTGAGTAATGTATACAATCTCCATGTGAACTAGCGTACAACCTGCATGTGAGTAATGTATACAATCTCCATGTGAACTAGCGTACAACCTGCGCAATACACCCCATGAATGCACAATATACCCCAAGCGGGACGTCAGTGCAGGACTTATCACCCCCATCTCGAATAAGGAAAGGACTTACCAATGTGTTGAGCATGCTGGCCAGCTCGTTCGTGGATACACTTTAGGTCACTTTTAGTTTTATGTAGATATCTTTGCTCACGGTGGAGTATAGCTGGGAACTGAGGTTGGCGGATTGTGGACACTAGCTGGAATGGTGATAGGCTGCACAAAAGAGGGCCCCCAGACTTCGGAGAAAAATTCAGTCCAGTAAACACTTATAAACCAGGGGGCCTCCAGTCCTTTGTTGCCCCGAGGGCTCCAGACGTCTAAATCCGGCATTGCATATTGAACTTGCTTGACACGACTCTAGAACTCCTCTACCCCATCGGTTATCAGTTCTACGATCAATGTCTGCCCCGGTGGCTCAGTTGGTAGTGAACCTAACTTCTGTGCTTGGGGGCGTGGGTTCGATTCCCGTCTAGGACAAACATTTGTGTGATGAACATTTGTGTTTGTTCTATGTCTGGGTGTTAATATCTATCTAAGTATGTATTTAAAAATATATATGTATGTATATCAGTCTCTGGCACCCATATTACAAGCTTTGCTTAGTTTGGGGTCAGATGACTATGTGTGCAATAATGTCCCAGATATTTATTTTTTATTTATTTATTTTTTTATTTAATGTGGCCGCACTGCCACTTCAGTTAACTAATCTTGTGAGCAGATCTTGAGTGTGTATTATCTGTTGCAGGTTCACGAGAGAACCCACAGGAACGACAAGCCGTTCAAATGCGACATTTGCGAGTCCTGTTTCGTCACAAATTCTAGTCTCAAAAGGCATGTCAAAGTGGTAAGTGTTTTTATTTTTTTACTCGAGCTGTTGCCCGCGACTTCGTACAGCGCTTTGATTCCACTTTTATTGTGCGAACTGCTAGTCTGTGGAATGCACTGCCTGAATGGGTGTTCCCCGATAGTTACAATCTGGGTGTCTTCAAGACAAGAGGGAATCGGTTTCTTCTGGGCAAGCGTGATCCACCGTAGGCCGCATCTAAACTTTAATCAGGCATTTTCGCAAAATAATATAGCCTATACTTCAATCTGGTCATAGCTAAGCATATTCGTGAAAACCGCATTTAAATCCGTCCAGTGGTTTAGGAGATGTGTGTGGACAAACAAACAAATAAAAATTCTAAAAACTACCTTAACGTGTTTAACTACTTATTTTAAGACGCCCTGTGTGTTTTTTTATATATCTCTCAATTACAGATTTTATTTATCTCTACGTTTTTATTATATGTATAGACTGTCTTCAAAAAAGGAGGGTGTCATTGTTCCACTGTTTTTTTATGTATGTTCACCGGTTTCTTCGCCAACTGTTGACCGATTAAAAAAATACTTTATTAGAAAGCTGGTGCTTGCCGTTTGGTCCCATATCAATTTGGTCCAGTTCTGACATTTTTATGAAGTCGGTTTTTATATAGATAATTATTTTTATGTATGTTCACCGATTTTTCTGCCAATTATGAATTGATTTTGATGATTCCTTTTTTGTTTGGTAGGCCATACTTCAGACAAACTAAAACTTCAGACTAAAATTTGGAACATAGATATTCGCCAAAGAACCAGGGTCACCGACATAGCTATTAAAATCTGCAAGTTGAAGTGGCAATGGACAGGCCACATCGCTCGAAGAACTGATAACCGATGGGGAAGAAAGGTTCTTGAGTGGAGACCACGAACCGAAAGACGCAGCGTAGGTAGGCCTCCCACTAGATGGACCGACGACATCGTGAGAGTCGCGGGCATCCAGTGGATGCAGATGGCAGGATGTCGTTCAGTGTGGAGGTTAAAGGGGGAGGCCTATGTTCAGCAGTGGACGTCTTCTGGCTGATGATGATGACTTGAGACTCAGGGGTGGTCATACTTCCAATATGGTCCAGTTCTGACATTTTTATGAAGTCGGTTTAGAAGTTAGAAGGTTCTAAAAAATTTGGACGGACGGACAGACACACGGCCAGACAGACAGACGGACGGACAGAATTAATTTATAAGGGTTCCTTGTAGTGCCCCAAATAAGTTTATAAAATACAAAAAAAAAATTGTTCAAATAAATAAATTCTTTACTTACCTTCTCGAGTGACTATGGAAGTCAAATTTTTAATTACCTATATTTTAGAATACCCAGATTGTAACTATTGGACAACACCCATTCAACGCTAAACCAGTTATTTGTAATAAATTAATCATTCGGTCACATGTCTAATATTAAATAATTTTGAAGTCTGTTTTTGATAGTTGTTGTTTTTCTTGTCACTAGTATAATAATGATTATTGTCCCCAGTCCCACAGCGGCGCGAAGCCATATCCGTGCCAGGTGTGCCAGAAGTGTTTCTCGAGTGCTACCATCCGCGACCGGCACGAGTTGAGAGCTCACTCCGACCAGCAGCAGTTCCCTCACCAGTGCCGGCTCTGCCCCAGGAGGTAACACACCAACACCAACACAAAACAATCACACTTCACACTAATATCATATACAGTAGAATCCGTTTATTATGACTCCGCCTATGTTGACCAACCGCTTATTATGAAGTAATTACACCGCTAAGTTTGGTTTTCATATAAAATTCTTTATAACTAAGTCGGATATAATGACTTCGCCTATAGTGACATGTCGCTTATGGTGACCCATTTTTAATAAATTGCGTCCTGTAATATTGACCGACATGATTCCTAACACCTTCGGGAGAGTCACGTGATACCCGACGACGTTCGGCGCGTGTATGCCTATTTACATATATTATGCATGTACTTTTTACTTATCACACTAATATCATATATGTGAAAGTTTGGATGGATGGATGGATGGATGTTTGTTACTCAATCACACAAACGGCTGGATGGATTTGGATGAAATTTGGAATATACATTGCTTATGACCTGGATTAACACATAGGTTACTTTTCATCATCTTCATCACCACGCGGGTGAAACCGCGGGCCGCAGCTAGTATTAAATAAATAAAAGTTATTAACCGACTTCAAAAAAGTAGGTGGTTCTATGTTCCAATGCTTTTTTTATGTATGTTCACCGATTACTCCACCAATTATGAATTGATTTTCGGAATTGAGATCTATATTACAACTATAATTGTGCAAAGTTTCATGCACTTATCTTAATAATTATAGAAGTTAGACGGGTTCTAAAAAGTTTGGACGGATGGACAGACAGACAGACAGAACGAATTTATAAGGGTTGCTTGTTCGGTGACGAAACCCTTAAAAATTAAATAGATAGGATTTTATTATTGACTGCCCCGGTGGCTCAGTTGGTAGTGAACCTACTTTCTGCTCTTGGGGGTGTGTGTTCGATTCCCATCTAGGACAAACATTCATGTGATGAACATTTGTGTTTGTTCTATGTCTGGGTGTTAATGTCTATTTAAGTATGTACTTAAAAATATATATGTACGTATATCAGTCTCTGGCAGCCATATTACAAGCTTTGCTTAGTTTGGGGTCAGATGACTGTGTGTGCAACAATGTCCCAGTTTTTTTTTATTTTTTAATCTGTGCAAGTGCCTTTATTAAATAAACAAAATATATGCTAACTAACACTAAAAAAACAGTTAGACTGTCCGTAGACCGTTGAAGGTCTAAAGACAATCCAAATTCTCATACCCACTATCAGTTATTTATTCATCATCATAATCATCAGCCAGAAGACGTCCATTGTTGAACATAGGCCTCCCCCTTTAACCTCCACACTGAACGACATCCTGCCATCTGCATCCACTGTATGCCCGCGACTCTCACTATGTCGTCGGTCCATCTAGTGGGAGGCCTACCTACGCTGCGTCTTTCGGCTCGCGGTCTCCACTCAAGAACCTTTCTTCCCCATCGGTTAACAGTTCTTCAAACGATGTGTCCTGCCCATTGCCACTTCAACTTGCAGATTTTAATAGCTATGTCGGTGACTCTGGTTCTTTGGTGAATATCTACGTTTCGGATTTTATCGCGCAACGAAACTCCGAAGTTATTTATTATTTAAATCTAATTATTTTATATTTGCAGATACATGAAAACGAAAGATCTCAGGAACCACACATACAAGATGCACCCAAAAGAGAAGAAAAAGAATACGACCAGTGATGCAGAGCAGAACTCATCTTAAATTCCTATACACATTATCATCTGAGTCGTCGGGTGATAAATCATGTATCTGTCATCTCCCTCGCACTCACAGGTCTTATGGTGTGACGTTTATTGCTCGACGATTCAGTTGAAAATGCAATTTAACCAACTTCAAAAATGGAGGACGGTTTTATATTCCACTGTTTTTTTTAAATGTGTGTCACTGATTTCTCTGCCAACTGTTGATCGATTTCATTTTTTTTATTCGGTAGGGTATACTTCCAATTTGGTCCCATTGTCACAAAGTCAGGATCTGATGATGGGATCCCAGGGAAATCGACGGCAACCTTCAAACTATAGGCACTTATTACGTTTTTCATATATTTTTGAAGTTGATTTTCCGTCTGGTTCTATTTTACTCGTGATTTTCCAGTTTTCCCGTGTCAAATGTATCTTATATCAGTTCTCTTGGTAGAACTGTTAAGTCAGCGGTAGAACTATTAAGTCAGCGATAGAACTGTTAAGTCAGCGGTAGAATGGTTAAGTCAGCTGTAGAACTGTTTAGTCAGCGATAGTAAAGTCAGCGTTAGAACAGTTATGTATTTTTTTTATGCCATAGGTGGCAAACAAGCTAACGGGTTGATGGTAAGCGATAACCGTCGCCTATGGATACCTGCAACACCAGGGGCATCACAGATACGTTGCCGACCCTTAAAGACTCTATTAACAGCCCTTTTGAAGAACCCCATATTATAGTTATTCGGAAATGCCTGTGCTATTGCAGGTGTAAGGAAAAAAATATCGCGTAAAACGCACAGATCTATGATATGTGGATGAACTTTCAGGCGGTGGCGGCTGATGCGATGATAAAACTGCGATGCCGGCATCAGATCGAACAGTTCTTCAGAACATTCCCCGTTGTAAATGCGATAAAAGACACAAAGAGACCAACGTCTCTGCGGTAGAACAGTTAAGTCAGCGGTAAAACTATTAAGTCAGCGGTAGAACTATTAAGTCAGCGGTAGAACTGTTAAGTCAGCGGTGGAATGGTTAAGTCAGCGGTAGAACTGTTAAGTCAGTGACCCAAAGCCGTGCTCCGTTATTTTAAGAAGCTCGGCTGGTCAGGGCTGGCAGGGTTTCCAAACCTGAAGCCTCTAATAATTTCTCCCCCACTTTATTGTGGCATGACTTAGACTTGGCCGTGACTTACTTTGCTCGATTTTGCCTGTGAACATGACTTTTTGATGATATTTAATAAAACTTGGAAAAATCTCAATACTTGACACTGGCAAATGCAGAAGACGTGCGACGCCAAAACCCTTTGAAGATGTAAAAAAAGTAGTTTATTTTAATAATAGGTAGTAAGTAATAGGTCGGGGAAAAAGTCTTTTCGTATTTTGTATGTATAAAGTTGTAGTAAAAATCTCATCGATTGTACTGTTTGTATCTGGCTGGTTTTGATACCATTAAAAATATGACATTTTAAAAAAGGAATATTAAAAGTAAAAAGCAATTTCCCGCCATTTTTCAATTGTTTTTTTGTTCGATAAAATGAGTGAATCTAACGAAGAAATTCGATATATTGTGAAATTTTATTACAAAAAACTGAAAAATGCGACACAAGCCGCGAATAAAATTTGTGACGTTTATGGACCTAATGCAGTGTCATCAAGAGTAGCACAATGTTGGTTCAAGCGTTTTCAGTCCGGGAATTTTGATGTCAAAGATGCAGCTCGCTCTGGTCGCCCTGTAACGGATAAAGTCGATGCCATTTCTGGAAAAGTGGACCAAGATCGGCATATTAGTAGTTACGACGTAGCTGAAGACCTGGGGATTGACCACAAAACAGTTTTGACCCATTTGAAAATAACTGGGTATACAAAAAAACTCGATATTTGGGTGCCACACCAGCTCACTGAAAGAAACCAAATGAATCGTGTACTCATTTGCGATTCTCTATTGAAACGTAAAGAAACCGAACCGTTTTTGAAAAGATTGATCACTGGTGATGCAAAATGGATCACCTACGACAAGAATGTGCGCAAACGATCATGGTCAAAGGGCAGTGAAGCACCACAGACTGTAGCGAAACCCAGATTAACACGTAATAAGGTGATGCTGTGTGTATGATGGGATTGGAAGGGCATCGTTCATTATGAGCATTTACCGCCGGGCAAAACCATCGATTCGGATCTCTACTGCCAACAGCAGATGAGACTCAAACAAGAAATTGAGAAAAAACGGCCGGAATTGATCAACATAAAGAGTGTGGTCTTTCATCATGATAACGCCAGACCGCACACATCTTTGGCCACTCAGCAAAAATTTAGAGAGCTTGGTTAGGAAGTGTTAATGCATCCACCACATAGCCCTGACCTTGCACCCTCAGATTTCCACCTGTTTCGATCTCTTCAGAATTCTTTGGGTAGTGTTAGATTAACATCAAGAGAGGACTGTCAAAACTACTTGTTGCATTTTATTGATCAGAATTCCCAAAATTTCTACAGCAACGGGGTCATGTCACTACCTAAAAGATGGCAACAAGTTATCGAACAAAATGGTACATATATATTATAATTAAATGTAATTAAACTTGAAAAAAATATGTCTTGAATTTGTTTATAAAATACGAAGAAACTTTTTCCCCGACCTTATACATTTAATAATTATTACTAGATTCTAATTCAATGTCTTTGTTTGTAAATATGTTTTACTATAGGTGTCACATCACATCATCAGCCAATTAACGTCCACTGTTGGACAAAGGCCCCCCTCATATAGAGGGGTGTTGCCATAATTCCCACGCTTGGCAGGTGGCTTGTGAATCGCAGTACGTTCACCGTGTACTATTAGGACGCTGCTGCCCATCCTCCGGTGGTTCTGGTCGCAGTTTTAGGACATACCCGGGTCCCGGGTTTGATAGCTATGTCCTTTTCATTCATGAGTAATTCTTCTATTTAATATCCTTGTCTTGAAAGAGTGAAAGGACCGCGTCTCTTTGTCCATTGTTTTCTTTGTCTTTGTTAACAGTACTGAAAATTCCAACAAAACTGTTTTCATAATAGTGACGTCATAGGCTCTGATTGGCGTTTCACTTGTCATGGCGGATTGCTGTATATTTTAATCAAAATATGTAGGTATATCATCATCATCAGCCGTAAAGTCCACTGCTGAACATAGGCCTCCCCCTTTAACCTCCACACTGAACGACATCCTGCCATCTGCATCCACTGGATGCCCGCGACTCTCACTATGTCGTCGGTACATCTAGTGGGAGGCCTACCTACGCTGCGTCTTCCGGTTCGTGGTCTCCAATCAAGAACCTTTCATCCCCATCGGTTATCAGTTCTTCGAGCGATGTGGCCTGCCCATTACCACTTCAACTTGCAAATTTTGATAGCTATGTCGGTGACTCTGGTTCTTTGTCGAATATCCACGTTTCGGATTCTATCGCATATATGTAAGTATATAATTACATATTAATCTCGTTTTTAAAATAGATATACAGTTTTAATAATCTACCTAGACCTATTCATTCTTTGTATTTTTCGACATTGTAAGTAGGTATTATTTTACTTTTTATAACTGTAGCTATTTGTAAATACGTTATTTTAGAGATTTAAAGTGTATATAGTAAAATAAGTAATCGAAATTAATAATATTATTATATCATTCTAAAAACTGTGGTATTTTTATTACACCCAGTCCACGGAACATGAAAGCCAAAGAAAGGGAGATAGAAGACAATTTGCCTTCTATAAAACCTAGGTACCTATAACTGCCCTACTAATTCTACTTGCAGTAATCAACATTTTCACAAAAATCACAAAAAAAAAAGTTGCAGAAATGGTATCGCAAGGGGATAATCTATGCACAAAAAATATATTTGAACTTGTTCTTTAGAACACTTAAATAGTTATAAAATATAGAAATGTTTATATATCCAAAAAATATGTTTCCCGCGAATTTCTCGAAACCGCCATTTTGCAAGTACTGCATTTGTTATACGGAGGGCAGATAAACCAAACCAAAGACAAAACTAAACTTTAGTCCATGTAATCTAAGAAGTACCTTTTGACAGATTAAAATAAGGATGTGTTAAAAAAAAAGTAGGTAATCGATTACAGTAAAAAAATCATGAAATGACACAATAAATATAATCGAAATGACATAATTGTTTTTTTTTTTATGATATTGGGTGACGAGACGAGAGAAGTCGCTCGCCTGATAGCTCTTCACGCTTGCCCATAACAGCTCAACGCCACTCAGAATTTTGAACTTCAACAGTTCAAAACCCTGGATGACAATGCACTGCGCTCGTCACCCCGAGATATAAGATGCCAAATCTCTGTGTGCCCTGTAATTTCGCTGGAAACATTGCCCTTCAATCCGGAACACAGTAGTGTTTGCACACTACTGCTTGGCGGTTGAATAACTGGCAAAGGTGTGGTTTCAAATTATGAAAGGCGATGTGTGTATGTATATTCCCTATGGACTCCGAAACTGTTGGACCGATTTTGACGGGACTTTTACTGGCAGATACTCGTAGCTGGTATAAGGAGTAATCCCGGCAAGCGAAACCACGGGGCGCAGCTAGTAAATTATAAAATACTAACACAAATTTGAAACATAGAACCGTCCTCCTTTTTTGAAGTCGGTTAAAAATCTGCAAGCTAGAAAGAGAAGTGCCTAAGCGTTTTTAATTGTGTATAGAGACAATAAGAAACGTGTTAATTGGCACATTCTTAGTTTTTAAAACATACTTAGAAGTTTAGGTTAGAATTAACTTATTAGTTTAACATTATGCTAGTTTGTAATTAAATTAAGGGGCGCTAATTACTAGTGCAACTTGTATAAAAAACAACAGGGCACACAGAGATTTGACATCTTATATCTCGGGGTGACGAGCGCAGTGCATTGCCATCCAGGGTTTTGAACTGTTGAAGTTCAAAATTCTGAGTGGCGTTGAGCTGTTATGGGCAAGCGTGAAGAGTCATCAGGCGAGCGACTTCGCTCGTCTCGTCACTCAGTATCATAAAAAAAAACTAGGAACAACAAACTAAAATAAAAAACCTTAATTCATTTGAATTTTTTTATTGACATAGAGATACTTAATTAACTTAAATCTAGAGTTAACAAAAAAATGTGCTTACCGCAAACTAAATCATTTCTACTCATTACCAATTCTGTTTGTACCATTAACTAATTATAAGACTAAGCTTATTTGAGTTTATTTTCTTTGTGGACCAAAAATAAACACAATTTTAGAACAGACGAATTCTATTTAGCAAAAATAGTTAAACGCAATAGACTTGAATAATTGTTAAAAACAATAATTGTTATGTAATAATTATTATTATCCCCAAGCCGCCTGTCAAGCGTGGGGATTATGACAACACCCCTCTATGAGGGAGGCCTTGTCCAACAGTGGACGTTAATTGGCTGATGATGTGTGTGATGTGAATAATTATTTTGAATCACACTAATATTATAAATGCGAAAGTAACTGTCTGTTTTGTCTGTTTGCAACATAACCACGGCTAAACGGCTTAACCGATCTTGGTAAAAGTATGTATCATGAGGACGGACATGGGCTATTTTTTTATGAAGAAATCGCGGACGAAGTCGGGGTTACAGCTAGTCAGTTTAAACATGAATCTTTTTATCTTATATTCCCAGATATTTATTTATTTTATTTATACATACAAGTGTCTAGTAGCTTGGTGCATTATAGTTGATAAAAAAAGTAGGTGGCCATTTTGACATTTGGCCCTTGAAAACTCAGTTGGCATTAAATTTTAAGAATTGGATATTCTGTTTTGAGTAATACATCAGTTTTATTTGTTTGTGTGCGTTTCTTGTTGTTGTTTAAACACAAAATGACGACCATTTTTTGTTTAAATAAAGTACGAACTGTTCAGACAGATACGGCTCAAAATGCTTCAAGTGGCCTAAGTTATCACCCTTTTACTGAGTACCAAGCTACAAAACAACGTGTATAATTTTAGTTTTTTTTTACAGACGCCATTGGTCATGGTTAATTCGTGCGCAAATATCTACCCCTACTTGACAGTGGCAAATCCGCTGTGTGCCACCGCGGCGCGGTATTTCTAGGGCTGATGTATAGCTTAGGCATCGTCCGTGTCATTACAAAGGGGCAAGGGTGCGGGGCAAGACGTCTAACGGCTCGTATTGAAATAATCATGGATGAAGTCATTAATATTTCAGGTGCTTTTAGTAAATAACGATTGATGAATTGAATTTGACATTCTTAATTATTATTGTAATGACATTTTTGTCGTATTTCAATATTTTTTTATTACATATTATTTTAATTTGATGTACATACCTACATAATATTGTTAAGATATATTTTTTACATACATTGTTGTAGAAGAGTGTACTGGAGAAGTTTAACTTGTAACTATGGAGTTATTAATAAAGAATTGTATTGTATTGCCTCGTAAAATCTTCTTTAGCGTTTTCTCCGCACCCCCTGCAGCGGCGGATTTACACATTTGCCGCCAGGAGACTTCAAGTTTTGCCGACCCTACCGACCTCTATAATTCCATACCCTAACTAATTCACATTCATATTAATAAAAATAAAAAAACATAATAATTGTTACTGTATGATTTATGCGCTATCGTCCTAAATACACTAGTTTTTCCCGTTATTAGTAGATATGATTTTGAACTAGGGGGTGTTTCTCCTAGATTATGTTTACAACCCAATGATTTAGTTTGCACATGAAATAGTTTTTGGGTATAATTCAGAGCTAGTAAAAGCTCAACCATGTAACCAATAAGGCGGGTAGGGTATGCTTTGACCCTTAATTTGCCGCCCCTAAAACCTGCCGCCCTAGGCTCCAGCCTATTCAGCCTACTGGTAAATCCGCCACTGACCCCCTATAGACAGAGCATAGCAGATAATGCGTAAGTTATGTAGCCGGTCTATAAAATGCAACGTTATTTTGGCAAGTAAAAAACCTATAACCTTTATATCTTAGGTCTCTTTCAATGCCACTACATTTTACTGTAAAAAAAACCTGACAACTGATATACAAATAATTATTAATTTAACAAATAAAAGATTAGATTTATTGACAATCAACTCACAATAAAAGATTAGATTTATTGACAATCAACGCACAATAAAAGATCAGATTTATTGACAATCAACGCACAATAAAAGATCATATTTATTGACAATCAACGCACAGTAAAAGATCAGATTTATTGACAATCAACGCACAATAAAAGATCAGATTTATTGACAATCAACGCACAGTAAAAGATCAAAATAAAGTGACTAATCAGGAGAAGAGTGGTTTGACTTGGTCTTGCATATCAAGATATCTGCACAGTTGCATTTGCGAAGTTAAAAATAATAATATTTTAGTTGCCTATTTACTTTTTTTGTAATATTTATGAAGATACAGTTGTTATATATATCTGAGCCGAGCTAAGGTTCTGTCCGACATTTGCAATGACAATATAAAAAACTGAATAGACATCTTTCTTATTAATACTTCTCTGTAGTAAGTATATTGAAATTGTAAAAATCTGAATATAATTTTTTCTTTTAACCCGACCCGAGGTTCTCAATTCGACTGTTTTTTTAATGTTTGTTACCTCAGAACTTTTGAATAGGTGAACCGATTTTGATGATTCTTTTTGTATTTGAAAGCTGGTGCTTCTTTTATTTGGTCCAGTTCTGACATTTTTATGAAATCGGTTTTTTTATATTGATAATTATTAATACTTCACTGTAGTATCTCTGCTATAAGATAAAATTTTATGTATAAATAATAGTAAATTTTTAGGAAAGAAACCTACTTTAAGATTATACATACCTACATGTACAAAATAATTTAAAAAAGTAGAAAAATTACAGTTAAAACAAAGTCCTTATCAAAACTTTTGCTGAAGAGAACCACAAACCAAAACGTCATTTGTGTACATATTTTTTGTTTTGGTTGATATTTTTAAAAAGTGTTGAACCAATTTCGATAAAATTTATATGGGACCACCTCTGATGTATGACCTACCAAACAAAAAAAGAATCATCAAAATCAATTCATAATTGGCAGATTAATAGCGTAACAAACGTAAATAAAAAAAACATACAGTCGAATTGATAACCTCCTTTTTTGAATTCGGTTAAAAACTAGCAAAAGTCATCAGAATTTACGGTTTTGGTTCAGCATTTTACAATGTAAATGCAGCTGTCATAATGCTTCTTAGACCAACTTAGTTGTATTGAAAGTGATTAAAAATTATTGTTTGTTTCTATATTATAACTTTCAATTATAAACTCAAAAATTATTAGCGTTGAACATTATATTAGTACAGAAAAATAACGCCTAATAAACTGTTAGTGAACATTTGAAAATATGTCAGAAAACTTGTAAGTATTGAAACATGTCCGAAAGCTTAGTCTAAATACTTATAAGTAGCAAAACATGTAAGACGTCAGAAAACTTGTAAGTATTGAAACATGTCCGAAAGCTTAGTCTAAATACTTATAAGTAGCAAAACATGTAAGACGTCAGAAAACTTGTAAGTATTGAAACATGTCCGAAAGCTTAGTCTAAATACTTATAAGTAGCAAAACATGTAAGACTTATAGATAGTGGAACTCGTCTAAAAACATTTGTGAGGCCACTTGTGAACACTTGTAATAAGATGTTAAAAGCTCCATAAGTCATGAAACTAATAAATATTAAAACATGTGCACGACTTATAGTGAAATTTGTCTGAAAACTTTGTGAGACAACATCTAGTGAAAACTTGTTTGAAAACATTAAAAAAACTCAGTAGTGAATCTCTGCAAACACATGTCAGAAAACTTGAAACTTATTAGCAAACCATGTTTGAAAACTTATGGGTAGAAAACATGTCCAAAAACTTATGAATAGTGAAAAGTCTATACATGAACCTAACTGTCCGTCTGACCGGCTGCTTGGCGTAGTAGAACATATATCTTTTCCTTAATCCAATCTTTGTTGTACGGCGCGTATGTGTTTGTCGACTTTTGATACACTAGACAACTGAGGTCTGCAAGCTGAAAACAAACAACGGATTAGGATTAAAATGCAAAATGCGGTTTTAAAAAATGACTTATGGGCCAGCATCAAATTGCCGGATGGACGACAGTCAAGGAAGGCCTACGAGCATAGACACTGACGTGAAGATCTTGACCACAGAAAAGACAAGTAAATAGAACGGATATGACGATGATGGACGGAGATGAAGGAAACTCAGTCGCCAGGTATTGTGACAGATACTTGATTGAACGTTCTTATTTATGTCAACGCGTCGAACTCCGCGTCACAGTTGCTATGGGTTTAGATGGGTGCAAGTGGCTACAGAAAATTTCTTACAAAATGCCTTAACAGCCGTTCTATTTTAAACAAATAATATATTATTCTGTTATCTTGACTAATTCCGGAGAGGTTGGCGAGAGCTGACAGTGGATCGCCGGAATTTATGGAAGGAAATAGGGGAGACCTTTGCTCAGCAGTGGGACAGTATATTATGTAAAAAAATAATTAAAAATAGCTAATAACCACTCATAGGGAACTTCTAAAGAACATCAAACCACTTGACATGTAAAGCTGAAATTTGGCAGGTAGGTTCCCAAAGGGGTATAAAGGTTCACTAAGGTTTTTGCGAAAGGACCGAATTAAGGAGGGCAAAGTTGGAGGGTTGAAAGTTTATGGGTCTACGTGTATGAAGTACCGGGCAACAGCTAATAAATAACATTCGGAAATAGTAATTCTCCACATTAAATCAGGGGGGATTGGAACCAGGCGCGGATCCACCGTTGTGGGCACGATGAGCATGCCCACAACCCTAACACGTGACTTGTGACGCCCCACAGCTTTACCCGCGTGAAACTACGATACAGTGTACAAAATCTTGGTCAGACCGTCATATAATTTTTTATAAACATTTCCTTTGTAGGAATGCACTAGGTATATTGATCATGTACGAGCAAGGTTCATACGCCGACTCGCACTTGCCCGATTTTCGTGTGGCTGTGACCACAACCTTTTTTTAGGGCTGGATCTGCGCCTGGTTGGAACCCCCAAAACGACCCTCTGGCTACGCTTGTGATGTGCTCGCATCGAAATCAATAAATTAAAGCATTTAAAAGCCAAGCTGGACAGATGGATATGAATGAAGATAATCTTGCTACTCGCCTATTAAATAAATAGAGTTCAAATTTAAGACAGACCCTACTAAGTTAATAGTACCAACTGATCTTCCTGGACATAATCGGTCGCTTACATCAGAACGCCTTAACCTTTCCTCACCGATGAAATATGTGGCAATTTCACTTGTGCAAATAGTTGGTTACAATAGGTAGGTTTTTTTATTGCCTCATAAAAAAACTGATCATATAGCCCATCAATGATAACAAAATTAAAATATGTTTCTAAAATAAATAAGTTATAAGTATTCTAATTTCTTGCAAGACAGAGAGCACACCATAGCATGTTATGACGTCAAGCCGTGCACGCGACATACAAGTGCTATACTAACACGCGCTTTGCGGGAGAGGGACTGCGCATTCTCTTTCTATCCCCACCAAAAACTTGAAACACTTATATCTCAGAAATGTATCAGCCAATTAAAATTATTTTTTCAGTATATGTAATTTATTTAATTATACTCTTTGCTAAGCCGGTTATCACACTATCATCATATTATATGTGAAAGTTTGGATGGATGGATGGATGGATGTTTGTTACTCAATCACGCAGGATGGATTGTGATGAAATTTGGAATATACATTGCTTATGTCCTGGATTAACACATAGGCCACTTTTCATCATCATCATCACCGATTTTCATCACCACGCGGGTGAAACCGCGGAGCGCAGCTATTATCATATACCTATGTGAAAGTTTGGATGGATGGATGTTTGTTACTCAATCACGCACAAACGGCCAGAAGGATTTGGATGAAATTTGGAATATACATTGCTTATGTCCTGATTTAACACATAGGCTACTTTTCATCATCATAATCACCGATTTTCATCACCACGCGGGTGAAACCACGGGGCGCAACTAGTTTGTAATAAATGAAACATTAGGACACAAGCGTATTGTGTAGAATTTGTCACAAAGAAAGTGGGAGGTGACTTATGCCCCATAGCAGGTCTAGCATGGGAGGTAGACAATTCTTCCACGGGAAGAGGAAAAAATTTTTTTCCCCATTGTCATTTATAGGGTTCCGTACCCAAAGGGATTAACGGGATCCAATTACTAAGCCTACGATGTCTGTCCATCTTACCTTTTAACTGCTGTATCTTTCAAACCATAATAGATAGCCAGTTGAAATTTTCACAGGGTATGTAATGTTACGGCGGATTAACTAAGAAATAATAAAGTAAAAACTAAAGGGTACATACTACAAAGGTTTTTTTAAAACATATTTTTGTTGCTCTAGTGTAAAAACGGTAATACAAGCGTCAAACTTGGCATGATTATAGTACACACTCTTAAGTATAACAACAAAAAATAAGGTCTATGCACTCTGGTATCTCTCAGATTCCATTACCCAAACTTCATGATAAAAAAACAAACATGTCTCCCTAAATTGCCAACTGACTGTTTCATCGAAAATCTGGTGAATCATCATCTGGTGCAGCATCATTGATTCTAAACAGATGCAGGGCTTCGAGCTCTCGCTACAGTGACGCCAACTTGGGGGTTTTCCCCATAAATTTGGGGATAACTTAGATGAAAGGGGTATTTTTAGGGGCTATATTATTTTAGGAGCATACAATTAGTGGTACATTTTTGACGCATTTTTTAGGAGTTACCTTTTATTAGGGGAATTTTCTAGGGGAAAATTCTTTTGTAGCGGTTTTTGTAATGCAAATTAGATCATTGATGGATTGATGAATTAAATTTTATGCAGGTGTGCAATATCGTAGACATCAGCAGAAAAAAGTTCTTGAAGTGATCTTGAGTAGTGGGAGAGGGGGATTTCGAGATGTACCTAGGGGAGGACGCTTAGTCGAGGATGGCATCACTGCCTCGCTAGAAATTCCCCAAAAGTACTTGAACTATTCTACTGTGAAAAAGGTAATTTTTGCTCGAATTTGCAGGCCACCGCCGTCACTCCTGGACGCTGATACTAAGTGTCGTGTGCACTATGGCCCATAATTATGATTAAAACAAAATAAACTTACCTGATCGACAAAATCGAACAACTGTGAGATGTCGTATGTGATTGTTGGTGTATTAGGGTTCCGCCGCTTCAAGTGTTCCTCATATATCTTGCAAACACCCTCCATACAGTCATTTACGCTTTCGTAGTCGGAATACGTCCGCGTCTCGGGCCTGTGACCAGGCTGTACCAGCAAAATAGTATGCGACTGGAAAAATTATAACCTCATTGTTTACCGCCATTTTTCGACACAAAATTACAAGTTTTTACGCTAAATGTGCTATTTAACTTACCATTTTGTAAAAGAGTGATTTTTAAAGATCAGTTTATAACGGTAAATATACCAATTTTTGTTATTTTACAAAAAATATAACAATATTACGCTACTCTGCTCATGCAACAGCAGCTTTCTTTCGTTCAGAAACAGAATTTAACAGAAAGATGAGAAAGAGAAGACAAGACAGACAGGACAGAATACAGATACAGAAACCACCAGCCAGTGTTGCCAACTGCCAATTGCTAACTCTCCATACACTCTAGAAGGAGCACCGACCAAGTCAACCAAAGGATTCCTTAGAGGAGGAGGATAAATCCTTGACTCCTTTAAATATATACTGATGTATAGCTGTTGTTAACTCCTGACAAGTTTTAGAATGAAATGAAATTCTTTTACAATTAATTTGAAATTTTGCACACAAATTAATTCGATGTTTTGAAGTAATAGTTGAAAACTAGTTCAAAGATTCCCTTACATCCATACATACCAAACTATTAAAAGCGTGAAATACCTAAGATGAGTTGGTACATGGCGGTGTATATAATAAAAAAAGGTTAACTGCCTAGTTTTTTTTGCCACAAATATTATGTCTAGTAGAGTAAAAAAAAACGAAGTTAATTTCACACCCACGCAGAACGATTGTCATTTGTCAATGTCAAATCAAAAACCAATGAAGTTGCATTTTTCGTTAATTTGTGTGTGATTGTGATTTCATTTCATTGTTACATTTTGGTTTAATTTTTCGTCATAAATAGAAGGAAAAGCCAAAAGATTTCGACAATAATGGCTGATAAACAAAAAGTAGATCTTGGTCTTCTGGAAGAAGACGACGAATTCGAGGAATTTCCCGCTGAAAGTAAGTTTTTAGCAGTAGTATATTATTGTTCCAAACTGAAAGTACCGAATTTTCGTCAATTTCAAAGGTATTAAAAAAAATCGTCTATTTTGTTGTTAGATTGGGGCACGGAAGACGTTGATGATGAAGACGTGTCCGTGTGGGAAGACAATTGGGAAGATGACATTGTACAGGACGATTTTAACCAACAATTGAGGTTAGTAGTATGTTTTGTTAGTAAACAGTCTTGATAGCCAGAGACAGCAGTCCCGGTGCATTCTTCTAGAGTTTCCAGAGAAGGCAGGGACTGCAACAGTTTTTGAAGTGAAAACTTCTTTAGGCGCGATGAGCATTTTTGGGTGAACAAAAATCATCGAACTCGCGTCATCACGCTGTCACAGAATACATAATATACAGTACCTGCCTACCGTAAACGGAGCTGAATAGGAATCGAGGTCAGAATGGAGACAAAAGTCGAATCTAAATTCGTTGTAGTTTGATTTCGTGCCTATTCACCCCCCGTTTACGGTACCGTGTATTTTAAAACAGCGCCATCTCTTGTAGAATAGGTGAATTACTACGTAAGTTTTCACCTGACTTGCAGTCCTATGACTGATTTGTTTTTTTATTGAATACAGTCAAAATCTGTTATAACGACATCGAAGGGACTGCTCATATTCAGTCGTAACAACCAGTGATGTTTAATGTGTATCGTGCAAGTACAAACAAATCGATAGGTTATTATAACCGGCATGTTGTTCTAAACGATGTCGCAATAAAAGGTTTTGACTGTATTATGCTTGCGTTTGGCTGCCACCTCGCCTGTTGTTAAGTGATGATGCGGTCTACGATGGATCACTCTTAGAAGAAACCGTGATTCACTCGTGATTTGAAGACACCCAGATTGTAACTATCGGGGAACATCCATTCAGGAAGCACATTCTAGTCTAGCGGTACTGTAAACCTTTCTAAATAGCATGGCTTATAGCTATGAGTTATGCGATGAAACTATTGTACAGTATAGGAATAAAAAAGTCTGGGCTATTGAGGTGAACAGCTTGTGGATGAGAAATTATGTTTTTTATTATGTGTATTTAAAAATAATTTTTTTTTGCTAACTTTTTTCTGATTTGTAATAATTGTCAATCAAAATGAACTTGAATGTTCATTTTGATTGAAAATGACTGATGAGACTCAGACTGTTTTCATGAAGCAGAGATGATGGTTGCTGGTATTACTGTTTCTTATATAGGTTCCCGTAATATTGTATTGTTCTTTTTCAGGCAACAACTAGAAAAGCTGAAGGAGCAAAAATAAAGCCTAGAATAAATATAGAATTTAAATTTACCATAAAATTAACCTTTTTAATTAAAATATAATGAAAACCTCTTGAAATGAGTGTTTGGACTTGAACCCTTAGATTAAACTGGGTGACGCAGAAAGGGTGTACTAATTAGAAACACCCTGGATTAAACTGATATATGTATTGTTAGAAACCTCTTTCAAAAAATATTTAAAAAAAAAGAATTTATATAACACTCAATGACAATTTATTGGTATAAGAAAGTAATATTAACAATTTACATAAGTAGCACAAACAAAACAAGACCGATCGTTACGAGCGCAAGCCTGGGAAAGAGGCAGAGCACCGCTTGCTGCCCGCTTTTATATTAAAGCGAAGGTGGGGGGGTGGCGCTGCAGTCGCCTCAGCTAACACGGCCTCTCCTGACGGGGCAGCGTCCTCGCAGCCCAGCCTGGAACCTCCAGAAGTAGCACAGGCAGCTACTTTGTCTTCACAGGGTAGCGCATCGTGCGCTGCATGACGTGGCTCTGTACAGAGGCAAAGATGGATGCCTTTGCACTGTCAGGGCATAAGTCTTCATCACAGGTCTATAACAAACGAAAGTTTAGGTGAATAAATTGCTAAGAAAATAGAACTCTTATTTTTCTGTAGATGGGGAGACAAAAATCAAGCCAAGTATGTATTTGCCATGTAGTAACCAAGACACTCGCCACAAAGGCAACAGTGCGGTATCCGTAAGTCTTTTCCCATTCACCCCGTTGCTTAACTGAGAGAACCCAGAAGACTGACACGGGTCTTTTATGAGTCACCTTATAAAAGTCTTTTCCCATTCACCCCGTTGCTTAACTGAGAGAACTCAGAAGGCTGACACGGGTCTTTTATGAGTCACCTTATACCCGCAGTCGTACTCAGAATACAGCTGTATTCAGAGTACCAGCAGTGCGCATATAACAACGGTGTAGAAACTGTAAGTATTTTCTCATTCACCCCGTTGCTTAACCGAGAGAACTCGGAAGGCTGACACGGGTCTTTTATGAGTCACCTTATCTACAATGCGCAGGGCTTCGGAAGTCTTTTCTCGCATAGTTCTGCGAGTCACCTTTAAGCCAATCTACAAGACAGGCCTTTTCCCGGAAAATACCGAAACTCAAAGGATAATAAATCCAGAGAGACCAGTGGCATATCTAGGTAAAGGTATCTTTGGTAAATGTCTTGGTAATGCAAGGCTACACATGAAAAATAATGTACAAGGAAAACTTCAAATAAAAATAGTGCACCGATAAATAGCACTAACTTTCAACAAAAAATGCTGCACAAGTGTCTGGCGTTCATCGTCATGTACTTGTTGACGATGATGATGAAGATGATTACTGCACCAGGACTCGGCAGTTCTGGGTCAAATATAGTCAGTACGGGCTCGCTACTCAAAGTCAACAAAATGAAACAGGACGGCTATCCTAGCCGTCTTCGTAGCGTAATTAGGAATGTACCGTCTAAAATATCCGGCTAAGCTCAGAAACTATCGGACCCGCTTTACGTTGCCGAGGACCAGCGACTTAACCATGGCCTCAACTTTACCCGGGCTCGGCCGAACCTGACCCCAACTTATTAGTCTACCAAGGTACTCCACTTCGTCAGTCAGAAACGTGCATTTCCATAAATTAGCCAAAAATCTAGCATCCGTTAAAGTTCGCATTACAGAATCAAGTAATCGAGTAATTCGATACCTTCTTCTATACTACTACTCTGTAACAAAACAACATCAATGTAAACTAGTGTGTAACAGGATTCTATGTAGGGTTTGAGGGTATCCGCAGATAGACCACCGGTGCGTTCGCGAGACCGCATATGGAATTTTCAAATATTCTTACTGACCCTGTCAATTATTTAGTTATCGAGCGCTGTATAGAAATTACGGTCTACTAGCCTATCGATGTGGTCATCGATCAATGAGAGTACGAATCGATCTTTAACCGTTGGTTGATTCAAAGCTCGGTAATCGACTGCCATTCTATCGCTGCATTCTTTCTTTTTTTTACTAATAAGACTGCATGTATGCGACTGTTGAGTAGATCACGAAGGATAGCACGTACCCTCAATTTTTCATCATGCGATAGTTTGTAAGGTCGGTAACGGACGTGCGAGTCCCTTGTAAGTCGAATGTGCATCTGTCCGGTGTTTACTGTTGTGGTGACTGTACCGATCAAAAAGCTGTCCAAGTACTTATCGAGCAATTTTAAAAGACGTTTTCTTGTTGGACTTGCACTTTCGACTTAGCTTGCGTCACGTTGTTGACAAGAGAAAAATCACTCCGAACAATACGTTGAGTGTCAGCCGTTCGTATATACGCGACGCCGCCGCGCCGTTCCTATTCAGTACATCAGTACCGATAATAACGGGGGTACTAAGCAGTTTTGGATTTATATTTTTTTTTTTACGAGTGTAGGCCACTTTACTCCCGCCGCCCCATGTACCTTTCTAAAATAATAATTTTTGAGCTTCCTATAAAATCTGCCGCCCCTAGGCCGCGGCCTTTATGGCCTATTGACAAATC
The DNA here is from genome assembly GCA_949125355.1 of Agriopis leucophaearia. Lineage (NCBI taxonomy): Eukaryota > Metazoa > Arthropoda > Insecta > Lepidoptera > Geometridae > Agriopis > Agriopis leucophaearia. Next base: position 6,204,670 of record OX421291.1, on the reverse strand, counting down.
CAGGACTGATACTAAGACAACCGCCAAACATAATGTAAAAATCTACCTCCAGCGTCAGTTCACTCAATTCAATCAGCAGGGTGATATAAGAAGTCGATTATATTTCTGTACCACCCAAGCCACGAAGTAACTGACAATCGAGTTTTGTCTTGCAAGGGAAGTGCTTAAACAAGTCTGATGAGATTAATGAAATGTATGAACCACTGTCTACTAATACGTCAACCGGTATACCTACTAAACAAACAGCGGTAATTACATCGCGATTTTTAGTTTAATCATCATCTTTACGGCTTAACTTGACATACTCTTTATTAAGCGACACGGAACATTCTTGGACAAAACATAACAGCGGCTACCCACTTGCATGCGACGTTTTTGAGCGAGCCTACATTTCCGTCATTTTCGTCCTTCGCGCTAGTAGAGGGTAGATTCGAGAAACACCTTTTTCTACCGGTAATATTTACGTTGCAAGAAAAACGAGCAACCTTAGGCTTTACATAAATGAGGGTCAGTTATGCCACGAATCATAATTGCAGTGAACAACCCGTCACTGAGACCTTTAAAAGTTTGCAAACGAAGCAATGATTTACGCGAGTATTCGACGTAAGTGGAATATTAATCGAAGTTAGTACGCATCACTTCAAAATAGAATATTCGTAACGTCAACGTGCTGCGGGCACAATGTTTTCAGTTCCTACTTGAAGTTAGACCACGCGCGGTCGTTGTGAACACAGTCCCTCAGCCACGAACATGCTAGGCATTTGTTGTCATCTCAACGGTTTTTCACTTTTGCACGGTCTAGTTCATCGATACACGCTGACGTCATGATTCAGGATTTAAATCAGACAAGTAATAATGGGTTGGTCTCACCGGATTCAATGCACTGATAGCATTGGCGAGCAGTTCCACCACATAAATGGCCAATCCTGGCGTGGCGGCTGTGGCTGGTCCACTCGTAGTCTGGCACAGTAGGCGTGCCTACGCCCGCGGCTGCTAGGTGTGACCTGTCCAGGACTCCAGGCTTGGAGACCGGTGTTGAACGGCCTGCCTCACTGATGGCAAGCGGGGCACGCCACTCGTAAGGGCCACGCCCGCCTGGCATGGCGAGTGCAACCGCATCACCTGCTGCTGGAGTACGCCCCTCGAGCGCGACCAACCTGTCTAGGATTAAACCAAGCTGCTGCCCGATATCGGGCGGCGATGGCGTGCGCTCAATACGACGTTTTTCGTTTGCGTACCGCGGAAGACATTACTCAGAAATGACTCGAGCAATCAGAAATATGATCCAACAATCGCAGACTGGCCACGTTGTCAGATCCCACTTCTGATGTTAGAAACCTCTTTCAAAAAATATTTAAAAAAAAAGAATTTATATAACACTCAATGACAATTTATTGGTATAAGAAAGTAATATTAACAATTTACATAAGTAGCACAAACAAAACAAGACCGATCGTTACGAGCGCAAGCCTGGGAAAGAGGCAGAGCACCGCTTGCTGCCCGCTTTTATATTAAAGCGAAGGTGGGGGGGTGGCGCTGCAGTCGCCTCAGCTAACAGTATGTATATCAGTTTCTGGCTGCCATATTACAAGCTTTGCTTAGTTTGGGGTCAGATGACCATGTGTGCAATAATGTCCCAGATATTTATTTATTTATTTTATTAACTGGGTGACGCAGAAAGGGTCTAAGCTAAAAAGGGTCACCATCATTATGAATAACTTTTACTATTGAACCAACCGTAAAGAAGCAAAAAAAAAACAGTTGCTTCATACATTTTAACCGACTTCCAAAAAGGAGGAGGTTCTCAATTCTTTTTTTTTAAATATATAAGGTCGGGGAAAAAGTTTCTTCGTATATTACAAACAAATTCAAGACATATTTTTTTCAAGTTTAATTACATTTAATTATAATATATATGTGCCATTTTGTTCGATAACTTGTTGCCATCTTGTAGATAGTGTCATGATCCCGTTGCTGTAGAAATTTTGGGACTTCTGATTAAAAAAATGCAACAAGTAGTTTTGACAGTCCTCTCTTGATGTTATTCTAACACTACCCAAAGAATTCTGAAGAGATCGAAACAGGTGGAAATCTGAGGGTGCAAGGTCAGGGCTACATAGTGGATGCATTAACACTTCCCAACCAAGCTCTCTAAATTTTTGCTGAGTGGCCAAAGATGTGTGCGGTCTGGCGTTATCATGATGAAAGACCACACTCTTTCTGTTGATCAATTCCGGCCGTTTTTTCTCAATTTCTTGTTTGAGTCTCATCTGCTGTTAGCAGTAGAGATCCGAATCGATGGTTTTGCCCGGCGGTAAAAGCTCATAATGAACGATGCCCTTCCAATCTCACCATACACACAGCATCACCTTATTACGTGTTAATCCGGGTTTCGCTACAGTCTGTGGTGCTTCACTGCCCTTTGACCATGATCGTTTGCGCACATTCTTGTCGTAGGTGATCCGTTTTTCATCACCAGTGATCAATCTTTTCAAAAACGGTTCGGTTTCGTTACGTTTCAATAGAGAATCGCAAATGAGTACACGATTCATTTGGTTTCTTTCAGTGAGCTCGTGTGGCACCCAAATATCGAGTTTTTTTGTAAACCCAGTTTTTTTCAAATGGGTCAAAACTGTTTTGTGGTCGATCCCCAGTTCTTCAGCTACGTTGTAACTACTAATATGCCGATCTTGCTCCACTTTTTCAGAAATGGCATCGACTTTATCCGTAACAGGGCGACCAGAGCGACCTGCATCTTTGACATCAAAATTCCCGGACTGAAAACGCTTGAACCAACATTGTGCTACTCTTGATGACACTGCATTAGGTCCGTAAACGTCACAAATTTTATTCGCTGCTTGTGCCGCATTTTTCCCTTTTTTGTAATAAAATTTCACAATATATCGAATTTCTTCATTAGATTCACTCATTTTATCGAACTAAAAAACAATTGAAAAATGGCGGGAAATTGCTTTTTACTTTTTGTATTCCTTTTTTAAAATGTCATATTTTTAATGGTATCAAAACCAGCCAGATACAAACAGTACAACCGATGAGATTTTTACTATATCTTTATACATACAAAATACGAAAAGACTTTTTCCCCGACCTATTATATATATATATATATATATATACATCATATATATATTTGTTACTTCAGAACTTTCGACTGGGTGAACCGATTTTGATGATTATTTTTTTATTTGAAAGCTGGTGCTTCCCGTGTGGTCCCTTTTCAATTTGGTCCAGTTCTGAAATTTTTATGAAGTCTGTTTTTTGTTTTAATAACTATACTAAAACAATTTATGTATTTTATTAATAAAATTTAATTATGTTAAATAGACATAGAACAAACACAAATGTTCATCACATGAACATATCCTTGGTGGGAATCGAACCCACGCCCCATGAATGCAAGTTCACTATCAACTGGACGGATGGGGCTATCAATTGAAGTTCATAATGATGGGTATTATAGACTCCTTACGGTTTAGTACCCCCTTTCCGCGTTACCCTGTAGAACCCAGACTTATCTGGCTGGATAGACTACGCATGTCCAGTTGTTCCCAGCGTACGGGATTTTTTGTACCTACTATGACATTATGAGAACAATTCAGTCGCTATTATAGGTGTATAGGAAAAACACGGCAGAGCATTCCAGCACATTGTAGTAGCCTATACAGTAAAACTATTTCTCTTCTCGTCTGGCGGAAAGGACAGGGGGGAATAAATTCATGCACAATAGGCTAGAAGACTGTTTTTTTTATTGTCCTATTAAAATGTAGCCCATAAATATAGCTGATTAATGAAAACAAAATTAAAATCTGATCAAAAATAAGCAACTGATAAGCATTTTAATATCATTCTAGACAGAGCGCGAAACAGCAAATTATGACGTCACTTCTCTGTACGCCATATAAATTCTATTCTGACAAGTATGGCGCACAGAGGCATGACGTAATTTTTTGTTTTGTGGGAAAGGGACAGACTTTTCTCTACCAAAAACTTTAAACGCTTATAACTTATATATTTCACAGCCCCGTTAGCTCAGTTGGTAGTGTACCTGCCTTCTGCCCTTGGGGGTGTGGGTTCGATTCCCACCTAGGACAAACATTTGTGTGATGAACATTTGTGTCTGTTCTATGTATGGGTGTTAATATCTATTTAAGTATGTATTTAAATTATATATGTATGTATATCAGTCTCTGGCACCCATATTACAAGCTTTGCTTAGTTTGGGGTCAGATGACCGTGTGTGCAAAAATGTCCCAGATATTTATTTATTTATTATTATTTATTATCAGAACATTAATAACCGATTTAAAATATTTTTACAATAAACATATTATTTTTACCTAAATTCTTCGTCATATCGATTGGTTTCAATGATATAAACATCAGTCAAATACCCTATTCTGTTTTCATCCAGTGTTTAATCAGAATTATCGACAATCAATCGCTGCAGATGTCCATTAAGCTCTAAGAACAGGTCCCAAAAGGCCATTCGTTCGTTGTACAGGCTGGTGCCAACGTCCAAGTGTGAGTCTATGTGGATGTAATGTTGAAGAGAAGTGGATGTAATGGGTTGCCATGTGACAGGCACCAACGATGTCGGTTGAGGAGTCGGATCCCTGAAAAGATAACCGATTCTTAACATGGCGAAATTGCTTAACTTAAAAGGAGTAAGATTCACTTTGCCTTTCTATCCGATTTTAATCTACTAACTTAAGCAGTTTAAATGTTTGTTTTAAATGTTTATCGAAACTTATCGCGCAATAATTAAATAACAGCAAAACAACAAAACAAACAATAGCAAATAGTAAAACATGTGTTCTAATCGTAAAAGTAAAAAAAAAAAACTAGGTTTAATTAGTGAAGATATTGTACCTATTCCAGACTAGCTAAGACATGAAGAAACCTTGGATTTTCTGGGGTGACAACCTAAAAAGGAATATGTTAATCCAGGCCGGGCTATCATCGTACCAAATACAGTAGATATGCACCTATACCTTCGACCAAAATAAAATGAATGGACGGGCCCTAACCATTGAACTTGATCAGTAAAAGAGTCAAAACCGTCGGACATATACTTCCACACCTAATTATTAAAATGTACAGTATATTTGTTACAAAAAATAGATATCGGTTTTATTTGTGTATTTACACTTCGGTAAAGCATACGAATTCATAATTTTGTCAGATGTTTCGTTATCGCGTAACAATAGACTCGTGTTTCACTTCCTACGGCTAGAGACCGACTGAAACGAAGTGAGCGCTGGCACTCATTATGTAATCTTCAAAAATGCGCTTCTACTGGGCCCGTCCATTCATTTTATTTTGGTCGAAGACCCATACGGCAGTTGAGAGAAAAAGAGCACTTAAAGCAGTAAAAAATATATCGTCATCCTATTTGTTAAGTAGTATTTAATTCGACGAGATTTTGAACTGACGATGACGACCCATTCAAAGTTTTTCGCAATAAGATACGGTTACGGTCATGAGTATGAGACGAGAATTTCCGCGAACCGGAAGACGCATCGTAGGTAGGCCTCCCACTAGATGGACCGACGACATTGAGAGTCGCGGGCATCCAGTGGATGCAGATGGCAGGTTGTCGTTCAGTGTGGAGGTTAAAGGAGGAGGCCTATATTCAGCAGTGGACGTCTTCTGGCTGATGATGAGACGAGAATTTACTTACCCATATTTGACAAAATTGGTCCACATTTCAGTCATACGATCTATTATCAATTGATCTTCTGGATTCGGTTCTCCTAAGTAAGATATATCAAACAGGTATCCTACTTCATCCCCATGGGCTGCTCCTTCCAATGTGGTGTTTATAGAACGCTTCACTACATTTCTTTCCCCATCGTAAGAGAATAAGTACAGGAAGACTTTCTCCACGCCACTCTTTAAGTACCTTCGGATACTTCTAATAGAATTATGTACAAACGAAACATCAGACCTTAAATCGATTGCTTCTTTAAATTTGCTTTGATCTATTTCGTCGTCTCCAAAAAAGAACTTCCTCACTTCCGCTTGCCCTGTGAAGTCTTCATGTTCAATCGCAAATGTGTTCCACAAACTTTGCTCTACTATATTCGTCAAGTCAGAGTCTGGTGTCAAAAAGAGGCCCAAAGCTTCGTTATCGCTAAAGCCTATCATAATGTTGATGTCATTTGCCTGTACTACGTCTTTGGACACCCAATTTTCGGTCATAAACGCGTCTACGCCTTCAAAAGTTCTTTCAATGCAAGGCCTGAATTGGAAACCGAGCTGACGGCTTAGACTAATTACTTGCAAAGGATCTATAGAAGCCAGGAAATCTAGCGCTTCATCTATATCGTTCGTAGAAAGACCGAAATGCTCAGCAAATCGGAAAGGATAATCAATCATATCAGGAGGACTGTAACTCGGAAGAAAGGCTACTCCACTCTGCATAATTGCTTGCTGGAAAAACTTCGGACCTTCATCGGAGGCTATGATCAAATCTGTTGACATACCCCCAGCACTGTTCCCTGAAACTGTCACTCTGTTTGGATCTCCGCCAAAACTTTGAATATTATCTTTTACCCATTTGAATGCTAATAACTGATCTTTCAATGCCTGGTTGCCTGGTACCCTCGGGCTTTCTGTACACATAAATCCATAGGCACCAAGTCTATAATTGAGGGTTACGACTACAACGTCATGTCTCACTAAAAATTTCGCTGCGTACGTGGTCCGTCCGTAAGAACCGAACTCGAAGGCGCCTCCATGTAGAAAAATTAGAACAGGTAGAAGGTTTCCAGATCTGGGTACGAAAACGTTGAGATGCAGACAGTCTAGAGACCCACGGCCGAGTTGAGGACATACTGCGGAGTCGTCGGTTGCATTGAAAATGTCTTCAAATTCTGGGGCTGGTGATGACGGCTGGAAAATAGGAGGAAGTTTTTTTATAGCGACATCGACATATCACGATGATGATGCTTTTAATGCTAGCGTCATCATCATCATCAGCCAGAAGACGTCCACTGCTGAACATAGGCCTCCCCTTTAACCTCCACACTGAACGACATCCTGCTATCTGCATCCACTGGATACCCGCGACTCTCACAATGTCATCGGTCCACCTAGTGGGAGGCCTACCTACGCTGCGTCTTCCGGTTCGCGGTCTCCACTCAAGAACCTTTCTTTCCCATCGGTTATATTATCAGTTCTTCGAGCGATGTGGCCTGCCCATTGCCACTTCAACTTGCAGATTTTAATAGCTATGTCGGTGACTCTGGTTCTTTGGCGAATATCCAAGTTCCGAATTTTATTGCGCAAAGAAACTCCGCGCATAGCTCTCTCCATTGCCCGTTGTGTGACTTGAGTTTTTCCAAAAGGCCAACATTTAAGGACCACGTCTCAGTACCATATAAGTACCAGTATAATGCTAACGTGAATATCTCCAAAATGATTCAAATACTTGTCGCCTGAGCGCCCAAAAAATGATGTGCCTAAACACATCATTTTAAAGCTAAAGCCAGTGCCCATTTCAGTATAAGCCTGCTTTGTCTTAGAAAAAGCGCATAGAAAATGTAATGTTTAGAGCTAGTTCCCATTTCAATCTAAGCCTGTTTGTCCTAGAAAAAGCGTCCAGCAAATTGTTTAGACCCAGTTCCCATTTCCATTTTCGGCTTAGTTACACCCTTTTCGCGTAGCCCAGTATTGCAACCAAACGACCGATTTTACCACAATTTTTCTTCGTACTCTATATTCGACTACGACTTTCATACTAGACACACCTACTTGCCTACGAAATTTCATGAATATCGGATCAACGATGCGTAAGTTATTAACGAACAAACATACATACAAACAGTGATGACATATGGTACTGAGACGTGGTCCTTAATTGTTGGCCTTTTGTAAAAACTCAAGAGTCACACAACGGGCAATGGAGAGAGCTATGCTCGGAGTTTCTTTGCGCGATAGAATCCGGAATGTGGATACTCGCCAAAGAACCAGTCACCGACATTGCTATTAAAATTTGCAAGTTGAAGTGGCAATGGGCAGGACACATCGCTCGAAGAACTGATAACCGATGGGGAAGAAAGATTCTTGAGTGGAGACCACGAACCGGAAGACGCATAGGTAGGCCTCCCACTAGATGGACCGACGACATTGTGAGAGTCGCGGGCATCCTGTGGATGCAGATGGCAGGATGTCGTTCAGTGTGGAGATTAAAGGGGGTGGCCTATGTTCAGCAGTGGGCGTCTTCTTGCTGATGATGACATACCAACGCCGACTTGTCCTATTAGAATCTGCTTTGCCGTAAAACAACCTTTCCGCGTAACCCTCTATAGGGATCACGATCGGGGTGAAAAACTTACCCCAAAAGGATTTTTAGGGTCTACAGCGCCATAAGGTATACCCAGATACATGTAATAGTCCCCGTCTTCAGCTGCCAGCCCTCTAACCAGACCTTGCGTCGTACTAATTAAAGGTACATCTTGACTGCACGCAATATTTAGGCAAAATATTAAAAATATTATGTACTTTAAATAAGACATGATTCATTGAAGTCATTAGTCGAACTATGTAAATAATCAATAAAATCTTGATTAGTAATAATTAGCTTTACCACGCGGTTTCACCTGTGTGGACATTTTTTTTACATATTTTGGAAGATTAAAATTATCCTAAGTCACTCTAGCTTTATAGTTATAAAAACAGTACAACAAACAAACACAGTAGAAACAGTTGTTTCTATGAAAAAAATCACCCGCAGAGGCAGACGAACCCAGTGATGATAATGCAAAATGTCCTTAATTACATTTATGTGTACTGCTAAATGAACTGAACTGAGATAATACAGTTTATTTTGATGAGTCAAAACAGTAAAAAGAAAAAGGTTCATTACAGATAAGAGAAAAAAATTTTTTTTTTATTGCGAATAAGTCCGCGTTTGACCACGTAATTTTTTCTATTTACTGTTTTGCTCATCAAAGTGAACTATATTATCGCAACATAAATGGAATTTTGGACCGGACGTTTCGCTCTTTGGTATTTCTGAGCTTTGCTTTTTGGTTATTGTACGCAGTACGCCTCAACAGTGTTAAGTGGACTTAACACTGTTGAGGCATACAATCAAAACAAAATTGCAAAACGACAAAATAAGTTGACCAAAATGTCCAAACAGTGTTAAGTCCACTTAACACTGTTTGGACATTTTGGTCAACTTATTTTGTCGTTTTGCAATTTTGATATTTTGCGACTAAACGCCGTTGCTCTGCTGCCGCGTTTAGTCTCAAAATATCAAAATAATATGAAAGAGGAACAAACAAACCGACAAACACATCGCAATCATGATAACTATCAAGTACTTAAGCATGATTATTGATGATATGAAACATTTAAATGATTGTTGGTATTTCTTATCTAATCCAGCGGTTCTCATACCTACGTAGGTATTAAGTACCTAAAAACCTCAAAACAGACAAAAAAGGGGGGATATACACATTATCAGCCATCAATGTCCACTGCTGAACAAAGGCCTCCCTCTCAGAGGGGTGTTGGCATAATCCCCACGCTTGGCAGGCGGCTTGGGGATCGCAGTACGTTCACCGTGTACTAATGGGACGCTGCTGCCCATCCTCCGGTGGTTCTGGTCGCTCTTTTAGGACATACCCGGGTCCAAAAGGGGGGATATGCCTTAGTATAATCGTAGAACTATTCTATATTAACACAAAACCGGCCAAGTGAGAGTCGGGCACGCGCACTGAGGGTTCCGTACAACCACAAAAACAATAATTATGAATTAAAAAAACTGACTTCAGAATTAGTAAAATATGCAATTTCGAATCGGTGAAAGACATATGTACCTACCTAATAAGGTCGTCCAAGTAACCGAATACGTTGCTAAACTTAGTAATGATTGTAACGAACAGAAATTGGTCACCGACTCGCACTTGGCCATTATTTATTATTATACTTTATGTACTATAATCATACCAAGTATGACGCTTGTACGTATCACCATTTTTGCATTAGAGCCTTAAATTTCAACTGTATAACTATCACGGTTCATGAGATACAGCCTGGTGACAGACAGACGGATGGACAGCGGAGCCTTAGTAATAGGGTCCCGTTTTACCCTTTGGGTACCTTCACATGACTAAATTACATTAAAATATCATGACAACTTGCTATGCAAAATATATATTTATTAGGTAATAAAATAAGTTTTGGTAAACAAATCACCTCTTAAGCAGCTTATTATTCGTCAAATGACTATATTACCACTTGACAGCTCATTCTTTACCCCGCCGTGATGAAAAGGTACTGAATTTTCAGCAGGATCTTTTTCGAGCGGGCCAATCCTAGACGCGAGTTGAATGAATGACTTTTGTTTTCACCAATCACAAGCGACATACGACAATTGACACATGCGCAATCAAGTGGTTATATTCACACACACATCATCAGCCAATTAACGTCCACTGTTGGACAAAGCCTCCCTCATAGAGGGGTGTTGCCATAATTCCCACGCTTGGCAGGCGGCTTGGGGATCGCAGTACGTTCACCGTGTACTATTAGGACGCTGCTGCCCATCCTCCGGTGGTTCTGCTCGCAGTTTTAGGACATACCCGGGTCCAGTAAGTGGTTATATAATCTTTGTGTAAATCGAAAAATAAACTTGTTTTTACTACTTTTGAAAATTCACAAAAAAAACATCAGTTCCGTACATTTTGTTGCAGGTCAATGAACTTTATATGTATATTTTAACCGACTTCCAAAAAGGAGGAGGTTCTCAATTCGACTGTTTTTTTAAAATGTTTGTTACCTCCGAACTTTTGTCTGGGTGAACCGATTTTGATGATTCTTTTTTTATTTGAAAGCTGGTGCTTCCCGTGTGGTCCCATTTCAATTTTATAAAGTCGTTTAAAAATTGATAATTATTTTATTTATTTAAAAAAATCCACAGCCCTTAAGAAAACAAAACAATCAACTACGAAATTAACTTAAGTCCAATTAAGGTGAAACGTTTCACTTTGGCGTGAAAATCAAATTTCAAACGGTTTTTTCGTCCTTGTAGCTAGGCCGGGTAATTATTGTGAAATGGCATAGTGTTCGCGAAAATTGTTGGTCGTTCTTTACATTATCATGTACAGCTATCAATCAGTTACTCGCCATATTACTTACATTTGGCAATAAACCGTTTGAAACAGCATAAATTTGTTTATTGACAAATGTATGTAATAATGTGCATTGGAGGTAAATAACTTTACGCGAGTTTGTAAAGAATATTAATCAATTTTCGTAAACATCATGATCGTTTACAATAATGACCCGGCCTAGCTACAAGATCAAAAAACTGTTTGAAATTTGAATTTCCCGCCATACGTTTCACCTTAAGGATTTACATTTTATTACTATAATCTAATAACTACAGTCGTATACTATTAATAAATGTGTATGTGTGTGTGTGTGTGGATATTTAATTTGCATTTTTGTCATATATAATTTTAAATACATCACTTTTTTAAATTTCCTTTTTAGAATGAAAGATGTTAATTGAGTTACCATGATAAATAAATATATATCTGGGACATTTTTGCACACACGGTCATCTGACCCCAAACTAAGCAAAGCTTGTAATATGGCAGCCAGACACCGATATACATACATATATATTTTTAAATACATACTTAAATAGATATTAACACCCAGACATAGAACATACACAAATGTTCATCACACAAATGTTTGTCCTAGGTGGGAATCGAACCCACGCCCCCAAGCGCAGAAGTCAGCTACCAACTGAGCTAACAGGGCTGCCAAGTGGGACTGATAGGTTGAAATGCATGTAATTATTTTTTTCTACTATATTTTTTTTATTCTACTTAATCTATTTAATTCTATAATACAAATTGAGCAACAACCGAAAGATATTCTACATCTAATTGAACTCGAGTATGGCCCTAACTAATTATCTTACTTCTATTCTAATAGTCGCATTGATTACTTTGCTTGGTAACTTTGGTTTTGTTTTTTTAACCGACTTCCACAATGGAGAAGGTCCTCAATTCGACTTTTTTATGATACCGAGTGACGAGACGAGCGAAGTCGCTCGCCTGATGGCTCTTCACGCTTGCCTATAACAGCTCAACGCCACTCAGAATTTTGAACTGTTTTTTTAATGTTTGTTACCTCAGAACTGTCGACTGGGTGAACCGATTTTGATGATTCTTTTTTTATTTGAAAGCTGGTGCTTCCCGTGCGGTCCCATTTCAATTTGGTCCAGTTCTGTCATTTTTATGAAGTCGGTTTTTATATTGATAATTATTTATTCAGCAATTTTTAATGTTTTACTTTCCGCAGCTGTCAGAGTTACAAAAACTTGGACCAAGTGTATATTTGGTGACAACGCTATTATTTTTTAATGTCTAGAAGTAGAAGGTTCTAGAAGGACTCCATAGAAGCCTCTTTACAAGCTTTACAAGCCTTCATCTACACTAATATTATAAAGAGGAAAGATTTGTACCTATTTTTGTATGTTTGTAATGAATAGGCTCCGAAATTACTGAACCGATTTGAAAAATTCTTTCACTGTTGGGAAGCTACACTATCCCCGAGTGACATAGGCTATATTATATTTTGTAGCGAGGCCGAAGGCCGAGCTTACACTCGTGCGAAGCCGGGGCGGACGGCTAGTCACTTTATATAGATAGAAACTCTTTATTGTGTACACCAGAAACAAAAATTACAAACATATAGAAAACACTTAAGAGCTAGTGCCACAAGTGGCGGCCTTATCGCTAAGCGATCTCTTCCAGGCAACCATTTTTTATTTACTTTACTGTGGCGTGAGTTTGACTTGACCGTGACTTACTTTGCTTGACTCTGACTGTGACTTGTTTGACGTTATTTAATACTATGTAAACTTTTTTAATATGACGACTGAAAGGCTGTATCCGTGGAAAATATATTAAATATTTAATTGTATACCAAAAAGGCTAGATATGTGTTATTTTTTATTGTCCTATTAAAATGTAGCCCATAAATAAAAAAACTAAAATTAATGAAAATTAAATGAAAATCTGATCAAAAATATGACACTTATAAGCATTTTAATATCATGCTAGACAGAGCGCGAAACAGCAAATTATGACGTCACTTCTCTGTACACCATTACAATCTATTCTGACAAGTATGGCGCACAGAGGCGTGACGTCATTTTTTCTTTTGTTTGAAAGAGACAGTTTTCTCTACTAAAACTTTAAACGCTTATATATCAGAACATTACTAACCATATAAAATATTTTTTCAATAAACAATAATTATTTTCACTTAAATTCTTCATCAAAGCTATTGGTTTCAACGATTCACACATCATTCATCTACCCTATTGACGAGTCCATAATAGAAGTATTCGTTACATATTTTTATTTGAATAGTACATTGTTAGCCTAGGGGTGAAAGTAACTTATTTAGTCCCGAGACGCGAGGGCGCTAATATTTCGAGGGACTTAATAAGTCTTTAACCCCGAGGTAAACACTGTGCTTTTCATTACGAATACAAGGAAACTAAAAATAAAGACATGAACTGACTAAAGAAAATATGAGTGAATTTTATTTTACACTGGCAAATGCACGAGAAGTGCGGGACCATAATCCTCCGAGGAGAAAAAACAACAAATAAATGGAACATGGTTCAATACGTAAATGTGAAAATAGAACTAGTTATTTTTTAATAATTTGAGTCTGTCAGTTGTCAACTGTCACTGTCAGTTGAAAGTGATTCTCCCTATGGCTGAAATGTATTACTTTCAAACCGCTCAGGCAACTTCAGACTTACTTTCCGAGTATGAGTAATGAAAAAACTATTACAAATGTGACTGATAATAAATTATATTCTATTCATGAAAAAAATTACAAAAGAAAAACCACATTCGACTTATAATCTAAGTTTAACAGCATCGGGATTCAGTGCAGTGCTGTCCGGGATAACGGTAGAGTACATCTTTGTCCTAAAACAAATAATACGACAAAGTTAATTTTTAGATGAAAAAAAAACGACTCCTAGACTACAGTGTAGGGGCCTTACCCTTAGCTTCACTTTTGCGAGCCAACTTTTAGTAGGTACCTGATAGGTACCTAAAATTAATCAACTCATTTAAACTGCATCGTTTAAAAGCGTCTAACTTGAATGAACGAAAATCCGTTTTACTATGCGTGTGTGCGTGAAAATAACAAAGCTTGGTGGATATCAAATAACTACCGCTTATCGTAGATGATGGTACCGTTTAGACTAACACCTATGCGGGTCATCTTTTCGAGCTAGGGGTAAGGCCCTAGATCAGGGTTTCTTAAAGTGGGGTCCACGGACCACCAAGGGGTCCGTAATGTGTGTGCCAGCGGTCCGCAGCATTCTGAAGATTAATGAAAAAAATGTACAGTAAACTAACACATCATTTGCTTGACCAATCTCGCTGGTTATTGTTGAGCAGCGCGAGGCGCGGGGAATTACCTACACGCCCCGCGCCGCTACAAGCACCATCTTGCTCAGTCGAGTGACACTAATAGTCCAGTCATTATAGTAAGTTCACCTCGGAATTCGAGATACCCAGCTGTAAGTCTGTAAATACTTGTATATTGACACCCTAAAAGTTGTCTCAAAACCTACATATGGTAGGGTGTACGCAACTATTAAATTTCAAGGTTTTCAAATATTTTTGCGCTTTTTTTGTAAATATCTCATTTCCTATGGGTTTTTTGCTATTTGTATTTATTATCAATATTGTAGAATACAAAATTCTCTACAAATTTTGTATATTTTTTTTTTTATACGGTGAACCGTTTTCGTGATAGAAGGCGGAGAGCGCGCGGTCACAGCATCACTTCAGGTCAACCTGTGCCTCCGGTCGAAAACGCGCCATATATAATATATTTGATGAACTATCGATAAATCAATGATTATAAATATTTAACACTGTTTTAAACTATCGCGGTTGTTCAGTACAGTTATATGATTATTTACGGGATATTTACCGTGGTAAGGTTGTGGAAGGAGCTCCCGATATTTCGGCGCAGTTACATGCACCATGTTCACGGGAAGACACCACAAGCTCCTTCCACAACCTTACCACGGTAAATATCCCGTAAATAATCATATAACTTTATAAATATTTGTCAATTTTTATTAACTATTATATTATATTTTATAATTTTCTTCATGCATTAAATCTATATCTATTCAATAATACTGATAACCGTTTCCTAAAATAAAAAAATAATTAAGGGAAAAACTTAAATCATAATATAATTATATTCCCATTTACACTAATGACATTTTAAATAGAAAATAATTAAGTGCATCGCCTGATGGCTCTTCACGCTTGCCCATAACAGCTCAACGACACTCAGAATTTTGAACTTCAACAGTTCAAAACCCTGGATGGCAATGCACTGCGCTCGTCACCCCGAGATATAAGATGTCAAATTTCTGTGTGCCCTGTAATTTCGCTGGAAACATTGCCCTTCAATCCGGAACACATTAGTGTTTGCACACTACTGCTTGGCGGTTGAATAACTGGCTCCTGTAGCAGTTCTTACCGGCGGAGGGTCCGGTCGCAGGGGTAGTAGTAGCAAATGTACGAGGAAATGAAGAAGAACAGGCTGAAGATGCATGTCAAGGCCAAGCCCGTGGGGAACTGAAAGAAAAAAAAACTATTAAAAAAAAAAAAAACTTTTCGTATAATTTTTTTTACTCGAATAAGTCCGCGTTTGACTACCAACTCGCCTGTCATCTCAGCGAACCCTTTCATTAGATACCCACATCATGATTGTAGTAAAAGTTTGTCCGTCATCTTGGGGCGTCCGCCATATTGAATTTAATGTGTAGTCAATTAATTTCAAAAAAATTAAATCGATCATCAGTTGGCAGAGAAATCGGTGAGCATACTTAAAAAAAATATACAGTGGAACGTAGAACCATCCTCCTTTTTTGATGTCGGTTAAAAAATGAGCAGGAAATCAGATGTTTTTGTTTCAAGGTAACATTCAGTGAATCATGAAATACCTCAGTTTTTTGATATAAAGTTTCTCTTCCGTGCCTTGATGTCAAGGTTTCTCAATTAACAAGCAGTTTCAATTGTCACTATTTAAAACATTTTAACTATCAATATAAAAAACCGACTTCATAAAAATGTCAGAACTGAACCAAATTCCTCAGACCCACGGGGCTATTATGGATCTTTGATCGGGATCAGTCAGTGTCAGAATTGACAGAATTTTGACACTTGAAAGGGGTTATGACGCAAAAAAAAACAAAGCGTCTATTTCCAATTTCATACTACGAAATTGGAAAAAGACGCTTTTTTTTGGACAAAATTTCGACAAGTCGCGATCCCGATCAAAGATCCATAATAGCCTCGGTCGCTCAGCATGCGCAGAGACGTTTAATCTCTCTTTATTTTTTTATCGCATTTATAACAGTTTTGAAGAACTGTTTGATCTAAAGCTGGCGTCTCGGTTTTACCATCGCACCAGCCGCCACCGCCTGAAAGTTCATCCACATATATAATTATCAACCAGAAGACGTCCACTGCTGAACATAGGCCTCCCCCTTTAACCTCCACACTGAACGACAGCCTGCCATCTGCATACACTGGATACCCGCGACTCTCACAATGTCGTCGGTCCATCTAGTGGGAGGCCTACCTACGCTGCGTCTACCGGTCTCCACTCACGAATCTTTCTTCCCTATCGGTAATCGGTTCTTCGAGCGATGTGGCCTACCCATTGCCACTTCAACTTGCAAATTTTAATAGCTATGTCGATGACTCTGGTTCTTTGGCGAATATTCACGTTTCGGATTTTATCGCGCAAAGAAACTCCAAGCATAGCTCTCTCCATTGCCCGTTGTGCGACTCTGAGTTTCTCCAAAAGGCCAACAGTTAAGGACCACGTCTCAGTACCATAAGTCATCACTGGCAACACACATTGATCGGAGACCCTTGTCTTTTGGCACTGTGGTATCTTGGACGAGAAAATTTCACGCAAGCAGCAGTGGAAGTCCTATGGCTGAAATGATGATGATGACCTAGTCTGTGAACTACAAAAAATGCAGTCAATTCACCTTTTTGCTGCATTCTTCCTCCCAATTTACGGGTATGATGTCTTCATATAGCTTCACGAATCGTTCTAAGGGACATCTTTGGCCGCAGTTCGGGATGGACAGAACTATGGGGTCCAATATCTCTGTAGTATTCCGATATAGAATCTTAACGAAGTGGATCTGGGCGGCGTCATCTGGAATCAAAGGTTTTTTAATTCAGAGCCGTATTACAAAATGTTATCGTAAAATTTTAGGTATCTTCAAATTACGAGTGAATCGGTTTCTTCTAGGCAAGCGTGCTCCATCGTAGACCGCATCATCGCTTAACATCAGGCGAGATGGCGGTCAAACGCAAACATAAAATAATTATCAATATAAATGTCAGAACTGGACCAAATTGAAATGGGACCACACGGGAAGCACTACCTTTCAAATAAAAAAAAATCATCAAAATCGGTTCACCCAGTCGAAAGTTCTGAGGAAACAAACATTTAAAAAAAAAGTCGAATTGAGAACCAACTCCTTTATGTAAGTCGGTTAAAAAAATGGGTACCATTGTATCCCTTTCCGCACAACCTTGTATAGGTATCGTATGACGCTTGTGATTCGAGAAGCCTAAAGTCATTCATTCAATTCGCGTCTATGATTGACCCGCTCGAAAAAGATCATGCTGATTTTTTTTTTTCCTATTGATCACGGCTGGGTAAAGATCAGAAAAATAAATTGTTCAAATTAAAACGGCTGTCAAGGTATTTTTGTAAGTGTTGTAGCCAGTTGCACCCATATAAACGAAACGTCAGTTATTCGAAATCAGTTAGCAACTGTCACGCGGAGTTCGACGCGTTGATCTAAATAAGAATGTTCAATCAAGGTTCTGTCATAATACCCCACAGAAAAGAGAAGTAAATAGAACGGAAATGAGCAGGAAATTCTGTCGCCAGATATTGTGACAGATATGTGATTGTTCAATCACATCGGCGTCTTGCACCCATAGCAACTGTGACGCGGAGTTCGACGCGTTGACATAAATAAGAATGTGACTGATATGTGATTGTTCAATCACATATAAGAATGTGACAGATATGTGATTGTACAATCTGTCACATTCTTATTTCTGTCAACGTGTCGAACTCCGCGTCATAGTTGCTATGGGTGCAAGTGGCCACAAATTTCTTACAAAAATGCCTTGACAGTCGTTCTAATTTAAACAAAAAAATTATCTTTTCTGTGGTCTCTGGTGCTTACCATAAACAAGCTCAAACAGAATAGTAGATGTATACTCTGGGCATCTTCCATCGTACAATCCCAGCCCGTTGAGAACACTTCCGATGTTCAAATCGTGAGCACTGTAGATGTTCAGCTTCCTCACAGGCTTCCCGTCCAGTCCTTCATACTCCACGTCGTGGTACGGTATCTGGGAGTTGCGGCAATGCATGACATGCACCATGTTGTGGGTGACTTCCTTCAGGAAAGGCCCTACTTTCAGCCGGGCCATCAGAGGCGTAGATGTCTCCGTCGTGAAGCTACAGAACAAAGGGTAATACTAATAGCAAAAGAGCCCGCGATGGCCAGGCCTTCGGTAAATAATAAAACCTGGAAGTTTATCTGTGTATGTCCACTATACTGCCGTCATAAGCAGAGCGGTATCTCAGCCTAGGTGTATTTCGAGATAATCGAGTTTTTGTGAAAATTAATTTTTCGTTACCCTAATGATATATCATTTAATTTATTTTCACTTATGTGCCTATGTTATGACCAATATATTTCTTAAATATATGTTTAAAAACCCAACATTATTGTTTCTGTGTTTTTTATGAAATACCGTCATTTCGTTTAGAATTAATAGTTTTTAAACATGAGTTTTAAAAGAAAAAAATCTTTTTTAGTGTTTTATTTCAATGTTCCAATGTAGATACGGTTATTATACTTACTCCATCTGGTGCGAAATTTTGTAAACTATCACATGCGCGAAAAATCAGAAATCTAATTTTTTTTGAGTTAACGCTCTTGGGCTTAGGAGGGCATTATACAGGTAAGAGCGATCCCAGGCTATGAAACTTGGGTCGCGGTGGCTATGGCAGGTAACAGCAGGTAACCTCCTCTTAGAGAAGGGTATAGCCATAATCCTCACCCTTGGCGGCTTGGTGATTGCAGTACTTTCACCGTGTACTAATGGGACGCTGCTGCCCATCCTGTGGTGGTTCCTGGTAGCAGTTTTAGGAAAGTTATCCATAATGATAAGTACAATGGCCTCCTTTGGGGTTAGTACGACCTCAATTTTGCAGTATTATTTGAGACAAACATACCTGTATCCGGAAGGTTCTACCATCTGGTCTGGGTAAACCTCCGAGGTCCACGCTGGCAGTGTAAAATTATACAGCGTTTCTATTTTTAGAACGCTGTATATACTTAAAATGTCATCATAGTCCTGGACTTTAAAGCCTGCATATTCCGTGAGATAACTGAAAAAAAATAAAAATATTACCGACTTCCAAAAACGAGGAGATTCTCAATTCGACTGTTTTTGTATTCTTTTGTATATTTGATACCTCAGAAGTACTCAGAACTTTCGACTGGGTGAACCGATTTTGATGATTCTTTTTTTTATTTGAAAGCTGGTACTTCCCGTGTGTTCCTCTTTCAATTTGGTCTAGTTCTAACATTTTTATGAAGTCAGTTTTTTATATTTACTGATAATTATTGAACGTACGAATCTAGCAGTTACCCGATATACCTACCTCTGTGAAATATAAAAAGAATATGTTTTTATTCAACTTTTTAATGTACAGTGTAAACTCTACATAGCACCACTCGATTTAACAAAAAACTCTCTAAAACTTCGAAATTGACTACCTCATTTGATAGTGAACCTACCCTCTGCGCTTGGGGGCGTGGGTTCGATTACCACCTAGGACAAACATTCATGTGATGAACATTTGTGTTTGTTCTGTCTGGGTGTTAATATCTATTTAAGTATGTGTTTAAAAATAAACATGTATGTATATCAGTCTCTGGCAACCATATTACAAGCTTTGCTTAGTTTGGGGTCAGAAGACAGTGTGTGCAATAATGTCCCAGATATTTATTTTATTTATTTTATTACTTGACTTTGGTTGGTTTACCTTGTAGTCCATACAATGATACACTCTATGTAGCATCCACAGAAAAGAGAAGTAAATAGAACGGAAATGAGAAGGAAAATCTGTCGCCAGATACTGTGCCAGATACTTGATTGAACATTCTTATTTATTTCAATGCGTCGAACTCCGCGTCACAGTTGCTAACACAATTGCTATGGGTTTATATGGGTGCAAGTGGCTACAGCAAATTTCTTACAAAAATGCCTTGACAGCTGTTCTAATTTAAACAAACAAAAAAAAACTGTGGCAGCATCACACCCACTCTAAATAATGACAAAAAAACGTTAATATTAAGGAATAAACAGTATTTTCTAACACCTCTTTATATAAAATACTGGCGTAGAAACAAACGTCAGTCTAAGATAATAAACTATACGAAATAAACATTATTTGTATTAATATTTGTTGTCTGTAATTTTTATTAAATACATGATATAATAGTAAAATTATATTGATTTTTCTTTTAACGAAAACACCATAAAATGCATAGTCTCTTAAGTGTTGCTATAGAGAATTTACACTGTAATGCTCTCAAAACAAAAAAAATCTTGGACTGTGTTACTTACTTCATTAATTTTTTGTACTTCTGAAGTCTGTTTTTGTATGCTGGTGAATTTTTCACTCTAGTCTTTTCAATGTCATAATTTGGACATTCTTTCTTCATAGACAGGACTTCGTCTTCTTCTTCAGGCTTCGTGTGAACTGGAATGGGCTGCCACTGGAGATGAGGGTTCCACACTGAATCCGCAACTGGAGGATACATTCCTGTTGGGAATTGGATTTTTTTTTTTTTTAAACGTCTGAAAACGTTTGAAGCAATTGAGCGATCATCGCATGTCATAAAAAAACGGGACAAAATTATACGGAAAAAAAATCATAACTAGGACTGTCCCGGGTAGAAACAGGACAGGTGGTAACCCTGTTTTAGTCTGTCATATAGATTAGAGCAGCATAAATAGAATTAGCGGGAAAAGTAGAACAGCTCTGAGCAATTTGCAAGGGCCAGGAGCCGGTTCCGTGCCCTTTGAAGCACTTGCAAGCGCGCCGGGAGCCGCCCAGTTGAGACGTACAGATTTTATCACATTTTTTTTCCTTATCTTATTATTTGAAATGTTACTTACCAGCCAAGTTGGCCAGGGCAGACATCAAAGTCCTGTCAACGTTTGTAGATCTCACATAGATCTCAGTTGGATCAAATTTATCTGAGATTAAATGCTGAAAACAGTTTTTACTTATCAATAATCATTATGTAGTAAATGTTTTATACTTCATCACTTTTTCACTAATAAATCAAAATGAAACAACTAAGGGCCTTTCATAAAAACGACACTGAAATTTATCTTTAGATGATATTGCTCTCTTAAGTTCTCGCTGATGGCAATAGTCACGCGAAAAAGTAACTGACTCTTTGTCTGTTTGTTTGCTTTCGAATAAACAGCTAGGCCGATCTTTAATCGAAATTTGGTAACATAGGGTACTTTTCATTCCAGAAAATATGACTGGAAAAGTAGCTATTTTTCAAAAGTAAAAAAATATAGGAGATTTAATTCTTGTCCTGCTGCAAGTTGGGAAAGATATTGTCATCATCGCGGTTTACTGAACTCGACTAGCCCAGGACCGAGGCAGATGACATAGCAAGATACGTGTAAACCCAGCGCTGAGAAGAAAGTTGTTAATTCATTCAACATTTAAGAGTGTAGCTGTTGTCGGTGGAGTAACTTCCAGGCTTGACGATCTTCTGCCAGCGCTTTCACCTCCCTGTACATTTGCCTTCTCTTTTATTTGGTCTACGAATAACCTTCTTGGTCCCCGGTCCTCTCTTTCCCTCTATGATGGTTTTCATTAATTTGTCATGTCGTACAAGGTGACCAAACATCTTCCCTCTTCTATTAAAGTTGTTAATAATAAATAAACTTACATTATAGCGGGTTCTCAGCCATTGTCCCAATGCATAGTGCTGCTTTTTACCAGTGTTAGTCAACTCGCCGAATCTTACAGGCCACAAAGACTCGTTGCGGTATGGATCTGTAGGGAACTGACCAACCGGCGTGCGATCTCCGTGGCGGTATATCACCGCGGCGTATGTTATGTGCTCCTCACCATCAATGATAGGATAACAAGCGAATAGAATGCATGATAGAGCAAACAGTTTGTATGTAGCTTTCATGTTATTAAAGTTGATGCTGCATTAACATATAAGACGTCCAGTCACAAAGTGTTTGTTCCTTGTTTTTTTTGTTCTTTGGGTCTAAATCACTAGATACCGAGATGCTTTATCCATTTCAACTCTTGTATTATTTACTTATAGCTGTGTTGTGTAGTTTTGTGTAAGCAAGATAAGGTAAGGAGGTACGCAAAGTGGTTTCAAATTTCAAATAAAAAATACTGACTGACTATAAAAATCTTATAGCACTGTGACCTCTTTGACTGTGACAGTTTGATCTTCTGCGACACCGAGCTGAGCAAATGAAATAAAAATTTAAAGGGGTTTGGAGACGGACAGGCAGCACATAGTCAACAAGATTTTGCAACCTAAAAACCCTGTCTGTCAGATCTGCTGGAGGTGAGGACTGAGTAGAGGAGTATTATCTTAGATATTTATCTTTTATAGTTCGTTTATTTTTTCTGAGAGTATTATTATATGGACAGGACTGACAATTGATTGAGGACAATGACCAACCAAACCAATATTTAGGATACCATGCAGGGCCCTAATTCCGGACCGGCCATTCGAAAACACACCACGAACGTGCCTTATCGTATCGTGCTCTAAACACAAACGTGATTCTCAAACGCGCTCTATCGTGAAAGTGTAAAATGGCATTCTGTAAGCCGCACGGTAGGTTGTCTATGGCCCATTTTTCGATTTCACGCGGCGCGTTCAAAATTCCCACCTCCGCTAGAATCATAAAGCGGTTTACGGTTACGGTTTATTAGATGAATATGATTTGTTTTGGATCCGTATCACAAGATGCCATAAAAAACTACAAAACTTAATTTAATAACACTTTAATTTGAATTTTTAAGTAGAAACCCCATGAAAAATACCTAAATCATTATTCTTAATTCAGTAAAGATAAGGGAGATACATATAAAACCAGATTTGGAACGCAACATCAGACTTCCATTTTAATTATCAAAACAATAACATAACCTCGCATTTCCAGGCAAAAAACCTATTAAATATACTTAATAAAATAAAAGGAATTCGTAGTAGATTTAGTAGAAGTAGACTCCAACAACTTATTAATAGCAATACCTAATTGCTCAGAGCCGGCGAGCCCCGGATTATCATTGCAGCCTGAACTGTTCATCCGGAGTTACTGGGTCACCAGCTATTTTGTTTCCTATATGTGATCCTTGCAGAGAAGCTAAATTCTCCTGCTACCAGCATTAAGATGGAAGTTAAAATTCTTACAACCTTGAACTGGGAGTTACCAAAAGCCAGTGGGTAGTGATTAGCTGCCAACAACAATCCGGTGTATACAGGAGGTTGTGGAGACAATAAATGGTCTCCTTCCTAATTACGTACAATTCCCAAGACGGAGAAGAATAAAATTAAAGGATATTATGTGACAGTGGCATACATATAATTGGCATATACCTATGCGAAGTTTGGAGGGGCAGCTCATGATAGATGTTTGGTGGTACCGACCGGGAGTGACTCGCACAGAATGTAAGCCACAACTCAAAGACAGCATAATAATGGCAATATTAACTGGCTTACAATAAATGTCTTTAACATAACAATTGTAAAGTTTGAGTGTGAAGAAGCAGCAAGCATTCAAATTTATATTATTAGTGTGATTATCTGCCCTCATTGTGATATCGTTGTATATTAAAATTTACCCATAACTTATTTCTTTTTTACGTTTGACTTCATATCACTAAACAAGAATATAATTTTCCGAGATCTATATGTACAAACGATAGTGTCTGAGCCGTAGCATGTGCGCTTTACAATCTGATGGCACCCGGTTCAATCCTCAGCCCGACACCAATAACTTATTTAGTACCTAAATAAATCATGTGCAGTTTGATGCCATCACTCAAAAACAGTGTAGGAAAACATTGGTACGATACCGGTATGTCCAACAACCACAAAAAGTTCGAAGGCATGAATGACATTCATCAATATGCATTGAGATATATGACATGGTGGATTACAGCACATCCTCTCTATCTATCTATCTGAGAGAAGGCCTGTGTCGTAGCAGTGGGAACATGATAGGCTGAAATGATGATGAACAAGAAATACAATAAAACAAAGGTGATATTTATATAAAAATCAAAAATTTATTTTTGTTATACTTTATTTAAAATATCTTTTACACAAATAATATATAGCCAGTCGAAGTAGCTAAAACCTCAAGGTCGATCAATTAACGGGTTCTTCTTCCTGTACCCAAAGGGAGATCGGCTATGAGGATATTGCTCTCTGCCAAGGCTGGGCTCCGCCGTCTCGATGCGAACGTCCTGTGGCCTTAGTACAAGCACTTGCGAAAAAGTTATCATTACGTAAACGATAGCACCACCTGGACTCTCTAGCTAGCCGAGCAAATCGCATACCATGACATATTAATATACATTTTGTATATCCCCACTTTTGTTCTCAACAGCAGCTTAGAGCATAACACCGGGCTCTGGCAGCCTTCGTCTGGTGGTAGCATGTTGCGTCTACGCTGTGATTTGGTCAGTAGCGAGTAACTCTCATTGTTGTCAAAAGTATCTGAAATAGACAAAAAATTATCATAATGTGATATGATAAATAAAAGATTAGGTATGATATAATGCCTCCCTTACATGGTCTCCAAGTGAAATCTTGTTATGAAATACCATCTAGTACTTAGCAATATTCACAAAAAGTGTGGCCGAAGATGAGCATGTGACGCTTTGTAGTTTATCTGGATGTGTGGTAATAGAATAGATTCATTCAAACTTAAAGACACTCAGATTGTAAGGATCGATGAATATCCATTCACGCTTTCTGAATATCAAATGGCCCTGGCCACGTGTTTGATAGAAAAATAGACAGGAGGGAATTAGATCATGCAGATTCGATGCACACTGTCCGAAATGTATCCGATATAAAACAGATAGACTAGCAACTTCACACAATGTTCAAGACTGAAGCTTAGTCTGTACCGGGGATAAAAACTAACTAACTTACATGTTTTTAAAGTCTAATTACACGCTTTTTGATCCACTGGCTGTAGTCTTTCTGTCAATCTCCAAGACTATGTAGATACATGATACAAAAAACTAAAATAAACATACCTCAGTGGAGACAATATCCTCAAAGCCATACAGGGCCACATTATGGATAGGTCCACCTGCATCACCTCCTTGAGAGTTGGAGGACCATCGCCCGTGCTTCCAGGGCATTATTTTCCACCCCAACTTTGACCAAATTCCCGGATTTCGTTGTGGTTCTGGGCCGCCTTATTGTTGAATATTATTCATTTCACAGTGGGTAATTGTCTTTTACAAGACAATTTCATGAATAACTTCCTTAAATTGGGGACATCAGCAATTTTTTTTGCTAAATGTAACCTCAAAACATCTGAAAACAGTCCAAACGCGCTTGACCGCGCCTCTAACGCGAAAGTTCAAAGCACGTTCATTTGACAGTTCAAACCTTGCTCAAAACGAGCGGGGAACGCGCCTAACCGCGCCTTGTCACACTTTGGTACCGTACAGAATGCCGTTTCACGCAGATATCGTGCTCATATCGTGTCGTGCCACGATAGAGCGCGTTTGGCGTTTGTGGAATCAGGGCCCTGATTCCACAAACGCCAAACAATTACCCACTGTGAAATGAATAATATTCAACAATAAGGCGGCCCAGAACCACAACGAAATCCGGGAATTTGGTCAAAGTTGGGGTGGAAAATAATGCCC
Source organism: Agriopis leucophaearia (assembly GCA_949125355.1). NCBI lineage: Eukaryota > Metazoa > Arthropoda > Insecta > Lepidoptera > Geometridae > Agriopis > Agriopis leucophaearia. The sequence goes on along the minus strand of OX421291.1, from coordinate 6,178,540 downwards.
TGGAAGCACGGGCGATGGTCCTCCAACTCTCAAGGAGGTGATGCAGGTGGACCTATCCATAATGTGGCCATGTATGGCTTTGAGGATATTGTCTCCACTGAGGTATGTTTATTTTAGTTTTTTGTATCATGTATCTACATAGTCTTGGAGATTGACAGAAAGACTACAGCCAGTGGATCAAAAAGCGTGTAATTAGACTTTAAAAACATGTAAGTTAGTTAGTTTTTATCCCCGGTACAGACTAAGCTTCAGTCTTGAACATTGTGTGAAGTTGCTAGTCTATCTGTTTTATATCGGATACATTTCGGACAGTGTGCATCGAATCTGCATGATCTAATTCCCTTCTGTCTATTTTTCTATCAAACACGTGGCCAGGGCCATTTGATATTCAGAAAGCGTGAATGGATATTCATCGATCCTTACAATCTGAGTGTCTTTAAGTTTGAATGAATCTATTCTCTCTGAGCAAGTATTGTCCATCGTAGACTGCATTCTTGTTTAAAATCAAGCTAAAACCAATTTCAACAAAAATAAAAAACATTTAAATGTCACAGATACACACATTTAACTTATAACACCCCTCGTATACTATATACCCCTCATATTCCCTATTCATGTACTTAAATGCTCCAATGCTCAAAATTATTTATTTTGTGCAGTTCATAGAGCATACAGAGAGCCCAGCACCTGCCCCTGAGACACCACCTGCGCCAGAGCTTGAGATGGGAACATTGGTCTGCCGGAACAAGCATTAAAACTGGTGTAAGGAGCCCCATTTAAGTCACCATTACCAGCACTAACTGCAGTTTCAGCTTTTGGCATGAAATCATGGTAAGATCCTTTTACAACCTGACTCTAGACATGGTAAGATACATTCCATGCATTTAAAGGATTTTCCTCGAAAAGTGTGCAATTTCATGAACTAGATTTCCACATCACTTTTAGATTACCACACATCCAGATAAACTACAAAGCGTCACATGCTCATCTTCGGCCACACTTTTTGTGAATATTGCTAAGTACTAGATGGTATTTCATAACAAGATTTCACTTGGAGACCATGTAAGGGAGGCATTATATCATACCTAATCTTTTATTTATCATATCACATTATGATAATTTTTTGTCTATTTCAGATACTTTTGACAACAATGAGAGTTACTCGCTACTGACCAAATCACAGCGTAGACGCAACATGCTACCACCAGACGAAGGCTGCCAGAGCCCGGTGTTATGCTCTAAGCTGCTGTTGAGAACAAAAGTGGGGATATACAAAATGTATATTAATATGTCATGGTATGCGATTTGCTCGGCTAGCTAGAGAGTCCAGGTGGTGCTATCGTTTACGTAATGATAACTTTTTCGCAAGTGCTTGTACTAAGGCCACAGGACGTTCGCATCGAGACGGCGGAGCCCAGCCTTGGCAGAGAGCAATATCCTCATAGCCGATCTCCCTTTGGGTACAGGAAGAAGAACCCGTTAATTGATCGACCTTGAGGTTTTAGCTACTTCGACTGGCTATATATTATTTGTGTAAAAGATATTTTAAATAAAGTATAACAAAAATAAATTTTTGATTTTTATATAAATATCACCTTTGTTTTATTGTATTTCTTGTTCATCATCATTTCAGCCTATCATGTTCCCACTGCTACGACACAGGCCTTCTCTCAGATAGATAGATAGAGAGGATGTGCTGTAATCCACCATGTCATATATCTCAATGCATATTGATGAATGTCATTCATGCCTTCGAACTTTTTGTGGTTGTTGGACATACCGGTATCGTACCAATGTTTTCCTACACTGTTTTTGAGTGATGGCATCAAACTGCACATGATTTATTTAGGTACTAAATAAGTTATTGGTGTCGGGCTGAGGATTGAACCGGGTGCCATCAGATTGTAAAGCGCACATGCTACGGCTCAGACACTATCGTTTGTACATATAGATCTCGGAAAATTATATTCTTGTTCAGTGATATGAAGTCAAACGTAAAAAAGAAATAAGTTTTGGGTAAATTTTAATATACAACGATATCACAATGAGGGCAGATAATCACACTAATAATATAAATTTGAATGCTTGCTGCTTCTTCACACTCAAACTTTACAATTGTTATGTTAAAGACATTTATTGTGAGCCAGTTAATATTGCCATTATTATGCTGTCTTTGAGTTGTGGCTTACATTCTGTGCGAGTCACTCCCGGTCGGTACCACCAAACATCTATCATGAGCTGCCCCTCCAAACTTCCAATTATATGTATGCCACTGTCACATAATATCCTTTAATTTTATTCTTCTCCGTCTTGTTCCGTCTTGGGAATTGTACGTAATTAGGAAGGAGACCATTTATTGTCTCCACAACCTCCTGTATACACCGGATTGTTGTTGGCAGCTAACCACTACCCACTGGCTTTTGGTAACTCCCAGTTCAAGGTTGTAAGAATTTTAACTTCCATCTTAATGCTGGTAGCAGGAGAATTTAGCTTCTCTGCAAGGATCACATATAGGAAACAAAATAGCTGGTGACCCAGTAACTCCGGATGAACAGTTCAGGCTGCAATGATAATCCGGGGCTCGCCGGCTCTGAGCAATTAGGTATTGCTATTAATAAGTTGTTGGAGTCTACTTCTACTAAATCTACTACGAATTCCTTTTATTTTATTAAGTATATTTAATAGGTTTTTTGCCTGGAAATGCGAGGTTATGTTATTGTTTTGATAATTAAAATGGAAGTCTGATGTTGCGTTCCAAATCTGGTTTTATATGTATCTCCCTTATCTTTCCTGAATTAAGAATAATGATTTAGGTATTTTTCATGGGGTTTCTACTTAAAAATTCAAATTAAAGTGTTATTAAATTAAGTTTTGTAGTTTTTTATGGCATCTTGTGATACGGATCCAAAACAAATCATATTCATCTAATAAACCGTAACCGTAAACCGCTTTATGATTCTAGCGGAGGTGGGAATTTTGAACGCGCCGCGTGAAATCGAAAAATGGGCCATAGACAACCTACCGTGCGGCTTACAGAATGCCATTTTACGCTTTCACGATAGAGCGCGTTTGAGAATCACGTTTGTGTTTAGAGCACGATACGATAAGGCACGTTCGTGGTGTGTTTTCGAATGGCCGGTCCGGAATTAGGGCCCAGGTCAGGGCCCTGGATACCATCAAGCCACTTGTTGACATGACATTTTATTATTTTATTTTATGTTTTGACCACAGACATCTTGTCTTTTTAGCCAGAAAAAGTGATTTTTAGGTACTTATAAGTAATTATTTTTGAACAATGGATTTTCCGTCAAGCGCGCGTGTCAAGCACGTATTTCGTGACCTCCTTGCATTACCAAGCATGCATGTAAAGTAATGTAAACGATATACAATGCTTGACACAAGCCAAAATGTATGACTTCGTGCTTGTCTCAAGCAGCTTACCCGTATTCGGAGCCTATTATGCGTTCATTGGGTTGGAGGACAGTGACAAATGTATCAATGTATTTTTTATATATAACTTCATGACCATGTACATAGAGACCTTCAGTCGGAATAATATTTTGGTTTACAAAGTTTAAATAACGTTTAAACAAGTCAGAGTTAAGTCACGGTCAAGTCCAAGTAAATTGGTTGAAACTTTACTAGCGGCTTCTGTGGAGTTTATACCTCTTGACAACACTCGAGCACGTTCAAAAACACGTCTTAATAAACAATTATCCACCATCAGTCAAAAGTCCAAAACCAAAACAAACAAAAAATGAATTTATTTCGAATATGAAATGTGTAATACAGGTGGATTATAAGTGTGTAATTAAAAAATTGAATTGAAAAAAAATAAAATAAAAATAAGAATGGAATTAATGTGGTGAAACATGCCTTTACGTGTTATTTTCAAAAATTAATAGAAGCTTATATTAGTCTCCACCATTTCACATGGCATGACTTGGACTTGAACGATACCTGAATTTGACTTGTTCGTTCGACGATATCAACTTAGATTATAAATGTAAATATACCTGATACTGGTAATAAATACACAAGACGCGGGAAACGAAAAAGTTTTAGCGCCCACACGGCCACCAACATAACTTAAATATTTTTTATTAGTTTTTTTTTTTTTTTTTTTTTTTTTTTTTTTTTACGATTAATCATGGCTAGAAACATTTGCATGAAGTGCATTGTCCACAACGAATAGGGCGCTTACAAAAAAAAAAAACGAAAGTATAACTTTCAACGTTTATAGAATGATTTCTTAATTTTAGATTTTTTTGTACAATATCTACGAGCACTAAAGATTGTAAGATATATTAACTATTTTAAAAGTATTTAACCTTATTATTGTATCCCTATAATTATTATGAATGCTTGGTTGCGTACGCACTTCTTTCATGCTTCGACCAAAATAAAATGAATGGACGGGCCCAGTAGAAGCGCATTTTTGAAGATTACAAAATGAGCGCCAGCGCTCACTTCGTTTCAGTCGGTCTCTAGCCGTAGGAAGTGAAACACGAGTTTATTGTTACGCGATAACGAAACATCTGACAAAATTATGAATTCGTATTTCATATGCTTACCGAATTATAAATACACAAATAAAACCGATATCTATTTTTTGCAACAAATATACTGTACATTTTTATAATTAGGTGTTGAAGTATATGTCCGACGGTTTTGACTCGTTTTTACTGATCAAGTTCAATGGTTAGGGCCCGTCCATTCATTTTATATTGGTCGAAGCTTTCATGTAGTAAAAGAGCAGCGAATCTAAGAGATTTTACAAAGTGTTAGATGATTTAAAAGTGATGCAAGGGTCGAGTGGGATTGTGACCGGGCATAGTGTTACCTATATTTATATTGTATTCTAGGAGTAGCTAGATAATTTGAGCTCTTGAAGCATGTCGAAGACCGTCTCAACAAGACGATATTTCATGTCGAATGTCGCTCGCCTCGCGTCTACTGAACCGAAGGACATGTTCAGCGTGAATAGGTCAGGGTAGAACTGAAATTAGAATTAGAAAAAACGACTACAAAATGTTATGGACACTCTGGACATTTACACGAATCTCTAATGACATTTCATAAGTTCACACAAATCATGTTTCAAACTCTGTTAAGCCATTTTGTGTTTGCGGTTTGAAATCCATTTGAAACGTATGCTTAACGTATGCAATAGGTACGTTGTGTTCCTGGAATTAGTAGTACCTACTCCAAATGTGCTTCATTGCATTCTCGACGACTCAAGGAGCATTTTTTATTATTTCATCATCATCATCAGCCAGAAGACGTCCACTGCTGAACATATGCCTCCCCCTTAAAACCTCCACACTGAAGACATCCAGCCATCTGCATCCACTGAATGCCCGCGACTCTCACAATGTCGTCGGTCCATCTAGTGGGAGGCCTACCTACTCTGCGTCTTCCGGTTCGTGGTCTGCACTCAAGAACCTTTCTTCCCTATCTGTTATAGGTTCTTCAAGCGATGTGACCTGCCCATTGCCACTACAACTTGCAAATTATTATAGCTATGTCGGTGACTCTGGTTCTTCGGTGAATATCCACGTTCTGGGTTCTATCGCGCCAAGAAACTCCGAGCATAGCTCTGTCTCTATTGAGTTCTAAGTAAAAAGCCCACAGTTAATGACCACGTCTCAAACGGCTGGTGCTTTTTCGCACCCTGCTGCACCGTTACCTGGCCCGCAACTTTGGCTAGGGATGGAGGAGGTGCCGAAGACTGAGGGCCGTAATCTTTGTTTGTGTGTCATATTGGGGTTGGGGCGGAGGCGTGTGCAATTCCATAATCCCCACGCTTGGCAGGCGGCTTGGGGATCGCAGACGTTCCTTGCAAGTAGAAGGATGCTGCTGCCCATCCTCTGATGGTTCGGGTCACAATTTTAAGACATACCCTAGGCTTCCAATGATATTTTTTATTTGCTAATCTTGAGTCTTTTAATGAAGTCTGTTATGTTTTTTTTTATGGGGACGCCACTCCTACTCTCTCTTCACCTTAAGAATTTCCTCTCTAGATCTGTATGACATACCTGCATCCCAGCCATGGGTTCAAGCGTCAGTTCTTGTACCATCTCGTTGTTTTTCAAGACAGTCGCTCTTTGAGGCGTCACGTATAGAAGTGAGAGTTTGCCCTAAAATTTTAAGATACGATTAAACTGAAAATAAATATGGCGACATTATGGCATGCATAATGAGGCGTAAACAAATTAGATACTTAATTGGGAGAAGTTATATGCACTTGTCAGTTGAGTCCGTAGTTGTTGGTCAAAATCATTGATCTTGGTTGGAATAGTTAGTGTAGGCATCGACAAAGTAACATCCATCCTTGGTGTAGGTAATCCCAAATTAAAGCGTGTAAATCGTGTCGTTGTGTTTGTGCTCGAGTGTGGCTAGGTACATGGTATAAACCGGTAAAACATGTATTTTCATCAGCCCAGGGGCCTTACCCCTAGCTTCACTTTTGCGAGCCAACTTTTAGTAGGTACCTGATAGGCACCTAAAATGAACCAACTCATTTAAGCTGCATCGTTTAAAAGCGTCTAACTTAAATGAACGAAAATCCGTTTTACTATGCGTGTTTGCGTGAAAATAACAAAGCTTGGCGGCTATCAAATAACTACCGCTTATCGTAGTTGATGGTACCGTTTAGACAAATAACACCTATGCGGGTCAACTTTTCGAGCTAGGGGTAAGGCCCCTGGATCTACGATTTTTCCAAGCAGGGGTTAAAACGTGACATTGGCATCCCTCACTTCTAGTGCGACCTTCACGTGCGTATGCATCACAAAACTACAGTAAAGTGCGCGCGCTATCTATCGTAGTGAAGGGAAAATTATAGTTAGAAGAATTATTATCAGAAGAATAACCTCTCGTTTTTTGTCCACTGCTTCTCGTATTTGCATGATGATGTTGCGCCAACCAGCTGTAGCGTTCCACCTGGAAATGTAGAAACATAGGGGAAAAGTATAACACATAATGATGAAACAAAGAATTTGGCGATATACAAAAAAAAAAAAAAAAATGTGATAATAAATGTGACTATAAAATTCGTTTTGTCACTTGTTTATGAGCCCTCTCAAATTTTTTGACGAAAAAAGCATCGGAAACTGGGTTATTGGCGTTCTGATTCTATCAGATAGAAATGTCTACAGAAAAATCAATTTCTTTATAGTGACCGAAACGAAACGACATTGACTGCCACAGTGACTTAGTTGGTAGTGAACCTAGCTTCTGCGCTTGGAGGCGTGGGTTCGATTATCACCTACGACAAACATTCATGTGATGAACATTTGTGTTTGTTCTATGTCTGTCTGGGTGTTAACATCTATTTAAGTATGTATTTAAAAATATATATGTACGTATATCAGTCTCTGGCAGCCATATTCCAAGATTTGCATGGTTTAGGGTCAGATGACCGTGTGTGCAAAACTCAGAATACAGAATTTCTTTCTGTATTTTGAGGTGCAAAAATGTCCCAAACATTTATTTATTTTTTGTCAATATTTTATTCGTTTATATTAGGTGTTCTGTGCCCAATCAGGGAGCGCTCCTCCTAGGGATGCATAGAAAGATGTCAAGAGGAACGAAATACTTTTATTATGGAAACTGGTGGTTTTCACACATTTTATTTATATTACACGGGAATTACTCTCGTAAGATTAGGCCGGTTACTTCGACATTTACCTTGATAAAGACCGCCGAATGCGGTTGAAACTATAGTCGGAGTAACCAGCCTAATCTTACGTGAGTAATTCCCGTGTAATATAAATAAAAAGGGGCGGAATACATTTACATTTTCGAAAGAAAATTAATTTGGTGCGTAAATTAAACATCAGTGTCATATTTCTGTCATTCTATCATTTACTGTCGTACCTATTTGTTGTCAATATTGCAATTACAATGGATGAAAATCTACACTTCTACACTAATATTATAAAGAGGAAAGATTTGTACCTATTTTTGTATGTTTGTATGTTTGTAATGAATAGGCTCCGAAACTACTGAACCGATTTGAAAAATTCTTTCACTGTTGGGAAGCTACACTATCCCCGGGTGACATAGGCTATATTATATTTTGTAGCGAGGCCGAAGGCCGAGCTTACACTCGTGCGAAGCCGGGGCGGACGGCTAGTATATTATAAAGAGGAAAGATTTGTATATTTGGATGTTTGTAACGAACTAACTTAAAAACTACTGGGGCCTTACCCCTAGCTTCACTTTTGCGAGCCAACTTTTAGTAGGTACCTGATAGGTACCTAAAATTAACCAACTCATTTAAGCTGCATCGTTTAAAAGCGTCTAACTTGAATGAACGAAAATCCGTTTTACTATGCGTGTGTGCGTGAAAATAACAAAGCTTGGCGGCTATCAAATAACTACCGCTTATCGTAGTCGATGGTACCGTTTAGACAAATAACACCTATGCGGGTCAACTTTTCGAGCTAGGGGTAAGGCCCCTGGTCCCATTTAAAAAATTCTTTCACCATATAGAATGCTACATTATCCCTGAGTAACATAGGCTATAATATATATTATTAGAATGTTTAAAAAAAACTCCACCCGTGCGAAGCCAGACAGGAGGCTGGTAAAAAATAAATATATTAGATAAATTAATAATCCGGGGAGCCTCAACAATAAAAAGGTTGGGAAACCCTGGGGCCTTACCCCTAGCTCTATTTTTGCGAGCCAACTTTTGGTAGGTACCTACGATTATTGCGACAACCAACTCATTTAAGCTGCACCGTTTAAAAGGGTCTAACTTGTCTCTGACTGGATGCACGGCGGTTTAAAATCTTTACTTTATCTGTGGAATCTTGGTGTGTTGTGAATATCACGCCCGGGGTACCGAGTCCTTGATCCAGTCCAGATTGAATGAAAGAAAAGCCGTTTTACTATGCGTGTGTGCGTGAGAATCGCAAAGCTTGGCGGCTATCAAACAACTACCGCTTATAGTAGTTGATGGTACCGTTTTGACAAATAACACCAATGCGGGTCAACTTTTTGAGCTAGGGGTAAGGCCCCTGGTTTATATGTTCCCAATCCAAATACAATACAAATAATTTATGTCATAAAAGTACTACTTACCCAGAAATAATTACTGCGCTAACCATCAAATATATAAGTTTTGTGTAAACTAATTATGCAAAAAAAAAAACACACCAGTCATAGGACTGCACGGCAGAAGTGAAAACTGTAGTAATTCATCTATTCTACAAGAGATGGCGCTGTTTTAAAATAGACGGTAGGATGACGCGAGTTCCATGATTTTTGTTCACCCAAGTGCTCAACACGCCTAAAGTAGTTTTCATTTCAAAAAAGACTGATCGTGAATAGATATGTGAATTTTTTGAGCCGTTTGTTCACCTGCTCCACTGGAAGTTGTAAGCTCTAGATAGGAAGGCCATAGCATGGTAGTTGTGTCGCTCCGAGGCCCATTCTTTCGGGCACGTCCCTTCCACGTGGCTGTGACCGTCAAACTCCGGGAAGAAGTCACACGCCGCTTCACGCATTATCTGGGTAATTTCAATTTTATTAGATCAGCTACCGTTTCTAAAACATTACCTTTTACCGACTCGAAAAGAGTGGCGTTATTTAACGTGTGTATAAGATACGCTAAGATAAGATAAGATAAGATAAGATAAGATAAGATAAGATACCATAAGATAAGATAAGATAAGATAAGATAAGATAAGATAAGATAAGATAAGATACCATGTTATTTCAGCTGTCAGAACAAATTATTGGAGCCAATAAATTCATCATCAGCATTATCACCTGCACCATCCTCTTGACAGTGTACGGCTTGTTGTAGTGCTCATGAAGGGCAGGGGTGGCCGCGTTGGCTATGAACTTGATACGGACGTAGTTCCCTCGGATCAACCAAGTAACTGTCACTGCCACTCCAGTCACTGTCAGTAGGACGCCTCTCCTGATAAATTACCAATCATCTCAGAATAATTACTACATATCTATAAAACAAATGACGATATGATTTAAACTATCATGGTTGTTCACTACAGTTATATGATTATTTACGGGATATTTACCGTGGTAAGTTTGTGGAAGGAGCTCTCGATATTTCGGCGCAGTTACATGCACCATGTTCATGGTAAGACAAATATCGGGAGCTCCTTCCACAACCTTACCACGGTAAACATCCCGTAAATAATCATATAACCAATGAGGATATTATAAAACCGGCCAAGTGCGAGTCGGACTCGCGCACAAAGGGTTCCGTACCATTATCTATAAAAACGGCAAAAAAATCACGTTTGACGTATGGGAGACCCTTTACTATTTATTTTATTCTGTTTTTTAGTATTTTTTGTTATAGCGGCAACAGAAATACATCATCTGTGAAAATTTTAACCGTGTGTCACAACCGCAAAAATTACGCGGTGTGGTTACCCTCATTTTAAGGAAAAAAATATGGCGTGTTTTTTTAGCACACGCCACTAATGATCCAAGCCTCCTTCCACGGACGAAAATCATACGATCTCTCACCCCTGCCGGGGCAGAAAATATTCACCATATAAACTCCGCAGGGCCTAATTTCTAGAACAAAATATATGGTAAGCAAAGCTTAGGGATTTTATGACTTGAAAGAGTATTTTAATGGTGGTAACAAAGATTATTTATCATAACTGGTGTAAATATTTTTGTTAATTATTCCTCACCTACACTGACCTCAGTAATTTTTTTATGTAGGTACCTAATGTTAAGTTTGTATAATTTTAAGTTTGTGTTGTTTGGTTATCATGTTAATAGATAAGTTTTCCTTTTGTATTAGCGTAAGTATGATATTGTTATGTAAATTATTATAATGTTATAATTAGGTATGTGCCTATTATACCCTCAAATATTGCACGTCCGTGAGGATAGGTATACTGTTGTACCTTAAACTACTTCACCATTGTACCTGTACACAGTTTTATGCAATAAAAATTTACTTTACTTTACTTAGGTTAGTTTTTTTATTGTAAAAATAGGATAGGGTACTTTCTTTATTGCAAAAAAGTAAGATTAGGTTAGCAAAAAAGTAAAGTTAGAATAGTTTCTTTATTTAAAAAAAAATGTTTGGCAGGTAAAAAAAATTATTGAAAGAAGTTAGGTTAGGTTAGTTTCTTTATTGCAATTTATTGGTTAGGTTAAATTAGTATTTTTATTGAAAAAATTTTTGTTACTAAAAAAACTTAGGTTAGGTTAGCAAAAAAGTTAGGTTAGGTTAGCAAAAAAGTGAGGTTAGGATAGTTTAGTTTTTTTATTGCAAAAAAATTAGGTTAGTTTAGTTTTTTATTGCAAAAAAATTAGGTTAGGTTAGTTTAGTTTTTTTATTGCAAAAAAGTTAGGTTAGTTTAGTTTAGTTTTTTTATTGCAAAAAAGTTAGGTTAGTTTAGTTTTTTATTACAAAAAAGTTAGGTTAGGTTAGTTTAGTTTTTTTATTGCAAAAAAGTTAGGTTAGGTTAGTTTAGTTTTTTTTATTGCAAAAAAGTTAGGTTAGGTTAGTTTAGTTTTTTTATTGCAAAAAAGTTAGGTTAGTTTAGTTTAGTTTTTTATTGCAAAAAAGTTAGGTTAGTTTAGTTTTTTATTACAAAAAAGTTAGGTTAGGTTAGTTTAGTTTTTTTATTGCAAAAAAGTGAGGTTAGGTTAGTTTAGATTTTTTATTGCAAAAAAGTTAGGTTAGGTTAGTTTAGTTTTTTTATTGCAAAAAAGTTAGGTTAGTTTAGTTTAGTTTTTTTATTGCAAAAAAGTTTGGTGAGTTTAGTTTAGTTTTTTATTGCAAAAAAGTTAGGTTAGGTTAGTTTAGTTTTTTTATTGCAAAAAAGTTAGGTTAGGTTAGTTTAGTTTTTTTATTGCAAAAAAGTGAGGTTAGGTTAATTTAGTTTTTTTTATTGCAAAAAAGTTAGGTTAGGTTAGTTTTTTATTGCAAAAAAGTGAGGATAGGTTAGTTTCTTATAAAAAACGTAAGGTTTTTTTAGGTTTTCTTATTTGCAGAAAAAGTTAGGAATAAAGTTAAGTTAGGTTAGTTTATTTTTTTCAGGGTTCGAAAAAATCCGATTTTAATAATAAACATAAAAAAACGATTTTTTGATCCGATTTTGTTTGCAAAATCATGCGAATGCGAACCTTAAGGCGCCGAAATACGGTTTGCGGTCGCGTGATTTTGCAAACTGTGCGTATTCGGACTCATTGACATTGACATTTGTTCTCTCTTTTGAACAAACTAGGTGAATACCATTTTGGTAATTTTAAGTTACGTAATAGAAGTCATCACGACGGGAGGGGGTTAAACGCGGACTGCTACGCAAAAAAAAAAGATGAAACTTACCCCTTCGGATCTGGTTTCATATCCCACCCCTGGTATGGCATGTTGCTATATCTCAATGCCGCTATACCTATTGGCCCTAAAACACACAAACATATTAATTAGAAACAAAATAATGGGAGTGAAGTATTGGCACTAGTAGGCAGTCAAGGGAGGCCTTCCCGAATCGTCATAGGATGCTCTACTTACCTTTGATAATATATAGTTTGGATCTGCCTGTACACTCGAGCTAGTACCGAAAATAGTCTGCCAAAAACTGTAGGGGGGAGGTAAACATATATTGCACACTCTGACATATTCTTACTAGTTCTACAAACGCACACTTCAATAGTGGGTGTAAGTGCTTAAGGTGTTACATTTCATGTTTGGCGGGAAATTAAAATTTCAAGCAGTTAAAAAACACGTTAATTCAATCTGAACGAGCTCAACGCTCAGTCCTTAAAGTAATGTTGAAAAAACCGCGCAGATTTGCCACGACGGACTTATACAGGGTGAGTGGCGTGCTCAATGTTCGGCATTTATTTATTTTAAAAACGTTTCTATCGGTCCACAAGACTGTCCTATCTTCCGAAGGCTACATTGATCTGGTAAAGCGAAGAGTTTACAGGTTACCAATTAATTCAGTAGCTACTAAGTTTGCCCAACGGTTTGGCGAATTTATTAAAGCCCACATCTACAACATGGTTATCAGGCACTGCAACACAACCGTCAAACACATGTCTGTCCGTCAGGCAAAACCTATTGTTACTAAATGGCTTTCTACACTCGGTTATGATGACACAGAACGTTTGATTTTGATAAAACAATAACATCTACATTAACATGTGTAATATTTCTGTACGTACGTATGTTTCAATTGTGTGACTAACTTGCCCAATTTTATTTGCTGTTATATTTTTATTTTTTGTTGTAAAATCTATTTAATGACACCTTACAGTAATGATAATTATCTATCTATCTATCCATATTCTATATATTTTAAGTTTGTAGTAGTTTCAAATTATTATTATTAAGTATTTCTTTATTTTATTTTAATATATTTTAGTCATTGTTAATTAAAGTCAGCTGAGATTTAACTATTAGGTACTTGTAATCGTATACAGGTCCTCACGATACAGGCTGTGCCTAGTGTGAGGATCATCAGATACTTCTATCTAGGATACAAATCTCTATGCAAAGCACATTTAATTCTATTTGTTTATATAATGTTTCTAATAGGATATTTTCTTGTTTTAATGTACTGATGTGTTTTGTAGTAATAAAAGTATTTTCATTTTCATTTTCAGTTATTTTGTGTTTCGAGCTAGGCCGGGTTATTATTGTGAGATGACACAGTGTTTGCGAAAATTGTTGGTCGTTCTTTAGATTATCGTGTACAGTTATTAATCAGTCACCCACCATATTACTTGTAAGTAAATTGGCAATAAACCGTTTGAAACAGCAAAATTGTGTTTATTGACAAATGTACGTAATAATGTGCATTGGAGATAAATAACTTTACGTGAGTTTGTAAAGAATGATAATCAATTTTCGCAAACATCATTATCGTTTACAATAATTACTCGGCCTAGCTACAAGAACAAAAAAACTGTTTGAAATTTGAATTTCCCGCCATACGTGAAACGTTTCACCTCAAGGGGAAACTGTAGGCTTCAATTTTTTTTTTCTGTGCTACCTACCTTCTAAATAAACACTTTTTTTAATGTAATGCTGCCAAGTACCAGCTCTAGACTCTAGTAGAGTCTTAAAAGGTCGGCAATGTATCTGCGATGCCACTGGTGTTGCAGGTATCCATAGGCGACGGTGATCGCTTACCATCAGGCGGCCCGTCTGCTTGTTTGCCACCTATGGCTTAAAAAAATACCAAGTGGAAGCTCTAGATTCGGCGACCGACGTGCTTTGAGGCTGATGGGTGACAGAAAAGTAGTCGCCAAAAAATTGCAAAGCCTCGAGTACTTACAAAGTACTCCCGTCCTGAACTGCAGGGTGAGTTTGTCCTCATTGTACTTGTAATCATTCACATAGTTGCTGGTCCAGAGCTTGCGTGGCTCCTGCCACTGGCAGACCACTGGCGGCTCCGACCACATCATGTCATGAGGGAGTCTGGAACAAGTGTGTGGATCTTACACCAGGCCATTTGACTAGCCATTCCACTAAGTCAGTTTCATCATGATCAGCATGTTCCCATTGCTGGGACACGGGCCTTCTCTCAGGGAGAGATGATAGGCCTTAATCGACCATGCTAGCCCAGTGCATAATGGTGAATCTTATAGGTTCTTGGACATATCAGTTTCATCACGATGCACTAAAACAGTTTGGCCACAGTCAATCCTAGTGTAAGCAGCTATAAAGAGACGTTATTTTTTCAATTTGTATGGTAAAGAAGAACTGAGTGATGAGATAAGCAAGTCACTCGCCTGGTGGTAAGCGCTACGCCGCGTCTGCCCATATTATAAGTGTGCAAAGTTTCAAATCAAACGGTCGTTTTGCAAAAGGGTGGAAATCACGGCGAGGTTTTTTTTTTATGATACTGGGTGACGAGACGGGCGGTCGCTCGCCTGATGGCTCTTCAAGCTTGCCCATAGCAGCTCAACGCCACTCAGAATTTTGAACTTCAACAGTTCAAAGCCCTGGATAGCAATGCACTGCGCTCGTCACTCCGAAAATTAAGATGTCAAATCTCTGTGTGCCCTGTAATTTCGCTGGAAACATTGCCCTTCAATCCGGAACACATTAGTGTTTGCACACTATTGCATGGCGGTTGAATAACTGGCAAAGATGAGGTACTTCCCCAGGCGGACCCCTGCAAAAGAGACCTACCACTACACTAGGTAGTCGTAGACACCCTTTTTGAAACGCTTCATGTTGAAGCATGGCGAGAAGACCTTTGAGGGTAGAATATTCCATACCTTGAAGATCCGCGGAATAAAAGAGCGCAAAAATCGAACGGTGTAGGATTTCCAGCTTTGCAAGTTGTGGTGGTGAACTATTATTGTATTTGCTATAGTGTAAAAACGGTAATACGTACAAGCGTCAAACTTGGCATGATTATATAACACATTCTTAAGGTGATACGTTTCACGTTTGGCGGGAAATTCAAATTTCAAAATGTTTTTTTGTTCTTGTAGCTAGGCCGGGTTATTATTATAAACGATCATGATGTTTTCAAAAATTGATTGTTATTCTTTACAAACTCTCGTAAAGTAATTTATCTCCAATGCACATTATTACATACATTTGTCATTAAACAAATTTTTGTTGTTTCAAACGGTTTACTGCCAAATGTAAGTAATATGGTGAGTTACTGATTAATAGCTGTACATGATAATGTAAAGAACAACCAACAATTTTCGCGAACACTATGCCATTTCACAATAATTACACGGCCTAGCAACAAGGAAAAATAAACTGTTTGTAATTTGAATTTCCCGCCAAACATGAAACGTATCACCTTAAGTAAAACAACAAATAATAAATAATGGTCAAGGGTGAGTCGGTGTTTTTTTTGTTAATTCTCATTGAAGTATACTAACTCTATGAACACGAGTGCCAGTCTCTCGTACTCTCGTTCTGTTTTCTTCATCTCGGCTTCGATCTCCTCTGGAGTGCGGGTCACTCCCGGCGGCGGGGGGGACGGGGCACGGAACTGCACCTGGTACTTCATCGCTTTAAGCGCTTTCGGCAGCTCAACTGTAAAAATAATTATAACTTTCAATATAAAAAACCGACTTCATAAAAATGACAGAACTGGACCAAATATGCGCCCTCTATCCCATAGCGCGTGCATTAATTAGGCACTATCGGTTTTAGAGAGCACATGCCTGATTTAGTACTAAGGTTTTCCGACAGATGTATCTTATAATAACTTTGGGTGGAAATTACTTTTTAATTGTTACATTGTAAAAATATACTAAACCTAATAGAACTAGACCAAATTGAAATGGGACCAAACGGGAAGCACCAGCTTTCAAATAAAAAATAATCATCAAAATCGGTTCACCCAGTCGAAAGTACTGAGGTAACAAACTTTAAAAAACAGTCGAATTGATAACCTACTTCTTTTTCGAAGTCGGTAAAAATAATAACCGGCCAAGTGCGAGTCGGACTCGCGCACGAAGGGTTCCGTACCATTATCTATAAAAACGGCAAAAAAATCTCGTTTTTTGTATGGGGGCCCCCTTAAATATTTATTTTATTCTGTTTTTTATTATTTGTTGTTCTAGCGACAACATAAATACATCATCTGTGAAAATTTCAACTGTCTAACTATCACGGTTCATGAGATACAGCCTGGGGCCTTACCCCTAGCTCGAAAAGTTGACCCGCATAGGTGTTATTTGTCTAAACGGTACCATCAACTACGATAAGCGGTAGTTATTTGATAGCCGCCAAGCTTTGTTATTTTCACGCACACACGCATAGTAAAACGGATTTTCGTTCATTCAAGTTAGACGCTTTTAAACGATGCAGCTTAAATGAGTTGGTTAATTTTAGGTACCTATCAGGTACCTACTAAAAGTTGGCTCGCAAAAGTGAAGCTAGGGGTAAGGCCCCTGGTGAGAGACGGACGGACGGACGGACAGCGGAGCCTTAGTAATAGAGTCCCGTTTTACCCTTTGGGTACGGAACTCTAAAAACCGACTTCATAAAATTAGTACATAAAATTACTAAATGCGGTTCATACAATTTTTAATTTAAAAACAAATAAAAACGTTATTTGGAATTAAAAGCCAAACTTCTGAACCGATTTCGATGAAATTTCTATAGGACCAACCTGAAAGTATACCTATCTTTTCAAAGAAAATTTACTACCTAGGTTTATTAATGACGGAGTTCTGCAGGTCTAGCACGGGCCGTGGAAAAATTGTCTTTCCACCGTTTTTATTCGCGCGTAGACGTGACAGAGCTACAATATGGATACGTTTAACACTGTTTTAAACTATCACAGTTGTTCACTAAAGTTATATGATTATTTACGGGATATTTACCGTGGTAAGGTTGTGGAAGGAGCTCCCGATATTTCGGCGCAGTTACATGCACCGTGTTCACGGGAAGAGTGGTAAGGTTGTGGAAGGAGCTCCCGATATTTCGGCGCAGTTACATGCACCGTGTTCACGGAAAGAGTGGTAAGGTTGTGGAAGGAGCTCCCGATATTTCGGCGCAGTTACATGCACCGTGTTCACGGGAAGACACCTTCCCGTGAACATGGTGCATGTAACTGCGTAAATATCCCGTAAATAATCATATAACTTTTATGGATACGTTTGTCTCTTTCTAGCGGGATAAAAACGATGGAAAGACAATATGTCCAAGGCCCGTGCTAGGCCTGCTGAGGTAGGAAGGTATAACCCATTCTTTTTTAAAGTCGGTTAAAAATAGACACAAAAAGCGGTCTTATCGCTAAGAGCGAACAAATACACTTGAGAATGTTAAATCAACCACAGATTATAAAATAATGGCAGCTGTCAATATTATAAAATAGCAGGTAATGCCGATGATTTTTCTAGCTACTATGACTACGAAGATTAGATTAGCCACCTACCTACCATATCTTTGTTATCTTTCGATACTTCAATATCTCCCACAAAAAACGTGAATACGAATATACGTAGTTACTTCAACTTACATCAAAATAACATAATAATATAAAACAAATTCAAAAAGTGTCATCCAGTGCTTCAATAGTACCGAAAAGTGTGTATAACAGTGCCTATAAGTGAATTCTTAAAGCCAATTTATAGATCACATTTTGACACTTCATCAAAATTCAACAATGTAATCTTGTAGTGATATTATTTATTTTTGTCAATGTTAGAACTGCACAATTGCTTAACTTTTTTCAGTAAAAAATACATATTAAATCCATACTAATATTATAAATGCGAAAGTTACTCTGTCCGTCTGTCTGTTTGCTACATAATCACGGCTAAACGGTTTAACCGATCTCGATAAAATTTTGCGAGGTAATAATATGTATCATGAGGACGGACATAGGCTATTTTTTTCTGAAGAAATCGCGGACGAAGTCGCGTTTACAGCTAGTATGTTATACGCCAAGCAGTAGTGTGCAAACCACTGAAGTGAGACTTTTTTCTACCCTTCTCTTTTCTGTGGTGCAAACACTGTGTTCTAGATTGAAGGGCAATGTTTCCAGCGAAATTACAGGGCACACAGAGATTTGACATCTTATATCTCGGGGTGACGAGCGCAGTGCATTGCCATCCAGGGTTTTGAACAGTTGAAGTTCAAAATTCTGAGTGGCGTTGAGCTGTTATGGGCAAGCGTGAAGAGCCATCAGGCGAGCGACTTCGCTCGTCTCGTCACCCAGTATCATAAACAAATATATATTGTAATAATGACAAAGGACGACAACTTTACGATTTATATTGACAAATAAACAATACACTGACATATGTCAAATGTGATCTATTAAATTGACTTTTGGCTACTTTAGTTAAATAAAAGTGTTGAGGTTAACAATACATTCTTGTTGACAACAGTATGGTGGGAAGAAGCATGTGAAATAATAATTAAATATTATTAAATAAAATGAAATCCCCTTATTTTTTTGAATTGTTATTTACACCATGGTTTTAAGGATTATGTAAGTAGGAATCTGTTTTTTTTTTTATGATACTGTGTGACGAGACTTGCGAAGTCGCTCGCCTGATGGCTCTTCACGCTTGCCCATAACCAGCTCAACGCCACTCAGAATCTTGAACTTCAACAGTTCAAAATCCTGGATGGAAATGCACTGCGCTCGTCACCCCGAGATATAAGATAGGTATTTTTTTTGTTATTTTTATGGTTCCGTACCCAAAGAGTAAACATGGGACCCTATTATTGAGCCTACGCTGTCTATCAGTCCGTCCGTCCTTTAAACGGCTGTATCTTTGGAACCGTAATAGATAGCCAGTTGAAATTTTCACAGAAAAAGTAATGTTACAGCGGATTAATCACAGACTAAAGTTTGTGGGATTAATAAAGATATAATCAAAAAGTAACAAAATAAACCACCTCTTGGCACGCTTCTCAATTGACTCAAACGCCCCGAGCTGGTATTTAGCTGATCCATCCCAAAGGTGAGAGCAGTACTCCATGCACGACCGAACTTGTGCTTGGTACAGTGTAAGCAACTGTTCCGACGTGAAGTACCGTCGCACCTTCGATAGGATACCCAGCTTTTTGGCAGCCAATTGAGCTCTTCTATAAGGTTTATTTTTAATTTTTAACTAAAATAATGTATAGCCCACCGGATTAGCAAGTTGAAGAGGCAGTGGGCAGGGCACATATCATGCATAACAGATGACCGATGTGGCCGAAAGGTTCTCGAATGGAGATCACAGACCGGTAAGCGCATAGAGTGAGACGACTACCCACAAGATGGACAACGACCTAAATAAAAGAGACCGCAGGGAAACGGTTCAGGCCGCTTTCGAACGGTCCTTTTGGGGATCGATGGGGGGAGGCCTACGTCAAGCAGTGGACGCCCTATGGCTGATATGATGTTGATGAAAATAATGTTTTTCTTTTATTTATTTTTTAACGCGAATAAGTCCGCGTTTGAGCACCAACTCGCCTGCTGGTAAGCGACGATGTGGTCGAAGATGAAGCACGCAGACTTAGAAGATACCTATTCACTCTCGCCTTGAAAATGTATGTTAAACTCTCGTATTATGTTTTCAGTCTATACGGCTACGTGTTATTCGTCTCCGTGGAATGCTTTAAGAAGGAAAAATGCCTCACGGGATACATGACCGACGTTCAGTCATGGGTGGACGACAAGGGAGTTCTCACCAACGCTGTGGGTAAGTACTTAGTGCCCAAGGTGTGGGTTCCCATCCCAGATAAACAAGGATGGAGTTAGGGGGAGGACTACCGGGGCTTCAGCTCCCGGGCCTCCACGCGAGACAACAAACATTTCTAGGTAAAATTCTCTAACCGAGTAATATCTATGTTCCAAATTTTATCGCGCAAAGAAACTCCGAGCATAGCTCTCTCCATTGTCCGTAGTGTGACTCTGAGTTTTCCCAAAAGGCCAACAGTTAAGGACCACGTCTCAGTACCATATATTATACGTAGATATTCGACAAAAAACCATAGTCACCGATATAGTTATTAAAATCTGCAAGTTGAAGTGGCAATGGGCAGGCCACATCGCTCGAGAACTGATAACCGATGGGGAAGAAAGGTTCTTGAGTGGAGACCGCGAACCGGAAGACGCAGCCTAGGTAGGCCTCCCACTAGATGGTCCGACGACATTGTGAGAGTCGCGGGCATCTAGTGGATGCAGATGGCAGGATGTCGTTCAGTGTGGAGGTTAAAGGGGGAGGCCTATGTTCAGCAGTGGCCGTCTTCTGGCTGATGATCATAATGATTATTATTTATGGTAAGTAAGTATTATATTTCGTACATTTTTTTTAAAGTTATTTAAGTATATCTATTATATCTACAGAATACCACACATCGATAGACCTGTCTGCCAACTCAAATCCTGTGCCCATTCTCCAGCAGAAGATGACCATTATGAGGTCTTCAGACGAGGTCTCCGTCAAGTACCTGAGCATGGCAAGGTGCAGGCTCACCAGAGTGCCTACTGTAAGTCATCATCATCATCAGCCATCTGTCAAATAGTATGTAGCTTTTGGAGCCTTTTACAGGTCCCTAGTACCTACATCAAAATAGTGTCATCTTCATCAGCCAGAAGACGTCCACTGCTGAACATAGACCTCCCCCTTTAACCTCCACACTGAACGAAATCCTGCCATCTGCATCCACTGGATGCCCGTGACTCTGACAATATCCTATACATCATCATCACCCAGCTAGTTACCCATATATACGCAATAAACTCAATATGGATATTAATAATATTAATTAAAAAAAAAAAAAAAAAACGTCGCAATTTAACAGAGAGGCTGTACAAAAAGATGAGACATGGCGTGCATGTTTTTAAATTGAATAACACTAAATGCGAGTCAACTGTAGTAACAAGAGTTGCATAAAAGTGGGAAAATCTCGCCTTGAGGTGATACGTTTCATGTTTGGCGGGAGATTCAAATTTGA
Organism: Agriopis leucophaearia; assembly: GCA_949125355.1. NCBI lineage: Eukaryota > Metazoa > Arthropoda > Insecta > Lepidoptera > Geometridae > Agriopis > Agriopis leucophaearia. Next base: position 6,157,140 of record OX421291.1, on the reverse strand, counting down.
AACAGTTTTTTTGTCCTTGTAGCTAGGCCGGGTAATTATTGTGAAATGACACAGTGTTTGCGAAAATTGTTGGTCGTTTTTTACATTATTATGTACAGCTATTAATCAGTTACTCACCATATTACTTACATTTGTTAATAGCAAAAATTTGTTTATTGACAAATGTATGTAATAATGTGCATTGGAGATAAATAACTTTACGCGAGTTTGTAAAGAATAATAATCAATTTTCGCAAACATCATGATCGTTTACAATAATTACCCGGCTTAGCTACAAGAACAAAAAAACTGTTTGAAATTTGAATTTCCCGCCAAACGTGAAACGTTTCACCTTAAGGTACAAACCAAATGGGATGCACTGGAAACGTGCCTACATGTAAAAATACAAAAAAAAAACTTCAGCAACTCAAGCAGCACTTCCTATGCTCTTTATAAACTGGCTCCCACTACTAGTACTGAGGCTCTTTTAACGGCATATCATGGATTGGCTGCAGCGGTTTTGAGATATGGCATTATCTTTTGGGGAAATTCAACTGAAAAAACCCAGGCCTTCAAACATCAGAAGCGTTGCATAAGATCCATGTTTGCACTTCAGCCAACAGATAGCTGTAAAACTTATTTTAAGAAACACAAAATCCTCACACTTCCATCAATGTACATATATGAGTTGGCAGTATTTGTAAGGGCTAATCCCAACATATTCCCAAATCTTTCAACAAAATGTACTCGTAACCGTCGTGACAATCACAAGCTATTAAATCGACGTAGCAAGACACAACTTTTTAGGAACTATTCCTAAAAAGGGGGGAGGCTACTTAACAGAGTAAAATTAGTCACGGGTTCTAATTACTTGACTTCATACCTGCACTTGTAACTTGTAGTTTTCACGCTGATGTTAGTAATCACTTAACACTCGCACTTGATACTTAACAAAGTGTAAATCAGGCATTAGGGAGTATTTTTTTATATAGAATAGATCTACGTTTGGCCACCAACTCGCCTGATGGTAAGCGACGGTGTGGCCGAGGATGGAACACGTTGATCTAGAAGAAATCTATTCACTCTTAGCCTTGAAGATGCCCAGATTATTGTTAATTTTCTTATTCATTCATTTTTCGTGTCTATTTTTACTCGACAGTAAAAATAGACACGGGTTCTAATTTGACATTAATAATATTAATACTTTTTTTTCCAATCATTGGCTACACTTACAGTAACACAGAATACAAACAGAAATATAAAGTAACAAGGTACTATATATATATATAAAAAGAAATGTTATTAAATTAAACAGCCTGTGTGGTACCAATGGGCCCCAAACTAGGCAAAGCCTGTATCTTGGTGGCCCAAAACACTTTGAAGAGGACATACACCAAAGATTTATCTAACAAACTAATTCATCTAAGATTTGTCTTTTTCTCACAGGTGTTTCAGTTTCGAGACTCCCTAGGGCGGAATCTCGCAGATACAGTAGAATACATCACATTCTACGGTAATAATTTCCAAGATATCAGCTCTCCCGGAGATCTGTATGACGTCACTATGAACGCCACGGAGGCACGCGAGAGGATTGTCGGAATGGGCTACCAGAGGAATTGTAAGTATCGAGTATCTAGTATAAGTATCAAGTATAAGTACCAAGTATTAGTATCAAGTGTAAGTGTCAATCTAGGTGTTTTCAAATCTCGAGTGAATCGGTTTCTTCTAGGCAAGCGTGATCGACCGTAGGCCGCAACATCGCTTAACATCAGGCGAGTTGGCGGCCAAGCGCAAGTCTATTTTGCAATTTAAAAAAAGTCTCAAGTATAAGTATCAAGTATAAGTATTAACTATAAGTATTAACTATAAGTATTAACTATAAGTATTAACTATAAGTATTAACTATAAGTATTAACTATAAGTATTAACTATAAGTATTAACTATAAGTATTAACTATAAGTATTAACTATAAGTATTAACTATAAGTATTAACTATAAGTATTAACTATAAGTATTAACTATAAGTATTAACTATAAGTATTAACTATAAGTATTAACTATAAGTATTAACTATAAGTATTAACTATAAGTATTAACTATAAGTATTAACTATAAGTATTAACTATAAGTATTAACTATAAGTATTAACTATAAGTATTAACTATAAGTATTAACTATAAGTATTAACTATAAGTATTAACTATAAGTATTAACTATAAGTATTAACTATAAGTATTAACTATAAGTATAAGTATCAACAGGAAGTATCAAGAATATTTAAGTATTTAAATTTTGAAGTATCAGTATTAATTTAGGAATTAGTATTGTATCTACCTGGATGAGACTGTAGTTAGGCAGGGAAAATTGGCCAAAGTGGGACTTATTTCCAACAGAGGGGCTGAATGAGCTGTCAATAATGATGATGATGATTATGCCTACCTACCGCAGGAAGAAGTCGGCTCCAGGAATCAGGATTCCTTGTATCTTATATGAGTATGAGTATCTACTAGATACTATGACTTGATTATTATGAGTACATTGTTATCCTAGGGGTGAAAGTAAGTAGTTCGAGAGACTAAATAAGTTTTTAAACCAGAAGTAAACACTGTGCTTTTCATCACGAATACAAGGAAACTAAAAATAAAAACATGAACTGATACTGGGAAATGCACGAGAAGACAAGTGCGGGGCCATAATCCTTTGAGAAAGAAAAAAAGTGTGAACATGGTTCAATACAAATGTGAAAATAGAACTAGTTTTTTTTTATAATTTGAGTGTCTGTCAGTTGTCAACTGTCACGTTGAAAGTGATTCTCCCTAGGGCTGAAATGTATTACTTTCAACCCGCTCCTCAGGCAACTTCAGAACTACTTTCAGAGTATGAGTAATGAAAAAATATATTTATGGGACACTAATTTAATATTGAAATGTAATCCATTGTCCGCAGCAAATGCAGTCTGGTCTACCGGCCTCAAAGAGATACACTTCCCCCGTCTAAGAGAACTGGATCTACGAGCCTGCTCCATCCAAGTGTTAAGTGGTCACATCTTTGGAGGGATGCCTACCCTCGAAGCTTTATATATTGGGGAGAACGAAATCGTTTACATAGACGCAAACGCTTTCACTGGACTGGACAGCTTAATCCATCTAGATTTCAGTAGAAATGAAGCGTATGATGACATAGGAAACTTCAAAAGTCTTACCACAGAGACTTTATACGTTTTGGAGCACTTGAAGAACCTATCTTCGCTAGATTTTTCCTACACAAAGATGTCTCATCGCCACAAGTCAATGTTTAAAGTGCTAGGACCTAAACTGACACGATTGTCACTTTGTGAAGCCAGTTTAACAGCTTTGGATGACGATTTCTTCAACCAAACTTCTTTGAGGATATTAGACGTGTCAGGGAATAACGATATACTATCCAGACCAAACGTTTTACGAGGCCTTGAAAATAGTTTAGAAGTAATCTATGCAAAAGATACTGGTTTGAGAACGGTCGATATTTTTGAGGGCTTCAAATATTTGAAGATTTTATCGATACCCATGAACGAGCTCAGTTCGTTCAGCGTTGAAGTGGCACAGACGTTGACAGGTCTTCAGATTTTGAACTTGGATAAGAACCGGTTGATAACCTGGTTCAGTAAGGTCTTCTCGGTAATGCCGAATCTTGAGCTTCTGACATTGAAAGACAATAACATAAACGTGATATCAGAACAAATGATCATAGACATCGCTAATATAACCTACATAGCTTTATCAGGCAATTTTATAGTTTGTAATTGCCACGCAAGAGATTTCATCGACTTAGCATTGAAAAATGAACAAAATGACCACGTTGAGTACATTGTAGGAAAGGAGGATATGCAACGGGAGCATCCAATAATGTCATATCACAGAGGGTTTCTAGATTTTACTGCCCTAATCAGGCAAAGAGTTCAAGTGTCCGTAAACTGTACTGAAGAACACCCTTGCTATGATGACCTTCACGAGGATGTCCAAGGAAACTTCTTGCTGCTAGACTTTCATCCGACCACATATATGTGCCTTCTGGTTCCTGAGAGCAAATCCATCCAGTTCTCCGAAGTGACCGGTTGCAATAGGATGCCAAGAATCGATTACGATAAAGAGATGACAAAAAGTCGAAGTATGCTGTACTTACTGCTGACGTTGCCATTTCTGCTGGTTATATTGGGCATAGGATTTTTGTTTAGAAGGAACATCAGATACTGTTATATAACTATGAAGAATTCAGCGTTGCTAAGTGCCATAAATAAAGACGAGGTTTTAGATGGTGAGTATCTAATGTACAGATATATTCTGGAAGGGATTCTAGCTGAAAAGGTCTCATTGGTGGTCTAAAATTGCAAAAAATATCCAATGTTTTCATAGATATCAAGATATGGCTATCCGAACACCTATGTCCCAGATGCCGAGTACTTGAAAAATTGGCATCATCTGTCGAAAACTCTACTAACTATACGCGTAGTAGTTAGTATGCCACGTCGTTAGTTCCTTACCAACGACGTCGCATCGCTCCCAAGCACAATGACAGTAAACAAAAAAGGCTTGTTGGGAAACGACGGTGCGCCCGAGGACGGAGCAAATTTATAGAAAAAAAAAATCGCTCTAGCCTTGAAGATTCCTAGATTGTAGTCAACAAGGAAATAAAACTCAGCAAGGACTACAGGGATGTCTATTTTCGGGCAATACTTATCATGAATGGGACTAAATCGTTGCAAATTTTTAGTGGTTCCATGAGGAAAGGGGCGGGTAGTGTCCCGGGCTTTTACTTGTCCTGTACTGTTTGATCTGATGCCGGCGTCGCGGTTTTATCAGCGCACCAGCCACCACCGCCTGAAAGCTTATCCACATACCATAGATCAGTGGGATTCACAAGGTCTTTTTTTCTGTCCTTACACACACCTGTTTTTTTAAATGATCTACCTTCCGCGGTGTTCCCGAGAAGCTACAACATGGGGTTCTTCAAAAAACAAGTTAAGAGTCCACAACGTATTTGATATTGGTGATGCTTTTGGTGTTACTGCTTACCATCAGGCAGCCCGTTTGCCACCTATAGCATAAAATTAGTAAAAGGGTAAGGGTGAAATAAGTATAAAATAACAAAATTCGCAGTGGTTTCAGATAACGCTATCTTTCACTACGATGTGTTCGTGTCTTATTGCAACGAGGACCGGAACTGGGTCCTGGATCACATGTTGACGCATTTGGAGAAGGACTGCAACGTCAGCGCTTGCTTGCACGAAAGGGACTTTCAGGTGAATAATATCTCAGCAAATAGTAAGCAAAATACAAGCTAACACTAAATATATGAGTTAGTTGGCCTATTGTACAAAAAACAATTATCTGTGGATTATAAAAATTACTCTCAAACGGTCGTTCTGTTTATCAGTTGAAACGATCGAACGGTTTCGGAGCCATTTGAGCTCCTTCATCAGGGAATACGCGCTCTCCTGGAGACGATCGCTCGTTCAAGCGGTGTAAGCCATTTCCAGAGTAATTCATAATGAATCCTGACGCGAGCATTGATGAAGTGTCCATGGATTGTGAGACAACCTAAATGTTCAACAGCCAACTAACAGTTGGCAGCATGCTGGTGGCATTACCACGCTAAATGGTATAATACCTTCTCAAACGTTTTTTACTTGATATTAATATATCTGAAATTAATTAAAGAACCATCTTCAACGAACATTTTACTTTAATTTATCTCCAGTTCCCTTAAGGGAATTTACTTTTTTTGATATAAAAAAAAACTAACCTTACCTAACCAAACTTTTATTTACAATAAAAAACTTGAACGACTGAGACTAAAAAATCTCATTAGATAGTTTATTCGATTTTTTTATGTGACTTTTCCAGGTGGGTCACTCAATCTTGGAGAACATAGTATCGTGTATGGACAGATCCAGGTCCATCATGCTGATCATCTCTCAAAGGTTCCTCAAGAGCCAGTGGTGCCAGTTCGAGATGCACCTCGCACAGCATAGGTGAGTATCAGCCAGTGGCGTGGCTAGGTTAACCAAAAAATGGGGCCCTATCTGAACTGGGTAAGGTTTTATCAAGTAAAAATAGTACTTTAAAGGTATAAAGCTACTTTATCATCAGCTCTTTATTGTGCTCAAAGCTACTCACTACATGAATGTGTATGAAGGGAAAAAAAATCGGTAGTTCAGTTTAAGATTATTATACCTATTAGATGTATAAATTTCAGAAAAACTTGGCACCCATGTTTAGATTTCAAATCTTTTTCTTGGCCTTTTGGGCCATTTCATTCAAATTTATGTTTTTGTTGTAATTTTTATTTTCTTTATTCTATATTCTTCTTCCAGACTCCTAGAAACCCGCCGGGAAGACCTAACCCTAGTACTTTTAGAGGAAATCCCCCGTCGTCTTCGACCAAATACCTTACACTATCTCATGCTGACCAAAACGTACATCGTCTGGCCTAAAGAGGAGGCCGACCGGGCGCTGTTCTGGAAACGTCTGAAGAAAAGTCTAGCCACCTCAAAAATGAAGCAAACTGGCGTAGAAGGAGTTTCTATCGCGTAGCGTTGTTTGAAACATAACGTAGCATGGTCTATGTTTAAAGAATTAGCTGTAACTACTATGATTAGCCAAAAATAAAGGGTTATTGGTATTTAGCTAGCAATATCTCACAGGCAGCTGCTCTACATCAAAATTAAAAATGTTTTCAGAAAAGTGGTATTTAATGTGTCCATAATTTAAAGAACCTAATGTGTCTTCAAATCACGAGTGAATCGGTTACGAAATATCTTAGAATATAGAAAAAAACTTTTTTCTTTATTCACCAGCTGCACCACACGGGTGAAACCGCGGAATGCAGCTAGTATAAAATACTTTAAAAAACCTTCGTTGTATGGGGTAACCTTTTGTTTTTTTAGTTAGGTCGCCGTAAAATTACATATTTCGCTTAGAATATAGAAAAAAAAATCTATAGGTTACCCCATACAACGAAGGTTTTTTAAAGTATTTTATACTAGCTGCACCCCGCGGTTTCACCCGCGTGGTGATGAAAATAGGTGATGATAATGATGGTGAAAGTAGCCTATGTGTTAATCCAGGACACAAGCAATGTGTATTCCAAATTTCATCCAAATCCATCCAGCCGTTTCTGCGTGCTTGATTAACAAACATCCATCCATCCAAACTTTCACATATATGATATTAGTGTGATTTACTCTAATGTAAAAACGATAATACGTACAAGCGTCAAACTTGGTATGATTGTAGTACACACTCTCAAATATAACAACAAATAATAAATAATGGCCAAGTATTCAATTACTTGGACTTCCTTATCATGTCTTTCACCGAATCGATATAGCATAATTATATAACTAATTTTGAAGTTGGTTTTTTAAATTGACAATTATTGTATTTTGTGTTACGGAACCTTCAGTGTGCGACCCCGACTCGCACATGGTCGATTTTATTTCTCTGTGCCTTTAGAATGGACTTACAAGCACTTAAGACGCTCTTTTCCAACTTTTAGCAATTATGGTCATTCTAGATTAAGTGTGCATACCTCCATAGTGAGCTAACAATTCTAAAAATGGTGTACTAACAAAATTAAATGTTTTATCTAGGAAACCCTCTAGAAAAAAATTATCAAAGTAGCACTGAATTGCGCTTATATCAGTTTTTTTGGATTCATTCAATTACCTATTTATTAAAATATGTCTGCGATATCTTGATATATAGATTTCATAATCATTAAGGAAACCGGTGAGGTACATTTTACATTAAAAGCTATACTTTTCAAAAAATATGAGAAAAACCCCAAAAATAGAAGTACCGAAACGCACGACTGTGTGTAAGAGCCATGATTTTGCTCCGCTAAATGCGACTTTAATACAATAAACCAAGGATTATGGTCATCTATAGTAATAAGCGTTTCTTAAAAGTGGGAATACCTCGACTTAAGCTAAAACCAAAAACAGGCTCTACCTCGGAATAAGATATAATAGGTTGTAAACTTGTATAAATCTTTAGTTAGGCATTCTAAAATTTGCCTTAAAGTTTCATAAAATCAATAGTAGCATATAAATAAAGATAGACATCAAAAGTCATTATGCTATATATGTTTGGCTATAAGCGCTGCGTGCTCTCCGCGCTCTATGTAAAAAACGGTAAAGCTTATAAAAACATGTTTAGAACAAAGTTTGTAGAGGATTTCATGTTCTACAATTTTTATTATAGATGCAAATATCATTAAAACCATTGGAAGCGAGATATTTGCGAAAACCCGATTTTGTGACCTTTGACCTTGAATGTCTTAAGACGCGGCCATGACGTAGGTAAAACCCCTAATAAGCCTGGGCTAATAATTAGTGGAGAATAAAAATAAAGTTTGAACATGGTTCAATACAAATGTGAGAATAGAACTAGTTTTTTTATTATTATTTGAGTGTCTGTCAGTTGTCAACTGTCACTGTCAGTTGAAAGTGATTCTCCCTAGGGCTGAAATGTATTACTTTCAACCCGCTCTTCAGGCAACTTCAGACCTACTTTCCGAGTATGAGAAATGAAAATAGTTTTTAAATACTTATCTTTCATAATAATTTTGTAGTCACATCACATCATTAGCCAATTAACGTCCACTGTTGGACAAGGCCTCCCTCATAGAGAGGGGTGTTGCCATAATCCGCACGCTTGGCAGGCGGCTTGGGGATCGCAGTACGTTCAACGTGTACTATTAGGGTGCTGCTGCCCATCCTTCGGTGGTTCTGGTCGCAGTTTTAGGACAAACCCGGGTCCTTTGTTGTTTGTAATTTTGTAGTGCTCGTGGCTAAGTGGCTACTTATAAAATGTGTACCTAAGTATAGTTTGTAAAGATCTTGTTTAAATAAAATTTTGTGTGTAAGTTAACCGTACTTTTTTCTTGATCTCAGGGTTGGTTCCATAGTAAAACCACAGACTAGGTAAAGCTATTACGTAGATATAAACGCTGTACCAGACTTGGCGCACTACGCACTAGGTATGAAGCTACAAGTAGTCGTCTTGTCGGACTTGCCGTGCCCGCTGTCGCGCGATAGACAGAGATAACGGGACAAGAGTTACGCGATAGTCATTGGTCATACTTTATTGGGAACGTGGTGAAACGAATAGTGATGTACCAAGCGTCATCGTAACCACAGTAGGTACAGAAGACATAAAATACAAGTAAAGAAGGTTCGCTCCGCAAAAGCATTTAAATAAGTAGCGACTCTTACTACCACACAATAAAGTGCAATTCAGGACGTGCGAACGCTAACTACCTACTGCTATATTAACCTAGATGTTGCCTCTCTGTCTTTTGCGTAACTCTTGTCGCGTTATCTCTGTCAATCGCGCGGCAGCGGGCACGCCAAGTCCGACAAGACGACTACTTCTAGTTTCATACCTAAAGTGCGGAGTGCGCCAGGCCTGGTTAAAGTCATTAATACGGAAGTTGATGGGCGCGATGTAGATGACAGCTGTCCCGGGACTCTAGCTACTTATATTTTACAAAGTAGGTTCTATATCTACTATACTCACATGTAGTGCATGTCACTTCATGGCTCATCCTTTTTGGTTGCGGTGGCGTTAGAATCAAATCTAAATTCAGAACACCGCCACATATTCTAAAAATATATATAAAATTACAATAAAATATGATAAAACACTGTTTTAAACTATCACGGTTGTTCACTATTTACATGACTATTTACTGGATATTTACCGTGGTAAGGTTGTGGAAGGTTGTCTTCCCGTGAACATGGTGTATGTAACTGTGCCGAAATATCGGGAGCTCCTTCCACAACCTTACCACGGTAAATATCCCGTAAATAATCATATAAAATATGATAAGTTGTAGTTTAGTTTTTTTAAATGTTTTAATTTCTATTACACATGTTTTTTATATTTATCGGGACTTATCGCGCAATATTAAATATAGGTAAAACCTAACCTAACCTTTTTACCAATACAGTCAGTGTTGTGTGTCGTAGTGACAACCCTGCAATTTTTCAAGATCAAGTGAGCGTAGGAGGACAAAATACCCGCACTTCTCACCGGACTCACCCGCAGTTTTCATTCAGCTCGTGACCACGGCCATTGTAACATGGTCGAAACGTCGAGCGAAAGGTATCTATTTTTACCTATATTTAATATTGCGCGATAAGTCCCGATAAATATAAAAAACATGTGTTCACATCGCAAAAGTTTAAAAATTTATATTACACATTCAATAAAGCAATTGAATGTGCAATGTGAATTTGTTTCATGCAATAAAGTATAAAACTTAAGTACGTACCTGTATTTCCTAAGATTGACTTCGCCGGTTCTTGTTCTCGTTAAATTAGATTTCAAATATTTCAGAAAGGCTTTCTCTGAAAAAAAAAGAAAGTACCTATGATAAAAAAAAAACAATTTCGTATCATTCCGCGTTTTAATTTTTTTTTTTTTTTGATTGACGAGATCATTAACAAACTTGAAATATGGCCAATAAAACCATTTCCTTATGTAATTAAATAAGTATTGACTGAAAATCAATCAAATATTAAGTTTACGAAGTAATAATTACATATGTTTGACGAGGGACGAAAATTATAAATCAATATTGTGAAGAAATGGAACGTTGCGAACGAATGTGGTCTAAATATATGTAAATATTTGAACTTAGTCTGTGGACAAAAGTTTAACCATAGACAATCTTTGGTATCAGCTGGTTCACGATTAGTCGACGATTTGTAATAAGGTCAAGTTCTGATCCCTTAGTACCGTAACAAACTCGGACTTTATAGTCCTTTTTTAAACCAGGATCAAAATAGTTTTTTTGTAATAGGACAGTAAATGTTTAACTAAAAGTTAAACTCCGGGAATAACCATGAAATTGTGAAAAAAGCAGCTATATCTATCATGGAAAATTTCATTCACAGATAACGTAATGTATGGAACTGTTAATTTTTTTTTTGCGATATCAGAGTAAAGTTTTAGTATCCTTTTTAACCGACTTCCGACAAGCAGCCTCCTCCTTTTCAATTCGACTGTATTTTTTAAATGTTTGTTACCTCAGAACTTTTGACTGGGTGAACCGATTTAGATGATTTTTTTTATTTAAAAGCTGATGCTTCCCGTGTGGTCCATTTTAATTTGGTTCAGTTCTGACATTTTATAAAATCAGTTTTTATATTGATAGTTATCAAATGAAAAGTCAAAGATGCCCCCTATCTTATGCCACGTATTGATTCTGCTGGAACTATTTCTATCATAAGTTTTAAAAGTTTTTTTTAACTACATATTCAGTTATTGTTATTACCGTTCTGTTCGGCTATGAAAGTCCTTGGATCGGGTAGGAATGGAGGTTCACACATCAACAATTGGTCTAATTCTTCTTTCTCCTTCTCATTTTTTGTGTAACTGAAAAGTTATGTTTACTTAGATAGAGAAGAAAAAAAAGAAACAGTCATAGGACTGCACGTCAGAAGTGAAAACTCAAGTAGTAATTCATCTATTCTACAAGAGATGGCACTGTTTTAAAATACACGTTATTTAGCAATTTTTTTTACTGTTATTTGTGTAGTATAAATCTATAGATACGTGGAAGTCTCGCACTTTTCGATTTAATCGCCAGTTTCTGCCACGTACCTGTAAGTTGTGGAATGGCTTACCATACTTATTAATACATATATATATTCGGTTTTTGCTCTGAAGTATAATTTGGACTGCTTCAAACGAGGGGTGAATAGAGTCCTCAAAGGTAGGCAACGCACTGACAATGCCCCGGGTATTGTAGGTGTCTATAGGCAGCGGTGACCACTTACCATCAAGTGGCCCGTAACTTGCTTGCCGCATAATATATAACGGGCCATTACCACCTTGGATACGTACCAAACGTTTCGATTCTACGTTTCTAATCCGTACGGCCAAGGATTGGAACAACCTGCCGACTTCCTTGTTTCCTGAGAGATATAATTTGGGCCTTTTCAAGGCGAGAGTGAATAGGTAGGTATCTTCTAAGTCTGCGTGCTTCATCTTCGACCACATCGTCGCTTACCAACAGGCGAGTTGGTGGTCAAACGCGCACTTATTCGCGTTACAAAAAACTATATATAAGAAGTATAATGACAAAAAGCTCACACATTCGCCTTTAAGAATTTCTCCAGTTCTCTAGTTTTCTCTCTTATATCTTTGTAAAATGCTGACCTAATGGTGTCTTGCTCTACCTTCAGCTTGTACACATCCATGTGTTCTTTCACGTTGAAAATAAACAGATCTGTGGAGGACAGAAAATGATTATAGCAACACGATTAAAAATACGATTAAAAATGCTGTTTTTTAGGGTTCCGTAACCATGGGGTACGCATTTACGCAAGGCCTCGAAGAACCGATAACCGATGGGGAAGAAAGGTTCTTGAGTGGAGACCGTGAACCGGAAGACGCAGCGTAGGTAGGCCTCCCACTAGATGGACCGACGACATCGTGAGAGTCGCGGGCATCCAGTGGATGTAGATGGCAGGATGTCGCTCAGTGTGGAGGTTAAAGGGGGAGGCCTATGTTCGGCAGTGGACGTCTTCTGGATGATGACGACCTTCGAGTATGATGGAATCAAATAACTTCTGGAGGACTAAAAGTACCGGTTTTCCACCCGCTCTCAGTAGATTCCGTCATCACCCGGCGCCTTGTTGTTCTTAAGCTGTTTCAGAGCCATTCTAATCTCGTACAAGCTGATGTCTGGGATGTCCTCAGTTTAGTGTGGTGTGTACCATAGTACCCTTAATACCCATAGTATCATTAAATAAATATCTGAGACATTTTGCACACACGGTCATCTGACCCCAAACTAAGAAAAGCGTGCAATATGGCTGCCAAAGACTGATATACATACATATGTATTTTTAAATACATACTTAAATAGATACATACACCCAGAAATAGAACAAACACAAATGTTCGTCACATAAATCCACACCCCCAAGCGCAGAAGGTTCACTACCAACTGAGCCACCGGGGCAGTCAAATGTATGGAACATCTGATATTTTTTTTAGATTTCAGGGTGGTTCCCGTAGTAAAAGTTGTTCATAATGATGGTTACTATGGATGGAACCCTTTTGGTTTAGTACACCCTTTCTGCGTAATCCAGTATATCATATACATACCTACGTATCTATCCGGCATGTCCAGTTTCAGCGCGTAAGTTCTAGAGCTCTCGCTGAGGAGGTCCAGCAAAGACCGAGCCGCACGCACACATACACATGTTGAGTCTATGTTCTTGGGCAGTTTCACGCTCACCTTTATGGACTCAAAGGTTAGGTCTATCGGTTCACTGGAATGTAAGAAATAAATAGTTGACATATATTTACAGCAATTTGTCGTATCACACTAATCTACACTAATATTATAAAGAGGAAAGATTTGTACCTATTTTTGTATGTTTGTATGTTTGTAATGAATAGGCTCCGAAACTACTGAACCGATTTGAAAATTTCTTTCACTGTTGGGAAGCTACACTATCCCCGGGTGACATAGGCTATATTATATTTTGTAGCGAGGCCGAAGGCCGAGCTTACACCTGTGCGAAGCCGGGACGGTAGGCTAGTATCATTATATTATGTTAAAATTTGGATGGATAGATGTATGGATGGATGTTTGTTATTCAATCACGCAGAAACGGCTGGATGGATTTAGATGAAAATGTACATTGTTTATGTCCTGGATTAACACATAAGTTACTTTTTATCATCACCATCACCACCCATTTTCATCACATGCTGGTGAAAGGGCGCAGCTAGTATATTATATTAGTTTTTTTAATGCCATAGGTGGCAAACAAGCAGACGGGCCACTTGATGGTAAGCGACCACCGTCGCCTTTAGATAACTGCAACACCAGGGGCATCACAGACGTTGCCGACCCTTAAATACTCTATTAACTGCCCTTTTGAAGAACCCCATATTAAAGCCACTCGGAAATGCCGCTTTTAATTTTATTGCATTTTTTTATATAATAGGCTTGTGCTTGGCCGCCAACTCGCCTGATGTTAAGCGATGATGCGGCCTACGATGGACGCTTGCCTAGAAGAAACCGATTCATACAGATTGCCGGTAACATATTATATATAAAAAAGTCAGTTAATAATGATATTTCAGTCAGTACTCACGGTTCAGGCTCTACTGGCTTAGGCTTCCTAGTTGGCATCCTGACAGCCACCCACAGGGTTAGTTTTAGACCCACGAACTCCCTCTGGTAAGTCGCCAGCCTTATGCTTACAATGTTGAGGTTTTTCTCGAGGTCTCTCAGTAAGGCAAAGGAAGCCATCTGTATGGTCGCCGCGAGTTGGGCTCGCATACCTAAACGCACCTGTTGAAAGGAGATTGAACGTATCATTAAGGAGCTTGGCCAGGCCTGGCGCACTCCGCACTTTAGGTATGAAGTTACAAGTAGTCGTCTTGTCGGACTTGCCGTGCCCGCTGCCGCGCGATAGACGGAGATATCGCGACAAGAGCTACGCGATAGACAGAGAGGCAACTTCTAGCAGGCCTGGCGCACTCCACACTTTAGGTATGAAGCTACAAGTAGTCGTCTTGTCGGACTTGCCGTGCCCGCTGCCGCGCGATAGACAGATATAACGCGACAAGAGCTACGCGATAGACAGAGAGGCAACTTCTAGCAGGCCTGGCGCACTCCACACTTTAGGTATGAAGCTACAAGTAGTCGTCTTGTCGGACTTGCCGTGCCCGCTGCCGCGCGATAGACAGAGATAACGCGACAAGAGCTACGCGATAGACAGAGGCAACTTCTAGCAGGCCTGGCGCACTCCACACTTTAGGTATGAAGCTACAAGTAGTCGTCTTGTCGGACTTGCCGTGCCCGCTGCCGCGCGATAGACAGAGATAACGCGACAAGAGCTACGCGATAGACAGAGAGGCAACTTCTAGCAGGCCTGGCGCACTCCACACTTTAGGTATGAAGCTACAAGTCGTCGTCTTGTCGGACTTGCCGTGCCCGCTGCCGCGCGATAGACAGATATAACGCGACAAGAGCTACGCGATAGACAGAGAGGCAACTTCTAGCAGGCCTGGCGCACTCCACACTTTAGGTATGAAGCTACAAGTAGTCGTCTTGTCGGACTTGCCGTGCCCGCTGCCGCGCGATAGACAGAGATAACGCGACAAGAGCTACGCGATAGACAGAGAGGCAACTTCTAGCAGGCCTGGCGCACTCCACACTTTAGGTATGAAGCTACAAGTAGTTGTCTTGTCGGACTTGCCGTGCCCGCTGCCGCGCGATAGACAGAGATAACGCGACAAGAGTTACGCGAAAGACAGAGAGGCTACTTTTAGGTTAATATAGCAGGTAATGTATAAGTCTTTATATACATAATAAGTTTATTTACCTCGTTAAAGCCTTCCGCCTGTAATTTTGTGTACATTCTGGAGTTCGCCACGAATTCTTCTAACATTTCTACCATCTGTAAATACAATCATCTCGTAATGAAGTTTGAACTCATCACACTAATCACACTAATATCATATATGTGAAAGTTTGGATGGATGTATGTTTGTTACTCAATCACGCAGAAACGGCTGGATGGATTTGGATGAAATTTGGAATATACATTGCTTATGTCCTGGATTAATACATAGGCTACTTTTTATCATCATCATCATCACCGATTTTCATCACCACGCGGGTGAAACCGCGGAGCGCAGCTAGTTTTTCATAAATGACTTTGACTTGATAGTTTTAAATCTCATTCAGTATATTTAAGTAATAAATTCACTTAGTCTCATTAGAGAACCAATTTTGACCGTGTCAGATGCCTTTTTACAATAGGTCCAACTATGTTTAGAAAGTAGACCACCTCTTTTGTATTCGTTGCGATTGCATCCATCCGACCTGTCCCGTATTTAAAAATTGTCGTCTCTAGTTAAGTAAGAAACTATAATTTTATTTATTTAACAAACTCCACAGCTCTCAAAATTAATACATTAAACTTATAGATATACTAACAGCCAATAACGGATTTACATTTTGTATACATATATATATTGTAAAAATTACAATCTTCAGACTTAGAAGATTCACTCTCGCCTTGAAAAGGCCCAGATTATATCTCTCAGGAAACAACAAGGAAGCCGGCAGGTTGTTCCAATCCTTGGCCGTACGGATTAGAAACGTAGAATCGAAACGTGGAAAATAACAATGTCACTGAATGTCTTAATATAATTCCTATGTAACCGAGTAACAAGTGAGTTTTGGACAGTGGCGTAGCTAGGCAACCAAAGGCCCTGGTGCAAAAAAATGGGGCCCTACCTAAACTGGGTTAGGATTTATCAAGTAAGTAATAATATAAATAATTTAAAGGTACAAAGCTACTTTATCATCAATCAGCTCTTTATTGTGCTCAAAGCTACTTACTACATGTATGTGTATGAAGGGCAAAAATTTTGCAAATTCAGTTTGAGGTTTTGCTGGTCAGGGTCCGAGGGCCCCCTGAGCTTGGGAGCCTCGGTGCACGGCACCGCCTAGCCCTCCGATAGCTACGCCACTGGTTTTGGGTATAGTTAGTAGAAGAGTAGGAGACGGCAAAAAACCTTGTATGTCTTGTTCCTATTACTGAATGCAGTATCATTAACCCTATTTTGGCATGGTGGATAATTTGATACGTTGAACTTTCCGAAAATCTAGAGACGGTCTGAGATATACTTTCAAAACTATTATTATTTACTGCGCTTAAAAATATAATCCCGATACTAAAAAAAATAATTCATTACTAGCAACGCCTGTAATAATCTTTGAAACGAAAAAAACTGAACGATTGAAGGTATCTACGCATTGCAAGGTAAAAATATTTTTATTTTTTTATTTTTCGTGTATTTATTCTTCATAAATGATTTATGTCGAATATGTTATAATGTTTGCTAGTTGGAAACGGTATTTTCATGTACCAAAATGGATCATAATCGTATGCAATCCACTGTTTTTTTCGAGTGTAGCAGATATGACTCACTGCCAGAGAGCCAACATTGTACATTGGTTTTGATACGTATCAAATACGCGACAATGCTAGATTTATGTAGATTCTATTTTTTGTCTTTTACTGTCACACGTGCTTCATCAACTGAGTCAGCAGCAATAAGGAAGAGCTCAGTAACTTGTCTCTTATCCCCAAGTCGAGGGCAAACTCGGATTTGAACCACACCGAATCATCAGAAGATGAACTGCAGTACTTCTTCCGCCCAACGTACTCTGATAGCAGTTCGCTACGTGAAGTTAAATACAGCAATATTTACGTAATGAACATAGTATTTTGTGCTCTAGGAAAAATTCAAGCAAATAGGCTCCCAGAAGCAAAAAAAACCTACCCACAAATAAATAAATAGAAAATAACGACAGAGAATCTCACGCTCAAGTTGTATGCAACAAAAATAAGGTAGTTGCTGTCAAATGGTATGACAACTGCAAACACATTCGTAGACACGCATCCAGTCTAGGCTGTGGATATAATAAGAAAGAAAAAAAATGCCAGTGATTGCCCAATTTTGATATAAAATATGTTTCCAACATGGGTGGAGTTGATCTAGCAGATATTCTTATAGCAACTATTTGCATCCCGTTCCGAGCCTATTGTTGGTATTTACCGGTCTCCTCGCAAATGCTTGATATTTGTATATATTTTATCTACTGGTGTGATAGAAAAGCCAGGCATGAAACCAAAAGACAAGTCACTGAAATCATTTCAGATTGAACTTTTCGAAAGCCTACGCCTACGTATGAAAGAACTGATACGACTTACGACTAACAAGCAATATCAGCAGAACTAGCATCAACTCATCCAAGACCATACAGAAACCGGTAGCTGAAAGATCACCAGATACTGTTCGGTATATAAAGTTGCTTATTTTCCAACTATTATGTCCATCAGAAGGAGATGCATGTGCATTGCACAAAAGGACAGGCCAAATTTTATGCCAAAAATGCAAGATAGGGTTATGCTCATTGCTGGAAAATATTTTTTTTCTTGAATATCATAATAATAAATAAGAATTGCAGTGGGTGGCAAGTCATCACCTGCCTAAATATATTTTGAGATGAGACAGGATAAGGCAGGTGCCGTTTCTCATTCTATAGATCTGTTATTCCATCCACAAGTTGTTCACCTCAATAGCCCAGACTTTTTTAATCCTATACTGTACAATAGTTTCATATTACTTTTTATACATATTCCATAATTGTATTTTTTATATTCAACAGGGCCTCTTGGTGTTGGCTTCGGCTCCACCAATGCCTACCAAATGTCCGGGCTAGACCAGAGAATTTCATCGAATAAGAATTGAATAAGAATGGGATCCGGGTATGTCCTAAAACTGCGACCCGAACCACCGGAGGAAGGGCAGCAGCGTCCTAATAGTACACGGTGAACGTACTGCGATCCCCAAGCCGCCTGCCAAGCGTGGGGATTATGGCAACACCCCTCTCTATGAGAGAGGCCTTGTCCAACAGTGGACGTTAATTGGCTGATGATGTGTGATGTGAAATAAGAATTGTTAGATAAGATTACAAAAAACCATTTACAGACTGATATATAAGTAGCTATTCGTGATTGATCAAATTCTACTGATACTTTAGATATTGAAAGTTAAAAGGCTTGTTATGTTAATGTTGATTTTCAAGTAGACGTATGAAGGTACGAAATAATTAATACCTTTATTTTGTTATTTCAAGTCAGAATGTATTTTTTCTTCAGTTTTTGTTAAAAAAATGTTTAATTTTAACTCATTGCAAGCTTGGCAGTGAGGCAAATATGATACATAGATGTAATCAGGTAGGTTGTTAAGGGTCTGGCAATGTGCCTTATATGGTACATTCAATAAATCGTAAACTAATATATATATTTTGTAAATTATATTTTGTCCCTTCAATGGATACCCAAGATTTATTTTTATATAATATTTATAAAGATTTCAACAAAAAAAAAACCTTGCCAATATAGGGTTAAACTTACAGGCAATGCTTCAAAACACTTCTTCTCCAGATCATTGTCATCACAGGTCATGTTCAGCCGCCATAAATGCAAGTAAGTGTTCATCTGTGTGACGACTCGAGGATCTGGCAAACCGTCGCATTTGAGGTATTGTTGCCACTGAAATAATGAAAGTTAAATGAAAATACGATAGTGTCCCATTTTACCCTTTGGGTACGGAACCTTAAAGACGTAGAGATAAAAAAACTGTAATTGCGAGATATAAAAAAAAAAACACACGGCGTCTGAACATTTTTTGATTTTTGTCTGTTTGTTTGTTTGTCCATGCACATTTCCTAAACCACTGGACGGATTTAAATGCGGTTTTCACGATTATGCTATGACCAGATTGAAGGCTATGTTATTTTGCGCAAGGGCCGGATTAAGGGAGGAAAAAAGGGTTGGAAGTTTATACGAAAATCTACGCGTACGAAGTCGCGGGCAACAACACTAGTATACAAACTTGGATATCTCACTACTTGCAAATGCACAAGACGTGAGACGCCAAAATACATTAAAAATATTATGCTTACAAGATGTTTGAAAATACTACAGTTATTTTACTTACTTCAGCAAGCATTTGCCTTTTGTTGACGTAAAACGTCTTCTGTTTATCAAACTCTGAAAAAATATTATGAAAATTAGTTACACGGTGAAATAGGAAGCAGTTGAACTTGAGTTGGCGCATGAATCTATATATATATAAAAGGCAATGTATGTGTATATGTATGTCTCCTATGGACTCCAAAACGGCTGGGCCGATTTTGATAAATTTTCAGGCAATCTTCAGATTAGCCCAGCGGATCACTACCCGTGGAATTTGTTAACGGTTGGATCAACAGAAATAATTCTTGTTGTTTTAATATATTCAGAATTGAAGTCTACAACAATGACATATTCATCATTGTCATCAGCCACAAGTCGTCCACTGCTGAACATAGGCCTCCCCCCACACTGCACGACAACCTGCCATCTGCATCCACTGGATGCCCGCGACTCTCACGATGTCGTCGGTCCATCTAGTGGTAGGCCTACCTACGCTGCGTCTTCCGGTTCGTGGTCTCCACTCAAGAACCTTTCTACCCCATCGGTTATCGGTTCTTCGAGCGATGTGACCTGCCCATTGCCACTTCAACTTGCAAATTTTAATAGCTATGTCGATGACTCTGGTTCTTTGTCGAATATCCACGTTTCGGATTCTACGCGCAAAGAAACTCCGAGCATAGCTCTCTCCATTGCCCGTTGTGTGAGTTTCTCCAAAAGGCCAACAGTTAAGGACCACGTCTCAGTACCATAACATATTGACATCATAGAAAAAAAACATCTAAATCATAGGAGATTGCTGTTGCTACTGAAACTGCGGGGTGCAGCTATGGTTAGATATTATAAGCCACGCCAAATATTACTTTAAAAAACCTACCTACTCTTAATTTCTATCTATGTATGCCTTCTTGCATAAACACCTCAGCTGTGTTGTCATGGCATTTATGACACCTAGATTTACGATCTTTCGTGCTTTCTTACACTTCCCTCCCCTATTTTTGGGGCATCACGAAAACGGACGTGTAGATAAAAGTGAATTCACATAGAACTGTATATAAAAAAAATACGTTAAGACGTTTTGAAGTAGTTGAAAATGAAGTTCAAAGATTCCGTTCCGTACATACATACATACCAACTAATAAAAGCGAATTAAAAACGAAGAAAATCTACAGATTATAAATAAATAAATATCTGGGACATTTTTGCACACACGGTCATCTGACCCCAAACTAAGCAAAGCTTGTAATATGGCTGCCAGAGACGTACATATATATTTTTAAATACATACTTAAATAGATATTAACACCCAGACATAGAACAAACACAAATGTTCATCACACAAATGTTTGTCCTAGATGGGAATCGAACCCACGCCCGCAAAGCACAGAAGTTAGGTTCTCTACCAACTGAGCCACCGGGGCAGTCAAAGATTAATTAGAAAACAGAATAATACATCGCAGTAAATATTAAAAGAGTTCAAAAGATTCGGTCCGACGAGTTGTGTCATTAGAGTAGGTCCAATAATTTCTAGTTCTGTCAACGGAATGGAAATTTGTATAGAATTGCATGATTATAAATTAATTAAATAATTAATAAATAAAAACGGTGCAATGAAAATAGGTAAGTTTGTGGTGCTGTAGGTGAAATGAAATGAATAATATTTTATTAGCGTAAACATTATGCTTAGGTAAATAAGTTTTTTATCAACTAGGAACACACTGGGATTGTCTATGAAAGCTTTGAAATCTTAATGTTTATTACCGCGATTCCTGCACTAGGCTATCCCTGGGGCCTTACCCCTAGCTCGAAAAGTTGACCCGCATAGGTGTTATTTGTCTAAACGGTACCATCAACTACGATAAGCGGTAGTTATTTGATAGCCGCTAAGCTTTGTTATTTTCACGCACACACGCATAGTAAAACGGATTTTCGTTCATTCAAGATAGACGCTTTTAAACGATGCAGCTTAAATGAGTTGGTTAATTTGCGGTACCTATCAGGTACCTACTAAAAGTTGGCTCGCAAAAGTGAAGCTAGGGGTAAGGCCCCTGTATCGCAGGAAACTGATACGGTTTATTTGAACACAAAATTTTGTTAGCATCTAGTTACTTAAATTACCTACTTTGAAATAAATTGACAGTCTTCTGTAGTATGTCTCTTCTGATCTCTTGCTCATCATTGTCCTTCGCCATGAGTTCGGCCCGCTCTCGGGCGAGAGCGAGCCTTTTCTCTTTCGCGCCCGCCAGGATTGCTTGTCTGCGTGACAGAGATGGATAGTTTGATTGCATACGTAAAATGAAAATTATTAATAAAAAAAATATATGATTGAGATGTTTTTTTTTGTCCACCGGGCAGGCTAGAGTTTTTAAGGCCATACCGTCTAATACTATTTTTGTTAATGTAATTCCTTTCCATGTACGGTTGCCTGGGAAAGATCGCTTTAAGTGATAAGGACGCCTGTTAAAATCCTAGATAATTACTGAAATGTATATAATGTTAAAATTGTTTTTGTGGTTTTTAATAAAGAGTTATATCTATCTATATCTATTTATCGTTTGTTAATACCAAAATGTCAAAATTATGATGAGTAATTATACAAAATCAAATTTTAAATACGATTATGGTATCAGCTACTCTGACGAAATTCTAGATTTACCTACCAATTTAAAAGTTAGTTCTAAATTCTCAATTTTCAAGGTCAAAAAGAAAAATCTAACTAATTAATAATAATAGGATTTTAGTTAAGTAGGTGGCTATTTAATTCTAAAATATTACGGAACCGAACTAGGGAAATACTAAACACCAGGGGCCTTACCTCTAGCTTCACTTTTGCGAGCCAACTTTTAGTAGGTACCTGATAGGTACCTAAAATTAACCAACTCATTTAAAATCGTTTAAAAGCGTCTAACTTGAATGAACGAAAATCCGTTTTACTATGCGTGTGTGCGTGAAAATAGCAAAACTTGGCGGCTATCAAATAACTACCGCTTATCGTAGTTGATGATACCGTTTAGACAAATAACACCTATGCGGGCTTCGACCAAAATAAAATGAATGGACGGGCCCAGTAGAAGAGCATTTTTGAAGATTACAAAATGAGCGCCAGCGCTCATTTCGTTTCAGTCGGTCTCTAGCCGTAGGAAGTGAAACACGAGTCTATTGTTACGCGATAACGAAACATCTGACAAAATTATGAATTCGTATGCTTTACCGAAGTGTAAATACACAAATAAAACCGATATCTATTTTTTGTAACATATATACTGTACATTTTTATAATTAGGTGTTGAAGTATATGTCCGACGGTTTTGACTCGTTTTTACTGATCAAGTTCAATGGTTAGGGCCCGTCCATTCTTTTATTTTGGTCGAAGTATGCGGGTCAACTTTTCGAGCTAGGGGTAAGGCCCCAGAAATTAAAATTAACATCATTAAATTTGCACAGACAACTGAAAAACTATCAAAAGCTTTAACAAAATTGTTCTAAAGTAAATATACAAAAGCATATCCAACCAAAAACACTTTGAAATTATTAAATAATTACTATAGAATAAAAACAAACGAAATCAAAGAAACTAGTAGGTAGTAGATAAAGAAAGTAAAGAAACGAAACTGAAAAGGATAATTAATATAAACAACAGAACTTAAAATAGATTTTTTTATACAGAATAGAACTACATCATTGAATACCGGATACCAATAAGTGGCCTTAGTACGAGCACTTGTGAAAAAGTTATCGTTACGTAAACCATAGCAAAATGTATGAAAAATTCAGTTTCCTTTCACGTCCGATAGAGGCGCTGTTCAATTTTTCATTTGTTTTGCTATCGTATACGGAACGAATACGTTTTCGCAAGTGCTCGTACTGGGGCCAAAGTACTTAGAAGGGGAAAAAAACTAACTTCTCAGCCTCTTTTTCTACCCTCCACTCTTCTATTTTCTCTTCTAGCCATTTGTCTCGTTCTTTCTTGTTCATTTTTTTCCACGTCTTGGGCTGTTCATAGTTAGCAAGAACATGCCGCTTTTCATTATCCGTATATTTATCCATCTCAGTGTTTTATTAAGGCTCAAAATTGCATTTAAAAAATCAGAAAACTTCTTAAACTTTATGAATTTTTTTGGGATGAGCACTAACATTTACAAAAACCCTTCATTTATGTTGAATTTCAATTATTTTTATGCAAGAAAATAATCATCTTTCCGATCAAATTGAAACGACACCACTGCCCTATACAAAGCTACTTAATCTCCTCTAGAAACGTTTTTTCTTCTTCTTTTTTTTCACTACCACAGACCAAACAGTTATTATATATTTTTTAAACAAACAACCAAAATGGTTTTATTTTTTTCTTTCGCGCAAACGACTTTGCCATCGAAAAGGCGGCAGGCTCCTGAATTTTTTGTTTTAAAAAGGTAGATATCGTGTGAAACTGTAATACGATGCCGAACGGAAAAGATACAAGATAGGGGGAGCATTATTTATGGCCAATAAAAAACGATATTGACTAGGAACTGATTTATTTTTAATCCGGGTATTTGTTTTTTGTGTCGTGCGCTACGCGTTCTTTAATCTTTACACATATCTGCTTATATTTTTATACTATTCATTCATAGTAATTTTAATCAAGCAAGGTATGTGACTGTTTTTACAAAGCCATCTCAAATTGTTTATAATATTATAATGTCATCATGTGATTTAATCCTGATAATTTTTTAGTATTTGTATTTTAAATGGCGGATCAAAATTTAAATTATTATAATACCATGTAAACGCTTCCTTTGACATTTATGGGGCCACGTGACTTCAGTGACGTCACAAGCCAGTAAACAAGGTCTTACTCGCCATACAATTGTAGCCTCTATTTACTAGCCTGTGACGTCATAAAGACATTCGACCTACATAGAGCGCTTGCAGTCAAGACACGTGATCAATGAAAAACATATTTTATATTTTTTTGTTAATCAGGACAAATTTTTTTTGTTCTTAGTAGTTAAATAATTAATAAAAATCCTTGTATTATGCACATTTTTGAACATTAATTCACAATTTCGGCAAAATAATTTGGCAATAACTTATATTTAGTAAAATATTGAATCTAATAAATTTTATAATTTGCGTTTAAAGGTTTTTGCTGAGCTAGTCCCCACACCTTTTAGTCTTCTGTCTGTCGTATTGAATGGTCTGTCATATCTACCTTTTCTATTTTATGAAGATAAGTAATCAAAAATGTTAAGTGCCTATACAAAAATGTCAGTCGAATGTCGGAGGATCGTTGGGCCAAAACCACAACACAGCGGCTTCCACAGGATGTCACACGACCTCCCGGATGGCCCAGACGGAGATGGAGGGATGAACTGGACTCCTACTTCAAAGACTGGACCCAAATTGCCCAAAACAGAGAGGAACGGAAAGAGGGAAGGGTGGCCTTTGCCCTGCAGTCAGTGGCGTAGCTGTCGCAGGGCTAGGCGGTGCCGTGCACCGGGGCCCCCAAGCTCAGGGGGCCCTTGGGTCCTGATCAGCAAACCTCAAACAGAACTTGCAAATTTTTTGCCCTTCATACACATTCATGCAGTAAGTAGCTTTGAACACAATAAAGAGCTGATGATAAAGTATTATAGCTTTGTACTTTTAAATCCTAACCCAGTTTAGATAGGGCCCCATTTTTTTGCACCAGGGCCTTTGGTTACCTAGCTACGCCACTGCCTGCAGTAGGATGATACAGATCAGATCTATACAAAAATGCTCATAACATAAGTCCGGTATTGATTCAAAGTCATGCCATATATTGGTCTAAACTCACACCCGCGGAATCAGTATCACAGAATTACTATGATTTTTCATACCTTTTCGAAGGCAGGTATCTCTTCTTCCTTCTTTTCCTTCTTGCCCTTTTTTGCTGGCTTCTTCTTCTTAGGCGGTGCAGCCTCTTCTTCTATTTTCTTTTCTTCCTCTGTGATTAATATTTTAGTTAAAATTTGCGTCACTCCGTTATCGAATCGTATGGTCGAATCAATCCATTATGGTTATTGACACTCGTCAAAATGCTTGGAAAAGCCATTGATTTACAAATAGATGGATACAAAAATTTACGAAAAAAAATACTGTTTTGAGTTTATTCGCTATCTAAAGTTAAATACATTTTAGCAGCTCAAAAATTTGCCTGTTGCGATAGTTTTATTAGCCGTAGTTAAATGATGCCTATGTTTTGTCAGTTTCAATAGCCGTATTTTACTTATTTTTTAATGGCGTAAATGGCAAACAAGCAGACATGCCGCCTGATGGTAAGCAGTCATCGTCACCTATAGATACTTCAGAGGCATCACAAATACGTTGCCAAACCTTTAAGACTCTAGGCCGCATCATCGTTTAACATAAGGCGAGTTGGCTACCAAGCGTAAGCCTATTTTATAATTTAAAAAAAATGTACAATATCTTGGACTGTTTTTAGTTTATACGTTTTTTTCTAATTGTTTTTATGTTATAATTTAAAACTTTTAAAATTAATCAAAAAATAAGGAAGAGACGGCGTAAGTCTACTTTTGGCTTGGCTATTAACTCGTAATGCAAAACGATTACGTTAAGTATTATAATATGACGAGAGAGAGAAAGAGAAAGAGTTACAAAATAATTAATAACCAATCGGAAGAGAATCCTCTGACCACTGGAACATTTGACTTATCTTGCCCGACGTCACGGTTGATAACTAAAATTTAAAAAGATGCAGTTGAAAGCGTATCTAATAAATTAATATCGCATAATCATCCCCTTTCTACTACAGGACAAGTAAGAAATCGGCCCATTACCACCCATACATTGTGGACTTTCCTTGGATACGTACCAAACGTTTCGATTCTACGTTTCTAATCCGTACGGCCAAGGATTGGAACAACCTGCCGGCTTACTTGTTTCTTGCGAGATATAATCTGGGCCTTTTCAAGGCATGAGTGAATAGGTAGGTATCGTTCGCGCAAAACGTTATGAGCCCTCTGAAGTTAGGCCCAGTGGCTGCGCAGTACGCATATTATAGGTATCCGAGGGACTTTACAGGGCGTCGGGGAGGCCTCGCGCCTAACTTCAGAGGGCTCATAAAGTTTTGCGCGAACTATATCTTCTAAGTCTGCGTGCTTCATCTTCGACCACATCGTCGCTTACCAACAGGCGAGTTGGTGGACAAACTTAACTTAATCGTGATAAAAAAACTATATATATATATAGGTATATGTATATATAAATCAATTGATGTTTGTCTCGCTAAAACTCGGGAATGGCTGGACTGATTTGGATGATATTTGGTCATGGAGCGGGTCACAGAATCGAGGCCGAAGGCCAAGCTCTACGCGTACGAAGTAGCGGGTATCAGCTAGTTATAAATGTAAAACAAAGTCGT
Source organism: Agriopis leucophaearia (assembly GCA_949125355.1). NCBI lineage: Eukaryota > Metazoa > Arthropoda > Insecta > Lepidoptera > Geometridae > Agriopis > Agriopis leucophaearia. The sequence goes on along the minus strand of OX421291.1, from coordinate 6,130,200 downwards.
TTTAGTAACACCATGTATAAATCAAGAAAGGTTGGTCAGATTTTCAGACATTTCAATAAAAAAATATATGGATATTTGATTTATTAGATTTATCTCCGTCCCGAATAGCAGAATAAAATATCGAAAAATAAAAAAATAAAAAATATGGCAAAAATTTGTTTTCTCATTTTGTATGGAACGCTTTACGTGAGTTATTACCCGTTTAATAAAAAAATATCATGTTTTTCACACACGGTCATCTGACCCCAAATTAAGCAAAGTTTGTAATATGGCTGCCAGAGACTGATATACATACATATTATATTAAATACATAATTAAACAGATATTAACACCCAGATATACAACAAACACAAATGTTCATCACACAAATGTTTGCCCCAGGTGTGAATCGAATTCACACCCCCAAGCGCAGAAGGCAAGGGCACTACCAACAAGGGCACCGGGGCAGTCCAATAATGATAATCGAAGTAATTAGACTTTACCGCTTTCTTCAGCTTTTTAGTGGGCTTCTTTTTCGGTTTCAGTTCTGGAAACAATAAAATAAATCAGTGCCCATTTCAATAGCCTGCATTCCAATACAAACTACCTGACTTACTTACCTAGTTCAATGAAACAGATACGAATTATGCGGGGTCACAGCCTTTACAGCATAAGGTTACACGGAACGGTGGCAATAAACTGAAAGGAGGTCATTGTTATTTGAATTTACAAAGATAACAATGTTTGTCAAAGAGGATTTGTGGGATAAGCCAATAAGTCAGTAAGTAAGTAAGTAATGTCCAATAATCCCCTTCCAGCCGGTCAATTCTGCAAGCTAAGTGAACACGCAAATGAAGTGATAAGCTAAGTGAATGTGATTTTTTCTTGCCAATATCTGCAGATAAATGTCAAAACATCGAATTATATGGGTAAGGGACTACAGTCAAGGATGATCACTCGACATTTTGACATTTCTTTATAGTAAAAGACAAGAAAAATACACGTTCACTTAGCTTATCACCTCACTTGCGCGTTCACTTAGCTTGCAGAATATACCGGCTGCTATCAAATCGGACGTAAAGGGGACAATCAATGTCACAAAAATTGCAAAATCACGCGAATGCGAACCTTAACGCGCCGATTGCGGTCGCGTGATTTTGCAAACTGCACCTATTCGGTTAGAAGGACAGACAGACATACGGACGGACAGCGGAGTCTTAGTAATAGGGTCCCGTTTTACCCTTTGGGTACGGAACCCTAAAATTTACAGGGTGTATTGATATTATGTTTGTGCCGTTTGGGGACAAACATAGGACAGACAGACAGACAGACGGACGGACAGACCTTAGGACCGTCGTGGTCAGCTGGCTATGATTTCTCCGCCAACTGTTGACCGATAAAAAAAAACATTTGATCTGTAGGGTATACTTTCAATTTGGTCCCATTGTCACCAAGTCGGGATCTGATGATGGGATCCCAGGGAAATGGAGGGCAACCCTCAAACTTTAAAGGCACTTTTACGTTTTTAACAGACTTCAAAACAGGAGGACGGTTCTATGTTCCACTGTTTTTTTTCTTTCATATATAAATATTTTTGAAGTCAGTTTTAATTTATTTATTTATGATAAACCAGTTAAAATAACAATGGTAGAAATAATTACGGATTAGCAATTAACTAGCCGCAATAACACTTGCGCCAATGGGCCCCAAACTAGGCAAAGCTTGTATCTTAGACGCCCTATAGCCAGTTAACAGCCTCCTATTAATGCGCTTATGTTTGTACACATTATCTTAGACTGCCCCGGTGGCTGACTGCCCCGGTGGCTCAGTTGGTAGTGAACCTAACTTCTGTGCTTGGGGGCGTGGGTTCGATTCCCATCTAGGACAAACATTTGTGTGATGAGCATTTGTGTTTGTTCTATGTCTGGGTGTTAATATCTATTTAAGTATGTATTTAAAAATATATATGTACGTATATCAGTCTCTGGCAGCCATATTACAAGCTATGTTTAGTTTGGGGTCAGATGACCGTGTGTGAAAAAATGTCCCAGATATTTAGATATTTATCTTGTATTAATACATAATATAAATAAATATTTATAAATGCATGATTTTTTATGTGATCCACTTGTAATGCTTTATTTTAATTCGTATATAGGTAAGTACATAATATAATAATTAGTAGAGATAGTTTTAGTTTTTAATTATCTGTGTTTTAATATTTTTTTGTGTAAATAAATATATTAATTTTAAGATGATTTGTCTGTTGAACTGTCAAAGTGAAAGAGTCTTCGTTGTATCAAGACTACTACGTATATTCGATACCAAATAAGTACAAAAACTCGATGTAATCTCACCCTTTTCCGATCGCACTTCAGATATAGGTAAGTAGGTAATTTGACGATGTTTTTTACGATTTTTGACACACACAGCAGTACAGGTTATTTGTTTTTGATTCGTTACTAAGCATTGATCAAACAAGGGGCCTTACCCCTAGCTCGACAAGTTGACCCGCATAGGTGTTATTTGTCTAAACGGTACCATCAACTACGATAAGCGGTAGTTATTTGATATCCGCCAAGCTTTGTTATTTTCACGCACACACGCATAGTAAAACGGATTTTCGTTCATTCAAGTTAGACGCTTTTAAACGATGCAGTTTAAATGAGTTGGTTAATTTTAGGTACCCATCAGGTACCTACTAAAAGTTGGCTCGCAAAAGTGAAGCTAGGGGTAAGGCCCAAGGATGTAATAGTGGTATCCGAGGAACGGGAAAAGACAACGAGGAAGTCAAATCAAAAATGGGAGGACGATTTACCAAAAGGATGGAGAAGGTCTGCCAAGGATAGAGAGACGTGGGAACAATTGGGGGAGGCCTATGTTGACAGACAACCTGACCAAAGTGGCTGCTAATAAATTTATTATTTTTACTATGTAAATTAGATATAATAATAGTACTGTTTTATAAGAATGGCATGTAAGTTAAAAAGTTCAGCGAATAAAGGCTTTTATTATTATTATTGATCAAACATGATTGTAACCATACTATTTATAGCCTATTCTGTAAGACGTAGATTGAATCGTAGTTTGAAACGGAAAGGGTGATTACGAATAAGCCTGAGTCAGTTGTCTCAGTCCGGGAGGGTAATGGCTTGATCACACGTACCGAGCAAACGGGCGAGACAGTGGTCTCGGCCGAATACTCGGTACGTATAAACATAGCGCTCGGCCGAGGGCTCGGCCAAACGAAGCGGCGAGACCAGTAGCTCGGCTCCTGTTCTACCTACTAGGCCGAGTGTCCACTCGCCCGTTTGCTCGGTACGTGTGATCAAGGCATAAGCTATCGACCATTTTCAACCGACTTAAAAAAATGGAGGGGTTCGCAATTCGTTATTTTTTTAATGCTTTTTACCTCTGGGGCTTTACGGCTTCCTGTTATAAGCGATTCAGGTGATTGTGAAAAGTTGCGCGACCGTAAACTATAATCTCGGCGCGTTAAGGTTCGCGTTCGCGTGATTTTGCAAACTGCACTAATTCGGATCCTATCATCAGATCCTGACTTGGTAACAATGAGACCAAATTGGAAGTATACCCTACCGATTTTTTTTAAATCGTTCAAGAGTTGGCGGGGAAATCGGTGAACACAAAAAATGCAGTGGAACAGAGAACTGTCCTCTTTTCTTGAAGTCGGTTAATTAGTAAATACACACGCAATTTTGTTTACTTGGATGACATGTTTTTTTCAGTCATTTTGATTTAAAAACCAAACTACTAAACCGATTTTGATGAAGTTTATATCACCACCACCTCTGAAGTATGTATGGCCTACCAAACAAAAAAGGAATCATCAAAATCAACTCATAATTGGAGGAGAAATCGGTGAACATACGTAAAAAAAAACAGTGCAACATAGCCTTTTTGAAGTCGGTTAAAAAGACATAGCTGCGTAAAATAAAGGTTCCTTATTGGTGGATGTCAAACACATTCACAGTAACACAGCTAAGCACATCTTTGGTGGAAAGGCACTTTTACGCAAGATCTGGTGGATTGTTTTGTAGTGGTAGGACTCTTTTGCAGGGGTCCGCCTGGGGAAGTACCACACCTTTGCCAGTTATTCAACCGCCAAGCAGTAGGGTGCAAACACTATTGTGTTCCGGATTGAAGGGCAATGTTTCCAGCGAAATTACAGGGCACACAGAGATTTGACATCTCGGGGTGACGAGAGCAGTGCATTGCCATCCAGGGTTTTGAACTGTTGAAGTTCAAAATTCTGAGTGGCGTTGAGCTGTTAAAGGCAAGCGTGAAGAGCCATTAGGTGAGCGACTTCGCTAGTCTCGTTATCCAGTATCATAAAAAAACTGGTGCAGTGACAGTTACCTTCTACGACTGGGGGTAGGGATTCGAACGAGGCGCTGGTGTAGGAAGTGTCGGTGAACTGTACCTCCTCCTTCTCTTCCGGCTCCAGTTCCGGTTCCGGGATCGGCTCTGTGAAAATAATCATAATATATTTTTTTTACCATCATCATCAGCCAGAAGACGCCCACTGCTGAGCATAGTCCCTCCCCTTAGACCTCCACACTGAACGACAGCCTACCATCTGCATCCACTGGATGCCCGTGACTCTGACGATGTCGTCGGTCCATCTAGAGGGATGCCTACCTACGCTGCGTCTTCCGGTTCGTGGTCTCCACTCAAGAACCTTTTCCCCCATCGTTTATCGGTTCTTCAAGCGATGTGGCTCATTGCCACTTCAACTTTCAAATTTTAATAGCTATGTCGATAACTCTGGTTCTTTGGCGAATATCCAATTTTCGGATTCTATGCGCAAAGAAACTCCGAGCATAGCTCTCTCCATTGCCCGTTGTGTGGCTCTGAGTTTTTTCAAAAGGCCAACAGTTAGGGACCACATCGCAGTACCATATGTCATCACTGGCAACACACATTGGTCAAAGACCCTTGTCTTTAGGCACTGTGGTATCTTGGACGAGAAGATGTCACGTAACTTCCCGAACGCTGCCCATCCGAGTTGGATTCTTCGGGCGACCTCTTTGCCTATGTTGGACTTACCTAACTGAACAATCTGTCCAAGATAGGTGTAATGGTCAACATCTTGTTTAGGTATATAACACGGGAATGACGTATGATTAAGCCGGTTATAACTATCGTTTTAACAGCATTCGGCGGACTTATGAAAGGTAAGTGCGCGCGCGGCTGAATCTCGCTTTGCACTGAATAACCGTTAGAAATACCCGTGTAAAAAAACCAAACCTGTAATAATCAAGTCAGTTTAATAATACAATATAATATTATAAATGCGAAAGTTTGTGTGTGTGTGTGTGTTTAACACATTCGACTATAACGGCTGAACGGATTTACATAAAATTTGGTATAGCTTGTATTCTGGATTTACTATACAAAAAAATTTATTACGGTTAGATAGATATAAGATTATGCGCTAATGGTGTATTAAGGCCCTTCGTACACAACGCTACGCAAATCTTCGATACTCGAAGATTTAAGTATCCAAGCGACCACCGCCATACATTGAGTCGCGTCGCCGACACGACTCGTGTACGATCCGCAATGGATTTGTATGGTGGTAGTCGCTTGGAGACTTAAATCGTCGAGAATCGAAGATTTGCGCAGCATTGTGTACGAAGGGCCTAAGCCGAAAGGTAATGGTAAGTACCCATCATTGTGACAACTATTCTATGGGACCAACCCTAATATTACGAAAAAATATCAGTTGTTCCATACATTTTGTCGAATAGCTGTTTTTTTTCGCGATTTCTGTGTTGCTCCCTTAGCATCTCATAGTAAAAGTTGTACATATCAACGATGAGGGTAACGGACCCCTTTCAGCTTATACACCCTTTTCGCGTCACCCATTAGATCAACCCTTTACGGACAAACTTATCAGCTCATTCTTTTCTTACAAATTTTTATGTTTTTGATTTTTCAATTACAGTTCCTGTAGGATAGCAGGTGAAACAGCGGAGCGCTGCTAGTTTTATATACAACTTTAGTGAAACACTAACCCGGTTCCGGTTCCTGAAAAGACAAATAAGAAAGAATTAATATTTTAATAAATAAGTACACACTTCGCCGTTTTATGCTCAGATCTGACAAAAAAAGAAGTTATACCTTACTTTCGTTAGTACAATTTATTTATTTTATAGATAATGGTGCGGAACCTTTCGTGCGCAAGTCCGTCTCCCACTTGGCTGGTTTTATTATGTTATAATGGGTTCTTGGTTTTATAGCAAAAAAATATTTGTATATAGCTAGGTTATTTATACCTTATGTAATAATTAAGTTTTAGGTATTAAATTAGTGGTTTTTAATATTTTTTGTGTAAATAAATATCTCTCTTGTTTCTCTGATTACCCAGTAGAAATATTGAAATTGTTGTTAATACATTACCTTCTTTTTATCTTTTTTATCCTTTTTCGCCATTTTGTTGGAAAATCTTTTGTGAAGTAGTAAATAATAATTAAACAATAATTTATTGTAAAAATAATAAAAAAAAGGTTATCGAAATGTTTACCGCCGGCTAAAGACTGACAGCTGATGTTTAATGACGTTTTATGTCATACAATACAAGAAGGTTGGCAGAGTTTTGGCGCCAACGTGAAATAAAACCGGCCAAGTGCGAGTCGGACTCGCTGTTGGTCCTGTCCTTTCCCTCCTGTTGGTCAGACAGCGGTCCGTGGTAAGTGGTCAGTACGTCTGTTACAGCTGTAGGTATAAAAAAATGGATGGGACAGTGTCATATGTTATGTGTAATAAATACTAATAGTGGGTCGACTCGGGCGTCTAGACAGAGCAACGATGAGGTGCGGTATGAAGGAGAGCGGAATCCTCCCCCTGCCCGCGTCTGAATCAAATTTCAGAGATGTATCATCCCGAAATAGCGTATACTTTTTATGGTTTAACTATAGAGAAGAAAACTGATTGAGAAATATCGTTTGATAAGGTGAAACGTTTCACTTTGGCGGGAATTTCAAACAGTTTTTTTGTTCTTGTAGCTAGGCCGAGTAATTATTGTAAACAATAATGATGTTTGTGAAAATTGATTATTATTCTTTACAAACTCTCGTAAAGTTTTTTATCTCCAATGCACATTATTACATATGTTCCTAGTGTTAGAAAAATATTCATTTATGAATGCTTAAGGCGATATCACAGAAAAACTGTACCGCACTTACCAGTAGTAAATAATAAAAGAGTTGAACTCTTTCCGACACCTTTATCAAAAACGAGATTTGCACAGAAGAAATTTAACACCGTTGCTCCGCGGTTCCTATAAAACTAAAAAGTATAGCAATAACGAAATAAAAAAGGTAATTTTAATTTGGTTGATTTTAAAGTTATTGAAGATATGATGGATGGCTTACAAATTTAACATATAATACAATAATTATATGATAATATTATATAATAATATACAATATAATACGAGTATTATAACACCTTTTCTTATTAAACACACACTCGTATATTATATATATATATAATATACGGCTCGGTGGCTCAGTTGGTAGTGATCCTACTTTCTGTGCTTGGGGGCGTGGGTTCGATTCCCATATAGGACAAACATTTGTGTGATGAACATTTGTGTTTGTTCTATGTCTGGGTGTTAATATCTATTTAAGTATGTATTTAAAAATATATATGTATGTATATCAGTCTCTGGCAGCCATATTACAAGCTTTGCTTAGTTTGGGGTCAGATGACCATGTGTGCAATAATGTCCCAGATATTTATATTTATTTATTTATATTTATTTATATATATATAATATATATATATATATATTATTTTGTTTACCTATATTATACGGGAATCACTCACGTAAGATTAAGTCGGTTACTCCGACTATTAACAATAGCACTGACATACATTCGCATGTTTTAAATTTCAAATTTAAATGTAGGTATATTTTTTTTATTTCGTAAGTTAGGTTCTTTTTCTTTTCTATCTTTGGCTATAAATAAATATTGGTAAATAATAATTATTTAAATTCTAAATTTTTGTAATAACTTTTTAATTTTGCATTATTTAACTGTTTGCTTTGGCATAAGTATCATGATATATAAGAGAAGCCACTGGCACCCGACACACAGTCCCAGACTAGTTCGGGAGCCTATGGAACAACACATTATGATATAAACTAAATTTGTCAAAATAAATTACTTTGTTTGTCTGTTTGCATTAAAACCCTGTTTAATGTAAGTATATCTACTTTTTTAGGCTAGTTATGATTCAACGACGCATCTATATAACACATTTGGCCTTCTCATACTATATCAACCAGGAGTGGACTTTTGATAATACAAACTACATCACTCTAAGATCTAGTATCAAGAAAATGGACATGTAAATTAAAAAAAAAAGGGTAGTATTGATCTTAAGGTGATACGTTTCATGTTTGGCGGGAAATTCAAATTTCAATCAGTTTTTTGTCCTTGTTGCTAGGCCAGGTAATTATTGTGAAATGACACAGTGTTTGCGAAAATTTTTGGTTGTTCTTTACATTATCATGTACAGCTATTAATCAGTAACGCACCATATTACGTACATTTGGCAATAAACCGTTTGAAACAGCATACATTTGTTTATTGACAAATGTATGTAATAATATGCATTGGAGATAAATAACTTTACGCGAATTTGTAAAGAATAATAATCAATTTTCGCGAACATCATTATCATTTACAATAATTACTCGGCCTAGCTACAAGAACAAAAAAAACTGTTTGAAATTTGAATTTCCCGCCAAAGTGAAACGTTTCACCTTAAAGACTCTATCAACAGCCCGTTTAAAGAACCCCATATTAAAGCTACTCAGAAATGCCGCAAGAAGCAAGGGAGCTTATTCCACATATTGCAAGTGTATGACATAAAAGAACGCGTGAAAACGCACAGTATGCGATTTCATAGATATGACATTCATCAATATACGAGTAGGTACATTAGGCCAGCATGGATAAGGGCTTATCCTCTCACTCTGAGAGTAGACCTGTGTCCTAGCAGTGGGGAACACAGAAAAGAAAAGTAAATATAACGGAAATGAGAAGGAAAATCTATCGCCAGGTATTATGACAGAACCTTGATTGAACATTCTTATTTAGATCAACGCGCTAACTGATTTCGAATGACTGACGTTTCGTTTATATGGGTGCAACCAGCTACAACAAATTTCTTAAAAAAATGCCTTGACAGCCGTTCTAATTTAAACAAACAAAAACTGTGATCCCTCTATAATAATATCATGTATGTGAAAGTTTGGATGGATGGATGTATGAATGGATGGATGGATGTTTGTTATTCAATAACGCAGAAACGGCTGGATGGCTTTGGATGAAATTTGTAATATACATTGCTTATGTTCTGGATTAACACATAAGTTACTTTTCATCATTATCATCATCACCGATTTTCATCACCATGCGGGTGAAACCGCGGGGCGGGGCGTATAATATAAATATTTATTCTGTGTATTTCATGATAGGGTGATAATGATGATAATAACTTAGAAAAACTTGTCCCATTAAATCTGATACCTCCCTTCACTCAAAAACAGTAGGGTATAATAGTTGTTAATTTTCATGTTGTTTTTTTCTTTACGGAATGTATATAATCGACAAAGTGGTGCAGCTCGCATTCTACGCTTTTCTTTTTAATTTGTATTGCGTTCAGAATTTACTTCATAGTGTGCTGCGTAGTATGGGGTGTGTATAAATTAAGTTAAATATTTGTTAATGAGGTGTTTTTTTTTTTTTAAAGCTTGTATTAACTAAACAAAATACTAGCTAAAACTAATACTAAATAAACAGTAAGACTGTCCATAGACTGTTGAAGGTCTAAAGACAATCCAAATGCTCAAGCCCACTATCAGTTGGCAGCGTACACAGCATGTTGGCGGCATTACCACGTTGAATGGCAATGCTTATACGTTGAGCCAGATAGATACACGCCAGCATTTTTTTAAATAAGATATATAATCAGTAAAAAAATTTAGTAAAACCATAAAAACATCGGAATAATTGTCACAAAACATAAAGTATGTAAGAGAATAATATATATATTTAAGAATAAAATTAAAATGTCAAAAATTACATATGTCAATAAAAATTAAGAATAAAAAATATAGCCTGAAACTCCTGACTGTTACGAAAATCGTGTTAATGATATACTATAGGTAGGTATCAAAAAATGTATGCGACAGTGTGCTGATTAAACGTTAAGGCTAAGACATACAGAAACAAAATCCAGACGATGTCTTCTTTGCTAAATTTTAAACTAAAATTTAGCAAAGAAGACAAGGATGTTGTTTTCCCGCTGATTCCTCTCAGGATAGACAACGCACATTACCTCCACAATACAATATAATAAAAACAGTCCAGTCGTTATATACATTTGGAAATGCATATGAACCCAGACGGCTCAATTTTGGGTCTTACGTGGGGTCTGGAAAAGCTTAACTTCAAATTGTCGACCAAGATTTCTTTTAGCATTTTCCGTCCTTGAAAAAAGGGTTAAATTAAGTTTTTTTACAAACTGTTGTGCGATGTATATAAGTAGACGATACAGAATGTACATAATGGTGCTGACATTGTCGCAAAGCGATTTAGCACCTAAACAAATTTAGATAAAAAAAATAAAAAATAAAAGTTTTTTCACAAGGTTCTCCTTTGAGATATGAAAATTTTGATCCAGCACTTTTCTTCTACAATTAAGATCTCACACATTTTTCACTTATCGTTCATCGTTATTGAGATATCGATCGAAAAAGCCAAAAACTTTCAGTAGTGAAATTTGTTTTTTTGCTATTTTCTTTATTCTCGTGATAGATATTGAAAAAAAAATGCATCAAATTCAGGCGCGGATCCACCGTTGTGGGCACGATGGGCATGCCCACAACCCTAATACGCGACTTGTGACGCTTCACAGCTTTACCAGCGTGAAACTATGATACACTGTACAAAATCTTGGTCAGGCTGTCATATAATTATTTATAAATATTTCAATCCAAATAAAAAACTCTTTTATTTTATGTCCTTTGCTGAAATAGCTAGGTATGACATTAAATGAATGATTAAATGTTCCGTTTATTTATGGACAGTGAGATGTAATATAATAGAGACATTATAGGCGAACAACACTGCTTTTAAAAACTAACTATAAGTAGCAACTAGCTCGCCGCCGCCGTGGTGATCAACAGCCGCCTAAGATAAAACAATTTATATTATTTTTCTGTTTTAATATAAAATACAGTACTTACGCGTGAAATGAAACATTTTTCTTGTCCCTCAGAGAGCGTGTGTAGTTTATAAAGACAAGAAATCATTTCATTACAATTATTTAAATGCTAAAACACTTAATTAGCTGCGATGTGTTGCTGGACACTCGCAGTGCGTGACTGAGAGACGGCTGTCACGAGTATGATACTTTGCCTTGCATTCGTCTAGTCAATATGGTGACGGGCACAACCTATCTACTGGTAAAAATATCTTAGTGTATGGCTGCATTCGCCTTAACAGACGCTTGCATAATGTAGGATAGGTATGTATGTATCAGCATTATTCCAGTGGACATTTGAACCGAGCGCGTGATGCCAGTGAATTGTGTTTTAAAAATAAATGATAATTAAGTAATACTCGCACTTACAGGTTAGTATTTTTGTTTTTCTGTAATTCAATATTTGTATTCGGACCTCAAGGGACTTACACCCAACTCTAAACGTGAACCCGAACCGTTACAGTTTGCAAAATCACGCAAACGAAAGATACGGTTTGCGGTCGCGTAATTTTGCAAACTGCAACTATTCTGGCCCGCGCTTAGAGTTGGGCGTAAGGCCCCTGATCATATCTCCATTGTGCTATGCTGGTGGTATTAATATGCTGAAATATCTACCGAGTAAAATTTATCCCAAATTCCTTATTGTAAGTACTTCAAGCGGCGTAGAAGCGGAATGACGATGAAGATGGACTTCTGCAAAGTAACGCCTGATTCAATCAACTATGTTGAATGGCTTTGAGAAAGAAAACTTGAGAAAAAAAAGAAAAGAAAGAAAAAAAGAGGATTTAGGTAACAAAATAATTAAGTTAGTGAATGATTCACTAACTTAATTATTTTATTACATTGTGAAAAACTACGTTTTCTTTTCAGGAATCAAAAGTCTGTTAACCCATTTATCATCGAAAATATATATTTTTCTAACATGGGAATTTTAGAAGGCAGAAGCATGGACAATGTGCCTAGCATCCCGGAGTATTTTAATGGAAAAACCATATTTATTACGGGTGGTACTGGTGAGTATTACTATGTATTTTGAACGCTACCGTGCTGCGGGAGGCATGCAATTTTAACTATCTATGCTTGAGCTATACAGGGATCTCTTTCGCACATGTTAAAAATTTATAAGAATAACATGGGGGAATAGCTACAACATGGGTTTCTTTAATAGGCGAGTTAATAGAGTCTTTAAGGGTTGGCAACGTATCTGTGATGCCCCTGGTGTTGCAGGTATCCATAGGTGACTGTGATTGTTTACCATTAGGCGGCTCGTCTGCTTGTTTGCCACCTATGGCATAACAAAAATGCTTTGTTATATTTTCAGGTTTCATGGGCAAAGTGTTGATAGAAAAACTCCTCTATTCCTGCCCGGATTTGGATCAGATCTATCTGCTGATGAGGTGCAAGAAGGGAGTCAGACCGGAAGACAGAATTGTGGAGCTATATTCTTCTCATGTAAGTAGCGGCACCAGTCGCACGAAGTACCGATAACCGATGGGGAAAGAAAGGTTCTTGAGTGGAGACGAATCGGAAGACGCAGCGTAGGTAGGCCTCCCAATAGATGGACCGATGACATCATGAGAGTCGCGGGCATCCAGTGGATGCAGATGGCAGGATATCGTTCAGTGTGGAAGTTAAAGGGGGAGATCTATGTTCAGCAGCGGACGTCTTCTGGCTGATGATGAAGTGGCGGCGGAGTTTTATTCGGGACTATTCAGGTTTCCCCATTTTCACAATAACAATAATTATGTTATCAAAGTAAACAAATTGTCCAGTTATTTTGATTTAAAAACCAAAGCACTAAACTGATTTTGATTGAATTCCTATGGGACTAATCTGGGGCCTTACCCCTAGCTTCACTTTTGCGAGACAACTTTTAGTAGGTACCTGATAGGTACCTAAAATCAACCAACTCATTTAAGCTGCATCGTTTAAAAGCGTCTAACTTGAATGAACGAAAATCCGTTTAACTATACGTGTCTGCGTGAAAATATCTAAGCTTGGCGGCTATCAAACAACTACCGCTTATCGTAGTTGATGTTACCGTGTAGACAAATAACACCTATGCGGGTCAACTTTTCGAGCTAGGGGTAAGGCCCCTGAAATTATATCCTTTCAAATAAAAAAAGATTTTTCCAAATCGGTTTATAAATGACGGAGGTCTCAGGTAACAAACATATAACTGACTTCCAAGAAGGAGGAGGTTCTCAATTCGACTGTTTTTTTTAATGTTTGTTACCTCAGAATTTTCGACGGGGTGAACCGATTTTAATGATTCTTTTTTTATTTAAAAGCTGGTGCTAGTCCCATTTCAATTTGGTCCAATTCTGAAACATTTTTTATGAAGTCGGTTGTTTAGATTGATAATTATAATGATATTTTATTTTAAAGTAGACACTGTCATTCTATAAAGTTATATGATTATTTACGGGATATTTACGGTGGTAAGGTTGTGGAAGGAGCTTCCCGTGAACATGGTGCATGTAACTGCGCCGAAATATCGGGAGCTCCTTCCACAACCTTACCACGGTAAATATCCCGTAAATAATCATATAACTTTAGTGAACAACCGTGATAGTTTAAAACACTGTCATTCTATGTCTTAAAAACATAAAATGCTAGAGCGTGATTGCCGCGCCCGATATTCTGGCCCTTAGTTAAAACAAAAGATCCTTTTGGCCAAAGACTCTACGTAGTAGTCTGTGCTTTTGGCTTAAAGTACCCTTTTGGTTTAACCCTGTAGAGGTCATTCCCCTTTGTTTTTTTCCTTTTATTCCGAGTAAAATACAATATAAATAGGTTACGATATACAGGGTTGCACATATACTCCGTACTAAGCCGAAAGGAGGTAATTGTACTCATCATTATTAACAACTTTTACTATGGGACCAACCATGAATACGAGAAAAATAAACAGATTTTCTATAATATTTTGTCAAGTACATTTATATATAAATATTTTTTTATGATACTGAGTGACGAGACGAGTGTAGTCGCTCGCCTGATGGCTCTTCACACTTGCCCATAACAGCTCAACGCCACTCAGAATTTTGAACTTCAACAGTTCAAAACCCTGGATGGCAATGCACTGCACTCGTCACCCCGAGATATAAGATGTCAATTCTCTGTGTGCCCTGTAATCTCGCTGGAAACATTGCCATTCAATCCGGAACACAGTAGTGTTTGCACACTACTGCTTGGCGGTTGAATAACTGGCAAAGGTGTGGTACTTCCCCAGGCGGACCCCTGCAAAAGAGTCCTACCACTACAAAACTCACTGACTGTTTTCACTTAAAGATTGTGACTCTATAGGTTACCGTAAAACGGGGCTACTTTGCACATATTTCGATAGTTTTTTGGGAATTACTTTTTTTTAACAACCAAAATTAGTGATGTTTTTGTTCCAACAGAACAATGTGTCCTTTAACTATCAATATCATACGAATATCAAGCCCTACAGGCCCCCCACAATTATATTTTTTTTTTTCATGTGTCAAAGTAACCCCGAAGTAGGGTTTCTTTGACAAGGCATTAAAATGCAATCAACGTCAAAGATCTAAAGTGTAAGTGTACTTTGACATACAAAGCCACTTTTACGCACCACACTACAAACACTAACGACGAACACGTTCAAAATAGTCCGTAAAGTCGTGCGAAACCGACATATTGCACTCTCCCCGCTCCCCCGCCACCAATCAAGGTCACTAGCGTTTGTTTCGCACACGTTTAAACCATTATTTGGCGCGCTGTTAAAGTAGCCCCATAAACTGTCAAAGTTACCCTTACTGTTAAAGTAACCCCGACGGTAGTAGGCAATAATGACGGTATAACCACTTGACAGCTCATCCTTTACCCCCCCCGTGATATATATAATTGATGTCTAGGTATGTACAACGACGCTCGGACGTTTTTTGACCGTTTTCACTCAGAGATTGTGACTATTAGGTAATGTATCTCGATGGTCCCATAATAAATCTTGTACATAATGATGAGTAGTACAATGACCTCCTTTTGTCTTAGTACAGTCTATATGCGTAGCCCTGTGTAAGTACTTACCTTTATTCTTTCGTTTCAATTGAGGTTATATAGGTCAATCGGTTTCAATATAATGCATAATGAATCATTTTACGTAAGCGTCGAATTCTATGCCAATCAGTTAATTTTGACATGGAAATTGTCGAAAGAGAAGAGAGGAGGTACAACGTTATCTCTTTAGCTTATTTTTAAACCTAAATAATAACTGACCAAGAGCGTGTCAAGACACGCTTATACTACAGGGGCCTTACCCCTAGCTTCACTTTTGCGAGCCAACTTTTGTAGGTACCTGATAGGTACCTCAAATTAACCAACTCATTTAAGCTGCATCGTTTAAAAGCGTCTAACTTGAATGAACGTAAATCTGTTTTACTATGCGTGTGTGCGTGAAAATAGCAAAGTTAGGCGGCTATCAAACAACTACTGCTTATCGTAGTTGATGGTACCGTTTAGACAAATAACACCTATGCGGGTCAACTTTTCGAGCTAGGGGTAAGGCCCCAGGAAGCCATTATATTTGTGATCGAAATATTTCATTTCATATAAACTCATTCTTTATTAAGAACGTTTTACGATAAAGTCAATAACCTTAAAACTAGAATGTCATGAATTTATCTATTAAAGGTTTTCAATCTGACATAATAGCATTGTAAGTTATGTACATAAATTATCACTATCACTACATAGTATAAAACAAAGTCGCTTCCCTTTGTCTGTCCCTATATATGCTTAGATCTTTAAAACTACGCAACGGATTTTAATGCAGGGGTTATTAATAGATAGAACAATTCAAGAGATAAGTTTATATGTATAATACATCTACACTAATATTATAAAGAGGAAAGATTTGTACCTATTTTTGTATGTTTGTATGTTTGTAATGAATAGGCTCCGAAACTACTGAACCGATTTGAAAAATTCTTTCACTGTTGGGAAGCTACACTATCCCCGGGTGACATAGGCTATAATATATTTTGTAGCGAGGCCGAAGGCCGAGCTTACACTCGTGCGAAGCCGGGGCGGACGGCTAGTCTACACTAATATTATAAAGAGGAAAGATTTGTACCTATTTTTGTATGTTTGTATGTTTGTAATGAATAGGCTCCGAAACTACTAAACCGATTTGAAAAATTCTTTCACTGTTGGGAAGCTACACTATCCCCGGGTGACATAGGCTATATTATATTTTGTAGCGAGGCCGAAGGCCGAGCTTACACTCGTGCGAAGCCGGGGCGGACGGCTAGTATATAATATAGTAGAGAAGCACTGATAATTTTAGAGGTTTCTAATGAGATGTTGTAAATAACCACGTTTTTTTGCGCTTACATTGCAAACGCTGGCTGAACCCTACGAGATAGATCAAAATAATGTACTACAATATTGTACAACTTACAAAGGTCTACCAAATAAACCATTTGAAAGAGAGAAAAAGACAAAACATGGCGTAACTATTCCAATACACTCCACGCTTATTAATAAAATTTAAAGGGTTTCTGCGTATCTAACGCCAAATTTTGAAGTCAGTTATTTTTACAAATGTATTCAGCAAAATTGATACTAAATTCAATTTATTTATTTACTTTTTTCAGTGTTTCGACCGGCTGCGTCTTGAGAGACCAAATGCGTTTCAATCGAAAGTTTTCGTGATTCCTGGTGATGTTATGGAGATTGGACTAGGTAACACTTAAACTAATACTTAAAGGTGGTAAAACACCTAATAAACACGTAAATTAAAAGTTAATGGTAGTTAAACACCTAATATATTTCTTAACAAAAACATAAAGGTGGTTAAACACCTAATAAATATCTAAACTATAACTCAAAGTTGGTATAACACCTAATAAACACCTAAACTGAAACTTAAAGGTAGTTAAAGACCTAATCAACACCCAAACTAAAACTCAAAGGTAGTAATAAGCCTAAATTAAAATTTAATGGTGGCGAAACTCATAATAAACTCCCTAGAGATAGTAAAACACCCTAATACACACCTAACCTAAAACTTAATGGTGGTTAAACACCTAAACTAAAACTCAAAGGTAGTAAAACACCTAAATTTAAACTTTACACCCAATAAACTCCATTTTTTTTATGTGTATACTCCGATTACTTTTAAGATCCGATTTACGTGATGTTAAAAAATAAAATACGATCTTCAGTTTTTAGGTTTGTTAAATGATTTTATTTTATTTTTTCAGGAATGTCTGATGAGGACCGAGCACTTTTGATCAACAATGTGAATATAATTTTCCATGTGGCTGCCAGTGTCAGGTAAAATAGTCTTTGACTTATACAATACAATACTTTATTGATAACTCCAAAGTTACAAGTCAAAGTATAATGGGTGACTGATTAGACAGTGGATAGGTACTTACAGCTTCGCTGAAAAATGTAGAAAATAATATGGACGCCAATTTAGCGTTTGCGTATAAAACGCGTCTTCATTATAAAAGTATTTAAAAAAACGCAACCAGTCATAACCACTCAAAAACACCCCCACCACCTTAAAAAAAACATTTAAAAACCACAAACCTTTTATGGATTTATTTTTATTTTTATGAAAGTGGATTTATTAATTGGAATTTAGGAGGAATGGGGGGGCCATTCCTCCTAAATTCGTATAAACATTTTATTTTAATCAATAATAACACCAGAATCCATGGCTTTTGTTATACTGGAAAGTGTTCGTAACTTAAACAATTAAAATAATCTAAAATATTCGCGATAAAATCCGAAAATTGTTAGCTAAATCGATCTCTTATAGGTATATTTTGCTTAGGTAGAGCAGAGAGGCAATTTATACTTGAACAATGTTGGTTTCAGGTTTAATGACTCTCTGAAGTTCGCAGCTACAATGAACCTAAGAGGAACCAGAGAAGTAATGAAGCTGGCTGGAGATATGATGCATTTGTCTGTAAGTACAGTTAGCATTCGATTCGAAGTACTGAGACGTGGTCCTTAACTGTTGGCCTTTTGGAGAAACTCAGAGTCACACAACGGGTAATGGAGAGAGCTATGCTTGGAGTTTCTTTGCGCGATAAAATCCGGAACGTAGAAATTCGCCAAAGAACCAGAGTCACCGACATTGCTATTAAAATTTGCAAGTTGAAGTGGCAATGGGCAGGCCACATCGCTCGAAGAACTGATGACCGATGGGGAAGAAAGGTTCTTGAGTGGAGACCACAAACCGGAAGACGCAGCGTAGGTAGACCTCCCGCTAGATGGACCGACGACATTGGGAGAGTCGCGGGCATCCAGTGGATGCAGATGGCAGGATGTCGTTCAGTTAGGAGGTTAATGGGGGAGGCCTATGTTCAGCAATGGACGTCTTTTGGCTTTTGATGATGATGATGACTAAGCATTCTGCTAAAAATGGAACTCCCTGCCGTCCTCCTTGTTTCCTAAAAAGGAGGAGGTTCCCAATTCGACTGTATATTTTTATGTTTGTTACCTCAGATTTTTCAACTGGGTGAACCGATTTAGATGATTTTTTTATTTGAAAGCTGGTGCTTTCCCTGTCCCATTTCAATGATCCAGTTCTGTCATTTTTATGAAGTCTGTTTTTTTTGTATTGATAATTATTAATAAAAAAATATCTGGGACATTTTTGCACACACACGGTCATCTGACCCCAAACTAAGCAAAGTTTGTAATATGGCTGCCAGAGACTGATATACGAGACGTACATATCTACATCTACACTAATATTATAAAGAGGAAAGATTTGTACCTATTTTTGTATGTTTGTAATGAATAGGCTCCGAAACTACTGAACCGATTTGAAAAATTCTTTCACTGTTGGGAAGCTACACTATCCCCGGGTGACATAGGCTATATTATATTTTGTAGCGAGGCCGAAGGCCGAGCTTACACTCGTGCGAAGCCGGGGCGGACGGCTAGTCTATATATATAAAAGAAAATCGTGTTAGTTACACTATTTATAACTCAAGAACGGTTGAACCGATTTGGCTGAAAATTGGTGGGGAGGTAGCTTAGAACCAGGAGACGGACATAGGCTACTCTAAAAACGGCTGGACCGATTTTGATGAAATTTTGTGTTCCTGGAGCGGGTCATAGTAGCGAGGCCGAAGGCCGAGCTTACACCCGTGCGAAGCCGGGGCGGTCGACTAGTATTATATATTTTTAAATATATACTTAAATAGGTATTAACACCCATACATAGAACAAACAAATGTTTGACCTAGGTGGGAATCGAACCCACACCCCCAAGCGCAGAAGATAGGTTCACTACCAACTGAGCCACCGGGGCAGTCATCAATATTATCAAAAAATTTCGCTTCGCGTATCTCTGTTCCAGTCCATAGTCCATGTCTCCACATCGTACTCCAACACGAACCAGAATCCGGTGAAGGAAATAATGTACCCTCCACACGCGGACTGGAGAGATATCCTGAACATCTGTGAGGAGGTCGACGAACACACCGTCACTGTGCTCACGGCAAAGTAAGAAAAAAATATATATATATATTTAACCGACTTCCAAAAATGAATAGGTTATCTGTTCGTTTTTTTAATGTTTGTTACCTCATAAGTTTCGACTGGGTGAACCGATTTTGACGACTCTTTTTTATTTGAATGCTGATGCTTCCCGTGTGGTCCCATTTGAATTTGGTCCAGTTCTGAAATTTTTATGTTTTTTTATTGATAATTGTTTATTGAATAATATAATTAAAATAGAGTTAATTAAGCAGTCCTAAATGATACTAAATTAAATGATAATTTCAGGTAGAGTGCCCAAAATGCTGGCCGCGTTGCCTCGCTGGATGGCGAGGCTAACTTTCTGACCCAAATATAGGCCAGCATTTTGGTCACGCAAAGAATCTTTCAGTCTCCCCGACAAATCCTTGAAAATTTCGAAAGCACTTGGCCCCCACGGTCCAAGTGTTTCTACCCCAAACGGCACAAATAAGTAACCTCTGTCAAGGCTGGAATATTTGCGCCGCTTGAGGCATTCAGCCGCGATAGCCGCGCCACCTGCCTGCTTTGAAGTCTCTGGAAGGTGAGACGGTGCTAGTGTATCAACACATGTAGCGTCCCACACTAAAGGCCGTCCCGAATAATAAATAAATAAATAAAAATAAATATCTGAGATATTATTACACACATGGTCATCTGACTCAAAACTAAGCAAAGCTTGTAATATGGCTGCCAGAGACTGATATACATACATATATATTTTCAAATAGATACTTAAATAGATATTAACACCCAGACATAGAACAAACATAAATGTTCATCACACAAATAATGGGCTTGCCTTATCCCTCCACCTCGCTTGATGCGTGGAGCTGTTTTTCCCTTTGAATATCTACACTAGTATTATAAAACGGAAAGATTTGTATTTTTGTAACATATAAGGTCGGGGAAAAAGTTTCTTCGTATTTTATAAACAAATTCAAGACATATTTTTTTCAAGTTTAATTACATTTAATTATAATATATATGTACCATTTTGTTCGATAACTTGTTGCCATCTTTTAGGTAGTGACATGACCCCGTTGCTGTAGAAATTTTGGGAATTCTGATCAATAAAATGCAACAAGTAGTTTTGACAGTCCTCTCTTGATGTTAATCTAACACTACCCAAAGAATTCTGAAGAGATCGAAACAGGTGGAAATCTGAGGGTGCAAGGTCAGGGCTATGTGGTGGATGCATTAACACTTCCTAACCAAGCTCTCTAAATTTTTGCTGAGTGGCCAAAGATGTGTGCGGTCTGGCGTTATCATGATGAAAGACCACACTCTTTATGTTGATCAATTCCGGCCGTTTTTTCTCAATTTCTTGTTTGAGTCTCATCTGCTGTTGGCAGTAGAGATCCGAATCGATGGTTTTGCCCGGCGGTAAATGCTCATAATGAACGATGCCCTTCCAATCCCATCATACACACAGCATCACCTTATTACGTGTTAATCTGGGTTTCGCTACAGTCTGTGGTGCTTCACTGCCCTTTGACCATGATCGTTTGCGCACATTCTTGTCGTAGGTGATCCATTTTGCATCACCAGTGATCAATCTTTTCAAAAACGGTTCGGTTTCTTTACGTTTCAATAGAGAATCGCAAATGAGTACACGATTCATTTGGTTTCTTTCAGTGAGCTGGTGTGGCACCCAAATATCGAGTTTTTTTGTATACCCAGTTATTTTCAAATGGGTCAAAACTGTTTTGTGGTCAATCCCCAGGTCTTCTGCTACGTCGTAACTACTAATATGCCGATCTTGGTCCACTTTTCCAGAAATGGCATCGACTTTATCCGTTACAGGGCGACCAGAGCGAGCTGCATCTTTGACATCAAAATTCCCGGACTGAAAACGCTTGAACCAACATTGTGCTACTCTTGATGACACTGCATTAGGTCCATAAACGTCACAAATTTTATTCGCGGCTTGTGTCGCATTTTTCAGTTTTTTGTAATAAAATTTCACAATATATCGAATTTCTTCGTTAGATTCACTCATTTTATCGAACAAAAAAACAATTGAAAAATGGCGGGAAATTGCTTTTTACTTTTTATATTCCTTTTTTAAAATGTCATATTTTTAATGGTATCAAAACCAGCCAGATACAAACAGTACAATCGATGAGATTTTTACTACAACTTTATACATACAAAATACGAAAAGACTTTTTCCCCGACCTATTATTAACTCAAAAACTACTGGACATATTTAAAAAATTCTTTCACCATTAGAATGCTAAATTATCTCTCAGTAACATAGGCTATATTTATTACTAGAATGTTTAAAAAAAATAACTCCACCCGTGCGAAGCCGGGACGGGCGGCTAGTCTGATATATTTTTAGGAACAATAATTATATACAGGGTTAGAACTTTAACTTTGGGACCAACTCTGAATACGCGTAACAAAACCCATCACTAAAAACTGCATTACTGCATCTTACTTACGAGTACATACTTACTCTAGTTGTTTTAGGACCCACTCAAGTTTTTTTTGTAATAAGTTTGGCCGCCAGCTCACCAGGGGCTCTATTTTTGAATCACTCGTAGGACTTTTTGTATTCGCACACGCAAATAATCACCAGTGATTTCAAATACGAGTGGCTTGGTATTTTTGAATCGCTCGAATACTGTGTTGCCGTAGTTCTGTCAGACTTTCTATCAATCACTCGTAGAGTTACGAGTGTTATGACTTGTTCATAATTACGACTTTTGGGATTTCGTTCGCAAGTAAATCACATCGCATGAAAAAAGTCTTACGAGCGATTCAAAAATAGTGCCCCTGTTCCTAAGGAAATGTCCACACGTGGGTAAAACAGCAGGGCGCAGTGAGTTGCATAATTTAATGTTACGTAATAAAACCAGCCAAGTGCGAGTCGGATTCACGCACGAAGGGTTTCGTACCATTATCTATTAAAACGGAAAAAAATCATGTCTGTTGTATGGGAGCCCTCTTAAATATTTATTTTATTCTGTTTTTTTTTAGTATTTGTTGTTTTAGACGCAACAGAACATGAGATCACGGTTCATGAGATACAGCCTGGTGACAGACGGAAAGACAGACAGACGGACGGACAGCGGAGTCTTAGTAATAGGGTCCCATTTTACCCTTTGGGTACGGAACCCTAAAAAAAATATCTTCAGCTTGCTATTTACTGACACTTGAGACCCACTTTTTGGCATGTAAGCAAGCTACTCTTTATGTTTGGGCAAGCAAGAATAAACCATATTTTAATCTATTTCAGGATGTTAGGAGTTCTACCTAACACGTACACGTTCACGAAGCAGCTGGCAGAACACGTGGTGTACGAGAAGAAGGGCAAGATTCCAGCTGTCATCTTCAGACCTTCCATTGGTAAACTGGCTTACACTCACTAGAAATTAGCTTGCTTAATCACCTATACTACCTAGAGCCTAAACGACTCTAGCTTAGCGAGTCTAGCGAATCCCGTGAGCCAAAAAATTCAAGCGATCCTAGCGAATGTAGCGAGCCCAGCGGCCTGCTGGGCTCGCATGCAAGCAAACGATTGGTTCTAAAAATCCGGTCAAGTAATAATCGGTCTCGTCCAATGAGGGTTCCGTACATATAAAAATGTGTATTATGAATTTACCAAAATCTCTTTTCTCTCATTCAATCATATACGCCAGAGTTACCGTTTTTTAGGACTACAGCTTAAAGAAACTCCTGACGTTATGATGTATCAAGGATGACTGCCTTCTGAACCTGACCATTAAATCAACTGTCTAGCGAGTGCTTTTTAAGACGTTATTTTTTTTTCAGAATGTCTGTATCAATAAACATATTCTGTGCAAATTTAAACTGCCTACTTTTACGGTTCAAAAGATACAGTCCTTTAAATGTAAACCGGACAGACAGACAGATGCCAAACTGACAGCGTGGCTCATCATACCTTTTGAGTGCGGAACCCTAAAAACATTCTAAAATATTCAAAACCGGCCGGTCTACTAGGCCTCACGCTTTATCTGTTGCGCCAACTCGCAAGGCTCACTAGGATAGCTAGTCGTTAGACTCGCTAGGCTCGCTAGGCTCATTAAGCTCGCTGGCTCTAGGCACTAAACAAGCCACTTCCCAGTGCTGTCTTGACTTGAGCTATTTCGATTAACAATACAGTTTTTTGTTTCAGTTATATCAAGTGTGAACGAACCAGTGAAAGGCTGGATCGAGAACTTTAACGGGCCTGTTGGTATGCTGATTGCGAGTGGCAAAGGTAATCTACTGTTGTTATGCTTAGGCAGCGGTGACTAGTGTCCATTAAACGCCCCGATTGCTGAGCCCACTAAGCTATGTTCGCTTTCCTGTCTGCCTCCAAACTCAGGAATTATCTAAGTTACCAATCTAAAAAACAAGAAACGATTATTATTTGTCTATAACACAAAAGTATTTCTTAAGTCCCAACACAGGGGGCTGTATAACAGAGGGCCTTATAAATAGGGCCTTTGTTAAATTCAGTTTTAATATGACCCCATTTTAAGCTAACCATGTTAGTAGACAATCTAAAACTCATTTACTAATCACACTAATATCATATTATATGTGAAAGTTTGGATTTGGACGAAATTTGGAACATACATTGCTTATGTCCTGGATTAACACATATGTTACTTTTCATCATCATCATCGATTTTCATCACCACGCGGGTGAAACCGCGGGGCGCAGCTAGTACAATATATTAAGACTTATGGGCATCTGTAGTTACAAGCATAAACTGTTGTCCCACACAAACAGTGGGCGACGATGGCTTTTTGGTTAGAGCGCTCAAGAGGTAAAGCTATTGACGCAGGTCCGAATCTTGCCAGTTGCAACCTTCGACCAAAATAAAATGAATGGACGGGCCCAGTAGAAGCGCATTTGTGAAGATTACAAAATGAGCGCCAGCGCTCACTTCGTTTCAGTCGGTCTCTAGCCGTAGGAAGTGAAACACGAGTCTATTGTTACGCGATAACGAAACATCTGACAAAATTATGAATTCGTATGCTTTACCGAAGTGTAAATACACAAATAAAACCGATATCTATTTTTTGTAACAAATATACTGTTACATTTTTATAATTAGGTGTTGAAGTATATGTGCGACGGTTTTGAATCGTTTTTACTGATCATGTTCAATGGTTAGGGCCCGTCCATTCATTTTATTTTGGTCGAAGGTCGCAACCGGAAAAAAGAAGTTCTCTGGAAGAGTTTTTTTTCCCTTTTAAACTGTCCATAACCTTTATTTTCCAGGCATAATGAGAAGTCTATACACAGACTCAGACTTGAAAGCTGACTATATGCCAGTAGATGTCGCTATCAAAGCTTTGATAGCTGCAGCTTGGCTTAGAGGGACTAAGAAGTATGTTTTTAACAGTCAACCTGTTACCAAATAAAAAATAACACAGTCTCAATAAGGCACAACAAATTTATGGAGTTATTAATAGAACTGGCTACAAAATATAGTCACAGTAATACTCCGGACATACGAGACTAATTTATCAACACCCCGTACTAATAACCTTAAATACTTTTTCTGGTAGGAAAGGTACATAAAAACGTTATAGTTGAAAATTCATAGTTGTTGGACCTTTGTGAGGCTGTATTTTGTTAATGTTGTGAAAAGAAAGAAGCGTCTCCGATGGGAAAAATCAAACAATCCTATATCCAACTATGAATTATCAACGAGTCACTAGAAAGTCACAATTCACTAAAAAGTCACTAGTCACTTGAAATGTACTAGTATTTTAACGGAAAACGGTCAGCAATTAATCACAAATTCGTCAGCCCGTTATACCATGTGCGGACCATTGAAATATTATTGTTGGCTGTAAGGTTTAAGATCTCTTTGATCAACGAGTCACTAAAAAGTCACTAGTCACTTGAAAGGTATTGTAACGGAAAACAGTCAGCAATCAATTAAAAATTGGTCAGCCTGTTACACCATGAAATATTATTATTATGACTGTAAAATTTGATATCTCTTTGATGCGTGTCAATGGACTTACCTGACTTAGCAGGGTCCTGAGAAGATTTAATATGAAAGTCCAAATTTAACTTTAGATTGGTTATATTTTCCGACTCCATACACGACGAGAGAGTGGGGGACGACTGAGCGATGCGCGCTTATGCTTTATATAATTTAGCATGTTCAGCAAATTGTAGCGCACCTCGCTATAATTATGACTTTCTAGTGACTCGTTGGTGATTTCAAAAAGTTTGAAACTAGTGTTATTTATTTGAATGTTTATCGGGAACTATCGGTATAAATACCCGATAAACAGTAAACCATGTGTTCAAATCGTGAAAGTTTCAAAATTACTAGTGTTATTTAGTTTTCTCGTGGTAGACGCGCTTATAAGAGACACAATCTTACCAATGCTTCCAGATTAGAGCCAAAAGATGATATACCAATCTACAACTGTTGCGCGGGAAATCTGAACAGTATTACCATGGGTGAATTAATAGAGATGGGCCGAGGGATAGCTTACACTGTACCCCTGGAAGATACGCTGTGGAGTGTTGGGGGAAGTCTTACTAAGTCCGCTACTGTACATTATATTAAGGTATGAAGGTTTCGTTTCTTCGTACCTTACTTGTATAAATGAAAGTCTCTACTTGGTCTCTACGCATGTTGAGTCGATAGACTCAACATGCGTAGAGACCAAGTAGAGACTTCGGATCTCTCTGTATCTTTTATCGCATTTTCAACGGGGAGTATTCTGAAGTAATATTTGATCTGATGCCGGCGTCGCGATTTTACCATCGGACTAGCTGTCACCGCCTGAAAGTTCATCTGAATATCACAGATCAGTGGAAATCGCACACCGTTCGATACGATCTTTCTTGCCTCACACCTGCAAATGTGGACTGAGCTAACATCCGCGGTGTTTCCGAGAAGCTACAACATGGGGTTTTTCATCAACCGAGTTAATAGATTCTTAAAGGGTCGGCAACGTATTTGTGATGCCTCTGGTGTTACAAGTATCCAATGTGATAATATCTGTGATGGTATCTGATATCAAGTCTACTAAGATACAAATTAAAGTTTATTTGACTCGTAGGTGCTGTTTTTACATCTGTTGCCAGCTGTACTGGTTGACACCATCCTGTGGATCCTCGGGAAGAAGCCTCTGTGAGATCATTATACGACTTCTTTTAATTTAAGTCTAATTCACACGTCATGTAGATGTCACGATAAGCCCAGCTGAATATACAGGGTTTCAGGGTCGGAAGGGCCGGAAGGGCCCGGATGGCTCCCCACAAGACCGGGGCCCGAGACTGGCTAGGCTGCGCGGGCCCTCTATCCTATATACCGCATGGCTGTTCTGGCGTCTAGCCAGGCCTGTTGGGAGCCACCTTGACTATATGGCCAGTCTGCCCCTGCAGGATGGTCAAATGTTAGACAAACTGAATGCTTCGTTCGCTTTGGGTGTGTTCGGGGACCCATTTATTTAAAAAAAACAGACGCCCTAGTTTTTCCCCCGTTTTTTTTGTGATTCTCCAGATTTTACAGAAAATGTTACCTTTTTTTAAGCTGTTTTAGATAGGATGTTTTTATTTTAGTCTCTGAGGAATCTTCGGGCTATGCAAGTCACAATTGGAATATTATCAATATGAAAAACTGACATATAAAAAATGTCAGAACTGAACCAAATTGAAATGGGATCACACGGGAAGCACCAGCTTTCAAATACAAAAAAGAATCATCAAAATTAGTTAACCCAGTCGAACGTTCTGAGCTATAATAAATATAAAAAATAAAACAGGCGAATTGAGAACCTCCTATTTTTTGAAGTCTGTTACAAATAAGGCCTTTCCATTTTGTATGAGGCACAATTTTTTATTATACAAAAAGACAATTGCATTTCTTGTGATTTTGTGTGTATAGTGGATTTTTGACACAAACAAAAATTGTCTATTGGTTTATTCTTTAGTTATTATGCGCGTTAGCAAACATACCCTTCTATCGTTGTTAAAGTTTAACGTATGTATCTTCCAAACGGCTGAACCGATTTTGATTTATTTATTTGAAAGGTAGCTTGATAGTTTTCTTAGCCATGATTCAAGAATATCTGTTCTGCCGTTTTAAGATTATCAGGTCTTTTATCAAAAGTAAAAAAGAACTATTTATGCTTTCATACATATACCTCAGTTGAAAATAATTCAATACTAAAAGTTATTTATTTTATGATACTGAGTGACGAGACGAGCGAAGTCGCTCGCCTGATAGCTCTTCACGCTTGCCCATAACAGCTTAACGCCACTCAGAATTTTGAACTTCAACAGTTCAAAACCCTGGATGGCAATGCACTGCGCTCGTCAGCCCGAGATATAAGATGTCAAATCTCTGTGTGCCCTGTAATTTCACTGGAAACATTGTCCTTCAATCCGGAACACAGTAGTGTTTGAACTACTGTTTGGCGGTTGAATAACTGGCATAGGTGTGGTACTTCCCCAGGTGAACCTCTGCAAAAGAGTCCTACCACTACAATACTTTTTACAAAGTTACGCATAATTATAGACTGTACTTAGCCGAAAGGAGGTCATTCTACTCATCATTATGAATAACTTTTACAAAGCTTTTAAAATGGGACCAACCCTGATATCGCTAATAAACAGCTGTTCCTTACATTTTGTCGAGTGTCAATGACCGTTTTCGAGCAGCTGATATTTTTTCGCGATTTCAGGGTTGGTCCCATAGTAATCGTTGTTGTTAATAATGAGTATAATGAACCCCTTTCGCTTAGCATACCCTTTCCTTGTCACCCTGTTTAATGTATATCTTTTTCAGGCTAGTTAAGATCCAACGACGCATCTATACTGCAAATTTGGCCCTCTTATACTATATCACCCAGCAGTGGACATTTGATAATGAAAACTTCATCGGCCTAAGATCTAGTATCAAGAAACTGGACAAGTATGTATCCCATTTTAATTTGATAATTATCAATATGAAAAACAGACTTCATAAAAATGTTAGAACTGGACCAAATTGAAATGTGACCACACGGGAAGCACCAGCTTTCAAAGAAAAAAAATATCGTCAAAATCGGTTCACCCAGTCAAAAGTTTTGAGGTAACAAACATAAAAAAACAGTCGAATCTAAACCCTCCTCCTTTTTGGAAGTCGGTTAGAAAAGGATTTCTTTATCATTAAAAATCTGCGCGCGCAGTAGTTTTTATCCGCTATCGTAGAAAGTAAATTCGAAATTCAAACGTCACATGAAACTGTTTAACCTTTAAATTTTTCAGTATTAAAACATTCTAATCCAACCTCTTTGAATAGCACCTCAATTAGTTTGATACAAAAAGTTTTCTTTTGAAAAGTTTTTTGGGGAGTTTTTAATAAACTTAACTTACAATAATTACTCGGCCTAGCTAAAAGAACAAAAAACCTGTTTGAAATTTGAATTTCCCGCTAAACGTGAAACGTTTCACCTTAAGGGATTTTTTTTGGTTGCTTCAATTCCTTTACCTTTGTACATAACCTAGAAAAAATACTAATTGATTATCTATTTTTTTAATATTGTTGTTCAATTTCTTTTTTCTTTTATTTCAATTAGACAACAATTCTACTACGAAATAGAGACTGTGGATCATCATGAATTCTTCTTGAACGCCTGTAAAGGAGCCAAGAGATATCTATTGAAGGAAAAAGACGAAAACATACCGAAAGCCAGAGCTCATCAAAGGAGGTAAGCTGTTAGCATACTTTCTGACAAGTACCTGGGGCCTTACCCCTAGCTTAACTTTTGCGAGCCAACTTTTAGTAGGTACCTGATAGATACCTAAAATTAACCAACTCATTTAAGCTGCATCGTTTAAAAGCGTCTAACTTGAATGAACTAAAATCCATTTTACTATGCGTGTGATTGTGATTATCGTTCATTCAAGTTAGACGCTTTTAAACGATGCAGCTTAAATAAGTTGGTTAATTTTAGGTACCTATCAGGTACCTACCAAAAGTTGGCTCGCAAAAATAGAGCTAGGGGTAAGGCCCCTGGGGTGCGTTTACGGCACTTATCCAGACTAAAACTTATACTAGATCAACGTCAAAACACCCGTTTTGGGACTCCACGACGTGAAAAATAAAACCGGCGAAAATTTAAACTGCCCGTTTACGGGCGTCCGCTGGTACAATTTGTCGCCTGACTAGATTAAATTTTATCTACCTTTTGAGGTCGCGAAATTTTCGTCTGCTGTCAGATTGACAGTTATTGAGAAGGTTAAGCTGTTTTTGATATTATTTTGTTAGAATCTTTTTGTTGTAGGCATTTAAATTTAAAATAAAATGTTATATCTGTATAATGATAGATTGATATTTGATATTTTACAATTATAAACAATTTTTTTTACTATATTTTACTTGAGTTTTATTTATTATTGAATTTGACAGTTAGTATTGACATAAAGCTATGACACCGTTCAGCTAACCTCCGTTTAATTTTTAGCTGGTGAAAAATTCGCTGACCACGTAAACGCATCCCTGTTATTTGTGGAATGACTTACACCTTCAGTTTTCTCTCCGAAATACAATCTAGGCTGCTTCAAACCAAGGTTGATGTTATATGTGCCGAGATGGGCACCGCGGCTTACATTTTTTTATTTTGAATTCAATTCAATTCATTCAATTATCAATATTTATAATATAAACAATAACCTAGCTTTTTTAATGCCATAATAATAAATAAATAATAAAATAAATATAAATAATACTTTTTTATGCATTAATAGGCTTGTGTTTGACCGCCAACTCGCCTGATGTTAAGCGATGATGCGGTCTACTATGGAGCACGCTTGCCTAGAAGAAGCCGATTCACTCGTGATTTGAAGACACCTAGATTTTAACTATCGGGGAACACCCATTCAGGCAGCGCATTCCACAGACCAGCGTACGGCTCTTGGTGTTGGCTTCGGTTCTACCAATGCCCACCATGTCCGGGCTAGACCCGAGAATTTTACGAAATAAATAATAAATAAAATATAGCTGTAAATTTTCATGTATTTTTTTTCGTTACAGAATGTACATAATCGACAAAGTGGTGCAGTGCGCATTCTACGCTTTTCTTTTTTATTGGTTAATTAATTTGGAATGCGTTCAGAAGTTAGTTCATAGTGTGATGGGTAGTATGGGATGTGTATGAATTAAGTCAAATATTTGTTAAGGAGGTGTTTTTTTTTTTAATTTTAGTATTTTGTATTTCCGTTTTAAATAAATGTTTGCAGCCGAGATTTTTGATCTATTATTAATAGTATGATTATGATAAATAAACAGAAGCTTTATGAGGTTTCTGGTTAGTTAATAGTATGACTGCCCTGGTGGGTCAGTTGATAGTGAACGAACCTTCTGCGTTTGGGGGCGTGGGTTCGATTCCCATCTAGGGCAAACATTTATATGATAAAAATTTGTGTTTGTTCTATATCTGGGTGTTAATATCTATTTAAGTATGTATTTAAAAATATATATGTATGTATATCAGTTTCTGGCAGCCATATTACAAGCTTTGCTTAGTTTGGTGTCAGATGTCAGTGTGCAAAAATACCCGTTTTTTTTACATACCCCTGTAAACCTATTTCTTTCCGCCGTGGGTAAAAAATGAAACAATTAAATCAGTTTGATTCCATAATTTAATTCACTCCACTATCACAGAATAATTATTTAAAACCATTATGAATTTTGCGCTATCCAATCTGTGGTAACAATGAAAATAACATATTAATTTGTCATCCTGTTTTGTACAATATTTTTAATAACATCTTTTGCCTTTACTTATGTTTCAACAATATAGACGGTCGTATATATCAATTGATACAATTATATTTAAAGGCACAGACTAGGTACTACGTAGCCCAGACTTGTAGTTACGATTATTTTCAATGGAAACAATTCAGTCAAATACCTGAGGGGCGGGGTGAGGGGTTACTGAATGCTAATTGGCCCATTCAACGTCAGTTCAAAATGTAAACAAAGCATAGGATTCGTCGTATATGACGTGAGGTTCAGTGGGCGTGTTTTTTATATCAGTAGTGGTCAACTGATGAAGTGTCTGAACATGTTCGCCCTGCATTCAATGTCTAGTTATAGAAAGTCTTTGTTTAAAGGCCATCGGATATATTGTACTAATCTGGGCCTTGTTTGTGGGAGGTAGTTTTTTTTTTCAAATATAATTTATATGTCCCATATGCCTGGTTTGATTCACAGTTATAATTTAGATGCTTATGTTATTAGATATTAGAAATGTGATATTATCACATATTGGAATTTTGTGTAATTTATACCATACGCCAATGTAGATAATGGTAGCATAAATTATAAGGAAACACTTTTCTCAAGGAAAGTCTTTAATCAAGACTTAAAAATATTTGTCAAAACGATTTCACGGAAAACCTTAAGTTTAAATATTTATTCTTAAATACGATCGAGCAAGAAAACTACACTTACCTAACATTTATTTTAACTAGTTTTTGATCACTGCTTTTTGTGGCAACCTTAAAACTATAATATATCACATTTAATTTATAAGGCAAGATTTTTTTTCATATTCTAAGACAGTAGGTATGTGCCCTAATTGAAGTACCGACAAGAAATTTGCATTGCCAAATCATGTGCAGCACTCAACTGGGCTAAGTAAAGTCGCACTATCGATATTTTTTTGCTAAATATAATAAACAAGAAAGAAACAAACAAAACACAGTATTTGTACTATTCATGAGATTCAAACAAGACAGCTTGAGAGCGTTTAGAGTTTAAATAAATAAAATAAAGAATTATGAAATATAAAAACATAGTAATTCTAGATTTTAAAATGATATAATCACCCAAGCATTTTATAAACGCTTAATGACAATTGCGGTATTATAATAAATAGCTCTTTATACAATTGTCCATCAATTATAGCATTATTGCTTGAAGCATAACTTTTTGACTACATCACAAGAATCTTAAAAGAAAACGTTAAACGGTTGATTAAATTTGTGTCATCTTGAAGATTTTTTTATCACTCTTTCATTTCTCTCAATCTACGCCACTTAATAAACTTCGTGCTCAAAATAAACTCCCAAAAACAGGGCCTTGCACCATACAAAACTTTTCAATCTCTTTTCGTTTCACTTCTGTCAGTCCACGGGTGATAAGTGGCATTCACAACTGAGCGCTACCATGTTTCAGATGGCACTTTACACAGCACATTGTCAACCCAATCGTTAAACTGCAATGTTAGAGGCCTCCGAATGACCTATAATAACGGACTGCCTAAAACCTCTAACACGGTCAATAAGCCAAATAAATATCAGACGACATTCTCGTTCTTCTCACGTTTTCTCAATGAGGCCCTGGTGGATGCCCTGACTGATGCCCTGATTGAGGCTCTGGAACTGATGGCTGAAGGTAGTGCTCTGACGAAATTCTCTTCGTCTTTGGTGGTAATTGAAGCTCTCTTATTGTAGCGCTCTTGGTTTTCGGAGTCTTGAGGTCTTTTCCTGTAAATGAAGCGTTGAATATTATTTACATGACTGCCCTTAAAAGGAGTTTTCATCAATATGTAATGCTCAAGGTCCAATTTGTTGTACAGAAGAGTTGAACCACCCAAAGTGATGGTCCGATGGTCTGAAGGGATCTGATGATTCAAAGTGAGCAAAGT
The DNA here is from genome assembly GCA_949125355.1 of Agriopis leucophaearia. NCBI lineage: Eukaryota > Metazoa > Arthropoda > Insecta > Lepidoptera > Geometridae > Agriopis > Agriopis leucophaearia. The sequence continues at coordinate 6,096,773 of OX421291.1, read as the reverse complement.
TCTGTTTCTAGTTCATTTTATCACCAGTTGTGAAATCAGATAGGTCAGATAGGTAGGATCAATCATGATAGGTATGGGGAATACATACTAGTGAGTGGAGAGGACTATGCTTGGGGTTTTTCTACGAGATCGAATCAGAAATTAGATACGTAGACGAAGGAAAGTTACCAACATAGCCCACCGGAAGTGGTAGTGGGCAGGGCACATAGCATGCAGAACAGATGGACGATGGGGCCGAAAGGTTCTCGAATGGAGACCACGGACCGGTAAGCGCAGCGTAGGACGTCCACCCACAAGATGGACAGACGACCTAAAAGAGACCGCAAGGAAACGCTGGATGCAGGCCGCTTCCAACCGGTTCTTTTGGAAATTCATGGGGAAGCCTATTTCCAGCAGTGGGCGTCCTATGGCTGAAATGATGATAATGATGTACTTACTAGAGTGATTTGGTCACTGATGGTCAGTTGAAAAATTTGGGGTGCCGCCTTACCACTGGTGACGAGATTTGAGGTCCAGATGGTCCGAAGCGAATACCCGCGGCTTGCGGAGCTATCATTCCATGTTTGTTTCGAGCTAACCTTCCCTATGACATAGATATAATAATTTTCTAATAAAAAACCTTACCTAGGAAAACACGGTATATCAGTCCACCGCTGGTCGAGACCAAAGTTCTCGGCATCCTGCAGGGTCTGCGGCATCTCAGTGTCCATGGTCTCTGGGAGTAGGAGACAGAGTAGACCGCCAGCTATACCGAGGGCTCCCAAGATGATGAGGGGCAGGTCAGGGGAAATGTTGGCCTGTGAAGAGATAATAATGTTTTTGATGGAAAAAAGGTCTTAGTAGGATTTCAGTCCTAAAAAGCATTGAAAAAGTTAGCTGAAAAAAAATAGGAAAAATTATTTTTCCTAATTTTTTTCTTGTAATTTTATTAAACACAAAGCCAAGTGGCACTCATTGAGTCTGCTTCGCATCGAGCTAAAAAAACACCAAACGCCGTAAAAAAATAATCGAGATGATTCGAAAACCTTGATATAAAATAGGATGTTTTGTAGTGGTAGGACTCTTTTGCAGGGGTCCGCCTGGGGAAGTACCACACCTTTGCCAGTTATTCAACCGCCAAGCAGTAGTGTACAAACACTTCTGTGTTCCGCATTGAAGGGCAATGTTTCCAGCAAAATTACAGGGCACACAGAGATTTGACATCTTATATCTCGGGGTGACGAGCGCAGTGCATTGCCATCCAGGGTTTTGAACTGTTGAAGTTCAAAATTCTGAGTGGCGTTGAGCTGTTATGGGCAAGCGTGAAGAGCCATCGCTCACTTCGCTTAGCTTACGCTCGGCTTACTTCGCTCGTCTAGTCACTCTGTATATATCATAAAAAAAGCAACTCCACGTTTCTTAAAGGCTAATTGAAGGCAGGAAGTGACAACACCTACCTTCAACCACCAATGCGGATAGTCTGATGAAAACTACTTTTTAGAACTTCATCATAAACAGCCTTTTCTACCCCACTGATAATATATATATGCCATTCTTTAACTAAGTCATCTGCCTGGGTCCTGTGACACTCAGGTTTTTTTTAAAATAACTTTTTGGTTTTTAATAGACCAGCATACGAATACAAAATACCTGATGATAAGCGACGTTGTGTTCAAAGAAGGTGTACGTGCCTATTAACTCTGTGAAGATCACTCTGGCCTTGAAGATACACTGGCTCATGGTTATAGTATACAGGAAACAAGGATGGTGGTAAAGCATTTCTAGTTTGTTTTAGGAACCTTCCTGAAGAAGACAAATCGACCCTATATTAATTAACCTTAAAGGATCCTTATTTCTCAAAATATCACAAGGGACTCACCAAGTACACCACAAAAGGTGCGACAATACTGGCGACATATCCCATAATGTGTATCAGAGCCACTCCCTGTGCCCTCACGACTGTCGGCAGCAGTTCCGCCGCGTACTGGAGCCCGATGTTGTATGAGATGTTGACGGCGAATCGACCGAGGATGGCGAGAGTGGCTGACGGGGCACCTGGATCAAGAATAAACAAATAACTATCCATGTAAAAAACCGACTTCATTAAAATGTCAGAACTTGACCAAATTGAAATGAGACATGGAAAGCATCAGCTTTCAAATAAATAAAAAAATCATCAAAATCGGTTCACCCAGTCGAAAGTTATGAAAAAAAAAAAACTTGAGAGGTGTTAAGGGACACCCGGATGGAACGAAGTTCCTTTCTATGAGAGAGAGAGAGAGACAGACAGAGAAACACGCGCACGCCGTACGGCTTACAACTATAGCAAAAAGTGTCGTTACAACTTTTGGTCTTAATTTTTTCCGTCTAGCCCCCTTTCGCAATGCGCAAAAGGGAACTTCGTTCAAAAAAAAAAACAGTCGAAAAAGACATGAAAGCAAACGGACAACTTACCGACAGGCACAGCGGTGGCCAACAAACTGAAGACACCGCTGATGACCATGGAGCCACACGCAAGCCATCTCCTGCCCCATCTGGAAAATAAAAAAAAACATTATCTACCTGTGACCACGGACAAGTGTCTCAAGCTTCAGGAATTAATATAATGTGTAAAACACGAGATAAAACTTTTTTTTTCAATATAAATTAATAATTTAAAAAAAACTTTTATCAAAGAAGTTTTTAGGTGTCTGCTATATTTAATTCAGAGTGACGTCATTTCAGTTTTCGTATTCTTCTCAGCAAATCCTTTCATTTGATATCCATGTCACGGAGGTTCAAAAAAAAACTGGTCCGCCAACTTTGGGAATCCACCATATTAGATTTAGAATGTCACTTAGCTGCTAACCTTGTACTTTCATCCAAACTAAACGTGTATGCAAAATTTCTGCATAACCGGTTGGTTATAACTGTTTTAAAATTCAGTCGCCAGATTTGACTCAAACTAACAAGGCAACGTAAATGAAAGCTTGTAAAAACATTATGATCAGAAAAGTCAGAATATTATTCATTATCGGCCAAGAGAAGCTCAACAAGAAGACAATATTGCCGATGAAAGACATGGACTGGAAACTAGGACAGAAGACAACACCAACCTATCCAGAACAGCAGTTAGGAACGTGTCAGCTGGTAGCTCAGTAGCAGACGCGATGGTAAACGTGAGGAATATGTCCAGGCCTAGAGACCCGACGTTCCTCACGTGGCCGTCGAAGACCAGCGAGATAGCCATCCAGATGATGATGAGGAGGATGGAGTTCCGACGCAGGCGGGGAGACCTGAACAGGTCTAGGACTGAGTAGGTGCGAGATTCAGACTCTGAATCCTTGATGGCTTTCAAGGAGGATTCCTGGAAAGAGATTCTTGGATTAGTCAAAGAAACGATAGTGAACGGAAAATAAAAAGAGGACATGAGAAAAAGATGCGATTAAAGAGTTCTTTTACGATTTTTGTGTTCTCTCAATCTCCAAGTCAAATACTCGTACTTTTTGGTTATTTTTCTATCCGTTTTTTATTGATTAGGAGTTGCGCTTTTGAAAATGTGCTAACGATTTCGATAAAGTTTACAGAAAAATTAAGTAGTTTTTGAGAGCAGAACATCGATCCAGCTAAGTTTCAATTATTTGTCTGTGTGTTTGCTCGTTTGCTGAAGTTCTGTCGATTCTCAGAACTCCAGCAAACGAGCAGAATTAAGTTGTACCACAATTTGTTTGACTTCTACACCTGTTCTATAGAGAACAGTTTTTTTTTTCAATTTCATTCTATCGTAATCAAACCTTAGGTAATTGGAATACCCCAGCTCAGTAGTCAGATTCTAACAACAGAAATTAACAACACTCACAGTGAATTCACTCAGGACTTTCTCAGGTATTTTGGTTTTATTGATCCGCTCGAACTTCTTCAAGACGATTAAAGCTTTGTCGATCTTGCCTTGAGAGATCAACCAACTGCAACATAATGATAAGATTGAAGACTGGCAGACTGATAAAAGAAAGTGAATGAATGGGATTCTTCCCATTCATTGGGATCCATTCATCATCCAGGTTCTTGAGTGGAGACCACGAACCGGAAGACGCAGCGTACATAGGCCTCGCACTAGATGGACCGACGACATCGTGAGAGTCGCGGGCATCCAGTGGATGCAGATGGCAGGATGTCGTTCAGTGTGGAGGTTAAAGGGTGTGGGGGAGGCCTATGTTCAGCAGTGGACGTCTTCTGGCTGATGATGATGAGACTGATAAATGATAAGAGACCATAATCCACAGTTCTGTATTATAGTCCTGTGTATCATGTCACTAGTAGAGTTGGTTTTAAGAGTGGGCAAGCTGGCCAAAGTAGTCAACCTAGCCTAGGGCGCTGAACCTAAAGGCTTCGAGGTGGGTTTGGCACTTTTGCTTAGGAGCAGGCAACATTGGTGTAAGCGTAATGACAATTTTTTTGAAGAGAATTCTTTGAGGTGAGATTTCGCTGCTTTTCACACAAAGGTCGGTAAGTGTTTCAACATATGGTTCAAAAGCTTGCTAATGAAACTTACATTTAGAAAGCAGAAAGACAGGTGTCGTTAAAATCTTGCCCAAGGCTCCGGTTATGCTAAACTTGGCGCTTGATACTTAGTATTATGATCATATCGTCTGGAGTCCTGGGAATGATGCTCTTAAGATTTTATTGATGATTGACCTTTGGTGACTCAATGGTCACCAAAGGTCAACCATTTCTCTCGACACCATCACCGCCATGAAATGTGAGGTCTTTTAGGCTATATCAGACTGCAAAGATATCACACTTATGAGGTGATAAAGACCTACACTTTATGCGGTCTAATAAATCTCATACTTTATGACGTCTTATAGACCTTACTTTAAGAGGTCCTAAAGACCCATAATTTTAGAGTTCTAAATACCTCACAATTAATGAGGTCTAATAGATCCCACACTTTATAAGATCTAAAATACATAGCACTTTAAAAGGTCTAAGGGACCTCACACTTTTTGACGTCTAATTTACCTCACAATTCATGACGCCTAAACAACCTCCCACTTTATGTGGTTTAAAAGATCTCACAATTATGAGGTCTAAAAGACCTCACACTTCATGAGGTCTAAAAGACTTAATTTTAAAAACTTACCGTGCACTTTCCGGAACTGCCCAGGGTGTGGCCGCAGCCAGCAGGAAAGGCGCGCTGGTGATCAAAGCGAATGTTCTCCAATCGTCCGCCCAGAGAGCGATCCAGGGCAAGAGCGATGCCGCAAGGGTGAAGAATAGAGCGATCGACATGTTCGCTACGAACGTACGCCATTTCGGCCCTACGTACTCGAGGACTGAAAAATAAAGATATGGTGTAAGAGAAAAGCACAAGAAGACTTACATCTGGGAAATGTGGAATGAGCTACCTTCCGCGGTGTTCCCGAGAAGCTACAACATGGGGTTCTTCAAAGGACGAGTTCATAGAGTCTTAAAGGTTCAGCAACGTATTTGTGATGCCTCTGGTGTTACAAGTATCCATAGGCGACGGTGACCACAGAAAAGAGAAGTAAATAGAACGGAAATGACAAGGAAACTCTGTCGCCAGGTATTGTGACAGATACTTGATTGAACATTGAACATTCTTATTTGTGTCAACGCGTCGAACTCCGCGTCACAGTTGCTAACACAGTTGCTATGGATTTATATGGGTGCAAGTGTCTACAACAAATTTCTTACAAAAATGCTTTGACAGCTGTTCTAACAAAAAAATAACTTTTCTGGGCTGCTTACCATCAGGCGACCCGTCTGTTTGTTTGCCACCTATGGCATAAAATAAGACAGGGACCTTGAACAAGAAGATGGGATGACGACATTCGGGTGACCAAGACCGATAAAAGACCTGATAGCTTTTAAGGATGAACATATTTTCTTGAATCGTATCTAAGAACCCTCTCGATCAAGCCACCTTTCAAACACACAAAAAAACACATCAGGCATAGGACTCCATATGTTTTTGATATTTTTCGCAATATTAAATATAGGTAAAAATAGATACCTTTCGCTCAACGTTTCGACCATGTTACAACGGCCGTGGTCACGAGCTGACTGAAAACTGCGGTTGAGTCCGGCGAGAAGTGCGGGTATTTTGTTCTCCTACCCTCACTTGATCTTGAAAAATTGCAGGGTTGCTATGGTGTGACTAAACACGGTCAGGCAAGACGCAGATGCCACAAGAGAAGGACTGACGTCGAGCAGCAACCGGCTTTCATGCCTTATGTTAAAGGAATAACGGATAAGGTAGGGAGCTTGCTGAAGGAGTACTCCATCAAGACGGTGTATACCCCCTTATCTAAGCTGGCGAGGCATGTGAGGTCACCGAAAGACGTTATTCCTTTCCAGACCCCTGGTGTGTACAAGGTTGATTAAAGCTGCGGTAGTTCCTACATAGGTCAAACGAAGTGTACCATAGCAGAAAGGATCAAAGAACATATCGCAGCCGTCAAAAATCGCCAGACACAGAAGTCGGCTACAGCAGAGCATTTGCTTTAGTCGGGGTCCGGTCACTGGATCGAGCTCCACGATCCGAAGGTCCTCTCCACTGAACGGCATTATTTTTCAAGAATGGTTCGTGAAGCGGTTGAAATTAGAAAACATCGCAATTTCAACCGGGAGGATGGATTTAAGTTAGCGGCGTCGTGGAATCCCATAGTAAGCAAATGTTCAAACCGTGGTGTAGGTACTAGGACTTTTACCGATACAGTCAGTGTTGTGTGTCGTAGTGACAACCCTGCAATTTTTCAAGATCAAGTGACGGTAGGAGAACATAATACCCGCACTTCTCGCCGGACTCACCCGCAGTTTTCAGTCAGCTCGTGACCACGGCCATTGTAACATGGTCGAAACGTCGAGCGAAAGGTATCTATTTTTACCTATATTTAATATTGCGCGATAAGTCCCGATAAATATAAAAAACATGTGTTCAAATCGCGAAAGTTTAAAAATTACTATATATTATATTATATATTCACCTATTCTACAAGAGATGGCACTGTTTTAAAATACACGGTACAGCGTAACGACGCGAGTTCTATGATTTTTATTCACCCAAAAAGTGCTCAAGCGCCTAAAGAAGTTTCCACTTCAAAAAATTTAATCAAAATCGGTTCCGCGATCCACGTAAAACTTATATAACCCTTTATTGCGTTGGGGTTAAAAACTTTCCATATGCAACCCTGCAATGCTTGTGCATTGTGAGCGACTGCTGCGTGATGCGGCTACGAGAAACCTGTTTTCATTATAATGAAAACAGGTTTCTCGTTTCATCATCATCATCATTATTTCAGCCATAGGACGTCCACTACTGGACATAGGCCTCCCCTATCGATTTCCAAAAGGGCCGGTTGGAAGCGACTTGCATTCAACATTTTCCTGCGGTCTCTTTAAGGTCGTCCGTCCATCTTGGGGGTGGACGTCCTACGCTGCGCTTACCGGTCCGATCCAGTCCTTTTCTAGTTTAAGTTTTTGAAATTTACTGCTATCACCGTTCATCCGATAGTGAATGTACTTCAGTGATCCATTAGATCACGTAGCCGAGTTACGCTACAAGCGTACCAATAATATCATTTCTCAAGGTTTCATAGTAAACGCATCATGACAGTTTGAACTAAATCACGCGCCGTCAATGGCAAATCCTTGGATGACTCATTACGTGTTTATTATTCCGTCTGTCTGTCGTTTATGTTGTAGATTAGTTTACGTGATTGTTTCGCTGGGAATATAAGTACGGGTCAGTGGTGACGCAGATTCATGTGGCTACGAAATATCTTTGCAATAGTTTCTCCGGCCATAGAAGCGTTTATGGAAAAACGTATATATTAATTTTAGTCATTAAAATATATTTTTAAGCCATAGGTGGCAAACAAGCGGGTGGGCTGCCTGATGGTAAGCAGTCACCGTCGCCTATGGATACTTGTAACACCAGAGGCATCACAAATACGTTGTCAACCCTTTAAGACTATTAACTCGCCTTTTGAAGAACTCCATGTTATAGCTTCTCGGAAACACCGCGGAAGGTAACTCATTCCACATTTTGCAGGTATGATGCTAGAAAACTTGTGTAAATAGCGGTACAGTGCAATTTTCACTGATCTATGATATGTGGATAAGTTTTCAGGCGGTGGCGGCTAGTGCGATGATAAAACTGCGACGCCGGCATCAGATCAAACAGTTCTACAGAACACTCCCCGTTGTAAATGCGATAAAGATACAGAGAGACCTAACGTCTCTGAGCATGCAACGTGAGCTTGGGATCTTCAACAATTTTGTCAGTTCTACGCGGTAACGCATCAAGAGCTCACGCGGATACTTGAACTTAATACTTATTATTATAATAATTATTGCAATTGTTTATATTTCATTGAGACACAGGGTAGGGCTGGTGCAGCTGCCAATTCGGCAGAGCAGCACAAGCGGCGCAAATATGCTAACCTCGGCAGTGGTTACTTATTTGAGGCGTTTGGTGTCGAGACATTGGGCCCTTGGGGACCGGGAGCTCACCTCATTTTCAAAAATCTTTCAGAGCGTCTGATTAACGCGACGCGTGACCAAAATGCTGGCGTGTATCTGGCTCAACGTATAAGCATTGCCATTCAACGTGGTAATGCCGCCAGCATGCTGGGTACGCTGCCAACTGATAGTGGGTTTGAGCATTTGGATTGTCTTTAGATCTTCAACGGTCTATGGACAGTCTAACTGTTTATTTAGTGTTAGTTTTAGCTAGTATTTTGTTTATTTAATAAAGGCACTTGATATTTCATTATTCATATTTTAAAAGAAATAAATTAGTTTTTACTTTGTTTGAAAACGTTTATTCAGTCAATGCTCACCTAGAATGTACATCATGGTGAAACAGTTGTCGAACGCGAGCCCCACGAGGAATCTGCAGAGGGCGAAGGACCAGAAACTGCTGCAGAACGCCGTCGCAATTCCCGCCGTGAAACCCATCATGTTGGTGCCTGAACAAGAAAGGATACTTCATGTATAAGGAACTTTGATAATATATAGTTTGGATCTGCCTTTAAACTCGAGCTAGTACCGAAAAAAGTCTGCCAAAAACTGAAGGGGGCGAGGTAAATATGTATTGCACACACTGACATATTCTTACTAGTTCTACAAACGCACACTTCAATATTGAGCGCACATAACGATGTGCTCAAAATGTATACGAATGGACGATCTAGGGGGACTGTAAATGCTAAAGGGGAAACTGTAGGTATAACGCTTCCATTTATTTATTGGAAACGTGAAACCCGAAATTAGCAGGTCGATACGTGTTGACAGAAACGTCAATCGTAACCTCGTAGACTTAAAGACTTATTCAGTCCGTACTTCACAGCGGTGGTTACGGTAAAGGCAATGCACCTGGATTCTGATTTTTTACCAACTTCAAAAAAGGCGAAAGATCTATGTTCCACTGCATTTTTTTTTTTTTAATGTATGTCCACCGATATCTCGGTCAACTGTTGACCGATTTGATGTTCAGTAGGGTAGGTATACTTCCAATTTGGTCCCATTGTCACCAAGTCAGGATCTGATGATGGGCAACCCTCAAGTTTGCCGTTATTAAGTTTTTCATATATTTTTGAAGTCGGTTTTAATGTTGATGTGGTTTTAAATTTATATTTCACTTCCTAGAAACATAAATCAAATTGAACTCGGGCGTGTTCTAGAAGGTACGGACCCGGGTATCTCCTAAAAGACCCGGGTATGTCCTAAAACTGCGACCTGCATGGCTAACATGCACACCGCGACATAATCCTGTCGTCGCCCTGTCGAGCGAGAACGCGATAAGGTGTCTACGGTTTTATATACGCCTGTCTCGCTTCGGCACGACAAAAAGAGTCGACAAAACCCTGTCGCGGTGCGCATGTTAGCCCGCCAGAACCACCGGAGGATGGGCAGCAGCGTCCTAATAGTACACGGTGAACGTACTGCGATCCCCAAGCCGCCTGCCAAGCGTGGGGATTATGGCAACACCCCTCTCTATGAGGGAGGCCTTGTCCAACATTGGACGTTAATTGGCTGATGATGTGTGATATGTGCTCTAGAAGGTGTCCTTAATAATTATTTGGGTATTATGTCATAAAAAAATATAGAGCAAATAGAACAAAGAACATAGAAGTCAAAAGATAACTGTAAATTCGAGGATACTTACCAACCAGAGCCGGTATCCGTCCATACTTATCAGCTATCCACCCGAACACCAGCCCTCCGACTATGGCACCGCAGAAGAATATAGACTGAGCTGTCGCGGCGAGGTTGTCCTTCTCACACACCCAGTCCAGCTAGAAGGAGGGAACGAGACTGGTAAAGTTTAGAAATTCCTATGAAATATAGTCTGACAGCTTCTGACAGTTACAATCTGGCTGTCTTCAAGTCACGAGTGTATTGATTTATTTTAGGCAGTATGATACAAGTCTTAAAATAAATTGAATATCTGCTAGAAAAAGTTTACAACTCTATCTAGGATTTCTTAAAATTTCTTAAATGGTATAAACATATAAATATTCATCATCATCAGCCATAAGACGTCCACTGCTGATCATAGGCCTCCCCCTTTAACCTCCACACTGAATGACAACCTGCCATCTGCATCCACTAGAAGCCCGCGACTCTCACGATGTCGTTTGTCCATCTAGTGGGAGGCCTACCTACGCTGCGTCTTCCGGTTCGTGGTCTCCACTCAAGAACCTTTCTTCCCCATCGGTTATCGGTTCTTCGAGCGATGTGGCCTGCCCATTGCCACTTCAACTTACAAACTTTAATAGCTATGTCGATGACTCTGGTTCTTTGGCGAATATCCACGATTCTATCGCGTAAAGAAACTCCGAACATAGCTCTCTCTATTGCCCGTTGTGTGACTCTGAGTTGAGTACCATATGTCATCACTGGCAACACACATATTGGTCAAAGGCCTTGTTTTTAGGCACTGTAGTATCTTGGATGAGATTTCACAGGTATAAATATTATTGATATGTAAAGCGATGATGCGGTCTACGATGGAGCACGCTTGCCTAGAAGAAACCGATTCACTCTTGATTAGAAGACACCCAGATGTCGCTTGACAAGTGTCCTTACCTGAGAAGCGATAGTTTCGTACGGCACATCTTTTCTATTGTATTCCCAGCCGTGGGCACACGTCTCAGTCTTCCACTCATCGTCTGGAGTAGTTCGCCCTTCCGCCAGGGCAGCCGCCCAGTCTGCGGAGTACACGCGGCAGCGGTCATGGGAGAACGGGCCGTTAGGAGTGGGTGGAATGGCGAGCGCTCGTCTGGAAAAGAGGGTTTGATATTAGCCGTGTTTTTTTGAGCCTTTATTCAACTATGAAGTATATACTGTTAGAATTTAAATTTTAGTCACATATATGACCCTATGCTGGCACCATATTTAGCTATTTTGCAATTAACACTATATAAAGTCAATAAATTAAAAAACAAAGTATGGACTTGACCAACGGCAAGGGTAGACAGAGTATGTTTTCGATATAACAATTGATATTAGATTTTTAAAATTGTATTAATAATATTACAAACTAGATCTTGATTTTTCTCATTATATAAAATTAATTGTCATCTACCTACAATGAGCTAAAAAAGATAAGGTATATAAGTGGTGGCAACATGGCGGACCGGCATTCTGGCGCCGACCATACGACAGGCAAGACATAGTTTCTGTAAAAATCATAATAAAAGCGGAAAAATACAAAAATTACATCCACCACTGTTTCATTTGCCACCCTGATTTAATAATACATTGAATTTTTTATAAACCCGTGTTATAAGAGCTGATAATCTAACAACTGAACGGATTTTCTTAAATCATAGCTAAGAACACTCTGATCAAATACCACTGTTCAGAGAGCGAGTTCGTAAAAGCTACATTTTATAATTTCTGTTATTGTGATGCTGTGACTAATTCTTAGAGTGATATTTACGTTATTGTCATGCTTGTGACTAATTATTAGTGATATTTATGTTATTTTAATGCTTGTGACTAATTCTTAGAGTGATATTTATGTAATTGTGATGCTTGTGACTAATTCTTAGAGTGATATTTATGTTATTGTGATGCTTGTGACTAATTCTTAGAGTGATATTTATGTTATTGTGATGCGTGTGACTAATACTTAGAGTGATATTAATGTAATTGTGATGCTTGTTACGAATTCTTAGATTAATGTAGGTAGATTTAATTTTTATGTAATTGTGATTCTTGTGACTCATTCTTAGATTGATGTATATTAAGTTTTTATGTAATTGTGATGCTTGTGACTAATTCTTAGATCGATGTATGTTTCAATTTTATGTCATTGTGATGCTTGTGACAAATTTTTACGCGATAGACAGAGAAGCAACTTCTAGGTTAATATAGCTGTAGGTAGTTAGCGCTCGCACATCTTGAGCATTTTATTGTGTAGTAGCAAGAGTCGCTACTTATTTAAATGATTTTGCGGAGTTAATCTTCTGTACTTGGTACTTATATATATTCTGTGATAGTGTGAAGACTTATCGCACCAGCCGCGCGCGTAAGACGGATGCGTCGCGCCTCGATGCACAGCATTCAACCTTTGCGTTCGCACCCGCTACGCCTCCTTGTCATATCTCCGTTGTTTGACTGATCTGAGCGTTAGCATATAAATCGTAGGTAATTTCTCACGCCTCCGCCAAATTACTCATTGGCCATTGGCCATGACATTGGACACACAAATGTTGGACAGTCACTCCAACTTTCATTTTCAGATTCAAGATCAAGTTACGACACTTTTACTTGGTTAAACGGGAAATACACAAATAAAGCCAATTATTTGTACAATAATTTAACTTAAAATTTGTTGTGAGTAATAAGCACATACTTATGCGAGGTTATTGGTACCTAACCGACAAACTTATAAGGGAACAGTTTCTGTGGCCTAAGTACGAATATTTGCGTAAAATACGTACTATTGAATTCCATACTAATTTTAAATTCGAAATTCAAAATTTGTATTAAGTTTGATAGTACAGTAGAACGCCGATTTTCCGAACGCCGAGTTACCAAATCGCCAATTATCCGAATCGGTCCTAAGCGTAATAAAAAAAAATTAAACCAAGTAATTTTTGTTTTGTTTTGTTGTAACAAGTTGGAACTCGTTGGAGTCCAGATATATTATATTTCAATTGTTATGGTTGACAGCACAGACTAGGTATAGCTACTACGTACGTAGCCCAGACTTGTAGTTACGATTATTTTCAATGAAACAATTCAGTCAAATACCTGAGGGGTGGGGTGAGGGGTTACTAAATGCTAATTGGCCCATTCAACGTCAGTTCAAAATGTAAACAAAGCATAGTGATGGCGTACCTACGATATTGGTCGGAAATGACGTGAGGTTCAGTGGAATCAGTGGGCGTGTTTTTTATATCAGTAGTAATTTCAACTGATGAAGTGTCTGAACATGATCGCCCTGCATTAAATGTCTACTTATAGAAAGTCTTTGGTTGAAAGCTAGAGGCAAGACACTACACTACACGTGTGACAGTCCGATTATCCGAATTTTCGATTATCCGAATCGACCGCGGTCTCAATTAATTCGCATAATCGGCGTTCTCCTGTACGTATTTTACGCAAATATTCGTACTTAGGCCACTGTACATTACGTACAACATACATATAATAAACATCTTTTATTATGCGACTTTTGAACTTTTGTGGTAAGGAACGCTTGTACAATATTTCATGCTACTAGAGCCAGCAGTTTAGACTATGCGAATGTCTGTGAAAGAATGAATTTTCTTTCTTCTGTATTTTCTTAAGAGAAATAACTCATTTAAGCTCTGATTTCCAATGTATTTAAGGTGGATATTACTCATCGAGATACAATCCTTATAGAGTCACAATCTTTAAGTGAAAACAGCCCAAAAACGTCCGAGAGGCGTTGTACATACCTAGACATCAATTATAATATATCTACATTATAATCTATGGACAGTCTGTTTTTTTTGTGTTAGTTAGCTTGTATTTTGTTTAGTTAATAAAGGCACTTGCCAAATTAAAAAAAGGAATAAAAAAAAAATGTACTCACGCATTTATTTTAATTTATGCGTTATGTCTCTTGCGTAGTGTTCAACGTCGCTTGTCCGATCGCGTTGTAGTCGGTTCGCGGCTGCCTTACAACTAACCAAAAAGTCTGCGAGTTTTGAATCGGAAATTTTTGGGCATGATTGTATTCTATAGGTATTGTATCTCAATGATACTTATTACTAGAAGCATTAGACTCTGCAGAGAGACGCGCCATTCGACTTTTATAACGAAGTCCTGGTTAAAAAGATCTAGCACAGGCGAGGGTAGCTTGTCTAACCATTTTTTTTGAAGTGAAAACTTCTTTAGGCACGTTGAGGACTTTTTGGATGAAGTAAAATCATGGAAAACGCGTCATCGTCACGCTTTATCGTGTATTTTAAAACAGCGCCATCTCTTGTAGAATAGATGAATTACTACTTATGTTTTCACCTGCAGTCCTATGACTGATGTGTAATTTTTTTCAAAATATCTGTATCTGGTTCAAGTAAATATTTATTTGCTCTACCTAACAGCTACAATAAACAAAGTTAAAAGCTGTATGAAAACTACGAATGTTGAACACTTTCGCTAGGTTTTTGAACCAAAGACTGTAGAAGGGACCAGGTATACCTACTTTTTTTTCTTTACCTTTACTGTCCCACTGTTGGGCAAAGGTCTCCTCCATTTCCTTCCATAAATCTCGGTTCTCCGCCACCTCTTGCCAACCTCTCCGGAATGAGTCAAAATCGTCACGCCAGCGTTTCCTAGGCCTTCCTTGACTGCGTCGTCCATCAGGCACCCACTGTGTAACGATCCTGGCCCATCGGTTGACACCTGCCTACTTCAGTGACAATGTTTTTATTCAGCTTTTTTACAATGTTCTTGCAGCTATCAGAGCAAATAAATGAATGGAAAAGAGTTGTGGAATACCTTTTTTTTACGATTCTGAGTGACGAGACGAGCGAAGTCGCTCGCCTGGTGGCTCTTCACGCTTGCCTTTAACAGCTCAACGCCACTCAGAATTTTGAACTTCAACAGTTCAATACCCTGGATGGCAATGCACTGCGCTCGTCACCCCGAGATATAAGATGTCAAATCTCTGTGTGCCCTGTAATTTCGCTGGAAACATTGCCCTTTAATCCGGAACACAGTAGTGTTTGCACACTACTGCTTGGCGGTTGAATAACTGGCAAAGGTGTGGTACTTCCCCAGGCGGACCCTTGCAAAGGAGTCCTACCACTACAATCGACCTATTTCCGCTTCAAAACCGTGACTAGTATGATAAGGAAGGAGTAGGATTTGTGACAGTATTTGAAACCCTTTTTTTAGTTTGTTTTGTTCTTGATATGCGGAACTATTAATTTGACAGGAACCGGGTGTTTGTCGCACCGTTAGTCGCGCCCTTGGCAAATGACACGAATTGCCGCCCATACAGAGACCGACAGTAAATCAAGTTTTGACACAAACGGCCGCCGAACGGCCGGTTTGGTTTGATCTTTTATCTCCTCGTCGCCAGTTAAATATTAGAAATTATGTGGCAGAGCTACGCAATGAAAGACCAAGTCACAGTCAAAGGTGACACAACAGTTTATTTACCCAAGTACCCTATAATAGTAAAAGAACACTTCAAGATGTCAAGTACCCACATTTATCCACATTTCTGCATACCTCACAACAAGTATTTATTTAATGAACACCAACCTTCGATCAAAATAAAATGAATGGACGGGCCCAGTAGAAGCGCATTTTTGAAGATTACAAAATGAGCGCCAGCGCTCACTTCGTTTCAGTCGGTCTCTAGCCGTAGGAAGTGAAACACGAGTCTATTGTTACGCGATAACGAAACATCTGACAAAATTATGAATTCGTATGCTTTACCGAAGTGTAAATACACAAATAAAACCGATATCTATTTTTGTAACAAATATGCTGTACATTTTTATAATTAGGTATTGAAGTATATGTTCCACGTTTTTGAGTCGTTTTTGCTGATCAATTTCAATGGTTGGGGCCCGTCCATTCATTTAATTTTGGTCGAAGACACCAACATTATGTAGGTACGTCATTACAATACATAGGAGATACAAGGCACAAGAATTAGACTAATCGACATCACAATTATAGGTGCAGACTACATGCTTAAAAAATAACAAGAGTTAAAGTTTTGTTATGAAAGAACAAAAAATCCGTCTGCAATAATGTAATCTATACAAGGTTACGCAGAAAGGGCGACTGAATCATAGAGGCAGTTAGATTACTTAACTAACTTAAAAGTTGAGATTCTGTTACTACTGTGAATCAAGTCTCACGAATTTGTTGACCTTTGCTATTGTTTCGCGGCCTTTCAGCAGGAGGTCAAGTAGTCGTGAGTTAGGGCTTTTTGTGAGGCAAGATATAGACTTCAGTTAAACCTAGGTATGACGTATCCATTGAATTTTTGGATTTTAATGTTATTGTTTATCTGACATTTGTAATTTCATTGATATTTTTTTTATTAATAACTTTTTTTTTGTAATTTTTATTGATATTTGTAATTTTTGTAATTTTTTTTACTAGTATGTTATCTGTTAATATATTTTTTGTGCAATTTGAATGTTTTTGTTGTCTGTTAATTTATCTAATTTTCTTTTGAGCTTGTTTTTTGTGACTAATGTATTGTTTTTGTGACTAATTTGTGACCTTTGTATTTTTTCAATTTTTATCTATAATTATAACTAATTTGTGAAATAATAATGTAATTGGCTTGACCGTGTAATATCTCAATAAATAAATTGATAGAGACGTTTGAGAGTGATATTTATACACTATGGTAAATCGTGGTAGGGAAGGGGTAGGGGTGGCGTATGGCGCTTGTGATCGGAGAAAACAAAAGTCATTCATTCAATTCGCGTCTAGGATTGGCGGGAGAAAAAGATAAAAAAAAAATCTTTCTCTCCCGTTGGTCAGACAGGCGGTTCGTCAGCCAAGTTGACATGTCTGTTACTGCCTCAACACGGCCTAACGATTATTGCTTTAACAACCGGACCCTACATTTACCGTACCATCCCAATCACGGTATCATTCGGTTGTATAAACGCTTGAATTTTGAAGAATACTTACTGGGTTTCGCGGAGAGGGTGTACTAAGCTTAAAGGAGGTCATTGTACCCATCATTATAATATATGAACAACTTTTATTTTGGTGGTCAAACGCGGACTTATAAGTGATTTAAAAAAAAAAGTCTTCATAAAAATGTCAGAACTGGACCAAATTGAAATGGGACCACACGGGAAGAACCAGCTTTCAAATAAAAAAGGATCATCAAAATCGGTTCACCCAGTCGAAAGTTCTGAGGTAACAAACATTAAAAAACAAATAAATAAAACAGTCGAATTGTGAACCTCCTTTTGGAAATCAGTAAAAAAACGTTAAACAGCACCCTTTCCGCGTAACCCTTTACAATCTAAAAACTAGTTTCCTGAAAAGCTAACAAAAATATAATCTAAAGTCTTCCGATTAGTCACGGTAATTTTTGCTAAATCTTTTTGCGTCAAACCGTTTAAAAATGGCCATCAATCGCTCCGTTTCGTGATGTTTCCGAGTATAAAAACGGAAATTATGCACAATTAGTGTTCAATTTGGTGTTAAAGTGTTCAATTAAGAGTTAAAGTTGTGCGGATTGAACCAGTTTTAAAATTTATAATAAAAAGTGGTAAATTTATAATATGATGTCATTCGAGAGGGTATGAAAATATGTGGTTGAAAGCAGTGCCGTATCTAGCCTTTTATGCGCCCGGTGCGAGCTTCTATAACTGCGCCCTTGAAAACTAAACTTGGTTCTGGTGTGGTAATTTCTGCGGCCCTCCAGAGTCTGCGCCCTGTGCCTAGGCACCGCTGGCACTGCCCTATTTACGGCACAGGTTGAAAGGGTCAATGTACTCAGCATTATGAGGCCAACCCCGTACATGAAGTCGAGGAAAAAATCTGCTATTTCATAGAAAAAAGCTAAAATATTTAAAATCTTAAGAAAATGTTATTCACACTCCAAAAATGTATGGAATAACTGATATTTTTGTGCCATTTCAAAAATGGTTCTATTGTATAATTCTCAATATAAAAAACCGACTTCTTCTGGACCAAATTGAAATAGAGCCAAATGGGCCCACCACCACCAGCTTTCAAATAAAAAAAGAATCATCAAAATCGGTTCAACCAGTCAAAAGTTCTGAGGTAACAGACGTAAAAAAATAAAAAAAAACATTCGAATTGATAACCTCCTCCTTTTTGGAAATCAGTTAAAAAGTTGTAAACTGAGTACATTGATCATTTAGATTAGTTTATTAGACTGAACATGCGCGGGAGCACAAACCAACCATGACTTAGTCTGGTTGACTCCACAGAAAAGAGAAGAAAAATTCTCACTTCAGTGGTTGACTCTGACTTATTTGACTTTATTTAATAAAACTAGAAAAAAAAAACTAAACTTGACATTGGCAAGTGCATGAGAAGTGCGACGCCAAAATCTGACAAGTAAAAAAAAATCATAGCAAAAGACGCCATTTTAAACATTTCCTGACCTTGTTTCCCATCCCTTAGACAATCCTTGAGCCTTAGTTAGTATTTATCAACGTATTCTTATCTGATAATCTCATAACACCATGTTATATCACAGCTATAAAATGTACAAAAATCGTGATTTAAACGCCCCTGAGAAGCCATCAACTTGTGAAGTTGTGTCCGCACTGACAAACGGACGTCCGGCAGTCAAGGTTGAGTGTGTGGATGTACCTTAATTCCTTTACTTTGTCGCTTACTTTGTTGTTGATAATGCGTCCAAAATATCCGTAAAATATAAGGCGAAAAAAAAAAACAGACCTGTGTGTAAGAAATAGGAGTTGACAATTATTTATAGTGGCTTTTTTGTTCAGGCGACAAGAGTTTTTAGGATTCCATACCCAAAGGGTAAAACGGGACCCTATTACTAACGAGACCAAATTGAAATGGGACCACAGAGGAAGCACTAGCTTTCAAATAAAAAAAGAATCATCAAAATCGGTTCACCCAGTCGAAAGTTCTGCCTGAGGCAGGCTTGGCGCATTCCGCACTTTAGGTATGAAGTTACAAGTAGTCGTCATGTCGGACTTGCCGTGCCTGCTGCCGCGCGATAGACAGAGAGGCAACCTGTAATATAGCTGTAGGTAGTTAACGCTCGCACGTCCTGAATTGCACTTTATTGTGTAGTAGCAAGAGTCGCTCCTTATTTAAATGATTTTCTGATGCGGAGTGAATCTTGTATTCTATGTCTGAGGTAACAAACGTTAAAAAAATAGTCGAATTGAGAACCAAATGACTTGTTTTATTTTATTCACTCGTTGTACATTGTTATATTAATTTCTTAGAAGGCTTAAAAAGATAATTGTTACAAGATCGGTTCAGGATTTTCCTTGGCGGTTATTTTTTTTGTTGTCGTTTGTGATGATAAAATAATAGTCATGATAAAATGTTTTGACGTCGGCAACTTTGCCAGTTATTCAACCGCCAAGCAGTGTACAAACACTACTGTTCCGGATTGAAGGGCAATGTTTCCAGCGAAATTACAGGGCACACAGAGATTTGACATCTTATATCTCGGGGTGACGAGCGCAGTGCATTGCCATCCAGGGTTTTGAACTGTTGAAGTTCAAAATTCTGAGTGGCAGGCGAGCGACTTAGCTCGTCTCGTCACTCAGTATCATAAAAAAAAACTACGGGAATTGGGTATCTCTTGACGACGGACACATTCGAAGATGTCATTGTCTCATCATTATAAAGACGTATGCCGGGTACGCTGCACAACTGATAGTGGGCTTGAGCATTTGGATTGTCCTTAGACATTCAACGGTCTATGGGCAGTCTAACTGTTTATGTAGTGTTAGTGTTAGCTTGTATTTTTAAAACTATTTTACCAACAACCGTATACTTATACATTTACAGCTCAGGGGCCTTACCTCTAGTTCGAAAAGTTGACCCGCATAGGTGTTATTTGTCTAAACGGTACCATCAACTACGATAAGCGGTAGTTATTTGATAGCCGCCAAACTTGGCTATTTACACGCACACACGCGTAGTTAAACGGATTTTCGTTCATTCAAGTTAGACGATTTTAAACGATGCAGCTTAAATGAGTTGGTTAATTTTAGATACCTATCAGGTACCTACTAAAAGTTGGCTCGCAAAAGTGAAGCTAGGGGTAAGGTCCCAGTTCTCTGTCTGTTCGATTTGCACAACATCGTCAAAACTCGTGAACCGTCGTTGAGCAAGCGAGACGGCGATTATGTTTGAATCCTTCTCTCCCGAGAGAAAGAGACAATTTTATTTTTCTCTCCCGTTGGTCAGACGGTGGTTCGTCAGCCAAGTTGACGTGTCTGTTACGGCTCTTACGGAGTGTTACGGCTTGTGCAACTATCACGTGACTGTGGATCTAATCTGGCTGCGTATTGATTCCAGACAGATTGAGTATTGCCGTGACTAGCACGTCATTGTGGCAACTGTTTTTTTTGATCGAAGATTCAAATCTTGAAAGTTTTAAAATAATAATAATTCCTATATACATTAAAAATAACCCTGTTATTCTTACTACTTGATAATTAAATTAATTGTCACAATTCCATAGAAAACGTGGCGTCACCGATTAATTATTTTTAATCCTATACATACCTAATGACACAATTAAAACATTTTTAAAATAGATCATTGGTTATTACGTATTTAATTTTAATTGTATTAATTAAAATTGATTGGTATAGACTAGACCTCACGTTACAAGTAGATTTATTAATAAGCAGGTACGCTTATGTAACAATAATAGGATATACATAATGATCAGAAAATGCTACAAAAAAATCAACGTCATCGTATCACAGTTCAATGTATACTAGCAATGTATATATGTATACTAGCTGCGCCCCGTGGTTTCACCCGCGTGGTGATGAAAATCGGTGATGATGATGATGTTGAAAAGTAGCCTATGTGTTAATCCAGGACATAAGCAATGTATATTCCAAATTTCATCTAAATCCATCCAGCCGTTTCTGCGTTATTGAGTAACAAACATCTATCCATCCATACATCCACCCATCAAAACATTCACATATAATTATGATATTAGTGTGATTAGTGTGATTCATTTTTTATGCCATACGTGGCAAACAAGCAGACGGCCCGCCTGATGGTAAGCGATCACCGTCGTCTATGATACCTGCAACACCAGGGGCATCACAGATACGTTGCCGACCCTTAAAAACTCTATTAACAATTCTTTTGAAGAACCCCATATTAAAGCCACTCGGGAATGCCGCAGGAAGGGAGCTCATTCCACATATTGCAGGTGTAATCCAAAAAGGAACGCGTAAAACGCACAGTGTGCGATTTCCACCGATCTATGATAAATGTGGATGAACTTTCAGGCGGTGGCAGCTGGTGCCATGATAAAACCGCGGTGCCAGCATCAGATCGAACACTTCTTCAGAACAATCCCCGCTGTAAATGCGATAAAATACACAAAGAGACCCAAAGTCTCTGCGCATGCTGAGCGGCTCTAGGTGTTCAATGAGCTTGGGATCGTCGACAGTTCTGACAGCTCTACTCTGTAATGCATCAAGAGGCTCAAGCTGATACTTGGGTGCTCCATTCCAAAGATGGGAGCAGTACTCCATGTGAGATCGGACTTGCGCTTTGCAAAGCAAATGTGTCTCGACGTGAAGTACGGCCATTTTAGGGTTTCATACCCAAAGGGTGTAAACAGGACCTTATTACTAAGCCTACTTGGTCTGTCTCGATTTCAAGGTAAAAAAAATTGTTCATAATGATGGGTAAAATAGACCCCTTTCAGCATAGTACATCCTTTCCGCGTTACCCTCTAATTTCTCAATTACCAACAAACTTTTTACTAATTCCTAAAAGGAGGTCACTAGATTTATAGCAGCAATTACAAACAGCAGTGACACTATGGTAATTAATATTATGTATTCTACTATACCCGCATTGCTTCTACAGAAATAATAATGGTAGCACTCAAAAAGCCATTATACACTGTGTGTCACACAATTATTAAAATAATAATAGGCAGTGACAAGGTGACAGACAAATAATATAAAAAATAGTAACTTGTTTATCTTCCGTAATAAAAGTTTGTGTGTTATTAATTCATTCATTATTACTTATGCAAATCAACGTTGTAAAAAATGCCTAATAGTTAATTATGGATGTTAAAACTATAAAAAACATTATGGTAACAAGCAATGTTTGTAAGTTTATTTATTGGCCATTCATTATCATCATCAGTCAGAAGACGTCCACTGCTGAACATAGGTCTCCCCTTTAACCTCCACACTGAATGACATCCTGCCATCTGCATCCACTGGATGCCCGCGACTCTCACGTGTCGTCGGTCCATCTAGTGGGAGGCCTACCTTGCGTCTTCCGGTTCGTGGCCCTATATTATTTACATCATGTATATCTATTGGGAGATATTATTTTTGCCAAGTCGATGCTTTTTAGGGTTCCGTACCCAAAGGGTAAAACCCTATTACTAAGACTCCGCTGTCCCTTTGTCTGTCTGTCTGTTAGCCACCAGGCTGTATCTCATGAATCGTGATTCATGAGATACAGCCTGACAGACAGTTCAAATTTCCACAGATGATGTATTACTGTTGCCGCTATAATAACAAATACTAAAAAACAGAATTAAATAAATATTTAAGGGGGCTCATACAACAAACGTGATTTTTTTGCTCGTTTTTGCTCGATATTAATAACGGTACAGGTAGACGCTTGATATATTCACAGAATATTTAGTTATATATTCACTTTAAAATAAATAATTAAATTAAAATAAACTCCCATACAACAAACGTGTTTTTTTTGCCGTTTTTATAGATAATGGTACGGAACCCTTCGTGCGCGAGTCCGACTCGCACTTGGCCGGTATTTTTAAACACTGATTTAAACAATCACAGTTGTTCACTACAGTTATATGATTATTTACGGGATATTTACCGTGGTGAGGTTGTGGAAGGAGTTCCCGATATTTCGGCGCAGTTACATGCACCATGTTCACGGGAAGACAACACAACCTTCCCACGGTAAATATCCCGTAAATAATCATATAACTGTGATGTTTTTTTTTAATCTAAAAGACAACATTTCAACGGTCATTTTGTTCCTCGTTGAACTCTATGTATGTATTTAGGAGTAATAAATAAGTACGTATCTAACTCGAGGAAATTTACAAACGCGTCGCCGTATAAGTTGCCCGTGTAAACAACCACTTAAAACGCCTTGATAAAAATTGTACAACACCATTTTTATACCAATTAAATTTTTGTGCGATAACAATCTACATAAATAAAAATTAGTATAGCATTTATAATTAAATATACTAGATATGGCCATCGGATTTACCCCCAATTATCCAGTTTACCCCAAACCGTTTTACCCCCGTCTCCCATGTTGTCAAGAAAAAAGTATGTAACCCGATTTATTTAATGGAACACCGAGCAGTCAAACCAAACCACAGAAAAGAGAAGCAATTGAACGGAAATTAGAAGGAAACTCTGTCACCTGGTATTGTGACAGATATGTGATAGAATATTCTTATTTGTGTCAAAGCGTCGAACTCCGCGTTACAGTTGTTAACACAGTTGCTATGGGTTTATATGGGTGCAAGTGGCTACAACAAATTTCTTACAAAAATGCCGTGACAGTCGTTCTAATTTAAACAAAAAAAAACTTTTCTGTGAGTCAAACCTCACCCCTATTATTATTTCTTAGTGAATCCACCGTAACATATTGTTTTTTTTTTAACTGGCTATCCTTTTACGGTTCGTAAGATACAGCCGTTAAAAGGTAGAATGAACGGCAACCTAAAAAACCGGCCAAGTGCGAGTCGGACTCGCGCACGAAGGGTTCCGTACCATTATCTATAAAAACGGCAAAAAATCACGTTTTTTGTATGGGAGCCCCTCTTAAATACTAATTTTATTCAATTTTTTAGTATTTGTTGTTATAGCGGCAACGGAAATGCATCATCTGTGAAAATTTCAACTGTCTAACTGTCACGGTTCATGAGATACAGCCTGGTGACAGACGGACGGACGGGCGGACGGACAGCGGAGCCTTAGTAATAGGGTCCCGTTTTACCCTTTGGGTACGGAACCCTAAAAAGTGACTTATTAAAAGATAAATTGAAGAAAATGGTGGACAAACCCAGAAGTGGATCTAGAAGGTGAATAAAGGAGACTCATTATAAAAATTAAATTAATCCTTTTCCTACACTATTTATTTGATTTTATGGTTAAATACTTTTTATTTACAATAACTTAAATAAAATTCCAATAAAATAAAATAATAATTGGCCAAGAGCGTGTCGAGACACGCATATGGTAGGGTTCCGTAATCAAAGCCATATAATTGTAGTCATAGTTCACAAAATGATGGTTATAGAAAAATTCGAACGAACGAAGCTGTGTGGACTTAGCCAAATTTCAGAGATGTACCATCCCGACATAGCATATACTTTTTATGGTTTAAGCATAGAGAAAACTGATTGAAAAACATTATTTGTCAAGACCATTTCAAAAAAGGTTAATGACCTTTGAGCTAGAACGCTTTGAATTTATTACAGTTTTATCGCTGTTACTCAAAAAGTCATCATCAGATAATGTTCGACATAATTTTGAATGAAGGTTTTAAATATTACCTAAATGTATTGTAAGACTCAAGTTTCTATGTCTTATAGTTTAGAAATGCAGTGGGGGGATCAACTTTTTACCACTTTGGTGGGCCATATTTCGCAAAGTATAGACTTTATAAAAAAGTTATGTATGAAATCTTCTTCATTTTAAAAGACCTTTTCAACGATACCGCACACGAGTAAATGGCGTGAAAAAAAAATCACGTGTATTCCCATTTCACATGTACGAGTGTCACCCCTAAAATGCAATATTATGTATTTTTTATACTTTTAAAATTGAGATATATATTATTACTGTTATTATGCAAAATTTTATTCTATTACCTAAATAATTATAGAAGTTAGAGGGTTTTAAAAAATTCGGACGGACGGACAGACAGACAGGCAGACGGACGGACCTAACGAATTTATTTATTTACGTTCCTTTTCGGGCTACGGAACCCTCAAAACGACATATTAATACCTAACTACTAAACTAATCTATTAAACCGCTACCAGTGGGAATCGTCCCCAAAATGCTGGCCCCATTACCAAGTAATATGGCAACTCTCACTCTTTGAGCAAAGTAGAGGCCAGCATGGTTAAATTATGCTCGTCATCTATTAAGGTTTGTTCAGAGTAAAAGGCTACAAACAAACATACAGACAGCCACTTTCGCATTATAATTAGCGCGATAATGCTTACAATACAAAACATATATTATGTATTACTATACTAGCTTTTTGCGATTTTACGGTAATACCAAATAGCCTTGGTTTTTATATTAACTTTTAAATATTTACTTAGATAAGAAAATAATGCTCATATTCGTGTTTTTATATTTTCAGTAATATAATTTAACTTCCTGTGGATTACTTCGTATTTATAAAAAAACTGTTTCAAATATGTTCTCATTAGCATATTTTTTATTATTAAATATCAAATGGATCCGTATATATTATATTCACACCATCATGTTTGTTTTCCACATTCATTCATTCGCTTTAAAATGATCTAAAAACTACTTTAGTATGGTTGCCGATCCTTTTAACCGACTTCCAAAAAGGAGGTGGTACTCATATCGATTATTTTATTTATTTATTTTTTATGTTTGACCTCAAAACTTTCACCTGGGTGAAACGATTTTGATGATTCTTTTTTTATTTGAAAGCTGGTGTTTCCCATGTGGTCCCATTTGGTCCAGTTCTGACATTTTATGAAGTCGGTTTTTTATATTGATAATTAAAAGATATTAAATTGAAATAAAAAGTGACACCGAAAATTTTACTTGCGTCATCAGTGGTTGGGACACTAAAATCTAAACAATTGTCTCTAGTGTCATTTTAATTTCGGCTTCAAAAATCTTGTCTATTTAGTCAGTGTCAATTTAGAATATTCAAGTAGTCCATAATTATAATAGTCATGACTTTAACAGCTAATAATATATGTAGGAACACTAGGAACTCGCACACTAAGATAAATAATTTAAAAACTAGCAAAACACGATTGTAAGCACAGAACACATATACCTACCAGATTGTAAGTGATTAGAAGAAAGATGAAGATAATTTATGCCACAATATTAATTTAAAAAAACTTACCGTTCTTCAACTGTCAAATTGGCAAGCTCCGGTACCCAGCACCAATGTTCCTCCGGGGCAATCGTCATAAATATTTGCGAAAAATAAACAAATGCCACGAAAAACGCAAAAGGAATCATTAATAAAAACAAAATTTTCTGATACAGTCCAAATTCTCCTATATATGGCAACAAATCGTCGAAATCTGACGCTTTCTTTCTTTTTTCATCTTCATTATTATTTGTGGCAACATTTTCTGGGATTCTACTGGTAATATCAGATTTGTCATTCTCGTAGCCTTTATTGACGAAACCTAGGTCTATGTTTGACAGGTTGCTGTGGTTTGACAGTTCGTTGTGATTTGACAGATTGTTGTGGTTATCTATGGTAGAATTTTGGCGGGTGTTGTTTTCTTGCTCGACGTAGGTGGTTCTCTCTTGCGGTGCCATTTTTCGCGTTTTTATAGTCTGTGCATGCTATGTTAATCTGGTTTATCTGTAACAAGAAGATAATGATACCATTAGTTTTATTTATTAGATTGTCAAAATCTGAAGAGTATACCTACCTGTTTTTTACTGTTATCTGTTATTATTGTACCTACATTATGCCCGACAAAGACAAAGAAAGAATAGACATCGGGACGCGGTCCTTTCACTCTTTCAAGAGAAGGAATTTTAATTATTATATAGAAGTAATTCTTGAAATCAAATGAATGAAAAGGGCAAAGCTATATTATTTCCATCCTGCACTGTGTCCGGTTATTTGATGGCCAGTCCTGCAACTGGTGGCAGACAAATCAAGACATTTTGCTGAAAAGAACTTATTTCTATTATTTGTGACTTTGCTGATATTCCCTAGAAGTGTATTTAGTGTTTAGTGATAATAAATTGCTGTACAATAGGCTGTAAAAGCCGAGGTGTCATATATGATTTTCTGTCTCATGTGGACACATTATCCCATATTATATAGATACCTATCCTATGATGCCCGAGCATCATTTTGAGTCAATGTGGCCACGGTCCAGGCAAAATGGTTCTCGGGCATTTTTTGTCTGTCATCTTTGGTTTATTGACGTTTCTGACTTATTCGTTTTTTTCTCGAATTTAATTATGAATTCATAGAATTAAGAAAATAATTCTATGTATGAATCAATTGAAATAACATAAATTTTACCGACTTATTTATCTATCAAATTTCAAATACTTCACCGTATCACTTCGTGCATTAGCTCTAAAAACAGCAATAATATTGTAAAATAATTATCAATAAAAAAAACGGACTTCATAAAAATGTCAGAACTGAACCAAATTAAAATTAGACCACATGAGAAGCACCAGATTTCAAATAAAAAAAGAATCTTCAAAATCGGTTCACCCAGTCAAAAGTTCTGATGTAACAAACATAAAAAATAAAATAAAAGCAGTCGTATCGAGCACCTCCACCTTTTTGGAAGTCGGTTAAAAAACGAATGACAACCACGAATTTGACCCAGTGTTTGTTTGGATTAGAATAATTATACAATGGGACTGACATGTAGAAAATATACAAGTCCCAAAAAAAAAATATTACACTTTCGCTAGGTTTTTGAACGCTCTACTGTAGCAGGTACCCGATTATAGTCTTCAGTGTTTTTTAATAATTAAATTATTTTTTTATTTGCTTATTACATGCAGCTCTGAGAAAAAATAAATGCTTTTATTTCCAGAATGTCTTAACTAAGTTGGATAGGTTAAAAACCGAAGGTGCATCAACAAAATAATTCTCAATTCCTAATGATTTTGGAGCAAATACGACAAATATTTAGTGTGGTCTGTCCGCTCTTCGATAAATTACAAGTTACGACATACAGCCTTGCTTATCTCAGTTCTATGCATTACACGTATAGAACGTGGCCAGACTATGTTATGTAACACAAGTTCAAGGCTTATAATGTTCCAAGTCTAACATATTTTTAATTAACATGATGGTTATAGAAAAAATCGAACGAACGAAGCTCTGTGGACTTAGCCAAATTTCAGAGATGTACCATCCCGACATAGCATATACTTTTTATGGTTTAAACATAGAGAAAACTGATTGAGAAACATTATTTGTTAAAACTATTTTACAAAAAGGTCAATGACTTTTGAGCTAGAACGCCTTGAATTTATTACAGTTTTATCGCTGTTACTCAAAATGTCATGATCAGATAATGTTCGAAATAATTTTGAATGAAGGTGGTATTATAACTGTCATTATGCAAAGTTTCATGCACATTATAGAAGTTAGAATAACTGTCAAATTTGTCGATCGATAAAGAACGCTACAATGGCATTTAATCGTCCGTTGCTATTATTGATTCTATGGCATTTCTACGAATTTGTCGATTTAACTGTCAAATTTGTCGATCGATAAAGAACGGTAGTTACAATGCTCATGTTTCAAACAATAACGTCTATGTATCTAACGGTCCTCATTATTTGCAGCATTGCACCGCGTTCCTATGCACCAAAAATTTCGCCTACTGCCCTTCTAAAATTCGTTTAACGTTGGCTAATACAAGCCAAGCCCTGTTCCGAACCTAACCTACTTTCAAACACTAAGCGATCGAATAACATATCTTTTTGTAACGCCCTTTCACTAAAAGCTTAAAAACATTAAAGTATATAACGTTTTAAGAATTTTTTGCATAAGTTTATGAAATTGCATTTCATTGTTATAGGTAAGTAGGTATTTAAAACTTAGTGAAGTGCGAACTTAAGGCAAAATGTGTTCCAAAACGCTGTCCGGCTATTCTGCAAGCTAAGTGAACGCGCAAGTGAAGTGATAAGATAAGTGAACGTGTATTTTTCTTATCAAATACTATACAGAAATGTCATAATGTCGAGTGATCATCCTTGACTGTAGTCCTTACCCTTATAATTCGATATTTTTGTGACTTTCTGTTACATATTTATAAGTATTTCTTTTTTGTTTCAGCGATGCCGCTAACGATGCTGGTATATTACTTTGTATTAAGCGAAGGACATAGATTTAAGAATAGCCCAATGGGGGTGGCATTGGTTCATATCTCACCAAACCCTCTTAAAAAAAAAAGATTAAAAACAAACCAGTTTTTTTCTGTATACTTCTATAGTTTTCTATTTTGTTGTATACTGTTTTTTTTATGATGCTGGGTGATGAGACGAGCGAAGTTGCTCGCCTGATGGCTCTTCACGCTTGCCCATAACAGCTCAACGCCACTCAGAATTTTGAACTTCAACAGTTCAAAACCCTGGATGGCAATGCACTGCGCTCGTCACCCCGAGATATAAGATGTCAAATCTCTGTGTACCCTGTAATTTCGCTGGAAACATTGCCCTTCAATCCGGAACACAGTAATGTTAACAATATTCGGGACATTTTTGCACACACGGTCATCTGACCCCAAACTTAGCAAAGCTTGTAATATGTCTACCAGAGAGAGATATACGTACACATTTTATATATATATATTTACTTAAATAGATATTAACACCCAGCCATAGAACACAAATGTGCATCACATAAATGTTTGCTCTAGATGGGAATCGAACCCACGCCCCCAAGCACAGAAGGTAGGTTCACAACTGAGCCACCGGGGCTATCCTTAAATAAATAAATAAAAGCTGACAAAGAACATGTTAAAAGTTAGTTCCTTGTTTCAGTTTGTCTAATCTCTCAGAATCATGTAAATGAGTAATCAACAAGCTCCTAAAATTATTGTTCTCTAAATTACCTGTAATTAAATTTACAATCACTGCCTACTCATAAAACCCTGCGGTGCTATTTATTCCTACACCATTTCACCCTTAAGAATTTCAAAATAAAGTTCAAAATCAAATGCACGTAAAATATGAATAAATTCGTTCATAAAAATAAAACAAAATTCCATTTACAGCCAACAAAGTGGAAGTAGTAAAGTAATTGGATAGGTTATGCATTTTCTCAACGGCATACATAATTTTGTACTTTGAACTATTGCAAAGGTTTACATACAGTTGTGGAGAATTAGACTAGTACTTATATTGTAGTACTTAAAGTTCAGTTTTGATTGGATAGTTGTTCATTGGTTGTAGAATGAGGTTGGCGATGATGACAATGACCTCGATGAGTAGTGATCACGACGCTATTGTAGTCCTAGTAATTATTTTGTATGCATTTTGATGTGGGAATAAATGGATATGGCAATTAATAAAATAAAAAAAGTATGAACCATTGTAAATTATTTGTTAAAAGTGAGACACTAGGTGAAACCTTACAAGAAAACAACGGGAAAAATTGAACATTCTTTGATGATAACACTGAATTAACTTACTGAAACAATTTCTTTATTTTATTTAGCAAAAGGCTTGCGTTTGACCCCAATTATGAAGTAAAACAATTGTGACGTCACTGAAATCACGTGCCCATAAATGTCAAAGGGAGAGTTTACGCGGTAGTATAATAATTTCAATTCTGATTATCCATTTATAATACAACTGATATTTTTGAAAATTAAATTACAAGATTGCTTTAAAAATCTATCATTGCACCTAGTTAATGCGACGCGTGACCAAAACGGCACAAAAATGACAGGCATGTTTCTGGCTCAACAATAAGTACCTATTGCCATTCAGCGTGGTTTTGGCGAGCGCTTCGCTCGTCTCGTCACCCAGTATCATAAAAAATGCCACTAGCATGCTGGGTACGCTGCCAACTGATATTGGGCTTGAGAATTTGGATTGTCTTTAGAACTTCAACGGGCTATGGGCATAATAACTGTTTTTGTAGTGTTAGTGTTAGCTTGTACTTTGTTTTCTACACTAATATTATAAAGAGGAAAGATTTGTACCTATTTTTGTATGTTTGTATGTTTGTAACGAAATAACTCAAAAACTACTGAACCGATTATAAAAATTCTTTCACTGTTGGGAAGCTACACTATCCCAGGGTGATAGGCTATAATATATTTTGTAGCGAGGCCGAAAGCCGAGCTTACACCCGTGCAAAGCCGGGGCGGACGGCTAGTAATAAATAAAGAGGTTCTTTACCGTAAATAAAAATATTGCTTTATTATTTGAAATGGTTTAATAAAAACAGTCAAATAAGTACCTACCCAGCGAAATATAAATAATTAATAATAAAAAAACACGCTTTAATGGGACCTTAAATTATTGCATTGTCATCGGTCCTTGATAAATAAGGGTACAAAATTTCAATTTAATTCAATGTTTTGAAGTAGTTAAAAATAAAGTGCAAAGATTCCGTTACATACAAGCTAATAAAAGCGTGTTAAAAATACTCTATTAGGGTAAGGGTAGGTTATTCCGTGATACAGGTTAAGTTGTGATAAAAAAAAATAAGTTCGACGTGAAGTTTGCTGCAAACGCTATGTAATTGAGATTCATACTACCACCTCCGTCTCTCTTAAGTGCATTCCTATACGCGTTTTTACTTCAATTCCGACACATACAAATAAGTTACAAACGTTTAAAAAAACTATCACAACTTAACCTGTATCACGGAATAACCTCCCCTTACCCTATACCACATCCTAGGAGTCTATTCGCACTTCCTCGACATTGCACCTTGGTGCCGACAGAGGCTACTGTAAATTGGCTGAGCGTAATCACTCAATTATGATTCCTACTTTAATATTTAGGTAACGGAGTGATTCGGACGGCAAACTAAGCGGTAGGTCCTCAAATATGCGCTTAACGGCCATAGGCCATGGGATCGCTAGCCCTGGTGCCGGGGCAATGGAACACGGCACCGGTACCCCCTGCCTGTAGTAAGAGCCTACTAAATGGGAAACTGTGGGTTCGGGATGGTCAAAGTTGGGGCTCTGACCATCCACTTAAGCGTGCCCAGGGAGATAACGTTGTGTGATTTTTTTAAATTTTAATAAGAATATTATTATTTCTCTTTATTTAAATATATTCTCGGGTCTAGCCCGGACATTTGGTGGGCATTGGTGGAGCCGAAGCCAACACCAAGAGGCCCTTTTGAATATAAAATACACGCAACTATGAAATATGTATAAAAAGGAATATGAAACTATTGTACAGTATAGGATTAAAAAAGACTGGGCTATTGAGGTGAACAACTTGTGGATGGAATAACAGATCTATAGAATGAGAAACGGCACCTGCTTTATCCTGTCTCATCTCAAAATATATTTAGGCAGGTGATGACTTGCCACCCACTGAATGGGCCCCCCATAAAGGCTGCCGTATCTTGGCACCGGAGGGGCAACATCGGCGTAGGTGGCTTAGGGTGTAGAGAGGTGTGCTGCACTTTCACTAAGAGCTACTCGCGGCGTTATGCCCTTTAAAACTTCCACCCTGGAGCTTAGGTTCTTAGCTCTTGCGGTTTCCACCCCTGGACGGCCGGTTAAGGCAAGCCAGGGGTCAGGGGTCTCATTTAGCCCCATGGAATCGGGGTACGCGGTGTCGCCACTCACCGACGGCTCGCCATAAAGCCGCCCCTGCATTATGGCGAGCCGTCTTACTTTATGCATTATTATTAATATTTTTTTATTTTTTTTTATTTGAAAGATGGTGCTTCCCGTTTGGTCTCAATTTGGGCCAGTTCTGACATTTTTATGAAGTCTGTTTTTTATATTGATAATTACTAGAAATTTATTTT
The DNA here is from genome assembly GCA_949125355.1 of Agriopis leucophaearia. Lineage (NCBI taxonomy): Eukaryota > Metazoa > Arthropoda > Insecta > Lepidoptera > Geometridae > Agriopis > Agriopis leucophaearia. Next base: position 6,063,839 of record OX421291.1, on the reverse strand, counting down.
TGAGATTTCAGGTTTGGTCCCATACTACATTTTTTTCATAATGTTGAGCACAATGACCCCCTTTCGACTTAGTCCCTAAATGCGTAACCTGTATGAGCTGTAGGTTAGGTAAGTACCTATTTGAAACCCATTTAGTTCGAAATGTGTATTTATTTTTTGTATTTTTTTTTATTTATACGTAAATACTGGTAAATATTATTTTTTATTAATAGACAGTCAAACTAGTTCATTTATTATAATTATTTATGTTAATTTCCTTAATCGAAACATTGCGGATTTCTTGATTCGGTTAAGCCGTTCATTTCCTTATTATTAAAACTAGCTGTACTGAGACTTCGTACTTTCATAAAAAATATCGAAACTCATTTGCCCCCCATAAATAGGAAAAAAAACGAAAATATTTCAGGCTTGACACTGGCAAATGTACAATAGGTGTGACGCCAAATTCTTTATAAAAGGAAAGGAGAATAAGTCAGAATCTTTTTGCTGGACGTGGCAGCCTTCTTAATTGCTTTCTTCTTCCGACGTAAATCCTTTGCTTTACAGTGTAGAGCATAGTCTCAGGCTAGGTAAGCCTCGTCTTTGCGTCTTTCCGCGCGAATACACTGGCCCAAACCATAAGCGAGCTTTGCTGGACAATGGTACGTCGGATTAAGGAATGGTAGTAATCCATGGCCTGACGCAACACATCCTTCAAAGCGTACGCTCAGAATGAATGATCATCAGAAGCAAAGCACATAGACTGCCAAGGCCAAGCCGCATAAACAGATCGCATCTCATCCCAATCTGCCAACTTGTTGCCACACTCGCCAAGTGCCTCTAGGGCTGAGATTGGGCGGGGAGTAGATAGATATTTCACCAGTTATTCGTCACAGTTACCCAGAAGTGAAGAAACTGATTCTGAGTAGCGGTTTGCATCGGTTGTCAGCAGAAGATCCAAACAATAAAGCGTATGCATGTCAACATCCCGGGTATGTCCTAAAACTGCGACCAGAACCACCTTAGGATGGGCAGCAGCGTCCTAATAGTACACGGTGAACGTACTGCGATCCCCAAGCCGCCTGCCAAGCGTGGGGGTTATGGAAACACCCCTCTATGAGGGAAGCCTTATCCAACAGTGGACGTTAATTGGCTGATGATGTGTGATGTCAACATCCGGTTCCGTGTAGCTCCTTGGTCCAGCTGAGTGAGATTTTACGTTAGAGCAAGCTCTAGCGTCTTTCTACCAGCATGTTCAGTGTCCCCGGAATGGGAACAGCCACTCCTGATGGTGGTCGTTAAAGTCTCCAGTATTGGGTTGTGGATTTCTTTAATTGAGCCGAATCCACCGCCTCAGTTCCTACCCTGCGATTGGCGTAGTGAACTCAAATAAAAGCAAATTTTGACTCCACATGCCTTCAATATACACTTTAAAATCTACACTAATATTATAAAGAGGAAAGATTTGAATATTTCTATGTTTCCAACGAATTAACTCAAAAACTACTGGACCGATAAAACAATTCTTTCACCATAACATTATCCCTGAGAAATATAGGCTATATTTATTACTAGAATGTATAAAAAATAAACCTCCACCCGTGCGAAGCCGGGACGGGCGGCTAATCTAATATAAAAAAATCGATGTATGTATCTTCCATATGGAATCCATAATGGCTGGACCGATTTTGACGGGATTTCCACTGGTATATAGCTGATGTTATACGGAGTAACTTAGGCTACTTTTACCACAGATATAACGCTGAACCCGCGGACGCGGCAAATTATGTATAAAATAATTATATTTTTCCGCCGAGTTAATAAAAATATCAAAGCTGTTTTTAAATTTACAAAGGATGGGTTGGTTAGATTTCGAGAGATATGTTTATTGCATAAAGATGTAACAAAAAATATCAGCAGCTAATAAAACATTGATTAAATAAAGCCTTCGAAACTGACAAAGAGATGTAAGAAAATATCTACAGATCAGAAAAACAAGGGAGATATGCCTTAGTACTATATTATTATCGTTCGTGTTCAAATGCCTCCGTGTTATTTTTTTCTCTATATACTCAGCGATCAAAAAATAAATAAAGATGCCACAATGACGTGCTAGTCACGGCAACACTCAATCTGGCTGGACTCAATACGCAGCCAGATTGGATCCACAGTCACGTGATAGTTGCACAAACCGTAACACACCGTAAGAGCCATAACAGACACGTCAACTTGGCTGACGAACGGGAGAGAAAGAGAAAATTGTCTCTTTCTCTCGGGAGAGAGTTCCCCACTTGCGATTCAGACATAATGACCGTCTCTTTTGCTCAACGACGGTTTCCGAGTTTTGACGATGTTGTGCGAATCGAACAGGCATTTAGATAAATAAGTATAGGAATAACCTGCCGGCTTCCTTGTTTCTTGAGAGATATAATCTGAGCCTTTTCAAGGCAAGAGTGAATAAGTATCTTCTAAGTCTGCGTGCTTCATCTTCGATTACATCGTCACTTACCGACAAGCGAGTTGGAGGTCAAACGCGGACATGATCGCGATAAAAAAAACAGTCGAATTGAGTACCTCCTCTTTTTTGGAAGTCGGTTAAAAAGGGTGGTGAGGTCGTCTGAAGGGTGAGTTCGACTAAAGGCGATCTAGACTGATTTAGACGGGATGCGTTCGCACCCGTCACGCCAACTTACCATATCTACCTTATTTGACTGATCTGTATAAATGCCTAACAAGTTTTTGTAGTCACAGTTAAGAGCAATGTGCTATGACTGCGAAAATTAGATTTGCTCTTAAATATATAATATTTTAATGATTTTATTTCAATAACCTTGTAAAGTCTAAACAGGGCTACGCGGAAAAAATGTGCTAAGACGAAAGGGGTCCGTTTTACCCATCACGGGCGTAGCCAGCCAGGTTTTAGTACCAGGGAGTTAAAGAAAAAAAAAACAACAATAATTATCAATATAAAAAACCGACTTCATCAGAACTGTAAATTGAAATGGGACCAAAGGGGAAGCACCAGCTTTCAAATGAAAAAAGAATCTTAAAAATCGGTTCACCCAGTCATAAGTTCTGAAGAAACAAACATTTAAAAAAAAACAGTCGTATACCTCCACCTTTTTGGAAGTCGGTTAAAAGTGTGCATGAAACGCGTCCTCGTCGCTCGATATCTCTTCTTCTTTCTCCACATAGTATAAAATAAAGTTGCTTTCAGCGTCTGTCTGTCTGCATATCCGCTAACTCCTAAACCACGCAACGGAATTTGATGCAGTTTTCACCATCAGTTAGAAAATTTTTCATGGAAGGTTTATATATCTATCTATTTATCGATACATATAATAAAAACGTAGAGATAAAAAACTGTATTCGCGAGATATCAACAAAAAACACACAGGGCGCCTTAAAATAAGCAGCTGAACACCTTAAGACAATTTTTGAAATTTTTGTATGTTCGTTTGTCCACTCACATCTAAACCACTGGACGGATTTAAATGCTGTTTTCACGAATATGCTTAGCTCTGACCAGATTGGAGTAAACATTATAGGCTATGTTACTTGGAACAAGGGAGGAAATAAGGGTTGAAAGGTTATAAGAAAATCTACGAGTACGAAGTCACGGGCAACAACACTTGTTATATAATAAAACTTAAACCTTGCGAAGCCTGGGCGGGTCGCTACTTTATTCATAAATAAATACACATAGGAGTTTTTTTTTTTTTGCAAAATCTGTCATACACAAGTACAGTCAAATTTATTACGTCATCGAATATGATGTGCATGGTTAATATATATTTAGAATATAGTTAGAGCAGGGCAAAACTCTGATTCACTTTTTTTTTCGTGACATAGTTATGAATTTTGACAGAATTGGTGGGTAAGTAGGTACTTACGGTAAACCTGTCAAAAACGGTCCTACAAAACTTGCAAATAAGGGTGAAGCCTAAATGTTGTACATTTTATCAGAATATCAAAATTTCTTAACCTCTTGGCGCCCAGGGCTTTTGAGACTCAAAGTAGATTACGGCCCACACGTCCTTCTCAAAGATCATAAATGTAATACTCATTAACGCCCAAGTCTTCATATCCAAAATTTTAAAATTTTACCGTGATATGATGACCGCGGAATTTAAAATAGCTGGAGCGCTTTTACAAAAATGTCTTTTTAAAAGGTCCTTGGGCGGTCAGTCTAGAAGCGCTTTGGGCCGTTACGACCATGTCAAATATGGGTTTTGAAAAGACGCGTGAGCGCAACGAGGTATTTTTTTTTGTAAATGGTACGTAATAATAATTAATACATACCTAGGTTCCCTTTTAAAAAGCTGGATCACTCAGAAAAACAAATCACTGCACTTTTTAATTTTAATATTTGATATTCCAATGGTTCAATTAAAAAATTATTCTAACCAATTTAAATATCACTGGCACAAGTACTATACGATTTGTAAAATTACTTGATTTTTTAACGCGAAAATGGCACTAGCAAACGCTGCGTTCGCCGCGCCTACCTCTACTGTGCGAGTTTGAATCTAGCCTTGCGTTTTAAATAAATGCACAAAGTTGATTTGTCGGTGAGTGGTCGAGCGAAAAGAGACCTGACAGTTACATTGTAACCTTTTTGATATGAAACATCTATTGGCGCGCCTTGGCACTAAAATCGACTCTTATGCCGTGACATCACATTTGCCGGGTATCACGTGACGCCAATTTTTTAAAGTGAAAACTTTGGCGCGTTGAGCACTTTTCGGGTGGACAAAAATCATGGAACTTGCGTCAACGTCACGCTGTACTATGTATTTTAAAACAGCGCCATCTCTTGTAGAATATGTGAATTACTACTTAAGTTTTCACTTCTGACGTGCAGTCCTAATGACAGGTGTGTTTTTTTTTCATTTGGGATAATAAACAATAAATAATAAATAAATAAATATCTGGGACATTATTGCACACATGGTCATCTGACCCCAAACTAAGCAAAGCTTGTAATATGGCTGCCAGAGACTGATATACATACATATATATTTTTAAATACATACTTAAATAGATATTAACACCCAGACATAGAACAAACACAAATGTTCATCACACAAAATGTTTGTCCTAGATGGGAATCGAACCCACGCCCCCAAGCACAGAAAGTAGGATCACTACCAACTGAGCCACCGAGGCAGTCTCCATGACAACAATGACATCCTCAACAATGACATTGTTATTTATGTAAGACTAAAATACTGGCTTAGATTTCTTAACCATGTCCACATAACTATCCACCAATAGGCTATCGGAAGGCTTACTGAATATCAATACAAAAAACCGACTTCATTAAATTGTCAGAACTGGACCAAATTTAAATGGGACCACACGGGAAGCACCAGCTTTCCAATAAAAAAAAGAATCATTAAAATCGGTCAGCAGAAAGTTCTGAGGTAACAAAAGTTTTTTTTTAAATACAGTTGAATTGAGACCCTCCATTTTGGAAGTCAGTTAAAAAATATTTAATTTGCGGCTGTCAATTCGGCAGAGCAGCACAAGCGGCGCAAATAATTATGCTTACCTCGGCAGTGGTTACATATTTGAGGCGTTTGTGGTCGAGATATTAGGCGTTTGTGAACATAGCTCTCCTCATTTAAAAACATCTTTCAGAGCGCCTGGTTAGCGCGACGCGTGACCTATGCTGGCGTGTTTCTATGGCTCAACCATTGTCATTCAACGTGGTAATGCCGCCAGCATTGCTGGGTACACTGCCAACTGATAGTGGTCTCCAGAACACTAGAAAGAAAAAAAAAAATTATGTAAAAAAACGCAAAAAGGCCACTATGCAAAATGTACAAAACGTAAAAACCTTTTTTAATTCGGTTAAAAAACACGGGTCCTTTTTTCTTTGACCACTCGCTAAGTTTACTTAGCCGTAACCAGCGTAACTGACCCTGGTTTGTTCTGAACTAATTTTATTGATAGCTCTTGGTTATCTGGACATTTTAACCAGCCAAATGAAGACCATTTTAGTAGAGCTGCGATTTCTTATACTTGGTAGACTCGTATATATCTTGTTATTTGGTTTATAATGCGATTTGGTTCCTTATTTCTAGGACAATTACTTTAGGGTTCGAATGACGTCAGAGCATAAATAAAATGTGATTATTGTGTAAAACGACATTACGTAAAAATTAAAGTATCAATTTACAGTTTTGGAAAGGTATTGTGAAACTGCTCCGCAATTACGGTATTTTGCCAATTGAGTCGATAAAAGTGTGATTTTTATTGATGTCAAATGTCAAATGTGACGTTTAGAATGGATAAAACTGATTTTGTCACCGACAAAATTCAAATTAAATTTGTTTATTGATACGAAACTGTTATTGCACTGTAATTTTTTTTGCAACAAGAGTTTTTTTAAACCTGACCTTCGATCTGTTAGATCTGATGCCGGCATCACGGTTTTATCATCGCACCAGCCTCCACCGCCTGAAAGTTCATCCACATTTCATAGATCGGTGGAAATCGCACACTGTGCGTATTACGCGATCTTTTTTGCCTCACACCTGCAATTTGTGGAATGAGCTACGGCTCATTCCTCCTACGGCATTTCCGAGTAATAACTATAATATAGGGTTCTTCAAAAGGGTTGTTACTCCGCGTCTGTCTGTCTGTCTGTATATATGCATGCTAAGCCGATGCGTAGCCAAGACCAGCACACGTGTTTGTTGCCGCCAAAGCTTGTACAGGACTCTGAAATATCACATTGATTTATTCACGTAAAAACTTGCATAAATTGTATATTTTGGGGTAAATTACACATTTCATTAAAAAGTTTCCAATCAATGTCACTACAAAAAAAATACAGAAGGTATGGCTTGTACTTTGTGCCAATCACGGAGACCATTTTTTTTCTCTGTGAGGACTTTGGCGTCACAATCCTGTGCATTTGCCAGTGTCAAGTATAAAATTATTATCACGTATGATTAATGATAATATTTATTATTATGTAGTCAAACAAGTCAGTCAGAGTCAAGCAAAGTAAGTCAAGCTCAAATTAAAGTCATGCCCTAGTAAAGTGGTGGAGACTTCGAAAAATTATACATAGAAGTCACAACGCATAGAAAATTACAGTCAATAAACGCCCGCTGTTTCATATATAAACATAGTTGTGTACAATTTATATCGAAACAAAACTATTTTACCAAAACCAACCGTATATTATACATTTACGGCTCAGTTCACTAATGTCTGTTCGATTTGCACAATATCGTCATAACTCGTGAATCGTCGTTGAGCAAGCGAGACAGCTTATTATGTCTGAATCGCAAGTGTAAACTTCTCGAAGAGTGAAAGAGTCAATTTTCTCTTTCTCTCCCGTTGGTCAGACAGTGGTTCGTCAGCCAAGTTGACGTGTCTGTTACGGCTCTAACGCTAAAAGCCGTGAGGCTTGTGCAAATATCGTGTTACTGTAGAATAGCCATTCTGGCTGCGTATTGAGTCCAGCTAGATTGAGTATTGCCGCGATTAACGCGTCATTGTGGCATCTATATATTTTTATATCGAAGGGTGGAGACTACAAGACCATGTATACCCATAAAAAAACTCTCTACCTAACCTACTAAAACATGGCTTTATTAAGAGTCAAATAGACAAAAAGTCTTTGAACTACTAAATCCCTTCCTTACTTAAACTATATACCTACCTGTGGAGATAGCAGTAAAAAGTATTGCATGGCAAGAGGCTGAACATTTTAACGTAAATAATAAAAAAAATAAAAAACCGACTTCATAAAAATGACAGAACTGGACCAAATTGAAATGGGACCACACGGGAAGCACTAGCTTTCAAATTAAAAAATAATCATCAAAATCGGATCACCCAGTCGAAAGTTCTGAGGTAACAAACATTTAAAAAAATACTGTCGAATTAAGAACCTCCTTTTTGGAAGTCGGTTTAAAATTTTCATAAAATAACTTGGTTACATCATCATGATTAATATAGGAAATGATGCACATTTTTTATCATGTTTATGCACAAAACAGGTTTAAAAATAACTAAAAAATCACCTGTTACTTCCCCGCTGGACAAAGACCTCGGATTTTTATTTAATCAATTTATTTACTGACATATCTACTGAATAATAAATTAATTAATATCATAATTATTTTTATTTATCCTCACGGGTCTAGCCAAGACATTTGATAGGTATTGGTGGAGCCGAAGCCAACACCAAGAGGCCCCTTTGAATATAAAAATACATGCAATTATGGAATATGCATAAAAAGGAATATGAACTATTAGGATAGGATATAAAAAAAACTGGGCTATTGAGGCGAACAACTTGTGGATAGGATAAGAAATCTATTGGATGAGAAATGGCACCTGCCTTATCCTGTCTCATCTCAAAATATATTTAGGCAGGTGATAACTTGCCACCCACTGAATGGCTTCCCATAAAGGCTGCCGTATCTTGGCACCAGTGGGGCAACATTGGCGTGGGTGGCTTAGGGTGTAGAGAGGTGCTGCACTTTCACTAAAAGCTTTTCACGGCGTTATGCCCTTTAACACTTCAACCCTGGAGCTTAGGTTCTTAGCACTTGCGGTTTCCACCCCCGGACGGCCGGTTAAGGCAAGCCAGGGGTTGGGGTCTGGGGTTTTAGCCCCCTGGAATCAGGGTACGCGGTGTCGCCACTCACCGACGGCTCGCCATAAAGCCGCCCCTACGTATATTAATATTTGATTGAATCAGGCTATTATGTGGAAGCACATCATCTTCAAAACTGTTTTGCTATCGGACGACCAGAGTGCGCACGAAAGGCGACACCGTTCCATGGTGGATATTCCAAAACCACTGGTTCCTGGATGGTTTAAAAGCACAATTGGACTCGGTCGGGCAGGACGACGTCTGCCGGATCCGCTTGTAGATATATATAAATACTTTACAGGTACAAAGCTACGTTTATCATTAGTTACAATCTAGGTGTCTTCAAATCACGAGTGAATCGGTTTCTTCTAAGCAAGCGTGCTCCATCGTAGACCGCATCATCGCTTAATATCAGGCGAGTTGGCGGTCAAATGCAAGCCTATTCCTAAATCAATAAATTAAAAATTATTATCAATATAAAAAAATTACTTCATAAAGATGTCACAACTGGACCAAATTGAAAATGGGACCACACGGTAAGCACCAGCTTTCAAATAATAAAAGATTCATCAAAATCGGCTTACCCAATCGAAATTAATGAGATAACAAACATAAAATAACAGACAAATTGAGAACCTCCTCCTTTTTTCAAAGTCTGTTAAAAATGTCTTTATTGTGCTCAAAGTTACTTACTACATGTATCTATACGAGTTTATTTTTCTTACGTGATTATTCTTGGGGTATTCTGAATGTGTTTTTTTTTTTAGCAAAAACAGTTTAAGGTTCTGTTGTCAGGGTCCGAGGGCCCCCTGAGTTTGAGGGCCCCGGGGCACGCACTGCCTTAGCTAGGCCACTACTCATCTCATCGTGGAATAAAAATGAGGCTTGAAATTAAGATAATTCAAGTCGCATTCCCAAAAAACTATTAACATTTTGAATGGATTCATTATAATATTTTTGTTAACACTTCCGCGTACATTTGAATAAATAAAATATTTATCAATTTAAAAAACCGATTGCAAAATCTCAGTCAAATTACAATTAAACTAATAACTATTCAAATAACCCACCCCTGACCGTTCCCGGCGCAAAGATACCCAAAACACTCGCTGCGTTACCACGTTGGATGGCAATGGCCAACCTTTGCACCAGGAACGAGCCGGAGCGCAATTGCAAAATTAGTAAATACGTAATTTAATTTACTTCGATGACTTTAAAAAAAAAACTAAATACTAAACCGATTTTGATGACATTTATATGGGACCACCTCTGAAGTATGGCATACCAAACAAAAAAGGAATCATTAAAATCAATTCATACCTGGCGGAGAAATCGGTGGAAAAACCAGTGGAACATAGAACCTCTCCTATTTTGGAGTAGACGTTTTTAAGGTTACTAGTTGACCTTTTTAAGGTATTAGGTAGTTATTTAGTCGACCTTAGTAGGATAATATTGGGGGTTCTAAATCAAATTTGAAACACCGTTGGACTTCGTCCAACACTGTTCCAAATTTGATTTAGAACCCCCAATATTATTTATGATTTAGAAGCCCCAATGATGTTTTGTGAAAATTTGTTCGGAAAAACTGGCAGGTAAGTAATTTTGATTTAGAAACCCCAATCGTTTTTTTTTTTGCATTTATATATTACTTGATTTAGAAGCCCAATGATGTTTTGTGAAAACTTGTTCGGAAAAACCGGCAGGTAAGTAATTTTGACTTAGAAACCCCAATTTTTTTTATTTTTTTTGCATTTATATTTTACTTGATTGAGAATCCACAATGATGTTTTGAGAACGAGTTTTAAAACTTGACAGGCAAGTAATTTTGATTTAGAAACACAAATCGTTTTTTATTTACCACGGTTTTATTGTGTTATATTTTTTGTTTGTCTGTCTGTTATTTTGGCTGTATTGAAATTTCGAGCACTTCTCGATTAGTTATCCGACTGAAACTTCATAGAAGCTCAATGACAAAGCATTTTAAAAAACTTGGTTTATAGATTATGTTTTACATTTACATTTTACTTAATTTGGAAGCTGCAATGATGTTTTTTTTTTTGAGAATAAGTTTGGAAAACGGACAGCTAAGTAATAATTATTTATGTATTATTAGGTACCTATAATGCTCACCTTGTTTATTGTTGTAAGATAGAGAACATTCATGTTACATAACTGTCACTGCAAGTTAGATTATTAAATTATGATTTCAAATAATATTAATTATTGTGGTTGTTATGTTTTAAAGAATCATAATATTGAAACGTACCTAGAAAAAATAAATCCTTCACGTGGTGAGTAGTTACTACACCAAGTGGCCGTTTGCTCAAAGATTTATTGTTTTAATCTAGGCCGTTTGCTCGTACGTTTCAGTTTGATAATTTTAAACATACACAAAACACAAAAAAATCCCAAGTGGCCGATTGCTCAAGGAATATCTCGCTAATTCTAGACCGTTTGTTCGTGCCACTAGTTCGTTTATATTTCTCAGTTAGTAGGCACCTAGAAGCGATATTTCCTTCACAAGGTAATTCAAAATTCATTAATTTCAATAAAACTAGTAATGCAGTAACGTATGTGACGAAGACATCTGGACTCTGGAATTGAAGTGTCCGTTCTCATTAGAGTTGCCAACTGGATACCATGGATGAGTGATAAATTACATTTCAGAATTGCGCTAATTTTATTGAACATGAAATATAATGAAAACACATATATTTATTTTTATTTTAGAGACCTGTTCAGATGTAAACTATTGAATTACAATTTCATTTTATTCTTACTATAGTTATAAACATAAAACGGTGCTCACATCATCAATAAACACGCAATTGGCAGAGACAGTATAGCAACTTATAAAAGCTAAATAGTTTTTTTTGTTTACTTCCAGCATGACAGGGGTTTGTTCTTCGGATACCAGAAAATAATTGATATGTTTGCTATTTAGGCCTAGGTACTGTATGATAGATTTCAGTGATAGACTCATGAAAACATAGCTAAATCTAGCAATTAAGTGCTAAGTTTAGAACACTAGCACTAAGCTTGTTTGTTACGGATGCCACGTACAGTCAACTTCATAAAACAGCACTGAGAGCTTCCTTGGAGCAATAGTTAAGTGGGTCGGTTATTGACAAGCAGATATTTGCTGATGATTAGGTATTTATTTAAACAAAATAGTGTTAGCATTTGTTTTACTTTACGTAGGTAAATAGGCAAGTTTTGATTTCAGATTTAAATAATTATTGTGAGAAAGTAAGTATGTACGAATTGGCTATTGTAGTCATCAATCTTCAATTATGATTTTGAATTTTGATAGCCCGTTGGTCCAGTTGGTAGTGAACCTACCTTCTAAGCTTGGGGGAGTGGGTTCGATTCCCACCTAATACAAACATTTATGTGATGAACATTTGTGTTTGTTCTATACCCGGTTGTTAATATCTATTTAAGTTTGTATTTAAAACTATGTATGTATGTTTATCAGTCTCTGGTAGCCATATCACAAGCTATGCTTAGTTTGGGTCAGATTACCGTGTGTGCAAAAATGTCCAGAATATTTATTTATGAACTTTTTTTTAAAAATATAATGGTATAACGTTTTTTGGTAAACACAACAAAAAACTAATTAATTAAAGTAACTTACCACAAACTTTATGTCAACCATTATAATATAAAAAAAGTTTCGGTTGACGATTGCTGCGTTGACTGTACCTTTAGTAAGGCGGCTTCTTAACACAATAGTGTTGAATTACATTTGAGCAATATGAAAACAACACCGATTTTGTTTTGAATAGAATAAACGATGATTTTAAGAAAATTGAGGCCAGAGGAAAGTTGCGCAAAATGAACTACTTTATAAAATTATCAAATCGCATAATTATTATTCTATAAACTGCATGCATTATTGTATGTAACATGCAATAGATAGATAAAATTTTATTGCAAAGTAGAGAAATTGCACGACATAAATAGATGTCTTAAATTAGAATAATCAACGGACGTATTACTTAGAAGAAAGTGATCTCTTCCAGGCAGCTATCTTAAAGTAACTTATAATAAGTTTTAGGTAGGTTAGAGTTTATTATTCTTAACTTATTAGACTAACCAAAAATTGAAACTGAAATACCAATATTATTAATAATATAATCATCAATTTATCTGTCGGTATCGTTTTACCATATTTTCCTTTAGTACCTACTCGTAGGCATTGCACAACGGCTTTCGCGTAAATGAAATCTGATATGTTTATTGTTTCAACATATTGTCAATTTGCGAGCATTACCTACTTACTGTGGAATTTCATTTAATTAGTGACGAGTGACGTGGTGTGACGATACTTTGTTCTACAATTCACAAAAAAGAAAAAATAACCAAATAATGTTCGTAAGTTTTTATATTATTTAACTTACTTATTCATATTATGTACCTATAATTATTTATTTTGTACTTCTAAAACTGTAACTACTCGTAGTATCTAAAATATTATGATTGTTTCTATATTTTTCTATAAGATAGAAAAAATCTGAGAGGTAATGATAAGTGGAATTGGCTGATATCTAATTTATAAGATCTTATTTATTTCTTTTATAATAATAATAATGTATGTTTGTTGTTACCTCGAAAAAATATGATTATTTTTTTGATGCGGTTAGCGTAGGTACTTTAAAATATTTGTTTAAAACTTTAAAAAATAAAATAAACTTGTGTCTTTACGCCGTGATATCGCCGTGAGTGCAGCTGAAGTTGGTATTAGTCATAAGAAAATGCTATCATATACCTAATGACATTATTTAATATTCCAGGTCGGACTCTGAGAGCTGCTATGCCAGGAAACGGATATTTTTGGGATCAGACGACGGAGAAGCTTGCATAAGGTAATATACTCTCATAATACCTACATTAACCATTTTAATTATTGATTTTAAATCTAAATAAGTGTTTGTGTACTTTTTCAGCTTCTGTACCTAATACATAGGTACGTAATATGTAACAATAAATCTAATATTTTATAAAATTAAATACATCTCAAAAATATGGATCGTTGAGGGTTCGTTTTTTTTTTTTACTAGTTGCAAAACTGGCTGCACATTACAGATTAACTGAGAGTAGTCGTGAAATCTGCGTTTCGCATCGACATTCGACGCTCCACTTCTCTAGCGAATCCTGTTGTGGTTCCGCTGTTAATTAATTATATTTTATTTGATATTCAGGTTTTAGTTTGTTAGCTAAAGTTTCAAGGTAGTAGTCACTGCGTTTGTTCGTTTTTTTTCAAATAGTTTCTACATTGCAATATTTTTAAATACTTTCAGTGAAAAGAAAACAAAACAGCCTAAGAAAAAAGGAGCACGCAGCGGCGCCTCAAAACAAATCCAACCCGTGGCTAAATGGGGACAAATGACCGACAGCGACGACGAGCTTGAGGTACAGACAAAACGTCGTGCACGCGCACTGAAATCCAGTTTGCCGTCTTCGCTGACTCGACGCGTCGCTGACGGTGTTGTACGCCGCACAGCAGCTCACATAAGCGGTGACATTTACATAGATTTAAAAATTTATAACGTTAGCGATATAAAAAAAACTGATCCAAAAGATCGTTGGGAGAAGGCCGCATTATCATTAAAATTACAAATGAACTCGGGTGCAGAGCTGGAACCGCTACACACGTTTGTGAAACAATGTCGATCTAAATTTGACGGGGAGGGGGTATTTTATCCTGACAAAAAGCATACCTAATTAATTTAAGTCTTTCATGTTTGGTTATATTTTCTTTTTCCCTACATACAAATATTCACAGTATATCTACTTACCTAATGATAGTTTAAATCTGTTAAAAACTATGCGCTATCTGGGTTATGTTTGCGATATAAAATAAACTTGATCCCAAGGATCGTTGGGAGAAGGCCATAATATTATTACTAAAATTCCAAATGAACTCGGGCTGGAACTACTACACACGTTTGTAAAACAATGCTGATCTAAGTTTGATGGGGAGGGCGTATTTTACCCGGACAAAAAGCATACCTAATTAATTTAAGTCGGTATCTATTTACCTAATAACAGTTATAATAATGTCGAACAAAACTATTTATTGTTCCGTTTGCGATAAATCTGTTAAAAACAATGCGCTATCGGGGCATTTCCGCACTAACTCTCATAAAATTAACGCTGCGGTTGAAGTAGACAAAGGTATCGAAAAAATTAATAGTGCGTTTCGCAGTCGTATATCCTCGTACAGAGTGCGACCTGCGGAAGAGGGCACCACTGTCGTGGACGAGGGTTCGATGCAGCCAGCGGCGTTCTTGCAACGGATGCAAGATCGCGTGCGAGGATTGATTGACGCTAGAAAGGCTACTTTTAACAATATCAAAGTAAATTTTGAGTTTTTCGCCGAATTTTGTAAACCACAAAACGATTCATGTGAGATAAAATCATTTGCTACAAAAAATATTGTCATATATCATAATTATGATTTCACGGATTTATTTTCGAACATTATCAATACCATAGTAAAAAAAATTGAAGACTTAGAAGAAAAAGGCAGTGGATGGTCGCTAGTAAAAAATTTATTCCTAGAAGTAAACATAAACAAATTTAATCCATTGAGAGCTTCTAGCTTTGTTGAATTACCTGAAAAAATAAAATACAGTCGGGCATGCATAAATATTAGAAATACTGATAATTTTTGCTTCTTGTGGTGCATTATGGCGGCGTTATTTCCTTCTAAAAATAACGGCGATCGAACATCATCATACCCACATTTCGAACACAGTTTAAACATAAAAAGCATGACTTTCCCGGTTAGTATTACGGATATTAAAATTTTTGAAAATTATAATCCGGGCATTAGCGTTAACGTGTATGGACTTAGTAAAATTAATAATATAGTAGGACCATTATACAAAACTCGTTGTAAAAAATCTAAACATGTCAATTTATTGTTTTTAGAAAGCGGTGTTCGTACTCACTATTGTTTAATCAAAAACCTGAGTAAATTACTCAAACCTCAGATAACAAAGCATAAAGAAAAAATTTATTTTTGCGATGAATGTATGATTTTTTTCGCTTGTGAAAATAAATTAAACTCGCACGTGTGCGGTGGTGTTGCAACCATTCTTCCTAATAAAGGAACCCTTACACAGTTTAAACATTTTGAAAGACTGCAGGATTTACCTTTTGTTATTTATGCGGATTTTGAATCTTTACTGCCGCATACCATAAGTAGACAACGCACAACTTCTACAATAAACTTATAAAAACATGTGCCAGCGGCATTCGCATACTATATTGTTTGTTCATACGATAGCTCTTTCAATAAATATGTGTCATACCGCGGATCTGACTGTGTGCATCAATTTCTTTATTATCTTCAAAAAGATGTAAGTAAAATACATAAAGTTTTGAAGACGCAAATCCCTATAAAATTTACAAACAAGGATGCGCAAGACTTTTTAGAAGCCAAAAATTGTTTTATTTGCAATCAGATTTTATTTGATGATAAAGTACGCGATCACTGCCATTTAACTGGTTTATATAGAGGTGCGGCACATTCTTTTTGTAATTTACGATTCACTTTACCTAATTTCATACCAGTTTTTTTCCATAATTTGTCTGGATACGATAGTCATCTTTTTATTCGTCAGCTAGGCGAATTGCCAGGAAATATAAAAGTTATAGCTAAGAATAAAGAAAATTACATATCTTTCACAAAGTATTTTGTCACTGAAGATAAGAAATACTTACCAGTTCGATTCGTAGACTCGTTCAAATTTTTGGGTACTAGTTTAGACAAACTAGTCGAAAACCTTGATAAAAATGACTTTTTTTACCTGTCTAAGTTTTTTCCGGAAAGTAAACAATTTGAATTATTGACCCGAAAGGGAGTTTTTCCATATGAACATATGACTAGTTGGAGTTCTTTTGAAGAAAAATCTCTACCACCACGAGATTGTTTTTATAGTAGTTTGTGCGATGATACAGTGACAAAATTAAATTATGAGCATGCCAAAAAAGTGTGGAGTACGTTTGATATTAAAAACTTAGGCGATTATACAGATTTGTATCTCAAATCAGATGTATTATTACTAACGGATGTTTTTGAAAAATTTCGCAAAACCTGTAAAAAGAATTTTCGTTTAGATCCAGCGTTTTACATTACAGCACCCAGTTTAAGTTTTGATTCAATGTTATTAAAAACTGCTGTAAGCTTACAATTAATCGAAAATCTGGAAATTGTGCGTCTGCTACAAAAAGGTATCCGCGGTGGTCTATGTTTATGTCCCAATAGATATGCAAAAGCTAATAACAAATATCTATCCAGCTACAATCCAGCCACGCCAAGTAACTTTTTATTTTATATTGACGCAAACAACCTATACGGTTATGCGTCATGTGCATATTTACCTATATCTGATTTTGAATTATTAAATGAAACACAAATAAAACAACTGGACGTTATAAATGTGCCTAATGATTCTGAGTACGGTTTTATATTGGAAGTAGATTTGGAGTACCCCGAATACTTACATAATTCACATAATGAATTACCCTTTTGCCCACAAAAATTTACGCCACCTGGTTCAAAAACTCCTAAATTAATACCTAATTTGTACGACAAATTTATGTATGTCATCCATTATGTCCACCTAAAAACATGTGTAAAACATGGTTTAAAGTTAAAGAAAATTCATCGTGTAGTAAAATTCAAACAGAGTCCATTTTTAAAACAATATATAGACTTAAACACGGAACTGCGACAGAGGGCAAAATCACAATTTGAACAAGATTTTTTCAAATTACTCAATAATAGTATATTTGGCAAGACTTTGGAAAACACAGAAAAACGTCTCAGTGTAAAATTAGTTAACAAATGGAATGACTGTTCTAATAAAACAAAAAAATATCTGTCAGCCGAGCAGTTAATATCGAGACCTAACTTTCATAGCATAACCGTATTTAGTGAAAACTTTGTTGCTATTCAAATGACACCTGAAACGGTAACGCTTGACAAACCAATTTATATCGGGTTTACGGTACTAGAAATATCTAAAAGTCACATGTATGATTTTCACTATTCAGTAATGAAACCATTTTATGGTGAAAATATAAAACTTTGTTACACTGATACTGATAGCTTTTTGTACTCAATAAACACAAATGATATTTATAAAGATTTAAAACTCAATTTTGGTTCATATTTTGACGCTAGCAATTATTCGGAAAATAACGCGTATGGCATCATTCAACGTAATAAAAAAGTTCCTGGCCTTTTTAAAGATGAATTAGGGGGTAAACTTATTGAAGAGTTTGTAGGATTAAGATCTAAGTTATATTGTATTAAAACTTTTGAAAAAGAAATAAAAAAAGCAAAAGGTGTAAAATATCATGCAATTAAACGGTTGAGTATAAATGATTATAAAAATGTATTGATTAATAAAGAAGTAGTAAAAAAAAAGAACATCATTTTTAAATCTCTTAAACACGAAATTTTTACCCAATCTCTCAATAAAGTAGCTTTATGTTCAAATGACGATAAGCGCATTGTTTTAAAAGACAATATGTCAACAATGTCTTGGGGGCATTATTCGTATTTTTAGGTAGGTAAATACAAGAGTGAATATTAGAATTAATACTTATACCTGTGTCTATTTTTAAGCATAAAAATTAAGACGTAATAACTTGTGTTGTTAGTTATATAAGTTTTTTTAACAATAAATAATTTTAACTTTTTGCATTTGTTTTATTAAAAGAATTCCTCAATTTCATCTCATAAGAGTATGATAAATTTATCTGATATAGGTAGATACAAATTACTATAGGCTATAGGCATACAGCATGTGTGCATTTTGCATGCATCAGTAAGCGTGCGTAGTGCAGGGAGGGTTACAAACAAACAAGTACAAACTTGTTTTATTAGGTATTGTATCACTAACATAACATGCATATGTGCAATGTGCATGCACAGCAAACATGCGGATAATTTGCAAGGTTTACAAACTTATTTTGTTAGGTGTCGCTATTATTTCAGTTTAGGAAAATTGCGATTCATTAATCATTCTCCGTTTCTATTGAAAGCACTTCCTACTTTTATCAATAATATTATTATATTGACATGTCGGTAAGTTGTAATTAAATAAAGTATGATTAAATAAATAAAAACAAAAAAAGTTCATTGTTAATATAATATAAATGTATTGCCTACAGACGCGGTGTGATTCAGAGGACATTATGCAGTCGTCATTTTTCCAGGACGCACAAGATCCGTACGAACTACAAAGTTTTGAAGAAACCTATCCAGAGATAGCGAAACTTCAAAGAAAAAACAAATCAAGGAAGGTTCGTGAGCCTGGATTGGTTGAGAAGAAAAAGAAACCCTTGAGCAGAACTCCTTCATATGTCATCAACAAAAGGAATTTAAAAGGCATAAGGCTGATTAAAATTAGTGTGATGGACTTAACTGGAGAAACCAATAATAGTGAATTTAGTGAAAACAATAATAGTTATACCAGTGATAATAACGTTGTGCTAGCCGCGCAGTATGTGACTTGTGACCACATTGATGAAATTATGGACCAGGCAGAAAGTTTAATCAATAAAATATCTAAGAAACTGTGTAATAATAACTTTTGATAATTTTTATTTATTTAATAAGTACATTGTTTTAAATATAATGTTGTTATAAATGTACTATAAAGCTAAAAATAAAAGAAATAATGTTTATTATATTGGTAAGTCTACTTTGTTTATAATGTATCTAATTTTACTTCTATATTTCTAATTATTAATATAATATATTTAAAACATTTTGTTTGTTTTATTTTCAAAATAGGAATACAATGAAACTATATTGGTAGGTTATAAAATAGAACTATATTTCAAACAAGTAAATTTAATATTAAAATACATTACATTAATCAAAGCGTAAATCATTAAACAAAGTAGGTAACTAAGTATCTAGAATAATGTGCATATTATTATCATCAAACCACCTTTTTATACATATTACATTTTTCAATGCACATTGTTTATAATGGTTAACACAATTAAAAGTATTATTACTATAGTCATTAAACAATTTCAAAAAATTAGGACAACCCTTTTCCCCTACATCTATAATTTCACAGTTACCGCAAAGCTCTTTAATCCATTTAATTTTCTCCAAGCCTTTGGTTATAATTTTTTTATTTACTAAATACGGTATAATTATGCGCCTAAACTCTTGATAGTCTACAAATCCTTCACTCCATAATATTCCTCGATTGTTTTCTATCCATCTCACCTGCCTTTTTTCTTCTCTTGATAAGTTTCCATATGAGTAGGGAGGCTTTATTAAAAACGTCTGAGTGTGTTTTTCTGAATATAGAATAGCTAGTTCCTTGACAATAAAGTTGTTTTCAGAATCTTTAAATCCTTGAATATCGACAATTATTGTGTCGGGCATCATGATGTCCTCTTCACTAGATTTGTTAATGGTCTATATTCTACAATACAATCGTTAAGAATAAGACAGTATGCTGATGTATCACCAGGTATTGCTGTGTTACTTTCGAACTCTACGCGCACATTTACCACAGGACCTGATTTAATATTATCACATTGTCTAGAACAATCAATTACAAATAGTGGCGCTTTATCTTTAAATTCTATTGTGTCTAACAAGGGCTCTGTTCTTCGTCCGTAATAAGACTGTTGAAATCGAACATATTGTTCGTATAATATAGCATATTTGTGATCAGAAAAATTAGAATTGAGACTTTCATAAGGAAAGTACGTAGAATTAAGATACACTTTAATATCGCGTAAGTTACAGTGATCGAATTGAGACATATCTTTATCTGCCCGATTTTTTCTGCTAGTTTGTAATCCTATAATTACGTATCTAGGTTTTTCAATTTGAGATGAAGTTTTGATGGTCCACGTATGTTTTGTTGTTTGAGGTAGTAAAGGATACTCGTACAAGTCCCAATTTCTAAAAGCTAACATAATTGCACGATCTTTCTCTAAGAACTTCAGTAAATTAACCTTTTCTCTGTCCGATACTTTAATATGTGGTACACGCCATATTATTTTATGTATTTTAATATCGTCTAGAACTTCTCCGGTGTTTATTGTTAAAGCATTCAGGTCCGTATTGCTACGTAAGAGTATTAATTCATGTTTACAGTTAATTACAATTTTTTTATAATCTTCTGCGAAGCCAAGAATATTGCTTAGCGGTATTGAACCGGAAAAATGACCTTCCATCTTTGTGCCATCCATATCCCAACCCCAGGCTTTTGACGCCCTAGATTCATTCTCAGTCATCGAAATCAAAGATTTAATTGTAGTTGTTATACCAGCATTTTTAATTTTGTCTATTTCCACTCCATTAAGCTCATAGCGAATATCTTGAAAAAGATAGAGTAAAGGATTGTTGGTGAATTCAATATTTGTTACTTTTGCTTTCGTATCTTTTTTATGAACATTGACAACGCCTTCCAAATAAAGAGTACTTTCTGATGGTAGTAAATACAGATCTTGTTGGTTAATTGGAATTCTGATTTCATCATTTCTGTTGAAACTTGTTACATATGGTTTATATGAATGGAATTCGATACCATCTATGGTGTTATCGTAAGCAGGCGTACTTGATATATCTAAAATGTTCATTTTAATAACCCAATCAGTTTCAAATATTGTTTATTTTCTTTAGTTATATTTATTTTCCGTTTAGTTGTTCCTTTGCGAATAGCGTGACTAGCACTGACGATTTTTGATGCTGCTATCTCGTATTTATTATAAACTATCATTTTTTCTTGAAATGTATATAAAGTTGAAGTTCTTCACCTCGTAAATTAACCAAATTGTTATTAATATCCAATACTCTTATATTTATAGAGCTGATATTATTCCGATTAACAGGAAAATAAATGTTATTTCGTGGTATTTCTATGATTCTATACCCTGGTGGTACGTTAGGTGCAAACTCATGGATAATATGACTTAATTTTCCATTAATATATGACCCTCCCACTATATCACATTCGATCCTCACCACAGTCGTTGATAAAATGTTAACTGGAAGATGTGACTCGTGTACTATATTGGCTTTGTACGTCTGTTGACTAAAACCCAATAACATCCCAACTGAATTTTCTTTCTCAAAGTGTATATCTTTTGTGCATATTATGAAAGTTTTTAATGTGTTGTTATTACAATATAATTTAAAAGTTGCACCTTTTACTTTTGATTTCAAATAATCACAAATATCTTGAAGTTCATATGCTCCTTCTGGTATTTCTATTTTTTCATTATGTCCATAATGGAATTTATTATTTTTAGAGTCAATATTCGGAATCGAATTAAAAGTAGATAAATACAACAAAGCACACTCATATTCTTCATCAAGTTGCAAAGCAGGAGAATAGTTTGTTGATAAAATAGATGTATTACCAGTTATAGACAGCGTGAAAGACATTATAATAATGATAACAATAAAACCAGTACTTATCATTTTATACATTTTTATTTGTTTAATTCTACAGATACACATTATTTACATTTTAAAACAATATTCTATTCATATTTTTTCCAAAAATTTACAAGAAATTTTAAACATAGATGACCACAATTGTGTTAGATATTATTTAAATGACTCGTAGAATTTAGTTGTATTGTCATGGCAACATTATTTTTAACGGCAACACTAGAGCCTTCTAGGGTTATCCATGGCAACAGTTGTCAATATGATTATCTCTTTATGAATGTCAAAGTCACTTGTCATTGGTTGTTAGCGATTGCGGTGGGGCGTAATTGAGGTAGATCGGAAAAGTATATATGGGGTCGTTCAGAGCCCGTCAAGGCAGACAAGCTGTGAATTTGTAGCCGAAATGTTCTCAGATAAGTGCTGTGTAGTAAATCGGTGAAAATATACTTGTGAATACCCTACAGTCTTATATTCGTAAAAGTACTCCTAAAGTCAAGTGAGTTATGAGAGTTACGTGTGCTGATGTGTTTTCTCGGGATACATGGAACTTAAGGTGATGTAAAGTGTAATTTATATTCAAGAGAATAACGCGTATAATAGGTGGACGCTGTAGTTTCTTGCCCTTCTTCTACAGCGTCTAGGCTTTTACGAACGTGGCGGTAAATTTGCATTAGCATAGAGCACCTTCTTAGGGTCTGTGCAGAGATAAAAGATCAAGAATTCATTATCAGGAGTATAATGTGTTTTGGTTACCTACCCCGTGAATAAATCAGTTTGGTTCAGTCTAAAATTAGAAAGTAGCTTGAAAGAGGGTAGTCCTTAAAAAGTTAAGGTTTTATTTGCATTAGTAGAACCCTCTAATATAAATAGTCTAATAGAAGTAGTAGTGACGTCACCACTGGTGACGTAACTCCTGATAACGGTTTATTCTAACACTTCTATGTTATACACTAAAATTGTGTTAGACTCGATTGTCTAGTTTTCAGTATTCAGTAATTTAATCTGAAGTCTGCATTATCTTTGTTATGGTAAAGTTATACAGTCGCATAAGAATAAGATAACATTATTCAGACTGTTTTAAGAGACGAGAGGACATACTGTCAGGAGTCGATGTTCATCAGGCGGAGCGGTGGATGGGGCTCCGTTTTCACAGTCTCAACCAAATAATTATACTGAAGGCGAAAAAATCATTTTGCAACGTTTTCACCAGGCTATTCTAACATTTCAGAAGTGGGATCGACGGATAAAGTAATCTAGAATTGTCCGTTGATCCTGCCCACCTTTGTTTTTATCTTATTATATTAAATAACTTGAAAATTCCATGATCAGGCAAAACGATGTATTCATGAAGTGTGCAATAGGTTTAGTTTTACGTCAATAGAATAATCATCATCATTTCTTTTGCTGTGGGGTTACAACTGATTTCATAAATGTTCAGTAGTGGACATAATGATGTGGTGATGATGATGATGGTGGTGATGATGGTGGTGATGATGATGATGGTGATGATGATGATGAGTTTGTTCAGTTTATAATACTACAATTTTAAAGTTTTCGACGTGATGATGATGATGAGTTTGTTCGGTTTATAATGCTACAAATTTAAAGTTTCAGACGTGATGATGATGATGAGTTTGTTCAGTTTTTAATGCTACAAATGTAAGTTTCAGACGTGATGAAGAATTTGGATCCTGAGGCGATCCGACAACACAGTAGCAGAGTTCAGAGTTGCAGCGTGGAGGGTGGCCCAGAGACCGAGCACTACGAAGGTAACGCTCGAAGATGGGATCCTCAACAGCATGCTGATGACCAGAGCGGGGGAGTGGAAGAGAGTCTGGAGACCAGAGAGAAGCTGTAGAACAGAGAAATCTGTACTACAGAGAGAATCTGGGAAACAGGCAAGTCCACAAACGCTCATAATTTGGAAAAACGTAAAGGAGGTCGATCCCGAAGTTCACGGCATCACTATATGCAGAGAGTTGTTGCGACAACAAGGCTCTAGATGATTGCCGGTTGAATGATGGCTATGAATATAAAACGTCATGTTCTCGCCAGAGATGTGATGGTAACAGCGGCCACAGAAGGACCAATTCGTCAGTTATGTACTCCTGGTAAAACTGTGATAATGAGCGGTCTTTTGTCACTAAGTGGTGAAATTGGAGTCTTGTATAAGTTGGGCTTATCACTGCTGGTCGAGTCACTGTACTTTAAAGTACATATTAGCGGTGAAGCGATATGCAGCCGGATTATGAACTTATCTGTTACATGGCATTCGCGCAGTTTTATTTTGGGGCATATATATATAGTACAGCTGTAAATTGATACTAGTAACTTTAATAAAAGGCAATTCTGTTGTACAGCGGGTTTCATGTTGCCATTCATACGCAAACGTAGGTTAGTGTGGCTCTGGGATTACTGGTGATATATTGATCACCACTGTAACTGACCTATTATATAATGGGTTTCATTGTAGCTGTTATATCTCAAATATGCTTTAGAAAGGTGTCTATTAACGCTTTTGCTAAATGGGTAATGGGAGATCGTTATTAGAGGGGTAATGAAGCTTTGAGTACATTCAGTAACGATAAAATGTTTTTATTTCTAATTTGGGCTGGAAGGATAGGTACATATCTATTCACTGGAGCACATTTGTAGGGCGCTTCTGCTTCATCTACTCAATTCAATTCTTTATTTAACTAGCAAATAACTTTACAGTTTTGAACCATTACGTTATTTAGTTAATCTACGAATTTATACACTCATTTAACAAATATTTACAAAAAGAAAAATTAAAAATTAAAATGGCAAAAGTCAAAATATAATAATAATTCAACACAGTAAAATAAACATAAAAATAAAATAAAGTGGCATAAAAATTATAACAACAATAAAAAAAATGTACTGCTCACTGTACACCATTGAAATCTTCATAAATGATGATCATTGATCGGGGAGTATATCGATAAGTGGTTGTCGATAAGCGCATTGTGATGTCGTTGCGCTCGGCAGATAAGGGGTTGTTCTCGTGTCTTGGTGCGCGGTGGCACGGGGGATCTAATAATTTCTGTGACCAAATTATAACAAAACATTAATCGGGAGACCATTTATGTTGAGTTTTGTGTTTTCATATGGTCTTTATTTGTAAAACGGTTGACATCCGTTGCGACTACCGTTTTTCTATGAATATGGAGAAGTGACTGAAAGCAGTACGTTTTAGGATTGACATATTTATGAAGAACTCTAAATATTGCGTTGGTTGCGGGATGTTGTACATTGTTTGATTGGCAGCAACAGTAACACGGGTCGATTATTGGTGTTTCAAATAGTCATGTTTATATGGTTAAATACTATGAAATCGAGGGGGCGTTGGAAAACAATGATATTATACTATTAATTTGTCAATGAATTTGCAAGCAAATGTGACTTTGTACTGTTTATTACTTTTAACATACTCGTACTTCCAAAATGGAATAATAAAATGGAGCAGTGCGATGGTGACTCAAACATTATAAACACAACTCGCCGAAATTATTTGTATTTTTCTGTCACAAACTCAGTCAGCGTATTGTTCGCACGGTCAAACAGTGTCACGGTCGATGGGTTGTTAGGGAAATTGCAATCGCCAATATATCATCTAATGACTCGATATCAGTGTGTTCGCGATACTTTTAGGAACACTACGATGAGTGAGAGTGCGGAAAATAATATTTTGAAATAGCGTAAACTGAAGAGGTTACTCTCGGAGTTCACGGCGTCGCTCTCGCTCTCACTGTTAATCGTAAGCTACGTCACCAATTAATAAACTAATAGATAAATTGGAACATATGGGTATAATAGGAAATGCCTCAAAACTCAATCATATCTACATGATAGAACCCAATCGAGTATTGGATGACTATAATAAATATATCAAAATATCATCATCGATCGTGATCATATTTATTTGTGTACCTTTGTACAGCGCGGGGACTCGCTTCTGCAGGATGGCCGAGCTGTTAGATATTATTTAAATGACTCGTAGAATTTAGTTGTATTGTCATGGCAACATTATTTTTAACGGCAACACTAGAGCCTTCTAGGGTTATCCATGGCAACAGTTGTCAATATGATTATCTCTTTATGAATGTCAAAGTCACTTGTCATTGGTTGTTAGCGATTGCGGTGGGGCGTAATTGAGGTAGATCGGAAAAGTATATATGGGGTCGTTCAGAGCCCGTCAAGGCAGACAAGCTGTGAATTTGTAGCCGAAAGGTTCTCAGATAAGTGCTGTGTAGTAAATCGGTGAAAATATACTTGTGAATACCCTACAGTCTTATATTCGTAAAAGTACTCCTAAAGTCAAGTGAGTTATGAGAGTTACGTGTGCTGATGTGTTTTCTCGGGATACATGGAACTTAAGGTGATGTAAAGTGTAATTTATATTCAAGAGAATAACGCGTATAATAGGTGGACGCTGTAGTTTCTTGCCCTTCTTCTACAGCGTCTAGGCTTTTACGAACGTGGCGGTAAATTTGCATTAGCATAGAGCACCTTCTTAGGGTCTGTGCAGAGATAAAAGATCAAGAATTCATTATCAGGAGTATAATGTGTTTTGGTTACCTACCCCGTGAATAAATCAGTTTGGTTCAGTCTAAAATTAGAAAGTAGCTTGAAAGAGGGTAGTCCTTAAAAAGTTAAGGTTTTATTTGCATTAGTAGAACCCTCTAATATAAATAGTCTAATAGAAGTAGTAGTGACGTCACCACTGGTGACGTAACTCCTGATAACGGTTTATTCTAACACTTCTATGTTATACACTAAAATTGTGTTAGACTCGATTGTCTAGTTTTCAGTATTCAGTAATTTAATCTGAAGTCTGCATTATCTTTGTTATGGTAAAGTTATACAGTCGCATAAGAATAAGATAACATTATTCAGACTGTTTTAAGAGACGAGAGGACATACTGTCAGGAGTCGATGTTCATCAGGCGGAGCGGTGGATGGGGCTCCGTTTTCACAGTCTCAACCAAATAATTATACTGAAGGCGAAAAAATCATTTTGCAACGTTTTCACCAGGCTATTCTAACATTTGATTGAATCGAATCTTTGATAAATACAATAGTTGTACGATATATCATTTTTCAAATATTTATTTAATTCAAGTGGCGGCTTTAAATTACCAAAGCTGTCAAAATACTCACAATAATCATAAACTTTAACGTAGGCTACCCAGTGAGTTCCTTTGTTAGCGGAACTATCTAAATTAATGATAGCACATTCAATATCTTTAGGTTTTTTCGGTAATCTATCTCTCATATAAACACCTCTAAAGTAGGGTATACGATCGACCGCATAATTAAGAATATCTAAATTTGTGAGAGCACGATAAGGTAGCCTTTTTGTTAGTTTTTTGATTTTACAAACAGTCCATTACCTTTTTTATAAGGTTTCATATACATGCCCTTGCCCAACGCAATAGATTCCATTGTCTTATTATGTCGTTGAGACTCCTGCGAATTCCGTTCAGCAGATTTATAATCGCTAACTGTTTTTGCTATGCCTGCTGCACCTCCAGCTAACGCACCTAAAGCTGACAGTCCAGCAAATATAGGTATCAAAGGTAGAATACCACCGGTTTTTGGTATTGGTATAACGCGGGGTAAGCGAACATTATTGTTTTTAGAATGGAAGAGTTTCTTTGCTATATCATATGCTACTTTAATCGCCGTTGCATCATTCCTTGGTTTAAGCTTCTTTAAACGCGAGCGAATTGTAGAAACAATCTTTCGAAATGATTTTACGCCAGCACCATGTTTCAATTTGGCTTTTATAACTTTGCTCACCAACCAAGATGCAACTTTCTCTCCTTTTCCTATATTTTTTGATTTAATTCGCTGTTTTGCCATTTTTAGTAATTGTTGATCTGCTTTATGACGACCTTCTAAACTAATATTGTTCGAGTATGCAATATCGTGTTTCATGCAAGCGTCATCCAATTGATTAATGCCTTTGTCTCCTCGCAATAGTCGTTCCTTTAGTTTTGTACCAGGTCCACAGAAATTGTATCCTGGTAAATGAAGTTCAAATGGTAAATTGTTTATGACACTATTAATAAGTCCACCACCTTGCATATCTGATATACTAATGCAGAAATTGCACTTTATGTTGATTTTTTATATGTTTACAAAACATCATGTTTGTCAATCCAGCTGTTTTCACTTTCGTGTAACCCTAACCATTTCACAAAAAGTTTGTTATCTTTTTTCTTGATTACCTTTTCGATTAAATATACATTAGGACACTTTGTTTTTTGCAGTTCTTGTTCATAAAATGTACCTAATATAGGCTGTTTGTGCAAATCTTCTATAAAGTAAGTTATTGGTGATGTATTTTGAACTTCTTTTATAATAAATAATTCTGTTGACCAGTTAGGAGTATAACCTTTTTCAAAACTACCTTTGTATTTGCTTATTCTAACGTAATCACCAATATTACATTTATTTTTTCGATTTTCATGTACATCCTGCGATTTTCTTATGTTATCTCTTACCATATTTTCATTCGTTCGATTAACTTCTATTGGTCTGTGTTTTGTAACACGATGTTTAGAGTTATTATACGATTTTACAACACTTTCCAGAGGTTTACCAATCCACTTGTAATTGCCGTTTAAGCTAAAACATTTGTGTAGTTTGTTTTTCAAAGTTCTGATCAGTCTTTCAACAATCGATGCTTTTTTTACAGAATATGACGAATAGTGGTTTATATTAAACAACTGCATAAGCTTTATGAATTCATTATTGTAAAACTCCTTTCCCATGTCAGTTTGTAGGTTTACTGGATCACGATGTGTTGTAACTAAAATATGTTTAAATGCATTCGCTATTTCTAACTTTGACTTTGTTTTGGCTGGAACAGCCCAAGACATTTTTGAAAAACAGTCTATTATCACTAAAATGAAATTAAAGCCCTTATTAAATTTACTTAAGTTTTGTATGTCAATTAGATCTGCTTGCCACAAATCATCAATTCCTTTTAATATAACAGATCGTCGAATGAAATTTTTTCTTGCTGTTTTATGAATTTCTTCTACTACTTCTTGCCTACTCATTTTGATTTAATTTTATCTAATTCAGCTTTTGTATAATATTCCTTTTTAAAATTACTTAAGAATATTTGGAGATCGACTTTCATCGCATCAAGTAAAACTTGAATTTCTTTTTTACTATAAAAAGTGTGTTTTATTCCATCCACGTAATCTTTACTAACAGCATCACTGCCAGCTGAAGGAAATTTAACTCCAGTCAATCTCACTGACTCTAAATCAAATTCTCCGGTTTCTGTCTTTGTTAAAGTCTTGTCGAAAATATCAAAGAATTCTGCTATACGTAATCGTTTATGTATATGATGACCAAATTTATCAATATTCATTTTAAGTGAACCGTTAGGTCTTAGTGATACAACTTCAATGAAACAATTTATCTGTAATTTTCTATTTATTTATTATACCACTCTCACGCAATTCTTCAATAATTGATATGATTTCATTATCCAGCCCAGTGTTACCAGCATCTCGTGAAGCAACTAATAATTTTAATCTGTCGATTAATTCATTAGGATCATCCCAATAAACATAATCTATATTTTTCTTCCATTTCTTTAATATCGGTAGTCCTGTTCCTTGATGGGTACTATCAGTATTCGCAGATTTTTTTGAAAATATAAACATTGGTTTTATAATAGTTAGATATTTTTGCCCTCTGTTACTCATTATTGGTTTACTTGAATCATAATCTCTTCGATGCGCATTGCTGTCTAACAACATCGTTTTGTAATGTATTGTATTTTCCTGAGTAACCGTATCTAAATCAGGTACCTTATTAAACAACAACTCTTTTAATCCACACGTTTTTTTATATTTATTCTTCCCCACTTGTATGTAATCATCGCTAACCATTACATGCACCGAGCCCATCATAAGTTTTCCCAGTTCTCTCCTCACACCAAACGGAACGTTACTAAAAGCTTCTGAAGACAACGACCATGAGGTTGCATCACAACCATCATCACTATTACTAGAATCAACTGTTCTGAAAGAGTTATTACTTGCGCCATTATCTTCATTTTCAGACAGTTCTGAATCATTATAATTGTCACCAGAATCTGGGATTTTATCTTTACTTTTGCGATCAATTACTTCCGTGTTCAATTCTTTGTTCAGAAAGGTTTTATCAAAGTTATTTTTGTCAGATCTTGTTATATTTCTATCATGTTCATGTTTATCCACTAATTGGTTCAGCGGATTAATTATTGGTTTGAAGACATTTTTTAATACTTGATCGCTTTCAATCTCTATGTCCTTCATTTTACGTATTTTTCTTTTAACAGCTTGTGCAGCATTAACTATTTGCATTTTAAGTTTTTTTTTCCATTATTGATATTTTATCACGTATTTATGTGAGTATTACTGAATGTGAAATGAATCTAATCGTAATAAGCTGATGGTTTATATAATTACTCGAACACAACAAAAGTATCAAAATTTTTCCTATAGGCACCTCTATTTTTTTCGCAATCTTTATTAATTACCAGGTAACTGTGAGGCTCTGTCCATATTTTTGAACACATTTCTCTGAATTCCAACCATGTCATATCCATGTTTACATGTTCATCATAGGCATGTCTCATATTAATATCATCTTGTTTAAAAATAATTATCAAATTAGCATTGTCTCTTACCAATTGTTTTGGTATTTTACTATATGTCTGGTTCAGATAAAAACAATCTATATACTTATGTCTTCCCATTGCAAAATAGTCCCGTATGTTGCTTTGATTTTCACATGCTACATCGTCAAATATTATTATCGAATTAGATTTTGCTTCTTGTGGGTTAAGAACATCTTCGTTTCCGTGATATTTGGTAAAAGAAATATTAGGAACCTTTTCTAGAACCTTTTCCAGAAACATATACTTAGGTTGATATAAAGTTTTTGAATAAACATAAACATTTCGATAATGTAAACCGTTTTCATGCAAAAGCAGACCAATCATTAAGTTTGTTTTTCCACAATTTGACGGACCACTAATTAAACAACGAATTGTATTAGGCAAAAGTTTTCCATGTCGAATATTATGATTACCAGAATCTCCATAATTTTTATTTATCTGTAACGATTCTAATTGTTTCACAAGTTTCATTGTTATGTAAGATAAGAATGTTTGTATTATAATGACCGCTTAGATAGACTTATCGTCATTATATACAATATCGATTGCGGAAGCGTGGCGAAAGTACGTGAAAGCAGATACGTTTTGTCACATATCACCCATGCAATTTTTATCATAAATATTTATAACTTACCTGCCTGTTTTTCCGAACAAGTTTTCACAAAACATCATTGGGCTTCTAAATCAAGTAATATATAAATGCAAAAAAAAACGATTGGGGTTTCTAAATCAAAATTACTTACCTGCCAGTTTTTCCGAACAAATTTTCACAAAACATCATTGGGGCTTCTAAATCATAAATAATATTGGGGGTTCTAAATCAAATTTGGAACAGTGTTGGACGAAGTCCAACGGTGTTTCAAATTTGATTTAGAACCCCCAATATTATCCTACTGACCTTATTAAGGTTTTATATTGTTTCCTAATCGTAGCTCATAATGTACGTAACCTACTCATAGCTTCTCCGTTCCACCGTGGTTAAAAACACAGGGCATTTACTAATTCTTACTAATTTCAGCTTCATCCAACCATGTCTTCACGGCAGACATCGTAACCTGGTTCTAGTTTTTAAGACTGCGTCCTTTAATTAGTTTAGGTCTCTTTGGGTGCTGAGACCTTCATGGTATGTGTTTTGAGGTCTTCATAATCATACTGACCGTCTTATCTGTAAAAGTGATGAAGTGTACCTAGTGTACATCAAGATCAGATAAACAATGGAGATATGTATTTTTTAACGCGAATAACTCCGCGTTTGACCACCAACTCGCCTGTTGGTAAGCGACGATGTGGCCGAAGATGAAGCACGCAGACTTAGGAGATACCTATTCACTCTCGCCTTGAAAAGGTCCAAATTATATCTCTCAGGAAACAAGGAAGCCGGCATGTTGTTCAATCCTTGGCCATACGGATTAGAAACGTAGAATCGAAACGTTTGGTACGTATCCAAGGAAAGTCCACAATATATGGGTGGCAATGGGCCGTTTTCCTAGTTGTCCTGTAGTAGAAAGGGGATGGTAGGATAAGGTCATGTAGCTCCGATGCACATTCTCCGAAATGAATTCTATAGAAAATTTACAGACTCGCTACTTTACGGTGGTGTTTTAAACTGAGAAGTTATTAATTAAACAAAAGACTTGCACTTGGCCGTTTCCACGCCTGATGTTAAGCGATGATGCGGTCTACGATGGAGCACGCTTGCCTAGAAGAAACCGATTCACTTTTGATTTGAAAACACCCAGATTGTAACTATCGGGGATCACCCATTCAGATAGTGCATTCCACAGACTAGCAGTTCGCAGAGTCAAAGTGATATCAAAGCGCTTTCTACGTGTTTTTAGAATATCAACCATAAAGTGGTGTCGATTTTTCGTGCTCGCTCTGGCAGTCCGATAGAAAAATGGGCAGGAGGGAATTAGATCATGCAGATCCGAGGCTCGGTCTCCGATATGTATCCGATAAAAAACTGGACTAGCAACTTTGCGCCGATGCTCAAGATTTTAGTCTGAACTTGGGATTCGTCGCTGATGAGCCTCTTGGCGCGTCTCTCAATAGACTCCAATGCCCCGAGCTGGTACTTAGCTGAACCACCCCAAAGGAGAGCATTACTCCATGCACGACTGAACTTGTGCTTGGTACAGTGAAAGCAACTGTTCCGACGTGAACTACCGTTGCACCTTCGATAGGATACCAAGCTTTTTGGCAGCCAATTGAGCCTTGTTTTCAATATATATTTCCTAAAGAACAGCACAAAATATCTGTAACGTGTGTGTGCGTCGGTACTTCACGTCGGAACAGTTTCCGACGTGAAGTACCGACGCACCTTCGATAGGATACCCAGCTTTTTGGCAGCTAATGAGCCAATGGGCTAATGGTTTTCAATATAGGAGCCCAAATTGAGGGTAGGAGACAGAACAACGTCCAAAAGCTCAAGCTGGTCAGTCATCGGAATAGATAAATCCCAGAAAGCAAGAGCCAGTTGCTAAGGCAGCGTGGCGAGTGTGAAAGCATCTAATCTTAAGGTGATACGTTTCACGTAAGGCGGAAAATTCAAATTTCAAACAGTTTTCCTCTTCTTGTAGCTAGACCGGGTTATTATTGTAAACGATCATGATGTTTGCGAAAATTAATTATTATTCTTTACAAAGTCACGTAAAGCTATTTATCTCTAATGCACATTATTACATACATATGTCAATAAACATTTTTTTTTGTTTCAAACGGTTTATTGACAAATGTAAGTAATATGGTGAGTCATTGATTAATAGACCACATGATAATATAAAAAAACAACCAACAATTTTCGCAAACACTGTGTCATTTCACAATAATTACTCGGCCTAGCTACAAGGACAAAAAAACTGTTTGAAATTTGAATTTCCCACCATACGTGAAACGTTCCACCTTAATGAGTCTTGATATATAAAAAAAACTTTATACATAGTACGGTATATAGCATTTTATAGCAAACTAGCTGTACACGCAACTTCGTCCGCAATTACTTCAGAAAAAAATATCCTATGTCCATCCTCATGATATATACTATTACCTCGTAAAATACTATTAATATTATTATACTATGGAGATCGGTTAAGCGGTTTAGCTGTGATTATGTATCAAACAGACAGATGGACAGAGTTACTTTCGCATTTATAATGTTACTAGCTGTACTCGCGACGTCGTCCGCGATTTATTCAGGAAAAAAATAGCCTTTGTCCGTCCTCATGATACATACTATTGCCACGCAAAATTTTATCGAGATCAGTTAAGCCGTTTAGCTGTGATTATGTAGCAAACAGATAGATAGAGCTACTTTCGCATTTATAATATTAAGTGTGGATATAACATTTCTATGTAAGTTAATATTCTAAAGTAGCTAACAGAAGTGTAGATTTGAAAGAAAGAGAACAATATATTTATCTCTCTGTCCTGTAGCACGTTAAGATTAATTACATCTATCGTCTCAGCTAAATGCGGAACAATATTATATAGTTGCACTTCTTATAATAACTGGTCAACACACTTTTTACAATAAAACCAGTACAATAGTGGATCAGGAACTTGCTTCTTGTGCCAATAACTTGTTTTAAATTAGCACAAAAAACTCCGCTTAGATTACGCACAAAAAGTTCAGTAATTGATTGGCGACGGTTAAAACAATCTATCATTTGACCTGGAAAAGGTGGACAGTAATGGATTGAAGTAAATGGCAACACAGTGCTTTATTTTCACATATTATAATATCGGCCTTCTTCACGTGTCCGTCAACGGTGAACCAGCGCTGACTAGCGCCGGTTATGAGCGCGTATATGGCTAAAACCAAACTTAGTTTTAAAGGTGCAAGTGGGTTGCAAGGCGCACAATGCAACTGACCATCAGCATTATTTGTGTAAGTGTAGGTAGGCTTCGGACAGTTTTTAGTGATAAGGCGTTTAGCATCTAGGTCTTGTATTCATATTATAATACATTGAACCCGTCAAAACTTAAAAAGTGATCGGAACGCGACAGTGATTTTTATTTAGTGGTGTACCGTGGCATTACCAAACGGATCCAACGGAAGACCAGCGCTGGTTAACAGCCGGGAGTTGGGTCCGTTGTGACTTTATTTTACCATTTTTCTTATAATAATATTCTTTTAAATGTAGCTTTTTGGTCACAAATAAACTTTTTTCTTTCTTTTTTTTTCTGATGAAGGCCCTGGTCCGGGTTGGAGGCGATTGAAATGTAAAAATAGCGTTCAGAAATAAGGATTGTGTGCATGCCTCGAGCATTCATGCTCATCATCGAAAGCACCTTCTTGCGGCGGCGTCGTGTGTCGGGTCGCTCTCTTCCCTCAGATATGGTTGAGGAGGGCGATGGCTGGCACATGAGTTATACTCGTGATCGGGTGCTGCTTGCGGGTCGCTGGTCTGCTCGCGGTATACACACAAACTAGTAATAAAATGACTACATTGTTTCAACCTTAGATTAAGATATAACTAACTTACCTCTCCCTGTATTGTGAATAACAGTAAATTCGTTTTAGCTAACAAGATTGTAATTAAGTATAACAAAAGTCACGGACCCTGGTGTCCGTGGAGTTGTTAAATAACACTAACCACATATATGTGAAAGTTTGGATGGATGGATGGATGTTTGTTACTCTATCACGCAGCAACGGCTGGATGGATTTGGATGAAATTCGGAATATACATTGCTTATATCCTGGATTAACACATAAGCTACTTTTCATCATCATCATCACCGATTTTCATCACCACGCGGGTGAAACCGCGGGGGCGCAGCTAGTATCATATATGTGGAAGTTGGGATGGATGGATGTTTGTTACTTAATCACGCAGAAACGGCTGGATGGATTTGGATGAAATTCGGAATATACATTGCTTATATCCTGGATTAACACATAGGCTACTTTTCATCATCATCATCATCACCAATTTTCATCACCACGCGGGTGAAACCGCGGGGCGCAGCTAGTATCATATATGTGGAAGTTGGGATGGATGAATGTTTGTTACTCAATCACGCAGAAACGGCTGGATGGATTTAGATAAAATTTGGAATATACATTGCTTATGTCCTGAATTAACACAGAGGCTACTTTTCATCTTCATCATCATCACCGATTTTCATCACCACGCGGGTGAAACCGCGGGGCGCAGCTAGTAAACAAATAAAAAGTAGAATTTACTTACTTTCGAATAGTATTTTTTTATTTCTTGTAGGCACGAATACCGTGATCAGCTGGTA
Organism: Agriopis leucophaearia; assembly: GCA_949125355.1. NCBI lineage: Eukaryota > Metazoa > Arthropoda > Insecta > Lepidoptera > Geometridae > Agriopis > Agriopis leucophaearia. The sequence continues at coordinate 6,027,824 of OX421291.1, read as the reverse complement.
AAACATTTATTTATTTGATCCTGGTAGGTATCAGTGGATACTGTAATGAAGCAGACGACTCCGGCTGCGCCTACCACCAGGCCAGACCTACCTAGCCGGAAGCACGTCTGCCACACCCAGTTACTAGGGAGAGGAGCAGTTAAGGACTACCTATCCTAAATACGACTACGGGTTACTACGGGGACGGGTTGACGGGGGTCAACGAGCGTAGAAGAAGACTTCCTGGAGCAAGACTTCTTCGAGTATAAGTGCCGACTTCTTCAAGTATTCAAGTCCGACTTCTTCAAGTATAAAGATTTAAGAAGAACCTTTCAAGGTTTTTTTCAAGTTCTCGCACGACCGCTCCGTTCAAGAGCCTCCAAAAGTCATCCCCAAGTCATCCCCAGTCTAGGTGTTCTTTTTTTGTTTCCTTCTTTCCAATTTAAAAATTATAGAAATAAAATCAAGTTGTAGTAGTGGTCTGTAAAAGTTAAAAAGGTTTAAATGTAAATTAAAATAAGGTGGAATGAGAGATGAGGATTATGATGAGAAAAGACATACTGCAATACAAATCTCCTGGATCCATGGCTAAATCTGTCTGAGGCGTTACCTCAGCCCCAAAAACACAGCTGTGTCTCGCTCTTTCAGCTAATGATAGAGCAAGGCAAAATTTAATGTAAGGCTATTATTACAAGAATGTTTTTGAGGTTGTGGTACCCTACCTGATCCCGGGATCCGTGGAGAAAACCCCACTTTTAACCGATTTCCAAAAAGGAGGAGATTTTTTTTTATGTTTGTTACCTCAGTACTTTCGACTGGGTGATTTTGATAATATTTTTTTAAAGCTATTGCTTCCCGTGTGGTTCCATTTTAATTTGGTCCAGTTCTGACATTTTAATGAAGTTTTTTTTTACATAGATAATTATTTAAGGGACGACATATCAAATTCGTGTCTTGTGGTATTTAATGTGATATAATATTATTTTTAAACTTATGAATGTCTAAGAAAAATACAAAAACAGAGGGCACCAATACTTAAAGAAAAAAAGGTTTTGGGGAAAAGAGTACCAAGTCCTTTATAAATTTTAATCTGAAACTTGGCGATCTTTTTCTTCAGTTTCAACTGGCAAAAGCTGATAAATGTATACGTATATATGTTTTACGTAGTACTAAGCTGAAAGGACATTATTACAACATTGTGAACAAAAGTTATATGATTATTTACGGGATATTTACCGTGGTAAGGTTGTGGAAGGAGCAACATGGTGCATGTAACTGCGCCGAAATATCGGGAGCTCCTTCCACAACTTTACCACGGTAAATATCCCGTAAATAATCATATAACTTTAGTGAAAAACCGTCATAGTTTAAAACATTGTGAACAAACCTTAAAAAAATAGACCACCTTTTTATGATGAAATGGGCTAGCGTTTGACCACAACTCACCTGATGGTAAGCGACGATGCGGTCTAAGATGGGGCACGCTTGCCAATGAGGTGCCTATTCACTCTTGTCTTGAAGACACCCAGCTTGTAATTTATAAAGAACACCGAGGCAGGGAGTGCATTCCATTCCTGTGCAGTTCGTATTAAGAAGGAATTTTGGAAGCGCTGTGTACGGACTTTACCAAAGTTCACGACGTAAGGATGGAATGACCGCCTCGATGATCTATGGCGGAAAATGGATGACGGGATCAGCCTGAACTGCTCTTGTGCACATTCTCCATAATAAAGAAACGGCTTAGAACCTTTCGGCTTAGAGCGACTCTTCCATTTAACCCTGTATTATTTATAGCTAACAAAGATACAGGCTGTTGCAGAGCATGTAAATGTTTCCAAGATCATGTAACATGATCGCTATAATCTTAAGTACCATGTCGACCGTACTGAACTGAGATTTTTTGCTTGAGTACGCTTCAATAAATAAACAATTTTACATAAAGCGATCGTAATTATGTGGCAAGGCCTTCGTGATATATAATATCCCACCACGTGGTGTGGTTTTTTAGTAACTTTTTTTCATGATCATGGATACGAAGTCCTTCAGTCGTAAAACACTGTTTTAAACTATCACGGTTGTTCACTAATAGTAGATTAGTAGCCAAGGGCTGTAAGGCATCAATTGCAGCCCGAGATATTTAGGCGCACGAGTGCAGCGAGGGCGCCTATAGTTCGAGGGTATAATTGATGCTTACACCCGAGCTAACTACTCTGCTTTACATCTCGATTGAGAGGTAAGTAGAAAAAAACCGGCATTACAAGAATAAAACATTTTATTAGTTAAAATTTATAGTGAAATGAGAACAGTTTTCAAATTTTTGGGACAGGTTTTTTTTTGGGTATGTTAATAGTTTGAGATTGTAATATTTGTTGGTCATGGACAAAATCTGACGGGATGAAGCTTTCTTCAGCAGAAATTGATGGTTGCGGATCATCTCTTGAGAAAGATGTTTCATTTTTTGAAAGCTGAATAGTTTCCGTTATTCATCATTCAGCCCAATGACAAAAGAGGTCGCTTCGCTATTCCTGCCTTATTTCATCAATTAAAATTTTTTTTTTTTTAAAACGAAATTGAGCTTCGCCTTTCGATATTTAAAATTAATGACTATTATACTCATACGAAGACAAGGCTGAATAGCGAAGCGACCTCTTTTGTCATTGGGCTGAATACATGATGTCTATTGCCAGTATGATGGTTAGATGTACGCGAACTTTTTTAAAGAGTGAAGTTTTTTTTTTAATTACTTACCGCCCTAGGGCTTTTCTAGCTACATTATTACCCTAGAGCGCTAATTGGTCACCTACAAGCCCCATTTGGGGGTAATAAGGACCTCCTTACCGAATATGAGAGATGTAAAGTTACATGATTATTTACGGGATATTTACCGTGGTAAGGTTGTGGAAGCTCCCGATATTTCGGCGCAGTTACATGCACCATGTTCACGGGAAGACCCCACAACCTTACCACGGTAAATATCCCGTAAATAATCATGTAACTTTATCCTTCAGTCGTAATATTAATCAAGTGTACATAGTATTAAATAGCGTTAAACAAGTTATAGTCGGAGTCAAGCAAAGTAAGTCACGGTCAAGTCAAACTCCAGTAAAGAGGTAGAGGTTTTACAATAGGTTTCTATGGAGTTTTGGATCAATACGAAAAGGCATCTTTCATCTCGTTACATTACTTTCACTCACACGCGAGCGCGCTCACGAACACTTAATAAATAATAATCCACTATTATAACACATTAACACTCGAAAACACCTACACATGTGTTTAGGAAAACTTTTTTTTTGATGATACAGAGTGGCGAGATGAGCGTAGTCACTCGCCTGATGGCTCTTCACGCTTGCCCATAACAGCTCAACGCCACTCAGAATTTTAAACTTCAACAGTTCAATACCCTGGATGGCAATGCACTGCGCTCGTCACCCCGAGATATAAGATGTCAAATCTCTGTGTGCCCTGTAATTTCGCTGGAAACATTGCCCTTCAATCCAAAACACAGTAGTGTTTGCACACTACTGCTTGGCGGTTGAATAACTGGCAAAGGTGTGGTACTTCCCAGGTAGACTCTGCAAAAGAGTCCTACCACTACAAACAAAAACAGAGGAGAATCACAGAAAAGGGATTTTTTTCCCTTTTCTTTTCTGTGAAAATAATACAACGAGCCAACATGTTTTTTCCACGATGGCGCCAAAATTCCACATGGTATGGTTACTACTTTGATAATAAATTAGTTTGAATCTCCCTTTAGATTCGAGCTAGTACCGAAAAAAGTCTTCCAAAAACTGAAGGGGCGTGTTTACGTATTGCATACACAAATGACATATTCTTCGAGTTCATTAGGTACTTGTATTTGTAAAAACATGGAGTATATCCGTTTTATCCGTTGATGTTCCCCTTCTTTATTTATTTTAGGCATGGTTGGATATAACGAACTCAGGCAGGAGAGCTCACACTTGTTTCTTATAAAAAACAAGTGTGAGCTCTCCTGACCTTTAGTTCATAAAAGTTGAAATACTGAGTTTAATTCAATTTTATTAATTTGTAATAATTTGGATATTATTATTGGATAAATAAATTATTTGATTTGATTTGATTTGTTATTTTCAAGGTGCTGAGAGGTAGAAGAGATGCACAATCCGGATATGGAGGCAGTTATACTTTTGAGTTCCTGATAAGTATGTGTGGCGGCGAAGACTGCTAAAACTGCTATCAGTGCCTCGAGCGCGGACAAATCTTTTGCAGGAGGCCCCTTTTACACGAGCACTTTGGGCGATCTAATTAGATCACCCGAAGAATCCAACCCGGCTGGGCAGCGTTCGTGCGTGATATCTTCTCGTCCAAGTAACCACAGTGCCTAAGGACAAAGGTCTTTGATCAGTGTGTGTTGCCAGTGATGTCATATGGTACTGAGTCGTGGTCCTTAACTGTTGGCCTTTTGGAAAAACTCAGAGTCACACAACGGGCAATGGAGAGAGCTATGCTCGGAGTTTCTTTGCGCTATAAAATTCGGAACGTAGATATTCGCCAAAGAACCAGAGTCACCGACATAGCTATTAAAATCTGCAAGTTGAAGTGGCAATGGGCAGGCCACATCGCTCGAAGAACTGATAACCGATGGGGAAGAAAGGTTCTTGAGTGGAGACCGCGAACCGGAAGACGCAACGTAGGTAGGCCTCCCACTAGATGGACCGACGACATTGTGAGAGTCGCGGGCATCCAGTGGATGCAGATGGCAGGATGTAGTTCAGTGTGGAGGTTAAAGGGGGAGGTCTATGTTCAGCAGTGGACGTCTTCTGGCTGATGATGATGATGTAATTAGAGAATTCAACGTTGGTACACTACCGCACTAGGTAATATGACCTGTAATGATAGTAATTGAAAGTTGGAAAATAAAATAAATAAATTAGTAATTTTTAAACTTTCGCGATTCATTGTTTTCATATTTATATTACCATGGCCGGCGTCTTTTTAACCTCATGCGTGTAGGGTGACATTATGGATCAGTGTTTCCCAGACATTATCATAATATAATATTTACTGCCCCGGTGGCTCAGTTGGTAGTGAACCTACTTTCTGCGCTTGGGGGCGTGGGTTCGATTCCCATCTAGGACAAACATTTGTGTGATGAACATTTGTGTTTGTTCTATGTCTGGGTGTTAATATCTATTTAAGTATGTATTTAAAAATATATATGTATGTATATCAGTCTCTGGCAGCCATATTACAAGCTTTGCTTAGTTTGGGGTCAGATGACCATGTGTGCAATAATGTCCCACATATTTATCGGATTCGGTCATTGTAACATGGTCAAACGTCGAGCGAAAGGTATCTATTTTTACCTATTTTTAATAGTGCGCGATAAGTCCCGATAAATATGAAAACAAAATAAATAAATTGTTACTAGTAACACTTTAATATGAGCGCACACAACTGCAAACGAAAAATGTATACGAATTTACGACCGAGGGAGAGTGTAGGTGCTAAAGGGGAAACTGTAGGTATAACGCTTCCATTTATTTATTTTGTCTGACCCTAAAACGCTAGCGATTATCCAACTTATTTCACTTCTGTTTCTTGTGAGACTGAAAGATTCTTAGCGTGACCAAAATGCTGGCCTATATTTGGGGTCAGAAAGTTAGCCTCGCCATCCAGCGAGGCAACGCGGCCAGCATTTTGGGCACTCTACCTGAAATTAATTATCATTTAGGACTACTTAATTAACTCTATTTTAATTATATAATTTAAAGCATGAAAAAATAAATAAAATTTAACTTCTGTTTCCGTAAAATAAATTTTAAATTAATTATTATTCACACAAACGTAATGACATAAGTGTATAAGTATGATATAAGCTGTGAGATATCCAACATTGACCCTGATACAGTTTTTTTATGACTTACTTAGTTATATCGATGACTTGATATTACCATGGCCGGCGTCTTTTTAACCTCATGCGTGTAGGGTGACATTATGGATCAGTGTTTCCCAGACATTATCATAATATAATATTTACTGCCCCGGTGGCTCAGTTGGTAGTGAACCTACTTTCTGCGCTTGGGGGCGTGGGTTCGATTCCCATCTAGGACAAACATTTGTGTGATGAACATTTGTGTTTGTTCTATGTCTGGGTGTTAATATCTATTTAAGTATGTATTTAAAAATATATATATGTATGTATATCAGTCTCTGGCAGCCATATTACAAGCTTTGCTTAGTTTGGGGTCAGATGACCATGTGTGCAATAATGTCCAAAAAAAAAACATTTATTTATTAAAAAAAAAAAATTATTTCAAGTACATTAACTCATAGTTCACAATTTAAATTATTACAGTCACATTACAAAAATTACAATTAGTTACAATTACTTTAATTTTTTATTACAGTTACTTTAATTGTAATTATTCCAAGGACGTGGACCTGTTTACAGCGGGACAAAACTTCTTCAAAAATTATTCATTTTCAGCTTTTTTTTCTTCTGATTGACTTTCATGATTTTTATTTTATTTATATATACATTTATAAATTGTACTTCTTTTTTCATTGTTAGACTGATATGGCTTTCATTTTACAACTTTTTATTAAATACATATATATATATTTTAAGTTATTTATATGTACTGTTTGATAGTTATTTTATTTCTTATTTCAACATTCACGGAACTGGACTGTAACTCTCTTTTACTTGTGAAAACTTTTAAGGCTTGTTTGTTCCTATTTTTATTGCTATGTTTTACATTGCTTAAGCTGTTTGTTTTCCGTAAATAAATAAATAAATTTAAATACTAACACATCTATTAATTCATTAAAATATCAAGATAACAATCATTATAAATAAAAACTAATGAATTTTAAAATATATTTACATAAAATGTCAAACATGTACTTAATTTAGTAATAAAAATGGCACCCTATAAGATCTATAGACTGTGTTCTGCCATGGCCCGGTAATTTTCATACTGCCCCTTAGTGACCCCCATTATAGTTTTAACCCCCCTCTGGTAACACCAAGTAACATAATACACATTTATTGTTATTAGAAGTAGGTATGTAATATGTATATATTGAAAAAACCGATGGGGAAGAAAGGCTCTTGAGTGGAGGATCACGAAGGCCTCCCACTAGATGGACCGACGATATTGTGAGAGTCTCTGGCATCCAGTGGATGTAGATGGCAGGATGTCGTTAAGTGTGGAGGTTGAAGGAGGAGGCCTATGTTCAGCAGTGGACGTCTTCTGGCTGATAATGATGATTATTGCGAAATTATGAGAATTACGTACCAATTACAATTAAATATGTTACCAAAGAATCCAAGTTCGTCGTAAATGCTGCGACCCGGTATTTTATTTTGTTAGCCCGGTACCGGGTCGCGACCCTGCAAATGGGAAACGCTGTATAATATTAGTTTTTTAATTAAATTTATTGAAACGTGTTAAGCGAAGATGCTGTCTAAGGTCTAGTATTTGGTAGCCATGTTTACATGCCTCTACAAGTTATTATTGATCTCATGTTTAATATATGTGGTCTAAGATATTTATTACTACCTGCGCCCCGCGGTTTCATCCGCGGTGATGAAAATCGGTGATGATAATGAAAGTAGCCTACATGTTATTCCAGGCAATGTTTATTCCAAATTTCATCCAATTCCATCCAGCCGTTTCTGCGTTATTGAGTAACAAACATCCATCCATCCATATGTTTGGATAAAAATATTAATTAAGGATTGTATTCCACTCACTCTATATTCACGTGAAGACCTTATAATCCATATAAAGACCAGCTGGAATCAATTTTCATTGCTAATTCTGTTGTACAGGCGCTATAAGTAAGTGTTACTAATAGATTCAATTAAATTGGAAAATAATACAAACTTACCAGTTTCTGATTTATTCCTTGCTATTAACCCAACTACCTATCTGGATGCCAAATTTGAACTTTCTAGGTCATCTGGAAGTGGGTTATAGTTTTGATCTATAGGTCAGTCAGTGATAAAAATGTCGGCTTTTTTGACGTTAATATCTAAATAACTGTTTGAGGTGTGTTTATGAAATTTGGAGCAAAAATGTATCTCGAGGGTCTCAATATATATGCCAAATATGACATGTTTATGTGCAATAGTTTTTGAGTAATGGGGAGGTCAAAAGTGGCTCCAAGTGGTTCGTGTAATATTACACACGGTACCGCTCGAGCTTGGCTTTGACGCGCTCCCGCGCGTCTAGATTATTTACTATTGCCACTTGAGAAAGGGCATATGGGTCACGCCGAGTAACTTTGCCGCTTGCGCGTAAATGACCATGTTTCCGACCTATACTTCGAAGATACAGCAAATTAGTCATAATATATATATCGGCTTTCTTGACGTGCCCGTCAACGGCAAACCCGACTAGCGCCGGTTATGAGCGTGTATATGGCTGGCATAACGAAACTTAGTTTTAAAGGTCCTGTTGCAAGGAGCACAGTGCAACTGATCATCAGTATTGTATGTGTAAGTGTAGGTAGGCTTCGGACGGGTTATAATGACAAGGCGTTTTGCTATGGTCTTGTATACGCTTCTCTTCGAAATTATTAACAGCAATATGAACAGAGCAGGACGTCTACTGCTGGACATAGGTCTCCTACATTGATCTCCAAAAGGGCCGGTTGGAAGTGGCCTGCATCCAGCGATTCCCTGCGGTCTTTTAGATCGTCTGTCCATCTTAAAATTGTGGATGAACGTCCTAATAGATGCCTTTGGTCAGATAGGTATATGGGGTATCTGAAGTAGTGAGGGGGAGCAAGGTGTCACGTGAGTGGTGACGGTGTTATAGATAGATTAACTCTTTATTGTCTACACTACAAACTACATACACACGATAAAATAGCTTTAAAACTAGTGCAACAATCGGCGTTATCGCTAGGAGCGATCTCTTTCAGGCATCCTTAGGATGGAGAGAATTCATAAAGGAGGTAGAAGGCGGGGTGGAGCGGCAGATTATGTGTCTGGTGGTGGCCACACGAAGCGAGAAGCGGTGTCACGTGGCGTATTGCGACCACCGGAGTCAACAGTGTAAGGCCAATTTCTTTAAATATATAGATAGGTTTATGTTTGGCCACCAACTCACCTGATGGAAAGCGATGTTGTGGCCGAAGACGGAGCACGTAGACCTTGAAGGTACTTATTCACTCTGGCCTTGAAGACCACCCAGGAAACAAATCGTTGACACCCTTTGGTTGCGGAACCCTAAAAAGAAAAACGTTCACCGAGTTATTGAAAAAAATATTATAGTAAGTCCTCAAAATCTTGGCCACCCTAACTGCTCTCAGTTTATCAATATAACTCATAACTATCAGTGAGTAAACCCGTCGGCCTTCACTACCTTACCACTACCACTACTACAGGACTTGCTAGTGGTACTTTTAGACCGACAAATATATCTCTTTAATGGTGGCAAAATAATGGAACTATATTATACTGTAACACGCTTAAATGACAAGTATCTATATAAATAACTAGTTGACCGTCCCGGCTTCGCACGGGTGTAAGCTCGGCCTTAGGCCTCGGGACAAAATATAATATAGCCTATGTCACCCGGGGATAGTGTAGCTTCCACACAGTGAAAGAATTTTTCAAATCGGTTCAGTAGTTTCGGAGCTTATTCAATGCAAACAAACAAACAAACAAACAATCAAATCTTTCCTCTTTATAATATTAGTATAGACAAGTGGATCACATAATTCTTAATATAAAAAACCGACTTCATCAGAACTGGACTAAATTGAAATGGGACCAAATGGGAACACCTTTCAAATAAAAAAATTATCATCAAAATCGGATCACCCAGCCAAAAGTTCTGCGGTAACAAAAATAAAAAAGTTTAATTAATAACCTCCTTCTTTTTGGAAGTCGGTAAAAAAAAAAAAAAAAAAAAAAACGTAATAAGTGCCTATAAAATCGGAGGGTTGCCCTCGATTTCCCTGAATCCTGCCTTGGTGACAATGGGACCAAATTGGAAGTATACTCTACCGAACAAAAGTTTTTCTTTTTTAATCGATCATTAGTTGGCGAAGAAATCAATGAACAAACATAAAAAAATCCAGTGGAACATAGAACAGTCCTCCTGTTTCGTCGGTAAAAAATAAATATCAATAAAAAAACCGACTACACAAAATCAGTAAAATATGCAATTTCGGTTCCTCGGATGACAACATTTTCATCAAAGTAACCAAACTTTCCATTCATTTTGATCTGAAAGTCAAATTACTGAATGATTTTGATGAAATTTCTATGGGACCAATCTGGGAGTACATCCTTTCAACTCAAAAAAGTTTTTTCCAAATCGGTTCATAAATGATGGATGAATCAATATGTGGCGAAATTTGTTTAAAAATCTTATTGGTACATGGACCCCATGGAACAAAAGCTTCGACGCCAAGTGGCACAAATATATATTCACCTGAAAGTGATCCATACTTGCGCCGCTGGCGTTTCCTGCAGCCTCCGCCGCGGCTCCGGTCCTTTGAATTGTACCCCTGAGGTGAGAAGGGGCTATCGTATCGACGCATGTAGCGTCCCAAACGAGAGCCCTCCCCGCTCCCAGGGGATCAGAGTTAAGCCATCAGGGCGCTTGGCATCATATAACTATCCCCACCGGCCCTAGTATTATGCTTAAGAAATGCGATGGTTGCTCCGCCACTCAACTGTGCAGATAAGTTGTGGCTGTAATAATAACCGAGTCATATTTGGCCGATCGCTAAATTGCTCTTGTTTTGCTGAGTACGTACTTAATACATAAAATAAAGTTTATGGAACGTTTTAATTTAAAATATACAAATTAGATGGTTTTTGAGATACAAATAATTTATTCGGTTTGATCCCAGAGGCTCCAGAACTAGTCAGAGACAGTATGACGGGAGCCAATGGCTTCTCCTATTTATGTATCAACTAATTATAAGGAAACAGAAATATAGAAATTTAAAATAAGGTAAACAAAACACACTTTTTAAGTTCAAGGATCGCTCAGCGATCTGTGAAGAGAGTTGCTCGGCGTTTCTCTGAAGGATCGTTTCCGGAAGGAAGTTGTCACCGACATAGCTCAGCGTATTAGCAGAAGTGGCAGCGGGCCGAGTGTGAGAGTGGATTTCGTATAAAAAAAGAGCAAGTGTCTTTATTAACTAAATAAAATACTGGCTCCTACTTTCCGGGGTGTATCCATTCCGAAAATTTACCGGCTTTCGCTTTTGAGCGTTTCTCTCTGATCTACTTTCAACTTTGGCTTCTTTATTGAAAACAAGGCTCTATTGGCTGGGTATCCTATCGAAGGTGCGACGGTACTTCACGTCAGAACAGTTGCTTACACTGCACCAAGCACAAGTTCGGTCATGCGTGGAGACCTGCTCTCACCTTTATGATAGTTCAGCTAAGTACCAGCTTAGGGCCTTAGAGTCTATTGAGAAGCTTGGCAAGAGGCTCATAAGCAACGATTTCCAAATTCAGACTAAGTCTTGAGCATCGGCGTAAAGTTGCTAATCTATCGGGTTGTTATCGGATACATTTCAGAAAGTGTGCATCGGATCTGCATGAACTAACTGCCCATTTTTCTAACGGACTGCCGGAGTGGGCACGATAAAACGACACCACATTATGGTTGATATTCCGAAAACCCGAAGTTCTTTAATTTCACTTCTATTATGAGAACTCCTAGTCTGTAGAATGCGCTGCCAGAATGGGTGTTCCCCGATAGTTACAATCTGGGTGTCTTCAAATCACGAGTGAATCGGTTTCTTCCAGGCAAGCGTGCTCCATCGTAGGCCGCATCATCGCTTAACATCAGGGCCCCGATTCTACTAAACCAATTGTTTTTCAATTGTTAATGAATTGCCTCATTTTTTTTACTTTTTACACTTTATCTATTCAAAAAGTGTAAAAAATAAAAATTTTGAGGCAATTCATTAACTTAATGTCATTTCTTGTCTCTAGTTGTAATTTTATTTTAGTGTTAGCCTATTAATGTTCCTATAATGTGTATGTGTTTAGTTTAACTGATATGGATCTTGAATCTGAAATAAAGATATAATAATAATAATAATAAAAACGCAGGGGCGGCTTTATGGCGAGCCGTCGGTGAGTGGCGACACCGCGTACCCCGATTCCATGGGGCTAAATGAGACCCCTGACCCCTGGCTTGCCTTAACCGGCCGTCCAGGGGTGAAAACCGCAAGAGCTAAGAATCTAAGCTCCAGGGTGGAAGTGTTAAAGGGCATAACGCCGCGAGTAGCTCTTAGTGAAAGTGCAGCACACCTCTCTACACCCTAAGCCACCCACGCCGATGTTGCCCCTCCGGTGCCAAGATACGGCAGCCTTTATGGGGGGCCCATTCAGTGGGTGGCAAGTCATGACCTGCCTAAATATATTTTGAGATGAGACAGGATAAGGCAGGTGCCGTTTCTCATTCTATAGATCTGTTATTCCATCCACAAGTTGTTCACCTCAATAGCCAAGACCTTTTTAATCCTATGCTGTACAATAGTTTCATATTCCTTTTTATACATATTCCATAACTGTATTTTTTATATTCAACAGGGCCTCTTGGTGTTGGCTTCGGCTCCACCAATGCCTACCAAATGTCCGGGCTAGACCCGAGAATTTCATTAAATAAAGTGTTATAATAATAATTAACAATTTAAAAGCAATTTTGTTTTTCACTTTTGACACTTTATCTATGCCAAAACTGTCAGAAGGGCAATTTTTTTGAAAATTCATTAACAATTCAAAAACAATTGGTTTAGTAGAATCGGGCCCCAGGCAAGTTGGTGTTTAAACGCAAGCCTATTCCAAAAAAAACAAGCTCTACAAAAATAGTTTGACTGCCCATAAGACCGTTGGAGGTCTAAAGATAATCAAAAATATCCTCAAGCCCACTAACAGTTGGCACAAATGTTGGTGGTTGTTTATATATTATGTCTTGACAATTACGGCAACCCAGAAACCTAAACTTAAACGATTAATTTTGTAATACGGCTCTTAAGGTCAAGAAGTGCATTTAGATAATTAAAAGGTCTCCAGAGTCTTTAAAGACTAGACTTTCAAAGTAATTAGGTGTTCGAAATTAATTCACTATCACTCCAAAAACTAACCTTGTAAGTCTAATTAACTGACCAATCCAAAACATCACCTTGGAATAGCTAAACTTGATTTTATTGATTGCCCCGAGACGGAATCAGCCCATACGGATGTTCAAGTCAAAATCAATAATTGTAATGGATTTGTTTAGAAATGTCAGGAGCCTTCGCGCGGCAACTGTCACTAGGGCTGGCCACTCGGCCTATACCAACTTACTAAAGAAATGTGTAGTAAAGTTGGGGTAAAAAACATGCGTAGAGAAGTTGGATCTCTCTGTACCTTTTATCGCATTTACAACGGGGAGTGTTCTGAAGAACTGTTCGATCTGATCCCGGCGTCGCGGTTTTACCGTTGCACCAGCCGCCACCGCCTGAAAGCTCATCCACATATCATAAATCTGTAGACATGCCACACCATTCGATTCAGGCGATCTTCTTGCCTCACACCTGCTAAATGTGGAATGTTCCATCCGAGGTGTTTCCGAGAAGCTACAACATGGGGTTCAAAAAGCGAGTTAAGAGATTCTTAAAGGGTCGGCAACGTAGATCCATAAACGACGGCGACTGCTTATCATCGGGCAGCCCGTGTGCTTGTTTGCCACCTATGACATTTAAAAAAATAGTGAGCCGGGCTTGTGCGGTTTACAATCTGAAGGCACCCGGTTCAATCCTCAAATAAAAAATTTGCGAAACCGCGAACTGCGCTGTATCAGCACTTATTCGAATCTACGCGTAGCGAGTACGTTACGTAAGGCCCCTGTTCTCATTTCGATCATATTTTGACCCTAATCGGCACCACTTTAATATCTTCTCAACCTCATGTCAATCTCATCTACAACAAACTTCGACCTCATTTCGATCTGTTCCCAGCATCATCTCGGTTCACAAGCTGTGCATTACAACGTAGACATTATGACCTCGTGTTTTTTTGCGCATAACGCCTTGAGTCCGCTGGTGTAATACCGGAACAGAGTTTAGTTTTAGTTTTTTATACACAAATAACAATGTGTTACTGTACTTATTTTAGTTAATTAATTGGGATGAAGGTTTGTCCTCACTAACATTATCAACCTTGTCTTAGTCTCACACTCACAGAAATTCTTCATAATTTTATGAACTTGCGCCTGCTTTGTGAGGTGCTTTAGAGGAATGTGCGGGAATTTCAGCCATGTTTAATCATAAATAAAATAAAGCCATGTTTAGAAAAGTGTTTGCTTGGGGTTAGGTACTCACTGAAGTCAGTTTTTTTACCCTTCTTTTTTCTGTGGGGTTTCTCTACGAGATCAAATCAGAAATGAGGAGATCCGTAGACGAACGAAAGTTGCTGCGTAATACGCAGAACAGATGGCCGATGGGGTTGAGAGGTTCTCGAATGGAGACCACGAACCGGTAAGCGCAGCGTTGGACGTCAACCTAAAGATGGGCAGAGGACCGCAGGGAAACTTTTATTTATTATCTAATGTTTAAAACTGAGAATTTTCTGAAACATTATAAAACTTAGGTGATGTATGAATCTTTAAATTGATAATTATGTGTGACAAAATTCCCATAATTTTTAATTACTACATATTCATATATAATGAATAAGATTGAGGTAGGTCGTAGTGTCAAGGCTAACACTAGATGGCATTGCTTTATCGATAGGTAATCTACACCTAGCGTTAATTACGGTGATACGTTTCACGTATGGCGAGAAATTCAAATTTTTTACAGATTTTTTTGCCCTTGTACCTAGGCGAGTTAATTATTGTAAAATGATACAGTGTTTGCGAAAATCATTGGTTGTTCTTTACATTATCATGTACAGCTATTAATCAGTAACTCGTCATATTACTTACATTTGTCAATAAACCGTTTGAAACAGCAAAAATTTGTTTATTGACAAATGTATGTCATAATGTGCATTAGAGATAAATAACTTTACGTGAGTTTGTAAAGAATAATAATCAATATTCGCAAACATCATAATCGTTTACAATAATTACCCGGCCTTTTGTGAAACGTATCACCAAGAGGCAAACAAAGTTTGTATGTAGGTATGTCTTTGATCACAGAATTCACAGATATGATTTGAATAATTTTCTGATCTCAGAATAAAGACTAATAGTTATTATATATATATATATAGTTATTATATATAGTTTCTCCTACTGACGTTATGACCGACAACGTTTGTAGACACCAAATGTATTTTCATTTCATTAATTTCGCTGCAGTCAACGGCCATACACCGCCGGTGCTGTTTCGGACATTCCGAGCGAGCAGTTCGCCTCACGCCTTCTTACAGCCCGAGTGACGCAACATAACTTCCAGAAGCAATTATCATCATCATCCGCGCACGGAAAGTGACCGAAGATAAGTCTCTATATAACTGTGGGACCATACATTTGTTGTACAATGAACCCCACCCTCTTCAAGGGTCTTTAAATAAAAATAAATAGATTTCGAATTACCAACCAGTGTTTTTCCTTTGCCGCTAGGTTAAATAGGGTAGTTCGAATCTCTCATAGAAGCATCAACGTTTCATCATCTCAACAATACAATTTCAATACAATTTGCACGCTCAATAAGGGCTGAATATAGTTCTACAATTGTTTAAATTTAAGACCTAGTACCTACCTATATTCATGCAAATAAAGGAATTTGATTTGATTCAACCTAGCAGCCCGAGAACAAAATAATTAAAAAAATAACGATATCGATGCACTGATAATCAATAATTACCTAGTATCAGTGTCACTTTGACAGATCGCTCCCAAGGTTTGAAGGTGTGAAGGTTCAAAAAGCGACGTTCACTCACGTAATGTTTTATTACAAGCGACATGCCCCGGCTTCGCACGAGTTTCAAATTGTATTATAGGTACAAATCGAACAAAAATCAGATGACCTTTTGCTTTAATCTAATCTATCTATAAGTAAATATTTCAAAGGCAATTCTTGTAGTTTCTGAGATATTTATCCTCTCTGCATTCTCTGCAGCGAAAATTGTGGGTCAAGGCGTAGCCGAAACCAGCATACTCACGTCTTCTCAAACATTGTGTAGATATTCATGTAAAAATATACGATACATTTTTTGACAGTCATCATCATCAGCCATAAGACATCCACTGCTGAACATAGGCCTCACCCGTTAACCTCCACACTGAACGACAACCTGCCATCTGCATCTGCAACCACTGGATGCCCGCGACTCTCACGATGTCTCGGTCCCTCTAGTGGGAGGCCTACCTACGCTGCGTCTTCCGGTTCGTGGTCTCCACTCAAGAACCTTTCTTCCCATCGGTTATCGGTTTTTGACAGTGATTATTGGTAAATGCACTAGAAGTGGGTCGCCAAAATAGGAACGTACTCTCGGGGGAAAGAAAAAATTACGATTTTGACACTTGCCGGGCTAGCATGCGCACCATGACAATATTTTGTAGACTATTTTATCGTGCTATTTAAAGCAAGACAGGCATATATGAAACCGTATGCACCTTTTGCGTTCTCGTTCGACAAAGTGAAGGCAAGTTTTTGTCGCGGTGCGCATGCTAGCCATGTTGGTTTGTTTGCTTGTTATGATAAACGTAACAGTGGCGAATAAAAAGAAATTACTTGTGAAAAGTGTAGTACTGGTTTGTCGCTCGGTTGGAAAGATATATACCTTAACAGATAAGCCAACCGTGATGAAATTAAGCAAAAGTCGCAGCGAAAACAGCAGGACGCGATAGTCGCACCAAATATTTTTGGAAATAGAACCTTGTACGTCACCGGAAATTAAAAAATTAAAAGCAAACCTACTTCCGTTTCCTTATGTTTACATTTACAACATTGTACCCACGTTCGTCAATGTTTTCAATATTTAAATGTAATTTATTACGGACAAAGTGAAATAGTTTACTGTTGCCAAGCAGTGGTGTGCTAAAAGTTCAGTGTACCGGTTTGAAGGGCCATATTGTAGGTAGCGATATAATCAAGCAAAAATGTTTTGAGTTTTTTTTTTTATCAACATCATAAAACGATTCAAATTTTTAAAAATGTTTGTTTGGTCCCTCAGTAACGTGGATATTCGCCAAAGAACCAGAGTCACCGACATAGCTATTAAAATTTGCAAGTTGAAGTCGCAATGGGCAGACCAAATTGCTCGAAGAACCGATAACCGATGGGAAATAAAGGTTCTTGAGTGGAGAGCACGAACCGGAAGACGCAGCGTAGGTAGGCCTCCCACTAGATGAACCGACGACATAGTGAGAGTCGCGGGCATCCAGTGGATGCAGATGGCAGGATATCGTTCGGTGTGGAGGTTAATTGGGAGGTCTATGTTCAGCAGTGGACGTCTTATGGCTGATAATGATGAGGTACCTTAGAGCTCCATCATTTATAAACCGATTACAAAAATTCTTCTTGTAATTGAAAGAATATACTCTCTGATTGGTCCCACTGAATTTTCATCAAAATCCGTTTAGCAGTTTGGCTTTTATATCAAAATAACTGGAAAAAACTGTTATCTGGATGACAGTGTGATCACTGATCATCCAAGCCAAGTGAAAATCAAAATAAATAGTGGCACTTACCATTAAACCGTTAGCCAGATTTTCTCATAAACAACAAGGGACGTTTTCGCAATGCATTTCAAAACTTTTCTCACGCGAGATTTGCAAACAACATGGAAGCAGAACTGCTATGTTTCTGTATTCTTTCCATGTTTCTATCGACCCAAGATTAATTCAACATTATCATAATGTAGGTAAACGTTGGTTGTTAGTAGAACTCGAGCATGTTTGTTCAACTTCGAGCTACGAGGAAACGAATGCAGGCGTAAAGAAAGCCAGGGCACATTCACATCACCAATAGGCAGGGTTGGGCAGTAGGTATGTTAATTACTTGTAACTTTGATAATATATAGTTTGGATCTGCCTTTAAACTCGAGCTATTACCGAAAAAAGTCTGCTAAAAACTGAAGGGGGCGAAGCAAACACGTATTGCACACACTGACATATTCTTACTAATTCTACAAACGCACACTTCAATATTGAACGCACACAACTGCAAATGATATGATCAAAAGATAACAATCTTTCTACAGGTCCTGATGAGCATTTTGAAGCCTCAAGTATTTGATATACTAATTACAAAATATCTCGGCGTCAGGTATTTGAAATACGAATTACTAATTACATTTTAAGGAAGTAATTGAAACACAAAAACTATATAATACTATACACAACAGGCAGCAGTTTCAGCTTACCATCAGGCAGACGCTTGCCGCTCTTTCTACACTAATATTATAAAGAGGAAAGATTTGTACCTATTTTTGTATGTTTGTAATGAATAGGCTCCGAAACTACTGAACCGATTTGAAAAATTCTTTCACTGTTGGGAAGCTACACTATCCTCGGGTGACATAGGCTATATTATATTTTGTAGCGAGGCCGAAGGCCGAGCTTACACTCGTGCGAAGCCGGGGCGGACGGCTAGTTTTTTTATAAAAAAACGGTAACAGAAACCTTTCACCTAAGTAGGTAAGTATTTCTTTTTTGTTACAAAAAAAAAACAGCAGTATGAACAAGGCTTTACTCTAAACAATGGTCAAATTACTTAATCAGGTAGTCCAGGCGCAATATTTTCAGTCCCAGCATCGTTACGAACATAACAGTTCTTGAAAACCAATAGTTACTTCCTCATTACTCATTAACTGCTATTCCCGACTTCACGCATGTTTCAAGTTATATGTATTTGTCAAAACGTGCGCATTGAAAACTGCTATCCAGCAGTGAAAACCGCAATAAAATCTGTTTAGTTGTTTTTGAGATATTTTTGGTTAAAGCAGAATCTCTTACAATTATGTAAGTTAAGAGATATAGGGTTAAATAATAGTGCTATTTTTGGTGACAATGCAGCGATAAATCTAGGTATTGTTACGGCAGTAACGTCATCCTCCGAGCCCGCCAATGCCAGCCAGCCGTCACGACACGCCCCCTCACGCCATGCCACCCGCCAAGCCTTGCCGAGCCCTGGAGGGGGTAGTGGAGTGAACATTATAAAATGCCAGCGAGCCAGCCAAACGGTCTCTGTTCTGATATTGTTGCGGAATAAACTATACCTACTCGTAACTACCGACATTGAGTTTTCCTTTTACACTCAGAAGCGGGATATACCCGAAATAAATATGAAGCGACGCCATATCCACGCACAAGATCACCAATCTACAAAAAATCCTGACTCGAACGAAGAAGACAATGACGAGCCCCCAACTCCTTCAGCAAAGAAGATGCTGAAGAGTTTGTTGACAAAAGAAGTAACCAAGGCAATACAGGAACTTCAAGAAGATACCTCCATTCCCACCAAGCTGAAGTTATATCGTGCTGCCTCTTTGATTCCGGAATTCGATCCAGATAGTGAAGACTGTATACCTGTACAAGCTTGGATAAAGAAGATTGAGCAAATCGGAGAAATTCACGCTTGGAATGAAACAACAAAATCATTCCACCTACAAGACAAACTGCGAGGACAAGCGAAGAAATGGTACAATCGCCTTGAAGAATACGACTACACATGGAATCAGTGGACGGAAATGCTTATTTGCTCATTCCCAAAACACCGTGATTACAGTAGCATGCTGGACGAAATGCTACAAAGAAAAAAACTACCCGCGGAAACGATGACAAAATACTATCACGACAAAATCGCCATGTGTTCCCGGTGTAAGTTGTCTGATAAAGCTAGCGTTTCGTGCATCATCCGAGGATTACCGCTACCTTTGCAGCCGAATGCACGTGCGTTTCAGTGTGAATCACCGGGCGAGCTTTACAAAGGATTTTTATGTGCACTAGAAGACTACAGGACCATTCCTGCAGAGCCTAGATTCAACAAAATTACAATGGACCGCCCAACATTCGACAAGAAGTATACCATGGCAAACCTTGCAACTGATCCGTGTCCTCGATGTAAGAAAAGCGGGCATTTGTTGCGAGATTGCACTCGACCAGATACCCGCATTTGTTTTAAATGCGGAGTACAAGGGCATATCGCGACACGCTGTACAATTGAGTCCACGAGCAGCAAAGCGGCATCCAACAGCGGCAGCATCAAGGAGATAAACGTGCTAAAGCCTTATAATGATATCTACAAGAAGGTGGTGAAAGTCAACGGCATCCACGTAAAAGCCTATATCGATACTGGAAGTCAAGTTAATGTATTCAATAAGCAAGCATCAAATGCCTTAGGACTGAAAATACAACCAAAGACGGCAATTCTAAGAGGATTTTCTGGAGGATTAATCACGAGCAAAGGAGAAGTCGAGTTTCAGCTAGAGATCGATGGCATCATGATGCAATGCAAAGCTTCCTTAGCCGACATAACAATGGATGGAGTGCAACTGCTAATCGGGCAGCCAGTGATAAACAGTGAAGGAACGAGATTGACTGTCAGTAACGGCCAGGTTAAACTTAGCTGTGTTTCCGAATCTATCTGTGAAATACAAGCCATCGAAGAGAACGCCAAATTTAAAGTCATCACTGTCAATGAAGAACACTTGCCATCCGGCTTTTCCATTATCCAAGTCCACGTGCTGGGAAATAAGGCTGACAACGACGTTATGACACCTCCGAGACACTATGAGCTTCACGGCATATCCTACTCCATACCGGCGACCGTACTTCGTGGTGAAGACGGCTACATTAAAGTTTTCAACTCGGGCTGCGAGACCATCGTGTGGCCGCCGGGAGAGGTCCTGACCAGGGCCGACAGCTGCGAGGAGCTTCAGCCAAATAGCAAGGTGTGTTTCCTTTCTGCCAGCATAGCTTTGAATAATGACGTCTCTGACTTTAGCCAAGCTATCACCACTAATTCTAGCATAGGGGGTGTTGAAGTAGGTAAAATCAAAACAGGGTCTTTAAATGATAAAGAACATACAGATTTATTAGGATTATTATCGCTGTATAGGCACTGTTTTGCTTCTGGTACTCGTGACTTAGGTTGTACAAATTTAACTGAAATGAAAATAAATCTCACTAGTGACCAGCCTGTGCATCGGCAACCTTACCGACTTTCACATAGTGAACAAGCAATAGTCAAATCCAAGGTCTCCGAGTTATTAGATTCAGGCATTATTAAAGAATCCGAATCCAGCTATGCTTCGCCAGTGATCCTAGTTAAAAAAAAAAACGGTGACAGTAGATTATGTGTAGATTACCGCGCATTGAATGCTCTCACTATTAAAGATAGATATCCATTGCCAAACATAGAAGATCAGGTTTCTAAATTGGCAGGCAAAAAATACTTCACTAGTTTAGACTTAGCTCAAGGGTACCACCAATTAAAAATAAGCCCCGAAGATACACATAAAACTGCCTTCGTAACTCCACAAGGTCATTATGAGTATACTAGAATCCCGTTTGGTTTAGCAAACGCACCCTCGGTTTTTATGCGTTTGATGAATAAAATTGTCGAAACGATGGGTAGAACACAAAATTCTACGAACGAAAAACGACAGTGTGTAGGTAGTTCTGAAATACTGGCATTTTTAGATGATTTGTTGCTACCCTCACTTGACGTGGAATCCGGATTATTGCTGTTAAAATCGGTGCTTAGTAAACTCGAAAGGGAAAACCTTAAACTTAACATGAGTAAATGTTCGTTTTTGCAAAAACAAGTGACATATTTGGGCCATGAAATATCCTCCCACGGCATACAGCCTGGTGAATCTAAATTATCAGCCGTATCGCAGTTTCCAGTGCCTAATAATGTACATAGTGTACGACAATTTATTGGCCTGTGCAGTTATTTCAGGAAGTTTATTCCGAATTTCGCAGTTATTGCGCGTCCATTAACAGATTTGACTAAAAAGAATGCACAATGGATGTGGGATACTGAACAAAACGAAAGTTTTGAACAGTTAAAAAATAGGTTGGTTTCCAAACCTGTGCTAGCTTTATTTGACCCTGAACTTCCTACGGAAGTCCATACTGACGCATGTAAGTTAGGTATTGCAGGTATCCTACTACAAAAACAAAGCGATAATTCCCTGCGACCTGTTTTATATTTTAGTAAGGTGACAAGTAAAGAAGAAAGCATGTATCATAGTTACGAGTTAGAAACCCTTGCGGTAGTTGAGTCCTTACGTAGATTTCGCGTATATGTTGTCGGTAAACATGTTAAGGTCGTAACAGATTGTACAGCTGTTCGCGCCACTCTTACTAAACGCGATATCATACCGCGCATTGCGCGATGGTGGCTAATGATACAAGACTATGACATTAGCGTCGAATACAGACCCGGAGAGCGAATGAAGCATGTAGATGCTCTCAGTAGACATCCTGTCGTTGATACTATGAACGTCAACCGCCTTGAAGTCGCTGATTGGTTTTATACTGTTCAATGCCAGGATGATAAGCTCAGTTCTATTATAGACCAATTAAATAATAAAACTGCTCATTTAGACGTGAGGAATAATTACGAAGTTATAGATAGCAAACTTTATCGAAAAACCTTGAACGGGAACCGCTTAGTTGTGCCGAACTTGGCTAGGTGGAAAATTGTTCAGATGCATCATGACGATATCGGTCACGTGGGCTTTAATCGGTGTTCAGAACTAATTAAAAACGAATATTGGTTCCCGAAAATGACGCGTTTTATAAGAAAATATGTCGCCGCGTGTCTTCATTGTGCATACGGCAAAGGGATCTATGGTAGGAAAGAGGGCAAATTACACCCGATCCCTAAGCCCTCTGAACCGATGTACATGGTACACATTGATCACATAGGACCATTTTGTAAAACAAACAAAGGCTACCAATACATATTAGTAATGACTGATGCATTTTCTAAATTTGTGATAGCTGAGCCAACCCGCACCGTAAATTCAATTGAGACAATCCGCGCATTGACAAAGGTATTTAGTCTATTTGGGTACCCTAATCGTGTCGTAACTGATCACGGAAAAGCTTTTACAAGTAGATATTTTAAGAAATTCTCCACCCAAAAACAGTTTAGGCATACACTAAATGCGATTGCTTGTCCGCGAGCTAATGGTCAAGTCGAACGTACTAACCGAACTATACTTGATGCATTGCGAGCGACTGATCCCAGCGAAGCGTCTATTAACTGGGCTAATTCTCTGCCTAACGTAATATGGGGAATTAATAATACTGCTAATGAATCGACAACCTATAAGCCTTACGATCTAATGTTTGCTCGTGCGGGTAGGTCAGTATGTGACATTGTTGTTCCCGGAATGGAACCTGAACCCATTCAGTTGAGGCGTAAGAAAGCTAGTGAAAGGATACTTAAAGCGAGTGAAAAAAATGAAGCGTCAGTATGATAAAAAACGAAAGGATTCGCACTTATATCGAAAAAGTGATCTCGTCCTATGGAGACAGGCTCCTACGAGCAGTGCTGCTAGGGTCAACACTAAACTAGATGATTTGTACTCCGGCCCCTATGTAATAACTCGAGTTTTAGGAAATGATAGGTACAGGATTAGGAGCATAAAGGGTTTGCGCGGGTATAAGAGTTTCACAGGGTTAGTCGCAGCCGATTCTCTTAGGCCATATAGGAGTGTAGTCCCCATTTCTGACAGTGCTAGTAGCTCTGATGAGCAACTTGAAACCGAAGACCTTCTTGACTTATTAGAGAGCTAATGGTTGCCATTTGTTCCCATTGCGGGAGCAATTATTACAGGATGGCCGAGTGTTACGGCAGTAACGTCATCCTCCGAGCCCGCCAATGCCAGCCAGCCGTCACGACACGCCCCCTCACGCCATGCCACCCGCCAAGCCTTGCCGAGCCCTGGAGGGGGTAGTGGAGTGAACATTATAAAATGCCAGCGAGCCAGCCAAACGGTCTCTGTTCTGATATTGTTGCGGAATAAACTATACCTACTCGTAACTACCGACATTGAGTTTTCCTTTTACAGTATAAATAAATTCGCATGCTATTTTTATTGTACTACCTTAATTTTAAATAGAATAAAAAGTACCAATATAATAAACCAAACTGTGAACATGGTTAAGTTGTCTTGGACGTTTTTAATCTTGCTTCTAAATTCTACTCAACATTTGTGCGTGAAAAACAAAATAGAATGCGGATACAAGGTGAGTTTAATTTAATATGTTATATTATAGATCACAGTTTTCTTTTTGTTTAAATTAGAACGGCTGTCAAGGCATTTTTGTAAGAAATTTGTTGTAGCCAGTTGCACCCATATATACGGAACGTCAGTCATTCGAAATCAGTTAGCAACTGTGACGCGGAGTTCGACGCGTTGATCTAAATAAGAATGTTCAATCAAGGTTCTGTCATAATACCTGGCGACAGATTTTCCTTTTCATTTTCGCTCTATTTACTTCTCTTTTCTGTGGTATAGATAGACAATTGAAATATTTCCAATTCAAAATATAAAAAAGTATAAATTCCATATTTTGAAGACATCAATATCGAGACCTGATTTTCCTTACCGACTTTAGGAACGAGGTTATCACTTCGGTCTGTATTTTAATTTTTGGGGTTTTGTGCCTATAGGTTATCAAAGGAACCTTATTATTAAGCATACGCTGTCTATCTGTGCTCTGTATTCTGTATATTCTCCCTTACTTCTAGCAGCTGTATCTTTTGAACCGTAATAAATAGTTAAAATTTCTATGAAAATTTTTACGGCAGAACAACTGAGAAATAATGAGAGAAACCGATTATTAAAACAATAAAAACCGATTCATGAAACCACACATTTCAGCAATGTCCACCGACCCGGGACGGAGCCCTAAACGTACATCTTATAGCACACTCTCACATGGACGCAGGCTGGGTGAAGACTTTCGACGAATACTATTACGGAAGTAAGTTATTCCACAGAAATAAAAATACAGGGTAATGCGGAAAATCATCATCATCAGCCAGAAGACGTCCACTGCTGAACAGGCCTCCTCCTTTAACCTCCACACTGAACGACATTCTGCCATCTGCATCCACTGGATGCCCGCGATGCGGAAAATGAGGGTTGGTTAAACATAGATGCCTTCTCATCAATAAGAACAAATTAAAAATCATTGAACAGATAATTTAATGTTTAAATATTTATTGGGACATATCGCGCAATATCATACATTGCGCGATAAGTCCCGATAAATATTTAAACATGTGTTCAAATCGCGAAAGTTTAAAAAAGATAATTTAATGTTCAATCATTACATAGTTCAAAACAAAGTCGCTTCCCTCTGTCTGTCCCTATATAGCTTAGATCTTTTCAATTCAATTCAATTTATTTGTTTCAGAATAATTTGTTTACACTCGTAGGAAGGTTCACAACACAAATAAGAACACACTGTATACCGTAGAAAGAAAAGCAATTTATTTGTAAACATTGAAATGGCCTTACATCGCCGCGAACGAAACACTTGCGCGATCTAATGTTTCCTGTGGCACCATCTACCGATATTTTCTGGAACTAAGTAATTTGCTCGCACACTCCACCATTCAATGCGCTTTGGGTTTGGACATACCGCCCACCAAAGGACGTAGTCCTTTAAGAAACTCTGAAAACTCTATATAAAACAAGTTGTGACTCTAAATGAATATAAAACTGCGACAATTAGAACAACCACCCACCATGACAGAATGTCTAGATTGTCTAGTAATAAAGAAACAATTTTACAAACCCAATTTTACCCAATAGTAAATTAAATAAAGAAACTAGATATATGGCTATAAAACAAAGTTACTCTAAAGATACATCTAAAACATATCGCTAAACTAAAAGTCCTAATCTAATCCACTCAAGTTGTTTTTGGCAAGAAACATAGTTTATTACACGGTCTTTTACAAATTCCATTTTTAGTTTTAATAGATACCACTCGCGTAATATTATCTTTCCCGCTGTGTTTCTCTACAATTCTGCCCAACCACCATTTTGCTGGGGGTATATTATTGTCCCTTATAATTACGATGTCATCGATATCAGGTTCAGTCTTTTTTGTGGTCCACTTGTATCTCTGGTTCAAAGTGACTAAGTATTCGTTGGACCATTTTCTCCAAAAATCATTCATCATTTTTTGGCAGTACTTCCACCGTCTCAAATTCGAAATGTTATGCTCCTCATAAGTCTCGTCCGGTATTATTAATAATGGTTCTCCCACCAAGAAATGACCAGGTGTTAAGGGCCTCGGGTCGTCTGGATCGTCACTCAGATATGATAAGGGTCGTGAATTAAGACAAGCTTCTATCTGTGTCAAGACGGTCGTTAGCTCCTCGAAGGTAAGTGTAGAGTCCCCGATGACTCTCTTGAGATATTTTTTTGTAGAGCGTACACCCGCTTCCCACAGTCCGCCGAAATTAGGTGAATGTGGAGCTATCCGCTTCCACGTTGTGCCTTCGTTTGCTAGCAGGTGCTGAAGCTCATCAGGTAGCTGAGACATAGATCTGGTAAACATTTCTCTTAACTCTCTGTCTGCGCCGATAAAGTTTGTGCCATTGTCTGAATATAAAATCTGGCAATGACCTCTCCTCGATACGAATCTCCGGAATGCAGCTAGGAAGCCTGATGAAGTCAGATCTGACACGGCTTCAAGATGTATCGATTTCGAAAAAAAACATACAAATACACAAATGTAGCCTCTGTAGGATTTGGCTCCTCGCCCTGGTGAAAATCGGATGTTGATGTGACCAGTAAAATCAACTCCAGAAATTTTAAAAGGTCTCATTGGCTTCAGTCTATCTTCTGGAAGCTGTCCCATAAACGGGTTGTTGTTTTGCTGCGAATATCTCACACATGTAACACAAGTTCTGTAGCATTTCTTCACCAAATCTCTTGCTCTAAGTATCCAATATTTCGACCTTAAGAAGTTCAACATCAGTTGTGGTCCGCCGTGGAGAGTTTTAAGGTGAGCGTCCAGAATTATCAACTTAGTGAGGTGACTTTCACTAGGCATAATCATAGGATGACGCTTATCATATTCCACTTGAGCTTCATGTATTCGGCCTCCTACTCTTAAGAGTCCATTCTCATCTAAAACTGGATGAAGAGTACGGAGCTGACTCTTGTTTGGAATACTCTGACAAGATCTCAAACGGTTGATGTCCTCTTTAAAATACATTTTTTGTGTCTCTTTAATACAAAATTTTAATATCTCTTCAGTTTCTTCTCTACTCACAATTTTGAATGACATCTTTCGCTGTTCTTTAGGTAGTCTCAGGTTTAAAAACTTCTTGCAATAGGATAACACTCTTAACATTTTAGGTAAATTTGAAAATCTCGTCCAAATTGGTTCTTCCTTCTCGTTTATAGTTGATGTTAAAACTTTAATCGCTCTTGTCTCTTCCGATGTCTCAAAATTGTTGCATACACTCTGTGAAAGATCATCTCGTTGCAACCAATTGGGACCGTGCCACCACAATTGATGTTCTACTAACTCTAGAACTTGCAGCCCTCTTGATGCACTATCGGCTGGGTTTTGATCCGTTCCGACGTGTCTCCACTGATCACGATCCAGCATGGTAAGTATCTCAGATGTTCTATTACTTACGAAAGTCGTCCACCGACTTGGCTCTCCTGCTATCCATGCTAAAACGACCATGCTATCCGACCATGCGAATATTTTCATCTTAGGTACGTTCATTATCTGGGAAACTTCATATACTAGTTTTGTGGCTAGTAGCGCTGCACATAATTCCAGGCGAGGAATTGAAATCTCCTTCTCCACTGGTGCCACTTTAGTTTTAGCGGTGACCAGATTAACAGTGGTGCTACCATCTCTACTCGTTGATTTTAGGTAAACAACTGCTGCATAAGCTGATTGAGATGCATAAGCGAATGTATGAAGTTCCACTTCATCGTCGTTCTTGCTCTGTAACCATCTAGGTATGAAAATCTTCTTTACGTTCGGTAAATCTGATTTGAACCGTTGCCATTCTAGAACGAGTTGTGGCGTAAGTTTCTCATCCCACGATAACTTCGACTTCCACAGTTTTTGAATAAATATTTTTGCTGTGACAATTATCGGAGCTATCCAGCCCATTGGATCGTAAAGTCGAGCTATCTTGGACAGTACCATTCTTTTAGTAACTTCTCCTCTCGTGTCATTACTCTCAGGTAATTGAAAGTGGTACTCAAATTGATCAGTATTTTTATTCCAGGATAAACCTAACACTTTGATGCTATCATTAGATTTAAAATTTATCAACTGATTTGATCTCTGACTCTCTTTGCTGATATGATCGAGCAATTTGTGACTGTTGCTACACCATTTTTGGAGCTCGAAACCACCTGCTGTCATCAAATTGTTCATCTGTTTGTAGATCTCGATAGCCTCATCTAAAGTTTCACAACCAGCTAATAAGTCATCCATATAATAATCTTGCAGCGTGATTTGAGCTGCGAGTGGATACCGTGCTTGCTCATCTTTTGCGAGTTGTTGCAGGGATTTCACAGCCAAGTATGGCGCACAGGATGTTCCAAAGGTAAGTCTCAACAGTTTGTAGTGCTTGATTGGTTCGTGTGGATTAGATCTCCACAGTATTCTTTGAAAATCTGTGTCTTGATCGTCAACAACAACTTGACGATACATTTTGACTAAGTCTGCCACGATACAAATGCCATGGCGTCTCCATCTCATCAGAATGTGACGTAAGTCACCTTGCAATTTAGGTCCGACGAGAAGATTGTCGTTTAATGAGACACTATTTACTCCTTTACTTGAAGCGTCGAACACCACTCTCACTTTAGTTGTCTCCTTATCTTCTCTAATCACTGCGTGGTGCGGCAAATAGACTACGTAAGGATTGTTTAACTGTCTCTCATCTGTTATTTGGCTCATATGATTTTGCTCGACATAATCCTTGATCACGTTTTTGTACTCTTCATGTAGCTTCTTATTTTTAAGTAATCTCTTCTCTAGTGATATGAATCTTTTTTGAGCTATTTCTTTTGTCTGACCATTCAAACATTCCGGATTAGAACCTTTGAAAGGTAATCTCACAACGTAACGACCTTCGCTATCTCTATATGTTGTTTCTTCGTAAATTTCTTCACTTCGTATTTCCTCTTTTGTCATTCTTTTTTCGACGCTATCAGGTTCTCTCTCTATCTCCCAAAATTGTTTTAAAAGTTGATCTTCTTTCACTTGAATATGCATACTGATTACTTGCCGATCTTCTAGTACTAACTCATTTTCTATTTTTCCAGATAAAATCCATCCCAGTTGCGTATTTTGTGCAACTGGGCCACTCGACGTAGAATGCCTCAGAAGTCCCTCCAGTAGAATTTCACCGTGTACTTCAGCTCCCAAAATAATATCTATCTTTCCAGGGTTCCCGTACGTTGGATCAGCCAAAGGTAAGTTTCTGATTTCTGGCCAGTTAGGTATGGATGTATCTCTGGACGGCAAGAATGACGTCAATCTCTTTAACACGAACGCATTGACAGAAACAGAGAATTTATGACTATGTAAAGACTCTATCTCGAAGGAAACCAAATTCTTGGTTCTTGTTTGACCGTCACCGATTCCAGATACAAAGCCATTCACAGTTGATCGCTTTAGTTTCAGCGATTGAGCAGTAGCTTCGCTGATAAATGAAGCTTCAGATCCTTGGTCAATCAAGGCTCGAACTATTTGTGAGTTACCAGTAGGTGATTTTATTTTGACCATCGCTGTAGCTAATAATACTCTGCACTGGTGACTCTCCTTTGCAAAGTGAGCTACAACTTTCATCTCGTGTTGTTTGCTCGAAGGTGGTGCATCAGTAGAAGTTTTCTCAGAACTTGAAGATACAGCAGTAGTTGAATCTTGGTTGAACGTTCTCTCAAAATGCAGTAGCGTATGATGCCTCTTGCCGCAGCGACGACAACAGGTATATATTTGGCAATTCTTTACGGCATGAGTTGTGGACAAGCAATTGAAGCACAGACCCTTTGATTGTACGAACTCAGATCTCTTCTCAGGGGTTTGCGTTGCAAATTGCTTACACTGGTACAGCGTATGTGGTCCAGAACACATCGTACAGGTAGAACTCCTTTTCTCCTCTTGCATTGACGAATGAAAAGATCTCTGTTTTACAGTGTGTTTAGCGGTGTTGCTATTTTGTGATGTTTTAACTGTGGGTTTACTGTTGTAGGTTTGGGATGGCTCTAGCATCTCTAAGGTCCTAAATCTCATCTCGAGGAACTTCTTGAGTTGCGCCCAGGTAGGTAACTGGTCTGCAGCATCCTCCGATTCCATTCTGCTCACTTCAAGCTCCCATAACTTTCGAGAATCAGGATCCAGCTTCGACACTATCAAGTAGTTAATTATCGCATCCCATGAACTCGTCTCAATTTGAATATTTTCTAAGGATTTCAAACACGCAGCTGTCGTATCCAGAAGATGCTTTAGAGCGGTAGGCGACTCAGTTGTTATATTCTTTTGTGCGAATAACCTTTTCATGATCTCATTGGCGTTGAAGCGTTTGTTGTTGTAACGACGAATAAGCTGACTCCACGCTTCGGCATAGTTTACCTCTGTAGTAGATAAGTTTTTCAGTAGAATTTCAGCCTCTCCCGATAAGCAGCTCTTCAGGTAATGTAGCTTTTGAACGGCGCTCAAGCTGACATTTTTATGTATTAGGGACTCAAACATGTCGTGAAATGTCTGCCATTCTTCATAGCCACTGGAAAATTTAGGCAAGTGAATCTGTGGTAGTTTGACTTCACTACACGTCTTTGAAGTACTCGGCGTGATACTAGAACCAGATGCTCCAGAAAATGCTGAAGTTGGCCTACGGACCTTTACATCATCTTTAAGCTTCGTCTTATAATCTGTGTAAATATCTTCGAATTGTGTGTACACATCTTCCTTAAAATAGCTTTGCTTTGCTTTATCTGCCTTATCTAACGAAGCAGCAATTTCGTTATGACCATCCAAGAATGAATCCCATAGCTTCTCTAATGCCTCCGTTTTTGTCTCAATGTATGTAACAGTAAGTCTCTCTTTAGGTGATTTTTTGTAAGTAGTTTGTGCTTTTATTACACGCTCTAATAACTCCTCTTGTCTTCGAAAGCATGCCTGAAGTATGTCAGTCATTTTTCAAAATTTAATTAAAATCAATTATCAAATATAAATTTTCGATGATTCTCCAAAAACAAAGTCTAATTCACCCCTGTCTTGATATTCACAAACGACTAAGTCCACAATTAACTTTGCGTGATTTTTCTAAGTTGTAGGTAGACACTAACTTTTTTAATGTTCACACGATTTTTTCTAAGTTATTTACGACACTTGTAATATTTTCGCTATTTGAACTCCGAATTTTTCTAAGTCTTTTAACACTTGTGATATTTTTAAGAATCGAACACTGAATTTTCTAAGTCCTAAAACACTTGTAATAATTTTGATAAATTTACTCCGAATTTTCGAAGTCTTTTTAACACTTGGAGTATTTTTTGCACTGTTTCACTTTACTCACTATTGTCCTTGATTCACTCCTCGGGTTTCGGCACCAAATTTTGTTTACACTCGTAGGAAGGTTCACAACACAAATAAGAACACACTGTATACCGTAGAAAGAAAAGCAATTTATTTGTAAACATTGAAATGGCCTTACATCGCCGCGAACGAAACACTTGCGCGATCTAATGTTTCCTGTGGCACCATCTACCGATATTTTCTGGAACTAAGTAATTTGCTCGCACACTCCACCATTCAATGCGCTTTGGGTTTGGACATAATTAATATATAATAATATATAAATATTACACACTGTTTTAAACTATCACGGTTGTTCACTAAAGTTAAATGATTATTTACGGGATATTTACCGTGGTAAGGTTGTGGAAGGTTTTTGACGTTGTGGACGTTTTGTCTGTACCTAACTTTGAACTTTTTCACCAACCACCTGCATTCTTCAGTCTTCCCGTGAACATGGTGCATGTAACTGCGCCGAAATATCGGGAGCTCCTTCCACAACCTTACCACGGTAAATATCCCGTAAATAATCTTTTAACTTTAATAAATATTACACATAGTTACATTAAAGAATTAGATCATAAAAAATTAAATAATAATGTCATACAAGTCAATACAATAAAAATCCTGATTATATAAGGTCGGGGAAAAAGTTTCTTCGTATTTTATAAACAAATTCAAGACATATTTTTTTCAAGTTTAATTACATTTAATTATAATATATATGTGCCATTTTGTTCGATAACTTGTTGCCGTCTTGTAGGTAGTGACATGATCCCGTTGATGTAGAAATTTTGGGACTTCTGATCAAAAAAATGCAACAAGTAGTTTTGACAGTCCTCTCTGGATGTTAATCTAACACTACCCAAAGAATTCTGAAGAGACCGAAAAAGGTAGAAATCTGAGGGTGCAAGGTCAGGGCTATATGGTGGATGCATTAACACTTCCCAACCAAGCTCTCTTAATTTTTGCTGAGTGACCAAAGATGTGTGCGGTCTGGCGTTATCATGATGAAAGACCACACCCTTTCTGTTGATCAATTCCGGCCGTTTTTTCTCAATTTCTTGTATGAGACTCATCAGCTGTTGGTAGTAGCGATCCGAATCGATGGTTTTGCCCGGCGGTAAAAGCTCATAATGAACGGTGCCCTTCCAATCCCACCATACACACAGCATCACCTTATCCGGGTTTCGCTACAGTCTGTGGTGCTTCACTGCCCTTTGACCATGATCGTTTGCGCACATTCTTGTCGTAGGTGATCCATTTTTCATCACCAGTGATCAATCTTTTCAAAAACGGTTCGGTTTCGTTACGTTTCAATAGAGAATCGCAAATGAGTACATGATTCATTTGGTTTCTTTCAGTGAGCTCGTGTGGCACCCAAATATCGAGTTTTTTTGTATGCCCAGTCTTTTTCAAATGGGTCAAAACTGTTTTGTGGCCGATCCCCAGTTCTTCAGCTACGTTTTAACTACTAAAATGCCGATCTTGGTCCCCTTTTTCAGAAATGGCATTGACTTTATCCGTAACAGGGCGACCAGAGCGAGCTGCATCTTTGACATCAAAATTCCCGGACTGAAAACGCTTGAACCAACATTGTGCTACTCTTGATGACACTGCATTAGGTCCATAAACATCACAAAATTTTATTCGCGGCTTGTGTCGCATTTTTCCCTTTTTTGTAATAAAACTTCAAAATATATCGAATTTCTTCGTCAGATTCACTCATTTTATCGAAAAAAAAAACAATTGAAAAATGGCGGGAAATTGCTTTTTACTTTTTGAATTCCTTTTTTAAAATGTCATATTTTTAATGGTATCAAAACCAGCCAGATACAAACAGTACAACCGATGAGATTTTTAGTACAACTTTATACATACAAAATACGAAAAGACTTTTTCCCCGACCTATTAATAAAAATAATAGCATGAGAAATATCTTAACTTATATTTCGGCTTGGACCCAGCATGCTCAACATGGACTTTGGTTCAGTGCTGCATTATTGGGCAGTCTAGGTCCATCCTCCAGGCGAACAGCTGTAGGTAGCTGTTGGAGCTGCCCCGCACGCGGCGCATCAGGGACGCTACGCGTTTGCGCATAATTGCAGGGTTGGTTCAAAGGTAAAAGTTGTTCATAATTGATGAGTAAAATGGACCCCTTACTACAGAATACATATAAGTACAAGTACAGAAGATTCACTCAGCAAAATCATTTAAATAAGTAGCGACTCTTGCTACTACACAATAAAGTGCAATTCAGGACGTGCGAGCGCTAACCACCTACAGCTATATTAACCTACAAGTTGCCTCTCTGTCTATCGCGTAACTCTTGTCGCGTTATCTCTGTCTATCGCGCGGCAGCGGGCACGGCATGTCCGACAAGACGACGACTTGTAGCTTCATACCTAAAGTGCGGAGTGCGCCAGGCTTGCCCTTACACTGAAAAGAGAAATGTTTTTTTTTCTGTGCCATCGCAAACCGGTGGCCGCGTTGCTATGGTTATCTGTAGGTCAAACGATGTGTTGCGTGGCCTTGTGTCGTGTACCGAATTCGTCGTTAAGTTTATTACTAATGTTTTTGTTTTTTAAAGCGAAGACTTCCGTCAGCTCTGCCAACGTGCAGCTGATCTTCCACTCGGTGCTCTCTGAGTTGCTGCATGACAAACGGAGAAAGTGAGTAAAACAGATTGAGAAGTGCGTAGAGTCCGCACCACCCTTTGATCAAATAATTATCAATATAAAAAACCGATTTCATAAAAATTACAGTACTGGACCAAATATGCGCCCTCTATCCCCATAGCGCGTGCATTAATTAGGCACTATCGGTTTTAGAGAGCACATGCCTGATTTAGTACTGAGGTGTTCCGAAAGAGGTCTCTTATAATATTTTTTGTGTGGAAATGATTTTTTAATTTTTAAATTGTAAAAAAATAAAACAGTAGAACTTGACCAAATTTAAATACTCAATCTGGCTGGACTCAATACGCTGGCTGCGTATTGAGTCCAGCCAGATGTCCAGTCAGAGTCCAGTTGGATCCTGGTTAATCGATAGATGCACAAGCCATAACACACGTAAGAGCCGTCAACTTAGCTGACGAACCACCGTCTGACCAACGGAAGAGAAAGAAAAATTGTCTCTTTCTTTCGGGAGAGAAGTTCGCACTTGCGATTCAGACATAATCGCGGTCTCGCTTACTCAACGACGGTTCACGAGTTGAAACGGCTGGATGGATTTGGATGAAATTTGGAATCATCATCATCATCAGCCAGAAGAAGTCTACTGCTGAACATAGGCCTCCCCCTTTAACCTCCACACTGAACGACATCCTGCCATCTGCATCCACTGAATGCCCGCGACTCTCACAATGTCGTCGGTCCATCTAGTGGGAGGCCTACCTACGCTGCGTCTTCCGGTTCGTGGTCTCCACTCAAGAACCTTTCTTCCCGGACATCGGTAATCAGTTCTTCGAGTGATGTAGCCTGCTCATTGCCACTTCAACTTGCAAATTTTAATAGCTATGTCGGTGACTCTAGTTCTTTGGCGAATATCCACGTTCCGGATTTTATCGCGCAAAAAAAATCCGAGCATAGCTCTCTCTATTTGAAATTTGGTATATACATTGGTTATGTCTTGCATTAACACATATGCTACTTTTTATCATCATCACCGATTTTCATCACCACGCGGGTGAAACCACGGGCGCAGCTAGTGTTATAATAAAGTTATAATCTATATTAAGAATACATTTTTTTCTGTACACAGGTTTACTTTTTCGGAAACAGCTTTTTTCTGGCGGTGGTGGAAAGAGCAACGGCCTGCTACGCGTGCGACCTTCAGGTATTTAGACCGACGTTAGCAAGTTGCCTCCACTTTCACCGTAGATGTAGACTCTGCATCTAGCCGTAGCTAGAGCAACATAATCTAAGGCTGGTAGATGGTCTATTACACTTCAGCCCCAACATCACATCATCAGCCAATTAACGTCCACTGTTGGACAAGGCCTCCCTCATAGAGAGGGGTGTTGCCATAATCTCTACGCTTGGCAGGCGGCTTGGGGATAGCAGTAAATTCACCGTGTACTATTAGGACGCTGCTGCCCATCCTCCGGTGGTTCTGGTCGCAGTTTTAGGACATACCCGGGTCCATGGTCTATTAACCGACATCAAAAAAGCGGAGGTTCTTAAGACGCTCTTTTCCGACTTTTAGCAATTATGGTCATTCTAGATTAAGTGTATACCGCCATGGTTAGCTTAAAATTATAAAAATGGTGTCATAAAAAATTTGAATATTTTATCTAGGAAACCCTTGAGACCGAAACACGATTAAGCACATTTCGCTCGATAGAAAAAAAAACAATGTAGCCCTGAATTGAGCTGTTATCTCTGTTTTTTTTGGATTCATTCAATTACCTATTTATTAAATTATGTCTGCGATATCTTGATATATAGATTTCATAATTATTAAGGAAACCGGTGAGGTACATTTTACATTACAGCTATACTTTTCGAAAAATATGAGAAAAACCCCAAAGAGCTATGATTTTGCTCCGCTAAATGCGACTTTAATACAATAAACCAAGGATTATGATCATCTATAGTAATAAGCGTTGCTTAAAAGTGGGAATACCTCGCCTTAATTCGATTGTTTTTTATCTTTGTTACGTGATTACTCCGCCAATTATGAATTGATTTTGATGATTTGATGATTTTGGTGGTCTTGACCGCGCTTTTTGAAAAAATCAACAAAAACCAAATCATAATATATACACAGGTGATGTTTTCGTTTGTGGTTCCCTTTTTCTTTTTCTGTCCAGGTCTTTAGTACAGGAGGGCAGGGTTGAGTTTGCTGGAGGCGGCTGGACGCACGCAGACTCCGCCACTGTTTCATATCTGCAGACGCTTGACCTCTGGACCTGGGGACTAAGGTATTTATTATGGTTGATAGGCCAGGCGTTTCGACCACAGCTCAATGGTGTGGTCATATGATCAATGGTAAGCATTCTTAACCTGGATAAGGAAGTGTGTTATTAAGGCTGGCTCCACAGTTAAAATAAATAAATATCTGGGACATTATTGCACACACGGTCATCTGACCCCAAACTAAGCAAAGCTTGTAATATGGCTGCCAGAGACTGATATACATACATATATATTTTTAAATACATACTTAAATAGATATTAACACCCAGACATAGAACAAACACAAATGTTCATCACACAAATGTTTGTTCTAGATGGGAATCGAACCCACGCTCCCAAGCACAGAAAGTAGGTTCACTACCAACTGAGCCACTGGGGCAGTCAAAAGTTGAAATGCCTCTTTCAATTCTCAATATAAATATTTTCAAAATGGTCTATAATGTCTATAGTAACTTCCAAGGGTCGATTTCCAACCTTCAAGGGGTCTATGGCGGCGAAAAAAAGTGTATACAAGATATTATTGGAGGTCCACAAAAGAAGATCCTATTTTGTCAACTCAAGTGATTAGTGCACCTAGAAAATTATGAATTAAGAGACCACATGCCAACACCTCAACACGATGCTTAGCGAGCCTTTCCCAACAGGTGGGTCTTAAAGTGAACATGGACAAAACGAAAATCATGTCCAATGTCCATGTTGTACCCGTGCTGGTAGTCGTTGGGAACGATACTCTCGAAATTGTAGACACCTATCTTGGACAGATTGTTCAGTTAGGTAAGTCCAACTTAGGCATAGAGGTTGTCCGAAGAATCCAACTCGGATGGGCAGCGTTCGAGAAATTAGGGTCTTTGACCAGTGTGTGTTGCCAGTGATAACATAATATGGTACTGAGACGTGCTCCTTAACTGTTGGCCTTTTAGATAAATTCAGAGTCACACAACGGGCAATAGAGATGGCTATTCTCGGAGTTACTTTGCGCGATCAAATCCGGAACGTAGATATTCGCCAAAGAACCAGAGTCACCGACATTGCTATTAAAATTTTCAAGTTGAAATGGCAATGGGCATGCCATATCCAGTGGATGCAGATGGCAGGCTGTCGTTCAGTGTGAAAGTCTAAGTGGGAGGCCTATGTTCAGCAGTGTACATCTTTTGGCTGATGATGAACGCAGTGCATTTAAGGTAGTTGACAGTGTAACAATTAACTTCAAAAACGAGTGCTTACCGATCCACTCCATTACGGCAAGTGCCTTAAAACTGGAGAGATCACATGCCTCGTCATACCTCGTCATACCTCGTAATAGCATGTTGCTTAGATGAATATCGCAGCTTACGTAGGTCTTTATTTATCAGAAAACTAAATGACACTCTCGGCCCCTGCGGCAAGCCGAAAGCAGCGTGGCAGATAGACACCTATGGCCATACAAGAGAGCAGGTGTCTCTGCTGGCGCAGATGGGCTTCGATGGACTTTTTCTGGGTAAGATTTGTATTAACTTGTATCGAATATTTATCTGTGGTCAGATAGTGTATCTCAAAGGTTATGTAATGGAATATCTGAAATTAAATTATAAATATTCTGATTCAAAACTGTAAGCAGATTGTCTGTCTAATCATTTGTGCCATAAGTCAATTCTGCGAGCAGATCGCTGGCCTAATAATTTTTGCCATAAGGCAAAATTCTGCGAGCATATTGCTCGCCTAATAATTTGTGCCATAAATCAATTCTGTGAGCAGATAGCTTGCCTAATAATTTGTGCCATAAGTCAATTCTACGTGCAGATCGTCCGCCTAATCATTTCTGCCATATGTCAATTCTACGTGCAGATCGTTCGCCTAATCACTTGTGCCATAAGTCAATTCTACGTGCAGATCGTTCGCATCATTTGTGTCATAAGTCAATTCTACGTGCAGATCGTTCGCCTAATCATTCGTGCCATAAGTCAATTCTGCGAACATATCGTTCACCTAATCATTCGTGCCATAAGTAAATTCTGCGAGCAGATCGTTTGCCTAATCATTTGTGCCATAAATCAATTCTACGAACAGATCGTCCGCCTAATCATTTGTGCCATAAGTCAATTATGCAAGCAGATTGCTCGCATAATAATTTGTTGTTTGCCATAAGTCAATGGTCGTCTGCCTAATCATTTGTGCCATAAGTCAATCGTATGAGCAGATTGTCCGCCTGATAGTGAGGAACATAAGTGACTGCGAGAAGGTTGTCCACCTGATAGTTATGACAGAAGTAATATTGCAAACAGGATTTCCGCCTGATAGTGTATGCCTGAAGTGACTGCTAGCAAGTTATTTGCCCGATAGTGAGGGCCAGAAGTGACTGCGGTGGCGTTTCCCGGTAGTTATATACAATCTGGGTGTCTTTAAATCACGAGTGGATTGGTTTCTCTTAGGCTAGCGTGTTCTATCCTAGACCGCATCATCGCTTAACATTAGACAAGGTGGCGGTCAAGCGCAAGCCTTATAGTCTAATAAAAAAATTATTTTTTCTTATGATTTGTGCCAAAAGTGACTACAAGCATGTCAGGCACCTGATAATGAGTGCTTAATCAAGTAACTGCAAGCCAAAATACATTATCTACTCCCATCGGCTTATAACGTTAAGTTCTAATCTTTATTTATACATTTCCAGGGCGAGTGGATTACAAAGACAGAGAAGAGATGATGGAGGAAGACAGGATGGAGTTCATGTGGAGAGGCAGTGATGTACTCGGTAATCACCAACCTTTATAACATAGATAACCCACTGTTGTCAAACAGCCCTTTGAGAACCCAAATTGCTTTTCGTATAATATGCCTTTACAGTTGAAAAAGCACTAAGTTGTGTTAGCAGGATCTTCTCAAATATTTTACTAAGCACTGGTAAAATCGAGATAGGCCTATAGTTGCCTGGTTGTTTGGTATTCCCACTTTTAAACAAGGGTAACACTTTAGCGCATTTCATTAGGTCTGGGAACACGTTTTCTTCAATGCAGCTGCTGAAGATTTCGGAAAGATAAGGGGCGAGGACTTCTATGATATTTATTGCAAACTTCTACGATTACTCTTTGGGCTTGGCGACCCAGTCTCCAAAGTTTGAGGAAAGCGCGGGTTACGGAGCCTGAGGCAGAGCCAAAGACTTTCTATAACTAGACATTTAATGCAGGGCGAACATGTTCAGACACTTCATCAGTTGACATTACTACTTATATAAAAAACACGCCCACTGATTCCACTGAACCTCACGTCATTTCCAACCAATACCGTAGGTACGCCATCACTATGCTTTGTTTACATTTTGAACTGACGTTGAATGGGCCAATTAGCATTTAGTAATCCCTCACCCCGCTTCTCAGGTATTTGACTGAATTTTTTCCATTGAAAATAATCGTAACTACAAGTCTGGGCTACGTAGTAGCTATACCTAGTCTGTGGAGAGCCTTTGGGTTAAAGAACTTTCGAAAACTTACCAAATTCAAGGAAATAACATAATATTTGGCAAAATGTTAACAACATTCTAGCACTCCTGATTTCTCATTCAATGTTAGCAATCATACTCAAAATTATAGAATAACTATAGCGGAATAACTAGAACTTGTACTCTATTTTAGCACAATTAAGTGCCATATTTTAGTATTCATACAAAAAAAATTGTTTTTGTTTTTGCATTTCTATATTTTAGCTACATAATGGGACCGATTCCGGTGACACAACCTAAAAATCCTAAAATGCTCCTGCCAGAATACCATTTTAGTTTTAGGCGAATTTTCCTAAATTTTACGATTTTTTAGGTTTAGGATTTTTAGGTGGTGTGACCGGAATCGGGCCTAATGTACTCCATTTTAGTATTCATACCTAATTTTAGCACTTGTACCCAATTTTAGCATTTGTACTCAATTATACCAACTCCTTTTTCAGGTAAAATGTCCGACATAATGTCCCATGCGATGTTCAATCTGTACAACGCTCCGAACGGGTTTTGCTTCGACTGGCTGTGTGGAGACGAACCGTTGGTTGACGACGTTGACAGTCCGGCTTACAATGCTGATGTTAGGGTGAGTAGAAATTGTGTTCATCATGATCATCATTTCAGCCATAGGACGTCCACTGCTGGACGTAGACCTCCCCCATCGATTACCAAAAGGGCCGGTTGGAAGCGGCCTGCAACCAGCGTTTTCCTGGGGTCCATTTTAGGAGGTCGTCTGTATATCTTGTGGGTGGACGTCCTACGCTGCGCTTCGTCCGTGGTCTCCATTCTAGAACCTTTCAGCCCCATTGGCCATCTGTTCTGCGTGCTATGTGCCCTGCCACTGCCACTTCAACTTGCTAATCCGGTGGACTATATCGGTAACCTTCGTTCGTCTACAAATCTCCTCATTTCTGATTCGATCTCTCGTAGAGAAACCCCAAGCATAGCCTGCTCCATAGCTCGTTGTGCGAATTTGAGCATGGTAAAGAGGGCCTTAGTGAGAAACCACGTTTCAGTTCCGTATGTCATCACTAGGAACACACACTAGTTGAAGACTTTCGTCTAAAGGCATTAGGACGAGAAAAAGGCAAATTGTGTTACCTAAATGCAAAGCTAAGACAAGACCAACAGTCTTAAAAACAATGTTTTAAACAAAGCATCACGGTTGTTCACTACAGACGGATGGTTGTTAACGGAATATTTAGCGTGATAAGATTATGGATGGATCTCCCGATGTTTCGGCGTAGTTACATGCACCATGTTCACGGGAAGACTGAAGAATGCGGATGGTTGGTCAAACAGTTTAAAGTTAGGTGCAGACGTTAGATTAGTTGGGTTTTGTAATCAGGATTCCTCGATACAGGCTTTGCCTAGTGAGGAAAATGATGTACTTTTCACTATACAAAAACGTCTCTGCAATGTATGTAGGCCCTATAGAACTTTGTTTTCTTGTATATTTATATTTTATTATGATTTTAATTTTAATTTTCATAGTTCATAATTCATAATTCATTTACTCATTGCAAAATAGGTGTAAACAATAAATTGTGATCTTAAATAATAATGCAGTAATTAAACATTTGCAGTAATTAAACATTTTTCATTTTCATTTCAGACAAAACGATCTACCTTCTTTCTTAGCCTCTGTCAATCTTAGTTAAAATGTTCAAAATACGTATGTCATCAATCAGTGATAACCGTAGCAAAAGACTAAAAGAGCGTTAGATCGTTTTGTCTGCACCTAACTTTGAACTTTTTGGCTAACCATCCACATTCTTTAGTCTACAACCTTGTGACGGTAGATATCCCGTTAATAATCATTATAAATGTAGTGAACCCAGTCTTGGTAAGACCAAGACTGGATATTGCATCAGTACACCTGTTCTGAATCTAGCAGCAAGACCCTCCCAAGTAGCAAGCAAAGTATGATTTACTAAAGAAATTTGATGGCAAGATAATTATTATCATTAGATTATCAGTTAAAAAAACCAACTTCACCAAGTTTTTATAAAATTCGATTACTATCAGGTAACAAATTTTTCCAGTTATTTTGATTTAAAAGCCAATTTATTGAACCGATTTTAATAAAAAATTCTGTAGGAGCAATCTGAAAGTATATCTTTTCATTTTATTTATATTACACGGGAATTACCCAGGTAGGATTAGGCAGGTTACTCCGACTATAGTTCCACGTCAGATTCCATAATCACACTAATATCATATACGAGTACCTATGTCAAAGTTTGGATGGATGGATGGATGGGTGGATGTTTGTTACTCAATCACGCAGAAACAGCTGGATGGATTTAGATGAAATTTGGAATATACATTGCTTATGTCCTGGATTAACACATAGGCTTATTTTTCATCATCATAATCGCCGATTTTCATCACGATGCGGGTGAAACCGCGGGGCGTAGCTAGTAAAATATATATTTTCAATTAAAGGATTTCTTAGGTAACAATCATTAAAAAACTG
Source organism: Agriopis leucophaearia (assembly GCA_949125355.1). Lineage (NCBI taxonomy): Eukaryota > Metazoa > Arthropoda > Insecta > Lepidoptera > Geometridae > Agriopis > Agriopis leucophaearia. The sequence goes on along the minus strand of OX421291.1, from coordinate 5,985,473 downwards.
TACCCACCCTCCGTTTATGAAGTCGCTTAATAAGCGAAGAGCACATGAGGTTTTTAACCGACTTCCAAAAAGGAGGAGGCTCTTAATTCGACTGTATTTTTTTATATGTTTTTACCCTCAGAACTTTCGACTGGGTTAACCGATATTGATGATTCTTTTTTTATTTGAAAGCTGGTGCTTTCCGTGTAGTTCTATCTCAATTTGGGCCAGTTCTGACATTTTACGAAGTAGTTTTTTTATATTGATATTTATCTTTATTTACATGGATAATTATTATCCAGGTAAACGAATTCATATCCCAGATTGAGCGTCAAGCTAAGTATTACGACCACGACAACATCCTCGTGACGATGGGCGGAGACTTCACCTACCAGAACGCAGCTAACTGGTTCATGAATATGGACAAACTTATCAAGTAAGCATACATATATTCTATCTCTTCGGACTATAGTTGATTGACTATAGCGATTATATAGACTTCGGACTATAGCCAGGCCTGGCGCACTCCGCACTTTAGGTATGAAGCTACAAGTAGTCGACTGGTCGGACTTGCCGTGCCCGCTTAGTCCAGTCGGGGTAGACATAAAACTAGCCTGAAATAGAAAAAATTCCGGGGAGCGATTTTTTTTTTAAACGTCGGGAAGGGTGGTTGGGAGTATAAATCTCGATTTTCTAACTAACCCCAGAGCATTCGCCGCCATCTTGTTTTAAAGTTCAATTTTTTCGTTTTTCTGAAATAACTTGTTAATTTTCAACTTTAGAGCAAAAATGGTCCTATCCAAAGTTGTTGGAAATTTAATTTTCCACAAGTTTGGTCATTATAGCTGCCGCACGGTAGACAGAGATAACGTGACAAGAATTATGCGAAAGACAGAGAGGCACCTTCTAGGTTAACAGAGCAGTAGGTAGTTAGCGCTCGCACGTCCTGAATTCGACTTTATTGTGTGCTAGTAAGAGTCGCTACTTATTTAAATGCTTTTGCGGAGTGAACCTTCTGTACCTACTTGTATTTACTCTATGAATTCTGTGCTATAGCGGATGGCCACCATCTTTAAAAATCTAGTAAATATTAAAGTGTGGAAATACTTTAACGTAAAAATACCATTGTCTTTCTATTACAGTCATGTGAACACCCATCCAGCGAATTTATCCGATATCAACATATTTTACTCCTCACCATCATGCTACCTGAAGGCAATTTATTTGTACGGGAGGAGGGATAAAGCTATTTACACTGAAAGAGTAAGTATCTAAGCTTATCTTTGTAATTTCAATTCAATTCTTTATTTGCTAGTTTATGGGTCACTTGTTCTCATACAAGGATTGTACATGTACAGCCAAAACAACCTTTAACCAGGCATTCGAATTAATAATTAAGTATATAATTCTAATTGGTACCTATTATAAATGTGTGGGTGGGCGTAGGACGTCCAGACTGAACAGACCAGATGGACCAGTCCAGGATGGACAGAGATCTAAAAGAGACCGCATGAAAACGCTGGATGCTGCCGCTTCCAACCGACCCTTTTGGAAATCGATGGAGGAAGCCTATGTCCAGCAGTGGACGTCATATGGCTGAAATGATGATAATGAAGACCTACTATACAAAATATCACAAATAATTGCATAAATAATATATAAATAGATAGACGTTATAGCGCCACGATGATTTTTCGAAAAAATCCTTTACCGAATAAAAGCATTCGTTCGAAAAGAATAAACTCCATGTCTTTTACCATTGTAAAAGACATACAAAGACAATCTCAAACTCAAAACGCAAACCTCTGCTCTTTCATGGGTTAAAAATGTATGAAAATCCATTTATTGTGTATCTTCATCACATTAAAATGAAAAGTGATTCATGAGCTTTATTTCTTCTTTAGGGCGACTATTTACCTTACGGGAGCGATGCTTCTACCTACTGGACAGGATTCTACACATCTCGGCCAAGTCTCAAGTATTTTGCTAGGAGATCACACGTTTTCCTGCAGGTTTGTATCTAGCAGACAAGAGCGTAGCTACGGCCGTATCAAAAATAGGGGGCTCCCTGTGTCAGCAAAAATTCGTAAAAAATCTTTACCTTTATTTGGGCCCCAGCTAATTTTGATACAGGGCCCGTCTATGGCAAGCTACGCAACTGCTAGCAGATATTATATTGTACACTATCTGGCGACATCAAAAATACTGTCTTGAACGAGTGGATGCGACTAGCGAGAGATTGGGAAGAGTGGATAAACAATTGGAGGCCTATACCCAGCGGTGGGCCACTCAGGGCTGATGATGATGATGACATCATCTTATCTATGGAGGGTAGAGGTAAGGAGAAATCTCTTAAATGAGGAACAATTTGAAAATGTGTCCAGAGGACTTACGCCTAACGCTAAACGCGGGCCCGTATTGCAGTTTGCAAATACACGCGAATGCGAACCTAAGATACGGTTTGCGGTCGCGTGATTTTGCAAACTGCACCTATTCGGGCCCGTGTTTAGAGTTGGGCGTAAGGCCCCTGCTGTAAGGTGTAAATAACAGTTCAAAAACCCTCCAGAATGGCGCAGGCGTATATAAAGGGTAGGGTATGAATGTAGCAGTTGTACAGAAAAAAGTGTGCTGAGCCGAATAAAAAATAAGAATAGGTATACGTACTTTGCGGAAGCGGAAATATTTCGGTCCTTGTTTATTTTATCTATGCTGCTCTAATAACTTTTGGTGCTTTCTTTAAAATTTACCCCTTCTGCTATTGTAGCATCACGCGGAGACTTTTTCATACACAGAGGCTGTTCTCATTACCTCTCCATAAACCCTCCATAACCTTATCTTATATTTATTAGTATTATAAATGTTAAAGTTTTTTATTTCATTGTATTGTCTTGAGAAATCACGTTTGCCATCGAAAGCAGCTTCTTGCGGCGGCGTCGTGTGTCGGGTCGCTCTCTTCCCTCAGATATGGTTGAGTAGGGCTATGGCTGGCACATGAGTCATACTCGTGATCGGGTGCTGCTTGCGGGTCGCTGGTCTGCTCGCGGTATACACACAAACTAGTAGTAACATGACCAAATTGTTTTAACCTTAGATTAAGATTTAACTCACTTTCCTCTCCCAGTCTTATGTATCTATAGCTAAAGTATTATATCATATACATTTGGCCGCCATGTCACCCGATGTTTAACGATGCGATGGCTGTTTACGATGATTTTGTGGAGTTCTGCCGTTGTGTATTGCTTATGTTATGATAAATCTCTGTAGCCAAGCACCTAATTGTATGTTCGGCAGCATCAATAGACAATCAATTCCCATTTGTTTACCATCTTTAACCAACATAACATCAGGTAAGCTGTGGCCATAAAAAAAACTCTGCCCCAGGTCCTGAAGCAGATATCTGTGATCACGAGAACCGGTGACTCCTACGAGCTCCACCTCCTCAGACATGCGGTGGCTCTCATACTGCACCATGACGCCATCACTGGTATTTTTTTAAAACCTTAACTGATAACCGATTTCCGATTATTAAAACTCAGAGTCACGCAACGGGCAGTGTAGAGAGCCATGCACGGAGTTTCTTTGCGCGATAGAATCCGGAACGTGGATATTCGCCAAAGAACCAGAGTCACCGACATAGCTATTAAAATTTGCAAGTTGAAGTGGCAATGGGCAGGCCACATCGCTCGAAGAACTGATAACCGATGGGGAAGAAAGGTGTGGAGACCACGAACCGCGAGACGCAGCGTAGTTAGGCCTACCATGATGGACAGACGACGTCGTGACAAGCGCGGGCATCCAGTGGATGCAGATGACAGGCTGTCGTTCAGTGTGGCGTTCTAAGGGGCAGGCCTATGTTCAGCAGTGAATTTCTACTAGCTGATGATGATAACCGATGGGGAAGAAAGGTTCTTAAGTGGAAACAACGAACTGAAAGACGCAGCGTAGGTAGCCCTCTCCCACTACAAGAACCGACGACATCGTGAGAGGCGAAGGCAGGGTATATCCAGTGAATGCAGATGGCAAACTGTCGTTCACTGAGGAGTTCTAATGGGGAGGATGTTCAATAGTGGATATCTTATAGCTGATAATGAACCTATACTGTTCCATTCCTGGGCAAAAGTCTCCCTCATCAGACAGTGCGATTACCCGCCAGATATTACCAGTGTATTTGAAAAGCGTCGAGGTCTTCGCACTAGCGTTTTCTCGGCCTGCTAACCATCACATAAATTAAGTGGAAGACAAAAATTTCGGTTATCTCAGATTGCATTTCATAATCCTCTTTTATCATCCGGACACTTAGTTCTATACTACTCAAGCATCGAAAAGGCAATGCTGCATTGATCGATCTTTGTTCCTAGGTACATGTATTATGTATTTCAGGTACAAGCCAGCAGCACGTTGCAAACGATTTCGTGAAAATATTGAGCGAGGCAGTGGACACGTGTACAAAGAAACTATCTAACTTGCTCAGGTAATTTTTGAACATGTCTGAATTATACATACATACTGATGCTTCACCACCTTTGAAAAACCTCTGATCTATTCCATTGGCTCAGTTTTTACGAAGTAACATAGGTACCTGAGAGGGAAACGCTCCTGAAGCCAGAACGCTATTATAATATACTAGCTGCGCCACGTGGTTTCACCCGCGTGGTGATGAAACATTATGATAGAATCCAGAACGTGGATATTCGCCAGAGAACCAGAGGCACCAACATAGCTATTAAAATTTGCAAGTTGAAGCGGCAATGGGCAGGCCACATCGAAGAACCGATTACCGATGGGGAAGAAAGGTTCTTGAGTGGAGACCTCGAACCGGAAGACGCAGCATAGGTAGGGCTCATACTAGATGGTACCGATGACATTGTGAGAGTCGCGGGCATCCAGTGGATGCCGATGGCAGGCTGTCGTTCAGTGTGGAGGTTAAAGGGCCTATATGTTTAGCAGTGGACGTCTTTTGGCTGATGATGGTGAATTATTAGTGCTGCTTGTAATACCATATTTTTGTTTTAGTTTTTTAACACCTACCTGGGGCGGAAGCAGGCGTTCCAAAACTAGCCAACAGTTCGTTGTATGCCACGAACTGAACATCAGTCAATGTCTGGTATGTACGTGACTTGCATAGAAAATAATGAAAAACTATTTTAACAAGTTTTATTGAATTTTGACATGTACATTTGTACTAAATTTTAGTATATGTACACTAAGTACAAATGTTTGTACTCACTAAGTTTTTGCACTCAGTTTTAGTATTTTTACTAAATTTTAGTGTAATAATTATGTTCTCAATTTTGACAATGATAATTGTACGAAATTTTGATTTTTGTATTTAATATAAGTACCTATTTGTATTAAATTTTTGTAAATGGATGTAATCCGTTCACTAATTGTACTCAATTTTAGTATTTGTACTTAGTATTCGTTTTTGTACTCAGTTTTACTATTTGTATTTTTTTTTTGTAAAATATGTACTTACTTAATTTTGATATTTGAACCTAATATAATTAACTGTTACCTATTTGTTTTCAATGTTAGTAAACGGATGTACTCAATATTGACATTTAATTTTGTACATAATTTTAGTATTATGTACTCAATTATGTTATGACAGTTATCTTTTTTTTATGATATTGAGTGACGAGACGAGCGAAGTCTCTCTCCTGATGGCTTTTCACGCTTGCCCATAACAGCTCAACGCCACTCAGACTACTACTTTTTGTAAATTCAACAGTTCAAAACCCTGGATGGCAATGCACTGCGCTCGTCACTCCGAGATTCAAGATGTCAAATCTCTGTGTGCCCTGTAACTTCGTAATGTATCTGTTTGATCAAAACCTTTAGTTTAGAGATAGTAGTTAGTTTCTTTTTCAATTTTAATTTAAACTTGTTTCTTTCCAGTTTGCAGAAACACAAGAATCTCTGTTAGTTCTGGTATACAACCCTCTGAGCGTTAAGACCTACCATTATGTACGAATTCCAGCTATAGCTCTACACTACTCTATAAGAGATTTTAATGGTAAGAAACATTAAAAAATGCAAGTAAATGTAATCCAGATGATAATACAATCAGTAACATTGAACCAATGATGATGTTGCGTACGGAGGTACCTACGCAAAAAATCTCTCATACATAACTTCCATTACAAAATTCAATTATGAATTTCAATTATTTTATTTGATACCTGCGCCCCGCGTGGTGATGAAAATAAGTGATGACGATGATGAAAAGTAGCCTATGTGTTAATTCAGGACATAAGCAATATATATTCCAAATTTCATCCAAATCCATCAAGCCGTTTCTGCGTGATTGAGTAACATCCATCCGTCCAAACTTTCACATATATGATACTAGCTGCGGCCCGCGGTTTCACCTGCGTGGTGATGAAAATCTGTGACGATGATGATGATGAAAAGTAGTCTATGTGTTAATCCACGACATAAGCAATGTATTTACCAAATTTCATCCAAATCCATCCAGCCGTTTCTGCGTGATTGAGTAACAAACATCTATCCATCCATCCATCCAAACTTTCACATAATATATACCTATGATATTAGTGTGATGTGATTTCAGATGAAGAAACGGAGTACCAACTGAACTCGCTTCCATCTGCGATGATCAACCTACCAGGTCGCTCGTCCACAGCCATCCAGGAGCTCTGGTTCGAGGCGGAGAATATACCACCTCTAGGATACTCCGCGTATTATGTTACACCAGTGAGGGATCAGCTGGTGAGATAGTGGCTGCAACCGCATAATCATTCCCTTGGGAATAGGGTTTCCAAACGCCCAAAAATTTCCGGATGTATACAGGAATTCAGGCTTTTGTCCGGAAAGCGAGAGAAATTCCGAAACGCCCGGAATTCTGGAAATGTAAAAAACCACCACACAACTTCACTTTGTCGCGAAATATGAACTTTGAAGGAAATATCAGGAAATTTCTCAAAGCGTCCGAGTTCTGCTTCATCATCTGGTAACCATTCTCGGGACCGGTGTATTTGTCCGTCAAAAAATGCGCTTTCATCCGCTATTCTACAGAACCCATGGATTTATCTGGTTTAAAAAGTAACCTACGTCACTCTTTAAGCTTCTCATCTATCAAAAGCAAAAATCCACTCCGATCCGCTGCTTTGTTGCTGCTTGAAAGAACAACAATCAAACCAACAGACATCCTGACAAGTTACTCATCCAGGAGGTTATTCACTCGGGAACCTTAATTTTTTTCGATAATAAGCATAAATTGTTTTTATTGAACTCTCTAAATAGGAGTAAAACATCTTCAAACGGTCGTACATATATTCTTGAATCATAGCTTAAAACATTCTTGGTTAGGTCACCATTCGAATCACCAAATCAGTTCAGCCGTTTGGGAGCTACGATGCCTAAGACACGAGGCTGTCGTTTAGTTTGGAGGTCTAAGGGGGAGGCCTATGTTCAGCAGTGGACGTCTTCTGTGTGCTGGTGATGATGATGACTGTTATTTTTTAAACTAAAGTTTTATTATAATAGTTATTCCTTGACTATTTCACAGGAGGAAAACCAGTACAAGAAATCATCCACTAGCTCTGATGCTGACCGGGATCAAGAACTAACTCCTCATATTTCAAATGAAGTAAGTTGAGCTTACTTGCGGCCACAGGAATTTTCATGTTGATTGATATTTATAATTTTGGCATAGGAAATCTTTTTGATCTTTCCCCGTCAATAAGCAAAAAACGACATGACAATCGCTTAAATTTTTTTGAAACACACTTGCTTAGAAGAAACCGGTTCACTCGTGATTTGAAGGAATATTGTTCACCTGTCTATGTTAAGGAGAGTTGCAGATACAAAATATATTTGATTTCTTTCAATCCTTCTTCTTCTTTAATTATCGAGGAACATCTATTCAGGCAGCGCATTCGACAGACTAGCATTTTGCACAATAATAGTGGAATCAAAGCGCTTCGTATGGGTTTTTGGAATATCAACCATAAAGCGGTATCGTTTTTACGTGCTCACTCTGGCAGTCTGATAAAAAAATGGCTAGGAGGGAATTAGATCTAGCCCTGGTGCCGGGGCAATAGAATACGGCACCGGTACCCCCTGCCTGTAGTAAGAGGTTACTAAAACGGGACCTCCGGGTTCGGAATGATCAAAGTTGGGGCTCTAACCATCCACTTAAGCGTGCCCAGGGAGATAACGTTGTGTGACCAACGTTGTCGCGAGTGGAGGGGCTGAGATAACACGCAGTTGTCTCGGGAGGAGCCGTAGCGCAGGGCTCCGGTGCGTTCCTCTGGAGATCCCGGAGCCCTCTTGTCAAGAACTAAGGCTGGTCACCGGGGGGGTTTTAGTAGGTATAATCCCACATAACCTGGGTGCACCCCAATGCAGCCGGGTATCTTTGAAATATTTCCACCTCGAAAAAAATAAGGAGGGAGTTAGATGCAGATCCGATGCACACTCTCCGAAACACATTGTTATTTAAATCGTAATTGTTCCAGTATCTGAAAGTGACAATAGACAAGACCACCGGCCTGCTGGAATCCATTCAACACGCTGACGGTGTCAAGATCCAGGTGTCACAGAACTTCCACTCGTACAGCCAGGGTAGACTAGGGCTGCAATCGGGGGCGTACAGCTTCAGACCGGAACAATCAAGACCTACTCAGGTATATCATGACTTACAGCGGTTTCACCCGAGGCTTTCGAAGGCTAGCTTCAGGGACCATCTTTTTGCTGGGATAAAAAGTAGCCTGCGTTAAGGTGGTACGTTTCCCGATCCGAATACTCCAGGCAACAGAAAGTACCTATTACGCTTTTAGTATAGACGCCGGTTATCAAAGGCACACCGATCTCAGCGACGAGATCGAAGAATCCCAGGATCTATCAAAAGATCAGTTAGATTATCTCCAAATAGTCAATCAGTTGAACACCCTGCTAGAGATCCAGTGCACACCCCTACTGGGGTGCCAGGGCAATACGTCCCTACTTCTGGTGACGGCCCAAGCCGAGGTCCGTACCTTCGAGGTGCCCTTGAGCTAGTCGCCCACAAGTCAGGCCCAATGCCATCTGCGTTTGTTAATCGCCCGGTCAAACTGTCGAGGCCATCTGAGGCGATAGATGTGTTATCTATCTCAGAAAAGTATCTGGTAAAAAACCAATTGACTAGCAATTTTTCACCGATGCTCAAGATAAGAAGCGTAGTCTGAACTAGGGATTCGTAGCTGATGAGCCTCTTGGCACGTTTTTCAATAGACTCCAACGCCCCAAGCTTAGTACTTAGCTGATCCACCCCAAAAGTGAGAACAGTACTCCATGTTAAAAATGTGTTTATTCAGCTTTTTACAATGTTTTTCAAATAAACAAATGGAAATAGTACAGTAGTATGGTTTGTTTCTTTTGATTCGGGCATTTTTTAAAGGTGATCCAATATCCATAGATTTATACATATATATATATATATATATTTATAAATATGCCTAAGGGTGCATTTTTAACTACATCTTTCGGCAGCTAACCGACCGTGCGCAATACCACACGGTTCGAGGGACGCTGGTGAAGGAAATCAGGCAGCGCTTCACCGATTGGATATCACAGGTAAGTTTTTTAATTTTTGTATTAAAAGATAAGCTTGCTTATACTCGTAACCTCTGGTAATGGTATTCAGAATGGATCATGTTCTATTTTATCTCCGCAGGTGATCAGGGTCTACCGAGGAGAAGAGCTGGTTGAACTAGAATGGACCATAGGTCCTATTCCGATTGGGTATGTTTTCTTGCTAACAGCGATGACAGCCGAACGGTAGCATTTGGAGATTACAATCAGATTTTACCTGCTTAAATTTTCGGCCCTGCATCAATGACTAATTACTTAAATATATTTTGTGAAGTTTTGAAGCCATCGCTCAACAACGGTGATGGAAAACGTCGTGAAGTTATCGATATGTCCAAAAACCTCAAAAGTTCAAGTGCCTTTATTAACTAAACAAAATACTAGCTAAAACTAACACTAAATAAAACAGTTAGACTGTCCATAGACCGTTGAAGGTCTAAAGACAATCCAAACGCTCAAGCCCACTATCAAATGGCAGCGTACCCAGCATGCTGGCGGCATTACCACGTTGAATGGCAATGCTTATACGTTGAGCCAGATACACGCCAGCATTTTGGTCACGCGTCGCGTTAACCAGACGCTCTGAAAGATTTTTGAAAATGTTCAAAGACATGACATTCACCACCATGCACTGGGCCAGCATGATAGATCAGTGCTCATCCTCTATCTCTCTAAAAGAAGTTATTTGTCCCAGCAGTGGTGTTCATAGAGATGTAACATAATCACACTAATCCACACTAATATTATAAATGCGAAAGTAATTCTGTCTGTCTGTCAGTTTGCTACATTATCACGGCTAAATGGCTTAACCGATCTCGATAAAATTTTGCGAGGTAATAAAAAGTATGTATCATGAGAACAGACATACTCGTAGGTAATTTTCAGACAAAGTCCCTGGTACAGCTAGTATCATACATGTGACAGTTTGGATGGATGGATGGATGTTTGTTACTCAATCACTTAATAACGGTTGGATGTATTTGGATGAAATTTGGAATATATATTGCTTATGTCCTGGAATAACACACAGAATACTTTTAATAATCATCATCATCACCAATTTTCATCACCACGCGGGAGAAACCGCGAAACTCGTAATTATGACTTGTTACGAAACAGCTGAACACTAATGACTTAACTTTTCTTCCCTACAGAGCTGATCTCGGCAAGGAGGTAGTCAGCATATTCAAGACGAACATGAGCACTGGTGGCGAGTTCTTCACCGATTCCAACGGACGGCAGATGATGAAGCGGACCTGCTGGAATGAGACTGCTCGTGAGTGATGAACGATCGGCTTTTAATTTTACCCTCAACTTTGGCTCCTATATTGAAAACAGGGCTCAATTGGTTGCCAAAAAGCCAGGTATCCTATCGAAGGTGCGACGGTGCTTCACGTCGGAACAGTTGCTTACACTGTACCAAGCACAAGTTCGGTCGTGCATGGAGTACTGCTCTCATCTTTGGAATGGATCAGCTAAATACCAGCTCGGGGCATTGGAGTCAATTAAGAAGCGTGTCAAGAGGATCATCAGCAACGTAGCCCTAGTTCAGACTAAGCTTCTTAGTCTCGAGCATCTGCGCAAAGTTGCTAGTCTATCGGTTTTTTATCGAATACATTTTGGAGAGTGTGCATCAGATCTGCATGATTTAATTCCCTCCTGCCCATTTTTCTATCGGACTGCCAGAGCGTGCACGAAAAGGCGACACCGCTTCATGGTTGATATTCCGAAAACCCGTACGCTTTGATTCCACTTTTATTGTGCGAACTGCTAGTCTGTGAAATGCGCTGCCTGAATAGGTGTTCCCCATTATTACAATCTGGGTGTCTTCAAATCGCGAGTGAATCGGTTTCTTCTCGGCAAGCGTGCTCCATCGTTGACCGTATTATCGCATAACATCAGGCAAGGTGGTGTACAGGTACACACACACACAAGCCTATTGTACTAAGGCATTTTCTCCCTTGTTTGTTAGTATTTATTTATGAATCGTATACCTTGAATGAGCATTACAGTTTCCCAATCCACCCCTTCAAGACTCGTAAGCGTGTATTAAAAAGAAAAAAATAACAGACCCTAGTTAAAACATTGAACATAGAAAAAAACAATAAATACTAACATTAATTAAATATCAACTGTAACTTATAAACCCTATAATCTAAACAATAAAAATTAAAGGTAAAAAGTTTCATTATTTATGTACGCCAGCGTTGGACTGGCAGTGACTAAATAAGGAACAAATCCAGTTGTCGATTCCGGTCAAGCACAGCATTGAGAAGGCGCAACGCCCTTTGCAACGGGGCCTGTCTCCCAAATTCGGTCCTTCAACCTGGCACCATGAACAACTTGTGCCTGTTATGTCATCTGTTTCTGTTCCAGTCCAGCAGCAGAAGAAGCCAGTCTCGGCGTGCTACTACCCGGTGACCTCGCGCATCTGCATCAACTCCCATAATAGCAGTACCACTATGTGCGTTCTCACCGACAGGACCCAGGGCGGGACTTCCTATTCTGACGGAGAAATCGAGCTCATGGTAAGTCAACCAATATATTGTGGACGACGATAAAAGAGCGATGGTGGCCAGTGACTAATGTAATACTTATAGTAGACTAGCTGCGCCCCGCGGTTTCACCCACGTGGTGATGAAAATCGGTAATGATGATGATGATGATGAAAAGTAGCCTATGTGTTAATCCAGGACATAAGCAATGTATATTCCAAATTTCATCCAAATCCATCCGGCCGTTTTTGCGTGATTGAGTAACAAACATCCATCCATCCATACCAAAGAGAATGTAATACTACGTAGATCACCGTAGATGATCCATACATCCATCCAAACTTTCACATATATATGATATTAGTGCGAAGTGAGATATGTATGTTCCTATACTTCGTAAGTCCTCTGTCTCGGTTCTCCCCGCGGTTTCGCGGGTGCATCTAGTATATTATATATTCTCTCACCCATTTCCTCTTTCCCTCATCTCTTTTGCTTAGTCACTCTACACTCTCTTCTCTTCTCAGGTCCACCGTCGCTTACTGACAGATGACGGTTTCGGCCTGGAAGAGCCGTTGAACGAGGAGGCGTACGGCGTAGGACTGGTTGTCAAGGGAACTCACAGAATACTGTTCGGAAGCTTGAAGAATTCCGGGGCTAGCGGTATTTACATTTACTTAAACATGGCATACCGGGTGTGACGTTCCCGAAAACGAAGACTGGTTATGTTAATGATTACCGAAACGATTTTAGAAAATCACGCAATTTTTACATTATCACATTTTTTACTAGCTTTTGGGAGTTAAAATAATTATAAATGTCAAGATTTAATTTATTTCTAATATGATTAATTAATATTTGTTTTCTTTTAGGTATAAAATACAACTAAACCTAATTATTTTGACAATATTATAACAAAAATTTCAATTACAAACAAAAATAAAATATTTTTAATCGAATAACCCGCCCCTACCCGTACCCTGTGCGAAGGTGCCCATAACACTAGCAGCATTGCCGCGCTGAATGGCTATGGCCAACCTTTGCACAAGGTACGAGCCGGAGCGAGGGTCATTATTTTTCTCCCTCAACCTGCGCCCCAACTCACCAACGAAGCTTCTGGCTTCAGTATTAATAAATAATTATTATTTAAAAAATATGTTCCTACTATTGCGACCCGCGGTTTCACCTGTATGGTGATGAAAATCGGTGATGATGATGATGATGAAAAGTAACCTATGTGTTAATCCAGGACATAAGCAATGTATATTCCAAATTTAATCCAAATCCATCCAACCGTTTCTGCGTTAATGAGTAAAAAACATCCATCCATACATCCATCCCCCTGTGGTGTGTCTCATATAATAATACATAAATAAGCATAATATGAAACCGAAATAATAAACAAATAAATCTAATAAATATACTTACCTTGAAAAGTAGAATCGCTCGCCGCTTCTGATTAAGCCGCTGCGCGCGCGTCGTCTAACTCGATGCGCAGGTCCACTGCGCATGCGCCGTGCCGCCGCGGCAATGACAGAGTTCCCTACCTAACGGTTGCGCGTACTTATGCTCCGATATTATTTCATATTGTAAATTCAGTTTCCGTTGTTATTACGCAGTGTAGTGATAATACAATTCCTTGTAACATTATAAACTGTGTAATAAGATAATATAAACATTGAACATAAACTTAGTGGAGTGGTTTCCTTCAACAACACCCCAGGACTTACACCCATAACTGGTGACCCCGCTCAAGAACTAAAAGTGAGTCAAGGACAAAAAAGGAACTTATACGTGTCCTATGCAGTGCATATTGTGTGATATAAACAGTGCTAAATAAACAATTTGGGTAAAAAGGACTAATACCCTGGGGTACTTCGAAAAAGTGTGTGGTACAAGTAACAAGTCGAAAGTGATTTTATATATTTGCTGACGTGAATTATGTCGCTGCCTAATAAAGATGCAGAACGTGTTCCCACTGTCTCCTCCGAGTTATTCAGAGTGGGGATACGCGTTCCACCCTTCTGGCCTGAAGAACCTGAGATATGGTTCGCACAAGTTGAAGGACAATTTGCAGTATCGAATATTACTTCTGACGTGACCAAATTTAATTACGTCATTGGACAGCTTGACCACCAATTTTCAAAGGAAGTTAAGGATATTATCATATCCCCTCCACCAACGGATAAATACCAGAAATTGAAAACAGAGCTCATCAAACGCCTGAGTGCTTCTCGTGATAAGCAAATGAAACAGCTTCTTATGCATGAAGAATTAGGAGACCGTCGCCCTTCTCAGTTTTTAAGGCATCTACAAAGCTTAGCGGGACCGAGCGTACCAGAAGATTTTATTAAGACCATCTGGACGAGCAGACTGCCACGTAGCGTACAAACGGTGATAGCAGCACAACCTACTGCATCACTGGAGGTACTAGCTGATCTGGCAGATCGGATCCAAGACATCGCTCCTGCCACGCCGCAAGTATCAGCTGCATCAGCACCTGGTTCGTCGCTGGACGCTATGGCCAATGAAATAGCCGAGCTTCGCAGGCAGATGAAGACACTGCTGGATCGCCAATCTCGCTCCCAGACCCGTCAAAGAAGCCGCAGTCACTCTGAAACTAGATCAGATTCCAACTACAGAAAGTTTCCCAACTGTTGGTACCACTCGAAATTTGGATCAAAAGCGAAGAAATGCGTGAAGCCTTGTAACTATCAAGCGGGAAACTCTCAAGGCAGTCGGTAATGGCGACTAACGACTGTCTTAACTCTTCTGGTCGCCTGTTCGTCGTGGATCGTCGGTCGAAGATGCAATTTCTTGTCGATACTGGTAGTGACGTTTGCGTCTTCCCACGAAGAGCACTACATGAGCGTCGTTCGAAATCAAACTTTGAACTGTGTGCCGCTAACGGTACATCAATCAGCACATACGGATATACTCACCTGGATTTGGACCTTGGATTACGCCGCGACTTCCCATGGCGTTTCATCGTTGGTGACGTCACTAAGGCAATCATAGGAGCTGACTTCTTAAAGTTCTACGGCCTTATAGTGGATATTCGCAACCAAAGCCTGCTAGACAACAAGACAACACTCTCTGTTGTTTGCTCGTCTGCACACTCGTCGACTGCGATTTCTTCAATCAAGATACCAATCGGCGAGTCTCGCTACGAACAAATCCTGAAAGAATTTCCTGAAATAACAAATCCATCTGGAAAACAAGCTGAAGTTAAGCATCGTACTGTCCACTTCTTAAGGACCACGCCAGGACCACCAATATCCTGCAACCCACGCCGCCTAGCGCCAGACAAACTTAAAATTGCAAAAGCTGAAATCGAGTCCATGCTGAAATCAGGTATCGCACGACCATCAGAGAGCTCCTGGGCGTCGCCGTTACATCTCGCACCAAAGAAAGACAACGGATGGCGGCCTTGTGGAGACTATCGAATGCTAAATGCTCGCACCATACCTGATAGTTATCCGATTAGACATGTGCATGACTTCACACACAGTATAACAGGCTGTGAGGTGTTCTCGACAATCGACCTCGTGAAAGCTTTTCATCAAATTCCTGTAAATCCTGAAGACATAGACAAGACCGCCATCACGACGCCGTTCGGATTATATGAATTTCCATTTATGACATTCGGATTGCGAAATGCTGGGCAGACATTCCAACGCTTTGTCGACGAGATGACACGCGGACTGGACTTTGTTTACCCTTACATTGACGATTTTTTGGTTTTCTCAAAAAATGAAGTTCTCCACGAAGAACACCTTCGTATACTCTTCAACCGACTGAAGGAACATGGTATCGTCATCAACATTTCAAAGTGCAACTTTGGCCGGTCTGAAGTCAAATTCCTGGGCTATCATATATCAGCCAATGGAATCAAGCCTCTGGATGAGAAAGTTGAAGCAATAAAGTCATTTTCACCTCCTAAGACAGTCCGAGAGCTCCGCAGATTTTTGGGGATGCTGAATTTCTACAGGCGATTTATTCCCAACGCTGCTGAAGTCCAAGCACCACTACACGCTCTCATGACTGGTTCTGTGAAAGGTTCCCATCCTGTTGACCTATCTGGTGATTCTCTGAAAGCCTTCGAGGATTGTAAAGAAAGCCTCTGCCGTGCTGCACTCCTTGCACATCCAGATTGCCAATGCAAACTAGGTCTCGTCACAGATGCTTCAGATACAGCAATCGGCGCCGCCTTACAACAATACCATGATGGTAACTGGCAACCGCTTGCCTTCTTTTCGCGCAAGTTGAGCACAGCGCAGAGAAAATATTCTCCATACGATAGAGAACTCCTCGCAATTTATGAAGCATTGAAATACTTTAGACACATGGTCGAAGCTAGAGAATTCACAATATACACCGATCATAAGCCGTTGTGTTTCGCTTTCCATCAGCGCAAAGATAAATGTTCGCCGAGACAGTTTCGTCACCTGGATTTTATATCCCAATTCACAACTGACTTGAGACACATATCGGGAAAAGATAACAAAGTCGCTGACACACTAAGCAGAGTCGAAGAGCTAGAACTGTCTATTGATTACTCTCAGCTTGCCAAGTCACAGGCATCTGATTCAGAGTTGAAAGACATGCTAGAACGAGGAACATCATTACAACTGGAGAAGATGAAGATACCTGGAACCCGTGCTGAATTATATTGCGACATCAGCACATCCATTTCAAGACCTTACATCACAAAGCCTATGCGCAAGCAAATCTTTGATAGTTTGCACGCATTAAGCCACCCCGGTGCCAACGCAACAATCAAGTTAGTAGCAGAACGCTACGTATGGCCCGGTGTAAAGAAAGACTGCCGAGAGTGGGCGCGTACATGTCTAGCTTGTCAACGTTCGAAGATAACTAGGCATGTATCTTCCCCTTTGGGTACTTACCAGCTACCAAGAGCACGCTTCATTCACGTGCATATCGATCTCATCGGACCACTTCCAATCTGCAATGGAAATCGTTATTGTCTCACCGCCATAGATCGCTTCACTCGATGGCCTGAGGTGATACCAATACCCGATGCGACAGCTGAAACAGTAGCAAAAGCCTTACTTTCTGGATGGATATCGAGATTTGGATCCCCCGTCGATATAGTAACAGACCGGGGCAGACAATTTGAATCTGCTTTATTTCAACAGCTATCCAAAATATCAGGTTTTCATCATAAAAAGACCACTGCATATCATCCTGCATGCAATGGAGTTATAGAGAGATTCCACAGACAGCTAAAGTCTGCTATAACCTGTCATGCAACAGAAAACTGGATAGAAGCCTTACCTTTGGTGTTACTTGGAATCCGAAGCGCGTACAAAGAGGACATCCGAGCGAGCGCTGCAGAACTTGTGTATGGAGAACCACTACGCTTACCGGGAGAGTTTTTCGACCCAAGCACAGCTGGAACAACAGACGTCACAGATTACACTGCCCGATTACGCTCGTTCGCAAATAATTTGAAACCCACACCTGCTTCGAGACACACTAAGCCATCGATATTTATTTTCAAAGACTTACCAACTGCTAGTCATGTATTCTTGAGAGAAGACGCATTAAGAGCTTCCTTGCAACCTGCATACACTGGTCCACACGCTGTCCTGGAGAGAACTGAAAAAGTTTACAAATTATTAATAAAAGGCAAACCTGTCACAGTATCAATAGACCGCTTGAAGCCGGCCTATATATTGGATGACAGCAGCAAAACTCCAGATGAATCTCCTGATGAGATACCTCCTCCACCTGAAAACATACAAAGGAAAACAAGATCAGGACGTACAGTAACATTTCCAGATTATTATCGACCTTAGGGCCGGTCTCTGGAAGGGAGTAATGTGGTGTGTCTCATATAATAATACATAAATAAGCATAATATGAAACCGAAATAATAAACAAATAAATCTAATAAATATACTTACCTTGAAAAGTAGAATCGCTCGCCGCTTCTGATTAAGCCGCTGCGCGCGCGTCGTCTAACTCGATGCGCAGGTCCACTGCGCATGCGCCGTGCCGCCGCGGCAATGACAGAGTTCCCTACCTAACGGTTGCGCGTACTTATGCTCCGATATTATTTCATATTGTAAATTCAGTTTCCGTTGTTATTACGCAGTGTAGTGATAATACAATTCCTTGTAACATTATAAACTGTGTAATAAGATAATATAAACATTGAACATAAACTTAGTGGAGTGGTTTCCTTCAACAACACCCCAGGACTTACACCCATACCCCCAAACTTTCACACATAATATGATATTAGTGTGATGTTCAATCAGTGAGGTTCCCACGACACGGGTCTAGAGCTTAGTATGAGCCATGACATAATCGAAACGTGATGTAATCTTTTATTAATGTTTAAAGTGTTTTAAAGTGCTGGCGATTGCTGATACGATACCACAAAAATATGCTGTTTTATATAAAAAAGCAATGTAATGCAAATAAAATATCAGTTGACGCTAGAGGTCAACGAACGACCTGCGCCTCTCGCACGCTTGTACACATTACATTGCTGGTTCGCAAAATTTCTAAACCACTAAAACAACAAGGAAGTATAAAGCAAATGGTTATTGGTATTCGATTGTGTTTAGATAATATTAGAGTTTTGGCTTCCCTTAACACCCGGTATGTTGGGATAAAATCAATTGAATTGAGAACCTCTCTTCTGATGTAGATTAAGAATGTAAGCATAATTCGATATTTTATTTATTTTGGCAGGTTTGTAATTCTTTGTTTGCTCTTTCAGTGGATGATCTAACGTCTTCTGAGAGGATGACACGAGCTGCGAGGAGATGGGAGATGGAACCTTGGCTCTTCTTTACTTCTGGAGACAAGGTATTATACAAACACGTTTGTGACAGATGATTTATACCACATATAAGACAAACAAGGGAGATATGGTAGGTGGGTGCGAATGCATCTGGCCTAAATCAGGCTGGATGCTTTTAGTAGAACTAACCCAGCAGATTTTCCTTATATTTTGCATGTAGATTAGTTAGTTCTTTGGTGTTGCTGGTAATTACTTATTGGAAAAAATTAATAAGTGTGTCGTACTGATAAAGTTTAGACAATTTTAGTACAACCATTGTTACTTTTAAAATAGTTTGAACAGTTTAGAATAAGAAAGGGACAATTTGGACAATTTTTAACTGACTTCCAAAAAGGAGGAGGTTTTGATTCGATTGTTTTTTTTTTTCAATTTTGTTTGTTACCTCAGAACTTTCGACTGGGTGAACCGATTTTGATGATTCTTTTTGTATTTATAAACTGGTGCTTCCCGGCTTCCCGTGTGGTTCCACTTCAATTTGGTCCAGTTCTACTGTTTTTTTTTTACAAAGTAACAATTAAAAAGTCATTTCCACACAAAAAATATTATAAGAGACATCAGTCTGTCGGAACAACTCAGTACCAAGGGCGTCGTCAGCCCATAGCCCAGGGGGGAGGGGGGTCAATTTGACCCAGTTCCGACATTTTTATAAAGTCAGTTTTTTATATTGATAATTATTGTCCAACCATTATAACTTTTGAATAGTTTGAACAGTTTGGAAAGAAAATGTTGTTTAATTCATAGTGTTCAACTAGTTAAACAATATGGACAACTTTAGTCCAATCATTGTAGCTTTTAGAATAGTTCGAACAGTTTGGAAAGAAAATGTTGGTTAGTTATTGAAAATTTACAAATAGTTTAAACAGTTTAAACAATTTTAGTCCAACTAGTTTCACTTTTAAATATTGAACAGTTTAGAAAGAAGAATCTACTTATAACTTATGTAGAAGTGTACTGTAATTGTTGATGAAGGAATGTTTTATGTACAACAGGTCAACAGAAGAAAGTGGCAAAACGTTAGGAATAAGCGGGTGAGTATTTCCTTCAAAGACCTTACTGCGTAAGTCTGGCGATGGTAGAGTTCATCTGCCGTCCTGCTCGCTAGAATGGTGCAAGTAGTTCGCGCAAGTAGGATAACACGCGATCACTATTGCTATTAGACTTACACAATAGGCCTCATATTCTAATATAACCGGCCAAGTGCGAGTCGGACTCGCGCACGAAGGGTTACGTACCATTATCTATAAAAATTCCAAAAAAAAAAACACGTTTGTTGTATGGGGCTCCCATACAACAACAGTCCTACCACTACAAAAATCATTTCACTTCACACTCACATTTCACTTTCTTTTACATTCCGTATATTAATGTTACCATTTCAGTTTTCAGCTCTGCGTCTCCATGGTCTACCGCCACATATCCACGTGCTGACTTTAGAGCCGTGGAAAGGAGGATCCGTGCTTCTCCGTCTTGAGAACATCTTCGAAACTACTAAACGGGGTAACCTGTCTTATTCTTTTCTTCTTTATCTTCAAATTCCAGTCTTTCGGAAACTTATGGTATCTTTCTCCGCGTCATACATTTTATTCTATAAGCAACTAAGACTCGAGCTTCGAGTTTGAGCTTTAAGATCAAATCAGAAATGAGGAGATCCGTAGATGAACGAAAGTTACCGACATAGCCCACCGGATTAGCAAATAGAAGTGGCAATGGGCAGGCTACATAGCTCGAAGAACTGATAACCAATGGGGAAGAAAGGTTCGTGAGTGGACACCACAAACCGGAAGACGCGGCGTAGGTAGGCCTCCCACTAGATGGACTGACGACATTGTGAGAGTCGCGGGCATCCAGTGGATGCAGATGGCAGGATGTTGTTCAGTGTGGAGCTTAAAGGGGAGGGCTATGTTCAGCAGTGGACGTCTTTTGGCTGATGATGATTTTAATAGCTATGTTGGTGACTCTGGTTCTTTGGCGAATATCCACGTTCCAGATTCTGTTGCACAAAGAAACCAGGCCTAAATCAGCCTTAATGCCTTTAGTCGAAGTCACCCTGCAGACGACCTTGCCGCCATTTTTTTGCATGTGTTTCACATAGTGTGCGTGAAAAAGTTGTTTTTGAAATTTGCGTGCATATTTTTTTTGCATTAAGCAGTTTAGCGGTATAATGAAAAAGAGGGTGAAACACGGAGACATTTGAACACAAATGATAATTGTACTCTTTTGATTGATCTTGTACCAAGCACAAGTTCGGTCGTGCATGGAGTACTGCTCCAACCTTTGGGATGGATCAGCTAAGTACCAGCTCGGGGCGTTTGAGTCAAATGAGAAGCGTGCCAAGAAGCTCAACAGCAACGAAGCCCTAGTTCAGACTAAGCTTCTTAGTCTTGAACATCGGCGTAAAGTTGCTAGTCTATCGGTTTTTTACCGGATACATATTGGAGAGTGTGCATCAGATCTGCAAGATTAAATTCCCTCCTGCCCTTTTTTCTATCGGACTGCCAGAGCGGGCACGAAAAATCGACACCGCTTTATGGTTGACATTCCAAAAACCTGTACAAAGCGCTTTGATTCCAATTTTATTGTGTGAACTGCTAGTCTGTGGAATGCGGTACCTGAATGGGTGTTCCCCGATAGTTACAATCTGGGTGTCTTTAAGTCAAGAGTGAATCGGTTTCTTCTAGGCAAGCGTGATCTATCGTAGGCCACATCATCGCTTAACATCAGGCGAGTTGACGGCCAAGCAAAAGCCTATTTTATAATAAATAAAAAAAAAAAAAAAAAAAAGATGCTATCTCAGACTTTCAGGCCGCTGAAGCTCGTGCACGTCTATAACCAGCGTAAAATATTACTAGGATTGAGTCATCCATATATCAACCCCCAACAAAAATCTTTATGTTCATGTTCTTTAATCACTTTTGCATCCAGATCGCATGAAATCAGACTCTGATACGCTAGAAGACTTCAAGTACCACATCACCGTAGACCTGCGGAAGATCTTTCTCCATCACAAAATCAGGACAGTTCGCGAGACTACGCTGGCTGCGAATCAGTGGCTAGATGATGCAAGGCAGATGGACTGGAGCACCAGGTGATCGCCACACATCTTAGTAATTTCTATAATAGTAATAATATTCTTCTTCGTTTTAATCATATTTATTTAAGTCCACCTACACTGTGTATTTTAATTCAATTATCAAAAACGATAAACACAAACAAAAAATAAACTAAATATCACAATAATAATGAAGACAGGATGATGGACATTAATATTAAGCAAAAAACAAAATAATTAAGTACAATTAAACATAATTATAACGAACAAATTAAAAGTAAAAGTCAAAGTTGTGTCAAAATTAACAAGTCAAGTAACAAAAGTAAAGAAAAACTGTTCAGATAGTCAGAGACCTTAGAGGCTTCTTAAAACTAATGACGTTGTCACCAAATATGTCGATATCTTTACAATAAACTGTTTTGTAATCACAATCTTCGTTTTCATCATCTTTACAAATATCATTATCGTTATCACCATCTTTGTTTTTGTCTTCTTCATCATTTATATTTCCTTTTTTGTCTGGCCTTTATTAATTGAACAAAATACAAGCTTACTAGCACTAAATATCTAAGCTACTTAGGGTAATTATACAACAATATTTGTACATGTCATATAATTGTTTCAAGGTACGTTTATAATGGAGGTGACGATGGAATACTGCCTGAAGACCTTCCTGAAGAGGAAGATAAATCTGCTAAAGCCATGGAAAATAATAATTCTGGTAATTATTTTTAAGTGCTTAATTTTCGCATATCATTGTACCTACTAATAAAATGCGAAAGTTTAAAGACAACACGCACTGGGCCAGAATTGTAGATGAGGGTCCATAATCTCTCTGAAAGAAGACCTGGCAGGGAGTGATGATGTAAATTGTAATATTATCTATCATTATTTCAGACGAAGATCCCGAGTACCCCAGAAAATACCAGAATAGAAGACGTCATGAGAAAATTCAAACCAGAGGCAGAAGTCCTAAAGACAACCAATACTACGATAGGAAAAAACGAGCTCTGAACGAATCTATCAATATTAACGACAACATTATAATAAATGATACAATAAAAGATTTTAGATTAGAATTGCAATTCAACGATGCTATAGAAACACCCAATGTGACTCTAGAAGGTTCTACAACAGAAACTTATATACCAGACAATTCTACCCTCAAAAAGGAGAAAAGAGGTAGAGTATTGCCGAAATTGAGCTTTTGGAATCAACCAAAGGTTAAGAAAACCAGGCTACCGTTTTGGGAGATGGATGAAGAAGAAGTGATGTCGTCTGAAGAAGATTTTTCCTCTAACTTAAAGAAGAGGTCGCCTAGAAAGAAACCAAAGAATACGAAGAAGATTCGAGAAGGTATGTATTATATAGTATAGCGAAAGTCTGCGGGAGTATGAAATCGTGTCAAAAAAATCACAATCTATCACTAATTTCAGACATAATCATCGATGATTCTGACGACGGAATCACCAAATCTATGTACGATATGTACTATAAGCCCCTTCCACCTAGGAACCCGTACAGAAGAGTCAAACATTCCGAAGAAGTACAAAGCAACCGAAAGAAAAAAACCAGAAGAACGGTAAGCGAAGAAGTTACGGATAAGGACAGGAAAGAAAGAACGAGAAGAAGAAGTAAGAAGAGGAGGAATAATACAGATGTGAACTATATGTCAGATAGGAGGAAAAGACAACATAGGCAGAAAGAAGGAGTTTTGGATGTGGATGAAGAATTACCCCTACATGGTAAATGTTTGTTATTTATTTTATTATTTTATTTTATTTTATTATTTTCGGAAAACTAACAGCTACTTAAAAAACATTATTTATTATATATATAACTTACGGCTAATTAAAAGTTTTCACAAATATGAAGCTGTGTTTTTAAATTTCGTACATGGTAGACGGACGTGCATGCAAAAAGCTAACAATAGAAAAAGAAAATAACCTAATAACTAACATTGAAGCAACTCGTGAACAACTGCCCCATCGACCCGCAATAGACAATGATATTCACAATGATAGTGAAATGATAAATTATGTTTTCATCATTATTTTTTAATATGCTTGCGTTTGATCGCCAACTTGCCTCATGTTAAGTGATGATGTGATCTACGATGGAGCACGCTTACCTAGAAGAAACCGATTCACTCATGATTTGAAGGCACCCAGATTGTAACCATCGGGGAATACCGTTTCAGGCAGCGCATTTCACAGACTAGCCATTTCTCTTCCAATAGATCTGTTTTCTTAACCACAAGTTGTTCACCTCAATAGCCCAGATATTTTAAATCCTATACTGTACAATAGTTTCATATTCCTTTTTATACATATTCCATAATTGTATTTTTTATATTCAACAGGGCCTCTTGGTGTTGGCTTCGGCTCCACCAATGCCTAGCAAATGTCCGGGCTAGACCCGAGATTGTAATTAAATAGTGTTATAATAATAAATCATTTATTTTAGACAAATTATAAGTTTCAAACAAATTATAATAACATAATTGATACTAAAACTTAATTTATTTATATTTAGTAGTATAGGGATATGAGAACTCAGTTTTCACCAATCCCTACCGGTAGATCTTAGTGGAGATTTTCCCATTTATCCCTACTAGTAGGCTTGGTAAAGACAGGTGTATCACGTGAAAATAATTATTAAAAAAACGTACGTTTACATGCGTTTATTTCTGCAGAAGACGGCACACAGCAAAGGAATCTAAAGCGGCGCGGAGTAGACGCGGTGAAGACCGCCAAACGATCCCCCTACGACTACACAGACTATTATGATGAAGACGATGATGAAGACTACGATGAAGAGAGGAGCAGAAGTACCAAGAGGAAGAAGAGGTTGGTTTGTTCTCAAGTTGCGAGTTTTTGACGTGAAAAAAACTTCTTTAGGCGCGTCGAGCACTTTTTGTGTAAACAAAAATTATGGAACTAGTGCATCGTCACACTTTCACAGAATACATAATATACAGTGCCGTGTATTTTAAAACAGCGCCATCTCTTGTAGAATAGGTGAATTACTACTTAAGTTTTCACTTCTGACGTGCAGTCCTATGACTGATGTTTTTTTTATTGGTGACTGTGTAATATGACTTTATGTCTAGAAAAACTATAATGGAAATTAATAATTAACTTTAAAATATTTTTAACCGACTTCCAAAAAAGGAAGAGGTTCTCAATTCGACTGTATATTTTTTTTAAATGTTTATTACCTCATAACTTTTGACTGGGTGAACTGATTTTGATGATTATTTTTTTATTTGAAAGCTGGTGCTTCCCGTGTGGTCTTATTTCACATCTTTATAAAGTCGTTTTTTTATATTATTGATAATTATTATGTGGTTTTTTTTCAGAACACCTCCCAAAGATGACGAAATACTAGATACGTCAGAACAAGACCAGAATGACGTCGAATACAAAATGACGCTGCGACCGACGCAGATACGCACCTTTGTCATTTGGTTCGTCAACAACAGAAAGAGTTATATTGTTTGATAAATAATATTTTTGCTAAAATTAAAGGAGAATTGCGTATATGGTTGATATATCCATCATCAAGGACATTTGGGTAAATGGGTGGGCCACTTGCAACTTTCAATAATACACTTAAAAATAACATGCTGTAAGTAAAAATTGGGTACCTATGCTTATCAGACTGAAACCTTTTTATGATTTTTAAATATTATAGTTTGGTAAATATAAAAGAGAATGGGAAAAAATAGAGAATGAGAAATAATAATTACTTAAGCTTAGGAATGTTTTTATAAATATCGGGACTTATCGCACAATATTAAATACCTATAGGTAAAAATAGATACCTTTCGCTCGACGTTTCGACCATGTTACAATGGCCGTGGCCACGAGCAGACTGAAAACTGCGGTTGAGTCCGGCGAAAAGTGCGGGTATTTTGTTCTCCTACCCTCGCTTGATCTTGAAAAATTGCAGGGAAAACATGTGTTCAAATCGCGAAAGTTAAAAAATTACTAAGCTTAGAAATCTTGTGATTCTAAATAAACCTAGACTGTTTCTTAAATTAATATTTACTGAGGTTTGGGATGTTGAATCAATTATTTAACAAGCTAACTTCGGTCCAAGCATATATTTTCTGTGACAACTGTAAAAAACATTGTTAAAAAAATAATGAAACGGTGATGAAAGCCCTGAAAAAATGGCCCAGATTCCATATCTACAAACACGCTCGTAACACAGCGTGTTAAGTTATCCACAACCTTACCACGGTAAATATCCCGTAAATAATCATATAACTGTAGTGAACAACCATGATAGTTTAAAACATTAAAATTAGTATACCTTTTTTTTTATTATGACTTTTTGTTGTTGGATTTACAGCTTGACCAGACTAGTTAGTGAACGCAGAGGGCGTTGGGCCAAGCATTTGTATGCCGCAGCTGAGGCTTGACGTCATAGCTCAGTATAGTACGCTCTCTGTCTAGCATGAAATTAAAATACTTATAACTAATTTATTTTTTAACTAATTTAAATTTTGTTTTCGTTGATGATCAATAGATGATGATCATCTTTTTAAAGAGGTAATAAAAAATATTAGTTATAATGCCTATTAAACTTTTTTGTTGCAAATACGGCCGTGTATGTAAGTGATAAAAATAGTGTGCAAGTAAGAGGTAATGTGATAAGCGGCGCTATTATATATTAATTTTACATGTTAACTGTTTATCAATGAATATATAAATTGTATGAATTTTCCAAATAAATGCCTAAATTTATATAATGCGTTTTACTCAAGGCCATCTATTCCAACTTTTTGCCACTTTGGCGGGCCTTATTTCGCAAAGTATAGACTTTATAAAAAAGTTATGTATCAAACCTTACCTTCATTTTAAAAGACCTTTTCAACGATACCCCACACAAGTAAGTGGTCAAAAAAAAATCATCCCCATTTCACATGTACGAGTGCCACCCCTAAAATGCAATATAATATATTTTTAATACTTTTAAAATTGAGATCTATATGATTACTGTTATTAATTCATTCTATTTATTTATATTTATTTATATTACGTACTTTTCTTAAATTTCGCACACCATTTGGTTGGAACATGGCGAACCTTATTATTATTTTACCACACTATCACAATTACTAAACTTGTAACACCCCATGTTCCGTGAAATAAATAATTTGAATTTTGAATTTGAATTTTATTATCTTAAAAATTATAGAAGTTAGAAGGTTTTAAAAAAATCGGACGGATGGACAGATAGACAGACAGACAGACGGACGGACAGAACGAATTTATAAGGGATCCTTGTCGGGCTACGGAACCCTAAAAAACAGTGAAACATAAATAGAGCCGTACTCCTCTTTCGTTGGTTAATGATATAAATAGTGGAATCTCCGCCTTTTTTGAAGTCAGTTAATAAGCCGCATAGCAACAAATCCATTGATTAAAACACGACAATACATAATGCTCGTACATTGATGTGTTTGTCTCGATACGAAGTGATCTCATTTTCTAACTGCAGATCATTTGATGAACCAGTTTTATGGAGTAATCGCAGCTTTAATTATATAAAACTCAATAAAGTAAAATTAATGAACTATTCGCCATTTGTTCTACCAGTAAATGTAGCTGGATTGATCATTGAAACCGGTGTTTAGGGTTTCGTAGCCAAAGCACAGGCAATATATAAGCTAACTAGCGACCCGCCCCGGCTTCGCACGGGTGTAAGTTACCTTCCTTAAAAAGTTATCTAACTGATGGTGAAAACCACATCAAAATTCGTTGTGTGGTTAAGAAGTTAGCGGATATACAGACTGACAGACGCGGAAAGCTAAATACTTTATTTTATACTATGTAGAGATATATAAACCTTTCATGAAAAATTATCTAACTGATGGTAAAACCGCATTAAAATCCGTTGTGTGGTTTCGGACAAATTAGCGGATATACAGACAGACGCGTAAAGCGACTGTATTTTTGATCGACTTCCAAAAAGGATGGGGTTATTAATTCGACAGTTTTTTTTACGTTACTTACCTCAGAACTTTCTACTGGTTGAACCGATTTTGATGATTCTTTTTTTATTTAAAAGCTGGTGCTTCACGTTTGGTCGCATTTCGATTTTGTCCAGTTCTGATAAAGTCGGTTTTTAGATTGATAATTATATAATATTTAGAGAAGATAAAGAATCTGGGGCCTTACCCCTAGCTTCACTTTTGCGAGCCAACTTTTAGTAGGTACCTGATAGGTACCTAAAATTAACCAACACATTTAAGTTAAAAGCGAAAATCCGTTTTACTATGCGTTTGTGCGTGAAAATAACAAAGCTTGGCGGCTATCAAATAACTACCGCTTATCGTAGCTGATGGTACCGTTTACAGTTATACACAATAAAAGTTTATTCTATTCTATTCTAACAAATAACACCTATGCGGGTCAACTTTTCGAGCTAGGGGTAAGGCCCCTGAAGATGTTGCAGCCAGTTTAGTGAATCAATAAAAAACCTAGTAATAATATATGAACTCTATGATTCTAGTATTTAGCGATAGAAATAAAGATACTTCGTACCGTACTACTTTGTAATACCAACAACCTTGCACCTACTTGCAACTTTTGTAATTTAAGCAGAAAAATCAATAATAAAACTTCATTATAACCATATCTAGTAAGATCGGTACAGCACAGTTACAACTGATTATTTTAGAATGACCATCTTATTTGTAGAGTTGGCCAAATTATGGAACTAAAATTTATTGTTTACGCGTCTGTCAGTTATGTTAAAAAAATACTATGGTAGCTATCTCATTTAACTCTACAGTTATACTCCGCGACGCATATGGGTGTGTAATACAAACAATTATGAATCTATGGTTACTACTGACTGGTCTGTAAGTATGTCTGTAATTAAATAAGGACGATTACATAATATGCTAACCTCGTCAGTGGTTACATATTTGAGGCGTTTGGGGTCGAGGGCCTTTGGGAACTTTTTTTATTTATTTAGTAATAGGCTCGCGTATTACCGCCAACTCGCCTGATGTCAAGAGCGATGCGGTCTACGATGGAGCACGCTTGCCCAGAAGAAACCGATTCACTCGAGATTTGAAGACACCCAGATTGTAACCATCGGGGAACACCCATTTCGGTAACGCATTCCACAGACTAGCAGTTCGCATAATAAAAATGGAATCCAAGCGCTTCGTACGGGTTTTCGGAATATCAACTATGAAGCGGTGTCGATTTTTCGTTCCCGCTCTGGCAATCCGATAGAAAAATGGGGAGGAGGGAATTAGATCATGCAGATCTGATGCACACACACCTACAGCTCACCTCATTTTCAACAATCTTTCAGAGCGCCTCGTGACTTAAATGCTGGCGTGTATCTGGCTCAACGCATAAGCATTGCCATTCAGCGTGGTAATGCCGCCAGCATGCTGGGTATCTGATAAGTCAAAAATCAGAAAAGTTTATTTTGTGACAATGAAAAAAAAACAAGAAATATTAAAATAGTAGCATACAGGTACATACCTACTTCCTGTGCTTGGGGGTGTGGGTTCGATTCCCATCTAGGACAAACATTTGTGTGATGAACATTTGTGTTTGTTCTATGTCTGGGTGTTAATATCTATTTAAGTCTGTATTTAAAAATATATATGTATGTATATCAGTTTCTGGCTGCCATATTACAAGCTTTGCTTAGTTTGGGGTCAGATGACCATGTGTGCAATAATGTCCCAGATATTTATTTTTATTTTTTATTGTCACTAAAACCGACCCCAACTCAGCATGTTGCCGGTTGTACACAACCAGCGCTAGTATTAGATAAATAGATAGATAGAAACTCTTGTGTATACCAGAAATAAAAATTACATACAGATAGAAAACACGAGCTAGTGCCACAAGTAGCAGCCTTATCGCTAAAAGCGATCTCTGTCAGGCAACCATTGGATGGAAAGAATTTAAGTAACAGGATCGACGGGGGATGCTAAAACACTTTTAGTGATACTATTAAATAAATATTACCAAATGGTATATATTATATGGTATTCTGTTGGGCCTGGCAAGTGACGTCACGCTCGATATGTGTGCGTAAATACAAACATAAACAATTATATAAAATAAGCATAATAACAACGAAAAATATTTAAACAGAGAACAGCGATACAAATACGAGATATGAAAATAAAAACTTGAAAAATTACAATTATCAACAACTTTTTTTTTATGATACTGAGTGACGAGACGAGCGAAGTCGCTCGCCTGATGGCTCTTCACGCTTGTCCATAACAGCTCAACGCTCAGAATTTTGAACTTCAACAGTTCAAAACCCTGGATGGCAATGCACTGCGCTCGTCACCCCGAGATATAAGATGTCAAATCTCTGTGTGCCCTGTAATTTCGCTGGAAACATTGCCCTTCAATACGGATCACAGTAGTGTTTGCACACTACTGCTTGGCGGTTGGATAACTGGCAAAGGTGTGGTACTTCCCCAGGCGGACCCCTGCAAAAGAGTCCTACCACTACAAAAACTAAAATAGAATATACAATTTTATACAAACCCTTCGTGTGCCAGTCCGACTCGCTAGCTAGTTTTATTTTTCTCTTCAATCTCCAACAATAATTGTCGAGCGAGCCCGCGTGCCACTCCTAGACAATAAATCAATATCTACCAAACTACCGTGACCTGTAATTTCAGTACACAAGTCTGAAGTCCCACTGAAACTGAAGTTCTGAGTTGTTAATCAGTAATCAGTAACTCTCTAAGAGCAGTCCAAGCGCCACGCGTTGCAGCTAATAAAATTTTATTTTGCGAAATTCAACGGACATAGCGTCTTCAGTGGAAAATACGGGAAAAGCCGGTGAGTTTTTTTATTCTTTCAAAGACTGGTTACGAACGATGATACAAAACCGAAAGGAGTTACGATTAGTTACTTAAGGTGATACGTTTCACGTTTGGCGGGAAATTAAAATTTCAAACAGTTTCTTTGTTCTTATAGCTAGGCCGGGTAATTATCGTAAACGGTCATGATGTTTGCGAAAATTGATTATTATTCTTTACAAACTCACGTAAAGCTATTTATCTCTAATGGACATTATTACATACATTTGTCTATAAACACATTTTTGCTGTTTCAAACGGTTTATTTACAAATGTAAGTAATATGGTGAGTTACTGATTAATTCAATTCAATTCAATTTATTTGTTTCAGAATAATTAATTCCATATTTAAATAAAAATGTCAAGATATAAATATTACACACAGTTACATTAAAGCATTAGATCATAAAAAATTAAATAATAATGTCATACAAGTCAATACAATAAAAATCCTGATTAAAATAAAAATAATAGCATGAGAAATATAATTATCTTAACCTCTTACCTATTTATGTAATAACTGTACATAATAATATAAAGAACAACCAATAATTTTCACAAACACTGTGTCATTTCACAATAAGTACCCGGCCTAGTTACAAGGACAAAAAAAACTGTTTGAAATTTGAATTTCCCGCCAAACATGAAATGTATCACCTTAACTATGGGGGATCAACACAGAAATTGCTAAAAATATATCAGCTGTAAAATTATATATGTACGTCAATATTTATTTGTCAAAGAGAGAAAGTTTCACGGTTTTTTTTTTGGTTATGAATCATTAAATTTAATAGGAGAACTTATATTAATAGATTGATTAGATTCCCAGAAGTTGAGTCGCGACTTTTTTTTAAAAGATTGTAATTTTGAAGGACAATCTTAACTTTGTGGTTAACAAACAGTGCTCCCACATTGTAATAGCAAAAACATTTTTTGTGATGTCACTTCAAATTAATAATAATTAATAACTTTCGGATTTATTACTTTACCAATGCTGTTGCCCGCGACTTCGTACGTGTAGATTTACATATAAACTTTCAACCCTGTTTTCCTCCCTTAATCTGGCCCTTTCGCAAAATAACATAGCCTATACTTCAATCTGGTCATAGCTAAGCATATTCGTGAAAACCGCATTTAAATCCGTCCAGTGGTTTAGGAGATGTGCGTAGACCAACAAACAGACATACAATCTAAAAACTGTCTTAACGTGTTCAGCTGCTAATTTTTGTGGTTTGTTTTTTGTTATCTCGCAATTACAGATTTTTTATCTCTACGTTTTAATTATATGTATAGATAGATAGAATAGATGTATGTGCAGCGAACCCTTCCTTTTTGCCAAATTTCATGATTCTAGGTCAACGGAAAGTACCCTATAAGTTTTGATTCTCTTGTGTCAAAATATGCAGCAATGGCAGTATCTTTTGATTGCGTTAATTTAGAAGTTTATTTTTGTCACAGTCTCAAGGGATTGTAATAGACTTGAGTACCTATTTGATATTAATTTCAACTTGTTACCTCCACGCGGTTCTGAGAAAAGGGGTCTTAACCATTGATGTAAGGAAATAGTGGGAAGATACGGGACGAACTCCTTGACGCGGACCGCACAAATTAGGCCCACGGGCCTAATCCACTTCAGTCACAATCGAACTGGCGTTTGTGATAGCACGTGAAGGACTTGTAAAAATTTTGTTTGAACCGAGCCATATTTAATAGGTACAATGTTTGGATGCCACGCGTATTTCCTCTTTTTGAAACAGTCATTGGTCTTGACAGAAATTTTTCCGTTTGAGTTACGAAACCCTAAAACTGACGTAAGAATTGCGCTTACGTCATTTTTCTTGTAAAAATTACAACTTGTTAGTATGGAAGGTGTTAAATAGGCGTAAATTAAGAAAATTGTAAAGTAAAATTTTATTGCTTGATACACGGTATAAATTATGTAATGCAGATAAGGAACTCCGTTCTTGGCGCGCGAGAAATGAGAATGCGTGAAGTTCCTCGCATTTTTGCAAACGGTTTATTATTATAATAAAAAAATATATATAATAATTTAGGTATTTAATAGAAGTTTTTTTTAAAACAAACTATAGACTAAATTACCGTGGTCGTTAGCTGCTAGCGTTTTCGGAAAACACAGAGTTACACAGCGGGAAATGGAGAGAGTTGCTCGGAGGTTGCTATGCTCGGAGTTTCTATGTGCCACGTGCAGCACATAGAAACTACATTCGCCAAAGAACGAAAGTCACCGACATAGCTGCATTTACATAGCTTGCATTTAAATTTGCAAGTTGAAGTGGCAATGGGTAGGCCACATCGATAAGAACCGATAACCGATGGAGAAGAAAGGTTCTTGAGTGGAGACCACGACAAGGAAGATTCAGCGTAGTTAGGCCTCCCACTAGATGGACCAACGACATCGTGAGAGTGGCGGGCATCCAGTGGATGCAGATGGCAGGATGTCGTTCAGAGTGGAGTTCTAAGCGGGAGGCTTTTATGCTCAGCAGTGGACGTCTACTGGCTGATGCTGATGATAGGGTAATGTAACGTGATAAATACGAAACTGAATTAAATTTAAATTAATCTACCTAAGTAATTATCAAAAACTATAAATGTAACACTGAATTAAGGTCGATGTCTTCGGGTAAAGTGATCAAAAAGCTAGCAACATTACCATAAAAATATTTACTTACTGTTTATTTAGTATTAGTTTTAGCTAGTATTTTGTTTAGTTAATAAAGGCACTTGCCCGGTAGGTTATATAATATTATATTAATATAATATTATAAATGCGAAATTAACTCTGTCTGTCTGTCTGTTTGCTACACAATCACGGCTAAACGGCTTGACCGATCTCAATAAAATTTTGCGATGCAATGGTATGTATCAAGAGGACGGACATAGGCTATTTTTTTCTGAAGAAATCGCAGACGAAGTCGCGGTTACAGCTAGTAATATATATTATACAGTTGAATTGAGACCCTCCTCTTTTTTGGAAGTCAGTTAAAAATATCAGACAGAAGAACCCTCGGAGCTTTACTAACATAAAATATCAGTGTACTTGTCAATTTGTGGCGGTTCTATTCCAGTCAATAAAATTAATGAAAACAAATAGCTCCATCAGTGAAGGTCACGCGTTTCTATAAATAAAGTTTTATTGATCTATTTTATACATTCCAGCCTCAGTTACCAGCTATCGTACAGAAACTGACAATTTACAGGACATATCAACAGACGTGAGCAAATGGCGACCTCAGCAAGTCTATTCTGCAAGCTAAGTGAACGCGCAAGTGAAATGATGAGCTAACTGAATGTGATTTTTTCTTGCCTATTTCTGCAAATAAATCTCAAAACATCGAATTATAAGGGTAAGGGACTACAGTCAAGGGTGATCGCTCGACATTTTGACATTTCTCTATAGTAATCGACAAGAAAAATACACGTTTACTTGGCTTATCACTTCACTTGGGCGTTTACTTAGCTTGCAGAATAGACCAGCTGCTCAAAAAAAATATAGTCAGATGGATTGCGGAATAAAAACGTAGAGATACAAAATCTGTAATTGCGATATAAAAAAACACACAGGGCGTCTTAATTTAAGCAGCTAAACACGTTAAGACAGTTTTTAGAATTGTATGTATGTTTGTTTGTCCACGCACATCTCCTAAACCACTGGACGGATTTAAATGCGGTTTTCACGAATATGCTTAGAAAAGTTAAGCCACTTTTTGTAACGTCTGCGTAGTCGTTTGACGTTTTCAGTATAAAATTAACGTAGTTTTGAATGCGTGTGTGTGTGCGTTGGACCCGGGTATGTCCTTAAACTGCGACCAGAACCACCGGAGGATGGGCAGCAGTCACGAATTAAGTCAATAGTTAATGACCACGTCACTATTGGCCTTTTGGAAAAACTAAAACCTTAAAACCCGAGTCACTAGAGGATGAGGCAATAGAGAGAGGCAAATGAGGCAATAGAGAGAGCTATGCTCGGAGTTTCTTTGCGCGATAAAATCCGAAACGTAGATATTCGCCAAAGAACCAGAGTCACCGACATAGCTATTAAAATTTGCAAGTTGAAACAGGCAGGCCACATCGCTCGAAGAACCGATAAACGATGAGGTAGAAAGGTTCTTGAGTGGAGACTGCGAACCGGAAGACGCAGCGTAGGTAGGCCTACCACTAGATGAACTGACGACATCGTGAGAGTCACGGGCATCCAGTGGATGCAGATGGCAGGATGTCGTTCAGTGTGGAGGTTAAAGGGGGAGGCCTATGTTCAGCAGTGGACGTCTTCTGGTCGATGATGATGATAATATGAGGTAAAAAAAATAACGCCAAATATTGATACAATTAGCCTATGAAGTACCTACTTCCTCTAGCTGTCAGTATAAAATCCTACATAATACCACTTAAATCTGGTTATCTCTGGTTGACGCAAATGGTTGTGTCAATAATATTTTAATTAGCATGATAATTGTATTAATTACTTTACACACTCTTTTTTGTGTACCCACATAATTATCATATTTACCTATATGATTGAGGCTCAACATATGGCGCACTGGTAGCTAATTTTATCGCATTTGATGTTTTATTAGATATAAAGTAACTGACTACTTTTAAACCGAATTCAAAATAGAAGGACGTTCTATGTTCCACTGTATATTTTTTTCTGTATGTTCACCGATTTCTCCTCCAATTATGAATTTATTTTGATGATTCCTTTTATGTTTGGTAGGCCATACTTCAGAGGTGGTCCCATAAGAATATGATCAAAATCGGTTTAGTAGTTTGATTTTTAAATCATAATAACTGAAAAAAATATGTCATCTAAGTAAACGAAATTACGTATTTACAAATTTTGAAGTCGTTTTTTTTTTATTGATAACGTTTTAAACAATTTGCTTCGTCCATATTGCGAACACACCTAAAAAAAATTGCTACGACCTAAATCTATGATTGCCAAGTTAATATTTCTAAATATTTAGAACAAATTAAACAAATGTAAAATATTGTTTTTTTCTACTTGCATAAATACTTAAATGGGTTCTATATCCATCCATACTAATATTATAAATTCGAAAGTAACTCTGTCTGTTTGCTACATAATCACGGCTAAACGGCTTAACCGATCTCAATAAAATATTGCGAGGTAATAGTATGTATCATGAGGACGGACATAGGCTATTTTTTTTCTGAAGAAATCGCGGACGAAGTTGCGCGTACAGCTAGTAATATTTATAAACCTGAAAGAAAAAAAACTTCAAGCCGGATCGTTGCACGTTGTATTCTGGCCATTAAATACATACATGGTTAAGTACCAAGATCTACGTGATTAAGTGCCCTCATGATTAAGCACCTACATTATTACTTTATTTTGTTTCAGCCGAGCGCTCTCCACTTCGCTTTCGAGTAGCAGAAAGAACCTCAGGAAAAGTGTCTTATAAGGCAAAAACGTTTTTCCAAAATGGAATCACATGAGAAGAACTCAAACGGCTTGGCTGACAGCCCCGCCAACACTGACTCGCTAGAGATGCGAGAAACGAATGGTAAATATGTAGTGGTAGGACTCTTTTGGAGGGGTCCGCCTGGGGAAGTACCACACCTTCCCAGTAATTCAACCGCCAAGCAGTAGGTATTGTGCAAACACTACTGTGTTCCGGATTGAAGGGCAATGTTTCCAGCGAAATTACAGGGCACACAGATATTTGACATCTTATATCTCGGGGTGACGAGCGCAGTGTATTGCCATCCAGGGTTTTGAACTGTTGAAGTTCTGAGTGGCGTTAAGCTGTTATGGGCAAGAGTGAAGAGCCATCAGGCGAGCGACTTTACTCGTCTCGTCACTTAGTATCATAAAAAAGTATGTATTATCGAAAATGTATGTTCATTATACAGAATTCCTAGGAAATTAATACAATGCCTATAAATTAAATATGTAATGTGTGAAATACCAGTTTGCTGACCATACCAGTGGCAGATATGACTTATCAGCTTTCGATGACTTAGCTTGATGATGCTTAGTGTTATTAACTAATTGATGGCCTTTTCCCAGGTATACCACCTCGTCGCCTCAAAGACCTGGACGACCTTCTCCCATACGTCGGTGGTTTCGGCTGGTACCAGCGTATTCTGTTCCTCCTGATGATACCGTATGCGTTCTTCTTCGCGTTCGTCTATTTCGGGCAGATCTTCATGACCGTGGTTCCAGCGGAGCACTGGTGCTATGTGCCTGAGCTTGGGAACCTTAGTTTGGACGAACGGTGAGATTGGCATTATAATCCGCTTAATTAGCTTTAAGAGGGAAGATGTTTGGCCACCTTGTACGACATGACAAATTAATAAAAACCATCATAGAGGGAAAGGTAGATGGAAAGAGGATCGGGAAGACCAAGAAGAGTATTTGTAGACTAAATAATAGAGAAGGCACATGTCATGTCGTAAAGGGAGGTGAAAACGCTGGCAGAAGACCGTCAAGCCTGGAAGTTACTCCACCGACAAGAGCTACGCTTTTATGTTGACTGAATGAATAATTAGCTTTACTAGTTACTATGGTTAAATATTTAAATTGCTAGCAAAGATGTAAACAATGAAATGTTACCTTGCTATGTTAATGTCAAAGAGAGAATCGGGTGTAGTGAGGAGTGTACCTAGAGCTTAGGTGTAGAGCAAGGTCGTTGTAAAGCCTTAGGTTTTAAAACGTCCTTGTTAATAAACCACTTCATTTTAATTTGTTTTAACAAGTCCCATACCAAATCTCCACCCGGCTTCATCATCAGACCCTCATCACCAAGTGTACAACACCTAGAGCTTGGGCTCCTTTGGTTTGTTTTTAGTGAGTCATATAAGCGTGTTTTTTAGTATAATAATAAATTGCAGTCGCCATCTTTCCATCCCGCTCTCCGAAGACAAAGGTTTCAAATTCGATAAGTGCCGAGTGTATGACGTCAACTGGACGAAGATCCTGGAAGCGAGCGTTCGAAGCCCAGATCCAGCGTGGCCCACCGTGAACTGTCAGCAGTGGGAGTTCAAATACAGCGATGTGCCTTATGAGACCATTGCTACACAGGTAGGCATCAATAATCAAGACGACAAAATCTTGTCATAACTTTTTGTCGAGCGAGAAAATGGCAAAGCTATTTTTAACCGACTTCAAAAAAGAAGCGGTTCTATGTTCCATTGTTTTTTTTTATGTATCTTCACCGATTTCTCCGTAGACAGAGAAAACAATAGACGCAATCACATTTCCTACTCTTTTACTCCGCAGCGAAACAGCCATATGAAAAAATAGCATGCGTGAAAAAGAAGGATCTATGCTTTTTGCCTCTTTGTCGTTGTAACCGGTTGACTCCAAGCTCTAATTGACAGTGTGGTGACAAACATTGAGAGATTTTTGTGTTTTTTCGGAAATAAATCATCTAAATTCAATTCGTTATCCTTAAATTATTATCCTCGTGTGGTGAAGAGTATTGGATTTCGTCACAATGGTGCAGTGTTGTGTTTTGGGTTGTCGGAACAGAACAGAACAAGGTTTATCTGATGTTACATTTCACAGGTTTGTAATGGCCGTTTTTATTTACAATATATCGTCTAAAATCAATAAAAATAATAAATATGATGTATTGATGCAGGGGCAACATATTTAGATGTGAAGTTTTACTGCAAAATTACAAATTATACAAAAGCAAAGAAGAACGTAACCTCAAAGATATTGAGTTAGGGCTGCCATAATGTAGCTTTCAATTTTTCCCTAGTTTTCTAAATGTTTACCGACGATGTATTGAATTTGACAGATTTATTTTATGCGCTCAAATAAGATGCCATTACTGTATTATCGGTTTTGTATAGCAGCGTTTTTTTTTAACGAAAAATGATTTTTTGTTTGTACTAAACTAATAGTAGAGTCGGAATCTATGTTATCTGTAATCACAGAATTTACCATATACTTAAATTTCCTAATATTTATTTACAGATTTCCATCGAATGCAGGACCGGTAGAGATTTGGATACAAGCATGTGGTAGATATGATTGGAGACCAAAACGAAATTCCAGAATTTGTTCCAAACATTTTAAGAATGATTTATTTATAAAGCGTGGAGAAAAAAACTATCTGAAACCAGGTGCTCTGCCAACTAATGATATTTATGTGAGTAACCAGAACCACTAACTATGACCAGTAAAAAAAACAACTCATAAGTTTTCCACCAACGAGAATTACACACCCTGCGGCCAGGTGGAGTGACGACCTGCGTAAAACGGCGGGTAAAAACTGGATGCAAAAAACTGCCGACCGAGTTCAGTGGCGTGCATTAGGAGAGGCCTATGTCCAGCAGTGGACGTATGCAGGCTGATGATGTGTAATGAGTAATTCCCGTGTCATATTACTAAAATAAGGTACATTCATTTTGCCGTGCCCTAATTTGCTAATTTTATTTTACAGACTTCTGATCTTACTTCGAAACCAGGGGGTTCAGATTCAACTGGTCAATCGAAATTTTCAGGAAAACGACCTGAAACGCTAGATTTAGAAATGACAAGAAAACATGATATTGAAATCCCTCAGACACCACGAAGGAAAAAACTGGACGAGAAAAGACGAAAAAAGTTACGAGCGGTGCGTATATTAAATTTTTGTACCTTTTTACTCGACTATAAAAAGTATTATATAACCCTATGATTTTCAAAATCATTTCAATCATCTTTGGGTAATGGTTTGGTAATCTTTGTATGCATATATAGATTTAAATATATTACGTTCATTTGTATTTGTACCGTATCTCCTAATCTAATCTACCCCTTATATTAAAAATAATTGTTGTGAAAAATTAAGTCTATCAAAGCGTCTTAACATTTTTTTTTATTATTACAATAATAGGCTTTTGTTTGACCGCCAACTCGCCTGATGTTAAGCGATGATGCGATCTCCGATGGAGCACGCTTGTCTAGAAGAAACTGATTCACTCGTGGTTTTATGATACCCAGATTGTAACTATCGGGAAACACCCATTCAGGCAGCGTATTCCACAGACTAGCAGTACGCACAATAAAAGTGGAATCAAAGAGTTTCTTACGGTTTTTAGGAATATTACATATAAAGCTGTGACGATTCTTTTTACCCACTCTGGCATTCCGATTCCCGATAGGAAATGGGCAGGAGGGGCAGATCCGATGCACACTCCGAAATGTATCCGATAAAAACCTTAAGACTAGCAACTTTGCGTCGACGTTTAGGACTAAGCAGCTTAGTCTGAACTAAGGATTCGTTGCTGATGAGCCTCTTGGCACGTTTCTCAATAGACTCCAATCTGGGTGCAATACAAAACAACAAAAGCACATTTTACCGTCACAAGAGTCACAAACCCACACACTCATTTGTACAACAAAACTCGTTTGCAATGACCTATAATTATTTATTTCTATTTGCAGGCTTCCGATCTTTCTTCAATATCTGGGGGCTCGGAGTCAAGTGAAACTCAATCGGATATATATGAAAAAACGAATGCGCTGTCTTTAAAAGGAAGGTCAAGAAAACGCAAAGTTGAAGAAGTAGAATCACCACGAAAGAAAAAACTTCGTAAAATTGCTGCGACCAGACTAAAAAAGTTACGAGCGGTACGACAAGCCAAACGACGGCTTTTAAAAAGGAATGCTGAATTAACTAATATTATATCGGAACTGAGAACGAAATCTCTGTTGTCTTACGAAGACGCAGAGTTTTTGAATTCAATCGACACAGTTAATCGCGACTTTCTGAGACGGTTCCTTGGTGTTGAACATAAAAACACTCGTTATTCGCCGTCACTACGAAAATTTGCTTTATGCTTACATTTTTTAAGTCCACGGGCTTATTCCTACGTACGCGAACAATTTAACACTTGTTTGCCTCATCCACAAACCTTAACTAATTGGTACCGTTCAGTTGACGGAAGTCCAGGATTCACAAAAGAATCTTTGGCGGCGATCAAATTAAAATCTAAAGGAACAGATAAGAAAATCTATGTTTCCGTCAGTTTCGATGAAATGGCAATTAGAAAAAGTGTGACGTTTTCAGAAGGTGATTTTTTTGGTACAGTTAACTTTGGATCAAGTTCAGGTAGTGACGATGTTCGATTGGCCAAACAATCTTTAGTGTTCATGGCCACTGCCATTAACGATTCGTGGAAAATTCGTCGGATATTTTTTAATTGACAATCTGTCTGGTGAACAAAAAGCAGAATTAATAAAAAGCTGTGTTCAATTACTGACGCAGTCTGGCGTTGAGGTTGTATCAGTCACTTGCGATGGATGCCCGTCTAACTTTGCAATGGCTAGAATTTTAGGGTGTGAAATTGACTCTAATAATCTAGAAGATATAAAAACTGATTTCAAAGTCGATGTAGATGGAAATCAAAAATCTATTGTTTTCTATCCTGATCCTCCGCATATGCTAAAACTTATTCGCAATATTTTGGAGGACAAAGGTGTGATTTTGAATGACGAGGGAGAAATTAAATGGGAATATATAAAAAATTTGCATAATCTACAAGATACAGAAGGATTGCACTTAGGTAATAAACTGCGTAAAGCACACATTGATTTTTCGAAACAAATAATGAAGGTCAAGCTTGCGGCGCAAACCTTC
Organism: Agriopis leucophaearia; assembly: GCA_949125355.1. NCBI lineage: Eukaryota > Metazoa > Arthropoda > Insecta > Lepidoptera > Geometridae > Agriopis > Agriopis leucophaearia. The sequence goes on along the minus strand of OX421291.1, from coordinate 5,944,033 downwards.
AGTAGCTCTGTAGCTGATGCAATTGATTTTTGTAGATGTGAGCTTAAATTACCGGAATTTGAGAATTCTGCTTGTACAACAGATTTTGTTCGAAAAATTAATAACTTGTTCGACATTTTGAACAGCAGAAATATTAATGCATATGGCTTGAAAAAGCCATTAAACAAGAAAAATTTTGATGAAATAAGTTCGGTTTTAAATTATATGCTAAATTATTTAAATAATTTGAAATTCATCGGCGGTCAAAAAATCAACAAATCAAATAGAAAGACTTCGATAATAGGTTTCAGCTGCAATATTCGCAGTATTTTATGTCTATATGAACGATTAGTTGAAACAGGTAATTTAATATTTTTGCCTTCATACAAATTGTGTCAAGATCATCTTGAATCTTTCTTTAGCGCCATTCGAGCAAAAGGAGGGTTCAATAACAACCCTTCTCCCGTGCAGTTTAAAGCAGCATATAAAAGACTGGTAGTTCATGGTGAGCTTAAGCATGTTGCTACTGGAAACTGCACTATATTAGAAAATATAGATATTTTAACATACACACACTCAAGATATGAAAAAAAAATCAACTCGAGTCTTTCCGTGCTAAGAGATCCTTTTGCAATGGAAGAATGTGAGAGCCATGAATTAAATAATGTATCTTATGATCATGATTACCTTCCAGATCCTGGCAATCTCACAGAATACTCTGAAGACGTAATTGCTTACATAGCAGGGTTTGTAGTCACAAAAATTTCGAAAATTATAAAATGTGGCAATTGCCTGCAGAGCGCGATTGACGCCTCTAAATCAATAGGGCGATTAATCAGTAAAAAAAATAAGGGGGGTCTTTGCTTTCCTAGTAAAGATGTTGTCGATATATGCTTGTTAACTGAAAAGGTTCTTAAGAGAAATATGACTAATTTAATCACACGTAAGAATGCGAGACAATATTTACTTCACGAAAGTTTTAAAATATGTAGCTGTAAACACTTCTTTAAAGGTCATGGTGATATATTTGATTGTTCACCTTTAGATAATCACGAGCTTCTGCTCACAAAAGCGATCATATGGGAGTACTTAAAAGTGAGACTACATTATGTAGCTAAGCGAGTATCAGAACCTAATGAAAAAATAAGAAATATATATAGTAAACTGATTTTATTTAAAAATCAATAAAACATTAAAATTTGAAGACTCAATTCGAGTTGCCTCTTCATAGAATAAGGGAGGCTGCAGACCTCTCCTTTCTTCACAATATTGTGTCTAATAGATTTGATTGCTCATCCCTGCTGGCTGAAGTCAAGCTTGTCTCGCCATCAATCTCATCTCGCAAAAGCCACCTTCGTCTATGTATCCCCCGCCATAGTACAAATTATCGTGGAAACTCTTTCTTTTTGCGTACGTTTACTAATTTTAACTCTAACTTTTCTCAGCATGTTGACTTATTTTCAACGAGGTACAATATTTTCAAAATTTTGATTAATAAACAATTATTCTCAACAGGCTCTTAATATAAAGGGCAAGTAACTGCTTATTCGTTTGGCTTTGTCATCTTTTTCGATTCAATCATATTTAACGTAATCATAAAATAGCAAAATAAACCTATAAATACATTAATCAGTAACTTTATAAGAGGCTTTATAATCGTAACTTGGCTGTTATGTATTGATTTTGTTCTTATTTCTGTTAATTTAACTTAATATATCTTCATGTAAATACTAATTATCAACTATCTTACCTACTGTCTAAATTCTACCTATCTATGCAGGCCTATGTTGGTGTTGCAACGAGGCATTTACACAATTTTAGTTTATATTAGTGAAAACTTTTTTCTGGCTTTTGTGTAACTATTCATTGTATATCTACCGTGTTTGTTAGCAGCTGTTTGTTTTCCTTGTAAAATAAAATAAAATAAAATATAACCTGAAGTTTTACTGTTTTTTATTTTATTACAATAGTAATAAAACCCACCCTAACTTCCCTATCTTCTATGGAGCCATAATAAAGTGGCAACACTCTTAGAAAATATCGCTATCTCTTATCCGGTTACAGCGTACTTGTGTCCATTGGTTCCTCCGTCTACGGATTTCTCCGTCAACTGTTGATCGAGTTCAAAATGTTTTCTTTTGTACGGCAGTGTATAATTCCAATTTGTTCATCTTCCACCAAGTCAGGTATGATGATGATGGGATCCCAGGGAAATCGAGGGCAACCCTCAATTTTTTTAGGCACTTATTACGTTTTTCATATATTTTTAAAGTGATCAACTTGTTAAGTACCTTTTCGCCTGTCTCGCTTTTGCACGTTTTTGTTTTTTGTATTTGATGACTTGCGTTTGACCGCCACTTCGCCTAATGTAACGTCCGTTATAAACAGCCTGGTTGTAACCTAGACCCAGATTCCAAACCTATCAAGATACCTTCAGCATTCGTTATATCAGTTCATACTAACAAACAAATTGCATCTCTTTCTTTCCATTAGCAAGGCTGGGTGTGCGACAGAGACAGCTATCCTGCCACTGCGCAGGCTATCTTTTTCTGCGGTGCCATCAGCGGTGGTCTAATCTTTGGGTGGGTAGCTGATAAATATGGAAGAATACCAGCACTCATTGGTAAATTTTTATTCTTTTTGTATTTGATTTAGAGGCGATGGTGATGGCTTTGCTTTTGACTAGGGTTCACGAAACCCTGACTTAAAATTACGAAACTCAGTCCAGCCGGTCTATTCTGCAAGCTAAGTGCACGCGTAAGTGAAGTGATAAAGTGAATGTGATTTTTTCTTGCCTATTTCTGCAAATAAATGTCAATACTTCGAATTATAAGGGTAAGGGACTACAGTCAAGGGTGATCACTCGACATTTCTTTATAGTAATCGACAAGAAAAATACACGTTCACTTAGCTTATCACTTCACTTGCGCGTTCACTTAGCTTGCAGAATAGACATGCTGGTTTTTTGTAGCCCATTCTGGGTTTCTCAAAGGTGGGTTTCACCTTTGAGAAAGTAAAGTACCAGAAAATTTACGTAATAATTTGGCTCGTAGAATTTTATACTCAGAGTTTCACGCCTGTGGATAAACAGGAAGGATGGGGTATTTCGGTATTTTACCACCTTGACCTGACTAACATGCTGAATTTTAGTTTGATATTGTAAATTTGGTAAATACATTAATAGAACGTTCTTTTAAATTATTTTAAAACATTTTATTTTTTAAATATAACTATTATGTAAAATAAACTAGCTGAGTATGTCTCTACCGCTAGGAGTAATAATAGTGTTCCGTGGTCTTCACTCTTAAGAGGCCTCTATTCGTCTGCAGCTTTCTAGCTCGCACATTTGTACATTATTGACGATATAAAATTACTGAGTGTGAATTTACAAAAAGTGACACACTCACTGTGGCCACTATTACCATTATAATACACAATACTTACACAATAAAGCCACAGGCCTTATCAAACCCACATAGAGATAGTATGGTAACTGGTTTCAGGAGCCAACCTGGCTGGGTTCGCCGGAGGAATCGGAACAATGTTCACGGATGCGTTTTGGTCATTCTGCTTGTGTCGGTTCATCGTGGGGCTCGCTTATGATAACTGCTTCATCATCATGTACATCATCGGTGAGTTGATAGCAAGCTGTCAGAAGATATTCATTTTACAATTATATCTTTGGTATCCGTTACACTGACTGCTTATAAATTGATATAATTATGTGATGGAGGTTCCATAACTGTCAAGTTCATAACTGTCTAGCTGTCGAGGAATTAGCTGCAAAATTGGCAAAAAAACAAAGGCTCCTTTGAAACATTTGAATTCATTCTCACGGCTGAATGTCGAAGGCAGAATACCGAGAAAGAAAGGCCCAAATATCTGCAAAGAAGGGAGTATAATTCCCGAGAAGAGACACCAAGAAATCAGCAAAGGAGAGAAACTTTCCATAAATTGAACCTCGAGGGCAAAATTCCTGGGAAGAGAAACCTAGTATGATTAAAGACATTAAGAATTAAAGTAATTTTTTTTTTATTAAATGGACCAGATTGAGTTATCAGCATCTGAACGACGCATGGGATCACAAGAAGTTAGCCTACTGACCTCCAAACTTCAATATGAAGAAAACGCGTGATGATGAGCTCCATAATATTAAGTAGTCATACTATACATCCGTGTACAACTGCGCTCTCAAAATCCATCTAGATTTTTTATGGAGCTTGCATATTGTCCAAGTGGGTACAACGAAAATCATTTTTGCCATAGGGGGCAAAAAAGCCTGATGTAAGCAAGGGCCGTCATTTATGGACACCTGTAAAACCAAGGGCATCATAGATACGTTACTAACCTTTTAACAGCCCTTTTGTAGAACCCCTTGTTATAGTAACACGGAAGTGCATCTTTATATGCATAAAATGCAGGAGTGAGGCAAAAAAAAATCGTGTAAAACGCACAGTGTACGATTTCTCCAGATCTATGATATCTGGATGAGCTAACTGACGGTGGTCGATGATAAAACCACGACGCCGGCATCAGATCGAACAGTTCATCAAATGCGATATAAGACAATGAGACCTAATGTCTCTTCGCATGCTGAGCGGCTCTAGGTGTTCATAGAGCTTGGGATCGTCGACAATTCTGACAGCTCTACGCTGTAATGCATCAAGTGACTCAAGCTGTAGGTGCTCCGTTTTAAAGATGGAAACAGTATTCAGGATTCAGTTCCATTTAGATTATTCAGATTTTCCTTTAGTAAAATATTTCTCTGTCCCCAGTGATAGAGTACGTAGGCCCCAAGTGGCGAACATTCGTAGCGAACATGTCGATAGCAGCGTACTTCACTTTCGCGGCGTGCATGCTCCCGTGGCTTGCGCTAGCGGCTGCCGACTGGCGCATCTACACGCTGGGCATCAGCGCTCCACTGGCGCTAGCCGTGCTGACGCCATGGTTCGTGCCCGAAAGCGCAAGGTGAGTCTTTTAATTTTTACAGATTAAATAGGTAAAGATTGACTTTGACTGTAGCAGTAGGTAAAGTCTTTCACTTAAATAGTTCCGGTGAGCTTTGAGTAAGGTTAGACTTTGCTTCACTTAACACCGAAGAGCATTACTGACATTTGTGATGTACTTGCTCTTGTGGCTGGCTTCATTGGCTGCTGACTGGCGCAACTACATGCTGGGTCAGCGTTCCACTGACGCTAGTCATGATGACACCGTGGGTCGTGCCCGACGGCGCAAGGTTGAATTTTGGCTTTAAATTTTACTTTGATTTTAGCTCTTGGGTTTTCTACTATATTTTGGAGAACTCTAGGTAAAGTGGAACATTTATTTTAATTTTTTACCGCCTTCAAAAAAGGAAGACGGTTCTATGTTCCACTGTTTTTTTTAAATCTATTTTCACTAATTTCTCCGCCAACTGTAGATCGATTTCAAAATATTTTCCTTTGTTCGGTAGGGTATACTTCCAATTTAGTCTTATTGTCACCAAGTCAGGATCTGATGATGGAATCCCAGGGAAATCGAGGGCAAACCTCAAATTTTATAGACACTTATTACGTTTTACATATATTTTTGAAGTCGGGTTTTAATGTGATCCATTAGTATAGTTAGCTTGACCTTAGACTTAGGGCCTTACTTAAATACTCAAGTTGATCTATGCTTAAAATTGCTTTGTCTCTTTTTCGCGTGTGACGTTTGCCGTCAGTGAGAAGTTGAGAGAGCAATTTTAAGCGTAGATCAACTTGAGTAACGTTTTTAAGTAAGGCCCTATGACCGTAGAAGTTTTTTTTTTCAGAGTTTTTTGTTTACTTTTTTACCTTAACATTGGCTTTTAAAATTAAATTATTCGCGTCGTGCTTATTTTACTTTTGTCTCCAGTATTGTCACTTCCTATAGACATGTGGTAAGTACTTATATTTTACTGTCATTTTAATTGCAGGTGGCTAATATCTCAGGGCAGAATTGAAGAGGCGATCAAAATCATGAGGAAGGTTGAAAAGATGAACGGGAAGAAAATACCTGATGATGTCATAGACGAATTTAGGGTAAGGTATAGCTTGGATTTTGACTTCCGTCACCGCTTAGTTAAAATTAAAACAGTAAGTAACAGAAAAGATTTTTTTTGTTTAAATTAGAACGGCTGTCAAGGCATTTTGTAAGAAATTTGTTGTAGCCACTTGCGCCCATTTAAACCCATAGCAACTGTGACGCGGAGTTCGACGCGTTGACATAAATAAGAATGTTCTATTTACTTCTCTTTTCTGTGGTAAGTAACAAATTGTGGTTTTTTATTTTCAGAAAACAGCTACAGAAATAGCAAAAGCGGAACAGGAATGCAAGAACTACAGCGTTCTAGATTTATTCAAAACACCTCGACTTCGAAAAAACAGCATCTTACTTATCTTCATTTGGATTTCTATATCTATGGTAAATAGAAAACTATTTTGTACTAGCCGTCCGCCCCGGCTTCGCACGAGTGTAAGCTCGGCCTTCGGCCTCGCTACAAAATATAATATAGCCTATGTCACCCGGGGATAGTGTAGCTTCCCAACAGTGAAAGAATTTTTCAAATCGGTTCAGTAGTTTCGGAGCCTATTCATTACAAACATACAAACATACAAAAATAGGTACAAATCTTTCCTCTTTATAATATTAGTGTAGATAAGTAGCTGCACCCCGCGGTTTCAGCTGCGTGCATTATCTCAGGAAACGTAAATTTTCCGGGATCAAAAGTATCCTATCCCTATGTCACTGGCCACACTACCTCTATGCAAAAACAATAATTATTGTCGAAGTGAAAATGTAAAGGGTTAAGCATGTAGACTGTACTAAACCAAAAGAAGGTCATTGTACTCATAATTAAGAATAACTTTCACTATGGGACCAACCCTAAAATCGCGAAAAAGAAATTGCTGGTTCAGATATTTTGTCGAGTGTCAATGACCGTTTTCTATGAATCAGCTACAAATTTATTCGCGATTACAGGGTTGGTCCCATAGTAAAAGTTGTTCGTAATGATGAGTATAATGACCTCCTTTCAGCTTAGTATAGTCCACATGCGTAACCTTGTAAATTAGTCTTTAATTGACTTCCGAAAAGGAGGAGGTTCTCAATTTGACTGTTTATTATTTTATGTTTGTTACCTCAGAACTTTCGACTAGGTGAATTGGTGATACTTTTTATTATAATAAATAATAATAAAATAAATTTATTTTGCCACTATTAATATAACGTACAATATTTAGTTTAAAATTAATAAAATTAGGGTTACAAAACATATTTTTTTATGATACTGGGTGACGAGACGAGCGAAGTCGCTCGCCTGATGGCTCTTCACGCTTGCCCATAACAGCTCAACGCCACTCAGAATTTTGAACTTCAACAGTTCAAAACCCTGGATGGCAATGCACTGCGCTCGTCACCCCGAGATATAAGATGTCAAATCTCTGTGTGCCCTGTAATTTCGCTGGAAACATTGCCCTTCAATCCGGAACACAGTAGAGTAGTGTTTGCACACTGCTTGGCGATTGAATAACTGGCAAAGGTGTGGTACTTCCCCAGGCGGACCCCTGCAATAGAGTCCTACCACGACATACTATTATTGCAATATGATTAAAATTAACATGCCAATAATACAATTTACAGTCGCTAGTTATCGCTGCAGGTTTAATTGGAAGCTGGTGCTTCCCGTGTGGTCCCATTTCAATTTGGTCCAGTTCTGTCATTTTTATGAATTCTATTTCAAAACGATGAAGGACTTGAATAATTGATTATTTCTTATTTTTTCAGGTTTTCGACGGTCATGTAAGGAATGTAGGAGCTTTGGGATTGGACATGTTTCTAACATTCACTGTAGCTACGGCCACAGAGTTCCCTGCTGATATATTGCTGATTCTTACACTCGATGTGTGAGTTTAAAACGTGAAGATATTTTTTTAAACGCTTCCATACTGTAGTGGTAGGACTCTATTGCAGGGGTCCGCCTGGGGAAGTACCACACCTTTGCCAGTTATTCAACCGCCAAGCAGTGTGCAAACACTACTGTGTTCCGGATTGAAGGGCAATGTTTCCAGCGAAATTACAGGGCACACAGAGATTTGACATCTTATATCTCGGGGTGACGAGCGCAGTCCATTGCCATCCAGGGTTTTGAACTGTTGAAGTTCAAAATTCTGAGTGGCGTTGAGCTGTTAGGGGCAAGCGTAAAGTCATCAGGCGAGCGACTTCGCTCGTCTCCACTCAGTATCATAAAATAAAAAATACTAAGGTCACAGTAGATATGTGAGCTTAAGCAATATTTTGACTAGGAAGTGTCCTTGTATGGAAGGGTTTCCAAAAGGCAATTTAAAAAATAATAGTTTAGGAGAAGAAGAAGCTTGTTCAAAACCACCACCTAATCCACAGACGAAGAAAAGTCAATAAATAAAAACCCGCCAAGTGCGAGTCGTACTCGCGCACGAAGGGTTCCGTACCATTAACTATAAAAACGGCAAAAAAATCATGTCTGTTGTAGTGAGCCCCCTAAAATGTTTGTTTTATTTTAATTATTTTTAAAGTGTGTACAATGAGCAAAAAAATCACGTTTGTCGTATGAGAGCCCCCTTAAATATTTAATTTATTCTGTTTTTTTGTATTTGTTGTTATAGCGGCAACAGAAATACACCATCTGTAAAAATTTCAACTGTCTAAATATCATGGTTCATGAGATACATGCTGGTGACAAACGAACAGACATACAAACAGACAGACGGACAGACGGCCAGCGGAGTCTTAGTAATAAGGTCCCGTTTTACACTTTGGGTACGGAACCCTAAAAAGGCTTCCATACTAAGATCACAGTAGATATAATATAAGCTAAAGCAGTTTTTTGACTTGGAAGTGTACTTGAAGGGTTTCCAAAAGGCAATTAAAAAATGTATAAAGACAATCCTTGTGTACAGTTTGGGACGACGCTGGCTGGCGTTTGGCTCAATGTTGGTCAGCGGAATCTTCAGTCTGGCGGCCGCTGCAGTCTCCATTGGTACGTATATCATATATAAAAATAGGCCTGTGTCCTTATGTTTCATTTATTACAAACTAGCGACCCGCCCTGGCTTCGCACGGGTGTAAGTTTTATTATATTATTATACTAGCTGCGCCTGCTGCGCGGTTTCACCCGCGTGGTCATAAAAATCGGTGATCATGATGACGAAAAGTAGCCTTTGTGTTACCAGGACATAAGCAATGTATATTCCAAATTTCATCCAAATTTATCCAGCCGTTTCTGCGTGATTGAGTAACAAACACCCATCCATCCATCCATCCAAACTTTCACATACCTACTCGTATATGATATTAAAAATATGATATGAACCTTCCGTGAAAAATTATCTAACTGATGGTGAAAACCGCATCAAAATCCGTTGGGTGGTTTAGGAGAAGTTAGCGGATTATACAGACAGACTCGGAAAACGACTTAATTTTTAACCGACTTCCAAAAAGGAGGAGTTTATCAATTCGACAGTTTTTTTATGTTATCGTATAACTACTGGGTGAACCGATTTTAATGATTCTTTTTTATTTGAATGCAGGTGCTTCCCATTTGGTCCCATTTCAATATGCTGCTACCAAAACTTATACTCACCTCAAGACACGTTGCTAACTGTTATTCAAATAATGACTATTATTTTTCTGACAGGCCTCCCGTCAGCGTCTTTGGCCATCATAGGCCGCTTCGCCGTCAACATTTCTTTCAACATCGGCATGCAATACGCGGCTGAATTACTGCCCACCGTAGTGAGAGCACAAGGACTTGCGTTCATTCACATTACTGGATACATCGCTACTATTCTCGTGCCTTATATTGTTTATATGGTAAGTTAAGTTAGGTTAGGTTATTGTTAGGTTAGAATGTTAAGATTTTAGGTTATGTCTGAACTGTCTTCTACCGAGGATCAGACGCAAGGGCTAGCGCTGATACACAAATTACTGGATACATCGGTACTATTCTCGAACCTCATATTGTTTCATGGTAAGTTGGGTAAGAATGTTAGGTTAGGTTGTTAGATTAGATTGTTAGGTTAGGTTGCTTTCCTCTCTCTCTATTATTTTATATTTTTTCTTTCATCTTCTTTTGTCTTACCTTTTGTTTCTCTTATATTTTTTCTGATTACTCTCTTCATCACCTTTTTCCGTTTCTTTGTGAACTATGAAAACATAGTTTTAGCAGACCTGGCGCACTCCGCACTTTAGGTATGAGGCTACAAGTAGTCGTCTTGTTGGACTTGCCGTGCCCGCTACCGCGCGATAAAGAGAGATAACGCGATAGACAGAGAGACAACTTCTACCAGGCCTGGCGCACTCTGCACTTTAGGTATGAAGGTACAAGAAGTCGTCTTGTCGGACTTGCCGTGCCCGCTGCCGCGCGATAGACAGAGATAACGCGACAAGAGTTACGCGATAGACAGAGAGGCAACTTCTACCAGGCCTGGCGCACTCCGCACTTTAGGTATGAAGGTACAAGAATTTGTCTTGTCGGACTTGCCGTGCCCGCTGCCGCGCGATAGACAAAGATAACGCGACAAGAGTTACGCGATAGACAGAGAGGCAACTTCTAGTTTAATATAAATGTAGGTAGTTAGCGATCGCACGTCCTGAATTGCACTTTATTGCGTAGTGGCAAGAGTCGCTACTTATTCAAATGACTTTGCGGAGTGAATCTTCTGTACCTACTTGTACTCATATGTATTCTGTCGTTTTGGGAAGCAACATCACACCAAGACGAATTCCACCAAAATACGACAAATTAGGCCGTTTTTTTAAATGACTGATTGTTTTATTCCCAGGGAACCATAGCCACCGAGATCCCCCTCATCGTCTTGGGTATCCTGGGTATATTAGGCGGCTGCTTGTGTCTCCTGCTGCCAGAGTCTATGGGAGTGGTGATGCCGCAGTCTATTAGAGATGGTGAAGATTACGGGAGAGGGCAGAGGTTCTGGGACTGCCCCGCTTGCTCCAGGTAATTATGACAGACAGGAAACTGACGAGGACTCAAGAGTAGAGAAGAAAAGTAGAGTCTTTAAGGGTCGACAACGTATCTGTGATGCCTCTGGTTTTGCAGCTATCAATAGGCGACGGTGATCCCTTACCATCACGCTGTCTGTGTGCTTGTTTGCCACCTATGGCATAAAAAACAGGAATGAGGGAAATAAAGATAAAATTGATATTCAAACAGTTATACTGAAAATCGTCAGTTTGCATGCTTAACGCCTTGGAATTTGCCATATTATAGAAATGAAAATACATTAACACTATTTTTATACACAAAATACACTTTGCAACGCTCTGGGTTTCGCTTGATTCTAGATTACCACACTTTGATTTCACCAGATTCTACTTTACCTTCAGTTTTATCCAATTCTACTTTACCACACCTTCGGTTTTCCCAAATTTAATTTACCACACCCTCGGTTTAATCCAATTCTACTTTACGACTCGCTCACATTTATCTCATTCAAGTTTATCACACCCTCGGTTTTACATTTTTATCCACACCCTTGTTTACATCTAATTTTACTTTACGACACCCTCTATATCACCAATTCTACTTTACCACACACCCTCAGTTTCATCAGTTTTTTGTAGTGGTAGGACTCTTTTGCAGGGGTCCGCCTGGGGAAGTACCACACCTTTGCCAGTTATTCAACCGCCGAGCAGTAGTGTGCAAACACTACTGTGTTCCGGATTGAAGGGCAATGTTTCCAGCAAAATTACAGGGCACACAGAGATTTGACATCTTATATCGCGGGGTGACGAGCGCAGTGCATTGCTATCCAGGGTTTTGAACTGTTGAAGTTCAATATTCTGAGTGGAGTTGAGCTGTTATGGGCAAGCGTGAAGTGCCATCAGGCGAGCGACTTCGCTCGTCTCGTCACTCAGTATCATAAAAAAACAATTTTACTTTACCACACCCTCGATTTTACCTCATTCTACTTAACCACACCATCGGTTTCATCCATCTTTACTTTACCAAACCATCCGTGTCACCAATTCTACTTTACCACTAAAACGGAGGGGTCGGTAAAGTTGAATAACTTATGAACAAGCTTCAACATTACCGAACCCTCCGTTTTACCTGAGTCTATTTTACCACACCCACTGATTTACCCGACTCTGCTAAACTCTCAGATTAACCACATTCTACTTTACAACATCCCCGGTTTTACCAAATCTACATTACCACTCCCTCGGATCACCTAATTCAACCACAACCTTGATTTGACATCAACATCAGTTCAGTCATAGGACGTCCATTGCTGGACATAGGCCACCCCCATCGTTTTCCAAAAGGGCCAGTTGGAAGCGGCTTGCATCCAGCGTTGAAGTGGCAGTGGGCATGCATAGCACGCAGAACAGGTGGCCGATGGGGCCGAAAGGTTCTCGAATAATTTTACAGCCTTCAATTTATTCCTTTTGGTTAAAAGGCTGAGTGGCTTATTTACCCCCAATGTAAGTGTTATTTTATTTTATTTCATTGCCTTTTTCTTTTTGTTAACAGGAAGAATGAAAAAGAACCGGAAACAACGATCGTTAGGTATTAAAAGAATAAAAAATGTCATCATCTGCCAGTAGACGTCAAATGCTGAACATAGGCCTCCTCCTTTAACCTCCACACTGAACGACATCCTGCCATCTGCATCCACTGGATGTCGCCGGTCCATCTAGTAGGAGGCCTATCTACGCTGCATCTTCCGGTTCGTGGCCTCCACTCATGAACAAAACTAAATAAAAAAATTACTTAGCTATAAAAATAAACCTACTTATTTTACAGCTATTTATATTTAATGTTTTTTTTATAAAAACAAATATTTTTCTATTCTTTATATTTATATCAATTATTTTATTGCATAAGGTACATTTTGTTCACTTAACTTAATATCTTACAAGTACTTATGTTAACTTGTTAATAAATACATTTTATTATAAATTGAAGTATTTATTATACTGCTCCTCTTATTTGTTTCAAGATATTTTCGTTCATTCTGAAACCAAATACATATTTTTAATGTTCCATGCCATTTTCATGAATCGAGTTAGGTTGTGCACATACAAACAGATTTAAACAATAAACCATATGTTAAAGATGTTAAAGATCATAGTTATAGATCATATTCCATGTCTCCGCTGATTCGCGCCCGCCGCCACTTCAATGCACTCCTTGCTACCAACACTGATTGTGATATTATTTGTGACAGTTGGAAAAATGTAACGAAAGTTTTTTTGACTTACTGTGAAAATTTAACTGATCAATGGGACAGGGGCAAAAAGCCGTTGACTATAATGACAATTTGTATGACATACTAATTTTATGTTGACATATTTTTACAGCAATTTGTTGTATTTATTATATTAGTAATTATATAATATTATTCCTATTTTTACTAGGAAATCTATTTTAGTTTAATGTGTTAATCTTGAACATATTTATGAGTGGACTATTTTGCTATTTGGACTATTATTTTGAAAACATGTTTTCCATAAATTTTCCCACGTTTTCGATAAATTTTGGGGAGGCTCTGGTACATGTGACAATGAGGATGAATATATTTTTTCGCTTTTATGTATGTTTGTGTATTTGGTCGACGATAACTTAAGACAAGTTTAATAATATGTGAGATAAATGTTAGTGGAATTTGTCCGTTTTTATTCTCAATAAATAATTTGAATTTGAAGTTACTATTATAATCATAATTACTATTATGATCTGTAACTATATGTTCAGAAATATGAGAGAACCAGTCAAAATTAGATCTGACACGTATTCGCAATTATAATTCTTAGGTATGTGTCTATTTAATTATGTTTGCTATAAAACATTCAAGCACGACAAAATAATCGAAATATCTATAAAAATCAACTGTATACCATTAGAATATGTAGAAGACTATATTTACCTCGGCCACCTCATTTCATTCAAGGCGAACAAAGAACAAATAAAATCTGTTTTTATTTATTTATTATCAAACATTAAAATCTGGGAATATCTGGGACATTATTGCACACATGGTCATCTGACCCCCAACTAAGCAAAGCTTGTAATATGGCTGCCAGAGACATACATATATATTTTTAAATACATGTTTAAATAGATATTAACTTCCAGACATAGAACAAACACAAATGTTTGTTCTGTATATGGAAAAAAAACCACTAGGTGGGAATCGAACCCACGCCTCCAAGCGCAGAAGGCAGATACACTACCGAGCTAACGGGGCTGTCGAAACATTGCGCGACACCCAACGACCGCACTCCTACGAACTCGGCAACCAACTGACTTCACATTGCACTGTTTTTTTTATTAGCACCACTGAGTTGGCGCCATTAGAATATTTTAACCGCTCTTTCTTACTACAATGTGCCTGGTCTTGAGTTACCGAGAGTTAAGGGTGTTGTTTTTCAAGTAATTTTATCGGTAAATCCACCCTTTCCTTATGACCTATCCCACCCCCATAACCCGTATTGTAACATAAAAGATGATTACCGCTGGCGGTAATCAACGCCATCTGACGGACTGCTCGCCTTTTTGACGTTCTTTTCCATAATAAAAATATTAACAATTATCTACCTTCTGACGTAAGCCCTCCGTTTCGCCTGTATGTCGAAGGTCATAGGGTCGATTTCCATACGTGAGTTGCTGTCCATAAGGCCAGGCATTATGTCTGAAGTAGCACCACTGTCTGTCACTGAAAAAGCAAAAGGTTCAGTAGGAAAATCATTAAAATGCACTGAAAAACGATACCTACAGTGACTAGACTTTTTATAGAAAATGGTACAGAACCCTTCGTGGGCAAGTCCAACTCGCACTTGGTCAGTAATTGATATTAAGTTAATGCGTAATATTTATAGCAAAATTTTTACATTTATTTTTTGTACACTACCTGACTTATAATATCTAAATTATTAAAAAAAAACTATGTATATATGTCTGCATGCTAGATGGATCATTGGTCTAATCTAAGACAGACCACAGATATGCAGAGTATGTGTCTAACCTGATAAACGTCTAGGTTAGAAGCCATGGCAGGTCTTTGGCTATGTAATGTTTGAATACAATACTCACGCAGTCGTCCATAGTCGCTTACGTGTAAGCTTCCCTCATAATACACGTTGCCCTCTGTGTCCGGTTTTATCTCTACAAGGAAATATGTTTTAGAAGTATTTAACCGTTGAAGTATGACTGAACTACTAGTTTAAATAGATGTTTTTGTTATAATCCGCGTACTCTGGGCCCATAACCTAAAGGATTAGAGACCTATTACTTAAATAAAAGAGCGTTAAGAGCAATGTTTCGATAAAAACGCAGAGATTGGTTTTATTTCAATTTTAACTTAGCAAGTAGATGTTCATTGGGCCGAGGTAGCAATGAGAGAGAGAGAGAGAGAGAGAGATGACAGTTATTAGATTATTAAACTACATTTGGCCCTCAAATTGGCCTGAGAAACGCCACTCTGGCAGTGACATCTGTGACTGGGTTGCGTTCATATTATTCCATCAACCACAAATATTTATTAAGAAAATTATAAATTTAGTGGTCTCGGCAGTGGTTACATATTTAAGCCGTTTGGGGTCGAGACATTAGGCCCTTAGGGACCGAGGGCTCACCTCATTTTTAAAATCTCGGGACCAAAATTCTGCCGTGTTGCTGGTTCAACGCGTAAGCATTGTTATTTAGCGTGGTAATGCCGCCAGCATGTTGGGTACGCTACCAACTGATATTGATAGCGGGCTTGAACATTTAGATTGTCTTTAGACCTTCAACGATTGTCAGTCTATTTTTGTAGTGTAAGCTTGTATTTTGTTTGGTTAGTAAAGGCACTTGCAAATAAAAAAATACATAATCTATATCTATTTTATCTATATATATTAAAATAGTCTTAAAATAAGCAGTTGAACACGATAAGACAGTTTTTAGAATTTTTGTTTGTTTGTCCACGCGCATCTTGCGCAAGGGCCGGATTAAGAGAGGAAATAAAGGGTTGAAAGTTTCTGTGAAAATCTACGCGTATGAAGCACTAGTCACAACATAAAACTACTCTTATGAGGTTTTCAAATTACTCTTATTTATTGGATTACTGTAGCGGTACTTTGTCTGTTCTATCCGTTGTGCAGGAACCCCGGACCGATTCAGATTAAGCTTATAACTTTGAACCAATATTTATCAAACTTATCTAAAAACCACCGAAATGAAATAATTTTTTTAATGAAATTAAATTATAACAAAATTCATTCAAATCGGTCCACCCATTGAGCTACGATGCCAGAGACACAGACAACTTATAACAACTTATAACACTAAAAAACCCGTCTTTAAGTGTTTGGGTTAAAAATACATTAAAATAGGACTCACCATATTGTTTCAAATTCGATTCTAATTCATCATTATCTGAAAGAAACAAAGACTTGAATCACCACCGCACCGACGCACCATCAACGCATGAAGAATTCTGAAAAATATGCTATTGAGTCTATTCTTTTTTTCTGTTTTTATACCTCCGGATGCAAAAAAAAGTCCAGTTGTTTCAAGCGTATCTTCGCTCGATCATATTGAAAAGAAAGACAGCGACAATTGAGAAAAGCTTACAGTTACAGCCAAAGTTGATGGCAATCGAAATCAAGGCCGCAACCAGATGCGTTGGTCTGACCAGATTTGCAACAACTTAGACACATCAGGAAAGACTGATGAAAAGGTGGGAACCTTGACCTTCAGACGTGAGAAGCACGAAGAAAAAAGAATATAGGAAGAAAACAAAATATTTTTCTATTTTCTCCTTTTAAGACGAGGTTTTCCCACTTTTAAGCAACGCTTATTACTACAGGTGATAAGGCTTAATATATTGTATTAAAGTAGCATTTAGTGGACCAAAAGCATGGCTCTTACACACAGCCGTGCGTTTCGCTACTTCTATTTTTAAGTTTATTCTCATATTTTTCAAAAAGTATAGCTGTAATGTAAAATGTACCTTTGCGGTTTCCTCCATAATTATGAAATCTGTGTATTAAAATATCGTAGACATCATTTTAATAAATAGGTAATTGAATGAATCCAAAAAAACACAGAGAAAAGTTCAAATATTACTTTCATACTTTTTTCCTATCGAGCGAAATGGCCTTTATCATGTTTCCGTCATTTTGATTTCCTAGGTAAACTATTCAATTTTGATATGACAATTTTTTATAATATTTAAGCCAACCATGGCAGCGGTAAAATTCAACTAAAATGACCAAAATTGCTAAAAATCGCCTTAAATGAATCTGCCTCTTCTAAAAGCTATTAGTATTTCTCATATTCTTTACAAATAGAACTTGCCTGGGAAAAATATCGCCTGCGCAGGAGAGGATACGATGTAAAGTGGAGTTATCTTAGACACGGGTTCTAACGTTGTCGAAGAATGGGTTTCCGTCATCAATGTTGTCGGTAGTGGCACTGTGGAATATAAAAATATGAAATAAACCCTATTTCAATAGCAAAGATCACGGGATTATGGTAAGTAGTTCGACACCTCTAACATCTTGATAAAAAAAAGATAGATAAATAAATAAATATCTGGGACATTATTGCACACATGGTCATCTGACCCCAAACTAAGCAAAGCTTGTAATAATATATGGCAGCCAGATACTGATATACATACATATATATATTTTGAAATACATACTTAAATAGATATTAACACCCAGACATAGAACAAACACAAATGTTCATCACACAAATGTTTGTCCTAGGTGGGAATCGAACCCACGCCCCCAAGCGCAAAAAGTAGGTTCACTACCAACTGAGCCACCGGGGCAGTCAAAGTCGAAGATAGGAAGACTTCAAGCTCAAGCGTAAAATAGCAACGCTACAAGCGTCAAAAATTGCTATTGGACGAGTAACAAATACATTTAGGAAAAAAATCTAACCAGATTTATTTCATCCTATTGAATGAATTTAATGCGGAATAATCCCAATAACTAGATAGTAACAAATAGTTCTTACAAGCTTTTAAAGTAGATATTGCTTTTCCACGTTTAACCATATTCTCGTCAAGGTTCGGCGTCTCTACTGTCGCTTGAGGAATTTTCGTCACTGTTACTGATGGTGGCGTGAAAGCGTTCATTTCTACAAAAAATACATTAATATTGTGTAGTTCCAATGGCAATACATTATATATATATATATATGGTACAATTGATAATGACCACTAAGCTTACCCATAAACTTGAGTCTTCTCAGCGCTTTCTCTACGCACCATTTCAGAAGTTGCTCGTTCCCGTTTTGCTGAATCTCATTGCAAAAATTTGTTGCCATTGTCAAAAAAGGATCGCTCTTCACTTCGTATGTCAGCTTTATTTCATTCGGACCTTGGACTTTGTTTATTTTTGTATTACTGTGATATTTCTTCATTTCTTTTGAACTGAGAATAGCAGTGGTTTCTTTTCTATGTCTGTTTAGTCGTCTATATTTATTTTTGCTGAAATGGTTGATCCATCTACGCTCTCTTTTGATTGGAGTATCACTTAGACTGTTGTTAACAGGTAACATTATAGTGGTCTTTAATTCGTCCCGCTTATTTTTTGCTATTTTACTATTTCGACTTCTATTCACTATTTCGACGCTGTCTGAATTTGCCGCGTAGTTATTCAAAATTTTGCTCTTCATTAGCGTGTCTATGAAAGTGTTGTTAAAGTAATATTTGTATACCAAATCGTCTATTTGTTTTTCGTCTTTTTCTTTTATTATCAAATCGTCTTGGTTTTCTAACTTACTTGCTTTTGTTGGTATTGAAAAAAGATTGATTTTCATTGATTCTGTATTTGGTGAAGACGTTGTTGTTGTAGTTGTTGTCGGTACTTTTGTTGTGTGATCTGTTTCCGTTTTTGAAATATATTTATCTTGTTGTTTAACGTAGCTTTGATTTGGTTTTGCTTTGTTATCATTGATTATTTGTTTTGCTTTTTTTAGTATTCGTGCAAAGTTGTTCTGTCTGTGTGATATTTGACTTTGAGCCTGTGCTATAAGGTTCTGTTTCGCATTAATTTTTTCGTTTTGAGCTAGCATTAACTTCTGTATGGCATAAAATTGCCTTTGTTGTACCAAGAATTTCTTTTGCTGGTCTTGGAAGTCTGTATACGTATTGTGTATTTCCTTCTGTTTTATGTCAAAGTATTCTTTTTGAGATTTCAGTTCCGCTTCAAAAGATTTGAGTTTATCATTAAATTGTATCATATCAGCATACTTAGAATCGAAATCATCAAACTTAGAAGTAATTTCAGTAAATTTCCGATCAAAGTTCAGATTGACATTCAGCAAGTTTTCATGGATTTTTTTGATCTCACCATGCTGCTTCATGATCTTTTTAAAAGTTTTAGTTAACATGGATATAACTTTGATCAAACCTCTTTCCGTTACAGTTTTGGATTTTTCAGTTTCTTTTGGGACTACTTTGTAGAAATTATTGTCAGTTAAAGGAGAGTTCTGCTTCCAAACCCTACTGTCTTTCTCTGCAAATATATCTCTTCCTTGCTTACTTATGTCAGTAGCAGTTTCTGTCTTATTATATTCTTGAACCATATTCGAATTGGCAGTTTCGTCACCATGATCGTACTTTTTGCTGCGTTTTGGTTTATCAATGGAATTTGTGGCATTTATAATAAGAGATACGATTTGAATTTCTTCTTGTGCATCAGTGTCCGAATTACCACTGTTATTTGCAAGTTTATTATCTAATTTGACTTTGTGTGATGCTTTATCTTTATTTTGTTTATTAAGTTCGTTTTTACCTTTTTCTGCCTCATTATTCAATAAAATTGCGACTTCATAAGGGTATTCGTTGAATACGGATGTAGGTTTAAGATCAGATACCAATTTAGATTTTATCATGACAGCATCTTCTACGCTGCTTTTAACAATCTTTCCCGTCTTCATGCTTTTTCTAGGACGTCTTTTGCGTATATCTGTTATAAAAAAGATTTTTTTTAAATATATTTCCAAAAAAAGCATATTCAAATTAATAAAAGACATACACAATATAAAAAAATCCAAAAGACGTTTTCTGTGGGCCCCAAACTAGTATAAGCCTGTAACTTGTATCTTGGGTACCCTGAGAATAGAGCATATATATATTTGATCGGCGCTGACAATGTGCAACAACCTCAAAAGTTGTCGCAGCAGTGGGAACAGGATGGGCTGATAATAATTGGTACAACTCACGGTCCGGGCTTCGCCTGGTCCTTTGCACGTATTTAGAGACGAAAGGAGTTTGCTGTATAATATTGACGTTAGCACCGAACGTGTCGACGACGTTCTGCATGACATTGTCCACGTCCAGCGAATTGGGACGAAAGATGAAGTTACCTGCAATTTAAAAGCCCTCTCACATTTCTTGACGAAAAATCAAGTTTACCAGTGAATCACATTAAAAACAGACTTCGAAAATATATGAAACTCTTAATAAGTGCTATAAAATTTGAGGGTTGCCAACGATTACCCTGAGATTCCTTCATCAGATCCTGACTTAGTGACAATGGGACCAAAGTGGAAGTACCTATACCCTGGAAACCTTACTCCAACAGGCCTCCTACTAGATGGACCAACGACATCGTGAAAGTCGCGGGCATCCAGTAGATGCAGATGGCATGGATAGCGTTCTAAGCCAGAGAGAAGAATGGACGTCTAACCTCTATATTTATGGACATAAATAAAGGATCTATAAATATGGGGGGTGAGTCATGTAGCACGCCTCACAGATCACACATGGACCAAAACAGTGACCATATGGAGAGGCCCACCAGGCAAACGCTACAAAGAAAGACCTGACACAAGATGAAACGATGTCATCAAAAAAATTACGGTCCACATTGGATCCAAATAGCCCAGGACAGAGAAAGGTGGCAATCCTTGGCGGAGGCCTTCAACGGAGAGGAGTTCCTGATAAAGTTAATTCGAACATAAATAATAATATACATACAAACACATACAATTTATAAAGATTTAGCATTAGTTTAGCATAGTTAAAAACTGTCAGGAAATAAATCAAGGATAACCTAAATAAATAAATATGGGGGTAAGTCTAGGAGCTGCGAACGTCTTCTGGCTGATGATGAATTGTTTTAAATAAGACTTACCTAAATTATTCTTGTCAAAGATAGCATCATCAAGTTTATTCCGCACCCATACCCCTTTATTCACAATGTTATTCCTCTCCAACTTAGGTTTTAAGTAGTTCGATTCAGCTTCCAAGTAATAACTATCGATTATTATAATCGAAATCGATAGAATAACAGCTATTTTTGCGTACATCACTAATGTTGACACATATCAAGTGGAGAATGGATTCTGAAGTCTGAATGAAAGGAATTTGGGATGTGTATCAATTTGTATTGGGCTGTTTTGGATTATTTGTAAATATGATTATTAGAGAGGGGTGGATAAAAAATATTAAATATCGATAAAATTACATCACCATCATCATCAGCCAGAAGACGTCCACTGCTGAACATAGGCCTCCCCCTTTAACCTCCACACTGAACGAACATCCTGCCATCTGCATCCACTGGATGCCCGCGACTCTCACAATGTCGTCGGTCCATCAAGTGGGAGGCCTACCTACGCTGCGTCTTCCAGTTCGTGGTCTCCACTCAAGAACCTTTCTTCCCCATCGGTCATCAGTTCTTCGAGCGATGTGGCCTGCCCATTGCCACTTCAACGTGCAGATTTTAATAGCTATGTCGGGGACTCTGGTTCTTTGATAAAATTTACGTAACACGAATACAATACAATGCAAAGCCATATAATTGTGCAGTATTGGGTACTTGAATATGCCTGACAAGTACCTGCGCTGCGGAACCCGCCGCCGGCATCAGATGCTCGCGTGCTCCGTGCTGCGGACGCATCATGCTAATAGCCGTAACAGACGTGTCGAACTTGGCTGACGAACCGCAAATTTTTATTTATTTCTTAGTAGTTACTTAAATTAGTTATACAATACAATACTTTATTAATAATTCTATAGTTACAAGTCAAAATTCTCCAGTACACTCTTCTAAAACAATTATATTTTATTATTTAATGGTTTGCGCTTTGGTTCTACTGTAAGCATTCTGTTGAAGAATAAATA
Organism: Agriopis leucophaearia; assembly: GCA_949125355.1. Lineage (NCBI taxonomy): Eukaryota > Metazoa > Arthropoda > Insecta > Lepidoptera > Geometridae > Agriopis > Agriopis leucophaearia. Next base: position 5,921,924 of record OX421291.1, on the reverse strand, counting down.
AATAAACAAATTAATAAATAAAGACACAAAAGGCGATCTTATCACTAAAAGCAATCTCTATCAGACAACCTTTGGTTAAGTAGACAGATTTTCCTTGTGAAGGATTAACGGTGGTATCCTATTTTTTTTTTATGATACTGAGTGACGAGACGGGCGAAGTCGCTCGCCTGATGGCTCTTCACGCTTGCCCATAACAGCTCAAGGCCACTGAGAATTTTGAACTTCAACAGTTCAAAACCCTGGCAATGCACTGCGCTCGTCACCCCGAGATATAAGATGTCAAATCTCTGTCATCAATATATGCCCTTATTTATTGCCTATGTCCAGCAGTGCACGTCCTATGCCTGAAATGATGATGATGATAGTGAAAATGGTGTAAAATAAAAACCTGCTCGGTCGGGGATCGAACCCGAAACTACCAGAGCCTCAGAAGACAGATGCACTACCAACTGAGCCAGACGGACGACAAATTTATCGATATTATCATCCCCCTCCCTATATCGAACTTGAATCGTCAATATTTACGTTCTCCCACCAAAAAAACAGACGCTGTTTATGATTTGCGGCATTTTCTACTATTTTTGTAAACAGTTACACATTAAATGGGACAATGGTGATTAAGATTCCAATTCAGACTTCATTATTCAGTTCTTAAAGGCTACTTTTGAGAGATAAAGTTAGTGGGGGTTTGTCTAAAACAAGTAGCATACTTAAAAGTCCTTGGTGTAAATTTAGTGTAATTAATTATGATTTCCCTATTATACTTAAAAAATAAATAAATATCTGGGACGTTTTTGCACACATGGTCATCTGACCCCAAACTAAGCAAAGCTTGTAATATGGCTGCCAGAGACTGATATACGTACATATATATTTTTAAATACATACTTAAATAGATATTAACACCCAGACATAGAACAAACACAAAATGTTCATCACACAAATGTTTGTCCTAGATGGGAATCGAACCCACGCCCCCAAGCACAGAAGTTAGGTTCACTACCAACTGAGCCACCGGGGCAGTCAGTTTATTGTAAAACTACTTAAATTTAGTCCTATCAGAGCGGTAGCAAAATGCGAATTCCTAATAATAATAAGCCTTTATTTCTGAATGTTAAATTACAAATTTTCTTAATTTAAACATAAATAAATAAACCTAAATGAGGTCTCTCAATTCAGAGTGCCTATCGGCAAAGGCCTCCTCTAGCTCTCTCCAGTGGATTCTTTCAGAAGTTGCTCTTTTCCAGTATGGGCCCGCTGTCAACCTAATTTCATCTTCCCATCTTTTGACCGGCCTTCCCTTACTTCTTTTGCCATCTATTGGGTACCAATTCGTTATGATTTTGCTCCATTTTTCATACTTGCTGCGAATCATATGTCCCGTCCAACGCCATTTTTGTTGATCTATTTTAGTTAGTATGTCTGTGAGTTTCGTTTTATTTCGGATAGTTTCGTTGTTAATCCTATCTCGTCTCCTGATGTTTAGTATGCTTCGTTCCATGGCTCTCTGGCAGCTTTGAAGTCTTTCTCTGTGGATTTTGCTCAGAGCCCATGTCTCACACCCATATGTTAGGCAAGGGAGTATACAGGTATTGAAAATTTTTCTTATAATTTTTAGACTGAAATCTTTGTTTTTCATGATTTCTTTCATGCTCCAATATTTTTTCCAACCCGTTGCGATTCTTATGTTGATTTCTTTTATTGTTTGGTCTTCCGGGGTGATGATTTGTCCCAGGTAGGTGTATTCGTTGACAAATTCTAGCCTTTGTTCATTGACAGTGATTTCTACTTCACATGACGTGTTTGTCATTAACTTTGTTTTATTTTCGTTCATTTTGAGCCCGACTTCCATGCTTACCTGGGCTAATTCTCTGATCATTTGTTCTAGTTTTTTAGGGTTTTCCTCGAATAGAACTAAGTCGTCTGCGAAGCGGAGATGGTTCAGTCGCCTGCCGTTAATATTAAGGCCTAAGTCATCCCATTCTAATTTCCGAAATATGCTTTCCAGAACCGCAGAGAATAGTTTCGGAGAGAGGGGGTCACCTTGTTTTACTCCTTTACTAACAGGGAACTCGTTCCCTAAAGTTTCTAGTCTTATTCTTGCTTTGCTATTAGTATATATACTCCTGATGGTCTCTATGTATGTTGGATGTATTCCTTGCTCTTTTAGGCTTATCCAAATGTAATCCTGGATTAAGCTGTCAAACGCCTTTGTGTAACCGATAAATGCCAGGTAGACTGATTTACCATATTCATTATACTTTTCAAGGACTTGTTTTACTGTATGTATGTGGTCGATGGTTGAGAAGTCTTTTCTAAAACCTGCCTGCTCAACAGGTTGATTTTCGTCCATCACCTTTGTTATCCTGTTTAAAACTACTTTTGCATAAATTTTGTAGATGTTGGACACTAAGCTAATAGGTCTATAGTTCTCTATATCTCCTTTATCACCTTTTTTGTGGATTAGTATTATATGTGACTCTTGCCATTGACTTGGGATAGTCCCTGATTTTAGGATTTTGTTAAAAAGTTTGGTCAATATAGGGCTTATTTCTTCTACAGTTCCTCTCAGTAGCTCATTGTTGATTTTATCTGGGCCGGGTGCTTTATCCATTTTCTGTGTTAGTAGTGCCTTCTTTACTTCGTCGTTCATTATTACAGGTTCTTCTACAAGTTCTTTTATTGGTTCATATGTTTTAACTTTCCCGTCATTAGTATAGAGTGATCGATAGAAGTCTGTTGCCAAGTTCTTTATATCTTCTCTGTTCCTTAGTGTTTGTTTAGATTTCTTCATTTTGACCATCCATTCTTTGCCTTCTTCTCTGAGCTCTTTTAGCGCCTTCTTTATGCCTCCCGTTTTGATAATATGCTTTTCAAGTGTTAGGAGTCTTTTAGTTTTTCGTTGGCGTCTAATGGTTTTCCTGATTTTCTTGCTTAGTTCTGCTATAAGTTGCTTATGTTCTTTCCTATGATCTCTTGATGACATTAGTTGTTTTCTCTTGGTTAATAAGTCTATGACTTCCTTGTCGAGTTTTGGTTCCTGTGACTTTATCTTTTTGTTACAGTCAGTTAAAACTGATTCTAGTTTTCTGTATGTTACAGTCAGGTCGGCCACCTTGTCGTCCAGCAGTAAATTAATATGTTCCAAGGTGTGATTTGCTCCTTTAGGCTTCTCTTCGATTTCTCTCTGTATACAATGGTTTTGGATATTTTTCCTACTTCGTTTTGGTGGGTTTAGGCTGAGCTTGCTGCGTACCATACGGTGGTTAGTGTTGAAGTTGAGGTTTTGGATGACTCCAGTATCAGTAAAAGCTTTTGGGTAATTGCTTGTGATATAATCGATTTCGTTTTTATAATCTCCTCCCGGAGAAATCCAAGTATAAATTAAATTGAAGTAATTACGTTTTTCTCTACCTGCGTGAGACACGTTCCTCTCCGTAAACCCGTTACATAAGTAATTAGTTTGCTGAAACATCGTCCTAAAGAAGAGATTGTATTAAAAACTGTTTTAACCATTACGGTTGTTCACTACAGTTATATGGTAGGGTTCTGTAACCAAAGCCATGTAATTCGAACGAAAGAAGCTCTGTGGACTTAGCCAAATTTCAGAGACGTATCATCCCGACATAGCATATGCTTTAGTTGATTGAGAAACATTCTTTGTTAAGATAATTTTACAAAAAGGTTAATGACCTATGAGCTAGAATGCCTTGAATTTATTACAGTTTTATCGCTGTTACTCAAAAAGTCATAATCAGATAATGTTCGAAATAATTTTGAATGAAGGTTTTAAATATGACCTATCCGTATTGTAAGTTACAAGTTTCTATATCTTATAGTTTAGAAATACAGGGGGGAACTACTTTTTGACAATTTTGGAAAGTTTCATGCACTTACGAGTATATTAATAATTAAGTATAGAAGTTAGAATGCTCTAAAAAATTCGGACGGATGGACAGACAGACAGACTTACAGACGGACAGAACGAATTTATAAGGGTTCCTAGTCGGACTACGGAACCCTAAGAACAATGACAGACACAAATCTGCCATAGCTGAGCTTCTGCTGGACGCGTGTCCTAAACTCCCAGCCATAGGATTGAATTTCATAACCCTGAAATCCTGTCCACATCATATAACTTTACCAAACTAATTATGATAATTCTGACATTGATTGAAAGCTGCACTATTCTTTAACACAACGCGGGCAAAAGCTATGTGCTTTAAGGAATATTCTAATCTGGAAAACCCACTCGTTTCTAAAAAAACATACCTATACGAACTGTTTTACGCGTTTTTAACCGTCTTCCAAAAAGGACGAGGTTCCCAAATCGACTGCTTTTTTAATGTTTTTTTTTTGTTATGTTTGTTATCTCAGAATTTTCGACTGGGTCAACCGATTTTGATGATTCTTTTTTGATTTGAAAGCTAGTGTTTCCCGTGTGGTCCCATTTCAATTTGGTCCAGTTCTGACATTTTTATGAAGTCGGTTTTTAATATTGATAATTATTGATTATTTAACAAACGCGTGTTAAATATGTATCTATGTAATGGAATCTTTATAATAATATAATAATAATAATTTATTTGCACAAAAAACACGTGTAAATACATTTAAAGAAAACACAATCACAATTTATATATTAAAAAATAGGTTAGTAGAAATATACATGTGTTGGTTAAATGTGGTGTGTTAGCACCCGAACTAGACAATCTGTATCTCGGGTGCTAACGTCTTCCTGCTGTACAATTTGTGAACAATGAGCCAGAGTTGCGATTTCGACAGAACTACAAAATAATAACAATAAACAAACAATCAAGTTAAAGCTCCCCACTTCAGTGTGTAAGTGATAATGTGTAATGTATGAAAAATTAAAAATATGGATATAAATGTATGATAACAATAGAAGTAAATATAATTATGGTTATTAATATACATAGTTACTAGATATATACGTAAACATTAAATATTGTGCTATTCATAATTTAGCATATAAATTTTAATATGGCTTCTGTCTCATCATAATTCAGAGACAGAAGCCAATCCTTGACTTTGGCCTTGCACCGATTATCTTTGAACGTGATTTTCACCCCTTTCAAAACGACGGATTTATTTAAAACTTTGCACACTTATCAAGGACTGATGACAAAGCAATAAAGCGTGTTTTATATTTTTTTAAACTGCGAGAATTATTTAGAATCGTTTCTAATTTGCGACATACATAACCTTAATACACTTTTGTTCTCCAAAACGAAAACGTGTAAAAAGATAATTTTCGATAACGGAAAGTTTAGAAAACAATAGCTTTGGTTCAGATCGTGAGCTGAAAGGACGTGGTGTCAAGAAGTAAGGAATATCTATTATACGAGTACCTATATAGGTAGGTAATAAAGGCGAGCGGCAGCGACTTCGCTCGCGCATTTCCACATATGGTTTCTATGTATTGCTCCGTTTTCGTAACTGAGTTTCGTAACTAGCTACGATAGAAGAACTATTTTTCATTGTTTCGTAATTAATCATTAGACAAGAATGTCGGTGTCGTTTTGGTAACTGAATTTCGTAATCAATGATTACTTAAACAAGAATTTTGGTGTCGTTTTGATAACTGAGTTTCGTAATTAGCTATGATAAAGGAATTTTAGTTCCCTTTTCGTAATCAATTATTAAACAATAATTTTGTCGCCGGTTTGGTAACTGAGTTTCGTAATCAGCTATGATAGAGGGATTTTAGTTCCCTTTTCGTAATCAATTATTAAACAATAATTTTGTCGCCGGTTTGGTAACTGAGTTTCTTAATCAGCTGTGATAGAGGGATTTTAGTTCCCTTTTCGTAATCAATTAAAAACAATAATTTTGTCGCCGGTTTGGTAACTGAGTTTCGTAATCAGTTGTGATAGAGGGATTTCGGTTCTTTTTTGGGAATCAATTATTAAATAATCATTTTGGTGCCATTTTGGTAACTGTACCTACCGATGCTGAATGATGGAGGTTTCTCATTCCGTGTGCAGCCGGGCCGGGTCGCTAGTTACGTATATTTTTCAAATTTCGTGAATTATTGCACGTGTTTCAGTTAACCAACATCCTGTACATATGTCGCGATGGGACTACGACACCGTGTTCTACAGGGTGTTCTGTATCACTCTGCTGGCTGTAGCATTCACCTTCACAGTCATACTGACAAACGTATTTGTAGATATAGACGGACTGCTCTCTAAGAAGGACAAAGGTAACCAACCATTTTTAGGGTTAAATACCCAAACGGTAAAACGGGACACTATTACTAAGACTCCGCTGTCCGTCCGTCTGTCCGTCTGTCACCAGGCTGTATCTCATGAACTGATAACCATAATAGTTAGACAGTTCAAATTTACATAATTGATGTATATCTGTTGCCGCTATAACAACAAATACAAAAAACCAGAATAAAATAAATATTTAAGGGGGCTCCCATGTGTTCAAACGTGATTTTTTTGCTCGATATTGATTACAGCAACAGGTAGACGCTTGGAATATTGACAGAATATTAAGTTATATCATTCACTTTTAAAGTAAATAATTAAATTAAAATAAAACAAATATTTCAGGGGGGCTCCCATACAACAAACGTGCTTTTATTGCCGTTTTTATATATTTGTACGGAATCCTTCCAGTGCGAGTCTGAATCGCACTTGGCCGGTTTTTTTTTTCTTTTTTTTATGATTACTTGCACAACCCACCTGATGGAAAGTGAAGATGTGCTCTTAGATGGAGCAAGCATGCCCATGATGGTGCCTATCAGTAGCGTAGCTTGTCATAGACGGGCCTTGTATCAAAATTTATTGGGGGTTAAAGGTAAAGGTTAAAGATTAAATAATAAAAAGGTTAAAGATTTTGTTAACGAATTTTTGCTTACACAAATCTTTGATCACAGAGTACCCATTCACATTTCCCGTGACATAAATGACTAATTGACAGATGTGGTATAATGATGTGGTAAAACTGTCAAAATTTAAAAATAAATACCCAGGATAGCCTATTTGGAGTTACTTACTTTTTTCCTTTTTCAGTGAAACCTACCAAACCGCCCCCGAAGTCGATAAGCCATGACCTCTCAGAGTTGTCCCGTGTAATAAAGGCGAACATGCCAGAAGACAAATCTGAAGACGTGTACGCAGACAAGGATTATCAAGACTCGAACGATCTATATAGAAGTAAACGGTCTCTGGGTAATATTAGAACATAATATTTTTCATTACTCATACTCGGAAAGTAGGTCTGAAGTTGCCTGAGGGGCGGGTTGAAAGTAATACATTTCAGCCCTAGGTCCATCCTATCTTAATGGAATGTGTTAATGAAAAATATTTGCATGAAAAAGTGATGCATGAAAAAGGGCATAGAGTATTTTTAATCCCAGAAAATTTGAGGCAACAGTAAAACCACGGCATATAGCTAGTTTGTTAATTGTATTGTCTCTATTACAGATGCACCAGATCGCGTATTCCATATAAAAGATCCGAAAATGAAAGAGCTACTGACCAATCATCTAGCTAACCTGTTAAACGAGTTAGATGAACAAGACAACAAAAATAATAAAAACAATATGAAAATCTCAACTGAAGACAACGGTTACAAAACAGAGAAAAACAAGATACAATTTGTAAATGTAGAAAAAATATATGATAAATATAACGAAAATAATTTAAGTATAGACAAAAAGACAGTTAAAGAAGACGTTGCAGGTATCAAAGAATATTTGAAAGAAAATAAAGAAGAATCTAAAAGAAATGATAATGCACATAAAACACATAAAGATTATACAGCAGAACTACTGCATTTGGCTATGCATAATGTGATATTACAAGGTATTATAAAAAACACAGATTTGGACGATGTATACAAGAAAGTGGCAGACTTAGTTAGGAATTTTGAAAATGACCACGCAAAGCTTAATAAAGGTAAGGTAAATAAAAAACAAAACGTAGACACTTACAGTTGGAGTTATGCACGCATTTTTTTTTTTCAACTAGCGATGGAAAGAGCTATGCTAGGCGTTTCTCTGAGGGATCGGGTACGAAGGAAGGCGCCAAAGAATCAAAGTTACCAACATAGCATAGCGTATTAACAAGCTAAAGCGGCAGTGGGCCGGTCACATTTGTAGCAGAACCGATAACCTAAAAGTTAGAGTAGACATGTTCCAGAGTGGAGACGACGAATTGGTAAAAGTCGAAAATCGGACTTCGGAGAGGCCTATGTCCAGTAGTGGACTAAAATAGGTTGATGATGGTATTAGAGACAGGACTGACGACCCCTAAAAATTTAGAAATACTCTTAAAAAACTTGCTTCTTAACGTGACTGTGAATTTGGCAAAGGAATTCGAAATAGGCCTTTGCATATTTTGGTTAGATAGTTTATTCCACTTAAATGTGTCCCACCTTTTATCCTTCTCACTTACTGTGCCAATATGCAATGAGCTGCCTGTGTTAGGTGTACCTATACTGTATACTTACACACTATTTACCTTGCTGTACACACTAAGATAAAAGAGACCGCAAGGAAATGCTGGCTGGATGCAGGCCGTTTCCAACCGGCCCTTTTGGAGATCGATGGAGGAGGCCTATGTCTAGCAGTGGACTTCCCATGACTGAAATAATAATGATAATGATATACTAAGATAAATTAGCTATATAGCTAAGCAGAAAATTACAAACACGCACTGTAAGCAAGAAAAAGGTGGAATACACCTTAGTACATAGAATAAAGCTGACTAATGTTTTGAATTTTTCAGATGACCTCAGAAATCTATTCAAAAACGTAAAAAAAAACGAGAAACACGCTGAATATTCGAAAGAGAAAACTGAAGAATTTAGAAACATTAAGCCCAAGGGATCATTTTTAAAAGATTTTTATACTAAAAGAAGTATGAAGGCTAATATAGAAGTCACAACAGAAAATAATCTCATACATAGAACTTCAACTGGCAAACCTAAAGGTATTTTAGTTATGAACTCAAAACCATACATTATAGTGACTTAAAGGCATGACTAACTTAAATCATCGTGGCTGAAATCAAAACATTGGCATGTGAGCTATATCGAGTGACAATAGAACATTGTAGCGGTGATAGTTTAGGTTTGACGCGTTCAAATCTCCAACCAAGTCTTCTGGCTGATAATGAAGCCAGCCAAGTCTACGAGAATTTATCTCAACAAACAAGCCACGGTTTCATACATTGCTATTAATGTACCTAGTTGCTAACAATCACATAAATTATGTGGAAGATCTTTTGGTTATCTCACATCGCGTTTCACAATCCTTTTCTATGATCCGTATACTTAGTTTTATATAACGCAGGCAGCGAAATAGCACCGCCGCATTTTCGCGTATTTTTTTTAAATTTTATGTAAAACGCCCTAGTAAATTTTTATTTGCATCTTGATATGACATATAAACTTTATCTGATGGTTAGTCCTATTTAATGATTGTGAAACGTAAGCACAGAGTTTATTTTTCTTTCTGTTAACTTTTGCTTAACGTTTTGGTTAAGCGAATCTTATCTTATAGATAAGTTTTTATTACCTTAATTAATTAATAAAGGCACTTTCCCATTACTAATAAAGACAAATACCTGTATCTAATTAATAATAATGAGTTTTTTCTAGATCATAACGTAATTATCAAGACAATTATCGACATCACCTCTATGTCTAATGACAAAACTAATAAGGCCAGTGATATGTAAGTATTTGGAATTTTAATATCTAACCAAATAATTCTACAATGCGAAGATAGAATTTTGTTTTCGATCAAACCAAAAAAACTGAGCAGAAAGCGAAGTACCTACGAGAATTCGATGAATTTGTATGAATTTCGATATGCCATCATAACCCGGAATAAGTAAAAGTGGGCAAGACACAATGCCAGAATGCACGCTGGACAACTCTGGCTGGAGACTCCTAGCCTCGAGCCAACTCCCGAGGGAGGAAAAGAAATCCGCAAGGCTGGATGGATGACCTCAGGCGGCACTGAGCACATGACTGGCACAAGACTGCCAGGAGATGAAGAAAGCTATAGAATGGTTTTCTTTTAGATCAACGTGCTCCATCCTCGGCCACATCATCACTTACCATTAAGAAACGTGCCAAGAAGCTCACAGACTAAGCTTTTTAGTCTTGAGCAGCGGCGCTAAGTTGCTAGTCCATCAGTTTTTTACTGGATAAATTTTAGAGTGTGCATTTGATCTGCTTGAACTAATTACCTCGTGCCCATTTTTCTATCGGACTACCAGAGTGGGCACGAAAAGGCAATACTGATTCATGGCACATATTCCGAAAACCGCGTACGAAGCGTTTAGATTCCACTTTTATAGTGCGAACTGCTAGTCTGTGGAATGCGCTGTCTGAATGGGTGTTCCCCGATAGTTACAATCTGGGTGTATACAAACCACGAGTGAATCGGTTTCTTCTACGCAAGCGTGCTACATCTTAGAACGCATCATCGCTTAACAACAGGTTAGAAGGCGGTCAAACGTAAGCCTATCATTTAATAATAGTAAAAATCAAGTAAAATTTTATGTAAAATTTCACTCGCTGCTGTACTATCTGACCTACTTAGTAAGCTAATGTACAAACATGGACAAAAAATGTTTTAAAAAATTACGCGCATCTTTACAAGTTCTAGTTCTGTGATACCAGTTCTCTTCCCGAATGCTGTTTTTATTTATTTGGGGGTTAGGGATGTCATGATTGAGTATGGTCCAGGGTGACAGAAATTGACATGTTACTAATATTGTGGTAAGTTTAGTGCCATTAGTCGAAATTAAGCAGACGATGGTAACGCTAATGTTATTCAGCAGGCCTAGCACGGGCCGCGGACAGATTGTCTTTCCACCGTTTTTATCCCGCTAGAAAGAGACAAACATATCCATATTCTAGCTTTGTTGCGTCTACGCGCGGATAAAAACGGTGGAAAGGTTGTTTTGCCACGGCCCGTGCTAGGCCTGCTGAAGAGATAAGAAAACAAGAAAATCTGGAAATAAACCATGAGGCACACATTTTTAAGAAGTAAAAACTGTTCACATAATTCGAAACAACTCTATGTTGAATATACATGAAAACCTAGCTTTCGATATCTAATCTAATGAAAACTTTTTCTACAGGAACGGAAAAGACAAAATAAATGGAATAATCAAACTGATATACAATGGCAACATAATTAAATTTAAAAGAATGGATGATGACAACAAAACTACCAGCCGAAGTGTTTCTAACAAATTAGATATTAAAACGAGCCCTAAAAATAGCGATTACATTGGTAAAAATCGTGAAATTAAATCTCATGCATCAAATCAAAGCTATTTTCAAAAAGTTTTTTATGACTACTTAAAAAGATTCAAAGGTTCAGACAGCTCAGAACAAGAAAAGGTCTTATCAAGCAAACGACTCAAACGCCACATAAAAATTCGATTCGAAAATAACAAAACTACAGTAAAACCAAAAATCAAGAAAGACGAAGATGAACTTTTTGTAGAAATCGAAACACATTTTGATAGCAAAGGTATGAAAGGAGAAAAAAAGAAAAAACTCATACGAAACCTTATAGAAAAAATACAAAGCGCCATCCATTCTGACGACAATACACACAAAAAGAAACAAAAACATTGGCACGTGAAAAAAAGGTTACAGGACCCATTGAATAGTAAAAGTGCTGCTGCTTTATTAAACAAACTGATTTTACCTTTAGAGACACTAGCGCATAGACACTTAGATCCTATAAGCAAAGCAGTACCTTTAAATGAAGATATGCCTCTTATTAACCTCTTCAGCCATAAGCATTGGGAGACGCCGTACTACAGCCCGAGATTTTTCGCTAAATCTATCAACTCTGCGGAAATGAATACAGTTGACACTGATTACAACAAAGTAATGAGATATAATGGTATACCTCAGAGACTGCAGAAACCTTTGAATACAGACATGAGCGATGAAATATTTCAAGATAGTAAGGTTGTTGATTTAGGTAATATAAAATTTTTGATGAAAGATATAGACGGATCCGGTTTTTCGATTGGCTTCAATCAGTACACAGATCAAGCTCCAGATCCGGAGACAATGAAACTTTTTTCAGGATTAGAAAATATTATACAAACTTACCATCAGCAGTACGATCAAGAAACTATTACTGGTAGTCGACAACAAAATGCTTATGATAATGCTCAAAATATTTTACCTAATGATGTTAATGAAGAACATACAGATCAATCTGATCAACATATTATACGAAGACGTTTTATTCAAGATTCCGTTGAAAATCACCACCATCCAAATAATTATAAAATTATATATGGTCACAATTTACCTTATAAAAACTACAATGAAATATTTAATTTTGGCAAAACTAAAATTTCAAATGTTAAGAATATGAAAGTTTACAAAATAAAAAGTTCAAATAAATCTGCTTTTGTTATAGACGAAAACGTTTTCGATAAAGATTTGAAACCGGCTGAAATACTTTCTATATCTGATTTGCTCGAAAGAAAAAAGAGATCTATAAAAGTGAAAAAAATATCAAACGTTAAAATTAAGTCAAAAATTAACAGGTATCTGAATACGAAAAAGATGGCTTCGAAAAGTGTATTCATGAACAAAAAACAAACAAAAAGATGCAAACGTCAGATCGATAAAATAAAAATAATCGCAAGGGATTTGCTGCAACCTAGCAAATCCGAAGAAGATAATATATTTGTAGTATCTGATGAAAAATTATTTGCTGACAGAGCTTTGGTAAGAGAAGTAGAATTACCTGAAATGGAACCCAATGATAGGACGCACTCGTTAGAACAACACTATGATATAGTTTCACCTCAGAAAGAAGAAGAGCCATATGAAATGGTAAGTCAAACACAGAAAGTAAACAAAGATCCAGAAGAACACTTCGACTTTCTGAGTCCATACACGTACGAAGTTAGTCCGTTTGAGAATCAGAACGAATTTAGCAGACGAGCTAGACATAATTCTTTAATGTCTAAATATCCGCATATTATCATGGAAGAGGAACCAAGTAATGTGAACCATGGCGAAGAGTTTTTCATAGATAATATTCAAAAACAACAATTCAGTGCCGAAGTTACTACTGAATCAGCAATACCGACTATAATAGATATACCTTCACCTAATGACCAAGAAATTACCGACCTTATATCACCACCAAAAGACCACACTAATTATAGAGTCTCAGTAAAGATAAGGCCTAAAAATACAACTAACATGTCTGGATTTAAAGAAGTACATACAAGTATCAATAAAAGCTACAACAAAAACGGTTTGACATATACTTCTTTAGTCAATGTATCCCAACTTTCTAAGGTTGAAAAAGTAAATAAAACTTTGAATAGAAGAGATAGTGATGATCACGTGTCAGATCAAAAAGTTAACTTGAAGCAACAGCAAGATATTATAAAAAACTTAATACAGCAACACAAGCATCGTCTTGATATGCAACTGAAACATTTACAATTAGAAAAACATAAATTAGAAACTATGTATAATGAGAATCCAGAAAATATATTGGAAAGTATTGTCGACATAGCTCATCCAACTAATTCAAAAAAAGTACCAAAACCACTTCAAGAGCAAGCAAAAAAGAAATCAAATCGTGAAACAACTACTACGGAAACTACTAGACAAACCACAACAAATGAACCTACGACTACAGTTATCGCAACTACAGAATACGTGCAAACAACTACAGATGATATGATAAGAACTAAAATGATCGAAACGATCGAGAGAAACGAAAATATAACAAATGAACTGCTGAAAAAGATTGACCAAAATACTGGTGTTCTGAAAATCTTTTTAGGCAAATTAATAGATACAATAGACGTACCTTCCAGGAAAACTACAGAAATGACAATTCCTAACACTGAACAGACCCCCACCAATAAAGATAATACTGAATATAGTACAAATAATCCAGTTAAAGTAACCCAACCCGTAGTGAATGGTCATAACATAGAAAATAACCATCTCCCATTCAATTTTGATGATTTTCATTATATGCCTAATATGTTATTTAGAAATATGCCAAGAACGGCAAACAATAGTTATGGTATTCCTTTTGTTTACGCTGTCCAACATCCTTACGGCTTGATGCCCAACAGAGATAGCATGGCTAGTGTGGTATATCATGGTCATATACACACTGACACAATGAATGAAAATAATATTATGAAAACAGATAAGAAGCCGCCTATAAAAGTTGTTCTTAAAGATAAAATCAAAATTGTTACCGACAAGAAGAATATAGAAGCTAATTTCTGGAAACCTAAACCTGGGGAGAAAGTCCTGCACGATTTTGTCGTTAATAAAAATAATTCAAGGTTTTTTTTAGATGATTCCCGTAACGATTTCACAGTTGTACCTCTTCTAAGCGATCAGGCAAAGAATGTTTTCCGCCTGGGCTTAGCTAATGGTACCAAAGTGTGATTTTAGTGTAGCTTTAGGGGTGGCATAATCATTTTATGACAAAACCCCATTTTTTAAATAATAAACATTAAAAAATAAATAAAAAAGTGTGATTAAAATTATTTTTATATTGTTTATTTTTGTATATTTGTAACTGGTTTCAAATGTACTAATTACATTTTGAATGGTAACATGCAGATTTTATTTATAACCCAAAAGCCTTACATACCTATCCTGGTGTTTGTGTGTACTTGTACTTTTCCGATTTTTTATACTGAAATATCTATTTCAAAATTTCGCCCCAGCTTTACAATCTCGCCATAATATGGCGCGTTCTTTTGTACATTGCTTGCACGGAACGACATAAGATTCTTCAACTATGGCGGTTCATATTATGTGGCGGTGGTGGTGCTGAAAAATCACGTTTGTTGTATAGCCCCCTTAAATATTTATTATATTCTGTTTAGTATTTTTTGTTATAGCGACAATAGAAATACATCATCTGTGAAAATTTCAACTATCTAATTATCACGGTTCATGATAGTCAAGATACAGCCAGGTGACAGACAGATAGACAGAAAGACAGACGGACGGACAGCGGAGTCTTAGTAATAGGGTCAAGTTTTACCCTTTGGTTACGGAACCCTAAAAACACATGAAAATAAAGTTTGGCAGTACATACATTGCAGAGAACTTTTTGTAAATTTAGAACTAGGTAGGTACATAATCATCAGTTTCCCCACTAGAAAAAGCCTGTATCGAGGAATCTTGTTTTCAAAAAGTTTAATGATCATCTGTCGACATAATGACAGATTACAACATAGACAAAATAAAAGGCAGTCATGGGGACTGCCTACAGTGGGGTTAGTACGAGAACTTGCGAAAAAGTTATCGTTACGTAAACGATAGCAAATGTATGAAAAATTCAATTTCCTTTTACGTACGAAAGAGGCGCTGTTCAATTTTTCATACATTTTGCTATCGTTTACCTAACGATAACTTTTTCGCAAGTGCTCGTACTAAGGCCACAGAAGTGAAAACGAATTCGTCACATTAGCATGTCGGTGACGCGAACCCATAAGTTTTTCCCCTACCAAAAATCGCTCAACGCGGCTAAAGAAGTTTTCCCTTCAAAAATCTCATCGCTCCTTTTCTTTCCTCTCTCCACTTACTAATCATCATTAACATACCTAGATCGATAATAATAACCACAAAACTTTATACATTCAAATTATATCGGATAAGATATTTAAGATAAAATATCAATTAAGTTAGAGCATTTAAAAATGACACAGTTATGTTTAATGGCGAGTTGCGTTTGAGATGTTGTGATGACCACAAGTGATGTTGAAAAAATATGGAGCGAAAAGTAGTAAGTGTTTCTTTTATATTTAATTTTAGCGAACAGTGAAAAAAGTGGATGAAACACGGAGAAATTTGAACACGAACAATAATTGTGCTAAGGCATATCTCCCTTGTATCCTTTCTGATCTGAGGTTCAAAATTATCAATTAAAAAAACCGACTTCAAAATTAGTTAATACGCATCAATTTTATTTTCATGGATGAGATTTTTTTTCAGTTATTTTGATTTAAAACCCAAACTACTGAACCGATAATGATGAAATTTATATGGGCCTACCTCTGAAGTATGGCCTACCAAATAAAAAAGAAATCATCAAAATCATATTTGGCGGAGAAATCGGTGAACATACATTAAAAAATAATATATGTATACAGTGTAACATAGATCCACTTCCTTTTTTGAAGTCGGTTAATGAACCACTATATATATAGTAAACTAGCCGCACGTCCCGGCTTTGCATGGGTGAAGAATTATTTTTACACAATTTTGGGGTAAACGTAGAGAAATATAGCCTGTTACACAAGAATGACATAGGTAGCATTACATAGCATTGCATAGGTAGGTAGTTAATTCGTTACAAACATCCAAAAATACAAATCTTTCCTCTTTATAATATTATAGTGTAGATGATATTCCACAATGTTTTTCATTTTGTTTATATGAATTAATTTAAAAAATATGGTGTTAATACTTTTGTTTTAGACTTTTTCGAGTGTAGATAACGTTATGAAGTTATAAAAAAAATGGATATAAGAAAAACATAGGATAATTATTATGTTTGTAAATTATTCCAATTAAATTTTAATATAATTTTTACAGGTACTTGTGTGCGCGCTTATTTTTGGGCTGACCGATGTATTTGGCCTTTACATAGCACAGGTAATAAAAAAATAATTTATTATACGGAATTGACTAATAACCTCTCGCATTCAGCTTCCCTGCATCACACCTAACAACTTTAGTTCAACGACTTTTTATTATCATAATAATACATTAATGGCGCATAATTAGCGGGTGCCATACCTCATACTATAGACCCTCGACAGCATCAAGAAATATCTGGGATATTTTCTGGGACATTATTGCACACATGGTCATCTGACCCCAAACTAAGCAGAGCTAAGAAATCATCACAACCTAAACTGTACAATAGTTTCATAGCCCCCCATTCACTCAGTCAATATTGTATTTTATACTTATTAAAAAGCCATACGACTCCTTGGAATGTCAGAAAAAGATGGCGGGACGAGCTTGACTCCCGCGCAAAAGACTGGTCTGACTGGAATTGTGTTTTTAATCAGGTCAACAATCAATCAACGGTCTACGAAGTAAAAGAAGACAAAACATCCCATACACTTACAATAACAAACCCGCAACCTGAGAAGCCAATAATAAGAGAAATTACATATTACCACATAATTGAAAAACCTTACGAACAGGTAAATATCATAAAACATAATAATATCACTAACAAGGGTAAAATTATTGATAATACACATGACATAACCAATGCTGATAATATATTGACTGAGAACAGTAATAGAAATACGAATAAAAATATGAGCAGCAGTAAACACATAATTGATAAAAGTAACATTATGGTGATCAGTGATCATAGTATGATGGGCATTGATGATACTATCAAAGATAGTTATACAGGTGACAATGCAAAAAAATTAACTGATAGTAGTAATATAAATGCGAAAAGAAAAATGATTAACAGTGATAAAAGAATTACTGATACAGATAATATTACCAGCGATAAAAATAAATCGGATGATAGAGAAAATTTAACGATTAAAACCGAAGATATATTTGAAAATAAAGATAATTTAACTAACTTTGCTTTTGATATCAAAGACGTAGCTAAAAATGCAAATGATTTACTTGATACGAGTACTCAAAATATTGAAGAGGAAATAGAAGTTAGCATAACTAATCATGATAGTACAAGCACCGCAAACAACAATCAAGTTCATAAAAAGGATATCCCCGGCAATGAAATAAATAAAATTATATCTGTAAACCCAGTTATTGCAACTAATAACGATGTTATTATTCTAGATGAATATATACAAAGTAATAAAGACGCAATAGCTGTTGAAGATGAAAAATCTATCAACGAGACCAAAACATATGAAAAAGAAATTAAAATTGAAAATGAGATGTTTTCTAAAAATGCGGAAAATTTGACTTATTCTAACTATTATGATATTAATAGTAAAAATATGACAAACAAAGATGTTGAAGCATTCATAATAATTGTTGATGATAATGTCAGTTTAATTGATAATAAAGATGTCATAATCGGCAGTGATAATAGTAATGCCAAAAAGGATGACAACGTAATCGATAACGATAATAATAATATCAAAAATGATAATAATATGGTCAAGCATGGTAAAATGTTCAATGAATTAATAATATTCGCTGATAATGATGATGACAATCCCTACGATGGAAAAGAAGGAGTTATTTTTGATGATAGACATTTCACAAACGGACATGGTTTTCAATATTATTATCCTGATCCTGAAAATCAGGTAAATTTATTAATCACCGTGATCATCATATACACATTGTGGATGCGTATATAAATTACTAAGCAATATAATGAAATGTAAGCATAATTATGCCAAAAATACTGTGATTATACTTTGTAAGTATAGTCGAGATATATGATAGCGCTCGTGGTACAGCTTAACTAGCTGGTCTTAACCATCTTCAACCCAAAGTGTTATACACACTTTACCATATTATTTCATCAAAAGTAATTCAATTGAAAATATACCAGACAGTCAGGGGTTGCTCACATTTGTAATAATACTTGTTACTCTGCCAGTATGTTATTAGTAAAGTTTGCATAATCATTAATATAATTATATTTACTTTTTATTCCCAAAATTGCAAAATCTTGAAAAAAACTTATCATCAGAAAAACGTGAAAAAGATACAGCCTACGATGTTTTTTTCAGAACACCTCCGGAGACCTTGCAAAAAATAATAAAGAAATTATTAATCCGAATCTGAAAGAATCTTCCAATGGTTCTGAAGAAATTGAAAAACTTGAAGATGTAACATTAAAAGAAATAGCGACTGTTTTAGATGGAAATAAAGAAAATTTAGTAAGTCATGACTATAATACTAAATCAATGCTAATTTAAAAAGATAAATATAGAATGTCCTTACTTATTATTTTTAGGATACTATGGACATGAAAAGAAGAAAAAGGGATGCTACTTTAGTAAGTATAACTGGTCTTTTAGGCCCTTCGTATAGCATAATTTTTTTTTACTTCTACAAAGTTATATACCGATCGCTAACAATAACTAATTCAAACAAATAATTTTAGAAACCAGTGAATGAAGATAATGCTCCTGAAGACATGTTGAAAGATGTGATGGACAAGGTATCTAAAAGAATGAAGAGAAGTATAAAGGAAGATGGAACGTATGGGATGAGATTAACAGGAAATAAGGGAGTAGTTTGGAATGTAAGTACAGAAGAATATTCTTCTTGTCAAATCGATATTTCGTAATGTATTAATAACCATTCATTTCAGTTACTATTAAATCAGGCAGTAATTTTATTTATTTATTTCAGGACTTTGATGACGATTATGTATCCTTTCCAATCGGAACCAATGTTGAGGTAATCAATGACAAACATTAAATTGTGAAGGTTTTTAAATTCAATTTAACATTAACGCCTTCAGAAAATGGATTTTTATACCCAAAATAGTAGAAAATATGTTTGCATTGTTTTGTGCATTAGCTAAATGATTGCTCCAAAATAAATGTTTATTTTTTAATTTTAGGATATAAATAACGCCAATGAGTATGCTTTAAGCGCAAAAAGAAACGACAATAAAGAAAATAACGAAATAAACAACAATGATTTTGAAACGGATGTAAAACAAGAATTAAGCATCGAAAACATTAACGTTGAAGGATCAAGTCTCATAGAATCTAGCGAAGAAGAATATACAAATGAACCATACAATGAAATTGCTGAACGTAATCCTGTGGAAATAAATCTATCTGACAAAACATATGGAATGAGTCTTACCGCCGGACATGGAAGTCTCTGGAACGTAAGTAATTAAATTACAGAGGATATTTTTAAAAACATCATAATATTATTAAATCATTTACGTGCTGTGAAAATATATTTTTGTAAGAAAAGATATAAATATTGATAATTCTTTGTAAGCATACTTGTTTAGAAACTATTATTTTTGTCGCAGGACTTAGGTAACAACAGAATATCTTACAATGTTGGAGAACCCCAGAATAAACTAATAAATAAACGCAGTAGAGATGACGAAATAATTAATAAGAAAATAGAGGCATTTCATAATTTTTTGAAGGATGCACCATCAACGGGTAATTCAAAATTTGAAGAACTGAATCTTTCAAGAACAAGTACTGAAAATTTCGTTAATCAAGCACCAAGCACTGAGAAACCAAATACGAATAAACCAATCACTAAAAAACCGGTTGCTAAAGAACCAATCACTAAAAACCCAGTTGCTAAAAAACCAAGCACTATAAAGCCATTTGTTGAAAAAATAAGCTCAAAAAAGCCGTTAGCTAAAGAACCAAGCACTGAGAAACCAAAATCAGTACAACCTACTACCACTACTGAGGCTCCAAGAATTGAGAGACCAATAATTGTTGACCCGAAAATTGAAGAACCAATTAGCGATCTGAATGGAACTTACGGAATGAGTCTCACTGGAGATCAAGGAATTGTAATTACTGACGAATTAATTAATAAGAAAATAGAGGCATTTCATAATTTTTTGAAGGATGCACCTACAACGGGTAATTCAAAATATGAAGAGCTGAATCTTTCAAGAACAAGTACTGAAAGTTTTGTTAATCGAGCACCAAGCACTGAGAAACCAAATACTAATAAACCAATCACTAAAAAACCGGTTGCTAAAGAACCAATCACTAAAAACCCAGTTGCTAAAAAACCAAGCACTATAAAGCCAATTGTTGAAAAAATAAGCTCAAAAAAGCCGTTAACTAAAGAACCAAGCACTGAGAAATCAAAATCAGTACAACCTACTACCACTACCGAGGCTCCAAGAATTGAGAGACCAATAATTGTTGACCCGAAAATTGAAGAACCAATTAATGATCTGAATAAAACTTACGGAATGAGTTTCACTGGAGATCAAGGAATTGTCTGGAACGTAAGTGGCATAATTTTATAGTTTTTAATATATTTATTTATAAAATTAGCAGCAACCCGTTCAGTGAGGGAAACAGGTGTCTTCAAGTCAAAAGTGAATCGGTTACGTCTAGGCAAGCGTGATCCATCGTAGGCCGCATCATCGCTTAACATCAGGCGAGTTGGCGGCCAAGCGCAAGCCTATCTTACAATAAAAAAAAGTCGTATATTGCATTACATTAAATATTTTTCGCAGGATTTAAATGGACGCCGAGTGTCTTACCATGTCGGTGATGAAAATGAACCAACATCAAAAATAAGTAAAGATAACGAAGTAATTAAAGAAAAAAGTAAACAAAATTGTTTAAATGAAGCACCAGCCTGGGACGAGACAAAAATAGAAAAACCAATCAACGACCCAAATATTGAGGAACTTACAACAAAGATACCAAAAGTTGAGCCACCTACTGAGGAATCTATAATGTATGACCCTGCAACTGAGACACCAAAGACTAACAGACCCATTGTTATTGGACCAAACAGTGAGGAGCCAACAAAAAATGAACCTACCGAAACACCGAGTACTGAAAGACAAGATGAACCAGTGAAGACATACGGCATAAGTTTAACTGGGGACTATGGAATCGTATGGAATGTAAGTTATATCTTAATTGAAGTTGGTTCGATAACAGAACTTGCACTAGGCGCACACACATATATTAAGCTCGCTCTAGATTACTACTAATAAGATGGATTCCATTCGTGAATTGAATTGAATAGACGCATTTGGTAAATTTATGGTTTTATATTTTATTCAATTCAATGCATCTAGGATCTGCTTAACTGATTTCCTAAATTTTACAGGATTTGAATGGTGATCGATTATCACATCAGGTGGGAAAGCCAGATTCAGATTTAGAGGTAAATATTTTGTTTGGATTTCATTGAAACTTTTTGATTAAACTTAAGTTTTATAACATAAAAATATGTTTTTTCAGGAACAGAGACCTCATGAAACAATAAAAAATCACGATTTACAAGCTACGCCTAAGCCAATAATAGTTGACAAAGATAAAGAAACGTTAGAAGATGATTTGTTAAATGAAATAGATGCAGCTCTTACAGAAATAGATAATATTTTAGCAGAATTCGCAAATGAAACTGAGAAATCTAAAAATGTCACACGCAACGCCTTAGCAGACCAAATTAATAATATGGTCAAAGAAATTTTTGACAACGAAACCGCTAAGTTTAAAGACAAAGTAAAAGGTTGGGTTAAAGAAGAGGTGGCTAGACAAATTGAGGAGTATTTCGCAACATATGGCGAATCTAAGTCATTAAATAATAGCGACAATAACGCTAGTGATACAGAAATTGTTGGAAAAAACGAAGAGCAGTTGGAGGAAGATATATTAAAGAAACGAAAAGACTGTGAAGAAAAAAAGGAAAAGAAAGAACCTCCAATTAAAACTGCAGCGAATAATATTTATGGCAACTCCGTGGGGAATGGCAATGTAACCAATATATTTATTTTCAATTTCAATAACAAGACTGATATTGACGAAATAGAGCCAGCAAATAACGAAACTGATGGCATTTATGTTTTTGGTAATAATAATGAAAAACCTGTAGAACAGGAAATTCAAGAAGGTAATTAATTTAATTTTGGTTATTACAGTTAAGCGTCAAAGCTCTAAACACACTGAAAGCGGGTCAGCCAAATCTTTCGCGTACCACAGTGGTCAGTCTTCGTTTCTAACCCGCTGTCACTGTGGCAGAGCCTTTAATGAAATAAATGATTTTCCAGACGAACGTGAGATAGAAGAGACTACTACTGAAAAAATTACGATAAACTCTGAAAATGTTGAAAGTATTGTACAAACTATTGATGATTCTGAAGAAACTACTGGCACTAATCTTAATCCACCTGAAAAAGAATATTCTAATGAGACAGATAGCGCAGGTGATCTTGATGAACATGAAAGTGGTGGACAATCAACTATTGACAAACTAAATGAATCGATAAGTGCAATCCCAGAAGAAAATGAAATAAAAGACACAACAACTGAAGAGTTCACTAGTCCTGATCAAAATATAATTTCTGATCAATCGACAGAAACCTCTAAAGAACATACAGAAACTATAACTGAAGGTAATGAGATAGAATCTATCTATCTGATTGATGATAACTCAGGAAGTGAAGCTATAGAAACTTCAAATGAATATACAAATGAAATGTTAGAAGGAAATGGAATAACAGACACCAGCACAGAAAAAAATACATCAGATCTAGTTTTAGTCGAAGAAGAGCCAATAAATATTTCAATAAACCAAAGTGGCCTTACAGATGAAGACCTAAATGACATACCAGAGGAACTTAACAGCATTCCAGAAGAAGTACCAACTGAAATATCGGGAGAACAAAATGGCATTTCAGAAAAAGAATCAAATGAAACCGTAGAAAAAGTTCAAAATGACATTTCAGAAGAACTAAATGGTATTCCAGAAGAAGAGCCAAATTACATTTCAGAAGAACTAGATGAAATTTCAGAGACAGAACCAAATGACATAGAACTAAATGACATTTCAGAAGAACTAAATGGCATTCCAGAAGATGAAACAAGTGAACTAGAAGATAAAGAGATAGAAATAGATGTACGTAGTGGCTTTCAGGAATAGTTTACACTAGTATTTTGAGTATTTTGCATGGAAGCACTGGCTGCATGGTGTCTACGAGGCAATGACGAAGAGAAGTATGGTCAAAAAATTTGGTCGATTTGGATTATTAAGTGTCCTTCAAGAGTAAAAGAAATTATAACAAAAACATTTTAAAAAATATGTAACAAAAAAAAAACATTTCACGCGTTAGGTTTAGGTACGCGTATTTTTATTGTAACAGAATATATATGTAGCCCAAGTACGAGCACTTGCGAAAAAGTATTCGTGCCGTGAACGATAGCAAAATGTATGAAAAATTGAACAACGCCTCTATAGGACGTAAAGGGAAACTGAATTTTTCATACATTTGCTATCGTTTACGGAACGAATACTTTTTCGCAAGTTCTCGTACTAGCCCCAATGTTGCTTTTAGTTAGTTTTTGTGAGCACCTATAACATAACCTACCGCACCTAAAAGATCGGGCACCACCTCCCGGACGTGGTGCGCTGCATTTGGGGGCGATGGGAAGCAGGAAAATTCGAATTTTTCGCGAAAAACCCACAAAAAAATATCTATTATTACATCTCCCTGATTATAACACTCAATAAAGATAGTGTGCTATATTATATTAGTAATATAATATATACCTAGTTGATACAATTATTGTATTATAGATGTTATTTCGTCATCTCTATAGATGGCAACTCGATATTCAGCTGGCACATTTTTTTTTCAATTCGTCGTTCTGAAAAGCTCTCATTGGTTCATTAATAATGTACAAAATTAGACTAGTAAAATAAAATGTTAACGTTAAGTTTTTATAAGTTTGCTTTATGTAGTTACTAACCTATAAAAATAATAAAAATCCATGAACTTTTTGTTTGATTTTGTTTATCGCTTTGTCCTCGGCTTCGGACGCGTAAATAATCCTAAGGGAACCGTATTTTTTTCGGGATAAAGGTCCTATCTCTGCGACCTTCCAAGTATCTTGGAAAAAATTAAGTCAATCAGTTGATTTCTGAAAAGAAATCAAATGGAGACCACGGACCGGTAAGCGCAGCGTAGGACGTCCACCCACAAGATGGACAGACGACCTAAAAGAGACCGCAGGGAAACTGGATGCAGGCCGCTGCCAACCGGCCCTTTTGTAGATCGATGGCCCGCACATGTCCAGCAGTGGACGTCCTATGACTGAAATGATGATGACAAATATTGTTTTTTTTTCTTCTTCATATAATTAAATAATATGCTTGCGGCGGTCAAACGACCGCCAATTCGCCCAATGTTAAGCTTTGTTAAGCAGATGTTTACCAATCAAACTGTCCGATAGCCTATAATCTGGGTAAAATCAGACCTGGCGCACTCCGCGCTTTAGTTATGAAGCTACAAGTAGTCGTCCTGTCGGACTTGCCGTGCCCGCTGCCGCGCGATAGACAGAGATAACGCGACAAGAGTTACGCGATAGACAGAGGCAACTTCTAGGTTAATATAGCTGTAGGTAGTTAAGGCTCGCACGTCCTGAATTGCACTTTATTGTGTAGTAGCAAGAGTCGCTACTTATTTAAATGATTTTGCGGAGTGAATCTTCTGTACTTGTACTTATATGTATTCTGTGGTAAAATAGCAATAAATAAAACAATGTAATTATAAAATATAACACATTTATTTCTAAATTACTAAATAACAAATCCCTGGTGGCACGAACTTGATATGAAACGGTACGCATTAGACTTTATACTAAAATACATACAAAAACTTAACTTTTAAGGCATCGATTTACAAAACATATGGATTGGATGGATCTAGTACAAAATTCACGAAAAGTTTCTGACATTAATATAAATTTAGTTACCTAATATGGTATAGACCACAGAAAAGAGAAGTAAATATAACGGAAATGAGAAGGAAAATCTGTCGCCAGGTATTATGACAGACACTTGATTGAACATTCTTATTTAGGTCAACGCGTCGAACTCCGCGTCACAGTTGCTATGGGTTTATATGGTGCAAGTGGCTACAACAATTTTTTACAAAAACGCCTTGACAGCCGTTCTATTTAAACAAAAAAAAAACTTTTCTGTGGTATAGACAATATAAAAAAAAAAATTCTGTGGTATAGACAATATAAAAAAATATTTTCTGTGGTATAGACAATATAAAATTTCGTCGACAAATAAGACTCGCTCAAGCCATGCTATAATATTATGGAGTATATTATAATTGGAATGCCAGGTATTAAATTTCAAGAAGCAAAGTTCACGTTGATGACACAAGCCTACGTCATCGAAGTTTATATATTAAATTCCAAGCTTCCCTTGAGCGGACAAAATAAATGACCATTGATGTGTTATTTGTACTTTATACAAAAGCTTGTGCCTACGAACAAATCGGCATAAAGTAATTTTTGTAGGCAAGTAGATTTTAATGCAACCGAGTGTAGAGATCGCTCGCCTGATGGTAAGCGTCACGCTTGCCCATTACAATGCTATCCAGAATGCAGAACTTCATCAGTTAAAAACCCTGCTGAGCAATGCACTACGCCCTGAGATATTAGATTATAGTCCACTAATTTCACTGGAAATTCGGCAAGTTAAAGTGACAATGGGCAGAGCACATAGCACGCATAACAGATGGCCGATGGGCCGAAAGGTTCTCGAATGGAAACCACGGACCTGTAAGGGCAGCTTAGGACGTCCACCCACAAGATGGACAGACGACCTAAAAGAGACCGCAGCAAAACACTGGATGTAGGCCGCTTCCAACCGGCCCTTTTGGAAATCGATGGGGGAGGCCTATGTCTAGCAGTGGACGTCCTATGGCTGAAATGATGATGATGATGAGTTTCACTGGAAACTTTGCCCGTAATTTTAGTTCATTCTAATACAATAGACTACCGAACTGATATTATTTTATTGACTTCTGAAAAAGCTGAATTCGCAATTGGCGAAGAAGCATAATTGGCGGAGAAATCGGTAAATGTTTACATTAAAAAAACAGTGGAACATAGAACTTCCACATTTTTTGAAGTCGGTTAGTAAAAAATAAACAACACAGCATTTTTTTACTCTATCGCCAGTCGTTTTCGGGAGCATTTCTTATACACCCTGTACAAGCCTTGGTGGCAATTAGGCAGTAATGGACTCACGCTGTGTGCCTCGGCTTCGCCTTGACCCACATTTTTCGCTTTCGCCCTTATAAAGCCCTTTTTGCCTACCGTAACAGTAATGTACATTATGTACAATAATATATATAAAGGGTAACACGGAACAGGTACTTAACCAAAAAGAGGTCATTATAAACAGCTTTTAGGGATTGGTCCCAAAAATCAACCCCGATCAGTGATTACAGTGTAGGTGGTGAAATAGAAAAAAAAACAATATATTCCGAAAACCCGTACGAAGCGCTTTGATTCCACTTTTATTGTGCGTACTGCTGGTCTGTGGAACGCACTAGCGCAAGCCCCAAGCAACACTACTGTGTTCCGGATTGAAGGGCAATGTTTCCAGCGAATTACAGGGCACACAGAGATTTGACATCAATCATAAAAATAAATTTTAAAAATGATTCATGTTGATGAGTATCAATGACCTCCTATCGGTTAAGTACAATTTTTACGTGCAACCCTGTTTAAATTCCGTGCTATATATTTTATACAATATGTAGGCTAGTCAAGGATTTTCATACCATGTTTATTCTTAAAACTAATATACAAAAAGTAGAAATACTTTTAAAGCCATAAAATATATGAAAATTCGTAGAAAAACAGAAAAAAAACTAAATAAAAATTTATCGAGATAAATTCATATTTTTTTCAGTAAATAAATTTGTTAACAAAGTAAGACACGATAATAATTATTGTGTATTTGATAAGATTTTTTTGTCATCATGCATTTGTAAATATAAAATAGTAATACATAAAATTATACTAGATTTCGTACAAAAATAATTCGTATATAAACTCTATGAAATAAATAATATAATAAATTCATGATTGGGGCAAGAATTTTGTAGAAATATATTTTAAACAATAAAATCAATACTTTTAACGGATTTTATGCATAGTGAACGCTTTAATTAAAAATCATTGACGGTGCTTGTAAATAATTTTATAACATTTCTATACACATCCTTCATACTTCGACCAAAATAAAATGAATGGACGGGCCCTAACCATTGAACTTGATCAGTAAAAACGAGTCAAAACCGTCGGACATATACTTCAACACCTAATTATAAAAATGTAACAGTATATTTGTTACAAAAAATAGATATCGGTTTTATTTGTGTATTTACACTTCGGTAAAGCATACGAATTTATAATTTTGTCAGATGTTTCGTTATCGCGTAACAATAGACTCGTGTTTCACTTCTTACGGCTAGAGACCGACTGAAACGAAGTGAGCGCTGGCGCTCATTTTGTAATCTTCAAAAATGCGCTTCTACTGGGCCCGTCCATTCATTTTATTTTGGTCGAAGCCTTTATGTGGTCTACTATCTGTGACCACGAAAACCAAACCGCAAAGCGATCGAAACGTCACATATAAAAATAATGTAAAATATACACAATAAAATTCGTTAAAAATTTTAAATTTCAATATATATTTTTATTTAATTTATAATTTACCTAATAAAATTATCATACATAACAGCATTGATTTACAAAAACATGGATGTTGGGTCTGGTATAAAATTCACGAAGTTTCCAGAATGTTTAATATTTTAGAAACACGAACAAACAAATTTAAATCCACTGTCGTTATAACAATGTCTAATTTAGCTTGCCATCAATGTAGACTGAATGCACAGTTTACCTTAGTAGGTAGTATAACTTTAGCATGACTTTAGTATGACTTTAGCATGACTTCAGTATGACTTCAATGTGACTTCAGTATGACTTTAGCATGATTTCAGTATGACTTCAATGTGATTTCAGTATAACTTGAGTGTGATTTTAGTATGACTTTAATCAGACCTTTTTTAAGCGCTGTCCCAAAATCCATCTTTTTAAATATCTTTGCATAATAAGTATACAATATTTATACAGGGTGATATGTTAAATGACGGATATACTTCGTGGTGGTGTTCTAAACTCAGTGTGAAACCAAAAAAATAAGCCTCCTCCTTTTTTGGTTGATTAAAACTGGGCTTAACTAAGCATCATACATAATATTAACTTAACTTAGCATCTAAATTTGATATTATGCCTCAAAAGCCAAATGCAAATATATTCAGAATTACTAGCATACTTTTTACTATATTTTAAAGTGTTTACAAAACTATCTAGCCCACTGGTTTCTCCTCTTCTATATCTTGTGTGAATTTTATCCATTCTAAAGTTACCTGTAAGAGGTCCTTAGCTATAAGGCCGCCAATTGTTAAGCCATTTTATCCTTAATATGTAATTTCGACTAAATATATTGTTTTATTTATATTATGTCATAGCTTTTTTGTATTGGCTATTTTTATTGGCTTGTGAAGTATTCAATAAATAACAAATTTGAACAATTTAATATTTATAATAAAATCTTTGTATATTTGCAAGGCCGTCAGCAGGGGCAGAATTGTCTGAGTCAACCCACCGTTCAGTGGCGTAGCTAGGTAACCAAAGGCCCCGGTGCAAAAAAATGGGGCCCTATCTAAACTGGGTTAGGATTTATCAAGTAATAATATAAATAATTTAAAGGTACAAAGCTACTTTATCATCAGCTCTTTATTGTGCTCAAAGCTACTTACTACATGTATGTGTATGAAGGGCAAAAAAAATTGCAAGTTCTGTTTGAGGTTTGCTGATCAGGGCCCAAGGGCTCCCTGAGCTTGGGGACCCCGGTGCACGGCACCGCCTAGCCCTCCGATAGCTATGCCACTGCCACCGTTTAATACGTAGGTACTTACTAAAATATTGAACACTCGAACACAAAGCTGAGAGCTAGTGTTTTACCAGTAAAACAGTACCAGGTAGGTAGTACCAGTACTACCCTCGAAATAATTCCTGGCTACAGCCTTTTTCAGAGCTCGACCCCCTACGAAATAAATTCCCGGCTACGTCCTCATAAGATAACTCTATATTAAAAAACCACACAACCAAGGAAAACATACATTACAATGAAAACATTATCTAGGGTTTTTAATAGGAGGCCTTATCGCTTAAAGTGTTCTCTTCCAGGCCACCATGCACGGAAAGGAGAAAAAATACTTGTATCTTTGTAAATGCACTGCAACACTCACATTGTACTCCTTTAAGTCACGTCTCAAAAAATGGCTGATCGAGCAATCTTTTTACGCGTTTGACGAATTTTATAAATGTATAATTTAATTTGTTCCAGACTTAATTATATTACCTGTAATTTTTTATTTTAGTATGACATAGTTTCAATGTATTATTATAATTTTTTTATAATTTTGTATTATTTATTTCCTTTGTATTTGATCTCATTTATTGTTTGCTTTGTATTATTTTAACCTAATTTATAATAATTATGATTAATAATTTGACATGTAAAATAACATTTTATAAATATATATGTATAAATGGTTTGTCTATTATCTTCGAATATATCCGTCGTTTACCCTGCACCCTGTATGAATGTGATAGTTGTGAGTACTTATCAGTAGGTGTTCCTTATCAGTAGTGTTATCAGTTGATTCTCAGCTCTGCGAGTTCCTTCTCTTCGTCGACCTCGTCTTCATCCTCGTTATCGGAGCCATGGACCGAGGCCGCCGGGGTTGTACCTCCTACAAATACAACAAAGTTTTACTGAGGAAATACTGACGTTTTACTGGGAAAGTACTGACGTTTTACTGAGAAAATACTGACGAGATTTTACTGAGAAATACTGAGGTTTTACGTTTACCTCCTACAAATATCACAACAAGGTATTACTGAGGTTTTACTTAGAAAATACTGACATTTTACTGGGAAAATACTGACGTGATTTCACTGAGAAATACTGAGGTTTTCCGTTTACCTCCTTCAAATATTACAACAAGGTTTTACTGAGAAAATACTGTCATTTTACTGGGAAAATACTGACGAGATTTTACTGAGACATACTGAGGATTTACGTTTACCTCCTACAAATATTACAAGGTTTTACTGAGAAAATACTGACGAGATTTTACTAAGAAATACTGAGGTTTTAGGTTTATCTCCCTACAAATATTACAACAAGGTTTTACTAAGAAAATACTGACGAGATTTTACTGAGAAATACTGAGGTTTTACGTTGACCTCCCTACAAATATAACAACAAGGTTTTACTAAGAAAATACTGACGTTTTACTGAGATAATACTAACGTTTTACTGAGAAAATATTGACGAGATATTACTGAGAAAAACTGAGGTTTGACGGGGGAAATACAGAGGTTTTACTGAGAAAAGATTGATATTTGACAGAGAATAACTGTAGTTTGACGGGAGGAAATAGGTACTAAGATTTTACTAAGAAAATAATGAGGTTTGATGGGAACAACTAAGGTTTTACTGAAAAAATACTGACGAGATATTACTGAGAAAAACTGAGGTTTGACGGGGGGAAAAGCTGAGGTTTTACTGAGAAAATATTGATATTTGACAGAGAATAACTGTAGTTTGACGGGAGGAAATAGGTACTAAGATTTTACTAAGAAAATAATGAGATTTGACGGAAAAAAATGGAGTTTGGCAGGCAAAATAAAGAAAAAAAAAATTATGAATGATATCGGGAAAAATACAAAAGTTTTACTTGAAAAAACACAAAGGTTCGCCTGGAAAAATACCAAAGCTTAATTTTTAAAAGCTATGGTTTGATGCGAACAACTAAGGTTTTACTGAAAAAATCTTTGTGGTTTGACGGGGAAAATACCGAAGTTTTACTAAGAAAATTCTGAGGCTTGACGGGGGCAAATACTGAGGGTTTACTGAGAAAAATACTAGAAGAAAACGAACCATATTTTACTGAAAAGTAACTGAGGTTTTACAGAAAGAAAAAACAGCTTTTACAGGGGAGAAGTTGAAGTTCTACACAGAATAAAAATTAGAATTTACATCCTAAACTGAAGAACATGGTGTTTTAAAGAGATTAAACTCATAAGGCGGATTATTTTGTATAAAAACACCTACTACACAATGATGAACACGGTAGTGCGCCAAGCCAAGTTCAATATGAGTGCTACAGTTAAAACAATATCGCAAAATAAACATTAATACTAATTACCGTAAACCCACAACACAGGTCACCCTAGTGTGGGTTTCAGTGCACACCGAGGAAACACTGTTAGAAAGGGTTAATTTTGTTACCTACTTCAGCATCCTTTGTTAACTCAGTGTATGTATTTAGTCAGTAAGTAAGTTTTGAACGAATAAACTTTTATACTTTAAATTTTTTAATTTTGGTGCAAATGTTTGCTCGGTTGCGTAGTGAGATAGGCGGACTGCAGTTCTAGACACGGGGCATCCTAGTCTTGATTTTTTGTATCTCATCTTTGTTACGACAATTTGCAATGGTAGTTAAGATGAAATATTTAAGTTAAGGTATTGTATCTTTTGTTTGTATGGCGTGTGAAAAAAAACAGTTGGGCATTTCCCGAGATATTATCTAGACCAGGGGTCTCCAAACCACGGCTCGCGGGCCAAATCCGGCCCGCCACTGCCATCAATCCGGCCCGCGACAGGAATTGAAACTCGCGGAATTATCGGTGATTCAGCCCTGTGGATCTGATAAAATTAACAACTGATATGACTGGTCTTAGAACTTCAGACAATTCCAAACATTTTCCGCACAAGGACTGAAGACTGTAGCTGAAATAGATAGTACCTAGAACTGTACATAGTATCACTATTCGACACTAGATGTAGTTACGTGTCACAATACACAATCAATAGTAATTGAAATGCAATAAAAGCCTATGTTTGCTTAGGTGGGCAGAAAAATTAAAATTGTTACGGCCCTTGCAACATACCGAAAAAAATATTATGGCCCGAAGGTTTCAAAGTTTGGAGACCCCTGATCTAGACTAAGTATTAAAAAGTGCTTAGCAATACCTGGCAAAAATCCTTACTATAATACGCGTTAATGTGTCAAACTAGGTGCCTTACGGCTACCTGTTTTAGGCGATTCTGTTTAGGTGATAAGAAAAGTTGTATCGCAAACCGTATCTCGGTGTGTTAAGGTTCACGTGCGCGTGATTTTCCAAACTGCGCTGCTTCGAGCCCGTGTTAAGAGGTAGCCGTAAGGCCCCAGGTTCGGTATCAGTGCTACAGTAATAAACAATAAAATATTCTCTCACTCTAAGCCCACGGCAGTGCGTCAAACCAAGTTCGGTGTCAGTGCTATTACTACACCTCAACAAATATTGTCATAAAATATCTCTTCGATTCACGGTAGTGTGCCAAGCCAAGTTCAATGTGAGCAAAAAAACCTCAACAGAAATCCTCCAAACACAATCCACAGTCCGCAGCGAGTCAGTCCGAGGTTGAATGCAGCTAAACACTCGAATCGACCCGGATTTGCTCGGAATGTTGTCAACAGTTCACCTGTTGATTGGTCACTCCATTAAAACTAGCTTGAGTATTCATTAAAAACTCTTTTAAATTTTTAGCTCCGAACGCAAGAGCTCATCTTGAGTCTCGACCGATGACGCTAGTTAGAAAGTTTCATTTGATTTTATAACTAGCTGCTTTTTTTGTTTCAATCTTATATGTAATTTTTATTCGAAGTTTCGACAATGGCCGTGGTCACGAGCTGACTCATCTCAAATTTTCTGTAATGTAAAAAGTATAAATATTATGTATATGTGTTGTATAAAGCAATCTTGTGATTTAATAATTATACTATCGTGTAAACGCCCCCTTTGATATTTATGGGAACGCGTGACTTCAGTGACGTCACAACGTAGCAAACAAGTTGAAAGAGCTTTCAAGTTGTTCCCTCTATTACTTGCCTGTGACGTCTACAGAGCTATAATAGAGCGTTTGTTTTAATAGAGCATTTTCTCAGTAAAATCTTGGTGACCAATCAACACCGAGTCTAATAAATTCCAAATTTAAAACAAATCTGAAACTACCCTCCATATAAAAACTAGACACGCGGTAGCATACCGAGCTAAGTTCGGAGATACTGTGCACTTTCTAATGAAAACATTTATGTGCGCCATAACAATGCTGTGCGTATATATGCTGACTTGCATACACAAGTAATCAACATAAGAAAAAGCAAACAACATCCAAATAAAATAAGAAAAGTACTTGTACAAAAATCAAAAGAACCTATTCATTGGCACAGTCGTTCAGTTTAGCTATCAGTTGGTCGATTTGTTCAGCGACCGCTTCATTCAACGGTTCCAGAAAGGTTTCGTTCGGTGTTCGGAAATTCTCGTGGTCTGATTCGGCAAAATTCAGTTTTTCGAAGCTTAATTCTAGACCATCGTCTGGTAGGTCAACGATTTCTAATATTTCAAGCGACTTTTGAATGGTCAGTCGTTTTTGGTCATCGGTTTGAACTTCCTCGTCTTTGGTCGCTTTTTCAGTTATCGATGCGGTCAGACGCGCGATGTCTTGGCGACGCACTGTTATTTTGCAATATGTTAGAACAATATGAAAGTTACGTTTTATGAGAATTTAGAAAAGAGATACAGTAGAATCCGTTTATTATGACTCCGCCTATATTGATCAACCGCTTATTATGAAGTAATTACACAGCGAAGTTTGGTTTTCATATAAAATTCTTAATAACTAACTCGGATATAATGACTTCGCTAAGAGTGACATGTCGCTTATTGTGACCAAGTTTTAATAAATTGCGTCCTGTTATAGTGACCGACGTGATTCCTAACA
Organism: Agriopis leucophaearia; assembly: GCA_949125355.1. NCBI lineage: Eukaryota > Metazoa > Arthropoda > Insecta > Lepidoptera > Geometridae > Agriopis > Agriopis leucophaearia. The sequence continues at coordinate 5,887,466 of OX421291.1, read as the reverse complement.
CCTTTGGCAGTGTTCGAGAGTCACGTGATACCCGACGACGTTCTGCGCGTTTTACATATATACATATACTTATAATTTATATTATGATTTATCTCTATTTTGTTTATCTCTATTAAAACAAATACACACTTACAAAAACAGGTCATTGTTTATTTTCTACAAAATGCTTTGTATGACGTCCGCTTAGTGTGACGTGTTAGTTATTTCCCTGCGGTGTCATTATAAACGGATTCCACTGTAGTTTTTTGTACGTTTGTACTCTATAGGTAACGTATCACAATTTTTGGTAATAAAAAATGCCAAGTTGAGCAACTTAAGAGAGCAAAAAAATTAAGATGAATAAATGAAGAATAATACATTGAACAAGTGTTAATATCAGTACCCTTAGTACAAGATTTGATAGTTTTCGAAAACTTTTTTCGTTTTCGTTTTGTTCCATACATTGCTGGGCTGAAAGCTATTCGAAACCTTTTTTCGTATTTGAGTGAAGCAACCTATACTGCCTATTACTACCGATTTTAGTTCCTCCGCGTTCCCGCTGGAGGCGCTTTGCTGAAATGTATGGAAGAATACGAAAACGAAAAAGTTTTCGAAAACTATCTAATCTTGTACTAAGGGTACTTGACACGCGGCAGGGTGTTAGCCAAGTTCGGTGATACTCACTAGACTGCGACGGGCTGGGCGGTTCGGAGATCGGTCGCGGGTAGTTGAACCGTTTCTCCAGATCCTGGTCCATTTGATCCACGTAGTCTGGGTACACTTTCTTTAGCGCATTGGCGCGAGCTTGACGGTAGTACTAAAAATAAAATATCATAAGGTGTTTCAAATGTTTTATATTTATTATTATTTTTATGATACTGAGTGACGAGACGAGCGAAGTCGCTCGCCTGATGGCTCTTCACGCTTGTTCATAACAGCTCAACGCCACTCAGAAATTTGAACTTCAACAGTTCAAAACCCTGGTTGGCAATGCACTGCGCTCGTCACCCCGAGATATAAGATGTCAAATTTCTGTTTGCCCTGTGTGTCTCTGTGTGTCCTTATGTATTTATCATCATCAGCCAGAAGACGTCCACTGCTGAACATAGGTCTCCCCCTTTAATCTCCACACTGAACGACATCCTGCCATCTGCATCCACTGAATGCCCGCAACTCTCACAATGTCGTCGGTCCATCTAGTGGGAGGCCTACCTACGCTGCGTCTTCCGGTTCGTGGTCTCCACTCAAGAACCTTTCTTCCCGACCGTATCGGTTCGCCGGGCAATGTGGCCTGCCCATTGCCACTTCAACTTACTAATCCTTTGAACTATTATCACAATAATCACACTATCATCATATATGTGAAAGTTTGGATGGATGTATGGATGGATGAATGTTTGTTACTCAATAACGCAGAAATGGCTGGATGGTTTTGGATGAAATTTGGAATATACATTGCTTATGTCCTGTATACACATAGGCTACTTTTCATCATCATCATCGCCAATTTTCATCACCACGTGGTAAAACCGCGGGGCGCAGCTTGTATCATATATGTGAAAGTTTGGATGGATGGATGGATGTTTGTTACTCAATCACGCAGCAACGGCTGGATGGATTTGGATGTAATTTGAAATATACAGGCTACTTTTCATCATCATCCGCCCAATTTTCATCACCACGCGGGTGAAAGCGCGGGGCGCAGCTAGTTCCTTTATATATGTACTCACGATGCCCAAGTTCCTCCAATCCATAAGATCAGAAAGACGCTCTGTCCTGTTCCTCTGAATAATACGCTGGCGCCGCGTCATTCTAGAATGATACAAGGGAGAAAATAAGACATTGTTACACGAGGGCGACAACTTGGTTATCACGAACTATACGTATTCAAACCCGAGCCGAAAAGCAAGGGTTTGCTATCGTCAAGAGTTTGTACAAATAATTTGATGGGCTCAGATCAAATAATAATTATCAATATAAAACATCGATTTCATAAAAAAATCAGGACATAGGAAGGACCAAATAGGAAATAGGACCAAATAGGAAGCACCGGCTTTCAAATAAAAAAAGAATCATCAAAATCGGTTAACCCAGTCGAAAGTTATGAGGTAACAAAAAATTTTTTTTAACAGTCGATTTAAGACCCTCCTACTTTTTGGAAGTCGGTTAAAAAGTGGGGGGTCACTTTGGTGGTTGTTTAAAGTACTTACTTGGTAAAATCGTACATGTACTGCGCAAGTTGTTGAATGGTGCCCTCGAGGGAGATGTACCGACGGTCTACCACGTAGATGCCGTAGGACATCGGGTCTGCTATGTGCTCTTGCATGAAGCAACCGAACCCTGGGGAGAGAAGCATGTTAGTAAGAAAGAAATATTTATTTTGTAACGACAACTTAACATAAACAACATAGTAGGTATATATAATTATAGTCCTTTTTTTTTGTTTTCGAGGGGGAAATCTTCCAAAGATACCCGGCTGCATTGGGGTGCAGCCAGGTTATGTGGGATTGTACCCACTAAAACCCCCCCGGTGACCAGCCTTAGTGCTTGACAAGAGGGCTCCGGGATCTCCAGAGGAACGCACCGGAGCCCTCAGCACTGCGCTATGGCTCCTCCCGAGACAACTGCGTGTTGTCTCAGTCCCTTCACTCTCGACAACGTTGGTCACACAACGTACTCTCCCTGGGCACGCTTAAGTGGATGGTTAGAGCCAACTTTGACCATCCCGAACCCATAGGTCCCCTTTTAGTAGGCTCTTACTACAGGCAGGGGGTACCGGTGCCGTATTCTATTGCCCCGGCACCAGGGCTAATATAATTATAGTCCTAGGTAGTGAAGTTCCGACCCGGGTATGTCCTAAAACTGCGACCAGAACCACCGGAGGATGGGTAGCAGCGTCCTAATAGATATAATATAGATTGAATAGAATAGTACACGGTAACGTACTGCGATCCCCAAGCCACCTGCCAAGCGTGGGGATTATAGCAACACCCCTCTATGAGGGAGGCCTTATCGAACAGTGGACGTTAATTGGCTGATGATGTGTGTGATGTGTAGTGAAGTTGTGTCATAAAAATGGCCTCAACTCAGCGTAATGCTGTTTATGAAACAGCGCTGATCTTCCGTTGAAGCCACTCAGTGAAGTCACGAAAGGCTCAAAAAAACAGCGCAACGTAAAAATAACAGTACGACAAATTTTACATAGAATTTATTATAAGTATAGATGTTATAAAATGACACATGTCACATTGACATACACATAGGAATCACGTGCATAAAGTTCCGTGTTTTCCTGTCAAAATGTACCATATTGCGACTCAGATAATATTATATTATTAGTGGGGATCATCATCATTTCAGCCATAGAACGTCCACTGCTGGACATAGGCTTATCAATGTCCAAAAGGGCCGGTTGGAAGCGGCCTGCATCCAGCGTTTTCCTGCGGTTTCTTTTAGGTCGTCTGTTCATCTTGTGGGTGGACGTCCTACGCTGCGCTTACCGGTCCGTGGTCTCCATTTGAGAACCTTTCAGCCCATCGGCCATCTGTTCAGCGTGCTATATGCCCTGCCCACTGCCACTTCAACTTGCTAATCCGGTGGGCTATGTCGGTAACTTTCGTTCGTCTACGGATCTCCTTATTTCTGATTCGATCTCGCAGAGATGCATAATTAATTTAATAGTATCACTTAAAGTGTTTTAGCATCCCCCGTCGACCCTGTTACGTAAACTATTTCCATCCAATGGTTGCCTGGAAGAGATCGCTTTTAGCGATAAGGCCGCCACTTGTGGCACTAGCTCGCAAGTGTTTTCTATCTGTTTGTAATTTTTATTTCTAGTGTACACAATAAAGAGTTTCTATCTATCTATCTATTAGATTTCGGTTCGATAAATTTATGTCTATATTGTGATCTGTGGCCTTAGTACGAGCACTTGCGAAAAAGTTATCGTTACGTAAACGATAGCAAAATGTATGATATGAATATGCGCCTCTATCAGACGTGAAAGGAAACTCAATTTTTCATATATTTTGCTATCGCTTACGTAACGATACATTTTTCGCAAATGCTCGTACTAAGGCCACTGATTATACGCGGCTTGTCGATTGGTCATTTAAAGAAGTCTGTGTATTTTTTAACGAATTTGCTCATTTCTAATATGTATAATATTTATGGTAGTTTTTTTTATTTTTATGATACTGAGTGACGAGACGAGCGAAGTCGCTCGCCTGATGGCTCTTCACGCTTGCCCATAACAGTTCAACGCCACTCAGAATTTTGAACTTCAACAGTTCAAAGCCCTGGATGGCAATGCACTGCGCTCGTCACCCCGAGATATAAGATGTCAAACCTCTGTGTGCCCTGTAAATTCGCTGGAAACATTGCCCTTCAACCCAGAACACAGTAGTGTTTGCATACTACTGCTTGGCGGTTGAATAACTGGCAAAGGTGTGGTACTTCCATGGACAAGTACCACACCTGGGCGGACCCCTGCAAAAGAGTCCTACCACAACAAAAAGCTAGTTTGTTAGTTACAAAAGCTAATAAAAAACTTATTAGACTTAAAACTCACCGGACAGATTGGTAGTGATGCTAGGTATTCCCATGACCGTACACTCGGCGGGGGTGTACCCCCAGGGCTCGTAGTACGAGGGGAATACCCCAAGATGGCAACCCCGGACAAACTCTTCATAGTCCAGACCGAATAATGGGTTCGTGGAGGTTAAGAACTCTGGGTGGAAGATTACCTGAAAAATTCAATATATATCCACACTAATATTATAAATGCGAAAGTAACTCTGTCCGTCTGTCTGTTTGCTACATAATCACGGCTAAACGGCTTAACCGATCTCGATAACATTTTGCGAGGTAATAGAATGTATGTATGAGGACGGACATAGGCAATATTTTTCTGAAGAAATCCCGGACGAAGTCGCTGGAAAAAATCTGTAATTGCCAGATATCAATAAAAAAACACGCAGGGTGTCTTAAAATAAGCAGCTGAACACGTTAAGATAGTTTTTAGATTTTTTGTCTGTTTGTTTGTCCATGCACATCTTCTAAACTACTGGACGGAATTAAATGCGGTTTTCACGAATATGCTTAGCTATGACTAGATTGAAGTATAGGCTTATGTTATTTTGCGCAAGCTTCGGATCAATTGAGGAAAAAAGGGTTAAAAGTTTATATGGAAATCTACGCGCACAAAGTCGCGGGCAACAGCTCTTGTATATATATAAATATATGTGTGTGAATGTATGTGGGTTTTGGGTATGTCAGTATGTCAGTATGTACTGGCAGATATCTGATGTTATCAAGAGTAACTTACGCTACTATTCATCATCACCATTTTTCATCACCACGCGGGTGAAACCGCGGAGCACAGCTAGTTTTTAACCGACGTCCAAAAAGGAGGAGGTTCTCAATACGACTACTTTTTTAAAATGTTTTGTTTTTATTTTTTTTACCTCAGAACTTTCAACTGGGTGAACCGATTTTGACAATTCTTTTTTTATTTGAAAGCTGGTGCTTCCCGTGTGGTCCCAGTTCTGTCAATTTTATGAAGTCGGTTTTTTATATTGATAACTACTATTATTTTTAGGGATCCGTACCCAAACGGTAAAACGGGACCCTATTCCTAAGGCTCCGCTGTCCGTCTGTCCGTCCGTCCGTCTGTCACCAGGCTGTATCTCATGAACCGTGATAGACAGTTGAAATTTTCACAGATTATGTATTTCTGTCGAACAGAATAAAATAAATATTTAAGGGGGCTCCCATACAACAAACGTGATTTTTTTGCTCGATATTGATAACGGCAACAGGTAGACGCTTGAAATATTTACAGAATATTGAGTTCTATCATTCACTTTAAAAATAAATAATTTAAATTGATAATTATTGTATTTTGTGGTGGTGCGGAACCCTCAGTGCGTGAGGTGTTTTTCCCCTTGTCATCACTTACTTTAACTTTATCGTTGACAGTGTTGAACAGTTCACACCTCCTTACTGCGTTCAAGACAGGATCACTCCAATCATCCACCTGGGGAAGAACGATTGAGTGAACGAAAAGAACAATATCGATGAAACATGACGAAATATTCATTAAGGGCTTGATAAAATATTGACGAGGCATGGCGAAATATGAGTAAGGCTTATGATATTGATGATGCTTGACGAAATATAGATGATGCTTGATGAAATATAAGTAAGGCTTGTAGAAATATTGATGAAGTTTAGCAAAATATTGATGATGCTTGGTGAAATATGAGTAAGGCTTGTCGAAATATTGACGAGGCTTAGCAAATTACTGATGATTCTTGACGAAACATAGATGATGCTTGATAAAATATTTCTGATGTTTAGTAAAATATTGATGATGCTTAATGGAATATGAGTAACACTTGTCGAAATATTGACGAGGCTTAGCAAACTATTAATGATGCTTGACGAAATATAGATGATGCTTTACAAAATATTCCTGATGCTTAGCAAAATTATGATGATGCTTGATGAAATATGAGTAAGACTTGTCGAAATATTAACGAGGCTTAGCAAATTATCGATGAAGCCTGACGAAATATAGATATTTGACAAAATATTGATGATGCTTGATGAAATATAAATAAGGCTTGTCGAAATATTGACGAGGCTTAGCCAAATATTGATGATGCTTGATGAAACATAAGGTTTGTTGAAATATTGTCGAGGCTTAGCAAAATATTGATGATGCTTGATGAAATATGAGTAAGGCTTGTCGAAATATAGATAATGCTTGGTTGGCATAGAGTCAAACCGTAAAATCTGTCAAATTTGCGGTTTACGTTTGCCATCAAGTGATGCATACTTGTTCATTATCAGCCTATCATGTTCCCATTGCTAGGACACAGGCCTTCGCTCAGTGCATGTTGGTGAATATAATGGGTCTTTGAACATTTGAGTTCTTGGACCGTACCGGACATACCGGTTTCCTCACGATGTTTTCTTTCACTGATTTAAAACAATGGCATCGAAACTGCACATAATTATTTTTAAGTACTAATGAGTAATTGGTTCGTGTAATCAGATTGCAAAGCCCACATACTTATTTTATGTAATACAATGCTTGAGGAAAAACTTGACGAAATACTGTCGAAGCTTGACGAAATACTGTCAAAATTTTACGGAGCTTGACGAAAATAAACTTACGACATTATGCGTAGTAACGGGCGGAAGACCATCTCTTTGTAGCGCGTAGATACATCTTTTCAGACGGACGGTGTCTTCCTTCTGCATCAGGTCTGATGCTTCGGGCAAGTGGCCTCTGTCAAATAAAGTTAGTGATGCAGTTTTTTTTTTTTAATGAAGATTGTATTTCTAGACGACGGACACATTGAAAGATATCATTATACACATCATTAAAACAAATTTTAATTTGGGATCAACCATTAAACCATCAGATCAGCTGTTCCATACATTTCATTTGTTACACAAATGTTCATCACATGAATACTTGCTCTAGGTGAGAATCAAACCCACGCCCCCTAGCGCAGAAGGCAGATTTACTACCAACTGGGCCAACAGAGCAAGAAAACCAAGGACCAACCAAGTATAATTGACCTCTTTCAGCTTAGTCAGGCCTGGCGCACTCCGCACTTTAGGTATGAAGCTACAAGTAGTCGTCTTGTCGGACTTGCCGTGCCCGCTGCCGATAGACAGAGATAACGCGACAAGAGTTACGCGATAGACAGAGAGGCAACTTCTAGGTTAATATAGCAGTAAGTAGTTAGCGCTCGAACGCCCGGAATTGTACTTTATTGTGTGGTAGTAAGAGTCGCTACTTATTTAAATGCTTTTGCGGAGTGTACCTTCTGTACTTGTACTTTAAGTATTCTGTTTTCGCTCAGACACCCTAATAGCTTGGCTGTTGAACTCACGGAACAAACATACAAGCCTAGGTTAAAAAGAAAGCGCGTTATCCCCAGCGATTGACCCCATTTGGTCATCAAGAAAATACATAAAAGGAGATGTCCTCACTGGAGGGCACACTTTACAAGACACATTGCACTCAAGACATCTGCTTATAGTTAATATAACTGATCGCAGATAAAAACAGAACACAGAAAAAAAAAAAAGTATTCTGTGGCTTAGTACACCCTTTCTGCGTAACCTTGTAATGGTGGTTTGTCCTAGAACTAACCTCAAGCATACATCATACATCTTCTTGCCGACTTTTTGCTGTATATCTTGAATGGTGTCCCTCAGGGCTTTGGTGACGGCGTGGCCTCTCAGAGACTCCACGTTGAAGTTGTTCGTCTTGGCTGGGAAAATCAGAAACGCGACTACCGTCATTTCTGAGCCAGACGACTGAAAAATAATAATCAATATAAAAAACCGACATCATAACAATGTCAGAACTGGACCAAATTGAAATGGTACCACACGAGAGGCACCAGCTTTCAAATAAAAAAAGAATAATTATAATCGGTTCACTCAGTCGAAAGTTCTGAATTAACAAACATTGAAAAAAAACTATTGAATTCAGACCCTCCTCCTTTTTGGAATTCGGTTGAAAACTAAACCCCATACTACGAACATTTCTTTTTAACATATTTTTTTTTGTATTTGCTCTACTGTAAAAACGGTAATACGTACAAGCGTCAAACTTGGCATGATTATATTACGCATTCTATAATAAAACAACAAATAATAAAAATTGCCCAAGTTTTTTTTTTATGATACTGAATGACGAGACGAGAGAAGTCGCTCGCCTAATGGCTCTTCACGCTTGCCCATCACAGCTCAACGCCACTCAGAATTTTGACAGTTCAAAACCCTGGATGGCAATGTACTGCGCTCGTCACCCCGAGATATAAGATGTCAAATCTCTGTGCCCTGTAATTTCGCTGGAAACATTGCCCTTCAATCCGGAACACAGTAGTGTTTGCACACTGCTTGGCGGTTGAATAACTGGCAAAGGTGTGGTACTTCCCCAGGCGGACCCCTGCAAAAGAGTCCTACCACTACATATTTTAAAAGTGCGAGTCAGCTTAAAATAGCATCTTACCTTCAAATAGTGATTGAGTCGCGCCAATGCCTCGATGAATATGTCGGCTCCTTTGTTCCCGAACTCGTATCGACCCGCGATAAAGAAATACAGAGTTTTGTCCAGATCGAAGTTGAAATGGCTGAAATAAGAAAAAACTAGGTACAATACAATAATTTATTAATAACTCCATGGTTACAAGTCAAACTTTTCCAGTACACTCTTCTACAACAATGTATATAATATATTATATCTTAATAATATATCTTAATTAAATATATCTTATCTTATCATATATCTTAATTAAATATATCTTATCTTATCATATATCTTAATAAAACTGATGGCAAAAAAATGTAATATAGGTGTATATGTACGGTGTTTTTACTAATTTAATGTTTGATTATTATTAGCTGATATTTAATTTTATTTTTATTTCCTATTATGCTGTATATTTTTTCATATACATCTTCTATGTAAGTGATTATAAGGCCTGACCTGTAAACATATGTTTATCAATAAATAACTTTGACTTTGGCTTTAATAATATTATTATGTATAGGTCTAGGTACATCAAATTAAATAATAATTTATTCATTTAAACAAATAATAATGATTATCAACAAAAATGTCATTACAATAATAATTAGGTATGTCAAATTCAAAATAATCCATCGTTATTTACTACAGCAGCTACCTGAAATATTAATGGATGAATCCATTATTATTTCAGGCAATTTAATATAGTCATCAAAATTATAATATTGTTGGTCAAGGAGCCAAGTTTTAAGTCTGACTTTAAACGACGCGGTGGAAGGTGCATCGCTTTGTTATCGCATTTGACAGCCCCGGTGGCTCAGTTGGTAGTGAACCTAACTTCTGTGCTTGGGGGCGTGGGTTCGATTCCCATCTAGGACAAACATTTGTGAGATGAACATTTGTGTTTGTTCTATGTCTGGATGTTAATATCTATTTAAGTATGTATTTAAAAATATATATGTACGTATATCAGTCTCTGGCAGCCATATTACAAGCTATGCTTAGTTTGGGGTCAGATGACCGTGTGTGCAAAAATGTCCCAGATATTTATTTATTATTTATCGCGTACGTGTGTAGGCAGGCGGTTACTACAACAATAACCTGCCGGCTTCCTTGTTTCCTGAGAGATATAATCTGGGCCTTTTCAAGGCAAGAGTGAATAGGTATCTTCTAAGTCTGCGTTCTTCATCTTCGACCACATTGTCGCTTACTCAACAGGCGAGTTGGTGGTCAAACGCAGACTTACTCGCGAGAAAATAAACAAGCCAAACTGCTAGTCAATTTATTGGTAATTTGTAAGTACATTCCTATCTAATTTGTTAGTCAAATAGTTACTAGTCATTTGCTAATCAAATTAAAAGTCATTAGATTCCATCAAATCTATTCGAAGTTCATTAGTTAGTTCAATTAATAGTCGCTAGCTAGTAAAATTAATCGTCATTTGCTAGTCAAATTACTAGCCATTAGCTAGTCAAAATACGAGATATTTGCTAGTCATTATTGCTAGTCAAATTAAAAGTCATTAGATTCCATCAAATCTATTCGAAGTTCATTAGTTAGCTAAATTAATAGTCACTAGCTAGTAAAATTAATAGTCATCGGCTAGTTAAAATACGAGATATTTGCTAGTCATTATTGCTAGTCAAATTAATAGTCATTTGCTAGTCAAGTTATTAGCTATTAGCTAGTCGAATTACTAATCATTTGTTAGGCAAATTACTAGCTATTAGCTAGTCGAATTACTAATCATTTGCTAGTCAAATTACTAGTTATTTGCTAGAAAAATTAATAGTCATTTGCTAGGACACCTTTTCCGCGTAACCCGCAGTATTTTAGTCCAACTCACCCATAGAAATGTCCCCTCGAAAACTCATTGATTTTCTCCTTAGCTAGCGCGTGAAGGTTTTGAAACTCGTGGAGTGCAGAGAATTTCTTGACGTTCAAACCATTTGGTGTGATGATGTCCGGTTTGCGCTTCAAAAGATGTTCTGCTTCGTAACCTGAAAGAAAAACCATGAAATGTATGGCTGTCTCTTTCTTTCCTCAGTGTTGCCAGCGTTCCTTCGTTCACACATTCGTATTATTACCGTTCGTACCTGGTGGATCACTGGTAGAAAATGTTTAGCATTAAGTCCTCCATTTGTGCATTTGTACTTAATTTGTAAGTGTGCAATAAAGTATTTAATAAATAATTATTATTACAAGAAATTTATAGAGAGTGTAGAACCAGGCCTGTCGCACTCCGCACTTTAGGTATGAAACTACAAATAGTCGTCTTGTCAGACTTGCCGTGCCCGCTGCCGCACGATAGACAGAGATAACGCGACAAGAGTTACGCGATAGACAGAGAGGCAACTTCTAGGTTAATATAGCAGTAGGTAGTTAGCGCTCGCACGTCCTGAATTGCACTTTATTGTGTAGTAGCAAGAGTCGCTACTTATTTAAATGTTTTTGCGTAGTGAATCTTCTGTATTGTACTTATATGTATTCTGTGGTAGAACTTACCTGTAATATCGGATACAGTAGTGAAGATATGACTCATATGCGCCGCGGCTCGCTCCATACAATATCTGTGGTATATCTGTCTCTTTCCCGCCTCCTCGTCCACTGAGAACTGTGAAAGAGACAGACGATATCATATATGTATTATGTAGAGTTAATAAGACAACCAAACTAATATCACACACATTATCAGACAATAAACGTCTACTACAGAACAAAGACCTCTTAGAGAGGGGTGTTGCCATAATCTCCACGTTTGGCAGGTGGCTTGGGGATCGCAGTACGTTTACCATGTACTAATAGGACGCTGCTGCTCATCCTCGCAGTTTTAGGACATATACTAAATAAAAAAGAAGAGCCATCAGGCGCTCGTCTCGTCACTCAGTATCATAAAAATAAAAAATAGTAAGAGTGAAAGTTTTTAACCTTATGACAGCTGAACCTAATGAAATTTGACAAGTAAATAAATAAATAAATAAATATCTGGGACATTATTGCACACATGGTCATCTGACCCCAAACTAAGCAAAGCTTGTAATATGGCTGCCAGAGACTGATATACATACATATATACTTTTAAATACATACTTAAATAGATATTAACACTCAGACATAGAACAAACACAAATGTTCATCACACAAATGTTTGTCCTAGATGGGAATCGAACCCACGCCCCCAAGCACAGAAGTTAGGTACACTACCAACTGAGCCACCGGGGCAGTCAAGTAAATTATTTATTTATTTTATTTTGCATTTTTAGGGAAACTTACAGCCTTATAACATAAACTTAAAAATAGATTTGGTAACTGGGCCAATTACAAGTTTCCGCCTATAGAAAAAGAATAAGATTTTTCAAAATTGAGTGTAGCAGTAACTAATAGTGTAGATAAATAATATTATGAGTAGATTCACTGCGATAAACAAGTATTATACATGTTAAGTTTGAGAATCAAAGAATACTATTTTTACTAATATTTTTTAAAATATTTTGTTATTAATTAACTCTAAAAACTGCTTGCTACTCTTTCTAATACACGTAATTGAATTTTCTATGTTAACAATTATTTAAAACTTGTAATTCCATTTCTGTATCTGTACCTATATTTCATTTTCGTACTATGTAGTTATCAAAACTGGTATGGCCCCTGCAATACAGGGCCCCGATTATACTAAAGTAATTGTTTTTCTATTGTTAATGAATTGCCTTTAATTTTTTTTACTTTTACACTATCGATACCAAAAGTGACAAAAGAGCAATTTTTGAGGCAATTCATTATCAATTTAAAAACAATTGGTTTTCATTTTTAACACTTTATCTATACCAAGTGTCAAAAGGGCAGTTTTTGAGACAATTCATTACCAATTTAAAAACAATTGGTTTTTCATTTTTGACACTTTATCTACCAAGTGTCAAAAGGGCAATTTTTGAGACAATTCATTAACAATTTAAAAACAATTGATTTTTCATTTTTGACACTTTATGTTTACCAAGTGTCAAAAGGGCAATTTTTGAGACAATTCATTGACAATTTAAAAACAATTTACGCGCAGGTCTCTCTTTGTAATAAACATTTTGGCCAAAAGGCTGCCAGATTAAAATGGGATTGGGCGGGACATGTGGCGCGTATGAACTCCGACCGATGGGCCAGGATCGTCACACGTGGGTGCCTGATGGACGACGCAGTCAAGGAAGGCCTAGGAAACGATGGCGTGACGATCTTGACTCATTCCGGAGAGGTTGGCAAGAGGTGGCGGAGGACCGGAGTTATGGAAGGAAATGGGGGAGACCTTTGCTCAACAGTGAGAAAGTTATAGGTTAAGAAAAAAATCATTTTGTATTTTTATGTTTGTATTGTAAATAGCGGAAAAACGAAAGATACTTTTTAAGATGGAAAATGCAAGAAAATGATATTCTGCTAAAGTCTTAGGTCTTAAACATTACTGTGTTAATTATAGGTAAAAATAATACCTTATCCAAGTTATTGTAGAAATCTGTGTTGCCAGCGCACAGATATCTGCCCAAAAGTGTGGCGTGAGTCGTGAACACAGTGGCGATATCTACGTGACGGACCCTGGAATTAAAACAAATTTTATAAAAAAAAACATTTTTGCGCATTTGTCGTGTCGATGATTTTTTAATGGCTCTCATCAAAGACATTCTATAACTAGACATTGAATGTAGGGCGAACATGTTCAGACACTTCATCAGTTGACCACTACTGATATAAAAACACGCCCACTGATTCCACTGAACCTCACCTCATATCCGACCAATACCGTAGGTACGCCATCACTATGCTTCGTTTCCAGTTTGAACTGAAGTTGAATGGGCCAATTAGCATTCAGTAACCCCTCACCCCGCCCCTCAGGTATTTGACTGAATTGTTTCCATTGAAAATAATCGTAACTACAAGTCTGGGCTACGTAGTAGCTGTACCTAGTCTGTGGGTCTCATAGTAAAATTTGTTCATCATGATGAGTATAAAGCAGACTTTGATAATATATAATTAGGATCTACCTTTAAACTCGAGCCGGCCTAATCTTACGTGAGTGATTCCCGTGTAATATAATTAAAAAAAATGTCATAATATTGTCATCCAAGCAACCGATTTTTCCAGTTATTTCGATTTTAAAGACAAAAGACAATACTCCTAAACCGATTTTGATGGAAATTCTATGGGACCTTACATAGCTCCTCGTTTATTCTGATCTGAAATTGCTGCAGGACCACTTTGGACCACATTCATTCCAAGCAAGATTCGTACTCAACGATTTGGGTCGTCATTTATGATACGTACTGCCCAAGAATGGCACTCCCCTGCCACCTTGTCCACCTTGTTTCCTGAGAACTACAATCTAGGCATCTTCAAGGCTAGAGTGAATAGATTTCTTCTAGATCAACATATTCCATCCTCGGCCACACCGTCGCTTACCATCAGGCGAGTTGGTGGCCAAACGTAGAACTATTCTATTACAATTTATATCGAAACGAAACTATTTTACCAAAAGCAACCGTATATTTATACATTTACGGCTCAGTTCTCTAATGTCTGTTCGATTTGCACAACATCGTCAAAACTCGTGAACCGTCGTTGAGCAAGCGAGACGGCGATTATGTCTGAATCGCAAGTGGGAACTTCTCTCCCGAGAGAAAGAGACAATTTTCTCTGTCTCTCCCGTTGGTCAGACGGTGGTTCGTCAGCCAAGTTGACGTGTCTGTTACGGCTCTTACGGTGTGTTACGGCTTGTGCAACTATCGCACTTACCATCAGGCGGGTTGGTGGCCAAACGTAGAACTAATCTATAAAAAAAACTGTGTACATTATTAACTGATACGGTCGCATTTGGTTTTGCAAGTTGAAGTGGCAATGGGCAGGCCACATCGCTCTTTGACCGATGGGGAAGAAAGATTCTTGAGTGGAGACCACGAACCGGAAGACGCAGCGTAGGTAGGCCTCCCACTAGATGGACCGACGACATTGTGAGAGTCGCGGGCATCCAGTGGATGCAGATGGCAGGATGTCGTTCAGCGTGGAGGTCAAAGGTGGAGGCCTATGTTCAGCAGTGGACGTGGCTGATGATGATGAAGGTCACATTACCTGAGCATGATCAGTCCGATGCCAGCCTGCCACTCGTGGAAGTGCGCGACTACCCGCGGCGGTGTGTCGCTGTACCCCTCCGCTGCCTTGCGGAACTGAAATACAAATCAAATACAGTTATATCCTCCTGGTGCCGCACAGCTTTTGAGACTCAAACTAGATTACGGCCCGCATGACCTTCTCAAAGATCAAATGTGTAAAACGCTGTTTTAAACTATCACGGTTGTTCACTACAGTTATATGACTATTTACGGGATATTTACCGTGGTAAGGTTGTGGAAGGACCTCCCGATATTTCAGCACAGTTACATACACCATTTTCACGACTAAGAAAGAGGGTAGATCGTTTTATCTGCACCTAGCTTTGAACTGTTCGACGAACTACCCGCATTCTTCAGTCTTCCCGTGAACATGGTGCATGTAACTGCGCCGAAATATCGAGAGCCATTTCAATTTGGCCCAGTTCTGTCATGTTTATGAAGTCGGTTTTTTATATTGATAATCATTTCAAAAAAAAAAAATCAATTTAAAAACAGATTTCATCAGAACTGGACCAAATTGAAATTGGACCAAATGGGAAGCACCAGCTTTCAAATAAAAAAAGAACCATCAAAATCGGTTCACCCAGTCAAAAGTCCTGAAGTATGAATAGAAAAAAAACAATAACGCAGAAACGGCTGTATGGATCTGGATGAAATTTGGAATATACATTGCTTATGTCCTGGATTAACACATAGGCTACTTTTCATTATCATCATCACCGATTTTCATCAGCACGCTGGTGAAACCGCGGGGCGCAGCTAGTATATAATACAGAAACTGAATTTTCTCTAAATCTTTCTATTTGATAGAAAAAGAAAGCCAAATATCCAGTTTTTTTTTTTTTTTTTTTCATTGCTTTTTTCGTCAAAAAATATGAGAGGGGCTTATAAACTGTTTGCTCACCTCAGTGATGAACTGCGCGACCATGAAGCCCAGTATGACAGCGTCGTTCGCCTCCACGTCCAGGTGTGGGATGCCCACCGACGTGGTGTCCCACAGCTCCTGCTTGTACCCGTCCAGCTGCCACGCCGCTGACCCGATGTCGAACAAAATTATCTGAGGGTTGCCATCCACGAGCCACGTTCCCGTGTGAAGCTAAAACCAAACACAAAAACAAAAATTAAAAAAACAACTTCAAAACTCAACAGGCGCTTGTACAAAAAATTTTTTATTGCCAAATCAACAGGCGCTTGGACAAAATTATTATTATTGCCAAAACAACAGGCGCTTGGACAAAATTATTGATATTGCCAAATTAACAGGCTTTATCATCATCCTTTTTTCCTTAAAGATATAATCTGGACCTTTTCAAGGCGAGAGTGAATAGGTATCTTCTAAGTCTGCGTGCTTCATCTTCGACCACATCGTCGCTTACCAACAGGCGAGTTGGTGGTCAAACGCAGACATATTCGCGTTAAAAAAAAAAAAAAAAAAAAACAGCCAGAAGACTTCCACTGCTGAATATAGGGCTCCCTCTTAGACCTCCACACTGAACGACAGCGTGCCTTCCGCATCCACTGGATGACCGCGACTCTCACTATGTCGTCAATCGGTGTTCGTGGTCTCCGCTCAAGAACCACAATCAACAGGCGCTCCAACGAAATTACTGATATTGTCAAATTAACAGGCGCTTGAACCTAATTATTGATATTGTCAAATTAACAGGCGCTCGAACAAAATTATAGATATTGTCAAATTAACAGGCGCTTGCACAAAATTATAGATATTGTCAAATTAACAGGCGCTTGCACAAAATTATTGTTATTGTCAAATTAACAAGCGCTCGAACAAAATTATTGTTATTGTCAAATTAACAGGCGCTCGAACAAAATTATTGTTATTGACAAATCAATAGGCGTTCGACGTTCGACGAACAAAATATTACTTTGTCTCCTTGTAACATTAATAGCTATTTCTTGTTCTCTGGCAAATAAGCTAGCCATGTTGTCTAGTTGTGAGGTGTTACCTTGTACCCTTGGCTTCTCATAGCGTTCACAGCAGTTGTGAGTGGAGAGTTCGGGGGAAACTCCGCTTCTTCTACTTCGGTGCGAGCACATTGCTCTTTATACGGCCCTGTTGACAAACATTTATTTCAAACAAATTAAAAAAAAAAAACATGTATTTTGTGCACAAAACACTAAAACATCAACATTCACATCACAGAGATTTGTCATCTTATATCTCGGGGTAACGAGCGCAGTGCATTTCCATCCAGGGTTTTGAACTGTTGAAGTTCAAAATTCTGAGTGGCGTTGTGCTGTTATGGGCAAGCGTGAAGAGTCATCAGGCGAGCGACTCGCTCGTCTCGTCACTCAGTATCATAAAAAAATATATATAGAAAAATACAAAGAAAGAAAAATAACTGCAAGTCAGCTATTTTTAATATATTTATTTTCTTTTCTGTAGTAAATGTATTCTATTTAGTTATATTTTCCACGCCTGTTATTTTTAACAAACCTAACACCAGTCCAATAGTACATTTGATAAGTATATATACCATATAGACATGCCCTTCTTTGCCACTGGGCACTCTGGGCACTTTCCCAGGGCCCCGCCATCGATGGGGCCCCCAGATCACCAAACGATAACCGATATTTTTATTACCGAAAAAACATATTTATTTCGAAAAAATCAAAGGATAATGACTGACTACAATACCTACTTGCTTAATAACTTTTGCATGCGCGAAGCTACTCTACTCTCGACCGAAAATAGTGCTCTGTCAAGGTCATAGGGGCCCCATTTTTCTAATGTGCCCAGAGTCTCCAATAGGTTACAGACGGCCCTGCTTGTAGAGCCAGATATATAACTCACCAAGAAGACAGTAATTGTCCCCCATTTCTTCAGTGGAGACATATGCCTTGGATCGGATCACGGTGTAAATGCCGCCAACTGGAAAGAAAAAAATACAGTATAAAACACGATCAGCTATTGCAGTTCCACTATCCACCACCAGAGCCGTCGCTAGGGAGGCATTGTGGGGCAATGCCATACCTTAAAATACCAATTCATTAGCTTAAAACTCAACGAATCCGAGGTTTATCTGCAATAATTATCATTACAAATAACCGACTTCATAAAAATGACAGAACTGGACTAAATTGAAATGTGATCACACGGGAAGCACCAGCTTTCAAATAAAAAAAGAATCATCAAAATCGGTTCACCCAGTCGAAAGTTCTGAGGAATATCTCGTAAATAATCATATAAGTTTGGTGAACAACCCAAAAAGTGCTTTTTATTTATTTATTGTAAAATAGGCTTGCGCTTGGCCGCCAACTCGCCTGATGTTAAGCGATGATGCGGCCTATGATGGATCACGCTTGCCTAGAAGAAACCGATTTACTTTTGACTTGAAAACACCCAGATTGTAACTATCGGGGAACACCCATTCAGGTAGCGCATTCCATATACTAGCAGTTCGCACAATAAAGGTGGAATCAAATCGCTTCGTACGGGTTTTCGGAATGTCAACCATAAAGCGGTGTCGATTTCAATGCTCAACGCGCCAAGAAGTTTTTACTTCATAATACAATCGAATTGAGAGCCCCCTCCTCTTCCTTTTTTGAAATCGGTTTATAAATTAACTAGCCGTCCGCCCCGGCTTCGCACGAGTGTAAGCTCGGCCTTCGGCCTCGCTACAAAATATAATATAGCCTATGTCACCCGGGGATAGTGTAGCTTCCCAACAGTGAAAGAATTTTTCAAATCGGTTCAGTAGTTTCGGAGCATATTCATTACAAACATACAAAAATAGGTACAAATCTTTCCTCTTTATAATATTAGTGTAGATGTTGTTACCTAAGTTAGATGGTAAGACTGGGCGCCAGTAGCCAAGGCAAGGCGGTCTGGACTTGAAATCTTACACCTATTATGCGTGCCCAAGATGCGTAGGCTAGCTATTGTTAGGATTCTAGATTGACTCGTTTAATGGCATTGTTATATCATAAAGTGTTAAAGGAGGACAATCTTTTACGGAAATTGTAAGAAGATTGTAAGAGCAGTGAGTCAACTCTGTCAACCAAGTTTGGGAAGAAATCATTCTGGAGCTGACAAAAACTAGGAAATCAGAGTCAAAAGAAGAGAAAAACAAAACATAGGTGTTGGCTCTGATCAGTCGCAATCTTATTTACCTATCACACTAATATCATATATGTGAAAGTTTGGATGGATGGATGAATGGATGGATGTTTGTTACTCAATCACGGAGAAACGGCTGGATGGATTTGGATGAAATTTGGAATAATTATACATTACTTATGTCCTGGATTAACACATAGGCTACTTTTGAAGTAAACTAGGTAGAATAGAAAGTACCAGGGACCCATACATAACAAGAAGTACCTTTGTTAGCAGCCTCCCATGCAGTCTCAAAGGTCTACCTGTTCTCATCACACACACCTTCTGTTGTTTATAAAAGCCGAGATGAAGTAAACTAGGTAGAATGTAAAGTACCAGGGACCCATACATAACAAGAAGTACCTTTGTTAGCAGCCTCCCATGCAGTCTCAAAGGTCCACCTGTTCTCATCACACACACCTTCTGTTGTTTATGAAAGCCGAGATGAAGTAAACTAGGTAGAATGTAAAGTACCAGGGACCCATACATAACAAGAAGTACCTTTGTTAGCAGCCTCCCATGCAGTCTCAAAGGTCCACCTGTTCTCATCACACACACCTTCTGTTGTTTATGAAAGCCGAGATGAAGTAAACTAGGTAGAATGTAAAGTACCAGGGACCCATACATAACAAGAAGTACCTTTGTTAGCAGCCTCCCATGCTGCCTCAAAGGTCCATCTGTTCTCGTCATTTGCCGTCTGCCCGCGGTCCATGAAAGACGTCAGGTCGTGAGTGGAGTCGGCTCGATAGAACCGTCGAGACGTTCTGTCGCGCGACATTCTGGCTCTGTAAGATAGAAAGATTATTTTATAGCAGACTGTTCAAGCAATATACTCAGGACGTCTGTGTATAGTGAATCAAGATCAGAAAAGCTTGCTAATCGATGTTTTTTTTTTCATTTGTAGGTATTTCTACATTTGGTTTTGTAGTGGTAGGGCTCTTTTGCAGGGGTCCGCCTGGGGAAATACCACACACACCTTTGCCAGTTATTCAACCGCCAAGCAGTAGTGTGCAGATATTACCGTGTTCCGTATTGAAGGGCAATGTTTCCAGCGAAATTACAGGGCACACAGAGATTTGACATCTTATATCTCGGGGTGACGAGCGCAGTCCCATCCAGGGTTTTGAACTGTTGAAGTTCAAAATTCTGAGTGGCGTTGAGCTGTTATTCACAAGCGTGAAGAGCCATCAGGCGAGCGACGAGCGACTTCGGTCGTCTCGTCACCCAGAATCATAATTCAAGTCACATTTTCATAAGTCTTATTTTATTAAATTTAAAATACTATCTCTAGTGTCAATATATATACTGGAAATAAGTAAATTTGTAAAAAGGTTCCCAGATTATTTTAAAAGGGTATCTGATAAATCGCGCAGTACTAGGCCACAATTTAGGCACAAATTAGTCGAACCAAAATCCAACCTTGCAATACACAGCTCTGGCCCTAATACAAATCGTCGTAAAAATATTTAATAAATTGCCAAATGTATTATAAGATATAGAAAAAGAGGTTAGGTTCGCAAATAAATTAAAAGTAATTTTACAGTCCAAATGTTATTACAGTTTGGACGAATTTTTCAACGATAGTTTTGACGAAATTTAAATAGATCGTTCCGTTCCGAGTGTTGCCATACCCAAATAGGGTCATATGTATTACTCTAATCAACATGTACCTACTTTAAGACCTGCATGTACCTACATATATTTGCAATAAAATATTCAGTATCGAGTAATTTTTTTATTGGAAATTGGGTCTTAAATTATACATGAATGCTGGATGGTTAGAGGTGAAGATTTCTGACAGCCGAAGCGATTATAGCTTATTAGTAGCGAAGGGCGTCACGCCTCATTATGTGGGGTCGAATTTCGAATCCTAACAATCAGTCTTCGGTAAAGAAAAATTCTCTATTGTAATTTTACCCTTTTCGTCCCACTGCAGAGGAAAGGCCTCCTTACTTCGCCACCATACAGTACCACAAAATCGAGATACCTCGGAAGTAGCGCTAATAAGTTTTCATACAGCAAGTATTTTGGCATTGGACGCGTGCGTCAGACTGCTGCGATCGGTCGCGATGCATGGAAATGTACCTTAGGGCTGTATTCAAGGCTCCGCTTTTTTGCAAGTTTTTTCTGGCAGTTGAAAAGTTTATCAAGTACCTACTTCATAAAGAAGATTTAAAATTATTTAATTCAGAAATCGGTAAATAACATTTGTAAATCGTATCTTAGGAATTAGGCCTACCCGTTTATAAAACCACGCTGGTGCTTCCCGTGTGGTCCCATTTAAATTTGACCCAGTTCTGTACCCTTAGTACAAGATTTGATAGTTTTCGAAAACTTTTTTCGTTTTCGTTTTGATGCATACATTGCTGGGCTGAAAGCTATTCGAAACTATTTTTCGTATTTGAATGAAGCAACCTATACTGCCGATTACTACCGATTTTAGTTCATCCGCGTTTCCGCTAGAGGCGCTTTACTAAAATGTATGGGACAATACGGAAACGAAAAAAGTTTTCGAAAACTGTCAAATCTTGTACTAAGGGTACTGACATTATTATGAAATTGTTTTTTTTTATTGATAATTATCATAATGCGTATATTTTCGCATCAGCCGCGGGCGTTAGACGCGCGCGGCTGCAATCGGCCGCATTGCACTGACGTCTACCTTAAAACGGTAGATCTTGACCATACCATAGAACAACCAGTAATTAATATTGATTAAAAATTACCAGTTTAATTGAGTGTTGATCTTCGTTATGAAATTGAAAAACTTCCAAAAATAACACGCAAACATCAGTCGGGAGCCTTGAATAAAGCATTTGCTCTTGACCATGCCATAGAATAAGTAGTGGTAACTAACGATCATGTCACAGTATAAACAGCAGTTATTATCGATCATGCCATAGTTTAAGCAGCAGTATCGGAATATATTTAATAGTGAGTACTCGAGCGCGTAAGATAATGCCTTATCTTATCGCTACAAGTTCAAGATTATATCCAAAGCCATGCGGACTAAATATCAATAGGTTCAGACCAACTAATCTGTTACACTAGAATGAGGGAGCTACTATAGTTTATTCTAAACAGAACTAAGAGCGTATCGTAGAAAGTTTTTCGTTCTATCATTTGTTCACGTGTGTTGAAGTGTTGGTCGGTCTGTAATGTCTATAAACAGTGTGGGGTAGGCGTTGATAAGCACGCATAGGTACATGTGTTGTGTTCACGATTACGTGTACGTTTTCACGCGTTCACGCATTTCATCACACAAACTAGGGAGATATGGTGGCGTGGCGGGTGCGTAGGCGCCCGTATATGGCCTAAATCAGGTTTAGAGTTTGTAGCCGAACGCAATGAGCAGATGTCCTTGCCGGTATTTTTAACCGACTTCCAAAAAGGTGGAGGTTATCAATTCGACTGTTTTTTTTAATGTTTGTTACTGCAGAACTTTTGACTGGGTGAACCGATTTTGATGATTCTATTTTTATTTGAAAGCTGATGCTACCCGTGTGGTCCGATTTTAATTTGATCCAGTTCTGACATTTTTGTGAAGTCGGTATTTTATATTGATAATTTAATTGTCCTATTAAAATGTAGCCCAAATACCATCATAAAAACCGGTTATCAGTCGTCTAAATTAATCTGACGTATTTTTCCCTATTATCATAGTAAACAGCTTATGTAATAGACAAGCCTCTTCCATACAAAAATGTGCAAATTGGAGACAAGCCAACATTGAAACACGTGTCGTTTAATTTGGTTTGCAAAATAATGAATTAAGTAGATAATTGTTATGCGACTGTGCGACTCTACGACTGAGAGAATTTGAGTTATTTTAGATTGACAGCTTATCATCAACATAAGCTAAATAGCACGACAAAGTCGCGACAAAACTTAAAACTGAGTTGACATTAATCATTATACTTGTCATCGCAGTAGCTTATTCTATTTCAAAGTCTTTAACCAGATTGTGTTGCCTTGCCAGTGATAACATTTGGTACTGAGACGCTGGCCTTTTAGAAAAACTCAGAGTCACACAGCGGACAATGGAGAGAGCTATGCTCGGAGTTTCTTTGCGCGATAGAATCCAGAACGTGGATATTCACCGAAGAACCAAAGTCACCGACATAGCTATTACAATTTGCAAGTTGAAGTGGCAATGGGCTGGCCACATCTCTCGAAGAACCGATAACCGATGGGGAAGAAAGGTTCTTCAAGGTGAAAGGGACGTAGCGTAGGTAGACCTCTCACTAGATGGAATGACGACATTGTGAGAGTCGCGGGCATCCAGTGGATTCAAATGGTAGGTTGTAGTTCAGTGTAGAGTTTTAAGGAGGAGGCTTATGTTCAGCTGGACGTCTTCTGGCTGATGATAATTTCAAAGTCGCTCAGCGAGCTATAGACAGAGCTATGCTCGGCGTTTCTCTGAGGTGTCGTTCTCGCAGTTTAAATTATTATCAATATGAATAACAGACTTCATAAAAATGTCAGAACTGGACTGGAAATGGGACCACGCGAGAAGCACCAGCTTTCAAATAAAAAAGAATCATCAAAATCTGTTCACCCAGACAAAAGTTCTGCGGTACCAAAAATAAAAAAATATTTTAAAAATCCAGTCTAATTGAGAACCTCCTCTTTTATGGAAGTCGGTTAAAAATGTATCGCGAAGTCAATCGTCGGCCGCGCGCGTCTGTACCTCGCATCGGATAAAAAATCGAACAGTGTGGGATTTCCATCTTTGAAAGATGTGGGGGTGAGCTTTTTGACGGTGTCGGGATATGTGGTAGTAATAGTTCGACGCAGGAATAAGATCAAAAAGCTCTTCAGAGGATTCGCCGAAAAACAAACCATAAAAAATGCAGAGGGAGATGTCGGAACCCACGTCTCTTCAGAGGCTAAGTAGATCCAGCGTGTTAGAAGCCTGTTTTGGAACGCAGCCATTTTTCCGCTGCATTGGGGTGCAGTCAGGTTATGTGGGATTATACCCACTAAAACGCCCCGCGGTGACCAGCCTTAGTGCTTGACAAGAGGGCTCCGGGATCTCCAGAGGAACGCACCGGAACCCTCAGCACTGCGCTATGGCTCCTCCCGAGACAACTGCGTGTTGTCTCAGTCCCTCCACTCGCGACAACGTTGGTCACACAACGTTCTCTCCCTGGGCACACTTAAGTGGATGGTCAGAGCCCCAACTTTGACCATCCTGAACCCATAGGTCCCTGTTTAGTAGGCTCTTACTACAGGCAGGGGGTTCCGGTGCCGTATTCTATTGTCCCGGCACCAGGGCTAACATGGAACGCAGGCCTAGTAAACTATTTGTTCCATCGCAACATGTCAGATAAGGTGAAGATAAAATATATGTGACTTGACAGATAATAATATTATAGTAATATGGTAATAACTTCAATGACATGTATTGATAAAAGACCCAGTTTCTAATCACAATAAAATACCTACATAAGGGGGTTGTTTTTTTTTCTTCTTCCTCTGGTAGTATTTTGGCGCAGCACGTCTTGTGCATTTGCAGTGTCAAGTGAAGTCACGGTCAAGTTGAAGTCATACCGTAAGTAGCAGAATTTTACTATAGTGTGTTTCACCCACAGACCAAAATTTTTTTTTTACATCCTAAATCTATGGTTTCACCAAAGATTTCCCTCGGCATAATGTTGGCTCCCCTGCACTTTCCATACACATTACAGGGAAAGTGCAGAGGAGCCAACATTACGGCGAGGGAACTCTTTGGTGAAACACACTATGGACTATTTAGGGAGTTTTGGAAACAACAGGAAAATAGGTGTACCTTCATTTATATTTGTTTCAACTCATTATATCTGTCCCTTACATTCAAGCATGTTTACGATTTGAGTCTCATCCATTAACAATTTTTTAATAAATAATAATCCACCATTATAATAAAATACCATATAAAAATAACAAATACAAATAAAATACCTGGTTATTATATTAGATATTTATTTGCTTTGACAGCTGCAATAACATTGTAATTTTTTTTTAATGCTATAGGTGGCAAACAAGCAGACTGGCCGCCTGATGGTAAGCGATCACCGTCGCCTATAATACCTGCAACACCAGGGGCATCACAGATACGTTGCCGACCTATTAACAGCCCTTTTGAAGAACCCCATATTATAGTTACTCGGAAATGCCGCAGGAGGGAGCTAGATGTGGAGCTCTTTCCACAAATTGCAGGTGTAAGGCAAAAAGGAACGATGCCACCAATCTATGATTTGAGAATGAACTTTTTTTAAGAATAAAAACCACGAAATTTGATCACTTTCGCTAGGGTTTTATCATTTTTACAAAGTTGTAACAGTTGTCAGAGTTAAGGTCATACGTTTCATTTTTGGCGGGAAATTCAAATTTCAAACAGTTTTTTTGTCCTTGCAGCTAGGCCAAGTAATTATTGTGAAATGACATAGTGTTTGCGAAAATTGTTGGTTGTTCTTTACATTATCATGTACAACTATTAATCAGTAACTCACCATATTACTTACATTTGTCAATAAACCGTTTGAAACACCAAAAATTAGTTTATTGACAAATGTATGTAATAATATAAATATATATGGACCCGGGTATGTCCTAAAACTGCGACCAGAACCACCGAAGGATGGGCAGCAGCGTCCTAATAGTACACGGTGAACGTACTGCGATCCCCAAGCCGCCTGCCAAGTGTGGGGATTATGGCTCTATGAGGGAGGCCTCTGTCCAACAGTGGACATTAATTGGCTGATGATGTGTGATGTGTGTGTATGTGATAATGTGCATTAGAGATAAATTACTTTACGTGAATTTGTAAAGAATAAAAATCAATTTTCGCAAACATCATGATCGTTTACAATAATTACCCGGCCTAGCTACAAGAACAATAAAACTGTTTGAAATTTGAATTTCCCGCCGAACGTGAAACTTTCCACCTTAATAAATGCTTGGACCGAGTATAGTATATATTGACAATATGCCTGCGTCCAATTTTTTTTTATTATGTCATAAACAAGCCGATCATAAATTAACTAGAGCTCATCAAGGAAAACAAAATTAAAATTTGTTTAAAAATAAATTAGCTATAAATATTTTCATTTCATGCCAGACTGAGAGTGCAATATATAATAGCATGTTATGACGACAAGAAGCACGCGCGTCATACAAATGCTATTTGCAGGAGAGGGACTGATGGACCTAAAACTTAAAATTATATCTCAGAAATTTATCAGCCATTTTAAATTATTTTTAAACTAGCGACCCGCCCCGGCTTTGCACGGGTATATGTTTTATCTACACTAATATTATAAAGAGGAAAGATTTGTACCTATTTTTGTATGTTTGTATGTTTGTAATGAATAGGCTCCGAAACTACTGAACCGATTTGAAAAATTCTTTCACTGTTGGGAAGCTACACTATCCCCGGGTGACATAGGCTATATTATATTTTGTAGCGAGGCCGAAGGCCGAGCTTACACTCGTGCGAAGCCGGGGCGGACGGCTAGTTATATATATAAACCTACCGTGAAAATTTATCTAACTGATAGTGAAAACCGCATCAAAATCCGTTGCGTAGTTTTAAAGATCTAAGCATATATAGGGACGGACAGACAGAGGGAAGCGACTTTGTTTTATACTATGTAGTGATATTTATACGAGTATTTGAGCAGCGCTGTAGCTTAATGTATTTAATCATATCCTTCGCTAAGTCTGATATCTTTCTATATAAATAAAAATGAATCGCCGAAATGTATGTACGCGCACAACTTCAGAACTACTGCACCAAATTGGCTAATTCTTTTTCTTTGCGTTTGTTATTGTCAGGATGAGGTTTGAATAAAAGGAAATAAAAATGAACTGTTTTTTTGGACTATTATCGCGAGCGAAGCCGCAGGCATCAGCTAGTTTGTAATAAATTAAACATTAAGACAAAGGCTTCTAACTCTAATTTAAAGGGGGGGTGATAAGACCTGCACTGACATTCCGCTTGGGGTGTATTGTGCATTTTCCCCTGACAGCCTACACAAACCAGCCGAGCTCCCTGACGAAGCACGGCTCTGGGTCTCTCCCTAAGCTGTTCCACTCCTATTTCGCCAGGTGTTGTTACCACAACAGTATTGGAGACTTGTTGCTGAGTTTTATCAAGGAGTCTCGACCTTAATCGTATGTCTTCTGTGGCCTTGCAATGCAGTACATGCTTTATGGTCTCGTTTTCCTGTAGACAGGATCGGCACAGAGGACTGTCTGTGGCTCCAATTTTGTATAAGTGATTGTTTAGCTCACAGTGACCCGTGATGGTACCTATCATTAGATGAACATCCGACCTGGTCAACTTGAGTAGTTTGTTAGTCACTCTTATCTATCGATCGGTAGAAAGCTTTAGCATTTTTACAGTCTTTTATTCTATTCCAAATATTTTGCTGTTTTTTTCTGTGTGGAGACATAGAAGATTCCGTGTTTCCATAGCTGTTCGCTTACACAGTTCTGCAACATCTGCCCTGATTTCCTGCTTCGTGCCTTCCTTAGCAAGTGAAAGGCAAAGGCTTATTATGACACTGTTTTTGCATGTATGGTGTTTAATATCCTCTGTTTATTTGATTGAAATTAATGCCAGTTAATATGTGCTGCTGGAGTGGCACTACTTGCAGGCAGAACAACGAAATACTATCCTGGAATCATCGAGGATGCTGTGGGAAGCCTGCGCAGGCATTAGCGAGCTGCCAGCCTTCCTGAAGGAAACTTGGTGGCTGAATTAGGTGCAGCAAGGTGAAACAAAATGGGGCAATAAATGGCCTAACGTTTTTTTTATGACATAGGTGGCAAAGAAGTAGACGGGCCGTCTGATGGTAAGCAGTCACAGTCGCCTATGGATACTTGTAACACCAGAGGCATCACAAATACGTTCCGGACCTTTTAAGACTCTATTAACTCGCCTTTTGAAGAACCCCATCTAGTAGCTTCTCGGAAACACCGCGGAAGGTAGCTCATTCCACAATATGCGATTTCCACTGATCTATGATATGTGGATGCACTTCAAACGGTGACGGCCAGTGCGATGATAAAACCGCGACACCGGCATTAGATCGAATAGGTCAAACTATACATATTTATAAGTGAAATATAATACCACTGCATACGCTCAAAAATTTAATTACATAATCCTGAAAACTATTTGACCTACAAAGCTAAAATTTGACAGTTTCCTTCCATATGGGGTGTAGAGGTCCGCTAAGAAAAGATTTTGCGAAAAGCGCAAATTTTGCCTCCCAAAAGGGGGTTGAAGGTTTATATGAGTCTACACATTTGAAGTCAGCGCCTGTACTGTATTGAGCCAAGTTAAAGTTTTGTTGGGAGATTACTCTATATAATAAAATAATGAGCAATTAAATCAGTTCACAAATGTCAGAGCACATAGATAAAAATAATTTAACAAAATAGGGATCAAATTTAGAAAATTAGTGATTTATTAGATAGAATTTTATATGTGAGAAAGTCAATGACACAGCTTAGCTTAGCAAGCTGAAGAGGTAGCAGGCTGACCGCTAATAGCTATACGGCTAACGCTAAAAAACTTTGATATCGAAACTTTTTGGTAACGTAAACTTCGTCGATATTTACTACAGACGCGCGATAAAAGAAAACTATTTTTAACCACTGAATGAAACGTGTGCCGCACTGTTTCGATTTGCGGAACGAAATAAAAAGTAAAATTTAAAACTTACACTGTAAAAAGAAATCACCGAGAAAAGTCCTCGTCAGGATCACGGTTTATCACAGTTTTAACACTCAAAATTCCTGTGACAACGTGGCAGCGAGCGGTTTTATTCACTAAATACGATTATTAAAGTTTTTTCGGCGTTCAAGCCGCTAAATACATGCCTGCGCGGGTAGGAAATTCAACTGGATTTGGATTTTCTGACAGAATGTCAAACATGCTTCGCGTGAATGAAGGTCACCTTGACGTGACAGTTATAGTGCTGCGGTAAAGATAAACCGGATTTTAAATTAATCGTTGCTTAAAAAATTTTGGTGTTCGAACTGTTTATGGTTTAAGAACAGGTTCAAATCTACTCGTGTTTAACTTCGAACAAATTCTCGTCTTCTTCATACACTTGGGTTGCTAATGCGATGAGATTATAACCCGTCAATAAACTACCCACAGAACTACGTTAAGAATGACGGTGCAAGCCCCTAAATAAACCCTTCAAAAATACACTGATGTAGGTTACTAAAACTACTTTATCTTTACTTCTTACGTTATCTCAGGTGACGAGGGCTTCAATTGGCATAATTTCGATTCCGATTATACGTATGTATAAAAATGAAACGAACGAGTTTAACCGAGTAATCAATTGGCTTGAACAACACTAATATTAATATATCTGTGTTGCCAAACTTTAAAACTACCCTAAACTAGTGGCTCGCTCAAAACTAAGAACTCGTGGCCCCAATATCTTCGACCGATTTTGCTCGTATTACAACTTAAAATTGTATTTGCATGAACTATTTGCGTACAAATCTGTATGGGAATTGTATAAATGGTACGCAAGTTTTCGTCGAACAAATTAAACTACATACCTACTAAATATCTGGGGACAAAATATCTGGGACATTTTTGCACACACGGTCATCTGACCCCAAACTAAGCAAAGCTTGTAATATGGCTGCCAGAGACTGATATACGTACATATATATTTTTAAATACATACTTAAATAGATATTAACACCCAGACATAGAACAAACACAAAATGTTCATCACACAAATGTTTGTCCTAGATGGGAATCGAACCCACGCCCCCAAGCACAGAAGTTAGGTTCACTACCAACTGAGCCACCGGGGCAGTCACTTTATTGTAAAACTACATAAATTTAGTCATATCAGAGCGGTAGCAAAATGCGAATTCCTAAGTCAGTAGTAATTAAATAAGTGTAACACCAATACGTAGTTTACACCCGACGACCGGTAGATGGCGCTACTGTGTCTTAAAATGCGCAAACGGAACGTTCGTGGAAAACACCACCCATCGGTTCAGTGTTATAATTAATTAAGAACAGGCCACGAATTACTTCGACAGACGGTTCCACCGGCACTCTTGTTGTTTTACTGAGCGTAGTTGAGGCATTGCGGACGGTTCTCCGCAATGCCTCAACAAAATTTGACTGAGTTGAACCAACTGAGCCACCGGGGGCAGTCAATAGCCAGTACTACATACAAACGCCGGTTTATTTCCATCGGAGCACCCACTACCATATATATATATGTATATAATATAATCAATAACCACTGTTCGCGTGGTCAATAATTATGACAGAAACGTCTCTTACCTATTTGTTACAAGACGTCTGTCTATTCAATGCACCTTTTCCTTTCTTGCCTACCTAACAGTACAATCTGGCAATGTTTAGTAGTGCATTAATAAGGTATTAAAGTCAGCACACTAAATTAAAGTAAACCACGCAATTAGCGCAAAAGGGTATTGTCACTAGCCAATAATGATTATAATAAAAAAACGGCGAGAAAATTAAAAATTCTTTAGATGAAAACACACAGCCGTATTATGAATCTTTGATCGGGATCGCGAGTGTCAAAATTTTGGTCAAAAAAAAAGCGTTGACAACGCTTATTATTTTTTGCGTCATCACCCCTTTCAAGTGTCAAAATTTTGACACTCGCGATCGCGATCAAACATTCATACTCGTAATACGGCTGCATCTTGACTTGGTTTGCCATGAGCAAAAATGTAGTTATTCTGAACTAATTTCTTGTGACATATGGCTAGCTACAGAAAGTTCATCTGTGTATTAGCGATCGGGATTCTACTCCTACTTATGTTTGACCATTATTTGACTATCACAAAAGAAAAAAATATGTTTTTTTTTGCTCCGTGACAAATAATTTCTGGAGGAGCTCCATCGCATTAAATATGGTAAATGATGCAAATGACAAATCAACATATCAAAAGAATTTAATCACAGAACTTTTATATTTACATTGTAAAGTCAGTTTTACAAAATATCAACAGCGGCAAAACATTTGTTTTGGAAATATAATTGAATTAGAAATATAATATTTACATTTGTATCTTTTAATACAGTACAGCATTTTTTCTTATTCTAAACTTAAGGGTGGGCTACCATCAAACTCTTCTGCAAAATGATCAACAGTCCTGTCAACATTTTCATTGATGACATTTTCAGAAAATCTCAATTTCACTGGATTTATACTCCGTTTCACATAAGTACGATTCATCGAAATTTTCGATATGATGGGGCTGGTCACTGAATTCTGCTCACTATCATTTAAACTATCATCGGGTAATTTTGTTGGTGTGGCAACACCTTGTAATTTATTTACATTGGCGACACTCGCATTACTTGACATTTCTTTGTTTCTTAAAAGCGGGCTTTTATACGAATTGGTTGCGTTTTTAGATTTGTTCATTATATTTATGGGGCTTAAAGGCGGTGGTTCGCCGTACATTTTTAATTTCGCAATCTTTTCGTTGACCTTCTTTCTCCGTTCTAAAGTTTTAGGAGAGAGTTGCGTGTCTTGCTGCTTGAAAGTAGACTCAAAATCTAAGCCCGTAAGATTGAAATCTTCTTTCTTATTTTTTACTTTAACTCCTACAGGAGTGTCTATAAATTCTTTATTCCTGCCTAAATTATAATTGCTATTGTTAAATATATATGGCGATACGTTTTCACTGACATTAAAGCTCTTAATGACAGAAAAATTCTGTTTGACAGCAACACAATCTTCACAAAATTTCCTCCTATCCAAACCATACATTTTCTTATTCAGTTCATCAAGCATTTCTCTTCCTTTTTCATTTTTGGGAGTTTTCGTGAATATGGCAAACTCTGTCGCTCTAAACTGGGGTATGTTTTTGCGAGTATTGCCAGCCCGCTTCTGCAAATTACCACAATAAATCACCTGTCCTGTGTCCAAAATATTTTCGTAACCAAACTTTTTGATGCCACCCCAGAAGTTAACACAGATGATATTTTTATCTATGTCAGCTAGATAAACGTTTTGGAATTGATTTTTATTCGAATCGAATTCTCGATTCGAAGGATCGATTGAGAATATCATCCCTACTGTGTCGATTTCGTTATGATCGGTTATCATAGATGGGTTTTGTGACAGATCTTTTAAGTTATAGCAAGTTCTCGATAATGATTTCAGATAGGGTTTGAAGATGTCTTCTTTGCATTTCACTGGTCGGAATACTGATTGTCTGCCCGCCGATAGTTGTATTTCTGAATTTCTAAAACAAACAAAAAGAAAACGTTAACATCATTAGAGCAAATATACGTTTTATAAAAACGTTTGTTGTATCTGGTGTTGCAGGTGTCCATAGGCGACGGTGATCGCTTTCCATCAGGCGGCCCCCCTGCTTGTTTGCCACCTATGGCATAAAAAAAGGCCCCCCAATTTTTTTTACTTTTTGACTTTATTATTTTTCATTTAATCCACCGTAACATTACATATTCTGTAAAAATTTCATCTAGCTATCTATTACGGTTCGAAAGATACAGCCGTTAAACGTAGGACAGACAGACAGACAGCACAGGCTTAATTAGGGTCTCGTTTCCACCCTTTGGGTACGGAACCCTAAAAACTGCATTAAGGTCGCCAGAAAGAAAAAGCTAGCGACATTACCACATTGAATGGTCAAACTTATTCTCTCCAAAGTAAGCACCAGGGTACTACGGAATATTTGATGGCTCATAGGTTTTCCTTTTAGTCTTAGTTTTTGACCGACTTCAAAAATGGCGTAGGTTCATGATCCACTGTTTTTAACCGACTTTCAAAAAGGAGGGGGTACTCAATTTGTTTGTTTATTTTTAATGTTTGATACCTCAGAACTTTCGACAGGGTGAATCGATTTTGATGATTCAGTTTTTTTTATTGAAAGTGGTGCTTTCCATGTGGTCCCATTTCAATTTGGTTCTGTTCTGACATTTTAATGAAGACGGTTTTTTTAAAGTGTATATTCACCGATTTCTCCGATTATGAATTGATTTTTGAATTCCTTTTTTGTTTGGTAGGCCATTCTTCAGAGGTGGTCTCATATAAATTTCATCAAAACCGGTT
Organism: Agriopis leucophaearia; assembly: GCA_949125355.1. Lineage (NCBI taxonomy): Eukaryota > Metazoa > Arthropoda > Insecta > Lepidoptera > Geometridae > Agriopis > Agriopis leucophaearia. Next base: position 5,854,073 of record OX421291.1, on the reverse strand, counting down.
TAGTACTTTGGTTTTTAAATCAAAATAACTGAAAAATTATATGTCATCAAAGTAAACGAAATTGCGTATTTACTCATTTTGAAGTCGGTTTTTTTAATTGATAATTATTAACATATACTAATAGAAGTTTAGATTAGAATTAAATCTACACTAATATTATAAGGAGTAAAGATTTGTATTTTTGTATGTTTGTAACGATTTAACATAAAAACTATTGAACCGATTTTAAAAATTCTTTCACCATTAGAATGCCACATTATCCCTGAGTAACGTAGGCTATATTTATTACTAGAAGGTAAAAAAAAACTCCACCCGCGCGAAGCCGGGACGGGCGGCTAGTTACTTATCATTTTAGAATCAGAATCATTTAGAATTAGAATCATTTTAGTTAAGGCCACTTTTTTTTAAATGTTGTAACTCCTTTCCGTGCATGGTTGCCTGGAAGAGATCGCTTAAAGCGATAAGGCCGCCTATTTAAAAAAACTAGATAATATTTTCATTGTAATGTATGTTTTCCTTGTTTGTGTAGTCTTTTAATCTACACTAATATTATAAAGAGGAAAGATTTGTACCTCCGAAACTACTGAACCGATTTGAAAAATTCTTTCACTGTTGGGAAGCTACACTATCCCCGGGTGACATAGGCTATATTATATTTTGTAGCGAGGCCGAAGGCCGAGCTTACACTCGTGCGAAGCCGGGGCGGACGGCTAGTAAAGAATAATCTTATTATATCTTACTTATAAGCATTACATTAGGCTAGATTGTAATTAAATTAAGGGGCGCTATATACAAGCCTCCCGACGCGGGTATGTCCTAAAACTGCGACCAGAACCACCGGATGATGGGCTGCAGCGTCCTAATAGTACACGGTGAACGTACTGCGATCCCCAAGCCGCCTGCCAAGCGTGGGGATTATGGCAACACCCCTCTCTATGAGGGAGGCCTTGTACAACAGTGGACGTTAATTGGCTGATGATGTGTGATGTGATACAAGCCTCATTGAACGGAAATCAGAAGGAAAATTTGTCGCCAGGTATTATGACATAAATAAGAATGTTCAGTGAGATAATTATGTCAACGCGTCGAACTCCGCGTCACAGTTGCTATGGGTTTATATGGGTGCAAGTGGCTACAACAAATTACTTACAAAAATGCCTTGACAGCCGTTCTAATATAAACAAAAAAAAACTTTTCAATGGCCGCTATATAAAAGAGCAAATAAAATAAAAATTCCACAGGGCAAAAATTCAAAGTCACCTGAAAGCTGTAGGAACAACGTTGGTAACTTCAATCCAGGAACCTTCTTCAAAGATGTCTAAGACTTCGTCATTAGGTTTCCAGATGGACAACATTCCTGAAAAATACAAAAGTTTACCATTCAATCGCACCCAATAATATCCTGTTTTCATGCAGTTTCTGTTTTTTGCTAACCGATTTTCAATATAAAAAACAGACTGCATGAAAACAGATGTCAGCACTGGACCAAATTGAAATGGGACCAAAAAGGAAGCACCAGCTTTCAAATAAAAAAAGAATCATCAATATCGGTTCACCCAGTCGAAAGTTCTGAGGTAACAAACATAAGAAAGAATCAAAAAAAGCAGTCATATTGAGAACCTCCTCCTTTTTGGAAGACGGTTAAAAAGGAGGACGGTTCTATGTTCCACTGTATATTTTTTCTTTTTAATGTTAGTTCACCGATTTCTCCATCAACTGTTGACCAAATTAAAAAAAAAAAACTTTTGTTTGTTAGGGTTGTACTTCCAATTTGGTCCCATTGTCACCAAGTCAGGATCTGATGATGGGATGCCAGGGATATCGAGGGCAACCCTCAAATTTTCGGTTCAATCGGTTTTTAATGTGATCCACTTGTTTCACGAATTTTGAAAAGACGTAGAAACAAAAGTTCTTTGTTATAATGAACAAAAGCTGCCCTTGAGAGGTGGCTGATTAATTTATAGCTCATCATCAACCAGAAAACGTCACCTGCTGAACATAGGCTCTCCCTCTTAGACCTCCACACTGAACGACAGCCTGCCATCTGCATCCACTGGATGCCCGCGACTCTCACAATCCCACACAATTAAAACTATGTATGATCTTAAATTAAAAACTATAATATCAATTATCATAATAATCTTAATCAGCCCATCTTTGTCCACCGTTTAGTAACAGTAACTTTATCTCCCTCCCTCTAGCAAGCGTGACGATGTTTCTATTGTATGTGAGGATGTATGTATGTGTGGATATTTAATTTAAATACTTTAAATAGAAAACCCTACCTTTAGTCACCGTAACTCTCTCCATCTCTCTCCAAACCAGCGACCCTCCCTCTAGCAAGCGTGACGATGTTTCTATTGTATGTGAGGATATATGTATGTGTGGAAATTTAAATACTATAAATAGAAAACCCTACCTTTAGTAAAAGTAACTCTATCTCCATCTCTCTCCAAACAAACGACCCTCTCTCTAGCAAGCGTGACGATGTTTCTATTGTATGTGAGGATATATGTATGTGTGGATATTTAATTCAAATACTTTGAATAGAAAACCCTACCTTTAGTAACAGTAACTCTATCTCCATCTCTCTCCAAACCAGCGACCCTCCCTCTAGCAAGCGTGACGATGTTTCTATTGTATGTGAGGATATATGTATGTGTGGATATTTAATTCAAATACTTTGAATAGAAAACCCTACCTTTAGTAACAGTAACTCTATCTCCATCTCTCTCCAAACCAGCGACCCTCCCTCTAGCAAGCGTGACAATGTTTCTGTTGTATGTGAGGATATATGTATGTGTGGATATTTAATTTAAATACTTTGAATAGAAAACCCTACCTTTAGTAACAGTAACTCTATTTCCGTCTCTCTCCAAACCAGCGATTCTCCCTCTAGCGAGCGTGATGACGTTTCTCGTTTGCAATTTTTCCTGGACCCTGTCCTGTATCGCTTGCAGATATTTGTCACGCTGCTTAGACACATGTTCTTGGAGGAGGTGGATTTGGGATGAACTCAGTTGCGCCTGTAAAATGAAGGCACTTAAGTTCGTACCAACTTGAAATGAAACTGAAATTCTTGAGGACGTTTTCCCTTTCCTTCAGATTCAGATTTCTATTCACCTTATAACAATGGTTTGTTATATTAGATAGGTCAAATACATTTGTTATAGAAAATTAAATCTTAAAACTAACTATGCACAGTTACACATAAGTTAAAAAGTTCACATTACAATATTGGTACAAATTTTAGCGTCAAAATAAAATTGATTAAAAAAATATTTAAAATATGTCATATCGTTAGAAAAATATATATAAAATTAGTTGAAATATAGGTAAAGTATTAAAAATTTGTCTGATAAAAGTTAATTAATATTACTTTAGCAAATAAGTTCAAAACAATACATGTCATTAAGATAAAGACCTTAGAATATATAAGGTCGGGGAAAAAGTTTCTTCGTATTTTATAAACAAATTCAAGACATATTTTTTTCAAGTTTAATTACATTTGATTATAATATATATGTGCCATTTTGTTCGATAACTTGTTGCCATCTTGTAGGTAGTGACATGATCCCGTTGCTGTAGAAATTTTGGGACTTCTGATCAAAACAATGCAACAAGTAGTTTTGACAGTCCTCTCTGGATGTTAATCTAACACTACCCAAAAAATTCTGAAGAGACCGAAACAGGTGGAAATCTGAGGGTACAAGGTCAGGGCTATATGGTGGATGCATTAACACTTCCCAACCAAGCTCTCTCAATTGTTGCTGAGTGGCCAAAGATGTGTGCGGTCTGGCGTTATCATGATGAAAGACCACGCCCTTTCTGTTGATCAATACCGGCCGTTTTTTCTCAATTTCTTGTTTGAGTGTCATCAGCTGTTGGCAGTAGAGATCCGAATCGATGGTTTTGCCCGGCGGTAAAAGCTCATAATGAACGATGCCCTTCCAATCCCACCATACACACAGCATCACCTTATTACGTGTTAATCCGGGTTTCGCTACAGTCTGTGGTGCTTCACTGCCCTTTGACCATGATCGTTTGCGCACATTCTTGTCGTAGGTGATCCATTTTTCATCACCAGTGATCAATCTTTTCAAAAACGGTTCGGTTTCGTTACGTTTTAACAGAGAATCGCAAATGAGCACACGATTCATTTGGTTTCTTTCAGTGAGCTCGTGTGGCACCCAAATATCGAGGTTTTTTTTATACCCAGACTTTATCAAATGGGTCAAAACTGTTTTGTGGTCGATCCCTAGTTCTTCAGCTACGTCGTAACTACTAATATGCCGATCTTGCTCCACTTTTTCAGAAATGGCATCGACTTTATCCGTAACAGGGCGACCAGAGCGAGCTGCATCTTTGACATCAAAATTCCCGGACTGAAAACGCTTGAACCAACATTGTGCTACTCTTGATGACACTGCATTAGGTCCATAAACGTCACATATTTTATTCGCGGCTTGTGTCGCATTTTTCCCTTTTTTGTAATAAAACTTCAAAATATATCGAATTTCTTCGTTAGATTCACTCATTTTATCGAACAAGAAAACAAATGAAAAATGGCGGGAAATTGCTTTTTACATTTTGTATTCCTTTTTTAAAATGTCATATTTTTAATGGTATCAGAACCAGCCAGATACAAACAGTACAACCGATGAGATTTTACTACAACTTTATACATACAAAATACGAAAAGACTTTTTCCCCGACCTATTAATTTTTGACATGTTACTATAATGTGCATTTCTTAAAATTAATTTTCATGAAATCATTAAGCTTGTAAAACGCATTTCGAATGAAAAAGGGCTTAATTTTTCTTTTAAATTCAAGAATCGTTAAGTTTCTCAAAGCAACTGGTAGCTTATATACATAACTAGTTTATTATGAACTCCCTGCTTTTCAACTTTACAAAGTCTCACTCGCTACCTCACTCTTCTACCTTTCCCTCTATGGTGGTTTTCATTACTTTGTCATGTCATACAAGGTGGCCATTGTAGTCCTACGGAACCCTACTTAGTTACCAAACTTTTAATTTAAAAAGCCTAATCAGACACCAAATGAGGTGATTCCTTCGAAAAACTACGATAGAAGTCACAACGCGTAGAAAATGATAATAAACGTCCGCAGTTTCATATACAAACATAGCTGTATACAATTTATATCGAAACTAACCTATTTTACCAAAACAAACCGTATATTTATGCATTTACGGCTCAGTTCTCTAACGTGTGTTCGATTTACACAACATCGTCAAAACTCGTGAACCGTCATTGAGCAAGCGAGACGGCGATTATGTCTGAATCGCAAGTGGGAACTTCTCTCCCGAGAGAAAGAGTCAATTTTCTCTTTCTCTCCCGTTGGTCAGACGGTGGTTCGTCAGTCAAGTTGAGTTGAGTTCGTCGTCTCTTACGGTGTGTTACTGCTTGTGCAACTATCGCGTGAATGTGGATCCATTCTGTCCCTGTATTGAGTCGAGCCAGATTGAGTATTGCCGTGATTAGCGCGACATTGTGGCATCTTTCTATTTTTTTGATCGAAGGGTGATTCATTCAAGTTTATTGTTTCATCCCCTCTTTACATGGCTATCTTGTAGTTATGATGCGTTAACCTACCCGGAATTCCATGGGATCCCTGCTGGTCTTCATCAGTTTAGCGATCTGTGAGCCACTGTCTAAGCACTTCCTTTTATTGCTTGGGTCTGATGTTACATCAGAGTCTTGAGATTCCTGTAGCAAAAATTGCACTAATATTGTAATGTGAAAGTTTGTGTGTCTGGTCCAACCGCAGAAAAGAGAAGTAAATAGAACGGAAATGAGAAGGAAAATCTGTCGCCAGGTATTGTGACAGAACCTTGATTGAACATTCTTATTTAAATCAACGCGTCGAACTCCGCGTCACAGTTGCTAACTGATTTCGAATGACTGACGTTTCGTTTATATGGGTGCAAGTGGCTACAACAAATTTGTTACAAAAATGCCTTGACAGCCGTTCTAACTTAAACAATTTTTTTTTCTATTTCTCCAACCTCAGGTCAGACATACAAGGGAGATATGCCTTACTAAGGCTTAGTACAATAATTATTAGAGATGAAACGTATATCCGGTAACTATCCGGTATCCGGCCTATCTAGTGCCTATCCGACCGAATACTGGATAAAATAACTGGCCAAGAGCGTGCCGAGACACGAATATGCTAGGGTTAAGTAACCAAAGCCATATAATTGTAGTCATAGTTCAGAAATTTATAGTTACAGAAAAATTCAAATGAACGAAGCTCTGTAGCTAAATTTCAGATATGTATCATCCCGACATAGCATATACTTTTTATGGTTTAAACATAGGGAAAAACTGATTGAGAAACATTATTTGTTAAGACCGTTTTACAAAAAGGTCAATGATACTTTTGAGCTATATTTAAAAACCAAGTGGATGAAATTTTTTCCCATAAATTAATTGACAATAATTTAATTAAAAATACTAGTGGCCACATTTTGATTAGCACCCTAGTTGATACATATTCTCCTAATCATAAATATGTGTATAAATTTGGTTTTAAGCAAAAACTCGATGACCGCACTAATTCTGCAGCCGGCGGGGCTATTATGGATCTTTGATCGGGATCAGTCAGTGTCAGAATTGACAGAATTTAGACACTTGAAAGGGGTCACGACGCAAAAAAAAAAAGCGTTGTCTATTTCCAATTTCATACTAAGAAATTGGAAATAGACAACGCTTTTTTTTTTGACATAATTTTGACAAGTCGCGATCCCGATCAAAGATTCATAATACCCCTGCGGATCTTAAACTAAAACTGTTAGTCAATGAAATGCGCTGCCTGAATGGGTGTTCTCCGATAGTTACAATCTGGGTGTCTTCAAGTCAAGAGTGAATCAAGAGTGTTTGCTTCTAGGTAAGCGTGTTCTATAGATCGCATCAGCGCTTAACATCGAGTTGGCGGTCAATCAAAAACCTTTTAAATCAGTTATTTATTATATGTCAGTAATCTAACGAAATCCACTCTCAAACTTTACCGAGAGTTTTACGAAAAAATATTTTTATAAATTGGAGGTAACTTTTGTAAATAAGTTGAGATGTTGGGTTTTTGCAAAATTTTAAGCCATAATTTTAAATAAAATATAGAAATTATTACATCGAGATACAATACCAATAGAGTCACAATCTTTAAGTGAAAAATGTCAAATAACGTCCGAGCGTCGTTGTACATACCTAGACATCAATTATATAGTTCACAATGCTACATTTACTTCAATTTAGACGTTATATTCCTTGCATAGTGTTCAACGTCGCTTGTCCAATAGGGCATCGTAGCACTGGCATCGCGCGGCGTTGTAATCGGATTGCGATTGCCTTACAACTAACCTAGTCTGCGCAATGCATAGCGTGCGCCGAGTTTTGATTCGGCCTTTTTTTTTTGGCATCATTGTGACTCTATAGATGTCTTATCTCAATGGATTATTAGGATATTATTTAATACAAAAAATTAAATTTTCTATTTGATAGAATAAGAACGTCTATAACCCAGTTTTAATTTCAATTTTCGGCTAGCGTTATAGTTTTTTTTAATACCTGATCAGACATCTTTTTCTCTACTTCTTCGTATATCTTCTCGATCAACGCTTCTCTTTCTGCTTCATACTTCATCTGGTACTGGTGTTCAAGGCGCTCTGATCGAGTCACTGTTAAGTAATATGGAATCTTATTACAATACAAATAAAGATTTCTGTAAGATGGTCCTTTTGACCGCTAAAGTAAACCTTAATGGCCCTGTGCGCCAACTACGTCTATAGTTGACAAAATACGTGACATTTTTGTGCCATGGCGTATATAACAAAATTTTCAATATAAAAAACCGACTTCAGAAAAATGCCAGAACTGGTCCAAATTGAATTCACACAGGTAACACCAGCTTTCAAATAAAAATATAATCATCTAAATCGGTTCACCCAGTCCAAAGTTCTGCTGTAACAAACATAAAAAAAGAACAGTCGAATTAATAACCTCCTCCTTTTTGAAATCGGTAAAAAAATGCGTTTTAGGCGTGGCGGCCACGATGACGAAGACCAAGATGGTGCATTTTCAATCAATCGCATCGCGATTGGAAATTGACGTGAAGCGTGATCGTCACTCACTCGTCGTCACTCTTGCACTCACCTGTGGAGCCATCAGGGAATTTCTCCACATAAAGCCTCGGGTAGACCCTGACCACCCTCGCCCGGAGTCTGGCCACTTTCCCCCCTCCCACCCTGACGACTGCTAACCGAGCTACCATGGTACAGGGGCGAAGGCCTAGCTTCTCGGTCCAGCTGGCCGGTCGAGTGCTGTTGCCGGAAAGGGAGAGACGGATTGAGGAGGTGTCCTGAAATATATGTTTATTCATCAACAGCATATCGGGTCATCATCAACAGCAGGGCTAACTGGTTATCTATTACGGTTCGTAAGATATAGCCATTAAAAGGTAGGATGGACAGACGGACAGACAGACGGCGAAGGCTTGGTACACAACCCTAAAAAAGATAGTTGATTGAATCAGGCATTACGTTGCGGAAATTCATCTTAAATTTTTATGCACAAATTTCTAGTGTAGTTAAGTATCAAGATAAATAACCGACAAATGTCAGAACTGGACCACACCGGACGCTCTAGCTTTCAAATAAAAAAAGAATCATCAAAATCGGTTCACCCAGTCAAAAGTTCTGAGGTAACAAACATAAAAATAATATATAGCAGTCGAGTTGAGAACCTCCTCCTTTTTGGAAGTCGGTTGAAAAAAGAGTAAAGGATACAGAAACATACTTCCCAAGGCGCAACTCCTTGTTCGCAATTCACCAGCTCAGCACCACAAGTCAAGATCTTACAGCCAACTACAATTTTTCTATCGTAGACTAATTTTGACAACATATTGTCTATGGTCGCTTTTATGAAGTACCAACCGTCTGTCAGTAGCAATTCTATGTTGTTTAGGTTGGCAGCGCTGAAAAAGTGGATTTATTTTTTATTATCTATTATGAATCTTTGATCGGGATCGCGATTTGTCAAAGCGTTGTCTATTTCCAATTTCGTAGTATGAAATTGGAAATAGCCAACGCTTTTTTTTTTGCGTCATAACCCCTTTCAAGTGTCAAAATTCTGTCAATTCTGACACTGACTGCTCCCGATCAAAGATCCATAATAGCCCCGCAGGACTGCCGCACTCCGCACTTTAGGTATGAAGCTACAAGTAGTCGTCTTGTCGAACTTGCCGTGCCCGCTGCCGCGCGATAGAGAGAGATAACACGACAAGAATTACGCGATAGACGGAGAGGAAACTTCTAGGTTAATATAGCTGTAGGTAGTTAGCGCTCGCACGTTAGCGCAAACTCGATTTCACAAGCGCATCTGGAATGCGTTTCTTCCAATACACCGAACCAAAAAATGGTGTATGAAACTTCAACAATACCTCACTTTCCTTTAAAATTAATATCTATACCTTCAATGTCGAAAATTTTTGGCAGTTTTGTTAATAAGATATTAAGTATTTCTTTATTTTATTTTAATATATTTTAGTCATTGTTAATTAAAGTCAGCTGAGATTTAACTATTAGGTACTTGTAATCGTATACAGGTCCTCACGATACAGGCTGTGCCTAGTGTGAGGATCATCAGATACTTCTATCTAGGATACAAATCTCTATGCAAAGCACATTTAATTCTATTTGTTTATATAATGTTTCTAATAGGATATTTTCTTGTTTTAATGTACTGATGTGTTTTGTAGTAATAAAAGTATTTTCATTTTCATTTTCAAGAAGTTATGATACTGCGAACGTCTGGGACGGACAGACAAACGCTATCTTACAAGAATTCCTTGTTGCACTACGAAACCTTATTAAGAGAACTAGCTTTGGAATCAGTGAACAATAGGCATGATGACTAATATTTTTTTATTATCTCATAAAAAAGCTGATCATCAATAGAGCCTGTCAACGAAAACAAAATTTAAATTAGTTCAGAAATAAATAAGTTATAAGTATTTTAATATCATGCTAGACAGAGAGCTCACTATACTGAGCTATGACGTCACGCCTCAGGCGCGGCATACCAATGCTATACTAACACACGCTTTGCGAGAAAGGGATGAAGCATCCCCTCTATCCCCACCTAAAACTTTAAACGCTCATATCTCAGATATTAATCAGCCGATTCAATTTATTTTTTCAGTATGTGTAACGTATTTAGTTATATTTATCGCTAAGCCTGTTATTTGTAATATATTAAACACTAGGCCACATGCCAATTGACGGATATTGAGAAACATCTTCGATATTATTTATTATTGTTTCAGCCGTGTTCATCCCATTGCAGGGCAAAGGCCTCCCTTCCTTTCTTCCACTCCTCTCTGTTCTGTGCTATGGTGTACCAGTCTTTTGCGTGGGAGTCGAGCTCGTCCCGCCATCTTCGATAGCATCATCATTTTCCATCAGGTGAGATTGTGGTCAGGCAGTTGTACTTTCGCAACACAACATATTTGTGTGTTTGCTTATTGCGTTTGACCGCAACCTTGGCTGTTGTTAAGCGATGACGCGGTCCACGATGGAACACACTTGCCTAGAAGAAACAGATTCACTAGCGACTTGAAGACACCCAGATTGTAACCATCCGGGAACACCCATTCAAACAGTCCGACGCATTCTGCAGTCTAGCGGTTCGCACAATAGAAGTATAATCAAAGCGCTTCGTACGGATTTTCGTAATATCTATCATGAAACGGTGTCACCTTTTCAGGGCCGGTCTGACCGTTCGATAGAAAAATGGGCAGGAGGAAACATGCATGGTGTTAGATGCAGATCAAATGCGCACTCTCTGAAATGTATCTGGTAAAAAAACTGATACACAGCAACTTCGCGACGATATTCAAGGCTGAGAAGTTCAATCTGAACTAGGGATTCAAAAATTGTATGTCTGGAAAACGCAAGAAACCTGGAAATGTGTGTGTTTTGCTATGCTATCTAATAATTAATTTATATATAATTATCATTATTTATATTATTTACATATTTATTTATATATTTTAGTCTTACCTTACGACACTGACGCCATCTACATAGATCCCAGCCACACACAGAACCATAGTTTTATTGGGAACATCATCTTTTTCTAAAATCTTCCTCAATACTGACCTCTCTGCATTGTATAACTCTTTGTCATATCTATATTTCAATTGATCCAAGACATTTTTCACAGTACACACTTTACCTAAAGTTGGAAACCTTATTTCATATGAGATCAGTTTCCACAGAATCAATTTTAGGTGAATATCTAACCAACCGTCTGGTATTAGCTTTTTGTCTGTCGCTTCTATGAAAATTTGTTTTATATCTTCTATGGCCATTTTTCCTTTTACAAAATCATTTCTACCCTCATGAAACTCAAAATTGAGTATATTTTCTAAATTGAAGTTCAAAATGTAAGAGTCTATACTTTGACTTTGGCCCTTTTCAAGATTGGTTAAGTCTTTCAAAGTATACTTTTTGTTTTTCTTATAATCTTCTCTGAAAATTATATTTGCTGGTTTTGTAACTTCTACGTCTTTGTGCAAAACTGTGACAGTTTTTGGATTTATTATGTATGGAGTTTCAAATTTCTTTATTTTCTTAGCTTTTGGACAAACTAGTATGGGGCTGCCTGATCTTTTATTGGGTCTAGATGTTTCTTTAAAATCTTCATTACAGACATCTTCTTCAAAATCGTTTATTACTTGTGTATCTAACATTTTATCTATATTTACCAAATCTTTCTTTATTTCTAGATCATTAGAAGATACTTTTTTGGTCTCTACTACTATATGATTGTTCCTTTTTTTAACGTGTTCACAAAAAAGTTTATTTGGTTTCGTGGAAGCATTGTCACAATTTGTTATCTCTTTATTAGTATCAATTTTAAATCCAATACTATCATTTAGTCCATTTTTTCCAGTAATATCATTGTAAAAAGGAACAATGGTGTCTGTTTTTCGGATATCGACATCACTTTCTGTATCTATATCATGCAATAATTGTCTGCTCTTAGCTAAAGCTTGCTCTGATATGAATACTTTATTTTTTCTTCCAGTTAAAAATCCAACAAAAGATTTCCCAGTTTCTTTTTTGGCAAAATCATTGATATTGTTAAAAAGATTATTAGTTTTTTCCAGAGCTTCTTTCGATATTTCTATTTTATTTTTATTTGCCGTTTGAAATCCTTTGAAAATGTTTTCTTTTGACTCTAATTTGTCCTGTGCTGTTATAGGTATGTCTTCAATGTCATCAAATATTTTCTTGCTTTTTGCCAACGCTTCATCAGATATATTCACATTTTTGTTACTTGCTGTTTTAAAACCAACATAAGCATTCCTACTATTTTCCGCTGAGTCACTCAAATTATTAAGTAACTTTTTACTTTCAATCAAAGCTTCTTTATTTACTACTACTGTTTTTTTATTAGCTGTTTGAAAACTCATAAATTCAACATTTGTATTCATTGAAATCTTTTCAGTAGTACTATCATTAGGTACATCAATATCTCTAAAAATCTTTTTGCTTTTAGCCAATGCATCCATTGAGACTGTAACAGGTTTTTTGCTTGCTGTTTGGAAACCTTTGAATAACAAATTGTCTTCCTTATTATTTGCGGTACAATATTGAGTTTTGTAATTAGAATCTATAGGGTGCAAATCTGAAAATATATTTTTACTCTTCTCTATTGCTTCTGCAGATACATTAACTGCTTTATTATTTGCAATTGTAAAACTTACATAGGCAACTTTTGTATTTTTATGTGAATCTACAGTTTCTTCTGATATCATTTTGGTACTATCGTTATCGTTAACATCAGTAAATGGTTTTCTTATTTTTTCTGTAGCTTGATCGGATATTTTTACTTGTTTATCACTTAATGTTTTAAAAACAGGTTTTGCTTCTTCAATTGCAAACATTTCTTTCGCCATATTTTTAGATTTAGACGGAGCCATATCTGACACCTCAATATGTTTACTGCTAGCTGTATTAAACCCTTCGAAGACAGCTTGACTAGCCGATAGTCGATTAGCATCATTGGGAGTGTCTAATTTAGTTTGTTCTTTGTCAATATTTTTGAAAATATATTTAGTTTTAGACAGTGCTTTGTCAGATATTTTGATATCTTTATTATTAGCTGTTTTGAACCCTACAAATATCGCATTGCTTGTTAGAGGCTGACTAATAATATCTTCGATTGTTTTTAGTTTATTTTTATCTTTACCAATATCTTTAAATACGTCTTTTGATTTGGCTAATGCTTCATCAGATATATTTATTTCTTTATTATTAGCAGTTTTGAAACCTGCATATACTGCTTTACTAGTTGATGGTAGGTTAATATCTTTTATTGTATTTACTACCTCACCGATTTCAGTATCCGTCATTGGTTTCTTTGATTGTATACCGATATCTTGAAATACATTCTTTGTTTTCGTCACAGCTTCTTCGGATATTGCAATTTTTTTATTGTTGCCTGTCTTGAAACCTTGAAATGTTACATACTCGCTACTATTACCACCTTTTTCTTCTAGCGACATCTCGATATTTTTAAACTCTTCTAAAAGTATTTCATCATTGATTTTGTCATTAGTATTTTCTTCAATATTCAAACAGTTTTTATTTCCTGTTATTTCGATAGAATCAAATTGTTCATTTAAATCAATATCCATAAACACTTTTTGACATATCTCTAGTGCACTATCCGACATATTGATTTTCTTGTTACTTGCAGTCATAAATCCATTACAACTTTGTTTTTCTACTCCAACTGTGTCTGAATTCCTACTACTATAAAGAATGCACGTTTCTGTTTTTTCATCACATTCGTTACTATCTATGAGTTTCTGTCCCTTATTTAATCTGTGTTCGAGAGCACTTGGGGCTGATACAGCTACAGCTTTTGTTTCACAGCCTTCTATAGCTTTTGCAGCTGTATTAATGAATGTTTTTTGCTTTGGTTTTAAACTGTCACATTTTTCAACTAGCTCTGTCAAACTAAACTCTTCGACAGCTTTGCCTCCATCACTATTAAGAATAATTTGAGCTTGTTCAAAGGAACCTCTAAATATTTGTATAGATTTGTTGCTAGCGGTTTGAAAACCAACAAACATAGATTTTTCTAGAATGTCTGTCTGATCATTGGACACATCTAAAGCACAAGTAGGTGGTAAATTTTGGGTCTCTATATGAGCGAAATCTTCTTCTTTAAGAGTTAAATCTTCTTCATCACTACTAAAAAGGATTTCGTCCTGCAAGACTTCAGATTTCATGGATTTTTCAGTTATATATTCAATGTCTTGTAATAAACCTACTTCATCCACTTTTTCAGCAGGTAACAACTCAGTTGAATTTATTTGCAATTCGTCACTTTTGAAACCAAGTACAGGACTACTTGGTCTTTCAATGCCAAGTAAAATTTCTGCCTCATTATAGAGGCATAGCTCTTTGCCTAATATTTGTGAATGTATTAAATGTTTAGCTATTTCAAAATCAGTTTCTTCAATCAAAGGCATGGCAACATTTTCGAAATTTTCAAAAGTTTCTAGGGACACAACTAATGGATATGGTGTTCTTAATTTTCTTTTTATAGCTTTCGCGGTAATTAGGGGACTTGTCGGTCTTTCTATGTCTTGTCCAGTATCTGTAGTAATCTCTGTTGAAAACATAGTCTCTTCCATATTGTTTTCTTTTGAACTTTTGATTGTCGCTTCTAATTCTTCATTTACTTCCTGAGTAATTGGTAAATTATCAATGAATGTTACTGTATCTTCAATTGCAGTTTTGGATATTTGAGAATCTTGTTCTGTATTAACATCTATCAAGTTATCAAGATTTTGTATTGCCATAATGTGGTCTATCTCTGAACGCTTTTTTGTTACATTATGACTGCTTATAGTGTTGCCTTCTTCTTTACCTTGATCTCTTTTAGTAATATTTTTTGAGTTTTCATCTAAAATCGATGTAATATTGTTCTTTATGCCGTCATTATTATTGGTTTCAAAGTGATTCGCATCTTCTCTAAGTTTTGGGTTTTCAATGTTAATGAGATCAGTGTGAGCGAATGTGGTGTCAAACTCTTGAGTCATGCCTGTATTTGTGCCTATTGTTGCAGCGCCGTCTATTATATCCATTAATTGTGTGTCGAAGACACACTGGGTCTCGAACCTTTCGGTCACTTTTGGTACCTGAAAATTGCCAAAGAACATAATATGAAATGCAGGGCTGGCTAGTGTACTAATAAACTCGTGTGCTTCCTTTTTATCGGCTTAGTAAGTAGTATCAACTTTAATTTGTAGAATGTAAGTTACAAATTATTTATTGCATTATCATAGAGAGAGAAAGCTCAGATTTATGAAACATCGCTGTCGGTCATAGTCTGACAGGTCAGTGCCTCGGCGGGTCTGCCTCAGTACGGTGTGCTGTGTTCCAAACAAAGACTTTCTATAACTAGACATTGAATGCATGGCAAACATGTTCAGACACTTCATCATTTGACCACTACTGATATAAATAAAAAACACTCCCACTGATTCCACTGAACCTCACGTCATTTCCGACCAATACCGTAGGTACTCCATCACTATGCTTTGTTTACATTTTGAACTGACATTGAATGGGCCAATTAGCATTCAGTAACCCCTCACCCCGCCCCTCAGTTATTTGACTAAATTGTTTCCATTGAAAATAATCGTAACTACAAGTCTGGGCTACGTAGTAGCTATACCTAGTCTCTGGTTCCAAAGTTCGTTACTTCACTCGAAACGACTAGGACATGTGTTCATTACGGACTGACTCAGTCCACATTGAGGATTGCACTGATGTCGTTCTACTAGAGGGAAATCTGTCCGGGAACAGTAGTAACCATCCTTTTGAACAACTTTTACTATGGGACCAATACTGAAATTACAAAAGAAATTACTACTGTTCCATACGGTTTGTGGAGTGCCAATGGTAATTTTCTATGGAACAGCATATATTTTTCTCACGATTTCAGAGTTGCTCCTATAGTAAAAATTGTGCATAAGGGTGGGTACTATTGACCCTTTTTAAGCTTAGTATGTACAACCTTTCAGCATAACCCATCATCATCAGCCTGTAGCTGTCTACTGCTAGATATAGGCCTCTCCCAATGCACACCACTGACCTCGGTCAGCAGTTCTCTGCATCCAGTTTTTACCCACCGTTTTACGTAGAACGTCACTCCACCTGGCCACAGGGTGTCCTACACTATTTTATTTTTATTACACACGTAAGATTAAGCCGGTTACTCCGACTATAGTTTCAACCACATTTGGCAGTTTTTTTCAAGGTGACTACGTGCGCGCGGCTGCGTCTCGCTTTGCTTTGCTTTTGTCCTACACTATGTTTGACTAAACTTGGTCATGGAACATAACCCAGTAGAATGCAAATTAGTCACAAGCCATGAAGAATATATCGCAACAAATTTCAATGTGCGAGCAAACGGAGTGGTTTTATAGCTATTTTTGATCAACTTCTAATAAAAATGTTAGTCTGATTTTTGATTGGGGCAGTACTGGAACAAAGGTACAGGATGGCTCATGCCATCGACCATGCCACCCTTGAAACCTGCTGCCGGAACCCATCGGAACTTACTTTCACGGCAAATAATAACGTACCCATACTAAGTGACCCATTTTACCATATTTTGAAGACCTCCTTCACTCCTGAACGTGGCACGTAGTTTGGGTAAGTTCCATAAGTACTGTCTAGTCTATAATAACTTCTAGAGAGAGCGCACTTTTGAAGTACCAGCTGAGTTTAATCTTTTTGACATAAGTATACATACCTCTTCCATTCTAGATCCATACACTGGCAGCTTATTTGAGGGTAAAAATTTAGATTTCTTGGCTTCATTCATGTTTTTACGACTTATTGCACTTCCAACACAGTCAGCTAATTGGAAAGCTTTCACTTGAGAACGAACAGTTTTTATAACATCTTGGGGTGTATAAGTTTGTACACTTAGATTTAGGTTTTTGTTATAGAGAAATGAGGGTTTTTTAAAGCTTTGTTTCTGTAAAAGAAGCTCAAAATCACCGATGTTATTTTTCGAATTGTCCATGGCAAGGAATTAGGTAATCCAATGGCCTACCTAGTGCTGGAATGATAACACTAGCAAAATACGTTTTAGTGAATTATCAATAAAAATACAAGTCTATTTGTAATTTCTAATAGTTTTGTTTAGTTTTCTTCATGTTTTCTTTTCTTGTTTTTTTTTAAACTCGCCAAAAACTCGCTTCCGAGAATACAGATTATACACTGTGCTTGCTTTTGACAATATGCACAATATTGACTTTTTTTTTTCAGCTACAAGGCAAGCTATAGTTATTAAAGCCATACCGCTTCGTCTTACGAATTTTACAGACTTCGATCTAGTATTAAGTAATATTATAACAAAAGGATCCTTAAACCCAACGAATATTAATTGAATATACCAAAGCAGTTCTTAATGTCAATAATAGGCTACTAGACTGATTATTTTTCATTGTCTTATAAAAAAGGTGACAACAAATAAAGCGGATTACCGATAAAAATAATCTCTTCTCAAGGTGCCTCTTAATTATGGAGAAAATAAATGCTTTAGCAGTTTTGCGAATTTTTGGTATTTAGTATAATTTGTTCGAAACACATTTATTTTTGTTTTTCTTTGTAGGAAGGAAATGCGGCAAAGTAGATTTTAGACGTGGTATGTGGCCAGTTTCGAAAACGAGGTTGAATAGATAGACAAGATGTATGAAAACCACGTCAGTTTCCATAATAAAAGAGGTTGAAGGTTTACTAATAAACCTATTGCAATATATATCATCATCTTTAGCTCAGACGTCCACTTGTAAACATAGCCTTCCCCTTAGCACGCCACACGCAACGACAGCCTGATATCTGCATCCACTGGATGCCCCCGACACTCACAATATCGACGGTCTATCTAGTGGGAGGCCTACCTACGCTGCGTCTTCCAGTTCGTGGTCTCCACTCAAGAACCTTTATTCCCCACAGGTTATCCGGTTCTTCGAAAGATGGGGGGGCTGATGGGTATTCCTCGATAGTTACAATCTGGCTGTCTTCAAATTACTAGTCAATCGGTTTCTTCTAGTCAAGCGTGGTCCATCGTAGACCGCATCATCACTTAACATCACATCAACATTAGAAGCATAGAGTGCGGGTTATATGAAGAGAAGACTACGTAGTTTCCTAAATACTGCCCAGCCTAGCTGTAGGAGTAATAACTTTCGACTAGGTGAACCGATTTTGGCGATTCTTTTTTTAGGGTTCCGTACCCAAAGGGTAATAGTAATAGGGTCCCAACCGTATTACTAAGGCTCCGCTGTCCGTCCGTCCGTCTGTCACCAGGCTGTATCTCATGAACCGTGACAGTTAAACAGTTGAAACTTTCACAGATGATGTATTTCCGTTGCCGCTATAACAACAAATACTAAAAAATATAATTAAATAAATATTTAAGGGGGCTCCCATACAACAAAAGTTATTTTTTTGCTCGTTTTCGCTCTAAATTAACGGAAAGAGGTAGACGCTTGAAATATTCACAAAATATTTAGTTAATAAATTCACTTTAAAAAAAATTTATTAAATTAAAATAAAATTGATATTTACGGGCTCCCATACAGAAAAACGTTTTTTTTTGCCGTTTCTATAGATAATGGTACGGAACCCTTCGTGCACAAGTCCGACTCTCACTTGACCGGTTATTATTTGGTGCTTCCCGTGTGGTCCCATTTCAATTTGGTCCAGTCCTGTCATTTTTATGAAGTCGGTTTTTATATTGATAATTATATTCTAGTACATTCAGAGACTGATGCGTTTAGAAAAAATTGACAAATTACAATACACTAGAAAGTACTAAAATAAAACATCTTTAGACATAAATATATTTCTTTCAAATATCACAGTAACAGTGTAACAATAAAATTATATAATTTTGAGATGAGACAGGATAAGCAGGTGCCGTTTCTCATTCTATAGATCAGGGGCCTTATCCCTAGCTCGAAAAGTTGACCCGCATAGGTGTTATTTGTCTAAACGGTACCATCAACTACGATAAGCGGTAGTTATTTGATAGCCGCCAAGTTTTGTTATTTTCACGCACACACGCATAGTAAAACGGATTTTCGTTCATTCAAGTTAGACGCTTTTAAACGATGCAGCTTAAATGAGTTGGTTAATTTTAGGTACCTGATAGGTACCTAAAATTACTTTTGCGAGCCAACTTTTAGTAGGTACCTGATAGGTACCTACTAAAAGTTGGCTCGCAAAAGTGAAGCTAGGGGTAAGGCCCCTGTTATTCCATCCACAAGTTGTTCACCTCAATAGCCCAGATTTTTTTAACCCTATACTGTACAATAGTTTCATATTCCTTTTTATACATATTCCATAATTGTATTTTTTATATTCAACAGGGCCTCTTGGTGTTGGCTTCGGCTCCACCAATGCCTACCAAATGTCCGGGCTAGACCCGAGAATTTCATTAAATAAATTATATAATAATAAATAATAAAACGTTTATAGACTTTCTGTAAAGACCTGTAGATAGGTAGATACATAAAGGCCTATTCATTACAAACATACAAAAATAGGTACAAATCTTTCCTCTTTATAATATTAGTGTAGATTAACTTCTGTGCTTGGGGGCGTGGGTTCGATTCCCATCTAGGACAAAGATTTGTGTGATGAACATTTGTGTTTGTTCTATGTCTGGGTGTTAATATCTATTTAAGTATGTATTTAAAAATATATATGTACGTATATCAGTCTCTGGCAGCCATATTACAAGCTTTGCTTAGTTTGGGGTCATATGACCGTGTGTGCAAAAATGTCTCAGATTTATTATTTATTTATTTAATAAAACTTACACCCAAGCGAATCCAGGCGGGTCGCTAGTCTATATATATATATATATAAAACAAAGTCCGGTTTGTTAGAACACTTATAACTCGAGAAAGGTTGGACCGATTTGCATGGTTTTTGATTTGTTTCCGTCCGAAATCCACACTTATATTATAAATGCGATAGTTACTCTGTCTGTCTGTCTGTTTGCTACATAATCACGGCTAAACAACTTAACCGATCTCGATAAAAAATTCTCGTATGTAGCATGCAGGCGCGGGTCCACTGTTGTAGGCACGATGGGCATTCCCACAACCTTAATACGTGACTTGTGACGCCCTACAGCTTTGCCCGCGTGAAACTACGATACACTGTACAAAATCTTAGTCAGCCCGTCACAATATTTTTTTATAAACATATCCTTTGTAGGAATGCACTATATTGATCATGCACGATCAAGGTTCATACGCTGACTCGCACTTGCCCGATTTTCGGGTGGCTGTGACCACAAGCTTTTTCGAGGGCTGGATCCGCGCCTGGTATCATGAGGACGGACATGGGCCAATTTTTTTCTGATGAAATCGCGGACGAAGTCGCGGGTGCAGCTAGTAGGAGGATAACGGCTGGATCGATTTGGATGAAATTTTGTGTTCCTGGAGCGGGTCATAGTATGCGAAGCCGGGGCGGGTCACTAGTTTGTAATAAATGAAACACTAGGACACAAGCGTTGTTCACAACTTTGAAGTGGCAGTCGTTGTGGTGAAGTCCTTTTCTAACTCCGTCCAAAACTTGAGCCGATCCAAGCCATGGTCGCGAGCTAGTGTGATTTCGTCGTCGAGTAATAGTGTGCACTTTTGGTCCTTTGTGTATGGGAGCCACTCCACTGGTTGATCGGTCCATGTTGGTTTTCTGGGGAAAATGTTATTAATTATTACTAAAAACCCAATTTTACATTGAATTGATCATCATCAGCCAGAAGACGTCCACTGCTGAACATAGGCCTCCCCTTTAACCTCCACACTGAACGACATCCTGCCATCTGCATCCACTGGACGCCCGCGACTCTTACAATGTCGTCGGTCCATCTAGTGGGAGGCCTACCTACGCTGCGTCTTCCGGTTCGTGGTCTCCACTCAAGTACCTTTCTTATATATTAAATTGATAATAGTTATAAAATTTCTGTGTAAGACATAAATAATAGGGCAGATAACTAATCGTTGAAACCTTTGATGAAGAATTTAAGTAAATATAATATGTTTATTGAAAAAATTATTTAAATCGGTTATCAATGGTCTGATATTTAAGCATTTAAAATTTTTGGTGGAAAAAACTGGTCTGTCCCTTTCCCACAAAACAAAAAATGACGTCACGCCTCTGTACACCATACTTGTCAGAATATAATTTATAAGGCGTACAGAGAAGTGACGTCATAATTTGCTGTTTCGCGCTCTGTCTAGCATGATATTAAAATGCTTATAAGTTGCTTAGTTTTGATCAGATTTTCATTTTGTTTTCATTAATCAGCTATATTTATGGGATACTTTTTAATACGACAATTAAAAAAACAGTCATCTAGCTAGCCTATAAGTCTAAATAATTTAAAAAAACAACACAAAATGAGTATAACAAAATTTGAGGGTTGGCCTCGATTTCCCTGAGATCCCATCATCAGATCCTGACTTGGTGACAACGGGACCAAATTGGAAGTACACCCTATCGAACAAAAGAAAATTTTGTGAAATCAGTCAGCAGTTGGCAGACATACATTTAAAAAAAATGCAGTGGTTTCATTTCAATTTAGTCCAGAGGCCTTACCCCTAGCTCGAAAAGTTGACCCGCATAGGTGTTATTTGTCTAAACGGTACCATCAACTACGATAAGCGGTAATTATTTGATAGCCGCCAAGCTTTGTTATTTTCACGCACACTCGCATAGTAAAACGGATTTTCGTTCATTCAAGTTAGACGCTTTTAAACGATGCAGCTTAAATGAGTTGGTTAATTTTAAATACCTATCAGGTACCTACTAAAAGTTGGCTCGCAAAAGTGAAGCTAGGGGTAAGGCCCCAGTTCTGACATTTTTATGAAGTCGGTTTTTTATACTGATAATTATGTTGTCAAATCTTATAGCAAGGGCTCAGTTTTGAACAGAATATCTTACTTAAAACTTACCCATTCTTAGCAAAATTACAAAATGATTCCGCCAGCATTTCAACCACTTTTAAGTCCTTTTCCGACGCTTTTCCCATCTTACTTCTTCTGTAAAACTGATATTGGATCATATCACCATGTGTAGCACCTATCATACTAATACTTTGCATTGTCCTAGTGTGCATATTTCCTGAATAGTTAAATTGCATGTAATATAGCCCGTTCCAGTATTCTGATATGAATTCGGCAAAAAATATTATGTCTCTCCAGAAAAAAACGTCCGAGACCAGTTGAATGTATTCTTTTTTAACACTATCGTCTGCATTCCCGTTTCCAATATAAAAGTTTCGAAGTTTACCTTCTACTGATTTTGCCTTTACTGTGCCTTTATGTATTTTAGCGTATTGAGGTATAAAATAGTAGAAATCGTTTTCGTACACAATATTGCCATTTTCGTTGAAAAATATTACGCCTTCGTGTGAATTTATTGCTGTTAGGATGGGCACCTTGTGGAAACGGTTTTCTTTTATGGCAACTTTGGGGTGTTCAGTGAAAAATTGTTCGATGCCGTCGAATTTTTTCTCCACAACTGGCAGGAAAAACGCATTTATGACAGATCTTGGTCTGCTCACTTCTGCCTCCGTAAAAGCTATGACCAGATCTTCTGCTGGAACTTGAACTAAAAACTCGTACAAATCTCTTTCGTTTGTAAGATTTTTGCCCAAAATCGACGCTACCCTTACAGCTTTCTGTATTGAATCTTCCTCTATTAAATACAAATCAGCTATAGAGTTGCCAGATTGCGATATAACCTTACTGTACAATCCTTCTGTCATCTTAGACGTCAAAAACGATGTTGCTATAGCACCACCAGCACTCTCCCCACTAATCGTTACATTTTCGGGATCACCATTAAAGTTACAAATATTTTTATTCACCCATTTCAAAGCCATAGCCGTATCTTTTAATCCCGCGTTTCCTGGACATTCTGGTATATCCAAACATAACCAACCCATAACATTTAACCTATAATTAACGGTGATTAAAATAACATCATGTTTTAGTAGTAAGTCTGGAGTATAGTAATTGCCATAGCCAAAAATTAATCTCCCGCCGTGTATAAAGAAGATAATGGGTAGTTTTTGTATGTTTTCTGCTGGTAACATTGGTGTGTATATGTTAAGGTAGAGACAGTCTTCAGAGCCATCTATGGGGGAACTGGAGTATGGGTTGGCTTGTAAGGATTTGTTACCAGGTTTCGTGGCGTCCAGGATACCTGTCCAAGGTTCAGGCGGCTCAGGGTTCTAAAAGGAAAAAAAAAACACTACTTATATACCTATTTTCTATCTTCGAAAAATTATACATAGAAGTCACAACGCGTAGAAAATTATAGTCAATTAATGTCCGCAGTTTCATAATAAATATAGCTGTATACAATTTACATCGAAACAAAACTATTTTACCAAAACCAACCGTATATTTATACATTTACGGCTCAGTTCTCTAATGTCTTTTCGATTTGCACAACATCGTCAAAACTCGTGAACCGTCGCCGTCGTTGAGCAAGTGAGACGGTGAACCGTCGTTGAGCAAGTGAGACGGCGATTATGTCTGAATCGCAAGTGGGAACTTCTCTTCCGAGAGAAAGAGACAATTTTCTCTTTCTCTCCGGTTGATCAGACGGTGGTTCGTCAGCCATGTTGTCGGCTCTTACGGTGTGTTACGGCTTGTGCAACTATCGCGTGACTCTGGATCCTATCTGGCTGCGTATTTAGTCCAGCCAGATTAAGTATTGCCGCGATAGCGCGTCATTGTGGCATCTTTGTATTATTTTAATCAAAGCATACTATGCTCTGTTATGCCGTCATGTTTGATATCTGCCCGGCGTCCCGTGACGGCCAAATTAATCGTGTTTTGGTCTTTACAGTTTCCTACATAATTATCAATATTAAAACTGACTTCAAATTAGTATATAAGCAATTTTAAATAATTGTGATTGTAAAAACTAACATTTGTATGCCGTACCTGGCAAGGACATGAGATACGTTTCCATTCTTACGACCCTGTATATACAGGGTCTACCATGTTCTGACAAATAAATAATTTGATTTGTGCTGGGATGACATTTTTTTTTTCAGTTATTTTCATTTAAAAACCAAACTAATAAACCGATTTTGATGAAATTTATATGGGACCACCTCTGAAATTTATATGGAACCATCTCTGCCTACCAAACAAAAAAGGAATCATCAAATCGGACGGAGAAATCGGTGAACATCACTATTCACTAAATAGTATAAATCAAAGTCGCTTCCCTCTGTCTGTCCCTATATGCTTAGAACTTTAAAACTATGCCACGGATTTTGATGCGGTTTTAACTATCAGTTAGATAATTTTTCACGGAAGGTATTATATATATATATATATATATACCTTCTATTATAGTTATATATATATATACTAGCTGTATAGTATATATATATATATATATATATATATATATATATATATATATATATACTAGCTGTAACCGCGACTTCGTCCACGATTTCTTCAGAAAAAAATAGCCTATGTCCGTCCACATGATACATACTATTACCACGCAAAATTTTATCGAGATCGGTTAAGCTGTTTAGCCGTGATTATGTAGCAAACAGACAGAGTTACTTTCGCATTTATAATATATATATATAATATAATACAATAAAACATATACCTATGCGAAGCCGGGGCGGGTCGCTAGTACATAATAAAATAAAATAAATATAGTGGAACATAGAACCTACTCTTTTTTTGAAGTCTGTTAAAAAAACTATTTCAATATGACACCCTTACTTATATTCTCTTTGATGACAACATTATAATTTAATCTAACCATGTAAGTGGAAACTAAAACTATACTGACCAAAATTGCTAAAAGTGGGTAATGTGAGGGCTTTAAAAAAACTTACCCTGAACCTAAGACTTCCAACAGGTGGTTTTGCATAAGGTATACCTTCAAAACTATAGTACTTCTTCCCGTAGAATGTTTTACATTCCTTGCCTTGCAATATCCCTTCTTGCACAGTGACTTGACACGACGGTTCCATGTTTACTGCCTGAAAATTAGGTAAAGTTATTATATATTATACTAGCGACCCGCCCCGGCTTTGCTGATACTAAATATACTACAGAATGTCTTTATATACAACACTCTCCGGCCGGTACCGCCGCAACTGCTATGTCCCTGCATTTTTTATCTGTAATACTTATCTTTGTAAATATTCATTGAAATTACATGCTGTAAAAGGCCATATTGATCTATATTAAATGCACAATGCATTTAAGGTACTTAATTGGATAAGGATTAATGCTGTATTGCTTAAAATCGCTTCGTAAATAAGCCATTATTTCTCGTAAAAAGTAAAGGATAAAAAAACTTGAGACGTGTCAAGGGACACCCGGATGGAACGAAGTTAGAGAGAGAGAGAGAGAAGAAGAGAGAGAGAGAAGAAGAGAGAGAGAGAGAGAGAAGAGAGAGAGAAGAGAGAGAGAGAAGAGAGAGAGAGAGAGAGAAGAGAGAGAGAGAGAAGAGAGAGAGAGAGAAGAGAGAGAGAGGAGAGAGACAGACAGAGAAACACGCGCACGCCGCACGGCTTACAACTAGCAAAAAGTGTCGTTACAACTTTTGGTCTTAATTTTTTCCGTCTAGCCCCCTTTCGCAACGCGCGAAAGGGAACTTCGTTCCAAAAATGGTTATTGTGGGTTATCCCTAAGAGATAGACATGTACCATCGCGGACTTATTTGTGGAGATTTTTAAAGTGTATAATTCTGTTGTACATTATTTTGATCTATCTTGTAGGGTTCAGCCAGCGTTTGCAATGTAATCGCAAAAAATGTGTTTTTTTTTTTTTGCACTTTATCTGATTATCACCTTTTGAGTTGTAGCGATAAAACTATAATATGAGTTCTATCTAGCAAGACGTTCTAGCTTAACAATCATTGACCTTTTTTTAAACTGATCTTATCAAATAATGTTTATTTAATTAATTATCTTATTAATCCATAAAAAGTAAAAAGGTATGCATATGGGTGTAATTATGTATGTTATTTTATGTATCTTTGATAACAGTATGCTAATTTATGTATTTTATTAATTTTATATTTATGTGTAGATTGTAGGTAAATAGCATGATGGTTATTAATATGTACTCTATTATATATATATATATATATGTTGTATTTATTTGACTGCCCTGGTGGCTCAGTTGGTAGTGAACCTACTTCCTGCGCTTGGGGGTGTGGGTTCGATTCCCATCTAGGACAAACATTTGTGCGATGAACATTTGTGTTTGTTCTATGTCTGGGTGTTAATATCTATTTAAGTATTTAAAAATATATATGTATGTATATCAGTTTCTGGCTGCCATATTACAAGCTTTGCTTAGTTTAGGGTCAGATGACCATGTGTGCAATAATGTCTCAGTTTTTTTTTATTTTTTTTATTTGTAGTTTATTGATTGTTTGATGTTTTTTGCATATGTATTACTTTTGTATTTTTAGTTAAGGCCACTATTTTTGTTAATAATGTATGTTATACAAAATGTCTAAACTATGCTGAAGCTGAAGCAGGTAGATTTCTTAAGAGATAGAGGTCATTGTGGGATTTTGCGAAAGCACTTAATTACGGGGGGCAAAACGGAATTAAAAGGTTATATGAAAATATACATGTAAGAAGTCGCAGGCAACAGCGAGTATATATTATACACATATGCTTTAAGGCGAGGTATTCCCACTTTTAAGCAACGCTTATTACTATAGATGACCATAATCCTTGGTTTATTGTATTAAAGTCGCATTTAGCGGAGCAAAATCATGGCTCTTACACACAGTCGTGCGTTTCGCTACTTCTATTTTTGGGGTTTTTCTCATATTTTTCGAAAACTATAGCTGTAATGTAAAATGTACCTCACCGGTTTCCTTAATAATTATGAAATCTATATATCAAGATATCGCAGACATAATTTAATAAATAGGTAATTGAATTAATCCAAAAAAACAGAGATAAAAGGGCAAATCAGTGCTACTTTGATTTAAAAAAACTATGGTGCAAAATGTGCTTAATCGTGTTTTGGCTCATGGGTTTCCTAGATAAAACATTCAATTTTGTTATGACACCATTTTTATAATTTTAAGCTAACCATGGAGGTATGCACACTTTATCTAGAATGACCATCAGTCTGAAAAGAGCGTCTTAATGAATATTTCTTTCTTTCTTTCTAATGTAGATTTATTTAACAAGTAGGTATTATAAAAATATAAAATTACAACTGTATCCTGTTTAAGGCATGTTGTGTGCTCATTATTTGGGCCATGGGATCGAGCAAAATTTGTAATGTGTTACTATTATCTGTATATGTCCTGTGACTTGTTACGAGTGCCTAATAATATTTTTATTTTTTTTCCTTAACCTATACTGTCCCACTGTTGGGCAAAGGTCTAAATTTCCTTCCATAAATCTCGGTGTTCGACGTCGGCCAAAAGGCTGCCAGATTAAAATGTGATTGGGCGGGACATGTGGCGGGTATGAACTCCGACCGATAGGCCAGGATCGTCACACAGTGGGTGCCTGATGGACGACGCAGTCAAGGAAGGCCTAGGAAACGATGGCGTGATGATCTTGACTCATTCCTGAGAGGTTGGCAAGAAGTGGCGGAGGACCGAGATTTATGGAAGGAAATGGGGAAGATCTTTGCCCAACAGTGGGACAGTATAGGTTAAGAAAAAAAATTTTTTTGAATATTTTTTGTTTGTATTGTAAATAGCGAAAAAACAAAGGATACTTTTAAGATGGAAAATGCAAGAAAATGATAATCTGCTAAACTCTTGTATAAAACATTACTGTGTTAATTATAGGTATGCGTGGTGATTGTATACTTTGCGTGCTGTATATGTGAGAAAAATTTACAATACGGAGATATAAAAGCATGTTTAATATTCATAGTAAGACAATAACAAATGGTGAAACAGGTGAAACCTGTATGACCTGTTTTTTATATGAATATATTAACCTTAGTATAGTCCGTTCACTGACGTATGATTGCTGTGGTAATAAAATAAATTTGTTTTTTTAGACAGGGTAATGTAGACGTGCAGTCTATATACATTACCCTGTAAAAAATATATTATAAAAGCTGATAATAGGCCAGTAATATCTGATCCGATTATGTTAAAAAATTATGTAAAATAAAATAATAATAATAAATATCTGGGACATTATTGCACACACGGTCATCTGACCCCAAACTAAGCGAAGCTTGTAATATGGCAGCCAGAGACTGATATACACACATATATATTTTGAAATACATACATAAATAGATATTAACACCCAGACAGGTTCAGTACGGTTCGCGCAAAACTTTATGAGCTCTCTGAAGTTAGGCCCAGTGGCTGCGCAGTACGCATATTATAGGTATCCGAGGGACTTTACAGGGCGTCGGGGAGGCCTCGTGCCTAACTTCAGAGGGCTCATAAAGTTTTGCGCGAACCGTACCAACTAAGCTAATGGGGCTGTCTAATCTGAGGCGGAAACTAAGCAAAAAATTATGTAAAATGATGATACTGGATACCGAATATCCAGATATCCAGCCGAACGTTGCCGTTTAGCGCATCGTAACAAGCAAACTCGGTTAGGTGGCACACGAACGATAGGGCAGGCTCGGGTGAATTTGGGTACTTTCGTTCATGTTAGAAGTTAGCAACGTTACTTGCTTATTATTTGGTGTCTGGCCAGGTAGTAAATTTAGGATACCGGATAGTTACCGTGTAAAAACTTCTACTACTCCTATCTAAAGGCAGGTTGCGTGGTGGTGGTAACAGGTATGATAAATAGGTACTCCGTAAACGAAGTACCTATTTACATGAATAAGTAATTAGTGTATATACGGTGCTATGAATGACGCACATCACACAAGGAAGAAAGAGGGGCCGCTCCGACCGCACAGGTGCCTTTATAGCCTCCTGCTGCGTGTAGCGAAGTGAGGCACAGGAGTAGGTATGTACTCGCGCATATACGCATGCACGTCAACAACCGGATATCTGTTATACCCACACAGTTTGACAATAAAATGATTCTGATATAAGTATATACAATGTAAACTCTTTATAACGAAACTCAAGGGACTGAGCATTTTTTGTCGTTATAGAGAGTTATCGTTATATGGAGTGAACAAAAAAACAACCAAATTAACAAGAATTTCGTCAACACTAATCGCTTACCGTTTACTGGCCATGTTAACAGTTTCAAAGTAGGTTTACGACTGATAATACGATAGGGACCCAGTATGCTTGGTCGAAGACCATCACTTCCGAGAAAACAATGCGTCATACTGCACGTGTTCAAGGCAATTAAGGATAACAAAAGCTAGACCCACCTCGGATGTTTCGGAGCTTCAAAGTCTTTGTTGCCTGATAACATAACATAAACAATAATACCGATAATAAATATTTACTGTCTAAAAATATGTACACATTTCTTCGTAATAGAGAATGGCGTATCGCTATAAAGAGTGTTTCAATATGTGGGTTTTAACGCAAACCAACCAAGTTGGGCTTTCTTCAACGTTACATGGAGTTTATTGTTATAAAGGATAACGTTATAAAGAGTTTACACTGTAAGTTATAATATAATAAGTTTTCCTGATATTACTGGGATTAACTGGAAAATAATGTGAAAACGCCAGGGTGCAGTTTAGCTAAGTAGGTACAAATAATTAAAATTACGATTAATAAAATTTCAGGTGTGTTGCTTACCATCAAGGATCCGTTTTGCTCGTCGTCGGTTTGTAGCAAAAAGAAATGCAAGCAATTATAGAAATATTTTAGTAGTAATCTAAGTCATATTATGTGAAGTCACTTCGATAAGAAAGGAACTTGCACCGAGCAATAAAGGAAAGATACTATCGATTCAACAATGATAACCACTATAAAAATGTACTTTGAACTCACTTTACTACGAAAACACAGAAAAACTTGCTACAGTTTCGAGGTTAATACATTTTCGGTTTTTTCCTCTTCCTCTTTGCCCAGAATAGTTAGACAATGAATAAAGAATATAATTAAGACTACAGTTATGATGGAATTAGGTATATGTAATATTAAAGGAATATTATCATTGAATTGCTGAAAACTTAAATTTTGTTTACTTTTTATATTTTGAAGTTAACAATTTGACATTGACAAATATTTATTGACTGTAAATAAAAATATAAAAGCTTTTTTTTTTTTGTATTTTCACCTACTTCTGAGAAGGCTTCAGCCATTTATGTCATACTGCCTCATCTTGCGTGTTTTACTGTCTTATGTATGCCCCTGTAAAATAAATTTTATTAGAGGCTTCTATGAAATGTAACACTACACCACAACACAACGCCCACAGGCCAGTATCAAAGCAAAGTAAAAAAGAAAATAAATAGACGTTTCAGTTTTACCCACGAAAGAAAGAAAGTATATACAACACTTATTATTATACAACACTTGAAAATACGTTGCAAAATCCCCAATATCAAGTCGCATTTTCGAAATAATCATATCACTCGCTAACGCAACGAACTAGTCGAATTTGCTTCCTATCAATAATTAATCATTAAACGAACTTACCTGTACGTGAAGTTCTATCATAATGATACGAAGTGCTTCGTCCGAAGAGATTTGGTAGGTAATATAAATATTATAATATAATATATTAATTAGAATATTAATTAGACGGGGCGCCACGAGCGTAAGAACGGCTCCGCGTCAATAAATAAAATTTAAATGTGTTTTTTGCATTACTAACGTTAAAAGTATAAAATTAGTAATAAACAAGTGTCTATTGACAAGTGTTATTGTTAGCATAATAAAATAATCAGGGGAAAACACATAACATCTATAAAATTTGTGTATGCGTTTTTTTTTTTTTTTAAACCGCTTAAAACCCCTTTTGCATCCAGATTTTCAAGATCTACGTATATATGACCTCATATATTAACCCAGTGACAATATAACAGTATAAAGCAGCATAAGCGATTGAAAACAGTGCTGTTTTAAATGAATCCCAGAACACTCCAAGTTGAATTCTACCCTCAATTAATTTAAATAAAAGTGACCTTCGGACCCGCATGCGTATTATGAAACTTTGATCGGGATCGCGACTTGTCAAAATTATGTAAAAAAAAAAAAGCGTTGTCTATTTCCAATTTCGTAGTATGAAATTGGAAATAGACAACGCTGTTTTTTTTTTTATTTTGCGTCATAACCCCTTTCAAGTGTCAAAATTCTGTCAATTCTGACACTGACTGATCCCGATCAAAGTTTCATAATACGCCTGCAGTTCTAGTTGCCCTGGCGAGACGTTCGAAGCGGTAACATAAGAAATGCAGGTAGCGCAGGTGACTCATGCCGAGTGGCATTAGTCACAGCTGTTGTTTTTTTTAACCATTTCCACTGATGCGCCGATAGACGGTACTAAGGCCGGACTGCCACGCAAGATACCCAGTATCGGATTAGAAAAATCAAAGATCGATTTGTGCATTGTATATATATTTGTTATCACCTCGGCCCCTAGCGGTGACGGTGTCTGTGTCGGGTCTCCTGAGGGTGATCCCGCTCGACGGAGAAGAGTCGCTAACGCCGGAAGTAAGCGAGGTTCCGGCAGCCCTTTGCAGATGGCGTCACCAGTATTCATATGCGTTTAGCGACGCCGGAGCATTAAAGAATATATATTTGCTTGCTTGTTGGAATATTTGTAAACCTTTTAATATTTTGCGTTCATAATTTTTTGGTACTTGAATCGAATATTCATTTCGCATGTGAAATTAATACAATTTGGATTTATAATTATTTTTCTGAAAATTATTGGTTATTGATTGATATTATTGTTTAGTTTTAATTTAATTTTTGTTTTTTAATGGTTTATGAATTTTGACATCGAGGTTTTAAGACCAATACTATTAAGATATTATTTATCATTTACTCATTCAACCTATTTTAATTTATGTTTCGCCTAACGCTATCGTCAGATAGAAAATAACGTTTGTAGTATAGAACTACTACCTACCTATAGGTTTATGATATATAAAAAAAAAAAAAAGAATAATTTAACATACGTTTCTACCTATTTTGTTTGACTATGTAGCTAAATGTGAATGTTGTGTTTAATCTTATGAAATTGAATAAGTATAATTTAATGTTGTTTTTAAGATTGATTGAGTGATTTGAAATTTAATTAATGTTACGTAGGTAATTATTTCTGACATTTGTTATTGCGTTTTTATTATTTGAGTCATTTTTGTAGCCACTGATTTATGTTTATTTTATTAGCGCCCTAATTACAATGGATGTGTCCAAGCCATTGACTTGTCCCCACTGCCCAGGGTCTGCGCGCACTTTCAGTTTGCATGGACTTAAAATCCACATTGGCCGCATGCATAAAACTGTGTCGCACACTCGTCCGGTTGACATTCCACTGACCACACAGTCTGCCACTGTTTCCCAAAGTTTACGCACAGCAACGGTGACACCACACCAGTGTCCTTTGGAAAGGCTTGCTGCTTTGAAGGAAAGCATTCCAGTGTTGCGTCACGTTCCTAAGGGCGCGCGAAATCAGGCAGCAGGGAAATTGAGCGATATAATACTAAAATGTGTAGACTGCAACGGCGTAGAAGACTGGTGGTCCCTACTTTCTTTTGCTTTCAGTGCGCTGAGGGTACCGTCAAAGGCGTCGCCTGGCAATATGACGTCAAAGGTGAAGGCGAACATAGAGTCTTCCGGTTTTCATCAATTCGATGATGAGTTTGACAGACCGTCATCGAACCCCAGATCACGATCGGTTCAGAAAACAATAGAATCAAAAGTGTACGAGGGTGACCTGAGAGGGGCCGTCCGCCTGTTGATGTCAAACGATACATTTGCCCAGCGTGGTCCTGATACGCTAGCAGCCTTGAAGCTCAAACACCCTGGTCCCTCGCGCCCGCTTAGCTCCCCGTCAGCGCCGGATGCGTCATATACCACCGTATCCGTTACAGTAGAGGATGTGGCGTTGGCGCTGGGTTCTTTCTATAGTGGTTCGGCAGCGGGCTTGGATGGTATCCGCCCGGGGCATTTAAAAGAGCTAACATCTGCTGCGGCTGGCGAGAACGGACGTCGTTTGATGGAGTGCCTAGCCAAACTCTCAAATTTTTTACTAAGCGGCCAACTTAATCCAGATGTGTGTCCTTACCTATACGGAGCCAGTCTTTGTGCATTGACAAAGAAAGATGGCGGAGTGAGACCTATTGCTGTCGGTAGTACTTTCCGTCGGTTGACTGCCAGGTTGGCTTGTCGCGCTGTGAAGGAGGAGATGTCAGAGTACTTGCAACCACATCAACTAGGTTTCGGTACGCGCCGGGGTTGCGAAGCGGCTATCCACGCCACGCGTACGTACGCAATGGAGTCAGCCAGCTCAAATTGTGTAATCCTGAAACTCGATATTTGCAACGCTTTCAACACTTTAGAAAGGGACGTACTGTTGGGTGAGGTTAAGGACAAAATTCCTTCTCTCTATCCTTTTCTTCACCAAGTCTACCAATCCCCATCAAATCTCTTTTTCAATCATGATCTAATTCTTTCACAAGTGGGAGCTCAGCAGGGGGATCCACTCGGGCCGCTCGTTTTTAGTTTGGCTATTCACAAAATCATCTCGGAATTGAAGTCACCTCTGAACTTGTGGTACCTGGACGATGGTACTATTGGCGGAAGTCCTGAGGTTGTTGACCAAGATCTTCGTGTTTTGGTCCCACGTCTCAAGGAGCTGGGTTTGGAGGTGAATCCTGCCAAATGCGAGTTTTTCCCCTGCAGCAACGAAGCTCGTACACACTTTGACCACTTTAGCGCGCTCTTTCCTGGCCTCAGAGAACTAACATCTACCACCTTTAGCCTATTAGGTTCTCCCATTTTCCTTGATGCAGTTCCTGAGGCTATTATTTCACGTCAACAACTTCTTCTTGCCACCCAGGAACGTCTTAAAAATCTTTCTGCTCACGTTGCGATGTTGTTGTTGCGTATGTGTTTTGCTGTTCCCAAAGTCACATACTTATTGCGGACTACTCCAACCTGGCTTTGTCAGGAAGAGATTTCTTCGTTCGACGGAGCACTAAAGGACACTGTTGAATCGATTCTTAACATCTCCCTCAACGAGTCACAGTGGAGTCAAGCGGCTCTACCGATACGGCACGGGGGTCTTGGGGTGCGGCGTGTATGCGATGTTGGCTTGCCGGCTTTCTTGGCGTCAGCTCATGGGGTTGCGGACCTTGTTGCTATAATTCTTTCCACCAATGGCGACAGGGCGAGCATACCCTACTTGGCTGAGGCGGCGTCGGCCTGGTCTACCCTCAACGTGGATGTGCCGAATCCAGTGACCCCGCATATCCAGCGAGCTTGGGATGACGTCGGGGCTAAAAGGATCCTCATGCAGGTGTCGGAGAATGTCACAGGAGCTGATTTGGCGAGGCTCAAGGCGGTGTCGCAGTCAGAATCTGGGGCATGGTTACACGCGCTTCCTTCACCTCACCTGGGCACCTTATTGGACGATGACTCCCTGCGTGTTGCTGTAGCTCTCCGTCTGGGCTGTAAGGTGTGTGAACCACAT
The DNA here is from genome assembly GCA_949125355.1 of Agriopis leucophaearia. Classification (NCBI taxonomy): domain Eukaryota; kingdom Metazoa; phylum Arthropoda; class Insecta; order Lepidoptera; family Geometridae; genus Agriopis; species Agriopis leucophaearia. Next base: position 5,819,355 of record OX421291.1, on the reverse strand, counting down.
AGATGCACCTGCGGTTCCATGGTGGAGGCTGATGGTCACCACGCCCTGAGTTGTCGTCGCTGCATGGGTAGGTTTCCGCGACACCATGCCCTCAACGACATAGTTCGAAGGGCCTTCATTTCTGCCAACGTTCCGTGTGTCCTGGAGCCACCGGGTCTTAGTAGATCCGATGGTAAACGACCAGACGGTTTGACCCTGGTGCCATGGAAAAACGGCAAGTGCTTAGTGTGGGACGCTACTTGCGTCAGCACTGTCGCAGCCACCCACCTGAGTCGAACCGTCCATACACCGGCAGCAGCAGCAGAGGATGCCGCCTGTAGAAAGCGGCAGAAGTACGCGGCAATGGAGCCACAGTATTATTTTGTGCCCATTGCCGTGGAAACTATGGGCAGTTGGGGCACTGCGGCCAAGAGCTTGATCTCAGAAGTTGGCCGCAGGATACGAGATAACGGTGGCGACTCCCGCTCTGGCTCGTTCTTGGTGCAAAGATTGGCCATTGCAATTCAGCGTGGGAATGCTGCCAGCGTTATGGGCACTTTTGCACCAGGCACGGTCCGGGGCGGGCTGTTTGATTAGGCTAGTTTTTATTTATTTATTTTAAATTAGAATTAATTAGTAGATATAATTATAATTTGACATGTAAAATAACATTTTATGACTTTGGTAAATTATATTGGTTAAAAAAAAAATAAAAAAAAATATTAATATATATATATATATTATTAATATATATATTATAATATTATACCTACCAAATGACTTAGCACGAAAAAGTATTACGTTCCGAACGTCATACTTCCTGTTATAAATTCTGAACTTTTCTAATTTTTTGTTAGGTAGGTATAACTCCAAACTACTTTCGTTAGCACTTTATTAACTTTAATAACTTTGTTAATCTATTTTGTGCGAGATTATTGCACGAACGGTCGAGCACTAAAATGCGAATGAAGTTCATTCGCATTTTAGTGCTCGACCACTTCATTCACTTCATTCAATGAAGAGCAGCAGGCTGAGCCTTAAGAATAGGATAAATAAGTAAAAGTGGGTAGAAGGTAGTTTTTTTTTTGTGTTGCCACCTTGTGTGGCATTTTTCTCTAAACTCTAGTGCTGAAGTGGTGACACCTGTGCGGTACTACATTGTGTTAAATAATACTCTGACGTTATTAATCTCGAGGACGAAGCACGGAGTATAATTTCTTTTTCGTTTCACAGGAAAATTTCATGCGAAATAGTCTGCTAAAAACTGACGCAAAAATTAGTGTAACGGCTTGTAGGTACTTTATGTATTCTGTGGTAACGCAAAACCAATAGAAAAATAAGTAGGTACACTACTAATTCCTACGTAATTAACGGCGGGGCGGGAATTCCCAGGCCATGAACAAGGATTCGTTAGTGAAGTGTAATGAATCTAGTGATGTGCTGAGTCCATCGATTGTGGGAGCGTTTTTTTTGTACAAAATGTGGTCACAAGCAGACGTATATGAGTCTCGTACAAAAGTGAGAGAGATTATAGCTAAAACTACATTAGGCTGACGCAAGGTATGCCCCGTAGGCGTACGCCGATCTGTGGCCCTAGTACGGGCACTTGCGAAAAAGTATTCGTTCCGTAAACGATAGCAAAATGTATGAAAAATTGAACAGCGCCTCTATCGGACGTAAAAAGAAACTGAATTTTTCATACATTTGCTATCGTTTACGTATCGATAACTTTTTCGCAAGTTCTCGTACTAACCCCACAGAACACTTCACAGCCCATATTTTTTTAATGATGTCTAGTTGTACAGAGCAACATTAGACTCACGCAACGCGACGACGCACCGCAGCGTACGCGACGCCAATCCAACGATCCTAGATTTTCGTCGGAGACGTCGGATGGTGGAGGGGATACACCCACACGTCTTACGGCGTGTGCATAGACCCACACACCGGACTAGACGACGAGACAGAACAACTAGCCAGTGAGTAAAACCATCGACAAATAAGTACGTTAATCCATGGTAAAACCCACTCAGACCCAGAAGATCACACGACTCCAGACCCTAACCGATATAGGGGAGGAAGGTCACACGGTGGTCCAGCTTACCAAATTCATACCATACGTCTGTTATGGCTCTTATTATTTCCTTTATACCTCGTAGTAGATCAGCGAGCTAAGCTGCCACGAGGTGCTTTAGACTATGTGGCGAGTGAATTTCAATCATTGGGTGAGATTTTGTTTGGATCGTAACTTAAACAAGATACAAGAACTAACAAAAAAAAACTACTTCTTATGTCAAAAAACATAGCATAAGTTTGGGCACTGACCTCCAATAAGGGACGTTTTAAAACATGTTATAAAACCATTAGGTTTTAAAACGTCTTTGGCCTTTATTCTGCACGGACCAAACGCGCTCTATCGTGGCGCGGTAAGTTAACTTCCAAAAGTTGAACTTTATTTTCTAAGCAATAGAGGCCAACTTTTTGAGGGAAACTTACCGTGGCCACGATAGCGCGCGTTTGCCCGTGCGGAATAAGGGCCCTTGTCTCCGACATGTATAATGGAGGTCAGAGCCTGATTCTGTAACTACAAACACGCTCGTAACGCGGTACGTTAAGTTAATCTCAAAAGTTGACCCTTATTTCCTAAAGAATAGAGGCCAAATTTTTTGAGCTTAAATTAACACGCCGTGCTACGTGCGTGTTTAAGTTATGGAATGTATTTGGGTAATTAGTTCCAGTCGGTAATCCAGTGACAGTGACATATAAATATTTTGTAACTATATTCTAACAGAATTTTATCATTATGTATCCAAATTTCCCATCACTAAAAAGTGTCATGGCTGCCATCCACCATCCATCGCTTGTCGACATATGTAGCGTGACAAGTCATGTCATTTATGTCCATGATATATGAAAAATTCCAATGGCAGATTCTTTCTTTGGGTTCGATACTTCGTTATCGGTAAGTTTGCGCCGTAATCTGCATGATTAGACCTTTCATTTGATGTATAACATGCTGTGTATTGTACGACGAACGCTATTGCCAACATGCCACAATGTCGTCCTAAAATACTTTTTCTCTATATTTCTCTTCCTAACATGAGATTTTTCGGCAATTTACTACTACAGAAACCTTCATTCACAAGTTTATTAGCATTCCAACACGAAACAAGTGCGTAAAACACGAAAAGTACAACAGTTTTCAACATACGTATAGATTCAAGGGACCTATGTACATGTCATTTTGTTTGTATCTGCTCTGCTTATATTATGTTACTTAGGCATTAGGCTCGTAATTATTGTTCTTGGAGCATAACGTACTGAAAGTGGTAATCTTGTGCAATATTGCGGCTGTTTTGACACAAATAACAATGATATTTACTGGTCATGGCCTGTATATGAATTCTGAGTCACTTATTTTGAAACATACATTATTAGTAGTACTATATGTTACATGTTTTGCCCAAACACTGCCATGTTGACACAGACTTGGCTGTACATATGAATTGGTTAATGTACTGATCAATTTGTTCTTATCAGTGTTTACCTAATACCTAAGGCAATTAATGTAGTATGTATACTTTGACTCAAGTGAATCACATTAAAAACTGACTTCAAAAATATATCAAAAACATTATAAGTAGTGCCTATAAAAATTGAGGATTGCCCTCTTCGAAAAATTATACATAGAAGTCACAACATGTAGAAAATTATAGTCAATAAGTCCGCATTTTCATATATAAACATAGCTGTATACCATTTATATCTAAACAAAACTATTTTACCAAAACCAACCGTATATTTATACATTTATGGCTCAGTTCTCTAATGTCTGTTCGATTAGCACAAAATCGTCAAAACTCGTGAACCGTCGTAGAGCAAGGGAGACGGTGATTATGTCTGAATTACAAGTGGGAACTTCTCTCCCGAAAGAAAGAAACAATTTCCTCTTTCTCTCCCGTTGGTCAGACGGTGGTTCGTCAGCCAAGTTGACGTGTCTGTTACGGCTCTTACCCTGTGTTAAGGCTTGTGCAACTATCGCATGACTGGATCCATTATGGCTGCGTATTGAGTCCAGACATATTGAGGATTAGCGCGTCATTGTGGCATCTTTGTATTTTTTGATCGAAGACTGAAGCAAACAAAAATAAGACATAATTAATAAACTGATTGTTTTTTTATTTTGTTTATTTCAATAATATATTTGTTATCTCATCTTTCAGAACTTGAATGATGACGAAGGTGGAGGGGACGGTTCAGAAGGAGAGTACGATGCTCTCAACGATGAGACCTTTGGATATGGAAGTAAGTTAAACTCTACCATCAAAAATCAGACTCCTATACAAAGGATATCTTCTACTACCTTGTAGTGGTAGGACTTTTTTGCCAGTTATTCAACCGCCAAGCAGTAGTGTGCAAACACTACTGTGTTCTGGATTGAAGGCAATGTTTTCAGCGAAATTACAGGGCACACAGATTTGACATCTTATATCTCGGGGTGACGAGTACAGTGCATTGCCATCCAGGGTTTGGTTACAGCGTTGAGCTGTTATGAGCAAACGTGAAGAGCCATCAGGTGAGCGACTTCGCTCGTCTCGTCACTCAGTATCATAAAAATAAAACAACTCTCCGGGCTGGCAAAGTATCATCAACACCGCTAGTGTTGCAGGTGTCTATGCAGGACCGATTATAGAAAGTCACCATTAGAATGCTACATTACCCCTGAGTAACATAGGCTATATTTACTAGAAAGTTTAAACAATAGATCTCCACCCTTGCGAAGCCGAGACGGTCATAATATATTGCTCTGAGCAGTGCAGCCCCACAACTGTATACCATAAGTCCAAACTGGCTAAGCTATAACTTTTTTTTTGTGTTATTATCATGAGATCAGTCTTATCCTTCCTAAGGTGGAGGGCGCTGCTCCCAGTGAAGCCAGCCCTTTCTTTTGCACAGTCAGTTTGTCTGACTATCCTGGTCGAAGATGTCCCGCCTCTTTTTGAGCTGGCGTATGGTTTCAGGGATAGTTAGTTGACCTGCAAGCTGATTCGGGTGTTTTTCTAGTCTTAATTTGTAGTTTGCTCCTTGAGTACCTATTTCTTTTTCTACCATAGCCATGTCGAGATGAACATGGACCTCTATTGTTCTGATAAGTTAAGCTATATCTAATCTAAGTTTGTTTGCAGATGACGAGTTCGACTGGGAGGTGGAGCACGAGCACCTGGCGCACCAGCTGGAAAGCAGTCGCCGGCACGAGCCCTCGCAGCACGATATCTCCAACTCACAGCTCGGTGAGACACCAGTTTTGTTTCTTTATCTTCTGTGATGCCCTCGGTGTTACATCCTATAGGCCAGCGTTTCCCATTAGCCGGCTCGTGACCCGGTACCGGACAACAAAATAAAGATTTTAAATAAGCAGCAGATCCATAATTCACACTATTATTTAGTGACTAATAGGTAATACCAAACTATGTGGTATTAATAAAACATTTTTACTATTAATAAGTTATATTACCTAATGGAACCAGCTTAGGTTTAAAAGTATTAAGTGGGTCACGAAGGGGAAGAGTGACAATTAACAGGCCATTTCAGAACAATGTTTGGGAAACACTGCTATAGGTGATGGTGATTGCTTACCATGACGTAGATTTTGAGAAGGGTGTTATAAGTGTGTATATGTGTGTCTGTCAGTGGCATCATCAGCTCCCAAACGGCTGAATCTGGGACATTATTGCACACATGGTCATCTGACCCCAAACTAAGCAAAGCTTGTAATATGGCTGCCAGAGACTGATATACATACATATATATTTTTAAATACATACTTAAATAGATATTAACACCCAGACATAGAACAAACACAAATGTTCATCACACAAATGTTTGTCCTAGATGGGAATCGAACCCACGCCCCCAAGCACAGAAAATAGGATCACTACCAACTGAGCCACCGAGGCAGCCGAAATTGTGAATCTATTTTGATTTAGTTTTTGTTTTGAAAGGTGACTTGATCGAGAGTGTTCTTGTGATTCAAGAAATGATAAATTGAAATGGAACCAAACGAGAAGCAGCAGCTTTCAAATAAAAAAGAATCATCAAAATCGGTTCATCTAGTTGAAAGTTCTGAGGTAACAAATTAAAAAAAAAAACAGTTGAATTGAGAACCTCCTCCTTTTTGGAAGTCGGTTAATATAAAAACAATTGTTTCTATACTAATTACACGCGTTTTCCACAGAAGCGTCGCTCTCCCAGCTAGTACTCGACGAGACTGACGCCCCCCAGCACACCCTCGGCTCCAGCGTGTGGCGGCACGACCCCCCAGCTCAGGTGAGCTAATAACATATACTCGAGGCAGCAACTTAAAAGCTGCTTCATAAAAATGCCAGAACTGGAGCAAATTAAATTGGGACCACACGGGAAACACCAGCTTTCAAATAAAAAAAGAATCATCAAAATCGGTTCAACCAGCCGAAAGTTCTGAAGCAACAAACGTAAAAAATAAAAATAGAAAAATCAGTCGAATTGATAACCTCTTCCTTTTTGGAAGTCGGTTAAAAAACACACTAACTTATTCAAATTCAACACAAACGCTTGTAGACAAAACCAGATCATAGCTCCAGAACAGAAACTTTAAATAGAAAAGGTCCCAAGTACATGATGTACAAAATAATCAACCATGTACCGAAATAAATAAGATAAAAGACAAATGACGAAAAGTTCCAAAATAAACTAAAATTATTATTGATAAAAAAAAATACACAAAAAGAAAAAAACCTTTCAATCACATGAATTTTTAATGAAAACCTTGAATTATTCATGAATTCCTATTATAATTTTTATTTTTATAAATGGAATTTCATCAACAACTTTTACTGTTTGCAACACCTTATAATCAGGGTATGATGTGTATTTTTTTAATTGCGAGTAAGTCTGCGTTTGACCACCAACTCGCCTGTTGGTAAGCGACATTGTGGTCGAAGATGAAGCACGCAGACTTAGAAGATATCTATTCACTCTTGCCTTGAAAAGGCCCAGACTATATCTCTCAGGAATGTTGGTGGTCAAACGCGGAGTTATAGGCCCGTGATAAGGCTGTGGAAGGAGCTCCCGATTTTACAACACACCACCACAACCTTATCACGGTAATTATCCGCGATAAAAAATATATGGGCAAATCAAGTGCTTCTTTCCAAGGTATTTTTGTATGAACTTGAGACGAATTATTGAAATTTTGACAGGACTATGTCTGTCATGTCGGCTAGTCTAAATTAATCAATGTAATGTTGTCTCCAGGCTCCGAAGGTGCAGCAGCTGAAGAATGTCTGCACTGTGGAGGAGATCGAGCGCCAAATGCGTCAGAGTCAGCCGCAACAACCGTACCAGAACCAGAACTACTTCCAGGTCAAATTCACATCCACCTTATAACACTATTTTAAACTATCATTTACATTATCTATATAGATTGTTCACTACAGTTTGTTTTTAACCGACTTTCTAAAAGGAGGAGGTTCTCAATTTGACAGGTTTATTTTTTTTATATTTGTTACCTCAGAACTTTTGACTGGGTAAACTGATTTTGATGTTTTTTATTTTATTTTTATTTGAAAGCTGGTGCTTCCCTTGTGGTCCTAGTTCAATTTGGTCCAGTTCTGACATGAAGTGATTTTTATGAAGTCAGTTTTTTATATTGATAATATTTAATGGGATATATTCCATCGAGATACAATAACTATAGTCACAATCGTGCCATAAAAATGTCCAAAACAAAACTCAAAAACTCGAAAAAACTGTCTACGATGGAGCATGCTGCCTACAAGAAACCGATCCACTCGTGATTTGAAGATACCCAGATTGTAACCATCGGGGAACACCCATTCAGACAGCGCATTCCACAGACTAGCAGTTTGCACAATAAAAGTGCTTGCGCTTTCACACGGGTTTTCAGAATATCAACCACTAGTCGCCCGCCCCGGCTTCGCACGGGTGTAAGCTCGGCCTTCGGCCTCGCTACAAAATATGATATAGCCTATGTCACCCGGGGATAGTGTAGCTTCCCAACAGTGAAATAATTTTTCAAATCGGTTCAGTAGTTTCGGTGCCTACGAGTATTCAATGCAAACAAACAAACAATCAAATGTTTCCTCTTTTTATATTGGTATAGATAAAGCGGTGTCGATTTTTTGTGCTCGCTCTGGCAGTCCAATAGAAAAATACACTGGAGGGAATTAGATCATTAGATGGATCGGGGGCCGTCAGAAATTAAAGCGCACGTGCTATCGCCTGCAGTGCAGGTCTTATCACCCCCACTTTGAATTAGATGCTATCGCCTGGCCTTCATCGCTCTTCATGATTATGTACAATGATTATATTTCTTTACAGCCTAGATTCCCAGTCATACTGCAAAGACCGCCCGGCTTACAAGGTCCGGTGCCGCTGCCATTTGCGCCACAACAACAAAACAACAGTATGAACCAAATTAACCAATCACTCAACAAACTGTTGAACCAAAACCCGCAAATTAACCAACTGGGACAAAACAACCAGATGATGCCGAACCAGATGGGTCAATTGAATCAGAACCAACTCGGTCAGAACGTGAACCAACTCGGTCAGAACATGAACCAGCTCGGCCAGAATGTTAACCAAATGCCCCAAAATGTTAGTCAGTTCATGCAACATAACCAAATGGGTCAGTTTCAAAACAACCATGGTCAGAGTAACATGATGATGCATCAGAACAATCAAATGATGCCGAACCAGATGGGTCAATTGAATCAGAACCATAACCAAATGGCCCAGAACTCGAATCACATGGGTCAGAACATGAACCAAATTGGTCACAATGTTAACCATATAGCTCAAAACAATCAGATGAGCCATAATGTAAATCAGTTAGCTCAGAACAGCAACCAAATGGGTCAGAACGTGAACCAAATGGGTCAGAACATGAGTCAAAATGTTAACCATGGTATGCCCAATGGTAATCAGTTCGGACAAATGAATCATTTTCCGCATATGATGGGTCAGAACAGGATGATGGTTCCGCCGCCTGGTATAAATATGCCCAGGCAAAATTTTAGCCCAAATATGGGCCAATTTAACCATAATTTTCGAGTAAGTTTTAATTATTGCTGTGGTTTTATTTGTTAATTTTTATTAGGGTTCCGTACCCAAAGGGTAAAAATGAGCCTACCCTATTACTGAGCCTACGCTGTCTCTCCGTTCGTACTTTTATTATTTATTTTTTTATTCGGTAATAGGCTAGCATTTGATCGCTAACTCGCCTGATGTTAAGCGCGATGCGGTCTACGATGGAGCTCGCTTGCCCAGAAGAAACCGATTCACTCGAGATTAAACGACCTACCTTTAAACGACTGTATCTTTGGAACCGTAATAGATAGCCAATTGAAATTTCCACAGAATATGTAATGTTACGGCGGATTACCTAAAAAATATTATAACAGTCAAAATAAAACGGGGGTGCCCATACAACAAACGTATTTTTGTAATTGCTCTAATGTAAAAAAAGTAATACGTACAAGCGTCAAAATTGACATGATTGTAGTACATATTCTAAAGTATAACATCAAATAATAAATAATAGCCAAGTGTGAGTCGGTGACAAATTTCTGTTCATTACCAAGTAACTGGTAATTTTGTTACTTGACGACCTCATCATCATTTCTCTTACCGAATCCAAATTACAAATTTATTGTATTGTGTGGTATCCCTCAGTGTACGAGCCCGACTCGCACTTGGCCGATTTTATTATTACAACATTTCGCTAGTTATGACAGACCATTTGTGTGTATTTTTAGTATCGCATTTGCAAATAATACATTTTTTTCAATTTCAGGGCCCAATACCAAAACAGAATGAACAACAACCAAACATAATAGACAAGCAAATGATATTCAAGAACCAACACCCTCAAAACATGAACCAAATGAACCAGAACATGAACCAACTCGGCCAGAACATGTCTCAACCAGGTCAGAACATGAACCAACCAGGTCAGAACATGACTCAACCCGGTCAGATGTCTCAACAAAACCCAAATCTATCACCGAACAGAGGTTTGAAAACGGAAAAGAAACAGCAGACTCGCATCTATAACAACTCTAAAAACCAGAACAATTTGACCTCTCAGAACTTGGTTCAACTTATTCAGAACACGCATCCGATGTTGCAGCTCAACAATAGTTTTCATAACGCGACGCACCATCCGCTGTTGAATAGGAATCAATTTAGTAACATGAACCATCCAATGTTGAATAACCAGAGACATAATGGAAGTTTCAGTAGTAATACTAGTAATTGTGGTACAAGGTAAGCCATTTACTTTACTGCCCCATTGGCTCAGTTGGTAGTAAACCTGCCGTCTGCGCTTGGGGGCGTGGGTTCGATTCCCACCTAGGACAAACATTTATGTTTGTTCTATGTCTCGGTGTTAATATCTATTTAAGTATGTATTTAATAATATATATATATATATACTAGCGACCCGCCCCGGCTTCGCACGGGTGTAAGCTCGGCCTTTGGCCTCGCTACTATGACCCGCTCCAGAATCACAAAATTTCATCCAAATCGGTCCAGCCGTTTTAATATGTAAGAACCATTTTTTAAGAACCTTCTAATAAGTTAAATGATTATTGACGGGATATTTACCGTGGTAAGGTTGTGGAAGGAGCTCCCGATATTTCGGCGCAGTTACATGCACCATGTTCACGGGAAGACTGAAGCCACAACCTTACCACGGTAAATATCCCGTAAATAATCATTTAACTTTAGTGAACAACCGTGATAGTTTAAAACAGTGTCTTCTAATAAGTATTCTTTTTTTTAAACGATGAATGAAATCGGCAAAGCTGTTCTCAAGTTATAGCGTGACCAGGAGAAATAGATGTATTCATGTGTGTATATCAGTCTCTGGCAGCCATATTACAAGCTTTGCTTAATTTGGGGTCAGATGACCGTGTGTGCAAAAATGTCCCAAATATTTATTTATGACCTCGTTTCAGCTCCTCGTTTCTGCGTAACCCTGTAGATGTTTTAATACAATTTTACTCAACTTTACAGATCAATGATGAACGGTGACGACGATGGCAGCGATTGCGATGAATATGCGGGATTGATGACCCAAAGAGAGAAACAATGGCTTGTTAATATACAGATGTTGCAACTAAATACTGGAACACCCTATATACACGACTTTTACTATACAGTAAGTATCTTATTGATATTATTTAATACTAGCAACCGGTCCCGGGTTCGCACGTGTGTAAGCTCGGCCTTCGGTCTCGCTACTATGACCCGCTCTAAGGACCCCAAAATTTCATCCAAATAGGTCAAGCCGTTTTAAATAGTTATTCTGCTATTCGAAACGGAGACAAATACAACAAATTGAAAATCATGAAAGTCGGTTCAGCCGTTCTCGAGTTATAAGTGTTCGGACAAACCCGACTTTGTTTTATATATTAAGACTAGCCGTCCGCCCCGGCTTCGCACGAGTGTAAGCTCGGCCTTCGGCCTCGCTACAAAATATAATATAGCCTATGTCACCCGGGGATAGTGTAGCTTCCCAACAGTGAAAGAATTTTTCAAATCGGTTCAGTAGTTTCGGAGCCTATTCATTACAAACATACAAAAATAGGTACAAATCTTTCCTCTTTATAATATTAGTGTAGATTAATATCGGCAGAGCAGCACAAGTGGAACAAATATGCTAACCTCGGCAGTGGTTACATTTTTGAGGCGTTTGGTGTCGAGACATTGGGGCCTTGGGGACCGGGAGCTCACCTCATTTTCAAAAATCTTTCTGTATTTTGCTTTATGGTTTATATTCCGAAAACCCTTACGAAGCGCTTTGATTCCACTTTTATAGTGCGAACTCCTAGTCTGTAGAATGCTACTTGAATGGGTGTTCCCCGATTTACAATCTGGATGTCTTGAAATCACAAGTGAAATGGTTTATTGTAGGCAGGCTTGCTTCATCGTAGACTTACACATCATATGTTTTCATATTTGTCGGGACTTATCGCGCACTATTAAATATAGGTAAAAATAGATACCTTTCGCTCGACGTTTCACATCACAGCTTAAAATCAGGCGAGTTGGCGGGCAAACGCAAGCCTATTCCTAAATAAATAAAGAAAAGGAAGATTTTTTTTTTTTTTAAAGATAATTTTGTTATTTTTCTTGTATTATTTCAGGTGTTTTTAGAAAGGCAAGCGAAGAAGGAGAAAGAAGGCATCAAAGAGGCGCATAAAGTAAATCAGCAGAATCATCCCTTCTACAGTGGAGGTAAGACTTGAATTTGTGTTATTAGGGAAGTTACAGCAAGGGATTTCAACGTTCAACCGAACACGGGGAATGTTCTGTAGAACTGGTCCATCTGATGCCGGCATCACGGTTTTATCATCGCACCAGCCTCCACCGCCTGACAGTTCATCCACATATCATAGATCGGTGGAAATCAAACACTCTGCGTTTAACGTGTTCTGTTTAACCGACTTCCAAAAAGAGGAGGTTCTCAATTCATCTGTTTTTTTTTTTTTTTTTTTTTTTTTTTTATGTTTGTTACCTCAGAACTTTCGACTGGGTGAACCGATTTTGATGATTCTTTTTTTATTTTAAATCTGGTGTTTCCCGTGTGGTCCAATTTTAATTTGGTCCAGTTCTGATATTTTTATTAAGTTGTTTTTTTTTTTATTGATACCTATTCACTCTTGCCTTGAAAGTTTCAAGGAATTCCTTGAATGTAAGAATAATTATGTATAGTGTACAATTGTACAGAGACTTAATTTATACTATTTTTAATTATTATTATTTTTATTGTTGTATACCTAATGATAATTAATATTTCCTTTTTACTCTTTAAATTTTTGACATGTAAATAATTTTTATGAAATAAATGAATATGAATATGAAAAGGCTCAAACTATATATCTTCTAAGTCTGCGTGCTTCATCTTCGACCATCGTCGCTTACCAACATGCAAGTTTGCGGTCTAACGTGGACTAATTCGCGATAAAAAAATAAAAAGTTTCCTTACGATGTTTTCCTGCACTGTTTCTGAGTGATGACATTGAAAAGTACTAGATAAGTCATTGGTGCAGAGCAGGCATTTTGTAATTCGTGAAACAAGAGAAATGTCAGCATTTCAAATGTAATATCAACCGTTTTCATAATTTACGCTTTAAAGTGGGGTACAAAGGGAAATTATTATTTTTTACGGCAAATAGACAATTATTTGGTACTCTCGCCAAAATTCAGGCAATTTGCCTTTTTTTCCTGTAACAGGTAGACATAATCTGTGTAGAGAATCGCCGATCTAAGGGTCCGAGGGTGGTACTATGGGTTTGGTTTTCGTTCGAGAATCGACCTAAAATAATTATTATAGCTTAAACAAGTATCCATAAATTGAAACTAAAAACCCCCGAGTCATAGCTATGCGCTGCCTGAATTTGTGTTCCCCGGTAGTTACAATCTGAGTGTCTTCAAATCACGAGTAAATCAGTTTTTTTACGCAAGGGTGCTCCATCGTAGACCGCCTCATCGCTTAACATCAGGCGAGTTAGCGGTCCAACCGCTGGCGAGCTACAATGCCACAGACAAACACACAGATACACAAATACACTTATAACACCCTCACCCTCTAGGATTTAATTATTAATAGTAGAGATGTCCGATGTATAACAACTTATTATGTGAAATAAAGATAATAATAAAAAACCGTGCACACATGCTCTTATGATTATGCTGCTTGCGTATCATCAAATAAAACAATAAATGTGAATAATGAATTCCATTTTCAGGTGTTGCGCAAGAGCAAGGCAGGCGTGAGCGGCACAACTCTGGTCGCCACAACTCGACGAGTGAAGACGCTGCGCCAAGGACTTACGTGCCGGCGCAGTTCGAAAACTCGCTCGGGAAACTACAGGTAAAATACTATTTGAGACTGGGTTACGCGGAAAGGGTGAAACTAAGCCAAAAGCGGCCAGTAGTACACGTCATGTCTACCATGTTCTGACAAATGAATAAATTGATTTGAACTTGAAATACAACTTTTGGCTTTGTAAGCCACATTCATGCTCTTAACTGAAGCTAACCGAATCTATTGACAGATATGTCGAGAAGGACGATACATTTTTTGGTAGCCATTAAAAGTATTATTATTATTATATATTTATCTTTCTTTCAGTGTGGCAGCGTGACGGCTCCTCGTAAGATAATCGACTTGGAAGTGGTAGGAGGCGAACAACAACCAACGGGACGCGGCTCTCGCGCGCCAAGTGTCGCGTCTACCGCCAACCCGGCCGAGGTAAAATCTTACTTCAGCTAAACCATTAAACTGAGGGGAGTATGGAGATGTGAAGTGACACCTTGTAAGATAATGCTCTTGGAAGTGGTAGGAGGCAAACAACAACCGACGGTACGCGGTTCTGGCGCGCCGAGCGTCGCATCCACCATCAACCCACCCACTTCAGTTTCATTACGATAATTTATTGTCATAAGATCATATCAATTATTATAATCTAAGTATAATAATCATTATAATGTGGAGGGTGAATTTGAATTGATTATGGAAGGTCTAATTTACAATTTTGTAGAAATAAGTAACAATTCATCTTTTTGTAGGCTAGGATTGCTTATTAAAATGTATATCTATACATAATGTTAGCATATTATAAAATAATAATTTAATCGTAAATTGAAGGTAGTTTGAGCAAAAAAAAATGCGATAATTTGCTATTTCTTATGCTTATAAGTGGCAGTGAGCCGGCCTTATCTCTCGGAGAACCGTTGGGGTAGACATGTTCTGGAGTGGAGACCATGAAAAAGAGAATAAGTTATCTTTCTCTCCCGTTGGTCAGACGGCGGCCGGTCAGCCAAATCCGTCACGTCTGTTAGCTACTTTGGAAAATGTTTTCTTTTGTTGTCTTGTTTTTTTTTTTTTTTTTTTTTTTTTTTTTTTTTAAATATATTTTGCGATATAACAAAGGAGTTTACTCACTATTAGTATTTATTACACTTACCTAACTACCATACAAATCACGCATTCGCTCCCACATTTGCATTGCCCCATCTCGTTCGGAGATCAAACATAAAGTTACAGGACCAACCAAACTATGTATCACTATATTTTTTTATCCCGCAGGTGCCCAGAGAAATGAAGAGGACGAAACAGTTACTCTTAGACATTGAAGCGTTGTACCTCATAATGCTGAGATTAGAAGAACTTAATGACCCTTTGGCGATCTCTAACGCGCTCATATTGAAGGTAAGATGACACATAAATTCTAGCCAACATGTGCGTTGGTCAGCGCGATCAAATTTGGTCTACACAGGTCAGTACTTTAAAACTAACACAGAGAGACAACAACACAATTTAATAATTTAATTCAACTAAATTATGAGACATGTTATTAATTAATCATGAATCAAAAAGAAACTTAAATAGGTTACCATTATTGACGTTTACGGTATCTTAAACTAGTGACCCGTCCCGGCTTCGAATGGGTGGAAGTTTTATTATATTATTCTATGATATAGCATCGTGAAAACAACATTTAAATCAGTTGAGTGGTTTAGGAGATGTGCCTGCACAAACAAACAGATAAAAATTCTAAAAACTGTCTTAATGTGTTCAGCTCCTTATTTTAAGACGCCCTGTGTGTTTTTTTTTATATACCCCAATTACAGATTTTTTTTTATCTCTACATTTTTATTATATGTATAGAAGATAGATATATTGTGTAGTTTTTTGCTACAAAATAAATGATGTCTATGTCTAATAAAATGGCGGGTAAAGTCGGAAGGCGCAGCTAGTATGGTACAATTTCGTCTAAAAGCCACTTTTCTACGCCTCTCTGATAATCTAAAATGAAATGCTGCAAATGTCCGTACTGCTCGAAGAATACATTCCAAAAAGTCATTCTCTCGTTGAAAGGTCTTCTCCCGACGGACATGTCTTCGCCTATTTCTATGTAGTTATAATCCGTTGGAGAGATGGGCTCCCACTTCACTGGTAGCAGGTTCGAAAACTGGGGCGTAGGGTCTCTGAAATTTTGTACAAAAATATTACATCTTACTTCACGGGAAGTTAAATGAACAGAATTAATCCTCTAGTTTTTTATCCATAGAGGTAGAATATTTTCTTCAAATTTAAATGGGACTAGCTTTGAGAAATGTTTAAAAAAATCTGTTAACAATCGGCGTAAATTTATCGCAATTATTCCCCAAAAATAAATAAAAAATAGAACCGCCTTTTTTGAAGTTCAGTCTTACCGTGAACATGCTGTATGTAACTGCGCCGAAAGATCGTAAGCTCTATCCACAATCTTATCACGGTAAATATCCCATTAATAATCACATATCTGAGGTTTATTGTTAATGTTGCATTTATCTTAAACAATCTTAAGAGAAACCGGTTTAACACAGATCCGAGGTAGATGTCATAGCAACAGAGAGACATACTAGTCGGATAATGAAGGCCGTGAATGGTAATGATTGGATTGGAGAATACAGCCTGACCATGTAACAACATAGACTTACCCATATTTGACAAAATTCGCCCACATTTCCGTCATCCTGTCCAAAATTAGCTGATCTTCTACGGTTGGCTCCTCCATATATGATATATCGAATAGATATCCTATTTCATCCGCGTGCATAGCTCCACCTTGAAAATAGAGGGAAAATTACCTCTATCTCTCTAATACCATTGTTATATCATACTAGCCGCCCGCCCCGGCTTCGCACGGGTGTGTAGGCTCGGCCTTCGGCCTCGCTATAATATATAGTATAGCTAATGTCACCCGGGGATAGTGTAGCCTCCCAACAGTGAAAGAGTTTTTAAAATCGGTTCAGTAGTTTTTAAGTTATTTCGTTACAAACATCCAAAAATACAAATCTTACCTCTTTATAATATCAGCATAGATATCTACACTAATATTATAAAGAGGAAGCATTTGTGTTTTTGGATGTTTGTAATGAATTAATTAAAAAACTACTAGACCGATTTAAAAAAAATCTTTCGCTATTAGTAGCTACATTATCCCTGAGTAACATAGGCTATATTTATTACAAGAATGTTTAAGAAAACATAATAACATTATAAAGAGGAAAGATTTGTATTTTTGGATGTTTGTAACGAATTAACTCAAAAACTATTGGACTGATTTAAAAAATTCTTTCACTATTTGAATGCTACATTATACCTGAGTAACATAGTATATTATATTTATTGCTAGAATGTTTAAAAAAATCGCCACCCGAGCGAAGTCGGGACGGGCGGCTAGTATCCTATATTAGGTTAGTAGAGCTCATCTTACAAGACCATTTTTTTTCTGGGTTAAAAAATCCGTACCGAATTTCATTCAAATCCGCTGAAATCATTCAAAGCTGTTACGGAGCTTACAAGACAACAAGATTTACAGAATGCGGACAAAATATTCACACCAATAACCTTTTGCACTTGTATAACTAGCGTGATTTATCTTACCTTGGGTGATGTTCTCTCTCTGTTTAATAAAATTCCTTCCACCGCTATACGCAAACTTATACATGTATACTTTATTCACATCGTTCTTCAAGAATCTATCTGCTTCTCGTACCGTCGGATGTATGAACGACATATCCGACCGTAAATCTATAGCTCCTTGCAAAAACTCGCTAACATCTTCGTCTCCAAGGAAGAACTGTGTAGCTATCGCTTCTCCCGTAAACTGTTCATGTTCTATATCAAAAGTACCACTCAAACTTTCGCTTATAGAGTCCTCGAAACTCGCGTTAAATGCTAGAAAACCTTGCAAGCCTTCATCGTCGTTAAAACCAACCATGATGTTCATGTCTTTAACTAATGGTAAGGTATCGTTTGCAACCCAGTTGTAACTCAAAAATGCTGCGATTCCATCTGAAGAAAAGTCGCCTTCTATACATGGTCTAAATGCGAAACCAATCTCCTTGCTAGCTTGGATGATTTGCAAAGGTTCTATTTTATTGATGAAGTCAAAAGCTAGGTTAGTATCATCAGTTTCCAATCCGAAATATCTAGCCAAAATTATCGGAGCATTCTTGTCTGGAAATGTAAAGGAAGGTGACAAAGACGTCCCACTTTGCAGAATGGCTTGATTGAATAATCTAGGCTCGTGGTTTCCCACAATATGCAAGTCCGAACACATAGATCCAGCGCTGTTTCCATCTATAGTGATTCTATTCGAGTCTCCGCCGAAGTTTTCAATATTTTCCTTCACCCATCTCAAAGCCAGTACCTGATCTTTCAACCCCTGATTCCCTGGTACTTTAGGATTGTCCGTACACATGAAACCATAAGGCCCTAAGCGATAGTTGACAGTTACCAGTACAATGTCATGTCGTACAAGAAATTTTGGACCATATATAAACCTGCCGTAGAAGCCTAATTCGAATCTTCCTCCAAAAATCCAAACTAAGACTGCTTTTGGCGATGTGGTGGTGCTGGGTACAAACACGCTCAAGTGCAGGCAGTCTAAGGAACCGGTCAAGGTTTGGTTAAATTCCTCGATTTGAGGACATATTGCTGAGTCATCTACAGCATCAAATGTATCTTCGAAAGCGGGGTGTGGAGATGACGGCTGCAATTCAAAATAAAAAGTATTAGTGTTGGTGGGTCTCCTTGATAGATTCCACCTGAAGAAGAACCGCCGTCAGTTTTAATTTCAATGTATAAATAATAATTGCGGTATCTCGACGACTATCAGGTGTTTCGCACGTTCTTATCAAGTAATTAGGGCAGATTGATTTTTAATTGTTTAATGATAACAATCTTGTCATCTGCTCAATTAATTCAACCACAGTAAAAATTTACTTTTTACAACTGACAGCAATTCGTTCGCCTGATACAAGATCCATTGCTCGTAACCTCAGGAAAAATATAAGCAAGCTTCCCCTTTAGCACTTAGCTTATAATAGCTTTACCGTATATTGGCTACCAGCTACAGTGTTATTTAAAAAAGCCCAAAGAATTTACCTTTTTCGTTCGCTTTTTACAAAGTAATAGCAATTGTCTGACGCATACTTTTAGCGGCTGCACTATTTTTTAATACCATAGGTGGCAAACTAGCAGACAGGCCGCCTGATGGCAAGCGATCACCGTTGCGTATGAATACCTGCATCACCAGGGGGCATCACAGATACATTGCCGACCCTTAAAGACTCTAACTTATGCTTTTTGACAAAACTTACCCCAAAAGGATTCTCCGGGTCTACAACACCATAGGGTATCCCCAAATACATATAGTGACTCCCGTCGTCACTCGCGAGCCCCCTCACTACCCCCTGGGAAGTTGTCACTAAGGGTGCTTGCCCGGACACATATTTAACAAGGAAATAAAATAATAATGTATGTAAGTACATATTGGCGTGAAGTCGATTGATCAATGGTTATTAGGCCCGTATCGCAATAATAATCTTGCTTGTTGTTAAGATTAGATAGCAAGTATAAATTATTTTTTTCAAATTCCTGATAAATGAGCTGATAATCTTCAAACTCCTGACCAGATTTTCTTGAATCATAGCCAAGAACATTCTTGATCAAGTCACATTTCAAACGAATAACCGGCCAAGTGCGAGTCGGACTCGCGCACGAAGGGTTCGTACCATTATCTATAAAAACGGCAAAAAAACACGTTTGTCACGGTATGGGAACCCTTATTTTTATAACTAAATATTTTGTGAATATTTCAAGCGTATCCCTCTTGCTGTTATCAATAACAAGCAAAAACGATAAAAAAAACGTTTTTTTTGTACGGGAGCCCCCATAAATATTTATTTTATTCTATTTGTTGTTATAGCGGTAACGGAAATACGTCATCTGTGAAAATTTCAACTGTCTAACTGTCACGGTTCATGAGATACAGCTTGGTGACAGACGGACGTACGGACGGACAGCGGAGCCTTAGTAATAGGGTCACGTTTTACCCTTTGGGTACGGAACCCTAAAAATGGCTGCCTGAATGGGTGGGCCCAGATAGTTGATAGTTACAATCTGGTTGCCTTCAAATCAGGAGTGAATCAGTTTCTTCTAGGCAAGCGTGCTCCTTCGTAGACCGCATCATCGCTTAACATCAGACGAGTTAGAGTTTTTTTTTTTAAATCTTAATAATAGGCTTGCGTTTGCCCGCCAACTCGCCTGATGTTAAGCCATGATGCGGTCTACGATGGTGCACGCTTGTCTAGAAGAAACCGATTCACTCGAGATTTGAAGGCACCCAGATTGTACCTATCGGGGAACACTTAGGCAGCGCATTCCACAGAATAGCAGTTCGCACAATAAAAATGGAATCAAAGCGCTTCGTACGGGTTTTCGGAATGTCAAAAGCCGCAAGCGGCCCGCGAGTTTGAGTGTCAAGAAAAGGTGACGTACAAATAAGTACAAAAAAACTTTCGATATCACGCGGTTCGCTGGGCCGCAAGCGGCCCGCGAGTTCGAGTGTCAAAATAAGGTGACATACAAACAAGTAAAAAAAAAAAACGATGTCGCGCGGTTCGCTGGTTCGCAAGCGGCCCGCGAGTTCAAGTGTCAAGAAAGGTGAGGTACAAACAAGTAAAAAAAAACTTTAGATATCGCGCGGTTCGCTGTGCCGGAAGCGGCCCACGAGTTCGAGTGTCAAGAAAAGGTGACATATGAACAAGTAAAAAAAAACTTTCGAAGTCGCGCGGTTCGCTGGGCCGCAAGCGGCCCGCGAGTTCGAGTGTCAAGGAAAGGTGACGTAAAAACAAGTAAAAAAAAAACAGAGAGAACTATATGACATATAAATATTTAAACATATAAATAATAGGTCGGGGAAAAAGTCTTTTCGTATTTTGTATGTATAAGGTTGTAGTAAAAATCTCATCCGTTGTACTGTTTGTATCTGGCTGGTTTTGATACCATTAAAAATATGACATTTTAAAAAAGGAATACAAAAAGTAAAAAGCAATTTCCCGCCATTTTTCAATTGTTTTTTTGTTTGATAAAATGAGTGAATCTAACGAAGAAATTCGATATATTGTGAAATTTTATTACAAAAAAGGGAAAACTGCGACACAAGCCGCGAATAAAATTTGTGACGTTTATGGACCTAATGCAGTGTCATCAAGAGTAGCACAATGTTGGTTCAAGAGTTTTCAGTCCGGGAATTTTGATGTCAAAGATGCAGCTCGCTCTGGTCGCCCTGTTACGGATAAAGTAGATGCCATTTCTGAAAAAGTGGACCAAGATCGGCATATTAGTAGTTACGACGTAGCTGAAGAACTGGGGATTGACCACAAAACAGTTTTGACCCATTTGAAAAAAACTGGGTATACAAAAAAACTCGATATTTGGGTGCCACACAAGCTCACTGAAAGAAACCAAATGAATCGTGTACTCATTTGCGACTCTCTATTGAAACGTAAAGAAACCGAACCGTTTTTGAAAAGATTGATCACTGGTGATGAAAAATGGATCACCTACGACAAGAATGTGCGCAAACGATCATGGTCAAAGGGCAGTGAAGCACCACAGACTGTAGCGAAACCCGGATTAACACGTAATAAGGTGATGCTGTGTGTATGGTGGGATTGGCAGGGCATCGTTCATTATGAGCTTTTACCGCCGGGCAAAACCATCGATTCGGATCTCTACTGCCAACAGCAGATGAGACTCAAACAAGAAATTGAGAAAAAACGGCCGGAATTGATCAACAGAAAGAGTGTGGTCTTTCATCATGATAACGCCAGACCGCACACATCTTTGGCCACTCAGCAAAAATTTAGAGAGCTTGGTTGGGAAGTGTTAATGCATCCACCATATAGCCCTGACCTTGCACCCTCAGATTTCCACCTGTTTCGATCTCTTCAGAATTCTTTGGGTAGTGTTAGATTAACATCAAGAGAGGACTGTCAAAACTACTTGTTGCATTTTTTTGATCAGAAGTCCCAAAAATTCTACAGCAACGGGATCATGTCACTACCTACAAGATGGCAACAAGTTATCGAACAAAATGGCACATATATATTATAATTAAATGTAATTAAACTTGAAAAAAATATGTCTTGAATTTGTTTAAACAATACGAAGAAACTTTTTCCCCGACCTTATATTTAATTAAATTCACCATTCAAACATCTGCCAGGCCGGGATCTAACCAGATATCTCCTGCTCATAAGGCACACGTGTTAGTACTTAGCCATACCGGTAGCCAGGATGAAATATTTATATCCTAAAATATAAGTACCTACTTTGCAGAGAACTCGATTATATTTCTCTCAAACAACGCGGGCGAAGCCGTGGGCGGAAGCTAGTCATTACATAAACTTTAAACGCGTATATCTCAGAACTTTACAAACCTATTTAAATAGTTTCTTCAGTAAACATATTACATTTAACTATATTTCTCAGTAAGTCTAATATTTTAGTCAATTAACTTTCCGGTTTGCGGTCGCGCTACTTTTTGAATTACCTAAACAGGATCGCTTAACAGAAGCCGTAAGGCACATCCAAGGTTTGTAAAAATAAAATTCTAAAGAATTCCATCAATGAAGTATAATTGACAGCCCTGTTAGCTGTGTTGGTAGTGAGAGTCGATTCCCACCTAGGACAAACATTTGTGTGATGAACATTTGTGTTTGTTCTATGTCTGGGTGTTATAACTATTTGAGTATGTATGTAAAAATATTCATGTATGTCTCTGGCAGCGATATTACAATCTTTGCTTAGTTTTGAGTCAGATGATCATGTGTGCAATCATGTTCCAGATATTTATTTATTTAATTTCGTTTTTCTCTACACTTTTAAGTCCATAGTCCAATAGAAATCGCCTCAAATGCCCGTATTGTTCGAAAAACAAGTCCAAAAATGTCATTCTTTCGTTGTAGGGTCTTTGATCGACAGTCAGGTCTGAGCCTATTTCTATGTAGTTGTAAATAGAAGGAGTAATTGGCTCCCACTTGACTGGTATCAGGCTCGTGACTTCGGGGGTCGGATCGCTGAAATAAAAAAAGCAAATCTATGTAAAAAACCGGCCAAGTGCGAGTCGGACTCGCGCACGAAGAGTTCCGTACCATTATCTACAAAAACGGCAAAAAAATCATGTCTGTTGTATGGGAGACCCCTTTAAATATCTGTTTTAATTTAATTATTTATTTTTAAAGTGTATATATAACTAAATATTCCTGTGTATTAGTGAATATTTCAAGCGTCTACCTGTTGCCGTTATCAATATCAAGCAAAAACGAGCAAAAAAATCACGTTTGTTGTATGGGAGCCCCGTAAAATATTTATTTTATTGTTTTTGTTGTTATAGCGGCAACAGAAATACATCATCTGTGAAAATTTCAACTAACTATCAGGGTTCATGAGATACAGCCTGGTGACAGATGTACAGACAGAAGGACGGACACCGGAGTGTTAGTAATAGGGCCCCGTTTTATCCTTTGGTTACGAAATCCTAATAAAAATTGGACAATTGTGAGTAGGGTCCGCGCATTGAGGGTTCCGTACCACAAAATACAAAAGTAGTGCAAATTCTATTCATTTAGACATCTACCTATAGTTTAGACGGTATTTGAAAACGTCCTTCGTTTTTCCACAGTTTTTATCCCGCTACAAAAAGAATTATTTTATAGGTATAGGCTTGTGTTTGACCGCCAACTTGCTTGATGTTAAGCGATGATGCGATCTACGATGGAGCACGCTTGCCTAGAAGAAACTGTTTCACTTGTGATTTGAAGACACTCAGATTGTACCTACCGCGGAACGCCCATTCAGGCAGCGCATTCCAAAGACTAGCAGTTCGCACAATAAAAGTGGAATCAAAGCGCTTCGTGCCCACTCTGGCAGTCCGATAGAAAAATGTGCAGGAGGGAATTAGATCATGCAGATCCGATGCACACTCTCCGAAATGTATCCGATAAAAAACAGATAGACTAACAATTTTACGCCGATGTTCAAGTCTATAATCACAGGTCGGAAAGACTTACCCATATTTGACAAAATTGGCCCACATGGTAGTCATTCTGTCCAGAACTAACTGATCTTCTAACGTCGGCTCTACCATATATGATATATCAAATAGATAACCTTGTTCATCAGCGTGCAATGATCCACCTTGAAATTTATTAAGCACATCACAGAAGCAGCATGACAAAGAAGCATTTAAGAACGAAGGGGAAAATGTTGCCCGAAACGTAGCCGAGGCCAGCATGTTCATAACTTCTTAGTTGCCGCCAAGACTTGTATAGTATTTTTCTCAAACATTGCGTAAATATTTACATAACCATTTTGGGGTAATTTTCGCTTTTCATAAACATTGCCTGGCGGCCAAACTAAACAACCAACCAGCAACCTCTATAACAACCCCTATGCATTTGCCCCTTATTAGTGAAAAAACGTATACAGGGTTATGCATATAGACTACTAAGCCGAAAGGAGGTCATTGTACTCATCATTATGGGACCAAGTCTGAAATCGCGAAAAAGGAATCTGCTGTTCCATAGAAAACGGTCATTGACATTCGACAAAATGCAATTTTTTTTCGCGATATCAGGGTACGTCTCATAGTAAAAGTTGTTCATAATGATGAAAACAATGGCCTCCTTTCGGCTTACAGTCATTATGCGTAACCCTGTATAAGCGTGTTGATAAAACGCGTACGGATTCTGTGCTTTCCACAAAAAGGTTTTGAAAAGATTTTCGCTAATATTTCGAGCTGTTTTCAGTCTTACCTTCAGTAATATTGTTTTTATGCTTGGCAAAGTTCCTTCCACCATCATATGTAAACACATACATGTATAATTTTTTTACATCATTCTTCAGAAATCTATCAACAGACCTCATAGATGGATGAATGAACGCCAAATCAGATCTCATATTGACGACGTTTTGAAACATTTCTCCGTCCCTGGTAATTTCTTCATCCCCATAGTAAAATTGTCGAGCGAATTCTTGTCCAGCAAACTCTTCATGGTTTACATCAAAAGTACTAGTCAAAGCTTCATTTACGATATTGTCAAAATTAACGATATTTGACACCAAATGAAACCCTTCTTCGTTATTGTAACCTACAATTATGTTCAAATCTTTGACCAGAGGAAGGGGGTCGTTAGCAATCCAACTGTCACTTAAAAATGCTTCTACGCCGTCAAAACTTTCTTCTATGCATGGTCGAAAAGCCAGTCTAAGTTCAACACAGGCTGCTATGACATCTAACTCATTTATTGGAGCTAAAAAGTCAATAGCGGTAGATATGTCATCAGTTTCCAAACCAAAATGTCTTGCTAGAGTCAGCGGGGCGTTTTTGTTAGGAGTCGGAAAAGACGGGCACAGAGATGTCCCACTTTGTAGAATGACTTGGTTAAATAATCGAGGCTCATGATTCCTCATTATATGAAAATCCATAGACATAGATCCAGCGCTGTTTCCATCTATTGTGATTCTGTTGGAGTCTCCGCCAAAGTTTGCAATATTTTCCTTCACCCATTTCAAGGCCAGTAGTTGATCTTTCAACCCCTGATTTCCTGGTACTCTAGGATTGTCCGTACACATAAAGCCATAAGGTCCTAAGCGATAGTTTATAGTTACTAGTACAATGTTATGTCGGACAAGATATTTCGGACCGAATAAGAATCTGCCGTAGAAGCCTATTTCGAATCTGCCTCCGTATGTCCAAATTAGGACGGCTTTTGGGGTGTTGTCAGTGTTACTAGGTACAAACACGCTTAAGTGCAGACAGTCTAGAGAACCAGAGAGGGTGTTGTTGAACTCTTCGATTTGAGGGCACATCGCTGAATCGTCAATGGCGTCAAATGTCTCTTCGAAAGCAGGATGTGGAGATGAGTGCTGTAATAAAGACATAGTTATTATCATATCATATCAACTGACTGAATATAATGCGCTCGCTTCGCTCAACTTCTACTAGAATGACTTATTACAACGAGTTCGCTTCGCTCAATCTCTGCCAATATGACTGAATATAATGCGCTCGCTTCGCTCAACTTCTACTAGAATGACTGATTACAACGAGTTCGCTTCGCTCAATCTCTGTCAATATGACTGAATATAATGCGCTCGCTTCGCTCAACTTCTACTAGAATGACTGATTACAACGAGTTCGCTTCGCTCAATCTCTGCCAATATGACTGAATATAATGCGGTCGCTTCGCTCGACTTCTGCCAGTATGACTGATTACCAAGAGCTCGCTTCGCTCAATCTCTACCAGCATGACTGAATATAATGCGCTCGCTTCGCTCGATTCTGCTGCATGTAGTAATAAATATAGCCTATGTTACTCAGGGATAATGTAGCATTCTAATGGTGAAAGAATTAAAAAAATCGGTTCAATAGTTTTTGAGTTTATTAGTTACAAACACACAGAAATACAAATCTTTCCTCTTTATCATATTAGTGTAGATTTGAGATGGTTTCGTAAAAACAGTCAAATGCCCTATGGTTGGTCCTCACTTACCCCAAAAGGATTATCCGGATCTACAACACCATACGGTATCCCCAAATACATATAGTAACTCCCGTCGTCACTCGCCAGCCCTCTCACTATCCCTTGAGTGGTTGTCACTAATGCCCGGTTCCTATAACTTACGAACCGTCGATGTACATGAGCTACGAACCGTTTTGACGGTTCTGTTACTGACGGACATCTGGTGTTTCACAACACGTGCATCATGCCTCCCAGTAACGAGCGTCCGTTCGTTTTGTGTCTACCGATGGGCCTCCTTGCGTTTCGTTAATACAAAACAGATGTTGTAGGTAGATGTGAAGAGGTGGCTTATTTTTCAAATATTATGAGTTATTTCAGTATAAAATAATAGAAATTACTATTATATTGCAGTGTAAACATATTCATAATTGTAGAATTTTGTATTTAAATATTTAAACGTAATTGCCGTCCTATGCTAAAGTGTAATCGAAACGCTAGACTACAATACAAGTGACATTGCAATTCATCTGTCCTGTCATGCGATGCGTATTGCGTAAAATTGGTTCGCGCGTTTTCTATAAATTGACAAATTGAATTGGTTCACCTTTTCTGGTTATGTTTAGTGACAAATTTTCATATTTAAAATATTAGTTGTGTGAAGGGTTATTTTAGAAATAAATACCTACTATTATAACTCTTACATGTATATGAAAAATATACTGGGACCAAAAAGATTTACACACTAAATTGCTCAAAACATTTTATTAAACACAGTCCATTAAACAAAATAAAAACTTAAATTACTCTTAACTACTTACAACAAGTACAGTATTTTATAATTTACCAATAAATATCTGCATCTGTACACAAAATGAAATATGAATGATATTTTGGATCCTACCAAGTTATTGTACAAACTACTAGACTGGAATATGCTTCCTGAATGGGTGTTCCCCGATAGTAACAATCTAGGTGTGTTCAGGTTACGAGTGAATCGGTTTCTTCTAGGCAAGCATGGTCCATCATGGACTGCACCATCACTTATCATCAAGCGAGATAGCGGTCAAGCGCAAGCCTATTTAGAACATAGTAATACTAAAAGTTGAAGTTTAAATACATTATCTGCAGGATGTGTCAGGCCGGCTTCACTCCAAACTGTGAACAAAAAATAAATATAATAATGGTAAAATATATCTAAAAGTAGCGTGTTTGCCAATAGTTATGTTTGCTCCATGGTTTCACTCGTTAACTCACAGGAACAGTATTAACCTTGCCTAGATAATGTAATATGTTGATCCATATTTCATTTATGTCCATTCAACTGTTATGAAGTTGAACAAACTGATTAGGAACAAACTTCATAAATCCAGCAATGACATCTCTACATAGTATAAAATAGTCACTTTCTGCGTCTGTCTGTCTGTATAACCGCTAACTTCTAAACCTCGCAATGGATTTTGATGCAGTTTTCACAATCAGTTACATAGTTTTTTCATGAAAGGTTTATATATAGCTACTCCATTTTCACACTGCGCTAAAATGAATAAATCAGTGAAATAGCATTAAAGGTAAATTAGATAAAAACTAGAATTAAATAAAAAGTATTTACCACGCAACTCTGAACTATTAAAGATAGTTGCATCATGAGCAGAGCCTGGCCAGCGAGCCACAACATTCATAAATTACAAATTGGCATTGCACACTGCTTGTACATTAATGGAAAAATATCCTTTGCGGTTACGGAATTCTTCTCCAATTTGTGAATCTGGAAAAAATATAAGTTGTAAGAGATGTATTATAGACTTTACTGCGACTGCTTCTAATAAATTAAATTATGTTACTTGGTACGTCCTCACATGGCTGATATAACCATCAGTTTTAGCAGTAAAGGTTCGGATACAAATGCTACATGTGAGAACGCCTAGGTACCTACTTACTTGGTGATTGTATTCGAATGTGTGTGCCATCAAGTGCACCAAGCACTCGTGGAAACCGAGCAATCTTATAAAAATCCATCTCCGTGTTATCATGTATGTAAATGTATTTCTTGTATAGCTGTGCTATAGCGATACTAACATCACGTACAATGCGACAAGCTGATGCTTTAGACACTCCTATAAAATCAGCCACCGATAATAACATGGTTCCTAAAGCATAGAACCTCAAAGCTAATAGTAACTGATGTATTGGAGATATTCCGTGATTCCTTAAACAAAAGCAACAAACATTAATAAGTACCTACATAGGATGTGCGTTCACTGGTGATTCCGTAAATATTACCATAGTAGGTACAACATATGAGGTTATGTATAATAGTATATTTATTGTTATTCAGGGGCACTAACCTGGCTTCAGTCACTCTTAGGTGGGGATATATTTCATGCAGTAATTCTTGTACTGCTGGTTTATCCAGACGAAACCTTATTTTAAATTCCAAATCGTCCAATACCGACAGATAATTCACTCGTTCTTTGTAGTTACGAGTACGAGGTTCGTCACAATCCGATTCATCAGAATCAGTTAATAAATGTAGTAATTCCATTTCCATAATAGTTCTTAATAAAACTTGCTTCAAAAAACTGGCAAATTTACCAAACTAGTCAAACAACTAGCACAAAACCGCCCGAAATCGGCCGGTACGTAAGTTACCCGCAGATGTTCAATTTGACATATGTTTGACAGTTGAACTGACGGATGATTTTTTAATAGAAACACTTTACACCAGCATTTTCATACATTACGGCTACGAACGTCCGTTAGTGACCCTCCCATCCGTACGTAACCAAGCGTCGGTAATCTTGCTCGGTATCGGTACTATACAGAAACACTTTTGACTTACGCCTCGTCTAAAATGTTACTGATCGTAAGGAGAACGATCCGTTTGTAAGTTATAGGAACCGGGCATAAGGGCGCTTCTTGCCCCCAAACATATTGTAGAAACAAATAAATTAGCAATGTGTATTTGTACATTTTGCCCGAGAGTTCTTTAATAAATGATTATTATTATTATCTCTGATGCGCGTCAAAAATAAATAATCTATACATATAATAAAAACGTATAGATAAAAAGACTATAATTTCGAGATATCAAAAAAATAATCACACAAGGTGTCTTAAAATAAGCAGCTGAACACGTTAAGACAGTATTTAGAATTTTTGTCATGTTTGTTTGTTAGTCCACGCACATCTAAACCACGACGGATTTAAATGCTGTTTTCACGAATATACTTAACTATGACCAGATTGAAGTATAGGCTATGTTGTTTTACGCAAGGGCCGGATTAAGGGAGAAAAAAAAGAGTTGAAAGTTTATATAAAAATATACGCGTATGAAGTCGCGGGCAACAGGACTAGTATTAATGTTATTATAATCTTGTTTCGTAGAAGTCACTGGCTCTCAACCTTTTTGTAAGCTTTTATTTACCTCTCCCTGTTAGCACAGAATACATAAGTACAGAAAGTTCACTCCGCAAAAGCATCTAAATGAGTAACGACTCTTACTACCACACAATAAAGTCAAATTCAGGACGCGCGAGCGCTAACTACCTACAGCCATATTAACCTAGAAGTTGCCTCTCTGTCTATCGCGTAACTCTTGTCGCGTCATCTCTGTCTATTGTGCGGCAGCGGGCACGGCAAGTCCGACAAGACGACTATTTGTAGTTTCATACCTAAAGTGTGGAGTGCGCCAGGCCTACTGTTAGTATGTGTAGATCAAATCATGCAACTGGGCCATGATTCCATAATTACAAACACGCTCTTAACGCGGCGCGTTAAGTTAACCTCAAAAAGTTGGCCTTTATATCCTAAGGAATAGAAGACAAATTTTTAGGGGTTAACAGTTAGGTAGTTAGCGCTCGCACGTCCTGAATTGCGCTTTATTGTGTAGTTAGCAAGGGTCTTTCACCAGTGTGTGTTGCCAGTAATGACATATGGTACTGAGACGTGGTCCTTAACTGTTGGCCTTTAAGAAAAACTCAGTGTCACACAACGAGTAATGGAGAGAGCTATGCTCGGAATTTCTTTGCGCGATGGAATCCGGAACGTGGATATTCGCTAAAGAACCAGAGTCACCGACATAGCTATTGAAATTTGCAAGTTGAAGTGGCAATGGGCAGGCGATTTCGCTCAAAGAACCGATAACCGATGGGGAAAAAAGGTTCTTGAGTGGAGACCACGAACCGGAAGACGCTGCGTAGGTAGGCCTCCCACTATATAGACCGACGACATTGTGAAAGTCGCGGGTATCCAGTGGATGCAGATGGCAGGATGTCGATCAGTGTGGAGGTTAAAGGGGGAGGCCTATGTTCAGCAGTGGACGTCTTCTGGCTGATGATGATGAGTTAGTTGGAATGAAAACTGTTTTTTTAATACTGTGACATCTTTATGACTCAAGTATTTGACAAAGTTTTCCTTACACCCTGTGTAAATAATAGGGCGTGTACATTATACATATTTAATTATTTGATAAGATTATCGCGAACCGGTCAATGATTGATTTGTTATGGTGACGTCACAACCACAACCAAATAAATAAATCCTTCACATTCATAGCTCGGCTAAGGGTGATTTACAAATAGAGATGTGCAAGGAAAAATCAA
Source organism: Agriopis leucophaearia (assembly GCA_949125355.1). Taxonomy (NCBI): domain Eukaryota; kingdom Metazoa; phylum Arthropoda; class Insecta; order Lepidoptera; family Geometridae; genus Agriopis; species Agriopis leucophaearia. The sequence continues at coordinate 5,788,336 of OX421291.1, read as the reverse complement.
CCAATAGAAGGGAGGCGAGACGGAATAGTTTACGGCACATCGTCTGCAATGGGCCCTAGTTGCACAGGTTACTTGCATCGTTTGCAAGACGCATAAAGATTTCTAATCTCGAGACATAGATCAACCAGTCTTAAAAGATAAACAAGTTAGCTTCCAATTACATTGTTCCTGCCGATGAGCTGTCCAGGCCATAAAGAAAACCCCACACCACTTGGAAAACCCTGAACCGACTTCAGTCCCAAGTGGGCCGAAGTCGGGATAACATGGCAAAGTGGGGTATATAAAAGGCTCTGATACCGAATGTCTTTGTGGTGTGAACCCTCAGACAATGTCACACTTGATGGAGTGTGCAGCGTGCCCTGCAGCCTGCACACTGGACGACCTGGATGAAGCCACGGAGAGTGACATTGGAGTGGCAACATTTTGGTCCAAAAAACTTAAATCTACACGAATATTATAAAGAGGAAAGATTTGTACCTATTTTTGTATGTTTGTATGTTTGTAATGAATAGGCTCCGAAACTACTGAACTGATTTGAAAAATTCTTTCACTGTTGGGAAGCTACACTATCCCCGGGTGACATAGGCTATATTATATTTTGTAGCGAGGCCGAAGGCCGAGCTTACACTCGTGCGAAGCCGGGGCGGACGGCTAGTTAAAAATAAAATAAAAACTAAACATCGACCCGAAAGAAGAAGAACAAGTTAGCTAATTATTATTTTCTTATTTGTTCCCAGGAAAGAGAAGAGAAGCAGAAGCAGCTAGAAGCGGCGCAGAAGGAGCTGGAGAACGACCAAGAGGATGAGTCCAACGTGTTCTTGAAGAACATTGAATCGGTACAAAGGAGGCCTAAGCAAGACAGCCCCAAGTCGGAGACAATTGATAAGAGACAGGTAAGCTTTACTTTATCAAATGGTGACGAATCATCACATCACACTTATCACACTATCATACAAATCACACTATCATACTAATATCATATATGTGAAAGTTTGGATGGATGTTTGTTACTCAATCACGCAGAAACGGCTTCATGGATTTGGATGACATTTGGAATATACATTGCTTATGTCCTGGATTAACACATAGGCTACTTTTCATTATCATCATCATCACCGATTTTCATCACCACGCGGTTGAAACCGCGGGGCGCAGCTAGTTATAAATACAGAATTCGACACCATCGAATGCATTTATAATATACAATGTGTTTATTTTGTTTCAAAATCAACAGGTTAGATTCTTGGCTAGGATATAGATTTTTCAAAAATCCAATGATGCCGTTTTAGTTTTCGTCTAAATCGGGCCCGAGCATTGCCGATGATGACGGTGATGAAAAGGAACTGAATTTTCAGCAGGATCTTTTTTCAAGCGGGCCAATCTTAGGCGCGGATTGAATGAATGACTTTGATTTCTCCAATCACAAGCGGCATACGATACTCCCCCCCGACGTCGCCTTAAATCGACGTCAGACGTTTATCCGCCCTCGCCTTTGGGTCGGGCTTACAAACGTCTCAGCTAAAATGTTTTTTTTTAATATATATTCTTTTAATTTAAGTGCAACCATATATTTTTTTTGTTAACAAAAGGCACGGACCCCTGGTGTCCCTTGAGTCCCATCGCCTATGGATACCTACAACACCAGGGGCATCACAGATACGTTGTCGACCCTTAAAGACTCTATTAACAGCCCTTTTGAAGAACCCCATATTAAAGCTGCTCGGAAATGCCGCAGAAGGGTTCATTCACATATTGGAGGTGTGAGGCAAAAAGGAACGCGTAAAACGCACAGTGTGCGATTCCCACCGATCTATGATATGTGGATGAACTTTCAGGCGGAGGCGGAGAACTTTTTTTCGTTAAACATATTTACTTTAGTTCACAATAAAAAAAAAAAAATGATACAGAGTGACGAGACGAGCGAAGTCGCTCGCCTGATGGCTCTTCACGCTTGCCCATAACAGCTCAACGCCACTCAGAATTTTGAACTTCAACAGTTCAAAACCCTGGATGGCAATGCACTGCGCTCGTTACCCCGAGCTATAAGATGTCAGATCTCTGTGTGCCCTGTAGTTTCACAATACAAATGGATCGTTCCACGCACCCGTACAATCTACTATTTATTTCTAGGTAGTAAACCTGGCGATTTCCCAAAAACCAGCTCCGATCAAGAATCTTCTAGACGAAGACAAAGATGAGCTGGTCAACAAGATGTTCGCTGGGCTGCTGCATGGAGATCGGCTCGTGCAGATGATGTCCGTCAGGAAAGGGCGGGTGAGTCCATCGGGTGCATCCAGGGTTATACCCAGGGCCGGATTAACCCAATCGGGGCCTCTAGATAATGCAATTCTCGGGGCCCCTTTGCGTTTTAAGTGGTGTCATATTGTAGAAATATTAATAATAATAAAATCATGTCCACCGAGCGCCACTACATACCAAGGCTGGTAAAGAAAACTATTGAAATCTCGAAATGCCAGAATTACAACCGAGGTGATGGTTTTCAACTCGCTAATGCGTCCAGTATTAGGTTGCCTTAAAAATAAAAGTCCGCGTTCAAAATGTGTTCAAATACTATACGCAGTGATATAGTGAGTGTGTTTTGTCGGGACTTAGGTTCGAGTTCAGTTTCAGTGATAACCGTAGCAAAAGACTAAGAAAGAGGGTAGACCGTTTTGTCTGCACCTTTGAACTTTGAACTGTTCGACCAACCACCCCCATTCTGAAGAATTTCTTCCCGTGAACATGGTGCATGTAACAGCGCCGAAATATCGGGAGCTCCTTCCACAACCTTACCACAGTAAATATCCCGTAAATAATCATGTAACTGTAGTGAAAAACTGTGATAGTTTAAAACAAAGCCGGGTTCTCCGATATATATCATGATATATATCAATATATATATATGATATATATATATATATATGATAAATATATATATATTGATATATATCATGATCAATTGATTTTTTCCTAACTTCTGAACTAAAAATTTTGGAGATTAATGTTAACCCTGGCAACACGTAACGAAAAACTACAATTCAGAATAATTTGGATTGTTTCCCAAAATGGCAAGCTCATTTAAATTTGGGGAAATCCCCTTTACTTTAACTTACCAGTACGACTAGCTTTTTATTGAAATTCAAACCTTAACTTCATAATATCATGAAGATTATTATAATACTAGTCGTCCGCCCCGGCTTCGCACGAGTGTAAGCTCGGCCCTCGGCCTTGCTACAAAATATAATATAGCCTATGTCACCCGGGGATAGTGTATCGTAGCTTCCCAACAGTGAAAGAATTTTTCAAATCGGTTCAGTAGTTTCGGAGCCTATTCAATGCAAACAAACAATCAAATCTTTCCACTTTTATAGAAAGGAGCTTGTTTTTTTAGTGTTCATAAAAAAATATTTCTCAAATAAGCACACCACGTAGCGAACAACTACAAATCTTTTGTTATATATTTTTTTTAATGTGGTAATTTGACACTTATATTATATCTATTAGTACACGGTGAACGTACTGCGATCCCCAAGCCTGCCAAGCGTGGGGATTATGGCAACACCCCTCTGAGAGGGAGGCCTTTGTTCATCAGTGGACATTGATGGCTGATAATGTGATGTGTGATGTGATTATTTTACAGATTCCTTTAAAATTTTTAAGTGTTTAATCCCCTTACAGAATGAAATTCGCTTCTTTTTCTATCCTGGATATATATCGGATTTATATTAAAAAATGGATTTTTTTCGAACCCTGTAACAGTGTGTCTTATAATGTTCAGACGCTGGTGTCGCGGTTCGTACGCCGGGTGACGTGTACGCACGCGCGCCTCAGAGCGCTGTGGTGGCGCGTGCTGCGGGCGACTCCGAGCCTGGCGCGCCGCCCCGACGACGGCACCCTCACCTCACTCGCGACCAGCCTCGCCAGGTATGTAACCCAGTAAAAGTCGTACGAAACGCTTTTTTTGGGTTCCGTACCCAAAGGGTAAAACGGGATCCTATTACTAAGGCTCCGCTGTTCCTGTCCGTCTGTCACCAGGCTGTATCTCATGAACCGTGATAGTTAGACAGTTGAAATTTACACAGATGATGTATTTCTGTTGCCGCTAGAACAATAAATAACAAAAAAACATAATAAAATTAATATTTAAGGGGGTTCCCATACAACAAACGTGATATTTTTGCTCGATATTGATAACGGCAACAGGTAGACGCTTTAAATATTCTCAGAATATTTAGTTATATATTCAATTTAAATATAAATAATTAAAATAAAACTAATATTTGAGGGGGGCTCCCATACAACAAACGTGATTTTTTGCCATTTTTATACATAAAGGTACGGAATCCTTCGTGCGCGAGTCCTACTCGCACTTGGCCGGTTATTTTATCGTAGTAAATAACGTACATGCTATGTATATACAACTCTGCCAAACTGCGTACCAGTTTGTAGGCTATCTACTCTCGTTACAACATTGCAGTATTGAGTAGGAACACAACATTTCTAGATATAATAGCCTAAGAGCCCACGACGGCCAGACCTTCGTTATTTAATAAAAGCTGAAAATTCTTCTATGCGTGTCTCCTATACAGGTAAGAACGACCAGGGAGTATAGAGTTTGGGTAGTGGTTACTTGGGCAGGTAACAGGTAGTAAAGGTGTATAAAATAGTACCTTAAATTCGTTAAAGTATAAATCTCAATTTTTTTATATTTTATTAGGGATAACTTTGGAAATCTCGTCATCCATTGCCGGACACTTATGACAGTTGCTACCCCCTGCCAGACACCCCTAAATTTTAATAAATTATAATTATACTTTCGTTACAGTATAAAAGCTAAATTTTATATATGTTACTTGGGAACCTATAAAAAAATGTTACCTCAAAAGCCGGACAGTTTTAATGGTTTTTACACCTTGCCAGACACATCGAAAGTCCGTTTTGCCATTTTCGGGGGCGTTTAGCCACAGGAGAAATGGAGTGTTTTTTTTTTAATATTGTAATTATTGGTTTAGTGATGAAAATTTGCGTAAGATTCGACAAGTGTTCAGAAATACGGCTTTCTGGAGTTGAACGAATGTGTAGTTGTGCATATCGAGTGTTTTGAGAGACGTATGAAGTGTGTAAGGAATGACGCCTGTAGATGAAAGTGTGATTGGTATCTAGAAGCGCGGGAGCGCGTCAGAGCCAAGCTCAAGCGGTAACGTGTGTTATATTACACGAACCATTTGGAGCGACTTTTGTCCCTCTCATAACTCAAAAACTATTTCACATAAACATCTTAAATTTGGCATAAATATTGAGACATGCGAGATACATTTGTGCTCCAAATTACATAAACACACCTCAAACAGTTATTTAGATATTAACGTCCAAAAATCGACATTTTTATCACTGACTGACCTATAGATCAAAACTATAACCCATTTCCAGATGACCTAGAAAGTTCAAATTTGGCATCCAGATAGGTAGTTGGGTGAATAGCAAGGAATAAATCAGAAACTGGTAAATTTGTATTATTTTATTTAAAAAAATAAAATTGATTCTATAAGTAACACTTACTTATAGCGCCTGTAATATAAGAATTAGCAATCAAAATTGATTCCAGCCGGTCTTTATGGGGATTTTAAGGTCTTCACGTGGATATAATTAAGTGAATATATAACGAGTGGAATACCACCGTTATTTTTTATTAATTCAAACATATCAGTTTTACTAATTGCATGCACCATGTTCACGGGAACATGGTGCATGTAACTGCGCCGATATATCGGGAGCTCCTTCCACAACCTTACCACGGTAAATATCCCGTAAATAATCATATAACTGTAGTGAACAACCGTGATAGTTTAAAACAGTTTAAGTACCAATAGTGTCATAGTTGTAAAGGCGTCACTACTAATAAAGACTCTGCAGGCGTACAGCTTAGGTGCTCTTACAATTCTGTCAGGCGTTAGTCGACCCTGGGTCGACTAAATAGTAGAGTATGTACATATGTCGTAACTGAAAGATGTAAGTGTCTACAGAAGTGCGTATTAATTTTATTATGAATAAGTGCCCACTAATAATTTCTGTACAAATAGTAATGATATCCCATCAAGATATGGGTGACATACCTTCCTAATTAACTAATTAGGTACCTACCTATAGGTTTTAGGGGGACGTACATTTTGTTTTAATATGTATTACATATATCTTATCAATATTCACATTATTTATTTTCATTCTTAATTAAAGTTTTTTTTACAATAAATATATAATAATCGGCCAATTGCGAGTCGGACTCGCGCACGAAGGGTTCCGTCTATAAAAACGGCAAAAAAAAAAACTTTTTTGTATGGGAGCCCCCATCATATATTTATTTTAATTTAATAATTTATTTTTAAAGTAAATATATTAACTAAATATTATGTGAATATTTCAAGCGTCTACCTCTTGCCCTTATCAATATCGAGCGAAAACGAGCAAAAAAAAACACGTTTGTTGTATGAAAGCCCCTTTAAATATTTATTTTATTCTATTTTTTAGTATTTGTTGTTATAGCGGCAACGGAAATACATCATCTGTGAAAATTTCAACTGTTTAACTGTCACGGTTCATGATGTGACAGACGGACGGACGGGCAGCGGAGCCTTAGTAATAGGGTCCCGTTTTACCCTTTGGGTACGGAACCCTAAAAAACAAGATACTATAAAAAAACCTAAACATAGAGTGCCACCGGCAGCGGGGCAGGGCCCAAGCTAAAGGTAGCCAAGGCTGCAGAGTGAGGAACCTCCTGACAATACGGGCCGTGTCCAGGATGACCGCCTTCTGCATCTGACCCTTGACCCAACTGTCTAGCGAGAGCATCTTAAGGTGGTGGTCGAGGCTCTTCGCTATAAGGCCGTTCACCGATACGACTATCGGGACAATGATCGTCGAGTCAACATCATTAATATTTTTATTATATTATTCCAGGTATATAGAGAACAGTACGGGGTGGGCGACGATCCTCGAGTGCTGCAGCCTGCTCGCTGAAGCATTCGATCCTGCTAGGACTCCGTACGCACTCACCACCCCTGTGAGTATTAGAACTTAAGTCTTTATCCACACTACACCTGGCAGAGACCAAGTGGGTTACCATACCTTACCGCCTGGGGATGTACCACACCTTTGCCAGTTATTTAACAGCCAAGCAGCTGTGTGCAAACACTACTGTGTTCCGGATTGAAGGGCAATGTTTCCAGCGAAAATACAGGGCACACAGAGATTTTACATCATATATCTCGGGGTAACGAGCGCAGTGCATTGCCATCCAGGATTTTGAACTGTTGAAGTTCAAAATTCTGAGTGACGTTGAGCTGTTATGGGCAAGCGTGAAGAGCCATCAGGCGAGCGACTTCGCTCGTCTCGTCACTCAGTATCATAAAAAATATATGTATATATATATAATATAACCTCACATTGACTTTTGTCTTGCTCTCTCATTAGCAGAGAGAGGAGAGCAACATCACGCCCAGTGCTGTTTTTTTTTTTATCTCGCTATAGGTTAGATGACTGTTTTTTAAAATTGTCCTATTAAAATGTAGCCCATAAATATAGCTGATTAATGAAAACAAAATTCCAATCTGATCAAAACTAAGCAACTTATAAGCATTTTAATATTATGCTAGACAGAGCGCGAAACAGCAAATTATGACGTCACTTCTCTGTACGCCATATAAATCATATTATGACAAGTATGGCGCACAGAGGCGTGACGTCATTTTTGTTTTGTGCGAAAGAGACATAGTTTTCTCTACCAAAAACTTTAAACAGCTTATATACCAGAACATTAATAACCGATTTATATTATATCCACACTAATATTATAAATGCGAATCTCTCCGTCTGTCTGTTTGCTACATAATCACGGCTAAACGGCCTAACCGATCTCGATAAAATTTTGCGAGGTAATAGTATGTATCATGAGGACGGACATAGGCTATTTTTGTGTGAAGAAATTGCGGACGAAGTAGCGGGTACAGTTAGTTTTCTATAAACATATTATATTTTGACTGCCTCGGTGGCTGAGTTGGTAGTGATCCTACTTTCTGTGCTTGGGGGCGTGGGTTCGATTCCCATCTAGGACAAACATTTGTGTGATGAACATTTGTGTTTGTTCTATGTCTGGGTGTTAATATCTATTTAAGTATGTATTTAAAAATATATATGTATGTATATCAGTTTCTGGCTGCCATATTACAAGCTTTGCTTAGTTTGGGGTCAGATGACCATGTGAGCATAAAAGTCCCAGATATTTTATATTTATATTTACTTAAATTCGTCATCAAAGCTATTGCTTTCAACTAAATCAACATAAGCCATCTACTATATTACAGATTTTTTATCTCTACGTTTTTTATTATATGTATAGATAAAGAAATTATTTATTCCCATTTCAGTTCACGCTAACAGCTGTCTGCGCTCTAATAGAAAAAGCGAACACGCTCGTCAACACGCCAGAAGCGACTGCCAACGAGCGTCAATGGTCAAAGTTCCTCAAAACTCTGGCCCGGGCGTTGAAAAACACCAACCTCAATGTTGCCAGACCTTTGCACCCACTTCCAGAGTCGAAGCTGACTTATCACTTGAAGCAAATCGACTCGAGAAGTACTATAGAGATTTTGCAAAGGGGAAAAGCGGCTGAGTTCGCCGATTTGACTAAGGTTGATGTACACGAGCAGTTGGTCAAGCATTTGTGCCTCTGACATGATCAGGGTACGACTGGAGTCGCGTAAAACGACTTTTTTTAGTTGGACCGAATTGGTCTCAAATCGTTTGGACTGGGTCGGTCGAGACGTCAGCCGTATTAAAAATGGTTGTATTCATTCGTTTGTGAATTTGACGTTTTCGGTCGTTTTTTTTTAATGACAAGCTTTTCCGTTGCACTCGGAAGTATTTAAATTGATTCAGCTGTTTTGTTTATGTAACTTTGAAATACTTTAAGTGTTATTACTGACTCGGACACAGTTATTACTGACTCGGTCAAAGTTATTACTGACTCGGACACAGTTATTACTGACTCGGACACAGTTAATACTGACTCGGACACAGTTATTACTGACTTGGTCAAAGTTATTACTGACTCGGTCAAAGTTATTACTGACTCGGTCAAAGTTATTACTGACTCAGTCAAAGTTATTACTGACTCGGACACAGTTATTACTGACTCGGTCACAGTTATTACTGACTCGGTCAAAGTTACTACTGACTCGGACACAGTTATTATTGACTCGGTCAAAGTTGATATTGAATTTTGTCAATATTTTGGTAATTTATTACTAACTGGGACAAAATACTTGCATTACTTGATATTTAAATTATGTAACATTTCCTTAATATTAATCGCAAATTATCTCGCGGCTTCTAAATCATAGATTATTATCTATTATAAACACAAAAAAAATATTAAATTACTTAAAAATGCACCATTACAAAAAAATGCTGTTTAGGGCTGGCAACATAAAAAAATCAAAAGCGCTGTAAATTGAGAAAAACAATATAATTTAATAACTTTTTCAAAAACATTTTATTGTAAATATTAAGTACAGTTAAAGTTTGTATCCTTGTAGAATATAGCTTGTTAATTTAAATAATTACAAATGCGGTAAAATATGCTTTTGATTTTAATTAAACATTAATAAAAAGTCCATTGAATTGTTTAATATGGAGGATTAATATGTTTTACAATCCATAAAAAAAAAATTCGTGGATACATTAGGCTGGGGGCACATGAGAGGTCAAAGTTTTTAGTCATAAAAACCTATTTTACACCCGACCAATGAGAATGCATAAATATTAAACTTATATATTTAAATTTATCATTCCAAGCTAAGTTTATTATATTATGAAGTATTTTTTTCTTGTAGTCGTAAAAAAATTGTAACTAAAAATGACAAAACGTAATTTTTATTATGACTTTTTCTCATAAATTATTTTTATTTGTGAAAATAAAACTGAACTTCACGACAAAAAGTGTTTTCCTAATATATTTTTATTTGCCTTAAACACTAAAGCTTTGTTTCCGAATGTCTGGTTAACGTTCCAGTTTAACTAATAACAACTTATCTATTTAATAAAAACTGCGCTTGCATTTAACAATTATTTTTAGCCAAGGACTAACCAACAGATAAATCTTCTATTGATATGTCAGATCATGTTGCAAATAAAAATATATTAGTTGGTTAGGGAGTTTTTTTTCTATTCTGTTTGAGGATTTTGGCGTCGCACGTTGTGCATTTCCAAGTGTCAAGTATAACTTGAGTTTGACACTGAAAATGCAAAATGACGTTAAAATGTGGCGTTGCCATGTCGCTGCCGGAGTTTGACAGTAAAAATGGAAAATGACGTTAAAATGCGGCGTTGCCATTTCGCTGCCGGAGTTTGACAGTAAAAATGGAAAGTTATGTTAAAATGCGGCGTTGCCATTTCGCTGTCGGAGTTTGACAGTAAAAATGGAAAATGCGGCGGTGCCATTTCGCTGCCGGAGTAATATAGAACTTAGTATCCGGATGATAAAAAGGATTGTGAAACGCGATGCGAGATAACCGAAAGTTTTATCATTCACTTAATTTATGTGATGGTTAGCAACTGGGTACTTTAAAAAGCACATTCTGTAACAAACCCTAAATGGCATCTAATCAAATAAAGCCATGTATAAAAAAATGCATATTTTTTTGCTTCATCTATGCAGTGCATTGGTCAAAGTTAGTTTAGATTTTGGTCTTAAAAATATGTTCTAGACCTTACAAACCTTCTTGTGTGTACCCTACTCACTTAGGATCGATTTTTTAATCTATATAATTAATTTAAAACACAACTGTGATCTATGAATGTTGAGACTTGTAAACTTGTAAATTATTTCATTATGTTTTTGTCATTAAAAAAAAATCGGTCCTCGGTGGCACAAAATCACATGCTATCATTTGTTTTAATTTAATGTGAATTTTGTCCATAGATTATTTAAAAAAAAAACGGTAAACTGGTTATTGTAAAGGGGTCTTAATATATTTTTTTCGAAGCCCGATACTCTGTGACTCCGATTTTATTTTATTTAAAGGAGTCCCGTAATTATGAGAAGTTAATTCATTTTTATTTTTCCTAAAAATGCCTTTTTTGCGTGTCGGCAGACTTTCGTGAACATTAAAATTGAATTTGTTAGTAAATGTTGCCAGTTATCTGTTTTATTTTTTACCAGTAACACGGCAAAAGGCATTTTTAAAACTTATTATGTATGTAACTAGTTAAAAAATATATAAAAATGTATATAAAATATGACTGCCACATGTAAGCAAAATAGAATCATATGGTATATCATTTATATATCATATTATGATAGTGATTTGTTAAACAAGTTTTTTTTTGTAATATATAACTTTTTTATTTCATCGAATCTTAGCGGGAGTTCTATTTTTAATAATAGTTTTTAGTTTTTTTTTTATCCAATAAAATAGATTTGTTTATAGTAATATTGGAGTTTCATTTTACAACGTAATCTAAAGCTATCTTCTTACATATAAACGGCGATGTTTGTATGTATGTATGTTCCCTATGGACTTCAAAATGACTGGACTTTTTGCTTGCTCATTATAAAAAAATCCTCGGTAATTCATTGGAATTACTGATGTTTGACGCGCAAAGGATGTACAATTTTTTATTTATTTTTTATCGTGGATAAGTCCGCGTTTGACCACCAACTGGCCTGTTGGTAAGCGACGATGTGGTCGAAGATGAAACATGCAGACTTAGAAGATACCTATTCACTCTTGCGTTGAAAAGGCCGAGATTATATCTCTCAGGAAACAAGGAAGCCGGCAGGTTGTACTAAGTTAAAATAACCTAAATTTATTTACAAACAAAAATTTTTTGCCAATAAAAAAAAATACTAACCTAACCTAACTTTTTTTTGCAAAAAAGAAAACCTCAAAATACCTTACTTTTTTTATAAAACACCTGACCTAACTTTTTTCAATATTTTTTTTTACCTTGGCAAAAATTTTTTTTCGCAAAAAAGAAAACTAAACTAACTTTAACACTGTTTTAGACTATCACGGACTTTGTTTTAACTTTAGTAAACTAACTTTTTTGCAATAAAAAAACTAAAATAACCAATTTTTTTGCTAACCTAACCTCTATTTTTACAATCAATTTTTTTTACCAATAAAAATACTTAACCTAACCTAACTTTTTTGCTAACCTTAACTAACTTTTTGCTATACTAACCTAACCTATACTAACTTTTTTGCTAACCTAACCTAACTTTTTTCAATATAAAATTTAACCTTGCCAAACATTTTTTTGCAATCAAGTAACCTAACCTTACCAAATTTTTTGCAATAAAAAAACTAAAATAACATTGTTTTGCAAAAAAAAAAGAAACTTACTTTACCTAACCTAACTTGTTTGCTAAACTAACCTTTTTTTTTTGCTAACCTAACCTAACTTGTTTGCTAACCTAACCTAGCTTTTTTGCTAACCTAACCTAACTTTTTTGTTAACCTAACCTATACTAATTTTTTTGCTAACTTATCCTAAACTAACTTTTTTGCTTACCTAACCTAACTTTTTTGCTTACCTAACCTTACTTCTTTCAATATAAAACTTAACCTTGACAAACACTTTTTTGCAATCAAGAAACTAACCTTACCAAATTTTTTGCAATAAAAAAACTAATATAACAAAAAATTTTTGCAAAAAAAAACACCTCACCTAACCTAACTTCTTTGCTAACCTAACCTAACCTATCTTTTTTGTTAACCTAACCTAACTTTTTTCAAGAACACCTTGCCAAACTTTCTTTTGCAATAAAGAAACTAAAATAACCGAACATTTTCTTGCAAAAAAGAAAACCTCAAAAGCAACTGAAGTCTCGAAAAAAATATATCAGCTGTTCCATAAAAAACGGTCATTCACACAGTGGCGGATTTACCAGCAGGCTGAGTAGACTGGAGCCTGGGGCGGCAAATTAGGGGTCAAAGCATACCTTACCCCGCCTTATTAGTAGCATGATTGCACTTTTAGTAGCTCTGAAATATACCCAAAAACTATTTCTTGTGCAAACTAAATCGTTGGGTTGTAAAAATAATCTAGGAACAGACATCGATCCCTTAGTTTACAATCATACTAATTACAGGAAAAAGCTGGTGTATTTAGAGCGGTAACATACGTTCGAACCACGAACCGCCGTCTGACCGAGTCTGAATTGGCTTTTAGGACGATAGCGCACATCTCATAGAGGCACATTTTTAATGTTATTTTTTATTAATAATATTTGAATTGTAGGGGCGGCAAAATTTGAATAGCCTACTGGCGGCAAATGTGTAAATCCGCCACACATACACATTACAAAATGTATGAACGGCGATATATTTTTGGTTATTTCAGATATATCTACTCTATCAGTAAAAGTTGTTCACAATGTGTACTTACTATGGACCCTTTTCGGCTTAATGTGGCCTTAGTACGAGCACTTGCGTCAAGTTATCGTTACGTAAACGATAGCAAAATGTATGAAAAAATCAGTTTCCTTTCACGTGCGATAGAGACGTTGTTCAATTTTTCATACATTTCGCTATCGTTTACGATAACTTTTCCCAAGTGCTCATTCTAAGGCCACTGAATCTTTTCCGCGTAACCGAGTACCTATTAGTCCTCTGCTGGACACAGACCTCTTCCAAGAAACACTCAATATATTATTGTAGACAGGGCCGTCTTTAACCTAATTGGAGGCCCTGTGCACATTTGGATGATTTGACCTTAACAGAGCACTATTTTCGTGCGAGAGTAGAGTAGCTTCGTGCATGCAAAAGCTAATAAGCAAGTAGGTATTGTAGTCAGTCATTACCATCTAGGTACCTTTGATTTTTTTCGAAATTTATATGAATTTCGGTAAGAAATATCGGTTACCGCTTGACTAAGTTATAGAGGAAAAAATATTTTTTTTATAAAAATGTTCTCACTTTTTTGCTTATAACTTCTTTTATTTTTAATTTATGGCAAAAAGTTATATAAACATATTTGTAGGCAATACAATTAGCTACAAATTATGTCGTAACAATTTTTTTGTAAGACGCATAGTTTCCGAGATATCGCGAAAAAAAGTGTTTTCACCCCTTTTTCCAAGATGGCAGCCGGAGGGACAAGGGTGACGACCCCACAAACTTGAGGTTAAGCTTCAATTGACCCAAACACACACACACACACACATTGACACATGCCCAAAAATAAAATTGCGTTCTCAAAAAAATGGACTAAGACAGCATAATGTTCTGCTTTCGGTCTAAAAATAAAAGCACAAAATCTTCGAAATTATTTTATTGAGTCATAATCATAAAATTATACAAAAATATGATTCTAATGACTAAAGTACAATGATTATTATGACTAAAGTTATTGGCACAAAATATCTACAATATAGATTATAAATAGATACAATTTTAAATATCTGATTAAATAATTTAGTTTTTTTTTTTATAATAAGAATATATTGCCAGTATGCACCAATTTTAAAGGCTTGAATACCCGATTTCTGCCTCTGATAATAATGTCGATTCGATCATGAATTCTAAACGTAAATTTAGGTTGGCAACACTAAGTGCTGTCCTAGTATAGAAATGAAAATGATAAAATGTTGTGAAATCAAAAGTTACAGAGCATGTCAGAATCGACATCATTTAATGCGACGATCTGTTTTAGTTTTTCAGAACCTTTTCCATGTTTTCTTGTACTTTTATTATCAATTATACTGTTTTGTTATTTTATAAACTGAACTAAATTTGACATGTCTGACATATAAGGTCGGGGAAAAAGTTTCTTCGTATTTTTTAAACAAATTCAAGACATATTTTTTTCAAGTTTAATTACATTTAATTATAATATATATGTGCCATTTTGTTCGATAACTTGTTGCCATCTTGTAGGTAGTGACATGATCCCGTTGCTGTAGAATTTTTGGGACTTCTGATCAAAAAAATGCAACAAGTAGTTTTGACAGTCCTCTCTTGATGTTAATCTAACACTACCCAAAGAATTCTGAAGAGATCGAAACAGGTGGAAATCTGAGGGTGCAAGGTCTGGGCTATATGGTGGATGCATTAACACTTCCCAACCAAGCTCTCTAAATTTTTGCTGAGTGGCCAAAGATGTGTGCGGTCTGGCGTTATCATGATGAAAGACCACACTCTTTCTGTTGATCAATTCCGGCCGTTTTTTCTCAATTTCTTGTTTGAGTCTCATCTGCTGTTGGCAGTAGAGATCCGAATCGATGGTTTTGCCCGGCGGTAAAAGCTCATAATGAACGATGCCCTGCCAATCCCACCATACACACAACATCACCTTATTACGTGTTAATCCGGGTTTCGCTACAGTCTGTGGTGCTTCACTGCCCTTTGACCATGATCTTTTGCGCACATTCTTGTCGTAGGTGATCCATTTTTCATCACCAGTGATCAATCTTTTCAAAAACGGTTCGGTTTCGTTACGTTTCAATAGAGAATCGCAAATGAGTACACGATTCATTTGGTTTCTTTCAGTGAGCTCGTGTGGCACCCAAATATCGAGTTTTTTGTATACCCAGTTTTTTTCAAATGGGTCAAAACTGTTTTGTGGTCAATCCCCAGTTCTTCAGCTACGTCGTAACTACTAATATGCCGATCTTGGTCCACTTTTTCAGAAATGGCATCGACTTTATCCGTAACAGGGCGACCAGAGCGAGCTGCATCTTTGACATCAAAATTCCCGGACTGAAAACGCTTGAACCAACATTGTGCTACTCTTGATGACACTGCATTAGGTCCATAAACGTCACAAATTTTATTCGCGGCGTGTGTCGCATTTTTCCCTTTTTTGTTATAAAATTTCACAATATATCGAATTTGTTCGTTAGATTCACTCATTTTATCGAACAAAAAAACAATTGAAAAATGGCGGGAAATCGCTTTTTACGTTTTGTATTCCTTTTTTAAAATGTCATATTTTTAATGGTATCAAAACCAGCCAGATACAAACAGTACAACGGATAAGATTTTTACTACAACTTTATACATACAAAATACGAAAAGACTTTTTCCCCGACCTATTATTAAATAAAAATACACAGATAATCAAAGTGCTGTCAGATAGGTGACTTTAAAGAATAGAGTACCATTTTTTTATTCAAGGAAAAAAAACTGATTCAGCAAACAACATTTATGTAGAATCGAATGATCCACAATCGTATTTTTTAACAGAACTGAAGGCATCGAAAAGGTTAGTTATCAATTGATCACCTTTATCATAGTTTTTTGACCGCAGTAATTCGGGAAGTGTTATCAAGCATTTGGGCCGTTTCACAACCATAAAGATTTACCGTGTCTTATTATAGATAAAACGTCTTACAAACTTATATTAATCAAAATGCATTATATTTTGGAGCAGAATTTTTATATTTGCATTCGACTAAAAGAGGTTATTCAGATGTTTTAAGTTAAATAGTTAACAATCAAATATGTTTTAGGAAGACTGTTGCCTTTTTAAATATTGATAACCATTCCTTTGGGGGTAATATGTTAACCCAAAAGTAAGTACTTTTATAAATATTATATTTCATGAAAAAATATAAACCCGATTTTTATTAAGAATCAATTTGAGCTGTCAAACTTCACACCCGCATATATATTAGTGGCAGAGCAGTGGAAGTGTATGGAGCGGCTGGTATAATTGAATTTTTATGGATTTGACAGCTGTCAAGCGAGGCACGGGTAGCGGGCGGATGAAAATAGTTATATATACGACATCACCGACTGGCGGCCATCTTTTACATAAAAATGTTGACCCGATTATTTTTATATAGTACAGCCACTCCATAGTCTTCCTACTTACAATGGGCATAAAATATTTTTGACTTTGACAGGTTATTATGAAAATTTGATTTCAAAATAGGTCTTGCCCTTTCATCAGATAATAATTATACATATTTATTAATAAGAACTTGCCTTGTAAAACATCAAAAAGGAATCTGAAAAATATGGCTTATTTATATTGCTTTATACTTATTTACTGCCTTAAATTAAGAAAAAGGAATGTAAAATAAATACTGTTACACTATCTACAGCTCTGTTTAGAAAACTAGTGATTTCGATGGATTATAACTGAAAATATTAAATGTCATTTTTTTTTTTTTTGGGATAGTTTAACATAGTATTGCCACATTTACATCTAAAATCGAGCCGAGACGCGTATAATTATTCAAAAACATCAGGTTCTTTTTAGCTAAAATATGCCGAATGCAGCGCGTGAATATGCTGACAAAGTACGAATGATACTTAAATACTATACAAATTGTATTAATTTCGAAATTTGTATGTAATTTCCTGAATATTCGTACTTTGCATATGGACACTTCATTCAGCGAAAAGATAAAGAACTTTTATAAATTAGCTTATCGAATGTTTGTGAATAAAGGGCTAGATTAAAACTAATACATAGCCTAACTACTCGTAAATATCCAGTCTACTTTTTCCCACCGAGCGATTCGAAAAAGTTAACAAACTTGTTCACGCCAATGTTTTTCGGTAAATCATCTTCTGGTGGGTCGTTAGCCCTAATGACGTCCTTAGGGACGCCATTGTTTTGGACCATTTTAATTTCATTCGACGTCCTCTTTATGCTCTTTTCGTGGTTTCCGTTCAATTGTGTGTTTTCAACTACTTGTATCTTTTCTTTCTTTTCTTCTACTTTGGGAACATCGTTTGTAATTATAGGGGCGTCAACAACTTCGGTTTCTACCACGGGAGTTTCTACCACGGGAGTATCTACCACGGGTGTTTCTACCATAGGAGTTTCTACCACTTCAGGTGTTTCTGCTTCTTGAGTTTCTACCACAGGTGGTTCTGACTCTTGACTTGTTTCTACCACTTCGCTAGTTTCTACCACGCTTGAAATTTCTACCAAATTGGTGACAGTTTCTACCGAGTTCGATCCACTTGTGGTTGTTACAATTGTTAATGTTTCGACTATAACAGGGTCGGATCTAGGTGTTTCGTAGTATTCTTTCACATTGGATTCTTGGTCCCAGATTTTGTAGTGTTTTTCATAGAGGCTGTCCCAATATTCCATTTTTTCTTTATCGTAGTTGGAGCCGAGGGTCAGTTCTTGAGCTATGTGAAGGAAATGCTCGTTTTCTTTAGCAGCCGGCTGCCAGGTCACATTGATGTAGTGATTCTCTTCCGGTGTAGGGTTACTGGAAAGATAGAAAAAAAAATATACCAGAAAATCTTTGGGCAACTTGAAAAATGACTAGGGGCTAGGGGTGGCCAATTAGTAAAGAAAGAAAGGGATAAAGATTCCCAATAGTAAGATGGATTATTTTCGATAACTGTTCTACGATGTTCACGCATCTATTTCCAAATAATTATCAATATAAAAAACAGACTTTATTAAAATGTCAGAACTGTACAGAACTTTAACCATATTAAACCACACGGGAAGCACCAGCTTTCAAATAAAAAAGAATCATCAAAATCGGTTCACCCAGTCGAAAGTAACGGGGTAACAAACATTAAAAAAAATATAGCCGAATTGAGAATCTCCTCCTTGTTGGATGTCGGCTGAAAACAACAAATTTCCAAAGAAATGGTGCGTATTCAAATTTAGTATATTTCTCAGGCGATGGCGTCTGCTTATGACGTCACAATTTTAAACACTCCATGTCAACATTACTGAACTTTCTGCGGACTTTCAAACAATATGGGGTTTATATTCTAATTCTAGTTCAAAGTGGGGGTGATAAGACTTGCAATGGCATCCTTGTGTATTGTACATTTGGCCCCGCTAGCCTACACAGACCAGCCTCGTCCTTAAAATAACGGAGCACGGCTTTGGGTAGCTGACTAAACTGTTCTACACCTATTTCGCCAGGTGTTGTGGTATTGGAGACTTGTTGAGTTTCTTCAAGGAGCCGCTGACATTAATCATATGTCTTGTGGCCTTGCAGTGCATTATTGTTATATTATACAATAGCAATTTTTTCCTACCGAGCAAATCTAAAAAGTTACCAATGTTTTTCGGTAACTCTGGGTGTCTTCAAGTCAAGAGTGAATCGGTTTCTTCTAGGCAAGCGTGATCCATCGTAGGTCGCATCATCGCTTAACATCAGGCGAGTTGGCGGCCAAGTGCAAGCCTATTATATATATATAAAAACCGTTCTAGTGGGTCGTTAGCCCTACTGATGTCCTTAGGGTTTACGTCCCTAATAATATACTAGCGTTTTCACGCATACAATATAGCTAGTATATTCATGGGAAAAGCGAAGCGAGTTAAATAGAACTCTTACCCAGTCTTGGCAAAGTTTGTCCACAGCCGCACCATCCTCTCCCTCGTCTTCAGATCCTGAGGCGTTGGCTCCACATCCTTCTGGAGATCGTTTTTGAAGAGATACCCCAATTCGTCCATATGCATCGGCTCGTCCAGATACAGGCTGGCCGAAAACTTTTTTGACACGTTTAAATCCCCTACATAATCGAATTTGTAGAAGTAGACCGGGATATTCGAAGAATGCAGCAAATATTGGATGTATCTGTGAGTGTCCACGTTGATATATCTGTCTGAAGTCAGCTGATAATACTCTTTGTCTGTAATTTCTCCGTTTTTGAAGTACAGCTTTTTTAACTCCTCAGCGATAGCTAAAGAGGTTTCCGAGTTTCTTTCCACGTGTAGTTCTTCAGGGAGGAAGATTTGTAAGTCGTCGTGTTTTCTATCAAAGGCGAACTCTAAGGCAGTCGACCCAATCATCGTCGGGACTTGAGCCACGCGACCTGATTTCAGCAGATCTGCGAATGGTTCTGTTGTAATTGCCTCGATGCCAGGAAATTCTTTCTCTACAACCAACCCGAAGATGTTTGGGGATTTTTCTAAGATTTCATCAAGCGGAGACATTTTGAAATTAGCTTCCACGATGTCCTTAGCAGGAGTGGATGATAGGAACTCCAAGATTTCCTCTGGGCTTTCAGCATCACAGCCTAAAGCTTTCGCCAGTTTTCGGGCATTGTCCACTGGAGATTTTTGGGTGAACCAGCTCAACAACGCTGTTCCGGACTGTATAATCGCTCTGTTGATTAAATTTTTGGATAACGGACTGGCTGTTAATGTTGACACGAGACCACCTCCAGCGCTTTCCCCAAAAAGCGTCAAATTGCCAGCATTTCCACCGAAATTGTGAATATTCTCCTTTATCCATCTCAATGCTTGGACGACATCCTTCGCTCCAGCGTTTCCAGGGACGTCTGGGGTGTTTATGCCAAGGAAACCGAGTGCTCCGAGACGATAGTTCAATGTGACCACCACCACATCTTTTTCAACCAAATAGTCAGGTCCGTAGAAGTCGGAATTGCCTGATCCGTATATGAACCCTCCTCCGTGGATGTACACCATGACAGGTAGGAAAGAACCGTCTAAGGTGGGGGTGTAAATATTCAGGAAGAGGCAGTTTTCATCGCCAGTGTATGTTTTGGTGGAAATGTCGATTTGAGCTGAGACGTTGCCTTCGGAGGTAGCGTCGCGGATGCCCTCCCATGGCTCGTGGGGCTGTGGAGCCTGGAAAAGTTGAAATAAGAACATTAGGGTAAGGTGCGAGAAAGAACTTTAAAATATAAGTCTACCCTAGGCCTGTCAAGTGATGCTGCCATAGTTTACCTATCTAACAGACTTAAATAGACACCAGCCAAGTTTGAGTCGGATTCACACACAACAATAGTCAATATAATCTAGCCAAGTTTGACGCTTATACGTATTATTGTTTTAATACTAGAGCAAAGATAAAAATACGTTTGTTGTATGGTTCGCCGAAAGCTTCTCGAATGGAGACTACAGACCGGTAAACGCTGCGTAGGACGTCCACCCAAAAAATGGACAAATGACCTAAAAGAGAGCGCAGGAAAACGCTGGATGCAGGCTGCTTCAAACTGATCCCTGGTGATCGATGGGGGAGGCTATGTCTAACAGTGGACGTCCTGTGGCTGAAAAGGTGGAAAATTAGGTATTGAATTCCGTATATTGAACTAATTTCCACTTCCCGTGAATATGGGCTATTTTTAACCGACTTCCAAAAAGGAGGAGGTTCTCAATTCGACTGTATATTTGTTACCTCTGAACTTTCGACTGGGTGAACCGATTTTGATGATTCTTTTTTTATTCGAGAGCTGGTGCTTCCCGTGTGGTTCCATTTCAATTTGGTCCAATACTGTCATTTTTATGAAGTCGGTTTTTTACATTGATAATTATTACGTAAAAAATAACTTGATACAAATTATTTTAGTCTCTTACGTAAGATTTGCCCGTGTAACCAAGATGCCGTAGGAGTGCTTACCGGTGTTATCAAGCTATCTTATTTGTGTTTGATAACACGAGACGAGTATGTTTTTTAGATAATTTAGATTATGTAGCAGGTGACTGTTTGTGCTAGGTTTACGACTATGCAGTTGTTAGGTTCGTACCTAAAGTTACTAGTCTATCGGTTTTTCATCGGATACATTTCGGGGAGTGTGCATCGTATCTGCATGATCTAATTCCCTCCTGCCCATTTTTCAATTGGACTGCCAGAGCGGGCACGAAAAATCGACACAACGCTTCATGGTTGATATTCCGAAAACCCATACGAAGCGCTTTGATTTCACTTTTATTATGCAAACTGCTAGAATCTCAATACGCTACCTGAATGGGTGTACCCCGCTAGTTACAATCCGGGTGTCTTCAAATCACGAGTGAATCGGCTTGCGTCATCGTGTCTCACATCGCGTTCGCGATGGCATAGCGGACAAGCGACGTTGTTCAGTTCAGTTCATATATCTTTATTTATTCATATATCTTATATCTTGATACGTCACAAAAATATAAAGTTAAAATGAGATATAATTTACAAATAATTACATGTCAGTTGACAATACAATTCGAACTCATGCAACAAGGTGTTGAGGTGTTGACCCTATAGTGTCAGTGGTGGAAAGCTACCAAACTTATTTGGTAGTTTTACACCACTCAATTTTATAAGAATAAATAAAAAATAAAATCTTTAGCATTGTTATAGAGTAGTAAAATGTAAAAATAAAATGCCAAATTATGTAAAATAGTATAAAATGACATATCAATGTAAACACTATGCAAATCAATGTGAACACTATGAAAGCGACATAACGTCTAAATTGGAGTAAATGTGGTATTGCGAACTTTTTTGATGTATTGGTATCTACAATGACGCTCGGACGATTTTTGACTGTTTTCACTTACAGATTGTGACTCTATAGGTATTCTATCTCGATGACTCTTACCTATAAATACTTAGCTTACGTCATATTCGACATCGCCATAGTCTGCACACGCAATGTCGCCGAGATTTGCGCGTGCCGTATCATTATCTGACTACACCAACTTAGCTTTTCAGGTGGGCAAAATTGGAACTACAGCTTTTTCTTGGTGAATTTCTTAGGGGCCAATACCAAATTCTCCAGTAGCGACGCTGTCAATTTAATAGCTCAGATGGTGGGACTGTGCATGGCCATTTGTGATACACTCTCTGCAGTTTCTGGCTACTAAGGGCTGGCCAATTCGTCAAGAAAAAACCTGACGCAAATAAGACAAAGCCAAACAACTAGACTAGGGTAGACCGGCGTGCTATGAGGTTGATTGGTGACAGCAAATTAGTCGCCAAAAAATTACAAAGCCTCGAACACCGCCGTAAAGTAGCCGTGTCTGTCTTTTTTCTACCGGATACATTTCGGTGAGTGTGCGCAAGAGCTTCATGACCTTATTCCACCCTCCCCCTTTCACTACAGGACAAGTAGAAGGACTACACACTATCACCCCTTCCTCGTGGAAATTACAAAGATTCGTACTCAACGATTTGGGTCGTCATTTATGATACGTATTCTTAATTACCTTAAACCGTAAAGATCCAAGCGGTGGTTTAGCGTAAGGCACCCCCTGGAAGGCGAAGTGGGCCTTCCCCGAAGGTCCATTCACCAGCTTCCCTTGGAGCTGACCTTCCTCCACCTTCACGATCGGTGCTTCTGACATCCTGCCGCCACTGTAAAGAGAGAAGATTTGGGTAAGTGGCAGCGTTGCCAGATTTTTTTTTTGCCAAGTCGGGATTTTGGAACTTTTTGAGCGAAAAAAGCGGGATTCTTTCGTCGAAAACGGGACAGTAAAAAAAACGTACTTATATAATAGACTAGCTAATGCCCGCGACTTCGTACGCGTAGCACAAAGTAATTAGTGGGTGGACGATTAGACTGACATATCCAAATATAAATGTTACACTAACGAACACGAACGGAACTTTAAATAGGCACAAATCCATCGGATTATTTATACTGAATATTTTATAGATAATACCTACACATATGACATGATTGTAGATTTATTGCTCTCCATTTTAATGCGGATTGTCATACTATCGTCATAGTATGATTTTAGTCTAGTTTTAATCTGACTCGATACAGGTATCCCGACATGTCCATAGTTTCAAATATATTTCAAGCAAATAATATATTACTTTCACTGGTTAAATACGTTGGAAGTGTGGAGCCATGGAGCCAATAAGGAAAAAAAATTGGTATAAGTCAAGCGAAATGTCATGCATGACAAACGTTATTATTGAATAATTAGTAAATAGTAAGTAGGAAGCATGGAGCGGTATCTATAATTAATCGCTGTTATTTAACATTACTCCGCGTAAAGACTGCCAATCAATGATGTCTAAATAATTTTTGCCCGCCTTCTGCGCCTCGACCCTTCCAACAACTAAACCGCTTTCGTTCACCACCATAACATCCAAAATAGCTGCTAATCATAGATCAGTAACAGATTAGATGCCGCGAGTTCACCTACTTTGCGTGTCTGTTATTGGTCTTAAGTTTGATCCTGGCAAAAAAATGTATTCATTTTAATCTCCGTCGACTTGGTATATTAGCACGTCAGAAGTCAATACAAAAATAAACGTACTTTAAATTACGCCATAATAAACTGTAAAACCTCTTCAAAAGCAGTTGGCTGTCCTGAAAATAACAAACACAAAAAAAAACTATTTGGTGCAGTCTATCGGAAGTTATGCGGGTACATACATTTCGGCGATTCGTTTTTATTTCATCATCATCATCATCAGCCAGAAGACGTCCACTGCTGAACATAGGCCTCCCCCTTTAACCTCCACACTGAACGACATCCTGCCATCTGCATCCACTGGATGCCCGCGACTCTCACAATGTCGTCGGTCCATCTAGTGGGAGGCCTACCTACGCTGCGTCTTCCAGTTCGCGGTCTCCACTCAAGAACCTTACCTACTTCCCCATCGGTTAACAGTTCTTCGAGCGATGTGGCCTGCCCATTGCCACTTCAACTTGCAGATTTTAATAGCTATGTCGGTGACTCTGGTTCTTTGGCGAATATCTATATTTTTATTTACATATAGATTATATGGCAACAGCCGCTTCAGTTTTCCTACCTACCATGTCTGCGAGTAGAAGTCTGTCATTACGACAACATTACTATAAAATAAGCTAGATGGCGTTATAAATAATTATTAAAAAAAAATTTTTTTACTATTTATTATCATAAATTAATATAGCCTATGTTTCAATCAGGTATTTTATAAGCATATTCATGGAAACTGCTTTGAAATCCTTCTAGTAGTTTAAAAGATGTGCGCGGACAAACAAACAAACTGACAGCCGTCAGATTTGTAGTTCCATAGTTTGAAAATAGATTGCGTACTAAAACGATGTTTTGCGAAAAAATTGTAAATTTGCTTAAACTTTACGAATAATATTATTAAAAACGTAATAAGGTATTCAATAATTCCTAAAATAATGAGTGTAAATGGATCGTAGTTTCACAAATATGAAAAGTGCGTCTATTATAGGTAAATACGACACTTTACCTGAATCACGCAAACGGGTTTTTTTTGCAAGTTAAACCGATACCCGGTATTGCTTCTACTTAGTTAGAAGTCATGTGTGAAGGTATTTGATCTACACATTTATAATATGGTAGGGATAGATAGAAACTCTTACAAGCTCGTGCCACAAGTAATAATCAGAAGTTTTAAAAAATCATCATCATCATCAGCCAGAAGACGTCCACTGCTGAACATAGGCCTCCCCCTTTAACCTCCACACTGAACGACATCCTGCCATCTGCATCCACTGGATGCCCGCGACTCTCACAATGTCGTCGGTCCATCTAATAAAAATATTACTTAATCAGATTTACCCTATCGCTGCACTAGCGGTCGAGTTATCCCCGAAAAGCGGGACATTTAATTTTGACTTAAAAATCGGGACGTCCCTCCAAAATCGGGCTTCTGGCAACGCTGGTGAGTGGACAGAACGGCGAAACAAAAGCAGCCTGGGTGTCTCGTAAATCGGTTTCTTCTGGGCTAGAGTAGATAGTAGACTGCATCATCGCTTAACATCAGACGAAATGGCAGCGCAACCCTATTAATAAAATAAGTTTGTTCAAATTCTGTCAAGCAATTTAAAAGCTACGAGCTCTTTCCTAACTGGTCGATCTTTATTTTAAATTTTTGATATAATTGTATAAATATACCTTTCTATCAAATCAAATTACCGGTTCATTGACACACGACAAAATGTATGGAACAGCTGATTTTTTTCACGAATTCAGGGTTAGTCTTATTTTTAATGATACTGAGTGACGAGACGACCGAAGTCGCTCGCCTGATGGCTCTTCACGCTTGCCCATAACAGCTCAACGCCACTCAGAATTTTGAACTTCAACAGTTCAAAACCCTGGATGGCAATGCACTGCGCTCGTCACCCCGAGATATAAGATGTCAAATCACTGTGTGCCCTGTAATTTCGCTGGAAACATTGCCCTTCAATCCGGAACACAGTAGTGTTTGCACACTACTGCTTGGCGGTTGAATAACTGGCAAAGGTGTGTTAATTCCCCAGGTGGACCCCTGCAAAAGAGTCCTACCACTACCAATCGATCCATAGTATAAGTTGTTCATAATGATACGTCAATGACCTCTTTTCGACTAAGTAAAGTCTATATGCGTAACCCTGCATAAGTCTCAATATTCCAGCCGTTTGAGATTTTATTACAAGTTTAGTTTTGATTTTATTTTGTTTGAGTTTTATTTTTATTTTTAAATTCAATTTATAGTATCCTAATCGATCATTCATCAACTATATTAGTGATAATCAGCTTACTACAGATAGATAAGTAATTCTCGTAAGTTTGTTGAGACATGTCAAGATAATTCATTAAGTACCGATTATAATGTTATTTGATAAAATGTTAGTAAATCGTAGTGCGGCTTTTTGTAAAGACTAATGCCATTAGGACTCAATGATGATATAACTACTTGACAGCTCATGCTTTATCCCGCCGTGATGAAAAGGTATTACATTTTCAGCATGATCTCTTTCCAGCGGACCAATCATAGCTAGGCGCGAAATGAATGACTTTTGTTTCTCCAATCACAAGCGCCATACGATACCCCCCTGCGACAGACGTGGCTTACAAAGCACACAAGTAAGCAAATTATGACTCATGCGCGATCAAAGTAGTTATAATTATTATATTGGCACTCGCACATAGCGAAATCGCTATACTAAATTGGGCCTGTCGTATCTGATCACGCGACACCAACGCGATCCATGAATAATACATTTAAAAAAACCTACTCCACGGGAATCATTCCCTAATTTTCTAACCGGTGGATAATTTTCATCAAATTTTTATGGCAGGCACCAAATAATGACAATTTAAATGTAATTTTTTTATTTTTGCCTATTAAAAAAATAGCATTAAAATCGGTTCTGAATCAGTGATATCGTTTTTTAGAAGTCAGTTGAAAATTGCGTTAAAACTCGAAAATTATGACATTTTACAGTGCACATATTTTTTTCTGAACAGTCATAGACTCGGGTGTCCCCCGCTCGCATGCAAATAGTTATTTCATTACTCATACTCGGAAAGTAGGTCTGAAGATGCCTGAGGAGCGGGTTGAAAGTAATACATTTCAGCCCTAGGGAGAATCACTTTCAACTGATAGTGACAGTTGACAACTGACAGACACTCAAAATAAAAAACTAGTTTTATTAACACACGTTTGTATTGAAGTATGTTCCAAATTTTTTTATCCTCAGAGAATTATGGTCCCGCACTTCTCGTGCATTTGCCAGTGTCAGTTCATGTTTTTATTTAATAGTTTCCTTGTATTCGTATTGAAAAGCACAGTGTTCACCTCGGGGTTAAGACTTATTTAGTCCCTTGACGGGGTTTGGCACCCGAGCGTAGTGAGGGCGCTAATACTTTCACCCCTAGGATAACAATGTACTATTCGACACACCCGTATATATATAAAAAATACCTACTCGTTCACTCACCCACTGACTCATCACGAAATCTACGAAGCTGAAATTTGGGAGGTTATTTTGCGAAAAGACCGAACTAACGGAGACAAGATGTAAATCTACGCGTAGGAATGTCGCGGTAACATCTAGTTCTAAAGATAATGCTTTGGCCCTTACTTTTTTAACTTACCACTAAGTGATTCTTTTTATCTTTAAAAATTTTAAATATTAATGCGCGAAAGAGATATATCTGGGCGGGAGGTAGGACCGGAAATAGATCTGTCTTTATACATTGGAAATTTTGTATGAGAAAAATGCTTTTCTAAAAACCTTTACATAAGAAATGACTCACCGAAAAAAAATCCAAATTTTATCTCAAAAGATTCCACACTCCACTTTCAGCAAAACTATGAAGCACACTAAAAAAATATGATAATATTATCTCTGATAACTAACTGGACATATTGATAAAAATACTATCTTTATAACGTATTTTATTTCGTAATACTGTTAGTAATAGAAACTTTTGCAATCGGGCATTAGACGTATGACAACCCCTTTAGCTCAGTTGGTAGTGAACCTGCTTTCTGCGCTTGAGGGCGTGGGTTCCATTCCCACCTAGGACAAACATTTGTGTTTGTTCTATGTCTAGGTGTTAATATCTATTTATGTATGTATTTAAAATATATATGTATGTATATCAGTCTCTGGCAGCCATATTACAAGCTTTGCTTAATTTGGGGTCAGATGACCGTGTGTGCAATAATGTCCCAGATATTTATTTATTTACCTACACGTTTTTGTTTGATCAATGGGCCAGATGCAAAAAGTCAGTCACCTAGACAGAATTTTGCGATTGTTTTGACGACCTATGACATTTATTTATGAATTATGATAAATTAACTGTTAATTAACATTTGTTATATTAATTAATTGACATTTATATTTTTTCTTTCTTGTTAAATTAGATATGTGACATAAGATTAATTAAATTTTATTTTAATATGTGAGATAGTAGAGCCTAATAGTACACGGTGAACGTACTGCGATCCCCAAGCCGCCTGCCAAGCGTGGGGATTATGGCAACACCCCTCTCTATGAGGGAGGCCTTGTCCAACAGTGGACGTTAATTGGCTGATGATGATGTGAGATAAATGTAACTGTTTTATTTTTAGTTTTTTTGTCTCAATAAATAAATAAATTGACACATTTGTTCAATAAATATACATAATTATGAGTTCTGAGGTAACAAAAATTAAAAAAAACCAGTTGAATTGAGTACCTCCTCGTTTTTGGAACTCGGTAAAAAATCATAAATCTTCAGTGACTATTTTTAGTATAAAATAGTGATATACATGCAGGCAGGCCACCAAATGGTAAGTGGTTACCGCCGCCTATACAACACCCGAAGCGTTTGCAGGTGCGTTGCCTACCGTCTCGTCTACTTACTTACTACGGGAAAGGATTTTGTTCACCGTGAAATACTAAAGCCTCTTACCAGGAAAACATTTTGCTTCCAGCCAAAGTTTCTTTTGACTCTGAAAACAATCTGTATCTTCTTCTATTTTCTCTCCTTTCTTCTACAATTTTCCATTCGAATACATTCAAATTTCTCGTCAAATCTTCATTCAAAGAATCGCAAAAGTTTGACCAAACATTGTTCTCTTGGTGTGTGCGAACGAAATTAGCAATTTTTTTATTAACAGGCTTCTTTCCTAGCGCCAAAAGTCTAGATTCGCGAGCCAGGAGATATCTGAGCGCAGTTCTTTTTAATATGATCAATTCTTCCAAAGTTTTGGCCATAAATCGTTACACAAAAACAAAAATGTTCTATTTTTCTACACTGATCACACTTTCACTCAAAGAATACTATAATATACGGTACGGGCTTTCACTTCACAAAAAAAGTTTAATGTCAAATTCCCATCATTTTACCGGGAGTTTTATTTGAAAAATGGAACACGCGTTTACTTTTTTTATCGCGTTCAAAACGATGACTGAAGGAAGCCTCGTTAGTAGAGGATCGTGGAAAATTCAAGATCACTTAGCACTTTTTAGACGTGACATGATGGATCGAGTAACCGTGGAAATTGTGCTAAAAATAGAGGAAAACGTGGTCCTTCCGCGCAATAAAGGTTTTATACTTAGTAAACATTAGCTGCGCCCCGCAGAGTGATGAAAATCGACGATGATGATGAAAAGTAGCATATGTGTTAATCCAGGACATAAACAATGTATATTCCACATTTCATCCAAATCCATCCAGCCGTTTCTGCGTTATTGAGTAACAAACATCCATCCAAACTTTCACATATATGATTAGGGAAAACATTTTATAAGGTTTAGGCTGCAAGCTGATTACCAGTAGCCCAGTATACGAAGTCGCGAGCAACAGCTAGTCATGAACAATTCTATAAGAATATTTACGACTTTTTTATGTTAAATAATATGCTCACGCGGTAGGTCTTCGACGTTGTCTAGCGGAAGTGTGGTCATGATCCAGAGTTTCCCAATCTTTTTGCTTCCAGCCCTTCTCGGTCACAACTAACATTTTCACGCGTTTCATTGTTTTATATTGTCACGTCAAGAAAAAAAAAAGTTTAACATTTAATTTTTTTATAGAATAAGTGGTAGGCAAGCGAATGGTCTGATGGTAAGAGGTCAGCGCCACCTACAATACCTGGGGCATTGTTAGTATGTAAGTTATCTACCTTTGAGGACTCTATTCACTCTTCGTTTAAAACTGTCCAAATTAAACTACGGAGGAAAAACGGAAGGTGGAAATGGTAAGCCATTCCACAACTTACAGGTACGTGGCAGAAACAATTAAATCGAACAGTACGTGATTTCCACGTATCTATGGATGGCATTTCTGGCGATGGCTGCCGGTTCGGTGGTAAAACCGGGATGAAGGGATAAGGTCAAAAAGTTCATCAGAGCATTCCCCGTTCTAATATCTGTAGAACAAGCTGAGCGAACCAACGTCCCGGCGAAGCGCAGCGGCTCTAATATGCCAGATAGGTTCAGGGGTCCAATCTAAACGCGGGCCCGAATAGGTGCAGCTTGCAAAATAACGCGACCGAAAACCGTATCTCGGCGCTTCAAGGTTCGCGTTCGTGTGGTTTTGCAAACTGCACCTGTTTGGGCCCACGTTTTGAGTTAGGCGCAAGGCCCCAGGTCATTTATAGCAAGTGTAGTATAAAATTTATGAATAGTCGTGCGCCTATCATAAGACTACCATCAGCTGAGATAGGTATCTTTCATGTCTTTTTTATAGGCTTTATATAAGCTTCAATTGATACCTACTATCTAATAATATGAACAAATTAAGTCAATTTTAACCTAATTATTGTCGAATCAATTTGAAACTAAGTAGTAAGTACGTACAAAAATACCTACCTATATGTAATTTTTTGAGTGACAATATAATAATTTGGTACCATGGCACGACAAAGGATCACAAATATATATATATATATATTACGAAAATTTCATTTAATTTTTTATCGTTGTTATAATTTTATTGTGTATTGATCCAATTGTACCTATAAATTGTGATAAATTTATATTTTTCCATGACTTGTAACTGCAATTTATTATTAATAAAATACTAGTTTAAGAGTGTTGTGTGAAGTTCTTCAGTTAAAGTAACGCGTTTTTTTAAACTTAAACAATATTAGTTAATTAATATTATTCAAAAAACGTCAATAATTAAAATAAAGTAATATGCACATAATAAAATTGGTTAAGTGTTTAATTTTAATATGTCGGTAATTATCACGAAACCCTAAGAAATCATAATTATTGTTCACGAGGTCTTCTCAAAACACGCGTGTTGAAGTGTAGCTGGGTTATGTTTTTTTCCTCGTTTTCAATATTTTTTTGCGCTTGTGTTTGTCCGCCGCCTCCGATGATGAGGTCTACGATGAAGCACGCTTGTCTAGAAGAAACAGATTCATTCGCGCTTGTGGGATTATCCCCACAAAAATATAAAAATATATCTACATTATTCAGTAACAAATATTGCTTGCACAATTGGATATACATCGGTGTTGTCATCGTTCTTTTCAGGGTTATAGAACCCTAAAAAGAACGATGACTTGAATTGGTCTAATGTGTTGCGTTATCTGTTGTTTTACGTTATGATAGGCAAGTAATAATCATATAAATAGTAACGGTGTTTAAACTGAATATGCCTACTAGAAAGAGAACTAATATAGGACGATACAAGATGTACGGCTAAATAAACGACCAAAAAGAGGCATTACGGTGCTGTTTGGCAGAGATTTCAGACAGACACTGCCTCGCCGAAGTAAACGCCTGTCTCAAAAGTTCGTCTCTGACCCATCGTCACATGGCTGCATTAGAACTCTTTGTGCCCATCAACAGGTGGGCAAAAAGGCGGTAATCCAAATGCCTACGAGATTGCGGATTTGTTAGGATAGGATTTGTTACTCAAAATTGGGGAAGACGTCATGTTCCCAAAAACAAGAAGTAAAAGTAAGACTGGCTTCTTATTTGACAGCTTCTGGGCCTTCTTTCATGTGTTTCCGTTGAAGTAGAAAGAATAACAAATCGAGAAAACTCTTGGCTCTGTGAGAGCGCCATAAATTAACTCCACGCAACGACCAAGCTGCTAAAATTAACGGAGTTTTATTAACGCGTGTCATTGGCGAAATTATTGTGTACAGCACCATCAACTGGGTTATGGATCAAGACGAAGCCACTACCTACCCGGTTGAATTTTTAAACGCTTTGTCTGCTTCTGGGCTTACGGCCCACAATATACAACTAAAAGTTGAAGTACCTACCAATCATTCTGTTGGGCAACTTTTTTTATTATAATTATAAAATAGGCTTGCGCTTGGCCGCCCACTCGCCTGATGTTAAGCGATGATGCGCCTTATGATGGATCACGCTTGCCTAGAAGAAACCGATTCCCTTTTGACTCAAATACACCCAGATTGTAACTATCGGGGAACAACTATTCAGGCAGCGCATTCCACACACATTCAACAGATTGCACAATAAAAGTGGAATCAAAGCGCTTCGTTCGGGTTTTCAGAATGTCAACCATAAAGCGAAGGAACCTGACTGAGCCCACGGATTCCTCCTCATTCCTCGGATACCGCTAATACCCAACAACTTCCCGTTCTGCTTGAAGCATGTGCAGTTCCCTGTGCGCTTTAGTTTCGCCATGACAATCAACAGTCCACAGGGACAGACGCTGCAAACTGCGGGTGTGGATCTCTCTACCAGTTGCTTCAGTCACGGCCAGCTGTACGGCCCTGTCTAGAGTGAACGATGCCACAAATTTATTTGTGTACGCTAAAGGAAATTTAACTAAAAATATTGTTAGTAACATATTACTGCAATTTCCGGCGCCTTCATCTCTTGGGACAATTTATAGTTCACGCAAACGAAGTTGCGGGTACAGCTAGTTTGTCTAGAACTATCAATTTCTGAACTACGACTACAATTATATGGCTTTAGTTACGGAACCCTAACATATACGTGTCTCGACACGCTCTTGGCCATTTATTGATATTAGGAGCAGGAAAAATTCTTCACAGGATTATACGTTTTGTACGTCAAGCTTATTTTTGGAGCCTAATTATTTATTTATATCACATTATAACATGATAGCTGAAGTATATAGTTTTCCTTATCATACCAGTATAAATACATTGTTCAATGTAACTACAGCTCGATACAACCAAAAATTACTGACCAAAAATTACTGCATACTACATACGTTTTTTAATAAATATAAACAATGGATACACATCAGCAGCATACAACAGAGGTAGCAGAATTTAACGTAATTAACTTTTTTGGAACGTACTGTTCTGTCAGTCTAGAAACATTACGTCCAGAATCCAACGAAGGAGAAAGATCAATTAAGTTCTGTTCGTCACATGTGAAGTACTTTATTTTAATTTTGTGTTTGGTGACATTTGTTGCGGCATCAATCTCATGGATCAAGATACCAAAGTGGCGTACGTTTAAAAACTGTTTATATTGGAATATCATAAATTGTTGTACTATGACTTACTTTCTACTTCCTTCAATGAGGTTCTTTATCTTAACCGTAGGAGTTTCTAACTACAATGTATTTGACAAGTATTGGAGATATCCAAAAGTATTTTTTCATGATTCCTTCGTTTGCTGGTTGTTTCTCACTTCCATTGTTACTTATATGGACCTTGTGAAAGTGTTTCCTGTTAATATTACGCAGAGAACATTAAAAAGTAATATTTTTGTTTGGGGTGTCGCCTCGTTGAATAGTTTGTTCAGATTTTGTCATACGATTACAGATAAGAGTTATTGGATGATATTTCCAGTATTGATAGCGTTTATGTTGGTTGTCTGCAACATACTAATTTATATCAGAGTAATTGGCAGTCTGTTTTGTGGACCTACAAATGTAACGAGTCATGATTTTAGACAGAAATTGCAAGTGGCAACATTCACACTATTGATAAGCGGATCTGTGATGTTGCCAGCTATAATTTTTGAAGTATCGAGATTATTAAACGGCGAGTGCATTTCCGTCAAAACTATTTTAGTTGCCAAGTGGATGTATAATGTACAAAAAATAATCATAAATATTTGTTTTTTGATTCTTAAATCAAATCGTACAGTGTGGCGTGATTTATATTGTAAGAAAACAGATGATGTTGTATAATATTAGTTTTGTAAACTTAAAATAATTTTATAGGTACTTAATTTAGACTTTGCTTTGTGTTCCTATTGATAGACACTGTGTAAAATATATATATTAATGATCCGCTTTTAAGATTAAGTTACCTTACAAACCGCTTAATTTTTAGTATGAAATATTTTTAGTGTTATTTTGTACATAATATATTTGATAAATATTTTAAGGTTGTATTAGTGTTTCTATGTACATCATATTAGATTATCTCCTTAATAAATATTGTTTTTGTCTACTTAAAATAAATAATAAAAATATATCAATTTGTAAAGTCCATTCTATTTTTTCTTTCGTATGCAAACATCACCGACACCGCTACTCCTAGTATACGCCTACGTTTAAATTACGTAATTATTTTGTAATTGTTTGTAAGAGACACGAAAACAATAAACAATTTGACAATGGATGAGTTAATAAACAGGAAAATTATATACGAGGGTGATCCAAAAGTAATGATAATCAGTTATTTCTAGTGCACACAAAAATACAAAAAAAATATCAGTCACTTGCTCAGTTACCCACTAGTTCAGGAAAAAAAAACATATAAATAGGCCACGATTCCCGGGAGCTACATTCCGATCCGACTGCTCCTGGCAACAGGAAATATTCAGTTTTTGGTATAGGCGCCGGTTACCACAGGCACACATACACACAACGATCCCGCCGGCGGGATCGGAGACCCCCAGGATCTGTTAGAAGATCGGTTAGATTCTCTCCAAATAATCATTCAGTTCAACAACCCACTAAGGCCCCAGGGCACACCCCTTCTGGGGTGCCAGGGCATGTCTAATCCCCCACTCCCGGCGACGGTCCAAGCCGAGGCTCGTACCTCCGAGGTGCCCTTGCGCTTGTCGCCCAAAATCTAAACCATGTTGGCCCAACGCCCTCTGCGTTCACCAACTAGTCCGGTCAAGCTGTAGAGGCCGCAACGCCAACAGCAATAAGTCACATTAGAAAAAAAAAGGGAGCTACATTCATTTGAATACGGACTGTCAAGGAGTGAACATGAAAATGGAAAAACACGAAATCAGAGCTGTCATTAAATACCTCTGCTTGAAAAAAACATCTACCAAAGACATACACAGCACCTTGGTGAAAACATTAGGGGACTCTTCTCCTCCATATTCCACAGTTGCACGCTGGGCTAAGGAGTTTAAGCTGGGAAGAACATCGACGGAAGACGAACACCGCGAAGGACGCCCATCGACGTCACTCACTGAAGAAAATGTGAAAAAAGTTGAAGAAGTTGTATTGAAAGATCGAAGAGTGACTATCAGGCATGTAGCTGAGGTCACAGGGCTCTCATATGGCAGCATTCAAAGAATCCTTGCAAACGAATTGCATATGAGAAAGGTCTCCGCGCGTTGGGTACCGAAAATGTTAAACGACGAGCAAAAGAAGAAACGAGTCGACATGTCAAGAGCAAATCTCGAAAAGTTCAAGGCAGACAAGGATAATTTTTTGTCACGTTTTGTGACCATGGACGAGACCTGGATCCACCATTTTGATCCTGAAACAAAACAACAATCGATGACATGGAAACGATCCGATGAACCGACGCCGAAGAAATTCAAAGTGTCAAGCTCAGCAGGGAAGGTTATGGCGTCTGTTTTTTGGGACGCTGAAGGAATAATCATGGTGGACTACTTGGAAAAGGGGGCCACTATTACAGGCTCCTACTATGCAGAACAAATAAGAAGATTGCGGGAGGCTATTAAGGAGAAAAGGCGAGGCAAACTGCGGGCTGGAGTACTGTTCCATCAAGACAACGCACCGGTTCACAAAGCTGCAATTGCCATGGCTGCCATTCAGGAAGCGAGCTTTGAGCTGGTGGAATACCCCCCCCCTATTCACCAGATCTAGCCCCCAGTGACTTCTATCTCTTTCCACGACTCAAGGAACACCTCCGAGGCAAGAAATTTGACGATGATAGCGACGTGATGGCCGCGGTTGAGGACTTTTTTGAGAGTCAAGATAAAGATTTTTTTTCTAAGGGAATTTTAGGTTTAGAAAAGAGATGGACTAAATGTATAGACTTGCTAGGAGACTATGTTGAGAAATATTTATTTTATTTTATTCATTGTGTTTATTATTGATTATCATTACCTTTGGATCACCCCTCGTAGGATACACTGTAAATGATGCGACAAAATCCCAATGTGACGGGTCTAATGCCACCCCGGTAAATTGTGGTTGTTTGTCTACGTTTGGCAAAAACCTACGGTCCAAATGTGAAAATGAT
This sequence comes from Agriopis leucophaearia, assembly GCA_949125355.1. Classification (NCBI taxonomy): domain Eukaryota; kingdom Metazoa; phylum Arthropoda; class Insecta; order Lepidoptera; family Geometridae; genus Agriopis; species Agriopis leucophaearia. Next base: position 5,752,008 of record OX421291.1, on the reverse strand, counting down.
AGTTTAAGTCGCCAGTAGCATAAAGCGTTGTCTTTTAACATCAGGCAATTTGGCGGCCAAGCGCAGGCCTATTTTACAATTAAAAAAAAAACATTTTAAGAGGATCACCTTATTTTTACTTACACAAAAAGCGGACTTTTTTGCACTAGAGCATACAGTTATAATCCGCTTACACAGGCATTAACAAGCACTTTAAGATCATGAAAAGTAAAAAATAGTTTTGCAAGCAGCAATACCTAGTAAGATGTTACCGATCTTACAATGCGGTGTGTACAAAATCGTCTAATTGAAATTCTTTTCGTCGTTTGTTTTAAGTCGTATAAAACCTACTTGTAAGTATTCATTAAAACATTCATTGACTGATAGAATGCTTAAGTTGTCTGCTCATGCCTTAAACACAAGGTCGTGAGTGAATAGTGGTGGAGCTGGTGACAAATTTTGTTACAAGTAAAATCTTGTATTTGTAGTAAATCGTTTTTAATATAAAAAGCGTATTTATAATAATAATGGGACAATGGGATGGGATGATAGGAAGACCTTTGCCCAACAGTGGGACAGTATAGGTTAGGAAAAAATGTTTAGCTAACGTCTAATAAAAGATGATTCTTGTATCAACAAAAATGTGAAACAAGTCTCTGTGCAGGTTGTTTTTAGAATTCCGCACTCAAACGGTAAAAATGGGATCGTAATACTGAGCCTATTCTGTCTGTCTGACAGTCCGTCCGTCCATCCATCGTACCTTTTAACTGCTGTATCTTTGGAACCGTAATAGATAGCCAGTTGAAATTTTCACAGAATATTTGTAATGTTACGATAGAATAACTAAATATAATAAAAAAGTTAAAAACAAAAGGGGGGTCTCCATACAATGTAAAAACGGTAATACGTACAAGCGTCAAACTTAGCATGATTATAGTACACACTCTATAGTATAAATATCTGGGACATTATTGCACACATGGTCATCTGACCCCAAACTAAGCAAAGCTTGTAATATGGCTGCCAGAGACTGATATACATACATATATATTTTTAAATACATACTTAAATAGATATTAACACCCAGACATAGAACAAACACAAATGTTCATCACACAAATGTTTGTCCTAGATGGGAATCGAACCCACGCCCCCAAGCACAGAAAGTAGGATCACTACCAACTGAGCCACCGAGGCAGTCAAGTATAATAACTAATAATAAATAATGGCCAAAAGTGAGTCGGTGAAAAATTTATTTTCATTACCAAGTTATAACTGGTAATTTCGTTACTTGGACGACCTTATCATTTCTTTCACCGAATCAAAATGCCACATTTTACTAATTTTGAAGACGGATTTTTAATTGACAATTAATTATTGTATTTTGCGGTGGTAGGGAAGGAACCCTCAGTCCGCGAGTCCAACTAGCACTTGTTCGTATTTTTTTACATTAAAAGTTTTTACTATATGAATGTAATGCATATTTTTAGTCATAGCTTTCCACCACTGACACTTGGTAACACCATGTTGTAAGTTTGTGTTTTATTTTATGATTTTCTACTGATTTGATTTTCTATATGTTACGTGAAATTATTTTTTTGCCTCTTATATTTGTGACGTTTCAAACGTATATTCTAGTGCACTTATTTAAAATAAAGATGTATGAACTGACCTTTAATATTATCAAGGATGATTCTTGATATTATTAAGAAAATCAAAGAAATATAAAGTCTCATAATATTGATATCGAGTCTATTTTTACCAAATTTTATATGCATACTAGTTTTTTTGCCCGCGACTTCGTACGCGTAGATTTTCATATAAATCTTCAATCCTTTTTTTCTTCCCTTAAAGTTCATCGTTTGTTTTATATAACGCAACTAGGACCTACCATTAAATATGTTATTCGAACCACAGTAGCGTTCGTTTGTATTACATGCCACTCGCTATTACCGATACGATCGGGTCGTAGATAGCTAAACTTTGGTGATCTGTTAAGACCATGTAATGTAATAGACATAAATATTCGAGATATTCTAAAAGTACTACTGTATTTTTAATGCCATAATATCAAACAAGCGGCCAAACTACCTGATGGTAAGCCATAACTTATAGATTTGTGTTACACGGGATGTATTTATTGTTGCCATGTTTCTAAGGCCTTTTAAAGAACCCCATATTGTCACAGAATACATATAGTACTGGTACAGAAGATTCACTCCGCAAGGGCATTTAAATAAGTAGCGACTCTTACTACCACACAATAAAGTCCAATTCAGAACGTGCGAGTGCTAACTACCTACTGCTATATTAACCTACAAGTTGCCTCTCAGTCTATCGCATAACTCTTGTCGCGCTATCTCTGTCTATCGCGCGGCAGCGGGTACGGCAAGTCCGACAAGACGACTACTTGTAGCTTCATACCTAAAGTGTGGAGTGCGCCAGGCCTGATATTGTAGTTTATTGAAAATTCTACACATTGCGCGTGGAATGTAAAAATAACGAGTAATAAAAAATATCAACATCTCCCACACTATGCTACCGTGCAGTCACACTCTCTTGCTAACAGTGCTAAAGCGATAATTAAAGTGTGCGCCTGTTTGTCATTGGTACAGATCAGTGGTACTTAAAGTTTGTTGCGGCCTATGAGAAAAATGAAATGCATGTCATACCAAAACAATTTTGACAATTAAAATTATGACACGTACGTACGGTACGGTACGTGATAGTTCGGATGATAGGATGGAGTCAATATCTGCAAATATCTGTATCGTAGAGCAGTTTTTGAAATTTTAATCATCCCCCCTCTTTTCTTTTCTTCCTCATGTCTCAGGATTATCAGTCTCTTTTAAATGAGCTTACGCTATATCAGAGCCATCGTGCCTATTGCTTAAAAATCAAGTTCTGCTAGTTATTAGCCAATTTAAATTAGTGCGCGAAAACCCACAAATAACACAAAAGATTGCATACTGCGATTAGTAGGAGCGAGACGCGTTTTCGTATGTTGAACTATATATATCGTTCTACCTGACGCAAAGGGGGCTTCTCACCAAAAGTTTGAAAGCCACTGGAACTTATCTTTTTGTTTTGTTACAGGAGTTGCGTACCTTTTGTAATAATCATAAATATGTTACGAAATATTTGTAATACATAATATTGAGTAATATTTTCACGCTATGGTTATGTTACGTTTATTTCTGTAAAAAAAATATAACACAGAGTTACCTGGGGCCTTACCCCTAGCTCAAAAAGTTGACCCGCATAGGTGTTATTTGTCTAAACGGTACCATCAACTACGAAAAGCGGTAGTTATTTGATAGCCGCCAAGCTTTGCTATTTTCACGCACACACGCATAGTAAAACGGATTTTCGTTCATTCAAGTTAGACGCTTTTAAACGATGCAGCTTAAATGAGTTGGTTTATTTTAGGTACCTATCAGGTACCTATTAAAAGTTGGCTCGCAAAAGTGAAGCTAGGGGTAAGGCCCCAGAACGACGGTAAGCCGAAAGGAGGTATTTGGGCTCGTAATTAAGAACAACTGGGACTAACCTTAAAATTGTAGAAAATCTGCTTCCATAGTTTTTATTTTTTTTCACACTTAATTAAGTATTTTCATGAATTCAGTTTTTAAACCGTTTTCCAAAAAGGAGGAGGTTTACAAAAATATACGATTGTTTTTTTTTTTTTATGTTTGTTACCTCATAACTTTCGACTGGGTGAACCGATTTTGATGATTCTTTTTTATTTGAAAGCTGGTGCTTCCCGTGTGGTCCCATTTTCTCATTCAAAAATCTCATTTTTATGAAGTCGGTTTTTAATATTGATATTTATTTCATATTTGACTGGCAAGGCGTAAACACGCCTATATAATATAATGGTCATTGGTTCTCAAGTAATTTGTGACACACCGTCACCTATGTATACTTGTAACACCAGAGGCATCACAAATACGTTGCCGCCCTGTAAGACTATTAACTCGCCGTTTGAAGAACCCCATGTTGTAGCTTCTCGGAAACACCGCGGAAGGTAGCTCATTCCATATTTTGCAGGTGCGAGGCAAGAAAGATCGCGTTAATTGCTTGTGCTATTAGATTTATGATATGTAATTAAATAAATAAATATCTGGGACATTATTGCTCACACGGTCATCTGACCCCAAACTAAGCAAGGCTTGTAATATGGCTGCCAGAGACTGATATACATACATATATATTTTTAAATACATACTTAAATAGATATTAACACCCAGACATAGAACAAACACAAATGTTTGTCCTAGATGGGAATCGAACCCACTCCCCCAAGCGCAGAAGGCAGGTTCACTACCAACTCAGCTAACGGGGTTGTCACAGTATTAAAAGCACAATTTAAATAAAAGCTTGTTTGTGTTAGTGATGCCTTAATAAATAAATTAGTATAGTTAGTCAAAAAGCGATTTTTTACTCAGTTTGACTAACTCACCGCAAATCGTCTAGGAATTCGTTCACTGTGTTTATCATGGCGCGTTTAACTGGAAATAAATGACAAAAAATTAATTGATTGGAATAAAATAGGTCAGAGAATAGTTAGTTATGTTGATGCCCGCGCTCTAAGATATTTTTACCTATAGATAGGTTGTGCTCGCCACCATATTGACTAGACGAATGCAAGGCACTGTATCATACTCGTTACAGCCGTCTCTCAGTCACGCACTCCGAGTGTCCGGCAACACATCGCAGCTAATTAAGTGTTTTAGCAAAAAGAATTGAAATAAAATGCCTTCCTGTGTCTTTATAAACTGCACAAACTACACACGCTCTGTGAGAGACAAGAAAAATGTTTCATTTCACGCGTTAAGTAGGTATCTACTGTGGTAAATCATAATCTAGTGCTCACTTTTCAAATATTTATTCATACTTTCTATATATATTACAATATTCAGATCTATATGCTTTCGCTACGAACGCTCAAGCCAGAATGAACTCCCTTTTGCCAATCACTCACTTCATTACATTTTTCCTACCCCCCAACAATCGTTCTTGGTTCGCACTGTTGCCGAGACTACCGAGTCAACACGTTTCCTACCGCCATTTTAGTAAAAATACTTGTTAAATTAGATATCAAATGGTTTTAAACCAAGAAATCATAAAGTAACAATTAAAATAATAAAATATTAAAAACGCAGGGGCGGCTTTATGGCGAGCCGTCGGTGAGTGGCGACACCGCGTATCTCGATTCCATGGGGCTAAATGAGACCCCTGACCCTGGCTTGCCTTAACCGGTCGTCCAGGAGTGGAAACCGCAAGAGCTAAGAACCTAAGCTCCAGGGTGGAAGTGTTAAAGGGCATAACGCCGCGAGTAGCTCTTAGTGAAAGTGCAGCACACCTCTCTACACCCTAAGCCACCCACGCCGATGTTGCCCCTCCGGTGCCAAGATACGGCAGCCTTTATGGGGGGCCCATTCAGTGGGTGGCAAGTCATCACCTGTCTAAATATATTTTGAGATGAGACAGGATAAGGCAGGTGCCGTTTCTCATTCTATAGATCTGTTATTCCATCCACAAGTTGTTCACCTCAATAGCCCAGTCTTTTTTAATCCTATACTGTACAATAGTTTCATATTCCTTTTTATACATATTTCATAGTTGCATGTATTTTATATTCAAAAGGGCCTCTTGGTGTTGGCTTCGGCCCCACCAATGCCCACCAAATGTCCGGGCTAGACCCGAGAAGAGAAATAAATGAAGTAAAATAATAATATATACTTAGAAATCATGACACTACTGTATATAACTTAATTCTAGAGTCCCTCCTTACGCTCAGAGTTCAATATGCCACCCGCGACGTAAGACACTGCTTTATTCCCTTAGTGCATAATCCACTATTTGAGCACTAAAGCATAAAAAGCAGTTTTAGTCCGCTTACACCGGGCATAAACAAGAATTTTACGAGCATGAGAAGTGACAAAATTCTTATGATACTATCCATGTACGAGTTAAAAAGTAAACGGCATTCCAACATTTCCAATCCGGACGTCATGCGACCGTAAGATAACAGTGATTTGAATCTTTGGAATGCAGGGAAAGTCGCGTGATGCGCGTACTCTGCCAATAATTATGATTACACTAGCAAATAAACCGGCCAAGTGCGAGTCGGGCTTGCGTAGTCAAGGTTATTTACCATCACAAATTACAAAGAGTAGTGCAAAAAGACAAAATTATCAATATAAAAAACCGACTTCATTAGAACTGGACCAAATTAAAATGGGACCAAATGGAAAGCACCAGCTTTCAAATAAAAAAATAATCATCAAATTCGGTTCACCCAGTCAAAAGTTCTGAGGTAACAAACATATTTAAAAAAAACACTCGAATTGATAACCTCCTCCTTTTTGGAAGTCGGTTAAAAATTGGCTTGATTTTTAACCGACTGTCACATGCGGTCACCCATCCAAGTGCCAACCGCGCCCGACGTTGCTCAATCTTGGTACTTAATGAACATAAATTTGTCACCGACTCACATTTGGCCATTATTTAAACACTGTTTTAAACTATCACGGTTGTTCACTAAAGTTAAATGATTATTTACGGGATATTTACCGTGGTAAGGTTGTGGAAGGAGCTCCCGATATTTCGGCGCAGTTACATGCACCATGTTCACGGGAGCTCCTTCCACAACCTTACCACGGTAAATATCCCGTAAATAATCATTTAACTTTGGCCATTATTTATTATTTGTTGTTATACTTTAGAGTGTGTAGAGTTTAATCATGCCAAGTTTGACGATTGTACGTATTTACATTGGAGCAAATATAAAAATAATTTTGAAAAATGTAGGAAATAGGTTTTCTATTTAGTTTGGTTTTCGTAAATTTTTGTATTCATTTTCAATGCTCCGATTCTTGCGGGGACTTCGAAATGTGTGTTTTTTTTACTTTTACATATAAGAAGACAAGTATAAGGTAGGTATAACATTAAAGTGTCTCAGGTCCCATGCGATACTCAGATAAACTCCGATAATGTCAGATAACTCGTGTGAACATAGTACGATAACTGTACAATGGATGATTATGATAGACCGTGACGGCCACGAGCCGTGACCCGTACGAGGCGCGGATGAGGCACGGATTTAACACTTCACGAACGTTTTATATGAAGGCGTAGGCCGGGGCACCGAAACACGGTGTAGCACACAGACCTAAAATAGTATTTTGTTCGAGTGCCTGTTGATATGGCAATATAAATAATTTTGTTCGAGTGCCTGTTGATATGGCAATATAAATAATTTTGTTCGAGAGCCTGTTGATATGGCTGCAATATCAATAATTTTGTTCAAGCGCCTGTTGATTTGGCAATATTTGAATTTTGTTCGAGCGCCTGTTGATTTGGCAATATTTGCATTTTGTTCGAGTGCCTGTTCATATGGCAATATAAATAATTTTGTTCGAGTGCCTGTTGATATGGCAATATCAATAATTTTGTTCAAGCGCCTGTTGATTTGGCAATATAAATAAGTTTGTTCGAACGCCTGTTGATTTGGCAATATCAATAATTTTGTTTGAACGCCTGTTGATTTGGCAATATAGATAACTTTGTTCGAGTGCCTGTTGATTTGGCAATATCATTAATTTTGTTCAAGCGCCTGTTGATTTGGCTATATCAATAATTTTGTTCAAGCGCCCGTTGATTTGGCAATATAAATAAGTTTGTTCGAACGCCTGTTGATTTGGCAATATAAATAACTTTGTTCGAGTGCCTGTTGATTTGGCTATATTAATAATTTTGTTCGAGCGCCTGTTGATTTGGCAATATCAATAAATTTGGTGAAGCACTGATCTATAGAAAGTTAAATTAGTTGTCGTTGCTTTCGTCAAATAATATGAGAGTGCGCTTAAGTAGTATATTGAAATGAAAAAAAAGAAATCAGTCATAAGACTGCACGTCAGAAGCGAAAACTTTAGTAATTAACCTATTCTACAAGAGATGGCGCTGTTTTAAAATACACGGTACAGCCAGTGGCGTAGCTATCGGAGGGCTAAGCGGTGCCGGTGCACCTGAGCCCTCAAGCTCAGGGGGCCCTCGGACCCTGACCAGCAAACCTCAAACTGAACTAGCGAAAAAGATTCCCTTCATACACAGTTCATATTATAGTAAGTAGCTTAGAGCACAATAAAGAGCTGATGATAAAGTAGCTTAGTAGCTAGTATTTATATTTTTACTTGATAAATCCTAACCTTGTTTAGGTAGGGCCTCATTTTTTGCACCAGGGCCTTTGGTTACCTAGCTACGCCACTGGGTACAGCGTGACGATGACGCGAGTTCCATGATTTTGGTTTACCCAAAAATTGCTCAACACACCTAAAGAAGTTTTCACTTCAAAATTGTAATAAAAAATGGAGACATTATACTTTATTATATGAATGCGAACGATAAATTTGTAATAAAGCATATTTCCCTTGTTTGTGTGATCTGAAGTTACGCGCAACTTTCCTTTCTTCTATATTCATTAGTTTGTACGTGTGAATCAAAATGAATTTAAATGAACCACATTGTTAATGAGATTGTGATGATTTCTTCTAGAGATTGTATACAGTACTAACTGCGACCCGCGGTTTCACCCGCGTAGACATACCCTCGAGAATCTGTACAATTTAATTCAGCTCTCTATTGTACTACGCTCTCTATTGTAGTTGTAAGAATCATCAAAATCGGTTCACCCAGTCGGTTCTGATGTAACATAAAAAACCAGTCCAATTGAGAACCTCCTCCTTTTTGGAAGTCGGTTAAAAACGCAGTCGAATGTCGCGCCGTTTCCGTTATCAGACAAACTACGTAAATGAGTCAGAGCGAAATACTCAAGGAATCGATTTTAAGTCGTGTGTGGAGACAGCCATGTATGAATCATGTTTCAAAGCATGTGCTGTATTTGATAGGTACTTACTACCTAATCTTACTATGCTTACAATGCTTGTATGCGCTTGCGATCGCATTCGCGCGCATCTGATGCGATTTGAAAATGTATGGCGATATCAGCAAGGCTAACATGCACACCGCGACATAATCCTGTCGTCGCCCTGTCGAGCGAGAACGCGACAAAGTGCCTACGGTTTTGTATACGCCTGTCTCGCTTTGGCACGACAAAAAGAGTCGACAAAACCCTGTCGCGGTGCGCATGTTAGACCGCCTGGACTTCACAGTACGAGTCATGTTAGGAGTGGAGAAAAAATATTTAGTTATATGATTTTATTAACGGGATATTTGGGCTATTGGAGACTGCCCCGGTGGCCCGTGTAGTTGGTTTTCCGGGGCTAAAAAGTATCATACCGCGTGTATCTATGTACGAAGGACATGTCCAAAAACATACAATAAAAAATTCATGAACAATAAAACCCATGTAACCTCTAAATAGATTAACACTGGAAGCCGACCATCTGACCGCGTAACGAGATTGTATATTCAAGGATAGGTCACAAGCACACGTGCCTTGACGCTTGATTGAAAATAATAATGATAAAAATAAATACTTGCAAGTAGAAACGAGAACAAACAAACATGTCCTACAAAATAAAAACTTATCTACGAGTACAAACTATAAATAAATAAATAAATATCTGGGACATTTTAGCACACGCGGTCATCTGACCCAAACTAAGCAAAGCTTGTAATATGGCTGCCAGAGACTGATATACGTACATATATATTTTTAAATACATACTTAAATAGATATTAACACCTAGACATAGAACAAACACAAATGTTCATCACACAAATGGGAATCGAACCCACGCCCCCAACCACAGAAGTTAGGTTCACTACCAACTGAGCCACCGGGATAGTTTTTATTGAGCTTGCAAGTTGCAACAGAAAGATGTAGTCAGCGCTATAACAACAAATACTAAACATAGAACCTCCTCATTTTGGAAGTCGGTTAAAAATAGAATAAAATAAATATTTAAGGAGGCTCCCATCCCATACAACAAACGTGTTTTTTTAGGGTTCCGTACACAAAGGGTAAAACGGGACCCTATTACTAAGGCTCCGCTGTCTGTCTGTCACCAGACTGTATCTCATGAACCGTGATAGTTAGACAGTTGAAAATTTCACAGGTGATGTATTTCCGTTGCCGCTATAACAACAAATACTAAAAATAATAATAAAAAAAATATTTAAGGGGGCTCCCATACAACAAACGTTCTTTTTTTTGCTCGATATTGATAACGGCAACAGGTAGACGCTTGAGTTATTCACAGAATATTGAGTTATATTATTCACTTTAAAAATAAATAATTATAATAAAATAAATATTTAAGGGGGCTCCCATACAACAAACGTGATTTTTATTGCTCGTTTTTGCTCGATATTGATAACGGCAACAGGTAGACGCTTGAAATATTCACAGAATATTTAGTTATATGTTCACTTTAAAAATAAATAATTATATTAAAATAAAACAAATATTTAAGAGGGGGCTCCCATACAAAAAACGTGTTTTTTGCCGTTTTTTAGATAATGGTACGGAACCCTTCGTGCGCGAGTCCGACTCGGACTTGGCCGGTTATTTTTATTTCGGCATAATTTCGACATATTTTGATTTTTCAGTTTATTTTGCATCTATTTTTTAGCATCTTGTAACTTAGATAGATAACTCTTTCTTGATCACACCAAAAATTACATAGATACATAATATGACAAAAACAACTTAAAACTAGTGAAACAATTGGCGGCCTTATCGTTATAGGCGATCTCTTCCAGGCAACCTTAGTATGGAGAGGACATACAGAAAAGGTAAAGGACGGGGTGTGATGTAAACTTAGTAGAAGTTTTTGTAGTGGTAGGACTCTTTTGCTGGGGTCCGTCTGGGGATGTACCACACCTTTGCCAGTTATTCAACCGCCGAGCAGTAGTGTACAAACACTACTGTGTTCTGGATTGAAGGGCAATGTTTCCAGCGAAATTACAGGGCACACAGAGATTTGACATCTTAGATCTCGCGGTGACGAGCGCAGTGCATTGCCATCCAGGGTTTTGAACTGTTGAAGTTCAAAATTCTGAGTGGCGTTGAGCTGTTATGGGCAAGCGTGAAGAGCCATCAGGCGAGCGACTTCGCACGTCGCGTCACTCAGTATCATAAAAAAAACAAAGTTGAAAGTTGGCTCGAACACGGTGCCACAGGAGCCAAATAGGTCACTGGATCAATACAGCCTAGCTCAACTACCTACGTCTGGTAATACGTCACAGTGGCCTTAAGGGTCAACCACAGATCAGACAAAGGGAGATAGATATGCACTGAACAAAAATCCTGACTTTCCTGCTGAGTCTTACCTTCCAAAATTAGTATATTATAAATATAAAAATGACAGAACTGGACCATATTTCAAACTAGCTTTCATATAAAAAAATAATCATCAAAATCGGTTAACCCATTCGAAAGTTCTGAGGTAACAAACAGTCGAATTGAGAACCTCCTCCTTTTTGGACGTCGGTAAAAAATGGGTGAAACGATGGGTTAATTGAAGATATTTGAACACGAGCGATAATTGTACTAAGGCCAATACGAGTATCTCCTGTTTGTCTGATCTTAGGTCGTACCTATACTTTAAATAAATTAAAATCAAAAACTTGACAAATCATCGGCGCCCGCGCAGTCACCTCTCAAAGTAAAAGTTGTTTTTATAAGCATCACTTTCCCTGCACATGTCATGCCAAAAACATTCACTTTCATGTGTACTGTTACTTAATCTGTCCTTGAGTATAAGACAAGGTAATGTTATTTATGCAAAGTTTTTATTCGCAAAAAAAGTTGCTGTAAGCTTTTTAAAGTACCACGTCTGCGGTAGACGTTATGTGTACTCAAATTTAAATATTTTAATCACGTAATAAATCTATTAGTTTTTGAAAGGTTAGGTTTGAGATATACCGCTAATAAGTCTAGACTAACCTCATATTTTACAGTTAAACATGAGTTATTACAATAAAAATTTATACTGTTTTAAACTATCACGGTTGTTCACTACAGTTATATGATTATTTACGGGATATTTACCGTGGTAAGGTTCTGGAAGGAGCTCCCGATATTCCCGTGAACATGATGCATAACTGCGCCGAAATATCGGGTCTCAATCGGGTCAATTAATTTTGCGTCTCAGGTATAACTAATATACATCAACTTGACAACGTCATTTATAGAATAAAAATATCAATTTTATATTACCTTGAAACAATACCAAAGAAAACAGTTTTTTTAGAACGGCTGTCAAGGTGTTTTTGTAAGAAATTTGTTGTAGCCATCACGTGCACCCATAATACAAAAACATACCAACTGTGACGCGGAGTTCGACGCGTTGACATAAATATGAACACATATCTATATTGTGACAGATATGTGATTGTATGTTCAATCACATATCTGTCACAATACCTGGCAACAGAGTATTCGTCTCATTTCCGTTCTATTTACTTCTCTTTTCTGTGAATAATACACATTAGCGGCTGTAAAACGGCCTTGTTAATAATTTTGCAGCTGTAAAGAGGCTTTGTCAGTAATAATTGAATAAAAAGTATGCGGTGATATTATTGTAATTGTAAAGGAAAATTCTTCTGTAATGATTTTGATAATTACGGATTTTTTCCTTGTACATTCAGACTAGTTTCATGTGGCATAGTTAGCGGTGGACGCAACGCTCACGTATATTTGAAAAAATGGCTCAACTATGCGTGCTAAACTAAACTAATTTAGTTTAGCTGGAGGTGAATGATACGCTGTATGGTCATCAAATATTTCTTCGTACTATTTTTATATTTCCTATCGCTAATTAATTGTTCATGAAAAACAGTAAAAACGCACACTTTCTAAGATTTTTTATGTTTGTTTTTGAAGTCTAAACACAGTTCATAACTGTTTAGAAAATTAAAATTTATGGTTTGTGATATTCTACAGTTTCCGATTAATTAATTAATTTTATCTTGTGTAATTTTGATAGTCTGTATTTTTATGGTTTTTTTTGTGACATTGTGATATTTGTTATACATGTAAATTTTAAATACGAGTCAATGGTTACTTGTAAAAAAACGATTTGAATAAAACATTTTTGAAATATTATTCAATTCAAAGAAATCATTATCTACCTAGATATAAGTAAATTTTTAGGAGGAAAAACAAATACCAAAATCTAGACTATACTTATACCTACAAGTACAAACTTAAACTGAACAGTAGATAAATAGATAATGTAAAGAACGACCAACAATTATCGCGAACAGTATGCCATTTCACAATAATTACCCGGCCTAGCTACAAGAACAAAAAAACTGTTTGAAATTTGAATTTCCCGCCAAAGTGAAACGTTTCACCTTAATATTGTATGATGAACTTGGAACGTCCGAAGGTGAGGGACTTTAGCTTGTAACATCACAATGTACCACGTTTGCTACAATAAATAATTTTTAAATTTTAATTTTTTCACTTTCAAAAAAACAATATCAATTAATAATTAACAAGAACTTGAAAACTACTTATGTGATTTATAAATCACATATAAAAAAAAACTAACCAGTCACCCCCCACCCGCAGGTAAATGATTATACTCATCACGCCACACCCTGTATACATTTTACGTTCTGTTTTTATGTTAGTAGGCTCATTTTACCCTCGTTTCCCCTAATAGACATGCCATGAAGGCGACGTCGCTTTGTGCGAAACTATTGATTAATATTTCATCTCTCCTTTTTGCCCGGTGAATAAAACCAAAAGGGCGCGGCGGCCTAAAGCACTCTAGATTTCAGCAGTTGTCAGATATCAACGAAAAAAATACCTCATTTTTGCACGACTGTCCAAAAATATAATATTTTATGTTACTAAAAAACCGCTTTAAAATCGCTAATCCTGAAGATCCTGGTAAATATTACGTAACAAAATATTTAAATTATTGCATTGTTATCGGTCCTTGCTAAGTGTGCAAAGTTTCAAATCAATCCGTCGTTTTGAAAGGGGTAAAAATCACGTTCAAAGATTCCGTTAGATTCATACATCAAGCTAATAAAAGCATGTAAAAAATGGTTGAACCGTGAAGTAACTTGATACAATACAATCTCTTTTTAACAGACTTCCAAAAAGGAGGAGGTTATCAATACGACTGTTTTTTTTAAAGTTTGTTACCTCAGAACTTTATACTGGGTGAACCGATTTTGATGATTATTTTTTTATTTGAAAGCTGGTGCTTCCCGTGTGGTCCCATTTCAATTTGGTTCGGTTCCGAAGTTTTTATGAAGTCGGTTTTTTATATTGATAATTATAATTTATACATGTTTATTGAATGAACCTAGGTGAGTATGGCAATCATTCTTATATCTACAGATGTGTCATACAATGATCATGTTATGTATATCGACAATGGTCACCACCATACTCAAAACAATCAGAGGAAGGAGGATTGTATGATAAGTTGTATGGAACAATTCGACGTTACCACTGGTTATTACTAACGAGGATAATTTGACAGGGAATATGCAAGGCCAGTGCCGTAAATAGGGCTGTGCCAGCGGTGCCCAGGCACAGGGCGCAGACTCTCGAGGGGCGCAGAAATGACCACACCAGTAGGCCTAACATGCGCACCACGACAAAATTTTGCCGTCGCGTTATCTCGTCGAAAGTAGCAACAACGCGTCTTGTCCACGAGCGCTAACATGGCGATGCAATCTTTTACATTCGTTCTGTCAAATTACGACAAATGAATACGGTTTCATTATCTGTGGCACTTTTGTCGACTAACGCTAACATGCGCAACCATTTTTTGACTAATTTTGACATTTGAGCGCTAGTATCTTTTCCAATCGGGGATTGACGTCGGCTGTCAAGGAGAACGGTTGCTTTGGCGTTAATTTTAAATTGGAAAATATCTTATTTATAGTCTTAGATGTTTATTTGTGTAACATTTTGTGTAAAATATTAGTTATTATCATATGTAGATAAAGTTTTCATCGTTTATTGGTAAGTTTTTGTAAATATTAGTTTTTTCTAATTCGACTCACAGTTGTCACTTGTTTTAGTGACGGTTTCTACTTTTTTGCATGGAAACCGACGAGGGGGGTGGTTGGCCCCCCGATAATAGCCAACCTATTGGAAATGTTACCACTTTCGTAGATGGACATTCTATCCCATCTCCTATTTCTTTTGTCTCTATTACTTCTACAGACACTGATGTTGAGCTCTCACAGAAGGGCACTAGTAAACGCAAGAAGCACTCTAAAAAGCACCAAAAAAAATGTAGAGAGACCATCGATCTAAATGTAGAAACCCAAAAATCACAAGACTCTTCTATCGCTTTAGGACAAACAATTCCATCTCTTATTTCCAATGACACACAATGTACAGAATCATGTGCCTCGCCGTCGGCTACGTTGTCTCAGACCCCATCGATTCCCCCGTATGTTCCTTCAGGTCGTCAAGCTTATAAGTCAACGGATAGGGGTCCATTTGTTGTGCATGTCCAGAAAATTGTGACATCCCTAACATCTGGGACCTACCTACATCCAGTTGATTTCGGTAGATTCTTGGGAAAAAACCAATTTCACAGTGTCCTCGATGGCAGTGTTCAAAGAATTGGTAGAAATAGAATTTCATTGGCATTTACTGATTTCTACTGTGCCAACAATTTTGTGACGAGTGATGTTGTTAAGAACAATGGCTTCAAGGCGTTCATCCCCTCATTTGGTACAACTCGGCTGGGTCTTGTTAAAGGCATTCCTATTGATTGGTCCGAGGATGAAATCATGGAGTGCATTCGTGTTCCTATTGATGGTTGCCCAATATTAAAAGTAAGACGGTTAAATTATAAGGTGGTTGTCGATGGTTCCCCTATCTTCAAACCATCTCAGTCTTGTGTCTTAACTTTTGACGGTCAAGTTCTTCCCCCTCGGGTGTTCATGTGTTTCAACTCCCTCGTTGTTGAGCGATATTATTACCCTACTGTCCAGTGCTATTTTTGTTGTCGATTTGGACATACTAAAAACAGCTGCCGATCCAAGCCACGTTGTTATAAGTGTGGAGAAGACCACACAGGTGACACATGTAATGTCGAAGAAGGTTCATCCCCATGCCTTTCCTGCTCAGGCCCCCACTTCTCAATAAATAAATCCTGTCCTGAGTTCCATAGACAAAAACAAATTAAAATCACAATGTCAGAGAAAAGCATTTCATACAATGAAGCCTCCAAATTACATTTGCCTATTAAAGGTAAAAGTTATAGTGACGCAGCCAAGACATCTTATGCCAGTGTTTCCCCTGCTCCTCTATCCATTTCAAATAATTCACCTAGCTCAGCCTCCCAGTCCTATAGAAAAACTGTCTTCCTCAAACCCAAGCCTCCTCCAGTTCAAAGACAGGGCTATGATCGCTCTACTCATCAGGCGATAATTAATAATCCATCAATTTCTAATAATAATGGTGTTGCCTACAAGTATCCTCATACTGTTCCCTCTGCATCCTCTAGTAGCGTTTTAGAGCTTATACAGGCTCTAACCAGGCTACTTAACTCTCCTAGTTTATTACCGTCCAACGCTGCCCAAGATTATCCCTCTCCTATGTTACAATCCCTCCATGATGGCGCCCTCTCTAGGGCTGCAATGGAACTGTCAAAGTCTTAATAGTAAAAAATCTGAATTATTATATATTATTAATAAATATGATCCAACTCTAATTGCCATCTCTGAGACTTGGCTTAGGCCTGGTTCCTTTTTTAAGGTTCCTCGCTTTCTTTGTTTCAGAGATGACAAAGCTGATGGATATGGCGGCTCCGCCATACTCGTCAGAAATTCTGTAAATTCTCATCTTGTAAATATTCCATCTCATTCTATTTCTGACAACTTTTCAATAGTTGCAGTAAGGTTAAATAATTTAACATTGATCTCACTATACATTCCCAGACCATCTATTGTTATCCTAAATAAAATTCTCCATATATTATCACACATTCAAGGCCCTTTCATCATTATGGGTGATTTTAATGTCCATCACCCTGCCTGGGGTTGTCAAGCCTCGGATTCACTTGCACATTATGTTTTCAATATTATGGATAGTTTAGGGTTGTGTTTACTCAATACTGGCTCTCCTACACGCCGTACTAAACCGTATGAGCGGGTTAGTGCGGTTGACTTGACTTTAGTGTCAGCGAGTCTAGCTCCCTCTATGTACTGGAAAACCTTGTCTTCTTCTTTTGGTAGTGATCATTTTCCAATTTTATTTGATCTTCCTTTCTCTAAAATAGAACCGGCTCCATTCAAGCCGTTACTAAAATATAGACTGCCCAGCTTAGGTCAGTCGGATGAATGGTCTAAATACTCATCGCTCCTAGATCAGTATGCCTCTGATCTTCCCATAATTCTTCCCGTTTCCTTGGACACTTGTCATAAAGCTTTTGTAGATTGTATTAATTTAGCTGCTGAACACTCATTTCCCTCAAAAATTCAAAATTCCAAACACAGATCACCTCCATGGTGGGATGAAGAGTGTAAGACTGCTGTTTCTGAAAGGTTAAAAGCGGAGAATTTGTATTGCATTCACATGACTAATGGAAATTATAGAAATTTAATTACAGTTCAATCTAACACTAAACAAATTCTTCATTCCAAAAAGTCAGAGGGGTGGAAAAACTTTTGCTCTTCTATTTCCCCTTCCATCCGGCCATCTCATGTTTGGAGTTCAATACGAAAATTCCGGGGTTCATATAGAGAACCCTCGCCTCCATATCCCAGTTCTGAGAGCTGGTTTGACCAATTCATGGACAGATTGGCTCCTCCTTTTGTCTCTAACTTTGTTAACACTTCAACTTCTAGTTCTTCTACTCATGATGATAGCTTTACTCCTTTTACTATGCAAGAATTGCGCCTCGTTCTTTCTTCTCTCAAAGATTCTTCTCCTGGTCCGGATGGGATCCCGTATTCCTTTTTGGTTAACGCTGGTGAAAAACTTTTGAATTATTATCTTGAAATGATAAATTTAATGTTAGACACAGGATTCGTTCCAGTCGCAATGAAAACCCAAATAATTATCCCAGTCTTAAAACCTGGTAAAGATCCCGAAAAACCTGACAGCTATCGCCCAATAGCTATGTCTTCTGTTTTGACGAAGATAGTGGAACACCTTATAAAAAATCGTCTTGAATGGTTGATTGAATCTAGTAATATTTTACCTCAATCTCAATATGGTTTTCGAAAAGGTAGAGGTACTTTAGATAGTTTATCTATTTTTGTTACTGATATTAGACTTTCGTTTTCTAGGAACGAGTCCGTTGTTGCTGCTTTTCTTGATATATGTTCTGCGTACGAAAATGTTATTCTCTCAATACTAAAATATAAGATGGAAAATCTGGGTCTCCCACGGAAAATTATTAACTTTATACTTAATCTTTTTTTAGACCGTTCTGCTCAGCTTAGAGTCAATGGTGAAATAAAATGTTCCAGATCTGTACATAAGGGTCTTCCTCAAGGCTCTGTTTTAAGTCCTATTCTCTTTAATATTTACACTTATGACTTATTTAAGTATATTTTGCCTTATTGTAGGTTTCTACAATATGCTGATGATCTCGTTTTATATATGGCAGATTGTGATATATTAAGTGCCGCGCATAAATTATCTCAAGCTCTCGAGTCACTAAATGTTTGGCTAGGTCATAATGGTTTAGATATAGCTCCTCTGAAGAGTTCTGTGGTAATATTTACCAGAAAACGGTTGAAACCAAGGCTTGACATTTTGTTCAATAATACCAAGATTCCAGTTGAAAACGAAAAGAAGTTTTTAGGTCTCATCTTAGACAGTAAATTAGATTTTTCTTCTCACATCAACTACATTTCAGTCAAATGCGAAAAAAATCTCAATATTTTAAGATGTTTGGCGGGTGTTTGGTGGGGTTCTCATCCCTATTATCTAAAGCTTCTTTACAATGCCATTATTCGTAGTGTTATAGATTACGCTTCATTTCTATATGTGCCAGCTTGTAAGAGAATGATCAATTCGTTGGACTTGATTCAAGCTAGAGCTCTTCGTATAGTCACAGGGGCAATGAAGTCTACTCCCAAAAATGCTATGCAAGTGGAATGTGTTGACCCTCCTTTGGATTTGAGACGGCAATATCTGTCGGATATGTTTTTGTTTCGTTTGTTCCAGTTTTCATCTCATCCGCTTTTTCCGAAATTACAGCTCCTGCTTAGTTATATTTCTCTGCCTTACTGGAAACATAAAACAACTCCTTGTTTAGTTATAAGTTTCTCAAAAATTAGTCATCTTAAATTCGCTACTCATAGAACTCCTAAACTTCCATTATTTGAATTCGATTATCAAGCAATCATATTTGAACCATCATTACACCTTAATTTAGATTTGATGAAAGGGGATGCCTTTGCCAATAATAATTTTCTTAGGATCAAAGACAATCTTTGGCATGGTTGGCACTGTATTTTTACAGATGCCTCTAAGTTAGATCAAAACGGGTGTGTTGGTGTTGGTTTATTTCATCAAAATTATAATATAGTGCAAAAGATTAAATGCCCACCTGAAACATCAGTTTTTGTTGGTGAATGTAGAGGTATAATGGAAGCTATTAACTATATATTGTTGCTCAAATTGAATAAAACTGTTATATTTTCTGATTCTTTGAGTGCTCTTCAGGCCTTCCAAAGTAATCCTTTTAAAATAGGCTCCAAGAATTGGATTATATTCAGATGCAAAGAACTGTTGTTGAAATGTTCTGCTTTAGGTTATTCTGTCCACTTAGCTTGGATCCCAAGTCATAGTAATATTACTGGCAATGAAAAGGCGGACAAAGTTGCTAAAGAAGCTGTTATCTGTGGAGATAAAGTGCCTTTTAAAAATTATCCCCAAGACCTTCTGCTTCTCCCTAACCGTTATTTACAGGCTAGATGGTCGAAGAGATGGTCTTTTAGTAGTCGACGGACAGGTTCAAATTTCGCAAAGTTTCAACCCCTTATTCCATCCAAACCCTGGTTTTTTAAAACAAAATGTGATAGAAAATTCTGTTCCATGGTCTCCAGAATGAGATTTGGCCACTGCTGTACTGGAGTGCATCTACACAAATTGCGGATTAAAGATTCTTCCATATGCGAATGTGGTATGGACGAGTCCAACCTAAACCACATTTTCTTTTCATGTAGCAATTTGGATCACAATTCTTTTTTCAACTTGTTAATTCATTATAAATTTCCATTTCCCATTCACATCGACAATCTTCTTCATAATATAGACCCCTCTTCAATCGCTTTATTATCACATTTTATTTCTGTAAATAATATTAAATTGTAGTTATCTTAATTTTGCTTTTTTTTTATATATATATGTAATAAGTGTTCATTTTGTTTTGTAGCCTCTGTATTTTGTAGGATATTTTCTTTTTGTTTCAGCTAAATTCTAAATTCCGTCTTTTTCTCCGCAGCCATTTACTTGTTTTTGGCAAAAATGTTTTTTAACCTTTGCCATTAAAAAAAAAAAAAAAAAAAAAAAAAAAAAATCTTTTCCAATCTTCTCGTCGAACTTTTTGAGGACGAGAAAAACGCCAAACCTATCATAAGTAAATAGTGAGTGCGACTAAAGTGGATTTCTGTAACGTAACTACAATTTTCGCGAAATGGCAGTGCCATATTACAATTATTACTTAACGATCTATGAAGAGCGCGAACGGCGTAAAATTGAAAGAAAAGGGACGTGTGTGATCCCTTCGATATATCCGAAAAAGAGTTTCAGCGACTTTGGAGAGTCATAAAGCCGATGACTTTCTATAGTAGAAAAGCTAAGACTCGACTTGGAGCCTCAAAATGCGGGCTTACCAGCGCATCTGAAGGTGAGTATTTTTCCTACATAATTCAATTCTATCTTGGTAATTCAAATACCACATGGATGCATCATACAATATATAATATCAGCATACAATAGTATAAGGTTAGGTTCTCTTTCTCTCTGACTTTGACCATAATCTGTTACGTCAATTTAATGCCTAGTTATAAAATATCTTGTTCTAGGTCCTGTGCTCAATTCAATTTCTGGATAATGGTGGGTACCAGCGGCAACTCGGGCAAGACCATACGTTGTGCCAGGGTCAAACAACAGTAGGCAGCTTCCTCGGCCAGTTTACCGATTCCATTTATAGTAGGTAGTTATCTAGTTAGTATTTTGTTCTAAGAGTTTATAATTTATTATTATTAACTAGTTAGTACAAGGAGTTTAATAAAATTTGCAGGCTCTTCAATGAATGGGTACACTTCCCTGGGACAGTGGCTGCCCGAAGAAGTGTGGCTTCAGCCTTGGAGCTAAGTCCAATGTGTCAGATATATTGGGGCTTGTGGACTGCACACATATCAAAATATTCCCGCCGTCTGGGCCCCAAGGGGCTCAATACGAAAACAAAAGGAAGAATGCACATACCATCAACGTTCAGCTGGTAAATAGTACTATATAGGGTTACGTGGAATGTGTGTACTAAGCGAAAAGGGGTCCGTTATACTCATCATTATTAATAACTTTTACTATGAGACCATTACTGATAAAAACAGCTGTTCCATGTTTTGTCGAGTGTGAATGATCGTTTTCTATGGAATAGCTGATATTTATTTCGCTTTCAGTGTTGGTCTCATAGTAGACATTGTTCACAATGATGGGTATTAGGGATCCCTTTTGGCTTAGTACAACCTTTCTGTAGTACAACCTAATAGAGTAAAACTGATATCTTAATTTCTTCTTTCTATATGCTTACAATGTCAAAGATTCATACAATAACTATTGTATTGTATTATTTTATAACTATTTTATACTGTTATTGTATAACTATTGTAATATAAAGACTGTATGGAAAAACTTATTGTTAGCATATGTACTTTGTTACGTAGGTACTAAATTTCATATACTTTTTTCATAGGTGGCAGATTTCGAATGCCGGATTTTAAGCATCAACGCCAGATATCCTGGAAGGGTGCATGATGCCTTCATATGGCGTCATTCTATGATTCGTGAAGAGATGAATAGACTTACCGAGAGGAGATTAGGGAACTTCTATCTTCTAGGTATGTGAAGATCGTTCAATATGTATTAATTACTTGACTGTTCCGGTGGCTGTTGGTAGTGAATCTACCATCTGCATTTGGGGGTGTGGGTTCGATTCCCACCTAGGCCAAACATACATGTAATGAACATTTGTGTTTGTTCTCTGTCTGAATGTTAATATCTATTTAAGTATGTGTAAAAAAAAAAAAGAATTTATATCAGAATATGGCAGCCATTGTACAAGCTTTGCTTAGTTTGGGGTCAGATGACCGTGTGTGCAAAATAGTCTTAGATATTTATTATTATTGATGTTACAAGTTTACTGAAAACATTTCTAAGTGACTTGATCATTGAACAGCGCTACACCGACTGGCATTGCCAAGTCAGGAATGGCATTGAGCGCACCAATGGCTACTTAAAGGGAAGCCTGAGATGCCTAAGTATGGACAGATTCCTCCACTATACACCGGAGAAGGCTATGCAGATCATCTACGCCTGCTGCATTATATATAATCTAATGAAACATTTTAAGTAAGCATTCTATAAATCAAAGTATTCATCATTAGCCAGAAGACGTCCACTGCTGAACATAGGCCTCCCCCTTTAACCTCCACACTGAACGACATCCTGCCATCTGCATCCACTGGATGCCCGCGACTCTCACAATGTCGTCGGTCGATCAAAGTATTAATTTAGACAAATACGATTATGTATTTATTAAACACATGATGTGGAAAATTTGGAACTATCGTTGACACCATTTTAGAATACTTATACTGTTCAGTATTCATAATTATTTAAATATTACAGGGTGTTGATGGAGGAAGTCAGGGAAGAGCAGCAGGATGGAGAAGTAGGCGATGCGATCAACCAGACACCTGTGGGTCTTCTTCGTCAAGCCCAAGCCAGAAGAGCAGAACTTCTCCAAAATTTATATTTCTTACAGTAAAATAATATATGTTATGCTAGGAACATCAAGTTGTGTACACAAAATGTATAATATTATAATTTATACTATCTTAGGTTCTGTGCTGTTTTACTAATGTAGTTATAATTATCTAGTACAAGTATGTAAATATGTTATTTTATTTAAAATTTAATAAATAAATGTGATGGTGGTGAAATTTCTTGCTCTTTTTCTCCAGCATCCTAGGGATTTACGAATGTGGCGGTAAATTATCATTAGCATGGAGTACTTTCTCAGGGTCCATGCAGAAATAAAAAAACATGACTTGATTTCTAATGTTTTTATTTGATAATTTAAATACCTATGTTAGTTTGCAAATTAGAAACTTGGAAGATTGTATACCTAATAAATTCAGTTACTCCTGTCTGTCCTCTCATTCTGTCCCTGAATTCTGCCTCGGTGGCTCAGTTGGTAGTGATCCTAGTTTCTGTGCTTGGGGGCGTGGGTTCGATTCCCATCTAGGACAAACATTTGTGTGACGAACATTTGTGTTTGTTCTATGTCTGGGTGTTAATATCTATTTAAGTATGTATTTAAAAATATATATGTATGTATATCAGTCTCTGGCTGCCATATTACAAGCTTTGCTTAGTTTGGGGTCAGATGACCATGTGTGCAATAATGTCCCAGAAATATTATATTATTATTATTATTTAAATCTAGGTACAAAGAAAATTTTTTTTTCCTTAAGTCTAAATAAAATTAAAATAAAATATCAAAATCAACAATTGTTAAGTTTTGTACCAACTTGGCAATCACAATCAATCAATACTGCCATTAAGGCAATTAAAACTTAATACTACTTAATCAGTCTTAATACATTGTTAAATGTCCTACATAATTTTTCTTCAATCAGTCTTGACTTAAATATAAAAAAAAAAATGTTTTTATTAATCGTTTAACAGGCAAAATAAACTACTAAAACTACCGCCATTTGGGCAATCACAACACAGCATCATCAAAAAGGTTATTCCGTCTCAGGTCCCGTTATGGTCTGCGCCTGAAGTAAAAAAGGAAATATCAAATTTAGCATGTTATCTTAAATAATATTAATGTGGAAATGTAAAGGTTTGTGTGAAAACGGCAGTCACTCACTGGGAGCATTCGCTTATTTAACGATGTAAGATTGAACTTAAAGTATTCACATTACAATACTGCGCTAGCTCTACTCACTGAGGAGCATTTGATGTTTTAACCTCTTGCACTGTGAACGTTACAAATTGTAGCTCTGTGTGAGGATTCGAAAGTATCATCAAATCTCTTATTTTAACATTCACTGAGCCTGCGCCTTGAGACAGTCATGTTATATGTGTATATTTATGTTAAAAATTGTATCTCACATGTGCATACTGTAATGCTCAGTTCTCCACACTCACTATTATCGCATTACAAGTTGCGCACTGTAATGCTTGGTTTGCCCCACTCACTGATGTAAAGCACAAATCTGAATTTATACATTACAAGCGAATGCTACCAGAGAGTGACCACTTTAATGTGTACTCATGTGTTTACTCTTCTTAAACACTCAGCAACAGTTCTTAACAGTAATAGATTTAGATGAAATTTATAATAGATATAGATAACACCATGCACATGACGCTGTTGAACAATGAACATAAATAATAATGCTGTGTTGTACTTACAAAACAGCAGCATCCTAATAGTACACGGTGAACGTACTGCGATCCCCAAGCCGCCTGCCAAGCGTGGGGATTATGGCAACACCTCTCTCTATGAGGGAGGCCTTGTCCAACAGTAGACTTAAATTGGCTGATCATGTGATGTGTACTTACAAAAGGTTAAGGTATTCCTCCATGACGGCGTTACTCCTGCGCGCTTCGGTGAGTGAGTAATTCCTCCTGCCCAATTCGGTAATTCTTTTTTCATTTAATTTGTTTCTCCGGGCTGCTTAGGTGATTAATTCCTAAAATTTCATTTTATGTTGTAGTGTTAATAATACAAAAAAGGATTTTGGTACTTGACCGATCTCGGATATTTAATGTAAACATTTACTCACATTTTTTTGCCTTGGGCTCTGCATTTTATAATTCAATTCAATTAAATACTTTGCTGAATAATTCAAAGATACACTTTCGCCGATTATTATTCTGTGATTAAATAAATATTTTTATTAGCGAAACTGTTGAAATTTGACTGAACTTGTCAACGTCAACGTCAAATTCACTAAAATGTCATTTAATGGCCGCGCCACACTATCAAATTGAATAAAAATGAAGCAATCAAGCCAAATTGAATGAACTAAACTACAGTGGTTTGGCTATACGAGAAGACGACGAGATAATAGTCTCGCGCGTGTGCCATGTTAGCGTTATGGACTAAACTGCCTACAACGACAAATTTTGGCGGTGCGCGCGCGCGCTATCTCACGGTCGGCATGTTAGGCCTACAGGGGCCTTACCCCTAGCTCGAAAATTTGACCCGCATAGGTGTTATTTGTCTAAACGGTACCATCAACTACGATAAGCGGTAGTTATTTGATAGCCGCCAAGCTTTGCTATTTTCACGCACACACGCATAGTAAAACGGATTTTCGTTCATTCAAGTTAGACGCTTTTAAATGATGCAGCTTAAATGAGTTGGTTAATTTTAGGTACCTATCAGGTACCTACTAAAAGTTGGCTCGCAAAAGTGAAGCTAGGGGTAAGGCCCCAGGACCAAGTTTTGTTTTCAAGGGCGCAGTTATAGAAGCTCGCACCGGGCGCATAAAAGGCTAGTTACGGCACTGTGCAAGGCGAGTCTACGGTGGGGTTGCCAACATTTCTACGGGGAAATATAGTAGTTTTCAAAATAAAATAAGCTATATCTAATAATAGGCATGATGACTGATATTTTTTTATTACCTCATAAAAAAGCTATCAACAAGCCTATTAAAAAAAAAAAAAATTAAATTATTTCAATAAAAAATAAGTTATAAGTATTTTAATTTCATGCTAGACAGAGAGCGCACTATACTGAGCTATGACGTCAAGCCTCAGGCGCGGCATACACATGCTATACTAACACACACTTTGCGAGAAAAGGATAGAGCATCCCCTCTCAATCTCCACCTAAAACTTTAAACGCTCATATCTCAGAGATTAATCAGCCGATTCAATTTATTTTTTCAGTATGTCTAATGTATTTAGTTATATTTATTGCTAAGCCTGTTATTTGTAGTAAATTAAACATTAGGCCACATGCCTATTCTCGGAGTATAAAAACTAAATAATTATCAGTATTAAAAAACGACTTCGTAAAAATTTCAGAACTGGGCCAAATTGGACCACACGGGAAGGACCAGCTTTCAAATAAAAATAATCATTAAAATTGGTTCACCCAGTCGAAAGTTCTGAGGTAACAAACATTAAAAAAAACCAGTCGAATTGAGAACCTCCTCCTTTTTGGAAGTCGGTTAAAAATAAGCTATAATCATTCTCGCAGTTTAAAAACTCAAAAATCACGCATTGCATTGTCATCGGTCCTTGATAAGTGTGCAAAGTTTCAAATCAATCTGACGTTTTGAAAGGGGTGAAAATCAAATTCAAAGATTCCGTTACATAGATACATAACAAGCTAATAAAAGCGTGTTAAAAAGATATCTCCACCAACTGTTTTTTTTTTAAACCGCCTTCCAAAAAGGAGTAGGTTATCAAATCGTCAAATCGCCTGGTTTTTTTTAAGTTAATGTTTGTTACCTCAGAAGTTTTGACTGGGTGAACCGATTTCGATGATTCTTATTTTATTTGAAAGCTGGTACTTCCCATTCAGTCCCATTTCAATTCGGTCCAGTTCTGATGAAGTCGGTTTTTTATATTGATAATTATTCTTTTGTTTGGGTTCCAATTTGGTCCCATTGTCACCAAGTCAGGATCTGTGGCCTTAGTACGAGCACTTGCGAAAAAGTTATCGTTACGTAAACGATAGCAAAATGTATGAAAAATTTAACAGCGCCTCTATCGGACGTGAAAGGAAACAGAATTTTTCATACATTTGCTATCGTTTACGTAACGATAACTTTTTCGCAAGTGCTCGTACTAACCCCACTGATGATGGGATCCCAGGGAAATTAAGGGCAACCCTCAAATTTTATATGCACTTATTACGTTTTTCATATATTTTTGAAATCTAAACACTGTTTTAAACTATCACGGTTGTTCACTAAAGTTATATGATTATTTACGGGATATTTACCGTGGTAAGGTTGTGGAAGGAGCTCCCGATATTTCGGCGCAGTTACATGCACCATGTTCACGGGAAGACGGGTCACGGGTGTCTTCCCGTGAACATGGTGCATGTAACTGCGCCGAAATATCGGCAGCTCCTTCCACAACCTTACCACGGTAAATATCCCGTAAATAATCATATAACTTTTTTTTGAAATCTGTTTTTAATGTGTTTCACTTGTTATTTCAAGGTACGAAATAAAGACTACGAAATAACTAATATTTCAGTTAAAGACAGTCGACTAAATCTAAAAAATCGATCCCATTATATTACAAGGTCACAGTTCAAACCTCAAAAACCACGCAAACTTGCTTTGCGTGCCACATGGAATATATAAGCTCTGAGTAACATAAGAGTCGTCTAAAATATTTAATAGGCTATTACCATGCATGGCCGACCAGCATACACAAATACCGTGTTAAGCCATTATAGAATTCGAGAATACCTTTACCCCTTATGCACGAACAATTCAGAAACGAAAAATTTACGCTTAAAGTGGCAAAACATGACAAAAACGTTTTTTATTCTAATATTATAATGAGGAAAGATTTGATTGTTTGTTTGATAGGCTCCGAAACTACTGGGCCCCGATTCTACTAAACCAATTGTTTTTGAATTGTTAATGTTTTTTTTCAAAAATTGCCCTTTTGACAGTTTTGGTATAGATAAAGTGTCAAAAGTGAAAAAAAAAAATTGTTTTTAAATTGTTAATGAATTGCATCAAAATGTTTTTTTTTTTTTTTACACTTTTTGTATAGATAAAGTGTCAAAAGAAAAAAAATTGAGGCAATTCATTAACAATTGAAAAACAATTGGTTTAGTAGAATCGGGGCCCTGAAACTCTTTCTGTATCTGTGCATAATTAGTCTCAGCTTTAGAGAGAACGAGACGCATATGCGACCACCACAGATAGGTAGTAGATCTGTGGCGACCACGCTTTCACTGCCGTCTGGGCTGGTTGCCGCTACGTCAATGATTACTCATGCGCGATCAAGTGGTTGTTATTTACCTTTGAGACCAACCTTGAGATCGCGAAAAACATATCAGCTGTTCCATACATTAGTCGGTGCGAATGACCGTTTTCTATGAAACAGCTGTGGGCGGAGTACGTTTTTTTTTGTATGATACCGAGTGACGAGACGAGCGAAGTCGCTCGCCTGATGGCTCTTCACGCTTGCCCTCACTTCACGCTTGCCCATAACAGCACAACGACACTCAGAATTTTGAACTTCAATAGTTCAAAACCCTGGATGGCAATGCACTGCGCTCGTCACCCCGAGATATAAGATGTCAAATCTCTGTGTGCCCTGTAATTTCGCTGGAAACATTGCCCTTCAATCCGGAACACAGTAGTGTTTGCACACATTTTTTTTTAATATAGAATAGATCTACGGTTGGCCACCAACTCGCCTGATGGTAAGCGATGGTGTGGCCGAGGATGGAACACGTTGATCCATCGTTGTTTTTTTTTCGTTACATTAAATACATATTGAATTCCAAACAAATTTCAAAATAGATATTAAAAATTTGTATGAAATTCTATACGTATTTTACTTAGCGAATACTCGTACTTCGCCCACTGATATTTTTTCGCGGGTTCAGGGTTGACCGCATAGTAATAACCGGCCAAGTGCGAGTCGGATTCACACACGAAGGGTTCCGTACCAATATCTATAAAAACGGCAAAAAAATCATGTCTGTTGTATGGGATGTCTCCTTAGACAACAACAGACATCCCATACAACAGACATCCCATAAAAATTAAATTAAAAAATATATAATTTAATTAAAATAAAATAAATATTTAAGGAAATATTTATTTTATTTTAATTAAATTATATATTTTTTTAAATTTAATTTAATTAAGTGAATATATAACTAAATACATAATCTGTGAATAGTTCATGCGTCTACCTGTTGCAGTAACGAGCAAAAAAAATCACGTTTGTAGTATGGGAGCCCCCTTAAATATTTATTTTATTCTGCGTTTAGTATTTGTTATGATAGCGTCAACTAAAATACATCATGTATGAAAGTTTCAATTATCTAACCATCACGTTTCATGAGATACAGCCTGGTGACAGACGGACAGCAGTCTTAGTAATAGGGCCCCGTTTTACAACTAAACCCCCCGTTTTTTACTATTATTTTCCTGTTTTAAATATTTTATATATTATGTATCTTTTGTTTCTGTCATTATTATTTTTTACCCCTTGGGTACGGAACGAAACAAAAAAAAAACAAAAAAAAGACGTGTGGCACTCGGGGACTGCAGCAGTAAAGCTATTGCATAGCATTTTTATCAACTTATGCAATTATAATTATATTCTATTTACTTGTAACAAATAAAATTATGTAGGTCACTGAAGTGAGATTTTTTTTCGTTTAGACGGCATTATGGATAAATCCGATGGAGCAGCATACGAATTCGAATTCAGTTAGCAACTGCGATGCGGAGTTTGACGCGTTGACGTGCATACTAATGTTCACTCGTATGCCTCGTAACAAATGTTCCATCTCTCTTCCGTTCTATACCCTTCTCTTTTCTGTAATGTAGGTTTTACAACTCTATGTATGTCGTTCTTTTATCAAACATATTTTACAACGCCATCTAGCGGTGAGAGGTCGGAGTGGGGGTGTCAGGTTTCTGGATTCGGTCTCCACGCTCAAGGCCCGCGATAGAAGCTATGCAATAGCTTAAAAATCATAATGATGGGTACTATGAACCCGGTGGCGTGGCCTTAATGAGAGCGTATGCTGATGGTTGACACATGCCAGATATAATCCGAAGCGTCCCTGTATCGTAAACTCTTGAGTTCCTCCAAAACAGAACAAAACATTCGTCTGAGTCACGCGACGCGACGTGTCCTATCTCTAATTAATGAAGGCGCGTTGCAAATGACGAAGCTTCGGTGAATCATCTATCAAGACTTCTGCAGGCTTTACAACATTCCGTACTATTGGGTTGATATTCATTAGGGGTATATGATATTCATCATGATATTCATTCATAAGGCTGGCCGCTCCCCACTACAGCTATTTTTTTGGCACCTTTTCAACTTTTTTGAAGGTTATTAAAACCAGCCAAGTGCGAGGCAGGCTCACGAACTGCCCCCGCATCTAATAAACCAATTGATTTAAAATTGTTTATGAATTGCCTCAAAAATTTCCCTTTTGACACTATTTGTATAGCTAAAGTGTCAAAAGTGACAATTTGAGGCAATTAATTAACAACTAATTGGTTTATTAGAACTGACTCGCACTTGGCTTGTTTATAATTGTTTGCCTCAAATTGTCCCTTTTGACACTTTTGGTATAGATAAAGTGTCAAAAGTGACAATTTGAGGCAATTAATTAACAACTAACTGGTTTAATAGAATCGGGGCCCTGAGGGTTCCATACACCATATAAATTGTTAACTATTAAGAGCAAAAAGCAGCTATAGAAAATTCGTTAAGGTGGAACGTTTCACGTATGGCGGGAAATTCAAATTTCAAACATTTTTTGTTCTTCTAGCTAGGCCGAGTAATTATTGTAAACGATAATGATGTTCGCGAAAATTGATTATTATTCTTTACAAACTCACGTAAAGCTATTTATCTCCAATGCACATTATTACTTACATTTGTCAATAAACAAATTTTTGCTGTTTCAAACAGTTTATTTATAAATGTAAGTAATATGGTGAGTTACTTATTAATAGCAGGGGCCTTACCCCTAGCTCTATTTTTGCGAGCCAACTTTTGGTAGGTACCTGATAGGTACCTAAAATTAACCAACTTATTTAAGCTGCATCGTTTAAAAGCGTCTAACTTGAATGCACGATAATCACAATCACACGCATAGTAAAACGGATTTTAGTTCATTCAAGTTAGACGCTTTTAAACGATGCAGCTTAAATAAGTTGGTTAATTTTAGGTACCTATCAGGTACCTACCAAAAGTTGGCTCGCAAAAATAGAGCTAGGGGTAAGGCCCCTGTACATGATAATGTAAATGTAGTACATCGGAACCCTAAAAGCCTAAAACACATGTCGCAGGTGCCGTTTCTTATTTGCGACAAGTTTACTCACGTTTTTACTAGAATCGAGACGGAAATACAACCGGAAAAGATCGCGTTACAAAGTATATGAATAAAATGAAACAATGTCTCGAACGGACTTGTGATAATATTATTCTTTGAACCCATATCGTATCGAATTAATGAAGTCACCAATGGGACGTGTTGGTGGGTCTATTTTACAGAGTTAAGCAGTAGTGTGCACAGTGATTTAATTTATTTATACATCACACTAATCACACTAATATCATATAATGTGAAAGTTTGGATAGATGGGTGGATTTTTGTTACTCAATCACGCAAAAACGGCTGGATGAATTTGGAATATACATTGCTTATGTCTTCATCATCGACATTACCGATTTTCATCACCACGCGGGTGAAACCGCGAGGCGCAGCTAGTATCATATATTATTATGTGAAAGTTTAAATGGATGGATGTATGGATGGATGTTGTTACTCAATCACGCAAAAACGGCTGGATGGATTTGGATGAAATTTTGAATATACATTGCTTATGTCCTGGATTAACACATAGGCTACTTTTCATCGTCATCATCATCACCACGCGGGTGAAACCGCGGGGCGCAGCTAGTTGAAAATATTTTAGCCGCGCGCCTATAGGTTGACTTTCGTCTTCCGTTCAGCGCGGTCGATAGCAGTCGCGCGCGTCTGATGCGACAAGTCTTCGCATTATGATAACTATAAATATAAAAAACCGACTTCATAAAAAAAAACATTAAAATCGGTTCACCCAGTCGAAAGTTCTGAAGTAAAAACATAAAATAAAAATTACAGTCGAATTGATAAGCTCCTCCCTTTTGGAAGTCTGTTAAAATGCGTGGCACCGCTTCCAAAGTCTACGTCGGACCAGGCGGGCTTACATGCGCACCGCGACAGGGTTTTGTCGACTCTTTTTGTCGTGCCAATGCGAGACAGGCGTATACAAAACCGTAGGCACCTTGTCGCGTTCTCGCTCGACAGGGCGACGACAGGATTATGTCGCGGTGTGCATGTTAGCCATGCTGATATCGCCATACATTTTCAAATCGCATCAGATGCGCGCGAATGCGATCGCAAGCGCATACAAGCATTGTAAGCATAGTAAGATTAGGTAGTAAGTACCTATCAAATACAGCATATGCTTTGAAACATGATTCATACATGGCTGTCTCCACACACGACTTAAAATCGATTCCTTGAGTATTTCGCTCTGACTCATTTATGTAGTTTGTCTGATAACGGAAACGGCGCGACATTCGACTGCGTTTTTAACAGACTTCCAAAAAGGAGGAGGTTCTCAATTGGACTGTTTTTTTATGTTACATCAGAACTTTCGACTGGGTGAACCGATTTTGACGATTCTTTTTTTATTTGAAAGCTGGTGCTTCCCGTGTGGTCCCATTTTAGTTTGGTCCAATTCTGACATCATTTTTTTATATTGACATATTATTTTTATAAAAAAATAGGCTTGCGGTTGACCGCCAGCTCGCCTGATGTTAAACGATGATGCGGTCTACGATGGAGCACACTTGCCTAGAAGAAACAGATTCACTCGTGATTTGAAGACACCCAGATTGTAACTATCGGGGAACACCCTTTCAGGTAGCGCATTCCACAGACTAGCAGTTCGCACAATAAAAGTGGAATCAAAGCGCTTCGTACGGGTTTTCGGAATATCAACCATAAAGCTGTGTCGATTTTTCGTGCCCGCTCTGGCAGTCCGATAGAAAAAAAGGGCACATGAAACGTCACAGTACGTCATTTCACGATCGCTAAATACAGGGTTACGCGTAAAGACTGTAGGTACTAAGCCAATAGGAGGTCATTGTACTCATCATTATGAACAAATTTTACTCAGGGATCAACCCTAAAATCAATGTCAATGAGCGTTTTCTATGGAACAGCAGATTTTTTCACACGATTTCAGGTTTGGTCCCGCATAGTAAAAATTGATCATTTTGTAGTGGCAGGACTCTTTTGCAGGGGTCCGCCTGGGGAAGTACCACACCTTTGCCAGTTATTTAACCGCCAAGCAGTAGTGTGCAGACACTACTGTGTTCTGGATTGAAGGGCAATGTTTCCAGCGAAATTACAGGGCACACAGAGATTTGACATCATATCTCGGGGTGACGAGCGCAGTTCATTGCCATCCAGGGTTTTGAACTGTTGAAGTTCAAAATTCTGTGTGGCGT
This sequence comes from Agriopis leucophaearia, assembly GCA_949125355.1. NCBI lineage: Eukaryota > Metazoa > Arthropoda > Insecta > Lepidoptera > Geometridae > Agriopis > Agriopis leucophaearia. The sequence goes on along the minus strand of OX421291.1, from coordinate 5,718,563 downwards.
TGAGCTGTTATGGGCAAGCGACTTCGCTCGTCTCGTCACTCAGTACCATAAAAAAATACATTTGTATGGTGCGCTTTGTCGGAAAGGGACAGATCATCCCCTCTCAATCCCCACCAAAAACTTAAAGCAAATTTCTCAGAAATTTAACAGCCAATTTAAATAATCTGTATGTGTAATGTATTTCATTATATCCGTCGTTAGCCTATTATGTACACTTATATTATAAACAGGAAAGATTTGTATTTCTGGATGTTTGTAACAAATTAACTCAAAAACTACTGGACCGATTTACAAAAATCTTTCACTCAAATGCTACATTATCCCTGAGTAACATGCTATATAAATTACTAGAATGTATAAAAAATAATTCCCCACCTGTGTGAAGCCGGGACGGGCGCCTAGTTTGAAATAAATGAAAGAGTCAGCTAACCTATTGACGCCATTATCAGGCCAGGCGCACTCCGCACTTTAGGTATGAAGCTACAAGTAGTCGTCTTGTCGGACTTGCCGTGCCCGCTGCCGCGCGATAGATAGAGATAACGTGACTAGAGTTACGCAATAGACAAAGGCAACTTCTAGGTTAATATACCTGTAGGTAGTTAGCGCTCGCACGTTCTGAATTGCACTTTAGTGTGTAGTAGCAAGAGTCGCTACTTATTTAAATGGTTTTGCGGAGTGAATCTTCTGTACTTGTAATTTATGTATTCTGTGCCATTATCTCAAAATGTTGAAGTATTTCGTTACTTTTAACACCAAAATTAATTGAGTTAATTATTTGAGTTGAGTTAGTTAAAGCTGGTTTCGTTTCAATGCAAACGTGATAATTCTCACTTGTCACCTTGAATTTACTTTTCTACCTACGTATTATGCTGAGTACACACAATGTGCAACAGAAAAATCAATGTGACGCAACAATGACCATATAACTTCGATAAAAAAAAAACAAAGATGCCACAATGACGCGCTAATCGCGGCAATACTCAATCTGTCTGGACACAATACGCAGCCAGAATGGATCCACAGTCACGCGATAGTTGCACAAGCCGTAACACACCGTAAGAGCCGTAACAGACACGTCAACTTGGCTGACGAACCGCCGTCTGACCAACGGGAGAGAAAGAGAAAATTGTCTCTTTTTCTTGGGAGATAAGTTCCCACTTGCGATGCAGACATAATCGCCGTCTCGCTTGGTCAACGACGGTTCACGAGTTTTGACGATGTTATGCAAAACGAACAGACATTAGAGAACTGAGCCGTAAACGTATAAATATACGGTTGATTTTGGTAAAATAGTTTTGTTTCGATATAAATTGTATACAGAATACTATGTTTATATATGAAACTGCGGACATTTATTGACTATAATTTTCTACGCGTTGTGACTTCTATGCATAATTTTTCCATGTCATATATATACAACGCCGACTTTATTCTATATTTTGTAGAGATAGAGAAGATTCCCGCACCTAACTATCTACAATAAACAAAATGTGTGAAAACCACGCCAAATCTACTGTGAAAATGTTGTTGACAATTAATTTATAGACAAAACTTTTTTGATCCGACATCTCGGATTGGTTACAAATGCATAGAGCAATTGTGTTTTATGTGTTCAGTGGGTAATGTTGCTCTGCATCTTACGTTGCTGTTGAGTTGCAGTATGTCTGTACACGGCTTATAATGTAGGTATACCTACATTCGCGTGTTCGGAGTCAACTTTCATTTGCTTCTCTTATCAGACGACGCTTAAGTAATTAAATGCGCATTTAAATGTGATTGAGAGTTGAAACAATGTTACAGAATCATCAAAATAAAATAGCCTTTATTCTCTGATCAGGTATTACAGCTATATTACATCCATTTTTAACATACTTAGAAAGGAAGATAGTGACTAGGTGGATCTATAACCTGGGAAAGGTATAAGAAGATTGTGCCATGTTACGTTTTTTATGGGGGCCTTTGGTTCAGCAAGAGACTAACATAATTCTCGGTCGAAGCATTCATTTGCTCTGACAGCTGCTTCTTGAACGTAAGACCCGTTATACTTCAAGAGAAATATTAAAAGATTTTTTTTTCAGTTTTTGTACAATTTTATTACAGCTGTCTGAGGAAAAAATGTTTATACCGAATTTAGCATAGATGCGGATGTGATTTGGCTAGATTTTATGCAAATTGGAGAAAGTTGCTCGCCCGATGGTAAGCGTCCCGTTTGCCCACAACAGTCAGCCACCCTTGGGCCTTACGCCCAACTCTAAACGCGGGCCCGAATAGGTGCAGTTTGCAAAACACGCGACCGCAAACCGTATCTCGGCGCGTTAAGGTTCGCGCTCGCGTGATTTTGCAAACTGCACCTGTTCGGGCCCGCGTTTAGAGGTGGGCGTAAGGCCCCTTGTCGCTTGATGAAGGTAGGTAACTAGGCATACCTATATCTAAGAGTCGTTAAACAAAGAAGTAAAAGAAACAGAAGAGTTCAGTGCAGTTGAGTGCAGTTCGGAGTACAGGGGCCTTACTCCTAGCTCGAAAAGTTGACCCGCATAGGTGTTATTTGTCTAAACGGTACCATCAACTACGATAAGCGGTAGTTATTTGATAGCCGCCAAGCTTTGCTATTTTCACGCACACACGCATAGTAAAACGGATTTTCGTTCATTCAAATTAGACGCTTTTAAACACAGACCTACTACCTACTTTTAAACGATGCAGCTTAAATGAGTCGGTTAATTTTAGGTACCTATCAGGTACCTACTAAAAGTTGGCTCGCAAAAGTGAACCTAGGGGTAAGGCCCCTGGTGACGCTGTCAAGAGCTGTCAAACTTACTTTTTTTCACCTTAGTTCACACCTTTAGTGTTTTGCCAGAATATTGGCTTATCAAATCCACTGAATTTGCCCAACGTTAATAGTAGTTACCTAGTGAATATCGAGGGTTACTGTAGGTAACTGGGCATCTATGTAACAGTCGTCGTGAGCAGTGCAACACGAGATAACGAAGGAAACGACTTCTTAATGCCATGATAAAAGGACTTTAGTCAAGTTAATGACACTGATAACTGTGTTTACATTTGCCACTTTGAGAGCAACTTAAGTCGTAGAAAGTGAAATTGTTTTGTTTGACAGTAGATCGTAGGCCGCATCATCGCTTAACATCAGGCGAGTTGGCGGCCAAGCGCAAACCTATTTTACAATAAAAAAAAAAGATTCTCGATGTTTTTTTTTTCGTAGGTATACATATAGTTTGGACAATAAGTATCGACAAACCGGCCAAGTGCGAGTCGGACTCGCGCACGAAGGGTTCCGTACCATTATCTTAAAAACGGCAAAAAAACACGTTTGTTGTATGGGGGGCTTAAATGTAATTTAATTTAAATTTAATTATTTATTTTTTAAGTGAATATATAGCTAAATATTCTGTGAATATTTCACGCGTCTACCTGTTGCCGTATCAATATCGAACAAAAACGAGCAAAAAATCTCGTTTTTTGTATGGGAGCTCCCTTAAATATTTATTTTATTCTGTTTTTTAGTATTTGTTGTTATAGCGGCAAAAGAAATACATCATCTGTGAAAATTTCAACTGTCTAACTATCACGGTTCATGAGATACAGCCTGGTGACAGACGGACAGCGGAGCCTTAGTAATAGGGTCCCGTTTTACCCTTTGGTTACGGAACCCTAAAAACTAAGATACTTAGCTTCACGACACACACTGTAATGTGAAACATCTTATTCGCGCCTTGGCAGTAAAACTGACTAGTATGCCGTGACCGCAAACATTATTACGCTCTCTTATGCCGTCATGTTTCACAACTGCCGCCCAAGACAACTTAAAAAAATAAATTAGGCTTATTTTTTCATAGGTGGCAAACAAGCTGGCGGGTCTGATGGTAAGAGATCACCGTCGCCTATGGATACTTGCAACACCAGGGGCATACAGGTACGTTGCCGATCCTTAAAGATTAACAGCTCTTGGTCACAACTACGTTTGGCCGTAGGTACGCCTGAATGATGATGTTAATTCGAATTATTTTGAGCCCGTTCATAAAGTTTTTCCTCGAGGTTAAATGGATAGGATAGTCTTTTAACTGGTTTTTCCAATAGGAATATTTTTCTTTGTGGTCATAATTTAGTGTAATTTTTAAAGTAGGTACATAAATTTAATTTAATATACAAATATCCTTATAAGGTTTTAAATGTAAGTAACTACATATCACAGGTGTCTAATTAATCCAGACAGACTTGGTAGTTCTAAAATTATATTCTACTAACCGCATAAATATGCTTAGTAATATTTATTTTTGTACCCAAACGTCATTCTTCGTAAATATTAAGTTATTACTACTCTGTGACGTCACTAACTTTTCACCGCTTTCGTAAATAACGTTTATCGTTTATAGGATAGGAAAATACACAAAACCTTACCTACCTACCTAGTTACCATAAGACTAGGTATAAAAAAATATTTTTGACACTTGAATTTAAAAAAAACGAGTCACAGAATGAAAAATAGATTTAAGTTGTTTTTTTTTGTTTAGTGGGTAGGTTACTAGGTAAGTATTCCATAAATTTTAATTTGTTAATTTACGCTACCTACCTACCTTAATGACCAATCGAATAAATAAGTCGATGCTACAGCGGTCTCGAATCGTTTCGATATGCAGTAAAACGGTATAAAATATTAAAACAAAAGCTAAGAATCGAAGGTCGAAGTAAAACCTGTTTGCAAAAATCTCACGAACTGCGGCCGGCCGGCGATCTTTTTTTTAATGCACATGCATTTCCATATTCCGCCACGAAAAACACACAAAATTGCACATAAAAGTAAGGAAAATCTGTAAATTGTTCACATTATGTACTCACCTGATTAAATTCACAAAATAAACGATGTGTTTCTCGGTTTAACGATTCAAATCGCGGAGGACCGGCGCACTCGTGACCAAGCGGGCATTAACACCGACGGCACTGACAACCTGACGGCAACAGCGACACGGCACCGCGGCACAACTGCGCAAGTGACGTTCGAGTTATTTTCCTCATGGAAGGATTTTGGCCTCGCACGTTTTATGCATTTGCCAGCGTCACATATTGAAAATTTAAATAGGGTTTTACTAAATTTCGTCAAACAAAGTCATAGTCAAGACATGTGATGTCCTAGTAAAGTGGTGGAGACTACTATTAGAGACTTCTGGAGAATATTCGAAATGAAATTCAATATTTAAATAAAATATTTATTTCTGTATAAATAAAATAATTCATTTTAAATTAAGTACGTTATATATTTGGTATGTAATTGGCTTTTAATGAGGTAAGCGAGGTATTAAAAAAGTATATTTTATAACGGAAACTAAACATTTTATTTATATTACACGGGAATTACTCACGCCAGGTTATGCCGGTTATTCCGACTACAATTTCAATCGGCGGTCTTTATCAAGGTGAATGCGTGCGCGCAGCTGCGTCTCGCTTTGCACCGATTTAATTTTACGTGAGTAATTCCCGTGTAATATGTATAAATAAAAAGCATCTTCAACATTGTAATCTAGTGTATATATTAATAAGAATTATATATAATCTAATACTAGATATATATATAAAAAAACGAACCCCTTATTTCTCCTGGTCACGCTATAACTTGAGAACGGCTTTACTGATTTCATTCATCTTTTTTTAAATGTTTTCTAACTGTGCCGTAACTAGCCTTTTCTGCGGCCGGTGCGAGCTTCTATAACTGCGCCCTTGAAAACAAAACTTGGTACTGGTGTGTTCATTTCTGCGCCCGTCCAGAGTCTGCGCCTGGGCACCGCTGGCACAGCCCTATTTACTGCACTGTTTTCTAACACTTCGTAGAAGGTTCATATATTTAACAACGGCTGGACCGATGTCGATGTTTTTTTTGGTTCTGGAGCGGATCAAAGGCCGAGCTTACACGGACGGGTCGCTAGTATTGAAATAAACAATGACGTTCTTACTTTTTTATACTTTTTTGGAGTTTACTCCTTAAGAAACGATTTGAGTTATAAGGCCCGGTACGGAAATTTTATGAGGAGTAAAATCAAGTGTAACACGAAAAGTTGAGGCGTTACGTAGAAAGAGACAAACATATATATCTGTAGGAGAACGTGTAAAAGAATGAGATGGAATACATGTGTTGCGCGCCTGCGCGCAACACATGTATTCCATCTCATTCTTCTGCTGCCGAGTAAACTCCAATCGTGCGTCGTAGCTGACACACACACACTTTTTTTTATTGTAGAAAAGGCTTGCGCTTGGCCCCCAACTCACCTGATGTTAAGCGATGTTCGGCCTACGGTGGATCACGCTTGCCTAGAAGAAACCGATTTACTCTTGACTTGAAGACACCCAGATTGTAACTATCGGGAACACCCATTCAGGCAGCGCATTCCACAAACTAGCAGTTCGCACAATAAAAGTGGAATCAAAGCGCTTCGTACGGGTTTACTTAAAATCATTTTAAGTTAATCGATGCTTAAAATCGCTGTCACGCTTTCTCTTGTGTCAATTTCCTTCAGCGAGAAGTTGACAGCGTTTTTTTATTTTATTTTAATAATTGGCATGTATAATATGTATATTTATTTAAAATATAACGCCGCAACATTTTAGCGAAGTACATAATAAAGTAATAAGTATTGACTTAATTATTTTATTGCCATCATTGCGATTAATAAATATTAAATAGGCACATTTCACATTGACATTTAAGTTATATTTTTCTAACTTTAATACAAAACAGGGGCCTTACCCCTAGCTCGAAAAGTTGACCCGCATAGGTGTTATTTGTCTAAACGGTACCATCAACTATGATAAGCGGTAGTTATTTGATAGCCGCCAAGCTTTGCTATTTTTTTACGCACACACGCATAGTAAAACGGATTTTCGTTCATTCAAGTTAGACGCTTTTAAACGATGCAGCTTAAATGAGTTGGTTATTTTTAGGTACCTATCAGGTACCTACTAAAAGTTGGCTCGCAAAAGTGAAGCTAGGGGTAAGGCCCAGGGGTTTTCAACCGCCTATATTTTTTCAATACTAGCATGTTAGCTGTCCTTATAAAATAACAGCCTTGCTTATAAAAGTTACTTTATAAAAAATATTTTGTTAAATAAAGTTAAAAATAAACACAATTGGCCTTTCTTAAAAACGTTACTCAAGTTGATCTATGTTTAAAATAAAATTGTTCTCTCATTTTCTCGCTGATGGCAATAGTCACACGCGAACACGAGACAGAGCGGATTTAAGCATAGTTTAATTTGAGTGACGTTTTTAAGTAAGACCAAGGTTCGGTAAAAGTTAAGTAATGCTTTAAATTGATCTGAATTGCTCTGTTAACTTCTCGCTGACGGAAATTGGTAGACATGAATACGAGACAGAGTAATTTTAAGTATTGCTTATCTCAATGTACGGCCGTTAAAGTCTCAGACGGAAATTGTCACACATGAAATTTAGACAGAGCAATTTTAAATATTGCTTAACATAAGTAACGTTTATAAGTAAGGCCGTATATTTCTACAACCTCAAATGTCCATCAAGGGCCTTACGCACAACTATAAACGCGGACCCGAATAGGCGCAGTTTGCAAAATCACGCGACCGCTAACTGTATCTCGGCACGCGTGACTTTGCAAACTGCGCTTATTCGAGCCCGCGGTTAGAGTTGGGCGTAAGACCCCTGTTTTTAAAATATTCTGTTTCAAATCAATAACAAATATTGTATTGTATCGATTAAATAGGCACACATGTTACATTGACATTTAATTTTTTTTAAACTAACATGCTTAAAAATAGGACGTCCAAAAATGAGGAAGTTCTCTATTTGACTGTTTTTATGTTTGTTACCTCAGAACTTTCGACTGGGTGAACCGATTTTGATGATTCTTTTTTTATTTGTAAGCTGGTGCTTTCCGTGTGGTCCCATTTCAATTTGGTCCAGTTCTGACATTTTTATGAAGTCAGTTTTTTATACAGTCAAATACTCTATTTTCGTATAGTATAAATAAAATATTATCTACGTTTATTTAGCTTACGTTGGTTATAAATTAATTTGGTAACTACTTACTTAACTTTGGTTTAACTGTCAGTACTACTGATCAGTCAGTACTACTCACTACTACTGTAGCATTGCACACCATTGTTGTGGGAATTTTGAAAGACCTCTATTAGAGGTACTAACGTAAGTAAGTACAGGTAATTAATTATGTTATAATTAGTTTGGATTTCCCTTAAACACGAGCTAGTACCGAGTCTGCCAAAAACTGAAGGGGGTGAGGTAAACACGTATTGCACACACTGACATATTCTTACTAGTTCTACAAACGCACACTTCAATATTGAGCGCACACAACTGCAAACGGGATTATCAAATGGACGACCGAGGGGGGAGGGTAAGAGCTAAAGGGGAAACTGTACGTATAATAAATAATAAATAAATTTATTTTTATTTATTTATTTATTTTCTCTGAGATAAGAAGGGTATTTATTTTTCTATGATAAGAGAGGTATTTTTTTTCTGAGATAAGAGTGTTTTTTTTCTGAGATAAGATGGATATTTATTTTTTCTGAGATATGAGGGATATTTATTTTTTCTGAGCTAAGAGAGGTGTTTATTTTTCCTGAGCTAAGAGGAGTGTTTATTTTTTCTAAGATAAGAGGGGTGGGCAATAAAGTCGTGAAGTGCGGCACTTTGAGAATAGAATATTTTTTTTATTGAAAAATTTAAGTAATTAGTGCGTTAAAGATATATAGCTTTACACGGTAATGTAAAGCACGCAGAACAGATGGCCGATGGGGCCGAAAGGTTCTCGAGTGGAGACCGCGAACCGGTAAGCGCAGCGTAGAACGTCCACCCACAAGATGGACAGACGACCTAAAAGAGACCGCAGGGAAACGCTGCATGCAGGACGCTTCCAACCGACCCTTTTGGAAATCAATAGGGGAGGCCTATGCCCAGCAGTGGACGTCCTATGGCTGAAAGATGATGATGCAAAGAATAATCATCGATTGTCGCAAACACCATTTACAGTTAAAAAAACTGTTTGAAATGTGTATTTCTCGCCTTAGACATCTACAACCCTAATAAAAATATTGCATAAAATGTGTTACCCTAATTTTTATCTAAGTACAATACATGAAATAAAAAATAAATTCGCTACCCACAAATAATCACATTATTTGTATAAAACGTAAAATAATAATACTGCATTTTGATAACAGCGTTGGAAATCACATAATTTTGTAGGAATTGTATATTTCTAATACTAGATAATTTCGTTTAGTTTAAGCGTTTTTCTTCGCCTTTTCTTGCTTCATATAACTCTGTAAAGATATAAAACAATTGATATACATTACTAAAAATGGCTTCTCTACATAGTAAAAATTCTTTCCGTGTCTGTCTGTCTGTATATCTGCTAACTCCTCCTGAACCACGCAATAGATTTTGATGCGGTTTTCACCATCAGTTAGATAATTTTTCACGGAAGGTTTATAGAATAAAACTTACACCCGTGCGAAGCCGGGGCGGGTCAGTAATCACACTATCACACTAACATCATATATGTGAAAGTTTGGATGGATGGATGTTTGTTACTCAATAACGCAGAAACGGCTGGATGGATTTGGATGAAATTTGGAATATACATTGCTTATGTCCTGGATTAACAAATACGCTACTTTCATCATCATCATCATCACCGATTTTTATCACCACGCGGGTGAAACCGCGGGGCGCAGCTAGTAACCACACTAATATCACATATGTGAAAGTTTGGATAGATGGATGTTTGTTACTCAATCACGCAGAAACGGCTGGATGGATTTGAATGAAATTTGGAATATATATTGCTTATGTCCTGGCTTAACACATAGGCTACTTTTCATCATCATCATCATCACCGATTTTCATCACCACGCGGGTGAAACCGCGGGGTGCATCTAGTAATATCATATTTGTGAAAGTTTGGATGGATGGATGTTTGTTACTCAATCACGCAGAAACGGCTGGATGGATTTGAATGAAATTTGGAATATATATTGCTTATGTCTTAGATTAACACATAGATCTTTTCATGATCATCATCATCACTCAAACTGATAAACCACTTTTACTATGGAACCAATCCTGAAATCACTGAAAAAGAATCAGTACAGGGTATATGCGTAGACCTGTGTTTAATATTGCATTTATTTAGTAGGTAGAGTATACCTGTTCCGCGATCCTGTAGAGCGCGGCGGCGGTGTCAGTGCCGGTCTGCGCCACGAGGGTCTTGAACACGCCTCCGCTGAGGCCTTCAGGCTCGCTGCACTCCGAGCGGCTCGAGTACGTCCGCGTGCGGTTGGACGCCAGGATGAGAGTCTCGTTCTGTTCTCTCTCAGAGACTCGATTCGTTTCGAAACTCTCCGGGATGGCGAGCGGCGCCTGGAAAAGGGGTCATCCTTTAACTTACAGCCCAGTTAGACCCGTAACAGACGTATCGAACTTGGCTGACGAACCGTCTGACCAACGGGAGAGAAAGAGTGAGAATATAATAGGCATGGTGACTAATATTTTTTTATTACCTCATAAAAAGCTGATCATCAATAGAGCCTATCAACGAAAACAAAATTTTTAGTAGTTCTAAAATAAATAAATTATAAGTATTTTAATTCCATGCTAGACAGAGAGCGCACTATACTGAGCTATGACGTCAATCCTCAGACGCGGCATACAAATGCTATACTAAAACACGCTTTGCGTGAAAGGGATACAGCAAACCCTCTCTATCCCCACCTAAGACTTTCACATCACATCATCAGCCAATTAACGTCCACTGTTGGACAAAGGCCTCCCTCATAGAAAGGGGTGTTGCCATAATCCCCACGCTTGGCAGGCGGCTTGGGGATCGCAGTACGTTCACCGTGTACTATTAGGATGCTGCTGCCCATCCTTCGGTGGTTCTGGTCGCAGTTTTAGGACATACCCGTGTCCAACCGGGACCTAAGACTTTAAATGGTCATATCTCAGAGATTAATCAGACAATTCAATGTATTTTTTTCAGTATGTGTAATGTATTTAGTTATATTCATCGCTAAGCCAGTTATTTATAATAAATTAAAGATTAGGCCACATGCCTATTCCCCTCTCTGTTTCTCTCATTGGTTGACGTCAGCCATGTTGACGTGTCTGTTACGGCTCTTAGCTTAGTTGGTAGTGAACCTGCCTTCTGTGCTTGGGGGCGTGGGTTCGATTCCCATCTAGGATAAACATTTGTGTGATGAACATTGTGTTTGTTCTATGTCTGGGTGTTAATATATATTTAAGTATGTATTTAAAAATATATATGTATGTATATCAGTCTCTGGCAGCCATATTACAAGCTTTGCTTAGTTTGGGGTCAGATGACCGTGTGTGCAATAATGTCCAAGATATTTATTTATTTATCACGTGAGGTTTTTTGCTCACTTTTGATCCCCTCCTCTCCTTTGGTGATAAGTCGTGAGGCGGTTTGAGGCACCCCCCTTCTAACCTAATATCACATGTGTTTTAGGGTTCCATACCCAAAGGGTAAAACGGGACCCTATTACTAAGACTCCGCTGTCTATCTGTGTGTCTGTCACCAGGCTGTATCTCATGAACCGTCATAGTCAGACAGTTGAAATTTTCACAGGTAATGTATTTCTGTTGCCGCTATAACAACAAAAACTACACTAACAAAAAACATAGTAAAATATGTATTTAAGAGTGCTCCCATACAACAAACGTGATTTTTTGCTCATTTTTGCTCGATATTGATAACGGCAACAGGTAGACGCTTGAAATATTCACAGAATATTTAGTTATATCATCATCATCAGCCCCAAGACGTCCACTGCTGAACATAGGCCTCCCCCTTTAACCTCCACACTGAACGACATCCTGCCATCTGCATCCACTGGCCGCGACTCTCACAATGTTGTCGGTCCATCTAGTGGGAGGCCTACCTACGCTGCGTCTTCCGGTTTGCGGTCTCCACTCAAGAACCTTTCTTCCCCATCGGTTATCAGTTCTTCGAGCGATGTGGCCTGCCCATTGCCACTTCAACTTGCAGATTTTAATAGCTATGTCGGTGACTCTGGTTCTTTGGCGAATATACGTACCTGATTTTATCGCGCAAAGAAACTCCGAGCATAGCTCTCTCCATTACCCGTTGTGTGACTCTGAGTTTTTCCAAAAGGCCAACAGTTAAAGACCACGTCATACGGTTATTTTTTAAAACTCATTTAGAATACCCTGTTCCGAGGATATGTCAAAGGTGCTTTAAAAAATAGAAAAGAGTTTAGTATGGATAGTGTGATAGGTTTATGATGAGTTTACCTGTGTCTTGGTGAGCGTAGGTCGGCGCGGTGTCGGAAGGTCAGGTCCAGTGAGGAGCTCCCACGGATGTCCCGACTCCACGACGCGGCCTCTGCAATACGTAACATAACATCAAACACGGTCCAAGCATTTGTTTGCAATAACATTGTCAAAAGCAGAATGAAAACCACAAATCAAGTTTTGAATGTAGGACTGTAGCAGGTACCCGATATAGTCCAATAAATTTTAAAAGAAAATGGTTTTCAGGTTTATAGAATGTTATTCCAGCTGTCAGAGCAAATAAACGAATGGAAATAGTGTATAATCTAAACCACTGTGTTATAAAAGGTTTGTTTTGAGACTCTGTAGCATTCTTTGTATATTGTTGTTTCTCTGTAAAAATATACCTTTCTCATTATTTATTTAGAGCGAAAATATATGAAAACTATTTCATAGTTTTATATTAGTAACTTTGTGACTAAAATATTACTGCAAACATAAAAATATGGCTTTTATTTGTTGCCGGTTTTCACTACTCGGAACAAATTATCTTGTTTAAAACAGATATTTTCCAACTCAAAACATGATCGTTTCTTTTCGTCAACGGAGAAAGAATCATTTCTAATGATTCTTTCTCTTTCTCTTAAATTATTTAATGTGTGTTTTTATTTATTTATTTTTATGTTTAGAAAGAAAGAAAGAAAGAAAAATATTTATTAATGACAGAAACAATACTATATAGAATATTAAAAACAGTATTATTAAAACAGAACAACTGTTATAAAAACAGTATTATTTACCGAGTAAAGTTTTCACATAAACGCTTAAATTTGGCTCTTATCGTCTCTAATTTTATCCATTGAAACGTTTATTTGCTCCGCGGCCACGCTCCTTTATTTCAAGAATTCCGCGGATTTTGTACGAAGATGCATAAAACCACAAAAACGGTACATTTATACTTATCGCACTAAAATAACCTTTGTGTGTATGGATATGTGTAGGGTGTGTTTGTACTTACTTGTCCATGACTATGACTCGGTCGTAGTCCATGACTGTGTGCAGTCTGTGCGCGACGGTGAGTACGGTCGCGCCGGCGAACTTGCTGCGAATCGTCTCTTGAATGTGTTTGTAGTAATTTGTCCATGACTATGACTCTGTCGTAGTCCATGACTGTGTGCAGTCTGTGCGCGACGGTGAGTACGGTCGCGCCGGCGAACTTGCTGTGAATCGTCTATTGTATGTGTTTGTACTTACTTGTCCATGACTATGACTCGGTCGTAGTCCATGACTGTGTGCAGTCTGTGCGCGACGGTGAGTACGGTCGCGCCGGCGAACTTGCTGCGAATCGTCTCTTGTATGTGTTTGTACTCACTTGTCCATGACTATGACTCGGTCGTAGTCCATGACTGTGTGCAGTCTGTGCGCGACGGTGAGTACGGTCGCGCCGGCGAACTTGCTGCGAATCGTCTCTTGAATGTGTTTGTAGTAATTTGTCCATGACTATGACTCGGTCGTAGTCCATGACTGTGTGCAGTCTGTGCGCGACGGTGAGTACAATCGCGCCGGCGAACTTGCTGTGAATCGTCTATTGTATGTGTTTGTACTTACTTGTCCATGACTATGACTCGGTCGTAGTCCATGACTGTGTGCAGTCTGTGCGCGACGGTGAGTACGGTCGCGCCGGCGAACTTGCTGCGAATCGTCTCTTGTATGTGTTTGTACTCACTTGTCCATGACTATGACTCGGTCGTAGTCCATGACTGTGTGCAGTCTGTGCGCGACGGTGAGTACGGTCGCGCCGGCGAACTTGCTGCAAATCGTCTCTTGTATGTGTTTGTACTCACTTGTCCATGACTATGACTCGGCCGTAGTCCATGACTGTGTGCAGTCTGTGCGCGACGGTGAGTACGGTCGCGCCGGCGAACTTGCTGCGAATCGTCTCTTGTATGTGTTTGTACTCACTTGTCCATGACTATGACTCGGTCGTAGTCCATGACTGTGTGCAGTCTGTGCGCGACGGTGAGTACGGTCGCGCCGGCGAACTTGCTGCGAATCGTCTCTTGTATGTGTTTGTACTCACTTGTCCATGACTATGACTCGGTCGTAGTCCATGACTGTGTGCAGTCTGTGCGCGACGGTGAGTACGGTCGCGCCGGCGAACTTGCTGCGAATCGTCTCTTGTATGTGTTTGTACTCACTTGTCCATGACTATGACTCGGTCGTAGTCCATGACTGTGTGCAGTCTGTGCGCGACGGTGAGTACGGTCGCGCCGGCGAACTTGCTGCGAATCGTCTCTTGTATGTGTTTGTACTCACTTGTCCATGACTATGACTCGGTCGTAGTCCATGACTGTGTGCAGTCTGTGCGCGACGGTGAGTACGGTCGCGCCGGCGAACTTGCTGCGAATCGTCTCTTGTATGTGTTTGTCCGTCCTAGAACAATGATACACTTTGATTAAAAATGTTTCAAACTTAATAATTACTGAACTAAATGTATATTATTATTAATAAATTAAATGAATATTATACATTTGCTGTGACAGGTGCAATATCAATGTAAATAGCGGAATTAAAACCACGAGCTCTGTACCCTTAGTACAAGATTTGATAGTTTTCGAAAACTTTTTTCGTTTTCGTTTTGTTCCATACATTGCTGGGCTGAAAGCTATTCGAAAGCTTTTTTCGTATTTGAGTGAAGCAACCTATACTGCTGATTACTAGCGATTTTAGTTCCTCCGCGTTTCCGCTGGAGGCGCTTTACTAAAATGTATGGAACAATACAAAAACTACAAAAGTTTTCGAAAACTGTCAAATCTTGTACTAAGATCTCTTTCGCTAGGTTTATGAACTTAAGACTACCCGACAGCACTCAACAGGATGTAGCAGGTACCCGATACCCTTCCGTGACAAGAAAATGTTTTATTCAGCTTTTTACAACGTTATTGCAGCTGTCAGAACAAATAAATACTTGAACCGAGTTTAGGTTATGCCCACGGATTCGCTGAACGACCAATCTGAAGATATTACCCGTTCATTTTTTTTTCCAAATCGGTTTATATGACGTAGGTAACAAAGATAAAAAAATACATAAGAATTGAGAAACCCTTCTTTTTTGAAATCGGTTAAAAAGGTGGAGTACACTTACCCATGAGGTATCTATTCGTCTTGAAGAGATGCAGGCTACAGTTATATGATTTTTTACGGGATTTTTACCGTGATAAGGTTGTGGAAGGAGCTCCCGATATTTCGGCGCTGTTACATGCACCATGTTCACGGGAAGAAATATCGGGAGCTCCTTCCACAACCTTACCACGGTAAATATCCCGTAAATAATCATATAACTGTAGTGAACAACCGTGATAGTTTAAAACAGTGAGATCCACGCTGTACTTATATTGTGAAGACATCAACTCACTCTGTATCGACGTTGGCAGTGGCTTCATCCAGCACCAGCACAGTGGCTCGATGCAGCGCAGCCCGCGCGAGACACACGAGCTGCCGCTGTCCGTGGGATAGCGCTCCGCCACCGTCCCCCATCCGCGCCACCAGCCCCGCCGGCAGCCGCTCCACCATCGACTTCAACTCCACTTGCTCCAGCGCCGAGTATATCTGAGCGTCGCTGAACGTGCCAGCCGGGTCAAGGTTGTCGCGCAGTGACGCGGCGA
Source organism: Agriopis leucophaearia (assembly GCA_949125355.1). NCBI lineage: Eukaryota > Metazoa > Arthropoda > Insecta > Lepidoptera > Geometridae > Agriopis > Agriopis leucophaearia. The sequence continues at coordinate 5,702,585 of OX421291.1, read as the reverse complement.
ACAACGCAGCGCGCTGGGGGAGTGCCATGAGGCGAGACCGCCATAACTGGAGTCCCACCTCTTCCACCGACACCCCATCAACACTTATACTGCCCGTCACCTTGCTAAGCCTGCAAGGGACGAAATCATACTAAAACAAGGGCACAGAATACATATAGCACAAGTACAGAAGATTCACTCCGCAAGAGCATTTAAATAAGTAGCGACTCTTACTACCACACAATAAAGTCCAATTCAGGACGTGCGTGCGCTAACTACCTACTGCTATATTAACCTACAAGTTGGTTCTCTGTCTATCGCGTAATTCTTGTAGTGTTATCTCTATCTATCACGCGGCAGCGGGCACGGCAAGTCCAACCAGTCGGCTAATTGTAGCTTCATACCTAAAGTGTCGAGTGCGCCAGGCCTGACTCTGGCGAAATTTATTTATATATTTATGGAAAACAAACAGATTAAGCAGTGTAAAACTCATTGATGACAAAGAGTGTTTTTATTAATGCCTTAGGTGGCAAACAAGCTAATGGATCGCCTGATGATAAGCGATCACCGTCGCCTATGGATACCTGCAACACCAGGTGTTGGTTGGAAAGAAACTTAATTCCTGATTTGGACCACCGCCGTGCAGTCGCACACATCGGGGCCACGAGCGCCGCCCTCTGCAACTCGGCGATCAGCAAGTCCTAACAAGGGACCACCACAATTCTTCACCACCTTCCGAGACTTCACGACCCTCAGCTATAGTAAACTCCTTCTTGTAAGTAATTTTATTATATATTTTATTATATGATACTGAGTGACGAGACGACCGAAGTCGCTCGCCTGATGGCTCTTCACGCTTGCCCATAACAGCTCAACACCATTGAGAATTTTGAACTTCAACAGTTCAAAACCCTGGATGGCAATGCACTGCGCTCGTCACCCCGAGATATAAGATGTCAAATCTCTGTGTGCCCTGTAATTTCGCTGGAAACATTGCCCTTCAATCCGGAACAGTGTTTACACACTACTGCGTGGCGGTTGAATAACTGGCAAAGGTGTGGTACTTCCCCAGGCGGACCCCTGCAAAAGAGTCCTACCACTACAAATAACATAACGTGTAAATATAATCTAAAATATTTTTCTTTAAAGCGCCTGCCCACTGCTAGGTAGGATTTAGCTAGCTACACTTGGAGTACTTTTCACCCGGTATGTATTAGGGCATGCAAACCGGGTACCCGAGTACCCGAAAAACCCGATTAACCGACTGATTTGAAAACCGGGTTTTTAGGATTGAAAAACCGGGTTTTTCGGGTTTTTCGAGTTTTTTTTATTCACGATGGTTTATGTAAAATACTACCACCAGAACATTAATAAACAATGAAACTTCATAAAAACTTACTCTTTCTATCGAGATACAATACCTATAGACTCACAATCACCAAGTAAAAGTAGTAAAAAACGTCCGAGCGTCGATGTAAATACCTAGACATCACAATGACACTTTCTAATTTAGACGTTATGTCGCTTGCATAGTGTTCAACGTCGCTTGTCAGCTATGGAATTACAGCACTGGCATCGCGGGGCATTGTAGTCGGAACGCGATTGCCTTACAACTAACCATAAAGTTGGCGCAATGTGTAGCGTGCGCCAAGTTTTGGTTCAGACATATATATTTTTTGGCACGTTTAGGTATGATATCTCTATGATTTTTGACAATATTTCTACTACTACGTATTTTAATGTATAGTCTTTTTGTTTCTCAATTTTCATGTTTTTGTGTTAACATAGCTAAATCAATAACCATCATCATCCCATATTATTATTTTCAATATTTTGATAAACGTACGCTATACTAGTTCTTCATATCAACAGAGAGAAAAAAAATAGGAGGACTGCCAGTGCCGATTCAGCAACATTAAAATATATAGAATATAAAAAATCTGCTTGCGATAAATCATCAGCATGGTTTTAATCATTGCATGCCACGGATGAAAACAGCTCCAAGGGTAAAGAATGTAATAAAATGCTGAATATGTCAGGCAGTTCTATTGAAGATTCCGTCGCGGCTTTTCACACTAAGGAGTTTAACATGCCCCAACATAGACTAATTAGTGACTCCCGTTGTCTATCGTCATCATCATTAGCCGGAAGATGTCCACTGCTTAAAATAGGCCTCCCCCTTTAACCTCCACCCTGTACGACACCCTGCCATCTGCATCCACAGGATGCCCACGACTTTCACGATGTCGTCGTTCCATCTAGTAGGGGCCTACCTAGGCTGCGTCTTCAACTTGCAAATTTTAATACCTATGTCGGTGGCTCTGGTTCTTTGGCGAATATCCACGTTCAGGATTCTATCGCCCAAAGAAACTCCGAGCACAGCTCTCTCCATTGCCTGTTGTGTGACTCAGAGTTTCTACAAAAGGCCAACAATTAAGGACCACGTCTCAGTACCATATGTCATCACCGGCAACACACATTGATCAAAGACCCTTGTTTTTATGCACTGTGGTATCTTTGACGAGAAGATTTCACGCAATTTCTCGAACGCTGCCCATCCGAGTTGGATTTTTTGGGTGACCTCTTTGCCTAAGTTGGACTTACCTAACTGAACAATCTGACCAAGATACATGTAATGTAATAGTCAACAACTTCGAGAGTATCGCTCCCTATAATTACCGGCACGGGTACAACATTGACATTGAACATGATTTTTGTCTTGTCCATTTTCATTTTAAGACCCACCTGTTGGGAAAGGCTATTGAGGTCGCTGAGCATTGTATTGAGGTTCTCCAGTGACTCTGTCATGATAACTATATCATCGGCAAAACGAAGGTGAGTGATGTATTCGCCATTGATGTTGATGCTGAATCTGTTCCAGTCTAAGCTTGAAAACTTCCTCCAACGCGTTCGTGAACGGTTTTGGAGAGATAACATCTCCCTGTCTCTCGCCTTTCTGCAATTGGATTGGTTCCGTGCTCTCCTTTTATCTGATCGACATGGTGGCGTTTCTATACAAACACTTCAGCACTTCGATATATCTATAGTCGATACGACAACGCTGGAGGGACTGCAATACTACCCAGGTGTCGATTGAATCAAAGGCTTTTTCATAGTCCACGAACGCTAGGCATAATGGCCGATTACACTCCTCAGTCATCTGTATAATGTGGCGGAGCGTGTGTATGTGGTTTATGGTGCTCCAGCCTTTAAGGAAACTGGCTTGTTCAGGACGCTGGAAGTCTCAACATTATACCAAATGTTACTTGATTAATCTCTTGTTAAAGCTAAACAATAAAAATACGCAAGTGCAAATACATATATGACTAAATTTCAGCATTTTCTTTACTTGCACACACTAATACAATATTTTTAAGGTTTAAATAAAGAAAACTCGAAAAACCCGAAAAACTCGAAAAAACCGGTTTTTGAAATTGAAAACTCGAAAAAACCGGGTTTTTTCAATTACCCGAGTTTTGCATGCCCTAGTATGTATCTGACCTGAAGAGCGCGTTCAGCAGCGAGCTCTTCCCAGCCCCAGTCCGCCCCACCACGGCCACCTTCTCCCCCCCTCGCACAGTGAAGCTGATGTCACGGATGGCGCGCGCCGGTGACGTCACTACCGGTTCAGTTTGCGCCGGCGCCGGCGGACGTTCGTACTCAAGCGATACGTTGGTGAACACTATCTCGCCTGGGGAATGAGTATTTACATAAAATGAAATTGTGGACTTGTTGGCTGTGGATTTGCGAAGCTATGAACAAAACTACTAAGTAATTTGCATGAAGCAGGCTGCTTCACAATGATTAATAATTACCAATATAAAAAACCGACATCATAAAAATGACAGAACTGAACCAAATCTGGACCACACAGGAAGCACCAGCTTTCAAACAAAAAACAATCATCAAAATCGGTCGACCCAGTCCAAAGTTATGACAACAAACAAACGGTAACAAAAATTAAAATATATATATATAGTCGAATTAAGAACCTCCCCTTTTTTGAACTCTTTTAACCAATTGGTTAAAAATGCAAAAGTTTGTGTATTTTTTTCGCACTCATCTCCGCAAGTTAAAGCTGAACATATTCGGGTCACCCAAGTTTGAGAAAACCGAATCGAGTACCCTTCCCTTTTGAAGTCGGTTAAAAATATAACTATTAGGTACCACATATGGCACTGCAACTTTCCATCCCCGGTCAAAGATCCAGAGGCAGACCCAAGCCAAGGTGGAAGGATGTCGTGCTAAAAGATAGGAGCGAGTGTAACGTTTCCGAAGACGATGTCCAGAATAGAGCGAAATGGAGGAGAAAAGTAAGGAAGGCTGACCCCACCACCATGTGGGATTCATAGTCGGGAAGAGAGAGATTAGGTACCACATACTTATTGTGTACCTATAGCATGCAGGTGTTATTTACCTTTAGCAGGCCATTTGTCTAAATCCATGTTGGGATGTTTCACTTTCAGCGCCTTCACATCACACTCGATTGGTTCTTCCGCTGGCAAATTCATATACTCCAAGATTCTTTCCACCTTCAAATACAAGATAATTAAAGACAATTGTTTGCGTATCGACAAGCGTTGCTTTGCGGAAGATAATAGTTGAATTTATCCTTATTATTAGCCACAATAAGGGCTAAGATAACAGATTGAGAAGATTAAGGTAAATTTATTCACAAAAAGAAGAAACTTACAAATAATGAACAACAAATTGATTGAAGAAAGCTGCACTTTGCAGAAAATAATAATAGTAGAATTTATTCATATTATTAGCCACAATAAGGGCCAAGTTAACAGATGAGAAGATTAAGATAAATTTATTAACAAAAAGAAGTTACTCACAAAAAATTAACAACAAATTGATTGAATAAAGCCTTGCTTTGTATATATAATAGTTGAATTTATCCAAATTATTAGCCCCAATAAGGGCCAAGATAACAGATTGAGAAGATTAAGATAAATGTATTCACAAAAAGAGGAAACTCACAAAGAATAAACAACAAATTGATTGAATAAAGCTGTAATTTGCAGAAAATAATAGTAGAATTTATTTATATTTATAGCCACAATAAGGGCTAAGATAAAAGATTGAGAAGCTTATGATAAATTTATTCACGAAAAGAGGAAAATCACAAAGAATGAACCACAAATTGATTGAATATAGCATTACTTTCCAGAAGATAATAGTTGAATTTATCCTAATTATTAGCCACAATAAGGGCTAATATAAAAGATCGAGAAGATTAAGATAAATGTATTCACAATAAGAAGAAACTCAAGAAGAATGTACAACAAATGGATTGAATAAAGCTTTACTTTGCGGAAGATAATAGTTGATTTTATCCAAATTCTTAGCCGCAATAAGGGCCAAGATAAAAGATTGAGAGGTTTAAGATAAATTTAGTGACAAAAAGATGAAACTTACAAATAATAAAAACAAATGGATTGAATAAAGCGTTACTTTGGGGAAGATAATAGTTGAATTTACCCAAATTATTTACCGCAATAAGGGCCAAGATAAAAGATTGAGAAGTTTAAGATAAATTTAGTGACAAAAAGACGAAACTTAAATAATGAACAACAAATTTACTAAAAACAGCATTACTTTGCGGAAGGTAATATAAAGAATTTATCCAAATTATTAGCCACATAAGGGCCTAAATAACAGGTTAAGAAGATTAAGATAAATTTATTCACAAAAAACAGGAGATTCACAAAGAATTCTTTGCAAATTGATTGAATAAGACGTTACTTTCTGGAAGATAATAATAGTTGAATTTATCCAAATTATTAGCCGCAATAAGGGCCAAGATAAAAGATTGATTAAGATTGATAAGTTTAAGATAAATTTAGTGACAAAAAGAGGAAACTTACAAAGAACTAAACCAAATTGATTGAATAAAGCGTTACTTTGCGGAAGATAATGGTTGTATTTATCTAAATTATTGGCCGAAATAAGGGCCAACATAAAATATTGAGAACTTTAAGATGACAAAAAGAGTGACAAAAAGAGAAAACTTACAAATAATGAAATTGACAACAAATTGAACAAACTGACGGCGTTACTTTGCAGAAGATAATAATAGATGAATTTATACAAACTATTAGCCACAATAGTTCCATTTTAATGTATATGTTTTTCTTGGTCTCTTATTTTTTATTTTTTTATTACATTATCTTGATGAGGAATGCACTTACAGACGTCATCTGGTTCTCGACCTCTGCCGTCTGCCGCATGCCGTACTGGCATATTCCGACCAGACTGATCACTTGAGTGATAGCCAGACCTACACTGCCACCAACGGTACCTAAAACAACACAAACACCGTTAGCAGTGTTTTAGCATTCCCCGTCGATCCTGTTACGTAAATTCTTTCCAATGGTTGCCTGGAAGAGATCGCTTTTAGCGATAAGGCCGCCACTTGTGGCACTAGCTCGTAAGTGTTTTCTATCTGTATGTAATTTTTATTTCTAGTGTACACAATAAAGAGTTTCTATCTATCTAAATACAGTAAGAATATTCATTTTCTTATGTAACCTTTCTTCGTCCATTTATATCGTACACATGGAATCTCCCAATTTCTTTCACTAACTGCGATCTTCTGCCTGGGGATTGAGCCTAAAGCAAGTTGCAGACGCTAGTATTATTTATTCTTTGATGATAGCCAATGGTACAGTTTTTTTCTTAAATTGTCGTCATCATCGTCATCAGCCCCAGAAGACGTCCACTGCTGAACATAGGCATCCTCCTTTAACCTCCACACTGAACGACATCCTGCCATCTGCATCCACTGGATGCCCGCGACTCTCACAATGTTGTCGGTCCATCTAGTGGGAGGCCTACCTACGCTGCGTCTTCCGGTTCGTGGTCTCCACTCAAGAACCTTTCTTCTCCATGGGTCATCAGGTCTTCGAGCGATGTTGCCTGCCCATTGCCACTTCAAATAGCAAATTTTAATAGCAATGTGTTTCTTAAATTGTGTGTATAGATTTTAATGTACTTGCCTTCGCCAAAGAATACGAAGAAACTAAACGTAACGAAGCCCAAATACATGCAGCACAGCACATCCATCCAAAATCCAAATGTTCTAAAAAAAAAAAACGTATATTAAATCTACACTAATATTATAAAGAGGAAAGATTTGTACCTATTTTTGTATGTTTATATGTTTGTAATGAATAGGCTCCGAAACTACTGAACCGATTTGAAAAATTCTTTCACTGTTGGGAAGCTACACTATCCCCGGGTGACATAGGCTATATTATATTTTGTAGCGAGGCCGAAGGCCGAGCTTACACTCGTGCAAAGCCGGGGCGCGTCGCTAGTAATTAATAATAATTAATTCCGCTTTGCGGTTTTACCTGCTATACTATTGAAACCATAAGTTTTTTCCGGGATATAGAGTAACTATGTGTTAATCCAGCTTATAACCTGTCTCTATTCTAAATTTTAACCAATCTAGTTCAACCGTTTCAGCGTGAAGAAGTAACAAACATACTCTTTTGCATTTATAATATGAGTGTCATTATCGGCGCTCCGTGCTGTTACCCGCGGGGATCTAATCAGGATATCCTTTTTCGGGATAAAAAGTATCCTATCTACGGGTTTCAAACTATGTTATTTACAAAAAATACATAGATCCCTCTATTTCTTGTTGCCTGAATTGAGGACAAACAAAAAAATTACGCAATAATAATATTAGTATGGTTATTATAACAAAATAATGTAAATTTCAGATCTAAAGAACATTCTATTTTTTATATCAGAACAAGTTTCTTTCTCAGAACATTATCTACTTACATATAAAGTTTTCTCGCTCAGAACATGATTACTACGCGAATCTATTGTAAAATGAACGTATTTTTTTTGTTTTTTTTTTTTTGTTCCATTTATAATTACCTCGAATTAAGGTAAAGAGAGCGAAGGGCTCTCATAAAAAAAAAACATAACAGGTAGGTCTAGTTAAAGAAAGGTAAAAAAGAATTACACCGTCACCCGGTCGAGAATGCAATGACGCATTCCTAGGGTACAACTTCCAGTAACACAAAGTAGTGCATGTTATAAAATGCAGATAACCTAAAACTACCGTATTTGGCGGTATGAGTTTCATAACTATATATGATACCGCATGCTACAAAAAAAAAAAAAAAACAACAACACTTCATCGCCCTCTCGTCTCATCACCATCATTTCAGCCATAGGACGTCCACTGTTGTACATAGACCTCCTCCATCGATCTCCAAAAGGGCCGGTTGAAAGCAGCCTGGATCCAGTGTTCTCCTACGGTCTCTTTAGGTCGTCTGTCCATCTTGTGGGTGGATGTCCAACGCTGCGCTTACCGGTCCGTGGTCTCCATTCGAGAACCTTTCGGCCTCATCGGCCATCTGTTCTGCGTGCTATCTTCGACCAAAATAAAATGAATGGACGGGCCCAGTAGAAGAGCATTTTTGAAGATTACAAAATGAGCGCCAGCTCTCATTTCGTTTCAGTCGGTCTCTAGCCGTAGGAAGTGAAACACGAGTCTATTGTTACGCGATAACGAAACATCTGACAAAATTATGAATTCGTATGCTTTACCGAAGTGTAAATACACAAATAAAACCGATATCTATTTTTTGTAACATATATACTGTACATTTTTATAATTAGGTGTTGAAGTATATGTCCGACGGTTTTGACTCGTTTTTACTGATCAAGTTCAATGGTTAGGGCCCGTCCATTCTTTTATTTTGGTCGAAGCGTGCTATGTGCCCTGCCCACTGCTACTACAACTTGCTAATCCGGTGGGCTATCTCGGTAACTTTCTTTCGTCTACGGATCTCGTCAACAAGTCCTCGTCTATCGGATTCGAACCTCTATTTATCCACGTTATAGTATACACCTGTAATTGGTCATGCCTTTTCCTAATGACGGCGCCACTCCTGCGCCCTTTTCCTTAAGGTCCTCACCTGTTACCGGTGACCATGACAAGCCATGCCGAGGCATGCAAGTCCTGCAGTTTGTCGAACTCTTGCGCCAGAGTGCGCTGCTTTCGCGCAGAGCGGATGGTAGCTAGCCCTTCCACTGTCCCCGATATGTGATTCAGGGACTGACTGCGTGCTGTAGATAAATAAATATAAACTACAACACAACACACATCAGTTTTCTTATTTTGAACTTTTTAACCGAGTTCAAGGAGGATTCTCAATATATGATCTGATTCTCAAATCAGTTTTTTCAACAACGAATAGCAGTATTCTGAGATCCCAAGATAAAGAGTCCATTCTCATAATGTAGGGGAAGGGGGGGCAAGATGGGGTCCTTAATGTTTGGAGCGTAATAGAACACACATTTTTAAGTATGTTCAATATTTATTTATTTATAATTACACTTAAATAATCTATCTTTGAAAATAAGAAACTTCAGAAACTTTATACTAATGGAAAAGATGTTTTTTTTACAAATTTCGGCAAAAATGTCAACACCCCATCTTGCCCCCTAGGTAGGGTAAGACGGGGTACCCTATGGGGCAAGATGGGGTATGGGAGACATATTCTATTTGTGGTTGCAAAACTCTTAAACAAATACTGCCTCGTCGTCCTCGTCATCTATCCCAGCACAGCTACAGTGTGCCCAATTTCCACACGAGTGAGTGATGAGTCGAGTGTGAGGAGAATAATATAATAACCCCATCGGAACGAGCTTCATTAACGACGTCAAGGTTTTGGTTGTGGGTGCTGTGGTCATCTACTTAATATCAACTGCTGTACCACTAAATTCAACAAACTTCTTAAACCAGCCAAGGAATATAATTCAGTTGTCATCCAGCCAAAATCGCTGCAAACATCCCAATCTCCAAGCGAAAGTTTGTGCTCATCATAAACGTTGTCGAGGAAATTAAAAAACTGTTCAACAGCTTGTTTATTAAACCCAGCGACATGTGCAACTGAAGTGATTTCTGGTTTTAGTATCGACAATTCTGGATCATCATCATCAGTCAGAAGACGTCCACTGCTGAACATAGGCCTCCCCCTTTAAGCTCCACACTGAACGACATCCTACCATCTGCATCCAATGGATGCCCGCGACTCTCACAATGTCGTGGGAATATCTAGTGGGAGCCCTACCTACGCTGCATCTTCCGGTTCGTGGTCTCCACTCAAGAACCTTTCTTCCCCATCGGCTGTCAGTTCTTCGAGCGATGTTGCTGCCCAGTGCTACTTCAACTTGCAAATTTTAATAGTTATGTCGGTGGCTCTAGTTCTTTGGCGAATATCCATGTCCCGGATTCTATCGCGCAAAGAAACTCCAAGCATAGCTCTCTCCATTGCTCGTTTGTGACTCTGAGTTTTTCCAAAAGCCCAACAGCTAAGGACCACAACTCAGTAACATAATCTGGCAAAACACACTGGTCAAAGACCCTTGTCTTTAGGCACTGTGGTATCCTGGACGAGAAGATGTCACGCAATTTCCCGAAGAGGATGTAACGCAATTCTGGATGCCTGTTTAAAAATCCCTGAACCTAATCTTTGCCAGCTTCTTCTTTTTCAGAGTTAAAGAGATGTTGCTTTCTATTTTTTATTGCCAGAGTGTATGCCAAAGCCCTTTATTCTTTTGTTGTACCTAAGTCCATAAAGACGATATCCATTAGATAGTTTTAAAGTTCTTTCTCTTCGTCATCAGAAAATGTTCGCTTTTTTGGGCGTAAAGAAACTTTCACTGAAGTAACAGGAGCAGCAGGATCTTCTAGGGCTACACGAGCTGCTTTAATTTAACTTTCGATGGTCGTTTGTGGCACAGAATATGTTTTCGACGCTCATTTATACCCCATTCTCCTTTCAATTACATCATCTACCACATTTTTATACTCTGTTCACTCCAATTCTCCCTCTCCGTCTTTCTTTTATAATTTTTCATCATCCTTTTTCATCCTAAAATAAGATAAAACTCAAATAACTTTAAAAGATCATGAAGTCAATCATAATTTTCTTCGAGGGGCAAGATGGGGTACCCCATACCCCATCTTGCCCTCCCATGCAAATTTTAATAAAATAGCATGTCTTAAAAAAACAAATCAAAATATGAAAACAAACATGTTCTTACCTGCTGGTGTAATCATTGATAAAGAAAAATAACTTTCATTCAGTTCTAGAAAACTTATGTTCAGGTAAAAAACACATGCTATGTATAACACAAAAATCACAACGAAGTTGGCAAAAACCGAGTTTTTGGCGCTAGGGGGAAAACGTGTGGACTCACAAGCCGGTCACAGCGCTGACTAATAAACAACACAATGTCGCGTCATTAGGAGTCAGAGCGGTTGTGATTGGTCTTTTGCATGGCCGATGAGACCCAGTACCCCGTCTTGCCCGCTACCCCGTCTTGCCCCCCCTCCCCTATACTATGTATTTTGCTAGGCCAATAGGTGACCTTATGTTTTGTAATATGGACTTTTGTTTGACCGCCAGCTTGCCTGTTGTCAAACGATGATCATGTCTACAAAGAAACCAATTGACTCGTGATTTGAAGACATGCGGATTGTACATATCTTTTATCGGTGAACCCACATAAAAAAATAGTTTAAATTTCAACGGCTGTCAAGGCATTTTTGTAAGAAATTTGTTGTAGCCAGTTGCACCCATATAAAAGAAACGTCAGTCATTCGAAATCAGTTAGCAACTGTGACGCGGAGTTCGACGCGTTGATCTAAATAAGAATGATCAATCAAGTTTTTGTCATAATGCCTGGCGACAGATTTTCCCTCTCATTTCCGTTCTATTTACTTCTCTAGATTTAGATTTGATTGAGGCATTGCATTCCACTAACTAACAGCTCGTACAATAAAAGTTCTACGTATGCGATCTTACCAATAGCCTCGACCCTCTTCAAGTCCCGGCTTGTCCGCAGATAGACCCCTCGTATGAGCAGCATGACAGCCGCCGCGCAGCCGGTCGGTAGCACCAGCCACCAGTTCACCAGGCACACCACTATCAGTATCGAGAATATTTCTAGAAAGAACTAGAAACGACGAGAAATCAGGGCCCCGATTCTACTAAACCAATTGTTTTTCAATTGTTAATGAATTGCCAAAAATTTTTTTCTTTGGACACTTTATCTATACCAAAACTGTCAAAAGGATAATTTCTGAGGCAATTCATTAACAATTTAAAAACAATTGGTTGTCACTATTGACAGTTTATCTATACCAAAAGTGTCTAAAGGGCAATTTTTGAGGCAATTCATTAACAATTTAAAAACAATTGGTTTTTCATTTTTAACACTTTATCTATACCAAAACTGTCAAAAGGATAATTTTTGAGGCAATTCATTAACAATTTAAAAACAATTGGTTTTTCATTTTTGACACTTTATCTATACCAAAACTGTCAAAAGGATAATTTTTGAGGCAATTCATTAACAATTTAAAAACTATTGGTTTTCACTATTGACAGTTTATCTATACCAAAAGTGTCAAAATGGTAATTTTTGAGGCAATTCATTAACAATCTAAAAACTATTGGTTTTCACTATTGACAGTTTATCTATACCAAAAGTCATTCTCGGCCAAGCGCTCGACGAGTCAACACGTCCTGAGGATGCCTCGTGAAGAGGCGAAACACGTGTCGACAAAGTGCACTAAGGAAACGGGTATAATTTATTACTTTTTTAAATTCAATTAAAATACATGTTATTCCAATTAATATATATTTTATGTTTCAGAATTAATACATTTTTGTTTTCAGATTTAATATTATCATATTTCATGTGACAGAATTAATTAATTTTTGTTTCAGATTACTTTAATAATTTTATAATTAAAAATAATTCAGAATTAATTAATTTTTGTTTCAGGTTACGTTAATTTTCAATTTATGTAATTAATATTTTATATCAGGTTAGGCAAAATTAAACTCAATAAAGTAAAGTAAAGTAAAGTAAAAGTAAAGTAAAGTTTATTTCCAAAAAGGTATACAGGTTAACGTAGAGAATGCCAAGAGTTATTTAAACTATAATGCGTAAGTACAATGTATTACCAGTGGACCCCAAACTCGGCTAGGCCGGTCTCTTGGTGGCCCTGGGAAGATTTTACAAAAGGATAGATCGCGCGCGCTTAGGAGTTTCTACTACTTAGGACTAGTAAATTAACATCAATTAAATTATACATTATAAAGCTAAGAAAAATAAGTAAAGTTAAATTAAATTAGGTAACAAAGCAGACAATATATACATACAGAAGCACAATATATTATTGTAACCAATCGAGCTGTCAACTATGTGTTTGTTGTGCTACGCTGCGGGTGTGAGTGAGAGTGTGTGATGGGAGTGAGTGTGTGTGTGAATGTATGGGTGCGTGAGTGTGTATGTATGTATGTATGCTAGCATGTGTGATGTGAGTGTGTGTGTGTGAAGTTGTTTGAGGAAATTTTGCTTTAGGAGTCGGTGTCATAGACTTTAACGAGTTCTTCAGTAGCTTTGTAACTGAGGGACTGGAGCCACGCTTTTACTTTGGCTCTGGCTTTCCTGTGAGGGATTTCCTTAAGATTACAGTGCTTGCACACCAAGTTGTATGAGAAAACGTGGATGTATGGTGGTAGACGGCATGCAAACACTGTCCTGACTTTCGGAAGTGGGGCAGCTGTAGGTCGTGTTTTCCGTTTGGAGTGCAGTTGTAGATCTATAGTGTGAGTTTTGAACTCAATAAAATTAACATTATCAACAAATATTTATCACAAATTCCTTATGGTACTTGAAGCGACGTAGAAGCGGAATTACACTAGAAATTCATCATTAAAACAGTTTTTATACCAAAAGTGTCAAAATGGTAATTTTTGAGGCAATTCATTAACAATCTAAAAACTATTGGTTTTCACTATTGACAGTTTATCTATACCAAAAGTGTCATAAGGACAATTTTTGAGGCAATTCATTAACAATTTAAAAGCAATTGGTTTAGTAGAATCGGGGCCCAGTTGACAATTTTTACACGACTCCTACCTAGTGTTATGTTGTCATGTTTGATTTGATTTGAAAATACCGACCAAATCAAAGACCTTTTGAGGAAAGCCTTGTCAAAAGCAGGGTCGGATTAACCCAATCGGGGCCCCTAGGCAATGCAATTCTCAAGGCCCCTTTTAGAAACTGCCCCTTTTCGGATATTCAACCAAATACCGTTAGATGGCGCTTTTTACAGGTAGTAAAATCATTTTTTTCCATGGCAACATTACTGGATGTAAATAATGAGGAATGTCACGAACGAAACGTTTTTTTTCTTGGTGTGTGGTCCGCATCGACAAGGCCCCTGTGGGCCCCTAGGCAGTTGCCTAATCCGCCTTATGGATAATCCGGCCCTGGTCAAAAGTACCCGTAACCAAGGAGCTTGTATGAAAACACTCATGAAAGTAGAAGAAGCGTAAGACGTGTCAGGATCGTAGCAAGTGGATAGATGTGGTCTCTGCATAACCCTATAAGAAATAAAACCGGCCAAGTGCGAGTCGGACTGAAGCATGAAGGGTTCCGTACAATTATCTATAAAAACGGCAAAAAAATCACGTTCACTATCCATTAACTAGGTAGAGGTGATACTCACCCCGAGGCAGTCAACGAGTGCGACTGGCAGCAGAGTATCCACTTGACCCATGTCCTTCGAAAACCGGTTAAGAATCCGCCCCGAGGGGTTGTGGTGGAAGAACCACATCGGAGCTCGGGTCACACCCCTGAAATGACACAAGTATTCTTTAAACTCAATTCAAATAAATAAATATCTGGGACATTATTGCACACATGGTCATCTGACCCCAAACTAAGCAAAGCTTGTAATATGGCTGCCAGAGACTGATATACGTACATATGTATTTTTAAGTACATACTTAAATAGATATTAACACCCAGACATAGAACAAACACAAATGTTTGTCTTAGATGGGAATCGAACCCATGCCCCCAAGCCCAGAAGGTTCACTACCAAGTTACCAACTAAGCTAACGGGGCTGTCTAATAGAACGAAAGAAAGAAAAATCAGCTAACGGGGCTGTCTAATAGAACGAAAGAAAGAAGAATCTGTAAAGTAGTACCAATGATTGTTTCTGTCAGTAATCTTGGAATATTCTGCAGCATTTTTTCTTACATCAGAACAAAAATTTCTTGATGAGAACATTCCAAGATATTTTTTAATTTTTACTTTATACATTCTATAGCTAAATGCTATAGAATCTGTTTATTAACTTAACAATATACAAGGTATGTAATTTGTTAAGTTAATAAATGGATAGATGGATAAATGGATGGATAAATAGATAATTTTATTGTACGCTGACATTGCATTTCTATAAAACTTACGTACAATTGTGTAAATCAGACGAGTCCATAAATTTAATCATTATTATACTTAGATTATAATAATTGATATGATCTTATGACAATAAATTATCTTATCTTATCTTAATGCACATGTATATTCTATAGCTAAATGCTATAGAGGCACTCTAAAATAATTGTAAAAAAAGAATTTGTGTCCTCTGGTAAGAATAAATGCCTTAATTTTTTTTTTTATGTCCTAAGTACAAATTATACTCATTTAAAACAAAAATTATTACATCTAAACAATTGTGGTTCATCAATGATTATTTCTGTAATTAACTCGGAATATTCTTTAGCATGGACCCAGGTATGTCCTAAAACTGCGACCAGAACTACCGGAGGATGGGCAGCAGCGTCTTAATAGTACACGGTGAACGTACTGCGATCCACAAGCCGCCTGCCAAGCGTGGGGATTATGGCAACACCCCTCTCTATGAGAGAGGCCTTGTCCAACAGTGGTCGTTAATTGGCTGATGATGTGATGTGATGTGATGTATTTTATATTCAACAGGGCCTCTTGGTGTTGGCTTCGGCTCCACCAATGCCCATCAAATGTCCGGGCTTGACCCGAGAATTTTATGAAATAAAGGAGTATAATAAAAAAATATGGAAAAATATATATTTTTTGAACAAATTAATTCAATAACTTCTCTTACCGGTACATAGTCTTGTGTAAAGTAATCGATGCTTTAATGCATGTGTTATAAAACAAAACCAGTTTGTTCCACGTGAAGAATACGCAGATTGCGATGAGGCTCGCGTATATGTATAGACACTGCTCACGGGAAAGGTGGAAACGGTTGGCTGGTAAGGTTTTGAATATCTCTTCTGTGGAAAAAGAACAACGATTTTAGTATTTTGACATCTTATATCTCGGGGTGACGAGCGCAGTGCATTGCCATCCAGGGTTTTGAACTGTTGAAGTTCAAAATTCTGAGTGGCGTTGAGCTGTTATGGGCAAGCGTGAAGAGCCATCAGGCGAGCGACTTCGCTCGTCTCGTCACCCAGTATAACAAGAAAAATAAATATAAAAATACCTGAGTTTTCTTGTGTAATATTAGTTGTATTTGAGACTCTATATGCACTATTGGCTTCTTCCATATTGACCCTGAAAAATAAAGTATGCTTTGGGTCGAAATCAAGAAAAAATAGCAGCTGTTCCATAACATTCATTGAGCTTACATTAATATTGTATGGTTCATTAAATTGATTTACAAAGACATAATATTGATTGCAATTTATAATAAAACCGGCCAAGTGCGAGTCAGACTCGCGCACGAAGGGTTATATTATTAATGGTACGGCCATTACCTATCTATAAAAACGGCAAAAATCACGTTTGTTGTATGGGAGCCCCCTTAAATATTTATTTTATTCTGTTTTTTAGTATTTGTTGTTATAGCGGCAAAAGAAATACATCACCTGTGAAAATTTCAACTATCTATCACAATTCATGAGATACAGCCTGATGACAGACAGACAGACAGACGGACGGACGGACGGACAGTGGAGTCAGGGTCCCGTTTTCCCCTTTGGGTACGGAACCCTAAAAAGGTAGAGGAACTTGGTGGTAGGGCGGTGAAGGGTTCATCATCATCAGCCAGAAGACGTCCACTGCTGAACTCCACACTGAACGACATCCTGCCATCTGCATCCACTGGATGCCCGCGACTCTCACAATGTCGTCAATCCATATAGTGGGAGTCCTACCTACGCTGCGTCTTCTGGTTCTTGCTCCGCTGGTCTTCAGGTGAAGGGTTGAAGTTATGTTACTTACCAGTCTTTTAGCCATATGTCCATAGAAGAGTAAAATATTTGCGCCAGTATGAATAGCACGAAGAGGACAGATATGGAGAGAGTGGTCCCTCCAGCTCTTATGTACGACCTGTACACGTAGCTGTCCACAGAGCCTTTCGCTTGTACTTCACCTGGAACATTACAATCACACTTATATTATAAACTAGCCGTCCGCCCCGGCTTCGCACGGGTGTAAGCTCGGCCTTCGGCCTCGCTACAAAATATAATATAGCCTATGTCACCCGGGGATAGTGTAGCTTCCCAACAGTGAAAGAATTTTTCAAATCGGTTCAGTAGTTTCGGAGCCTATTCATTACAAACATACAAACATACAAAAATAGGTACAAATCTTTCCTCTTTATAATATTAGTGTAGATGTGAAAGTTTGTATTAATGGATGGATGTTTGTTACTCAATCACGCAGAAACGGCTGGATGGATTTAGATGAAATTTGGAACATAAATTGCTTATGTCCTGGATTAACACATAGGCTACTTTTTATCATTAACATCACCGATTTTCATCACCACGCGGGTTAAACCGCGGGGCGCAGCTAGTATCATATATGTGAAAGTTTGGATGGATGGATGGATGTTTGTTACTCAATCACGCAGAAACGGCTGGATGGATTTAGATGAAATTTGGAACATAAATTGCTTATGTCCTGGATTAACACATAGGCTACTTTTCATCATAATCAGCACCAGCGAGCGTAGCTAGTATATGTATAAACTAAAGTAAAGTAAATATTTATTTCTGAAACGTTTTTCAATTATCCCATCTATGGAGATATACATTAATTGTGTCCAATATATGTTATAATTGACTTAACAGCGGGCCCCAAACTCGGCTAGGCCAGTCTCTTGGTGACCCGTTAAGTAGATTTGCCTATATGATTTAACACGCGCGCTTAGGAGTGTTGACTAAATAGTAGAAGGTAAATTAAAATCTAAATTAAAAACTAAATCCAAATTAAAAATTTAAATCAAAATAACATAAAAAATAGGCGAACTACGGTTAAATTAAATTTGCATTCATTCAAAGTAGAATTATGGTTGTTATAATTTAGGAGTTAGAGAAGTCTAAATCTAATGTTCATTTATATGGTGAAGGGATCAAACTTTTTTTTGGAAAAATAATTCTCACAGTTTATAAAACTAAAATATACGCTTTAAAATCAGTCTCCAGCTTATAATATAATTAGGCTGGATAAATTAATTACCTTCATATTCAGGGCTTTGGTTGTCCAAATCGACATTTAATGAGAGCTGCGACATTTCCGACATCGATCTTTGGAACGATCTCTGAGAACGCATTTTACGACTTAGCTCCTGAAATAATAACTTTGTTATTACTAGCTGTTACCAGTGGCGTAGCTATTGGAGGGCTAGGCAGTGCCGTGCACTGGGGCCCCCGAGCTCAGGGTGCCCTTGGGCCCTGATCAGCAAACCTCAAACTGAACTTGCAAAGTTTTTGCCCTTCATACACATTCATGTAGTAAGTAGCTTTGAGAACAATAAAGAGCTGATGATAAAGTAGCTTTGTACCTTTAAATTATTTATGTATGTATTTTTTTTTTGTGGTAGGACTCTATTGCAGGGGTCCGCCTGGGGAAGTACCACACCTTTGCCAGTCATTCAACCGCCAAGCAGTAGTGTGAAAACACTACTGTGTTCCGGATTGAAGGGCAATGTTTCCAGCGAAATTACAGGGCACACAGAGATTTGACATCTTATATCTCAGGGTGACGAGCGCAGTGCATTGCCATCCAGGGTTTTGAACTGTTGAAGTTCAAAATTCTGAGTGGCGTTGAGCTGTTATGGGCAAGCGTGAAGAGCCATCAGGCGAGCGACTTCGCTCGTCTCGTCACCCAGTATCCATAAAAAAAAAAACTTGATACATCCTAACCCAGTTTAGATAGGGCCCCATTTTTTTGCACCAGGACCTTTGGTTACCTAGCTACGCCACTGGCTTATTTAGTATATTCATTCTAGATTTTTTCACGGGAAACCATCGAGATACATTACCTATAGAGTCACAATTTCTAAGTGAAAACAGTCAAAAAACGTCCGAGCGTCGTACATACCTAGACATCAATTAATATCGTTCACAATGCCACATTTACTTCAATTTAGACGTTATGTCATTTGCACAGTGTTCAAATTCAAATTCAAATTATTTATTTGCTAGAATATAGGTACAGGATCGGTCTTAAGTGTAAATAGGTGCTCTATATCCAACCTTTAAGGCGTGCAAATTACAATAGGTATATAAAGTTAACATAATTATCATCATACTACAATTACAGTCAAATTATTAATGTCTATTAATTCTGCATTACATGTTATAATTTAGTGTTCAACGTCGCTTGTCCGATAGGGCATCGTAGCACTGGCATCGCGCGGCGTTGTAGTCGGATCGCGGTTGTCTTACAACTATCCAAAAAGTCGGCGTAGCATGTGCCGAGTTTTGTTTCGGACATTTTTTGGACACGATTCTGACTCTATAGGTAGGTATTGTATCTCGATCCGGCAAAATACATAATTTGTTTAAACTGCTGTTGAGTTATACAACACAGCAACACTTTCAATAAATTATATATTTTGCCGTTTTGCCCATACCAGGCCTGGCGCACTCCGCACTTTAGGTATGAAGCTACAAGTAGTCGTCTTGTCGGACTTGCCGTGCCCGCTGTCGCGCGATAGACAGAGATAACGCGACAAGAGTTACGCGATAGACAGAGAGGCAACTTCTGAGTTAATATAGCTGTAGGTAGTTAGCGCTCGCACTTCCTGAATTACACTTTATTGTGTAGTAGCAAGAGTCGCTACTTGTTTAAATGATTCACTGATGACTCACCGATGATTCTTGATTCTCGTATTCTGTCAACTTCTGCTTCTCTTGCTTTTCCGTGAGTTCTATCAGCTTCGCGAACTCTGGCACAGTGCTGAGCTCCTTGTAAGTGCCTTGGGCTACTATCTGTACAATACGTATAAATATAATTAATTAATATTTCTTTTTGTAGATATTCGCCAAAGAACCAGAGCCACCGACATAGCTATTAAAATCTGGAAATGAAGTGGAAATAGGCAGGTCACATCGCTCGAAGAACTGATAACCGATGGGGAAGAAAGGTTCTTGAGTGGAGACCACGAACCGGAAGACGCAGCGTAGGTAGGCCTCCCGCTAGATCAGGGTTTCTTAAAGTGGGGTCCATGACGCGAGTGCTAGGGATCCACATTCCCGAGGTTTATTTACTAGAATTCGTTTGAAGTATGCAGTTCTGTTATTTAAATAAACAAAACCAAAAACCAAGTAATTGTCAAGAAACACTGTTTTCTTATTTTAAAATTCTCTTCGCAAGGGGTCCGTAGTGTTACTGAAACATTGAAAGTGGTTCGTGGCCACAAAAAGTTTAAGAACCATTGCGCTAGATGGACCGACGAAATTGTGAGAGTCGCGGGCATCCAGTGGATGCAGATGGCAGGATGTCGTTCAGTGTGGAGGTTAAAGGGGGAGGCCTATGTTCAGCAATGGACGTCTTCTGGCTGATGATGATGTATATTTATTTAACTATAATTTAACTATAGCTCGCCTATTTTTAGTTTAGATTTGGATTTTAATTTTAATTTGATATTTAATTTTAATTTACCTACCACTATTTATTTAACTATCCTTAGCGCGCGTGTTAAATCATATATAGACAAATCTACTTCACGGGTCACCAAGAGACCGGCCTAGCCGAATTAGTAACCTCCTTTTTGGAATTCGGTAAAAAATTACAAAGCCTCGAGCACCGCCGTAAAGTATCTTGTCTGTCTATTTTCCATCGGATACATTTCAGTGAGTGTGCGCAAGAGCTTCATGACCTTATTCCACCCTCCACCTTTCACTACAGTACAAGTAGAAGGACCGCACACTATCACCCCTTCCCCGTGGAAATTCCAAAGATTCGTACACAACTATTTGGGTCGTCATTTATGATACGTACTGCCCAAGAATAGAACTCCCAGCCATCCTCCTTGTTTCCTGAGAACTACAATCTAGGCATCTTCAAGGCTATAGTGAATAGTTTTCTTCTAGATCAACGTGTTCCATCCTAGGCCACATCGTCGCTTACCATCAGGCGAGTTGGTGGCCAAACGTATATCTATTCTATATATAAAAAAAATATATACACTGGTGCTGTTGCCCGCGGCTTCGTAAGCGTAGATTTTCATATAAACTTTCAACCCTATTTTTTCCTCCCTTAATCCGGCTCTTGCGCAAAATAACATAGCCTATACTTCAATCTAAGCATATTCGTGAAAACCGCATTGAAATCCGTCCAGTGGTTTAGGAGATGTGCGTGGACAAACAAACAGACAAAAATTCTAAAAACAGTCTCAACGTGTTCTGCTGCTTATTTTAAGACGCCCTGTGTGTTTTTTTGATATCTCACTATTACAGATTTATTTATCTTTACATTTTATTTATTTAACATAATCCACAGCTCTCGAAAAATTAAACTTAAAAGATATACTGACAGCATAATATATACTGACTAAAAGATATACTGATATACTGACTATCATACATTAAACTTATAGATATACTGACAGCATAATATACACTGACTAAAAGATATACTGATATACTGACTATCATACATTAAACTTATAGATATACTGACAGCATAATATATACTGACTATCATACATTAAACTTATAGATATACTGACAGCCAATAACGGATTTACATTCTATAGATAAATATTTTTTATTATATGTATAGATAACTACGTACTTTCCCTTCGTCCATGACAGCTACGTTGTGTGCGTACTGTGCGCACTGCACGCGGTGCGTCACCAGCACCACAGCGTACTCTCGCAGGAACCCTCGAATACATTCATCGTAGATAGCAGCTCCCACCTGCAGAGTTATAGGGCTTATGAATAATAATTATCTATATAAAAAACAGACTTCATAAAAATGACAGAACTGGACCAATTATGCACCCTCTATTCCATAGCGCGTGCATTAATTAGGCACTATTAGTTTTAGAGAGCGCATGCCTGATTTAGTACTGAGGTGTCCCGACAGATGTCTCTTATAATATTTTTTGTGTGGAAATTACTTTTTAATTATTACATTGTAAATAAAACATAGTAGAAGTGGACCAAATTGAAATGGGACCAAACGGGAAGCACCAGCTTTCAAATAAAAAAGGATCATCAAAATCGGTTCACCCAGTCGAACGTTCTGCGGTAACAAGCATATACATGTTTATTTTTTTAAAGACCAATTATGCGCCCTCGTTCCCATAGCGCGTGCATTAATTAATCTTTTAATCTCAAAGTTGTCTAGACAACTTTACTATTAGCGACGTATCTTTCGATCAAAAAAATACGAAGATGCCACAATGACGCGCTAATCGCGGCAATACTCCATCTGTCTGGACTCAATCGCGTGACTGTGGAGCTGACGAACCACCGTCTGACAAACGGAAGAGAGATTTTTCGTTGGACGTACCTTAGAATCGACGGCTGCTAGCGGGTCATCCAGTAAGTAGACGTCAGCCACCTGGTAGACGCACCGGGCTAGCGATATCCGCGCCCTTTGGCCGCCGGATAACGACGCTCCTACAAAATACAGAGAACTTTAATCTTGCGCCAGTAAGCCAATCAGCGACGGAGGCCTAAATCGCGCAAGCGAAGTTTTCACGGATATTTGAACTGGTACAACATCTCGACTCATACACATTGTCATACAGTTATCCCCAGGTGACACCAGACCCAGTAGAAGTAGATATTCACTGTGGATGTGCTCCTCCTCTCCTCCATCTTCTACGTCTTTTCAGGACTTGGCTAATGTATACTCATTTTACGAACACCCAGAAGAAGAAAAATCTACGGACTCGGTAAAACCTAAGCCACAGAAGACATAATAATAGTATAAGTGGATCGGTTTCTTATAGGCAAGCGTGCTCCATCGTAGACCGCATCATCACTTAACATCAGGCAAGTTGGCGGCCAAACGCAAGTCTATATACATAAGAAAAGGTATAGAAGATTCACTCTCGCATAATCGTTTAAATAAGTAGCGACTCTTGCTACGACACAATAAAGTTAAATTCAGGACGTGCGAACGCTAACTACCTACAGCTATATTAACCTAGAGGTTGTCTCTCTGTCTATCGCGTAACTCTTGTCGCGTTATCTCTGTCTATAGCGCGGCAGCACAGAATGTACAGAGCCAGCAGGTTCGACAAGTCAGGTCCCGCCACATACTTATAGCTTCATACATATTCGTTTGTGACTTTCACTCACCTCTCTCGCCGACGACAGTCTTGTCTCCATGCGGTAAGAGATCTAGGTCGCTCCGCAGCTGGCAGCACTTGATAACTTGTTTGTAGCGCCGTAGATCCAGCTCCTGTCCGAACAGGATGTTCTGCCGCACCTACGGATGTGCAGCTGTTAGAGTAGAACAGTGTGTGTATGGGTGACGTCGTAATGTGGTTTCGCTACGTACCGAGGCTTCGAAGAGCCAGGGGTCCTGCGCTGCGTAGGCAATCTCTCCGGCGCGCGTCAGACAGCCGCGGCTTGGCGTCAGCTCGCGCAGCATCGCCGCCAGCAGCGTCGACTTGCCGGAACCTACGCTGCCTACTATCGTCGTCAGCGTACCAGCCTTTATCTATATGGAATAGGTCAGTAATTTTCATGTAGCATTCATAGCGTGTATCAACTAGCTATCCAAACAAAACTCGAACAACCATCGAGAAAGTTATAACCTTCTCGATGGTTGTTCGAATCAAAATAGGCAACCAAAAGCTGCATTTACAAAGTAATTTGTTCTAGAAAAACACACGCTAATTGAATATGACGTTCAAATTATAACTAAACGTTCTAAATCTACAGTGTGTAAGTTGCCAAAACGCGTAAGGACATCTTTCATCAAAAAATATTTATCATTCCTAGGATAATTCATTTTTGTATAACAAAATTGACAAAATTTTAAATTACTACCAATTATCCAAAGCGGAAGCTAAATTTAAAATCACAAAATGGCTCAAGACATTGAACTACATGGAAACGGAAAACCCTATGAAAGTTGTGGAATAAAATAACAATACACAGCACACATCCTCTCATACACACACACAAGTACATAACACACATGCATATCACCTTTGTGAACCCTCTTAGGAGGCTGTATGTATCGCCACAGAATATGGTATTCGCAAAGGTGACTTATACATACACTTACACCACACACTGAGAGGTACAAACTACACTACATGCATGTAATTTTGTCACATATGACGTTGTCTATAGGCTAACCATTCTATTATATATCATACTAGCCGTCCGCCCCGGCTTCGCACGAGTGTAAGCTCGGCCTTCGGCCTCGCTACAAAATATAATTTAGCCTATGTCACCCGGGGATAGTGTAGCTTCCCAACAGTGAAAGAATTTTTCAAATCGGTTCAGTAGTTTCGGAGCCTATTCATTACAAACATACAAAAATAGGTACAAATCTTTCCTCTTTATAATATTAGTGTAGATGGGAGAGTTACTTGTCTGCCGAAAGACAGGTTTATAACCTAGTTCGGCAGCAACCACTCAAATATTATTTTAGCAACCACGTAGCCTTGTATTCGCTCATATTAATTAATTTCAGTGTAATTGTTTATTAGTAAATAAAGATTTATTATTATATTCCCCTTTATTTCATTAAATTCTCGGGTCTAGCCCGGATATTTGGTGGGCATTGGTGGAGCCGAAGCCAACACCAAGAGGCCCTTTTGAATATAAAATACATGCAACTATGAAATAGGTATAAAAAGGAATATGAAACTAAGGATAGTATAGGATAAAAAAGACTAGGCTATTGAGGTGAACAACTTGTGGATGGAATAACAGATCTATAGAATGAGAAACGGCACCTGCCTTATCCTGTCTCATCTCAAAATATATTTAGGCAGGTGATGACTTGCCACCCACTGAATGGGCCCCCCATAAAGGCTGCCGTATCTTGGCACCGGAGGGGCAACATCGGCGTGGGTGGCTTAGGGTGTAGAGAGGTGTGCTGCACTTTCACTAAGAGCTACTCGCGGCGTTATGCGTTATTATTATTATTCGTTTGAGAACATCTGAGGACTTTTCAGGCGTTTTAAAAACTATGATGATGAATGAGAACTATTGTTTAAACAAGACTGAATAAAAAACGTAAATTCTGATCCCTATTCCTAGGTTTTACAGTAATTGATAAAATGGCTGGAAAATATACTAAAATGTTTTATCAGCTTTGTACAATCCTCTCTATGAGGGAGGCCTTGTTCAACAGTGGACGTTAATTGGCTGATGATGTGTACAATCCTATAGCTTTCAGAGGTAATCCCAGCTCGGATCGAGAATCTTAATCTGTTATATTAACTAAACAAAACCGGTGATGCCAATACAAAACGTCGATGTGTTCAATGCTTACATTCAAATTGATATTTCCGAGTGCCGAAACTTTGCCGTTAGCGGATTCATCGTCTGCGTTCCGCCAGTGTGCGTTGTAGTCTTGTAAACTGATCAGCACTTGAGGTTTCAGCTGTTCCAGGTTAGATTCAGACTTTATATATGATTGTTGTCTGGAAATAGTGAACAGATAGCTCAGCAATGAAGCCAAGAAGCTACATAGCGATTTTATGATTTTATGTATGTAGATGACTTAATGGTTTATGCGAGAAGGGATACACTAAATAACACGCGGTTGGTATTTTCTAAAAATTTGAGACGAGATATCGGTTTAAGTCACGTTTAAGTATTGTTACTGGCTGTCAAAAATCAACAAGCAGGAATGCAGCCCATTATAATAACAGAAGTCAAAATGGCGTAGTTTTGTTTGGTCTGGTACCGTATATACCCTGGATCTGATATTTGCATACACCCTTAGGAACAACCATAGACATATCCGAGAAATTGAAGATGTACAAAATGGCAGCCAGAACGTAGTCTATGCTAAATAATGACTTCTGCTATTTGGACAAATGGATATTCATAGCTACACATATGTTGTCCTTGAATACGCTTTGCACTATATTTCCACTTTCGTTCAGGAATGCTCCTGTAGCCCATTTGACGGCCAGAGTAGGCACGAAACGGCGACACCGCATCATGGTTGATATTTCGTTAACCTAAACGAAGCGCTGAGATTCCACTTTTATTGTGCAAACCGCTAGACTGTGGAATGCGCTGCCTGACAGGACGTGTTCCCTGATAGTTACAATCTAGGGGACTAAGAGAATCGGTTTCTGCTAAGCTACTGAGCTCCATCGTGGACCGCATCAACGTTTAACATTAGGCGAGGTGGCGGTCAAACGCAAGCCTATTATTCAATTAAATAGAGGAAATCCCGATTAACGCATAAGCTAGACAGAAGTATGTGATCCTTCATGCATTTAACAGAAGGGGCCAAGTATATCCTTCTCCTAAAGTATATGGTCACTTAGCAATGGACACAACATTGTGTAGTTATATGCTGAATTTTATAATTGTGTGCCTGTTTTAGACATACAAGTGGCTGAAATTAATATTTGCGGATTATCCCTTTGGTACGTCAGTGGAAGTGCAGGGACGTCAGTGCAAATCAAATCACCCCCTACCAGCCCCTCAATAAAAAAATTAATTTACCCCCTTGCTTGGCATCTCTCGTAGTTCAATACTCAAAGATGAATAGCATATCTCATTTATGAATTAATTTGTAACTCACCCTTTGCCAATCTTCTCAAAAACCCCATTAGTTTTGCTTTGTTTCTTCTCTTTTTCTTCATCTATGTGCCATAAATCAACGTCATCGTTTTTCAACTCTGGCAGTAATAGGAACGTTTGCATTCTCTTAAAACTTACGTAAGCTTCTAGAGAGTAAGTGATGGCCAGCGGCAGGAAATCAACGAGAGTTGATTTGAGGAAGTCGTAGTATGTGAAAATTACGAAGACCTGAAAAAACCCCAAGTAGTTTTTTTTTTAAGTTAAGTGCCTTTATTAACTAAACGAAATACAAGCTAACACTGACGCTACAAAAACAGTTAAGACTGCCCATAGACGAGCATGAATTATACTTTTAATCATCAGCATCATCATTACCCATATAAGACGTCCACTGCTGAACATAGGCCTCCCCCTTTAACCTCCACACTGAACGACAACTTGCCATCTGCATCCAGGTTTGTCCTGGTTTGTGGTCTCCACTCAAGAACCTTTCTTCCCCATCGGTTATCAGCTCTTCGAGCGATGTGGCCTGCCCATTGCCACTTCAACTTGCAAATTTTAATAGCTATGTCAGTGACTCTGGTTCTTTGGCGAATATCCACGTTTCGGATTCGAATCATATTTTTCGAATCATATCGAATTATATTTGTAATACCCTAAAACCCTATTGTTAAATACCCTATTATATGCCTTTGCGTGCCTGCCATACGTGTGTTGCGACACACTCTTGGCCAGATATTTCAATCCAGGTCTGCGTATCTTCCACTTACCTTGGCTGCAGTCAGCTCATTCTCCAAGGATATGTAGGTGATTATGCTGAGCAAGATGGCCACCTTGGTGTTTAGTTTCACGCACGATATCATGACGGCGCGCAGCCAGGACATCTTTTTTATTACACTCATCTCCTTCCTGGAAAAAGAAACAAGTCTTCTATAATATTCTAACTGACTAAGCGGAAGACGCAGCGTAGGTAGGCCTCCCACTAGATGGGCCGACGACATTGTGAGAGTCGCGGGCATCCAGTGGATGCAGATGGCAGGATGTCGTTCAGTGTGAAGGTTAAAAAGGGAGGCCTATGTTCTAGCTGATGAAGATGAACTGCAGTTTTTTTATGGTTCCGTACCCAAAGGGTAAACGGGACCCTATTACCCGTTTTACTCTTTGAGTATGGAACCCTATTACTTAGACTCCGCTGTCCGTCTGTCACCAGGCGTATCTCATGAACCGTGATTGTTAAGACAGTTGAAATTTTCACAGATGATTTATTTCTGTTGACGCTATAACAATAAATACTAAATAATTATCGATAAAAAACCGACTTCATAAAAATTTCAGAACTGGACCAAATTGAAATAAATACCTATCAGCTTTAATTTTAATTTAAAATTTGGCATTCTGAAAGTATTTTTCTATAATCAGGGAAATTCTTGCCCATTGCCACGGGCAGAGGGCGCTGTTACCTTACCGTTGGTTAAAACCTGTCACTTAAATGGTAGATATTGTATAATAGTCATGGTAAAATAATTTTCAGTTCCACCGCTAGATGGCGTTGTTATTAAAAGGTGCAAAATTTTGTCTTTGTTAAAACTGGTTTGCAGTTTTGCTTGTTTGCTTTTTAAGTAAAAATTGCTTTTTTAGTGGGGGTATGGTATAATTATTACTTTCTGGCCTTGCCAATGATTTTGGCGAATGCATTCTCCCAGGCATACATCTTGATGGCCTCTATGCTCTGTATCACCTCGTTCATTAATCTAATGCGGTTGTCTGTCCGGAGGGCCGTCTTAAGACGAAGTTTACTTGTAACTTTTCCGAGATAACCTGAAAATAAAATTAAAATTTTTAGTAAAGCAATTTATCTATCATCATGTGGTCAAATTACCTTTGAAGGAAAAAATTGTGTGACAATGATTACAGTCTATCAGTCAAGTTACTTAAGATGATAATTTGACCCTCAATACTTTGTTGAGACTGGGATTTGCTCCCACCAAATCCCGTGGGTTGATTTGCCTCAAACTGTAACATTAACCCATGATAATTTGACCCCCAATACTTATTTAATCCCACCAAATAATGTGTGTTGATTTGCCACATGCTGTAACATTAACTCACACAACACAATATGTCAGGAATTTAAACTAATTTAAAATACCCTCGACAAAATCCAGTAAAAGTGTTTAATTTCAATGAGTAATAAGCTCTAAAACCTTAGAAATCATTGTTAACCCATAAGTATAATATTGCCCGTCAAAATGCAATATTACCCTTCGAATTGCAACATTTCCTATGAAGTGCAACATTGCCCCTAAAAAGCAAAAAAGTTAGGTATCTATATTTTAGCTTTTTAGGCTCAATACAACATTACGTCTAAAGCTACAACTCACCTTGCAAGGGTATGTAAGCCAGCAAGATGGCGATGCCCGCGAAAGTTGGCGACCCCTATCTGTCAATACATCAAGTACGTCAATCAGAGCGCCCTGATCGTATCTGGGCGCTCTCTATCGGCATCCTTACTAATTTCGCGAGGAACAGACGCCATTTTGTAAACTTTGACACTCGTGCTGTCAGAGAGATATCGGACGGTTTGTACCCGGAGTCATGTCAGAATCACACAGTGTAGGTCGAGAGGAGGTTTATCGAGTAGCCTATTATGTATTAAGAGGCCTTGCCCTAATGTATACAATTGACCCACAAGTACAACATTGCTTTATAAGTGTAACATTGCCACTAAAATACGACATTACCCCAAAAGTGTAATATTGCCTCTAAAATACATTATTGGCACAATAGTGCTACATTGCCCCTAAAATTTTAACTCACCTTGCAAGGGTATGAAAGTCAGCAAGAAGGCGATGACCACGAAGGTGGCGACCCCTATCTGTCGTTACATCAAGTATACGATCAGGGCGCTTTCTATCGGCGTCTTTACTGAGTCCACGAGGAATAGACAGGTCATGTCAAATCGTTGGGCGTTAGTCGTGAGGAGGTTTATTGAGTAGTATGTTATGTATTGAGAAGTTTTCTTCTAAAGTATACAATTGGCCCTCGAGTGCAACATTGTTCCAACAGTGCAACATTGCTCCAAAAGTGTAACATTGCACCTAAAATACGAAATTGTCCCAAAAGTGTAACATTGGCTCTAACATACACAATTGGCACAAAAATGCAACATTGCCCCGAGAATTGAAACTCACCTTGTAAGGGTATGAAAGCCAGCAAGAAGGCGACGCCCGCGAAGGTGGCAACCCCTATCTGTCGATACATCAGGTATATGATCAGGGCGCTCTCTATCGGCGTCCTTATTAAGTCCATGAGAAATATGATTGCCAAATCGATTCGGTGCGCGTCTGTAGTGATAAGCGTTATCAGGTGGCCTGTCAGGCCTTCAGAGGCCTTGCCACCTACTGATAAATCCATGCGAAGGAGCTGAAATATCACGTCACACTAATATTATAAATGCGTACGTTTGTGTCTGTTTGTGTGTGAATGAATTTGGTACAAAGGTACGTTATACCAGGGTGTCAATTCTGCTAATTAAAGTAAAATCACATTGATTTGCCACTCCCATGACTCTCCACCGACTCTCAATTACGAAAGTGGCAAAAAGGGTATTCTGCTAAATCTTCAATGTCATTTCAGTGATGTGTCAAGGGAATCATGTTGGAACTGCGTTCGATGTTGCCTGTCAAAATCTACCACGAATTGTATTATTTTATACCAAACTATCATTGTTTTTTTTTGTTACTCAAATGATTATATTATTGATTGTACATATCTTCCCCGTCAATATAATACACCAAACATAATTTTAAAATATAATTTAAGGAAAAAACAATCCATTGACGCAAATGTCAAATAACTAGTAGAATACCAAATTATCAACAATTGTGATGACACTGGCACGCCATTACCGTACAGAATACCAAATATTTCAATAAGTACTGTCAGACAGTTCGATGGCAAGCCATTGGAAAGCAACTGTTCTTAAATAACTAGCCAAATACCAAATGTCAAAAATAATTCCGACGACACACTACCGACACTCGTTTGAAACGTTTGACAAATAGCAGAATTGACACCCAGGCCTGGCGCACTCCGCACTTTAGGTATGAAGCTACAAGTAGTCGACTGGTCGGACTTGCCGTGCCCGCTGCCGCGCGATAGACAGAGATAACGCGACAAGACTTACGCGAAAGACAGAAAGGAGTTGCCTTTCTAGGTTAATATAGCAGTAGGTAGTTAGCGCTCGCACGTCCTGAATTGGACTTTATTGTGTGGTAGTAAGAGTCGCTACTTATTTAAATGCTTTTGCGGAGTGAACCTTCTGTACTCGTACTTTATGTATTCTGTGGTTATACCCTGAATTAAAATTGTTTGCGCCCAGCCGCTAAATTTGAATTCCCACGCTCTAGAGCAAAGCGCGTTAGCCTACCCGTGCCATTATTTTTTCTTAACAGGACGTTTACACCTATTGCGTACGGAACCCTAAACATAAGACACGCTTGGTTTAATTATAATTGTACGTACCTTTCTATATAGAAGGGAGCCGGTAGCCACGCGGGTCTTCATCCCAATTAACAGTAGCCAGAGGATCATTGGATGCATTATGGACGCGGTTATCGCCATAAACCTGGAACACATTCACCATCCATCATAGTCAGCTCTGACTGAATCAAATAGGTTTGTGACCTAAAAGCCGGAAAAAAGAAAGGAGAGGAGAGAAAATTTTTTATCTTTCCCTCCTGTTGGTCAGACGGCGGTCCGCGGTTCGTGGTACGTACGTCTGTTACGGCTTTAATGTTTCATTTACCTATTATTGGGGTGTGATTACCTATTATTAGGGTGTTTCATAGGTCTCCATAACGCATAAGTTATAATTTAACAGACTTCCAAAAAGGAAGAGGTTATCAATTAGACTGTTTTTTTTAAATATTTTTATGTTTGTTACCTCAGAACTTTCGACTGGGTGAATCGATTTTGATGATTTTTTTTTATTTGAAAGCTGGTGCTTCTCGTTTGGTCCCATTTCAATTTGGTCTAGTTCTACTATGTTTAATTTTTTTTACAATGTAACAATTAAAAAGTAATTTCCAAACAAAAATTATCATAAGAGACAGCTGTCGTAACACCTCAGTACTAAATCAGGCAAGCGATCTCTAAAACCGACAGTGCCTAATTAATGCACGCGATATGGGATAGAGGGCGCATATTTGGTCCAGTTCTGAAATTTTTATGAAGTCGCTTTTTTATATGGATAATTATTTAAGCAAGCAATGTTGTATCATTCTGTTAAGAACCAATAAAAAAATACAAACTAGCGACCCCCTGTCTTCGCACGGGCGTGTTATGTTAAATAGGTATATAAACTTTCCGTGAAAAATTATCTAACTGTTAGTGAAAACCGCATCAAAATCCGTTGCGTGGTTTGGGAGGAGTTAGCGGATATACTGACAGACAGACGCGGAAAGCGAATTTATTTTATACTAGAGAAGAAGATAGCAGACTTAGCGAAGGATAATTATAATTACACATACTGAAAAATATTTTTTTTGGCTGTTACATTTCTGAGATATAAGCGTTTAAAGCTTGTGGTGGGGATCTCGCAGAGCGTGTGTTAGTATAGCATTTGTATGGCGCGTGCACGGCTTGACGTCATAGCGTGCTAAAGTGCACTATGCTATCTATCTAGCATGAAATTAAAATACTAGTAACTTATTTATTTTTGAACAGATTTTAATTTTCTTTTCGTCTATGGGCTTTTTTTATGATCAGCTTTTAGGGTGCTAATAAAAAAAATTGGACACAGGCTAATTGCATCAGAACGTAGACGTACGAAGTGACGTACTACCCGCTACGTACCCGACTACGCCGGCTGCGTATAGATACGCATGCTCCGTCGGTACGCTACATGTGACGTACTGTCCGCTACGTACCCGACTACTCCGGCTGCGTATAGATACGCATGCTCCGTCGATACGCCCGCGTGTGCCGGAGAGAAGTAGTTGATCAGCCCTTCGAGACATGCCGGGATCGATAACCTGGAACCAAATGTTATAGGTTCAGTCAGTAAAAGGGATCAGTATTAATAGTCCAAGACGTTACTGAACGGCACAGAACAACTTCGAAAATTTTTCTAATCTCACAACGCAGAAAAAAAAAAATTAACTATCGAAACTATTGAAATATCGGAGAGAGACTCTGTGCCAGCGCCCCAGAGTCTCACTCTGATATTTCAAGGAGTTGGGTTGGCTCGGGTAACTGCTGGTTGGGTTGGACAGGGCACAATACACCCCAAGCGGGACGTCAGTGCAGGACTTATCGCCCCCATCTCGAATAAGAATAAATAAACGATTATATGACCAAGTTAATGATAGTAGTAGTCACAGTATAATATTGGATTGGGTTTTGTGCATTTCGTCTTTCGAAAAAATACCTATATAGAAATATTCTTTTAGCTATTTCCAATTGAAACTTTTACCGCATCATTGATGACGCGGTGAAAATCACACCGCTGTCAGTTTGAGAAACTGACAGCGGTGTGATTTTCACCCACCGATTTTACGGTGCGATGAGTGCGATCGCCCGGCGATGATCTACTATATTTTTGAACGACGCGGTGTGAAACACTATGGCTTATCGACCGGCGAGTCGTCATCGATCGCCTTTTGGTATCGATATATACGTTGATCTATGGATATAGTTATCCTACTCTTTGAGCGATCGCCCGACGATCTAACAGAACGCAGCGCTGAAACGATTATTTTGACAATTACAATGTGACAGCATCATTTTTGATTATTTCACCACTTGATAAAAGATGGCGTTACGAGTATGTACACTTGAAATTCATAGTGGTCTCTGTCCTACTACGAAATGATGACGATGTACGTACCGTATAACAGTGTCCAAAAGTGTGAATATCGTGTTTCCAAGGATGAAATTCCAGCCGTGGATCTTTATAACAGCGCGAAGCAACGAAGGCTTCTTGCCTTTTTCTATAAAAAAAACAAACAAAATTAACGAAACATTTATTAAAGACTACCTATTTCTATGTCTAACAATGATGATATAACAACTTGACAGCTCATCCTTTAACCCTGATGAAAAGGTACTGAATTTGAACTTTTGAAGGATCTTTTTCGAGCGGGCCAATCCTATAGTGCGTTTCACCAAAGAGTTCGCTAGTCGTAATGTTGGCACCCCTGCACTTTCACTGTAATGTATATGGGAAGTGCAGGGGAGCCAACATTACGGCGAGGGAACTCTTTGGTGAAACGCACTATATGTGCGAATTGAATGAATGCCTTGTTTCCTCCAATCACAAGCGATATGGCGATACCCCCCCCCCCCCACGACCAACGTGGCTTACTAATCACAAGCAATTTTGATTTTGAGTTTTCTAATGGCAACACCCAACTCTAAACGCGGGCCCGAATAGGTGCAGTTTGCAAAATCACGCGACCGCAAACCGTATCTCGGCGCGTTAAAGTTCGCGTTCGCGTTATTTTGCAACTGCACCTATTCGGGCCCGCGTTTAAGAGTTGGGCGTAAGGTCTTGAACTTACCTTGTTTTCGGAGTTCTTCTCGCCATTTCGCGGCCAATTTATCGCCGTTCGGGGAAGCTCTGTGTTCTGGGGTACTCCTGAAAACGATGAACTCAAATTCAAATTTATTTATTCAAATAACTTGAGTGCTTGGATTTGTGGCATCTGCGACTATTGTCAATGGGAGAAACCCCTTAAATATTTGTTTTATTTTAATTTAATTATTTATTTTTAAAGTGAACATATAACATAAATATTCTGTGAATATTTCAAGCGTCTACCTGTTGCCGTTATCAATATCGAGCAAAAACGAGCAAATATATCACGTTTGTTGTATGGGAGCCCTCTTAAATATTTATTTTATTCTGTTTTTTAGTATTTGTTGTTATAGCGGCAATAGAATTACATAATCTGTGAAAATTTCAACTGTCTAGCTATCACGGTTCATGAGATACAGCCTGGTGACAGACAGACAGACAGACAGACGGACAGCAGAGCCTTGGTAATAGGGTCCCGTTTTACCCTTTGGGTACGGAACACTAAAAATGGAAGCGTTATACCTACAGTTTCCCCTTTAGCTTACTCACACAGTCGGTCGTCAATTCGTATACATTTTGAGCACATCGTTTGCAATTGTGTGCGCTCAATATTGAAGTGTGCGTTTATAGAACTAGTAAGAATATGTCAGTGTGTGCAATACGTGTTTACCTCGCCCCCTTCAGTTTTTGGCAAACTTTTTTCGGTACTAGCTCGAGTTTAAAGGCAGATCCAAACTATTGTAGCGGTGCGCGCCACACGTAGCATAACAAAATTTATCAATTAGGTACTGACCTACTGACATGCTTACTCTAATACACAAGCAAAACTTATCTATTTACATTCATACAAACTTAAAATTAGGTACCTAGATAAAACTAATCGAGATCAGTGTAAGAAATATAAATTATGTATCATTTATCAATTTTCTACATGACTTCATGAAATACGAGCTGATGCCCGCAACTTCATGCATAGATTTTTATATAAAACTAGCCGTCCGCCCCGGCTTCGCACGAGTGTAAGCTCGGCCTTCGGCCTCGCTACAAAATATAATATAGCCTATGTCACCCGGGGATAGTGTAGCTTCCCAACAGTGAAAGAATTTTTCAAATCGGTTCAGTAGTTTCGGAGCCTATTCATTACAAACATACAAAAATAGGTACAAATCTTTCCTCTTTATAATATTAGTGTAGATTTCTAATTTCAACCACCGTTTGCCCCCCTTAATTCGTATAATGCATTGCAAATCCTTTCTTGGCGGATTTTATCACCCCATAAAGAATCTTGGTGCTAGGAGCTGCTTCGTAGCTCAAATAAGTTTCGAGATCTTATAAAAAGAAAAAAGAGAAATAAAAACTGTATTTCGCTTTTATATACCTACCGCTTCGAGGGAAAACGCTCCCGAAAACGAAGTTTGGTGATAATGTTAGTGATTAAGATTACTGATACGTACCATAAATAATTATTAATATAAAAAAACCGACTTCATAAAAAGTCATAACTGGACCAAATTGAAATGGGACCATACGGGTAGCACCAGCTTTCAAATAAAATCATCAAAATCGGTTCACCCAGTCGAAAGTTCTGAGGTAACAAACATATTTAAAAAAAAAAACGATTTAATAACCTCCTCCTTTTTGGAAGTCGGTTAAAAAGCGTTTAATTTAAATTATTGCATTCCATAATTATCAATGCAACACGAACTTTGGGGAGTTATATAAAAATCTTATTACAGTAGAAAAATATTTTTATTATTTAAAGTTCGCAATGTAAGGCAACTAATAGTCGTAACAGACGGGTCAGCATGGCTGACGTCAACCACCTCAACCAACGAGAGAAAACGAGAGGGAAATAATGTTCTCACTCTTTCTCTCCCGTTGGTCAGACGGCGGTTCGTCAGCCATGTTCAATACGTCTGTTATGGGTATAATAGGCCTACTACTCTGGCTGAGAAGCAGGCAGGCTAACATCCTTGAACCCGGATGCATAGGGCTGCCCCATTATATTATTAAATAAACTCACTTGTATACATCTGCAATGGTAAGTTCTCCTCTCCACCCTTTTCGAAATACTTCTCGCATGTAACTGAAACAATTAAATTATTTATTTAATTTTTTTTTTCTTCTTGTGAACATGGTGCATGTAACTGCGCCGAAATATCGGGAGGTCCTTCCACAACCTTACCACGATAAATATACCGTAAATAATCATATAACTTTATTTATTTAATGTGAGATACTCTAATAACCATAGCAAGAAACAGGAAACTATGGACAAAACTGGTCCCCCAGGATAAACATTTGTGTTTGTTCTATGTCTGGGTGTTAATATCTATTTAAGTATGTAATAGGTCGGGGAAAAAGTCTTTTCGTATTTTGTATGTATAAAGTTGTAGTAAAAATCTTATCCGTTGTACTGTTTGTATCTGGCTGGTTTTGATACCATTAAAAATATGACATTTTAAAAAAGGAATACAAAACGTAAAAAGCAATTTCCCGCCATTTTTCAATTGTTTTTTGTTCGATAAAATGAGTGAATCTAACGAACAAATTCGATATATTGTGAAATTTTATAACAAAAAAGGGAAAAATGTGACACACGCCGCGAATAAAATTTGTGACGTTTATGGACCACCACCACCAGTTAATGCAGTGTCATCAAGAGTAGCACAATGTTGGTTCAAGCGTTTTCAGTCCGGGAATTTTGATGTCAAAGATGCAGCTCGCTCTGGTCGCCCTGTTACGGATAAAGTCGATGCCATTTCTGAAAAAGTGGACCAAGATCGGCATATTAGTAGTTACAACGTAGCTGAAGAACTGGGGATTGACCACAAAACAGTTTTGACCCATTTGAAAAAAACTGGGTATACAAAAAACTCGATATTTGGGTGCCACACGAGCTCACTGAAAGAAACCAAATGAATCGTGTACTCATTTGCGATTCTCTATTGAAACGTAACGAAACCGAACCGTTTTTGAAAAGATTGATCACTGGTGATGAAAAATAGATCACCTACGACAAGAATGTGCGCAAAAGATCATGGTCAAAGGGCAGTGAAGCACCACAGACTGTAGCGAAACCCGGATTAACACGTAATAAGGTGATGCTGTGTGTATGGTGGGATTGGCAGGGCATCGTTCATTATGAGCTTTTACCGCCGGGCAAAACCATCGATTCGGATCTCTACTGCCAACAGCAGATGAGACTCAAACAAGAAATTGAGAAAAAACGGCCGGAATTGATCACCAGAAAGAGTGTGGTCTTTCATCATGATAACGCCAGACCGCACACATCTTTGGCCACTCAGCAAAAATTTAGAGAGCTTGGTTGGGAAGTGTTAATGCATCCACCATATAGCCCAGACCTTGCACCCTCAGATTTCCACCTGTTTCGATCTCTTCAGAATTCTTTGGGTAGTGTTAGATTAACATCAAGAGAGGACTGTCAAAACTACTTGTTGCATTTTTTTGATCAGAAGTCCCAAAAATTCTACAGCAACGGGATCATGTCACTACCTACAAGATGGCAACAAGTTATCGAACAAAATGGCACATATATATTATAATTAAATGTAATTAAACTTGAAAAAAATATGTCTTGAATTTGTTTAAAAAATACGAAGAAACTTTTTCCCCGACCTTATATTTAAAAATATATATGTACGTATATCAGTCTCTGGCAGCCATATTACAAGCTTTGCTTAGTTTGGGGTCAGATGACCGAGTGTGCAAAAATGTCCCAGATATTTATTTATTTATTTAGCTTTGCTTAGTTTGGGGTCAGATGACCGTGTGTGCAAAATTGTCCCGAATATTTATTTATTTGTCACACTAATGTTACAAATGCGAAAGTTTGTGTATGTTTATTACTCTTTCACGCAGAAACGGCTGGATTGACATTTTCACAGATGATGTATTTCTGTTGCCGTTATAACAACAAATACTTACAAAAAAATTAAACCGACTTCAAAACCACAAATAGGCACTCATAAGCAAAAATAAATTAATATATGTATATTACAAACGCTACCTACTCATCTATTTGAAGTCGGTGCCAGCCAAGCCAAGTAGGAAGTAGATAGATAGGTACTACCTACAAGTATCTAGCTACTTACTACATACATAGTAGGTATCTATCTACTACCTACTTGTTCGGGATGGTGTCCCTTAGGCCCGGTAAGTATATGTATTGCTTTATAGATCTGTTAACCCCCCTCTATGAGGGAGGCCTTGTCCAACAGTGGACGTTAATTGGCTGATGATGTGATGTGAGATCTGTTAAGACCGGCTAAAATTGCAACGCCACGAACTACGAACAAACAACTCGTGAACCTTGTATGTACTTTACGAATATTTCCGGTATTTAGACTCATAGTGGAAATTAGTGATGAAATTATTATTTACTTTAGTGTTTGAAGAACCATTCCAAACGATGGTCTATTCTTGTTGAAGATTCACAATTGCTTCAGTTTACATTGCAACAAAACTTCGGCACAGAATACATAATACACACAGAACGTTCACTCCGCAAAGAAATTTAAATAAATAAAGACTCTATCTGCGAGGCAATAAAGTAACAATTCAACTTGCACAGCGCTGGATACCGACTCCTATATTCACCTAGAGAGCCGCTCTCTTTCTAACCCGTAACTCTATCTCTCCTGACGCGGCACGTGTAACGTTAGGGTTGTCTCTTCTTCATATTAACACAGAATACACATTAGTATTTTACCAGATATGTAGCCTATGTAGTACCTAACCTACCTGCCCATTACTAATTTTTACCTGCACAAAAAAACTAACGCTTGTTTCAAATAACAATCATGCAAATGTAACAGTTTAAGTGGCCTATTACAAAATCATCATCCCGATGCATGTTTAGATAAGGCCTCATTTAGGAGCTCTAATTTGCAGATTCTGCTGAATATAATCGGTCCAAAAAAAACACACGTTACAAATCCTGTTCTATAATAATAAAATACATATCTACACTAATATTATAAAGAGGAAAGATTTGTACCTATTTTTGTATGTATGTAACATACAAAATGTTTGTAATGAATAGGCTCCGAAACTACTGAACCGATTAGAAAAATTCTTTCACTGTTGGGAAGCTACACTATCCCCGGGTGACATAGGCTATATTATATTTTGTAGCGAGGCCGAAGGCCGAGCTTACACTCGTGCGAAGCCGGGGCGGACGGCTAGTTCGTTATAATTTCTTTTATGCAAAGAAAACAAACCATACCCCTAGCTCGAAAAGTTGACCCGCATAGGTGTTATTTGTCTAAACGGTACCATCAACTACGATAAGCGGTAGTTATTTGATAGCCGCCAAGCTTTGCTATTTTCACGCACACACGCATAGTAAAAAGGATTCATTCAAGTTAGACGCTTTTAAACGATGCAGCTTAAATGAGTTGGTTACATTTTGGTACCTATCAGGTACCTACTAAAAGTTGGCTCGCAAAAGTGAAGCTAAGGGTAAGGCCCCTGGATTGTTACCCGCGACGTGGCTAGCGTGCGAGTCGAGCGGCCACTGTGTGACGCCCGTCGAACGGTGCGCCGGCCGAACGTACCTAAACTGCGGAGTGAAACCCCCCTGACTTCGTTGCAATATTAGACTAAGATCCAAATTCTTGAACATCGGGGTTAAGTTGATAATCT
Source organism: Agriopis leucophaearia (assembly GCA_949125355.1). NCBI lineage: Eukaryota > Metazoa > Arthropoda > Insecta > Lepidoptera > Geometridae > Agriopis > Agriopis leucophaearia. The sequence continues at coordinate 5,662,489 of OX421291.1, read as the reverse complement.
ATAATTAAAAGGGAGTGTCAGTTTTCATGTATGTATGTATATAGACTATGTAAGTAGGTTTCTTAATTCCACCATAATTCTTGTACGCTTAAGACAAAGTTATCCCACTTTAAAGCAACGCTTGTTACTACAGATGACCATAAGGCTTAATATATTGTATTAAAGTCGCTTTTAGTGGACCAAAACCTTACACAAAGTCGTGTGTTTTAATACTAAGAATAGAAGAAACATTTGGTCTAAAAATACTCTAAAAACCAGTTCTATGAACAAATTATTCATTACAATTAGAATTATCATACAAATGCATATTACCGTTCGCACTAGGCTGCTACTTGGCATAAAATATTTAAATGGTAAAGTAGAGCGCAAAACAACAAATAACAGGCCAAGTGCAAGTCGGACTCGCGCACGAAGGGTTCCGTACCATTATCTATAAAAACTTATTTTAATTTTAATTTTTAATGATACGGAACCCTTCGTGCGCGAGTACGACTCGCCCTTGGCCAATTATTTATATTGATAATAAAATTATTGTTCACTCAAAAAGTTCTCAACGCGCCTAAAGAAGTTTTCACTTCAAAAATTCAATGTACCTATACTTACTCTTATTATTTTTCTCGAGCCTTACGACACGTAGAAACGTAACGAGCGTCGACTCTTTGCATGTCTTTATGTACATACCTATTATATATACCTAGTGTTTAAATATCATTATTTTTCATATTTTGTCTCAGTCTGAAGGCTATTTAAGGAATACAAATGGACAATGAGTATGGATGTAATGGAGTATGGGTAGGTAACTTTAGTGCTTGACCGTCAAAAACAAGATTACTCACGTAAGATTAGGCCGGTTACTCCGACTATAGTTTCAATCGCATTCGGCGATCTTTATCAAGGTGAGCGCGCGCGAAAAAAAAAAAGTAATATAAATAAAATGTGTGAAAACCACGTCAGTTTCTATAATAAGATTGCAACACGTTTATTTTTTTAGGGTTCCGTACCCAAAGGGTAAAACGGGACCCTATTACTAAGGCTCCGCTGTCCGTCTGTCACCAGGCTGTATCTCATAAACCGTGATAGTTAGACAGTTGAAATTTTCACAGATGATGTATTTCAGTTGCCGCTAGAATATTACTAAAAAACAGAATAAAATAAATATTTAAGGGGGCTCCCATACAACAAACGTGATTTTTTTGCTCGTTTTTGCTCGATATTGATAACGGCAACAGGTAGACACTTGAAATATTCACAGAATATTTAGGTATATCTTCACTTTAAAAATAGATAATTAAATTATAATAAAACAAATATTAAATGGGGGCTCCCATACAACAAACGTGATTATTTTGCCGTTTTTTTAGATAATGGTGCGGAACCCTTTGTGCGCCTCGAGTCTGACTCGCACTTGGCCAGTTATTCACAAGTATAAATACTTATTCTAAGTATAAATATTTTTTTAAACTCCACTAGAAGAACCTAGTCACCTATAGTGATGTAAAAAATAATCTCGAAGTTTAAAAAACAAAAAGATCCTGGTAAGGATAATATCTGGGACCAGTGGCGTATTTATACATTTGCCGCCAGTAGGCTATTCAAATTTTGCCGCCCTACCGACCTCTACAATTCGATACTCTAGTTCACAATCATGCGACTACGCAAATTGTGAGAAAAATATAAGTGAAATAAAAAAGTTGCTCTATTTCCAACCTTTAAGGCGTGCAAATTACAATAGGTATATAGTTAACTAGCCGTCCGCCCCGGCTTCGCACGAGTGTAAGCTCGGCCTTCGGCCTCGCTACAAAATATAATATAGCCTATGTCACCCGGGGATAGTGTAGCTTTCCAACAGTGAAAGAATTTTTCAAATCGGTTCAGTAGTTTCGGAGCCTATTCATTACAAACATACAAACATACAAAAATAGGTACAAATCTTTCCTCTTTATAATATTAGTGTAGATATAATTTTCATCATACTACAACATTCTCATTATGGTGGTATTTAAGTGGTGAAACATATTACATGTTGTACTGTTTGTATCATGTTTGTAACATTTAGGTATACAAATATGAATCTTTTAATTAGATTGAGCCAAAAAGACATAAAAAAATATTGGCCTCAAATTTGCCGCCCTAGGCTCCAGCCTACTTAGCCTACTGGTAAATCCGCCACTGTCTGGGACATTTTAAATAACTGGGACATTTTTTACACACACGGTCATCTGACCCCAAACTAAGCAAAGCTTGTATGTAATATGGCTGCCAGAAACTGATATACATACATATACATATTTTAATACACACGTAAATAGATATTAACACCCAGACATAGAACAAACACAAATGTTCATCACGTGAATGTTTTTTCATAGATGGGAATCGAACACACACCCCCAAGCGCAAAAGGTACGTTCACTACCAACTGAGCCACCGGGGCAGTCAATAATGGGACAAACTATACAAATTATCGCATTGTCATCGGTCCTTGATAAGTGTGCAAAGTTTCAAATCAATCCGACGTTTTGAAAGGGGTGAAAATCACGTTCAAAGATTCCGTTACATAGATACATACCAAGCTAATAAAAGCGTGTTAAAAAATGTGAGTGAGCGAGTGGTCATCAACATCATCATTTCAGCTACATAGGACGTTCACTGCTGGACATAGGCCATCGATCCATGGTCCATCGATTTCCAAAAGGGCCGGTTGGAAGCGGCCTGCATCCAGCGGTTTCATGCGGTGCGGTGCGTTTTGCTACGTTAGTGGTAGGTATTTCGCTTATAAATAGATGGTAAATACTTACAAATTGCTATTAAAATTTTCAAGTTGAAGTGGCAATGGGCAAGCCACGTCGCTCGAAGAAACGATGACCGACGAAGAAAGGTTCTTGAGTGGAGACCACGAACCGGAAGACGCAGCGTTGGTAGGCCTCCCACTAGATTGACCGACGACATTGTGAGAGTCGCGAGCATCCAGTGGATGCAGATGGCAGGATGTCGTTCAGTGTGGAGGTTAAAGTGGAAGGCCTAAGTTCAGCAGTGGACATCTTCTGTCTGATAATGATGATGATGAAATACTTACAAAAATGAATATTTCGATAGAATATTCGCCGTCTCTCTCGGATTCCGCTTCCTTTCTGTATCAAAGTATCCGGGATCCATGTTTTGAAAGCAATTAATACACTAAGTTATCATTAAGTTATAGCACCTTTATATCACTGGGTTTCATAAATTATGATTAATAACTAAGTTATTTTTTAAGTTGGCACTTAAGTATTTGGCATTGTGGTTTTATCTGAAACAAGAATGAATAAAATTTATTCGGTAACTGTCTAGAGCAGGGTTTCTTGAAGTGGGGTCCATGAACCTAGAAGGGGTCCATGACGCGAGTCCCAGGGGTCCATAGTCATGAGGTTTATTTATTAGAATTTGCTAGCTATTTAACGCATTACCACCCCCACCCTACGCGACTGCCCCAGTGGCTCAGTTGGTAGTGAACATACCTTCAGCGCTTGGGGGCGTGGGTTCCATTCCCACCTAGGGCAAACATTCATGTGATGAACACATGATGAACATTTGTATTTGTTCTATGTCTGGGTGTTTATATCTATGTAAGTATGTATTTAAAAATATATGTATATCAGTCTCTGGCAGCCATATTACAAGCTTTGCTTAGTTTAGGGTCAGAAGACAGTGTATTTAAAAATGTCCCAGATATATATTTATCATTAGGCAGCCCCCTTGAAGTTGGTCCCGTAGCAAATTAGTTCTAATGATTAGTTCAATAAACCCTTTCACTTTAGCATAACATTTGTCTGAGCCTGTATTTATTTAGACTGACATAAATGTAATTCACTTATCACCTTATCATTGTGTTAACTAGGTACGTACATTGTTATGTCAATAGGTAGACGAGTAAATACCTACTTAGTATTTTTAGAACATTACCTACTTAGACTAGATACTGTTAGAAAGAGGTTTGCAATTGTTTAATTCAGACTGGCTGGTACGACAGAATGACTAATATTTGAATACTAGCTAATGCCCGCGACTTCGTACGCGTAGCGCAAAGTAATTAGTGGGTGGACGATTATTAGTAAATAGTAAGTAGGAAGCATGGAGCGGTATCTATAATTAATCGCTGTTATTTAACATTACTCCGCGTAAAGACTGCCAATCAATGATGTCTAAATAATTTTTGCCCGCCTTCTGCGCCTCGACCCTTCCAACAACTAAACCGCTTTCGTTCACCACCAAAATAGCTGCTAATCATAGATCAGTAACAGATTAGATGCCGCGAGTTCACCTACTTTGCGTGTCTGTTATTGGTCTTAAGTTTGATCCTGGCAAAAAAATGTATTCATTTTAATCTCCGTCGACTTGGTATATTAGCACGTCAGAAGTCAATACAATAATAAACGTACTTTAAATTACGCCATAATAAACTGTAAAACCTCTTCAAAAGAAGTTGGCTGTCCTGAAAATAACAAACACAAAAAAAACTATTTGGTGCAGTCTATCGGAAGTTATGCGGGTACATACATTTCGGCGATTCGTTTTTATTTCATCATCATCATCAGCCAGAAGACGTCCACTGCTGAACATAGGCCTCCCCCTTTAACCTCCACACTGAACGACATCCTGCCATCTGCATCCACTGGATGCCCGCGACTCTCACAATGTCGTCGGTCCATCTAGTCCTACCTACGCTGCGTCTTCCGGTTCGCGGTCTCCACTCAAGAACCTTACCTACTTCCCCATCGGTTAACAGTTCTTCGAGCGATGTGGCCTGCCCATTGCCACTTCAACTTGCAGATTTTAATAGCTATGTCGGTGACTCTGGTTCTTTGGCGAATATCTATATTTTTATTTACATATAGATTATATGGCAACAGCCGCTTCAGTCTTCCTACCTACTATGTCTGCGAGTAGAAGTCTGTCATTACGACAACATTACTATAAAATAAGCTAGATGGCGTTATAAATAATTATTAAAAAAAAATTTTTTTACAATTTATTATCATAAATTAATATAGCCTATGTTTCAATCAGGTATTTTATAAGCATATTCATGTAAACTGCTTTGAAATCTTTCTAGTAGTTTAAAAGATGTTCGCGGACAAACAAACAAACTGACAGCCGTCAGATTTGTAGTTCCATAGTTTGAAAATAGATTGCGTACTAAAACGATGTTTTGCGAAAAAATTGTAAATTTGCTTAAACTTTACGAATAATATTATTAAAAACGTAATAAGGTATTCAATAATTCCTAAAATAATGAGTGTAAATGGATCGTAGTTTCACAAATATGAAAAGTGCGTGTATTATAGGTAAATACGACACTTTACCTGAATCACGCAAACGGCATTTTTTTGCAAGTTAAACCAATATCAGGTATTGCTTCTACTTAGTTAGAAGTCATGTGTGAAGGTATTTGATCTACACATTTATAATATGGTAGGGATAAAGTAAATGGTGTAATTTATAAATAACTAGCCGACCGTCCCGGCTTCGCACAGGTGAAAGCTCGGCCTTCGGTCTCGCTACAAAATATAATATAGCCTGTCACCCGGGGATAGTGTAGCTTCCCAACAGTGAAAGAATTTTTCAAATCGGTTCAATAATTTCGGAGCCTATTCAATGCAAATAAACAAATCTTTCCTCTTTATAGTATTAGTATAGAATAGATGACGTCTGTCGTGTTTTTGTAATTTTTCATGTTTTATACATATCATTACATCTATATATTCTGCTGTGTATGTGTGTGCTGTGTGTATGTGTGTATTGAGAGGATATCATTTTCGCACAGATACGACTGATAAACTTGTAAATGTACCAAGGGGGGACTACAATCCAACAAGAAGACGGCATAGGGGTGGCGGAATTGAACGCCCTAGCCCCTTATCTGGAGCCGGGGTCCTAGAAAACTTCGGTATCCCCTGCCCGTCGTAAGAGCCGACTAAAAGGGGGCGTTTGGGCTCGTGGGTGGATTTAGGGATCTGACCTCCCATTCAGCAAGCCCAGGGAAGACAACGGCATGGTGTGGCCCACGCCGTTGTAAAAAAGGAACGGAAATGCAACATTTCCAGGAAGTGTCGATAGCTATTAATAATAATAAATAATAATAAAGCCGATTTATTTCCAATCCCTTAAGTATTACATGCATATTTTACCTTAATTACAAACTATTAACGTTATAATTTCACACTATATAGTATTTATTTATATTATATTTAGAAGCATTTGCTATAGGTTTTTTTTTGTTGTTATTTTATTTTATTTACTCTCTTCATTTGAGTGGATTGGAACCCCTCTTTGGGTGTAGGCCTCCTCCAGCTTATCTTACTTCTGCCAAGCCCAATATACCAATGTTAGTTTTCTGTAATGAGTACGTCAGTTCTATAAATTTTTCTTTAGATAAAACGTTACGATGATGACGTTGAATGTTCCGATCTTAAGAGAATTTTGCATCTTTACTGTTCGCTGGAGGGTTTTGGTCGTTTTCCCCCACGGTGACCAGCCGGCTTGGAGGAGAGTTATTCAGTGTTTTTTGTTTATAGTTATTGTTACAGTTAGTCCAATTCCCGGTGTAGTTTTGCTAGCTATTTCTGTTTTCTTTCATTGAGTTGGATCTCGCACGAGCCATGTATTCAAAAGCATTTGTTGTGTTAACTTTTTTTGGAGCTACGTAGGAAGATGTTTGATCTTGTGAAGTGTTAAGACTTGGTGAAGAGGATGGCTCTCTTTTTCTTTTTTCTCGGTTCGTCTCTGTCTGTTTCCTTACTATCAACTTGTCCACTTTTATGTAAGCTATGTTTCCTTTTCTTCTTTCCTCTTCCAGCTTGGGTTGCAGTGCTTTTCGAGCTTCTAATATTTCTTTTGTGTAGTCTTCCTTTGCATATATGCCGTGGGGTAATCGGCTTTTGATTCGCATTATCTCGTTTTTCCTCCAGTTTGATACAAACGTAACTAAAACAGGTCGACTTTCATTATTATTATTTTTTCCAATTCTATAAGCATTACTAATTTCGTGGTCTTGAATATCCAATCCGAGTAGTGGGTGAATTTTTTCTCTTATGGTTTTTATCGAACCAATCTCCTCTTGTTTTTCTTCCTTTATTCCAAAAAACAGTATGTTATTTTTCTTTTTATACATTTCTAGTCCTTTGACTTTCTCTTTAAGTTCTTTTATTTCGACTTTAAGCTGCTTGTTTTCTTCTAGCATATTTTTAAATCTTTCATCCATTTGTTGCATTACATTTTTTGCTACTGCTTCCGTAATAGTTAGTGTTTGTTTATCCATTTGTTCTTGAATTTTATCTAATAGTAATTGCATTTGAGCATCCATCCTTGTTCCTTCTTTTTTTTTCAGAGATCCTGTCTAAAGGTATAGTTGCGTATGTGTGCGAAATATTAGTTCTGGTTAAGAAATCCAGAGGGCGGTTTGAATTGATTTGCAGAAAAATCTCGCTAGAGGGCTCTCTTTCCCCCGTATATTATGTGTTGTCTTACCAACTTGCTTATGTGTTGTCTATGAACTGAATTTATCGAACTTCACTTTGTACTGATTTTGAGGTTATTTATATCGAAAGTCAATCACAAATTATTCACTTTTTAAAGCATTTTGCTTTGTTATTTTTGTGTTAATTCACTTACACTGTCCTAATTGATGTGTTATAGCAGTTAATTAGTGGATCAACTTGATTTATGAGGTAAAAATGATCAACTATCGGGAGTGCACTTTCGATACGTTTGGTTACTTTGAGCACCGGAAACGATAGCTATTGGCCTTACTTAAAAACGTTACTCAAGGTGATCTATGCTTAAAATTACTCTGTCTCGTTTTCGCGTGTGACGTTTGCCGTCAGCGAGAAGTTGATAGAGCAATTTTAAGCATAGATCAAATTGAGTAACGTTCTTACGTATGGCGCTATATGTTAGAGATATTCTCTGTCGTTTCAACCACGGGAAACGGGGCAGGTAGGTAGCTTGTAATGGTCAAATAAATAGTAGATTTTGGTATAATAGTGAAGGGCTATTCCACTTACTGAACTGATAACCGATGGGGAAGAAAGGTTCTTGAGTGGAGATCGCGAACCGGAAGACGCAGCGTAGGTAGGCCTCCCACTAGATGGACCGACGAGATTGTGAGAGTCGCGGGCATCCAGTAGATGCAGATGGCAGTATGTCGTTCAGTGTGTAGGTTAAAGAGAGGCCTATGTTCAGCAGTGGACGTCTTCTGGCTGATGATGATGATTCCACATACATACATATCAATAATCTCGATCTTTTAGCTGCTTGCCTTGCATTAAAAATATTTGTAAAACATTTCAATAACTGACATATATTATTTAGGGTGGACAAGCACCTGCGGCATGGGAGTCGCACCTGGCAGTAGTGTGAATTTCGCAAAGTAGTTGGTGTAGCGTTGTTTTATCATCAATTATCCTAATGGCTAATCGAGAGTCCCGTCGATCACATCATGATGTAGAATAGGAGTTAATGAATGGAGCTATCGAAAATTTATTGCTAAATTTCTGGTATTATCCCATATTACAAGCCTTGCTTAGTTTGGGGTCTGATGACCGTGCAATAAAAAATTCCCCAATAATAATTTTAAAAAAGTAGGTGCCTAATCAAACATAAATTTATTAAAATGAGATGTGTAAATTCATATATGACAAATGTTTCGTGCTTTACCTTTCTAAGTAGGTATGGTGCGGTATTTCCCCAGGCAGACTGCAGTGCCCGCAGAACAGACAAACATGAGAGAGACTTAGTATAATGGGCGGTTTTCTGACAGCTCTAGGAACATAGGTCTGCTACCATCGATAGATGGCGTTACGACACATGTTTTTGAAGTGAAAACTTCTTTAGGCGCGTCCAGCGAAATTACAGGGCACACAGATTTGACATCTTATATCTCGGGGTGACGAGCGCAGTGCTGTATGTTGAAAGTATGATACTGAGTGACGAGACGAGCGAAGTCGCTCGCCTGATGGCTCTTCACGCTTGCCCATAACAGCTCAACGCCACTCAGAATTTTGAACTTCAACAGTTCATAACCCTGGATGGCAATCCACTGCGCTCGTCACCCCGAGATATAAGATGTCAAATCTCTGTGTGCCCTGTAATTTCGCTGGAAACATTGCCCTTCAATCCGGAACACAGTAGTGTTTGCACATTACTGCTTTTATAGCGGTTGAATAACTGGCAAAGGTGTGGTACTTCCCCAGGCGGACCCCTGCAAAATTATAATCGTTTACAAGAATATCCTTCGATCAAATAATTATCAATATAAAAAACTGACTTCATTAGAACTGGACCAAATTTAAATGGGTTCAAACGAGAAGCACCAGCGTTCAAATAAAAAAACTCACCAAAATCGGTTCACCCAGTCAAAAGTTCTGCGGTAACTAACTAAGAAAAAACAGTCGAATTTATGATTGTTACCTTGTTAACTAAAAAAAAAACAGTCGAATTTATGATTGTCAGAACTTTCGACTGGGTGAATCAATTTTGATGTTTTTTTTTTAATTTGAAAGCTGGTGCTTCCTTTGTGGTCCCATTTCAATTTGGTCCAGTTCCGACATTTTTATGAAGTCGGTTTTTAGGGTTCCGTAGCCCGACAAGGAACCCTTAAAAACGTACAAAAAAAACATCGAAATAAAAGTAAGATATTCTTGTATTTTTAACCGACTTCCAAAAAGGAGGAGCTTATCAATTCAAAGTTTTTTTTAATGTTTGTTACCGCAAAACTTTTGACTGTTGTATAATTAAATTTATCTACACTAATATTATAAAGAGGAAAGATTTGTACCTATTTTTGTATGTTTGTATGTTTGTAATGAATAGGCTCCGAAACTACTGAACCGATTTGAAAAATTCTTTCACTGTTGGAAAGCTACACTATCCCCGGGTGACATAGGCTATATTATATTTTGTAGCGAGGCCGAAGGCCGAGCTTACACTCGTGCGAAGCCGGGGCGGACGGCTAGTTATAAATAAAAATATGTAGCTAACGTATAATTTAATAATTGTGACTAAAAGGACGTACTTTTTCCATCGACCATCACACCAAAATTTAAATTACAAATCGTCTAAGTTTTATTTTTTTTATGTGAAATGAAGTTATTTCTTACTAGCCGTCCGCCCTAGCTTCGCACGGGTGTAAGCTCGGCCTTCGGCCTCGCTACAAAATATAATATAGCCTATGTCACCCGGGGATAGTGTAGCTTCCCAACAGTGAAAGAATTTTTCAAATCGGTTCAGTACTTTCGGAGCCAATTCGATGCAAACAAACAATCAAATCTTTCCTTTTTATAATTTTAGTATAGATAATGTTAATACATATCTGCTGCTTCGCATGACATAAAAGTCTTACGTACATAATTATTTTCAAATGTCCGTTTTGAACTTCGTAACGGGACAAATTTTCCCAGAATACTACGAAATTAAATAACATAAAATAAGCATGACAGACAGTGTCAGACAGATAGATATTGTCTGTCAATGAGAATAAGCAATTTTTTTGATTGACCTTTCTTCGTCTGTGGTTTTGCAAAATCTTCAGACCCATGTCTCATCAACGCCATCTATCGCATTTTTATGAACTAAGTACAAATTTTTAGGGTTTCGTACCCAAAGGGTAAAAAGGGACCCTATTACTAAGGCTCCGCTGTCCGTCTGTCACCAGGCTGTATCTCATGAACCGTGATAGTTAGACAATTGAAATTTTCACAGATGGTGTATTTCTGTTGCCGCTATAACAACAAATACTAAAAAACAGAATAAAATAAATATTTAAGGGGGAGCTCCCAAACCTCCAATAAACGTGATTTTTTTGCTCGTTTCAGCTTGATATTGATAACGGCAACAGGTAGACGCTTGAAATATTCACAGAATATTTAGTTATATATTCACTTTAAAAATAAATAATTAAAATAAAATTAATATTAAAAGGGGGGGGTGGGGGCTCCCATAACAAACGTGATTTTTTTGCCGTTTTTATAGATAATGGTACGGAACCCTTCGTGCGCGAGTCCGACTCGCACTTGGCCGGTTATTTATTTTTATTACCTTTTGGAAAACTTCCCATTATCGTTCACATCAGTAAACTATAATCCACATGCAAAAACACAGAGCGACAAGGTCGTCTGATGGGCGAGTTCGACTAGAAAGACATCAAAGGCTCGACTTTTGAATCATAATATTTCGCTCGAAAATAATATCAATCTAAATGAAAGATTTATTGATAGAAGCAAATTCGAATGGTTCAAACCACTCGATGCGTTAGCGAGTGATATGATTATTAAAAAAATGCTACTTTTGTTTGGGGTTTCGTTCGAAAGTCAGTCATTTCAAAATATACCCCCTTACCATATAGATAGGGCCTTATTTAAAAACGTTACTCAAGTTGATCTGTGCTTAAAATTGTCTCGTTTTCGCGTGTGACGTTTGCCGTCAGTGAGAAGTTGAGAGAACAATTTTAAGCACAGATCAACTTAAGTAACGTTTTTAAGAAAGGCCCTTAATATCTAGCTTGTTTTTCTGAGGCAGTGTTTCTGTGGGCAAAGCCCTACCGCTACAAAACTAATAGGTACCTAGGTAGCTACTTCAATAAAGTGCTGTGCATCGCTCCTACATAATTTAAGTACCTATCTAGGCAAGTAAATAGGTATATAGATATTATTAAACATTATTCCCACCCCCATAAATAACCACTTATGTCTTAGACCTCTCAACATAGATAAATATACCTACCTACATTATAAAAAAAAACGAACAAAACAATAGTTCTAAAAAGCTTTTCTTTTGCTTCAAATTGCCTATCGACTTAAAACCTCCTTAAAAAATTACAATGAAGTTTTACGTGGTTTTACGTCTATCTCTTTCAAGCTAAACAATGGTTAACTAAATTATGTTTACTTAATAATAATTCGCTCATTTAAACCAACTACAAATTTGTTAAATCTAGTAGTTAATTTTTGTTAATCAAAGTTCCGTTTTATCGCTAAAAATACGAAATAGTATACAAGCTTAGTGGAAAAATACTTACGAGTCATTGAAAAATCATAACAATCACACTGACTCCGGCAAAAGACAAAAAAACACTGTGAAAAATTATAGGTTAGCATGATTCTGAGTAATCGACCAATATAACTGTAGCATTTCTTTGAGAAGAGCCACCGTCGCATTTGTTGAACAAAATTGAAAGCCACCTGTAGACTTATTTAGTTTCCTCGTTTGTCCACTGTTACAGATAATTTGAGTATTTTATAATTCTGATACACTCATACACAGTTACATACTCCTTCCAATTTAAGTAGGTTACATGTGTGATACTGACACACGAAAATGTTTACGCGTTTCATTTTAGCAAGGCTATTCAAGTTCAGCACTTAACGGTACTAATTTAAAAATAGCGTGACGGTAATAAAATTATTTGGGAACACGCGTACATCATAATTCGTACGGGTTTTGTGATAAGATAACAAACTGGAATTTCAATGTAAACTTTAGTTTTCCGGGGTTTTCAGTTTGCACTTTTAATTTAAAGCAAAGACGTATCATTCTCAGAACGCTGGTTATTTCAGTTAACTATTTTTTTGTCTCTGATCTCCTATTTTTTTAAAGTTTAGTTTTTACAATGTATAAAATAAGAATGAAAAATGTAGCCTAGTATGATACTCCGGAGATCTATCTACGAATCTAACTATACCATTCCTATATTAAAAAGTACTCTTTGAACTATACCTCGCACTTCAGTACCCTTAGTACAAGATTTGATAGTTTTCGAAAACTTTTTTCGTTTTCGTATTGTTCCATACATTTCAGCAAAGCGCCTCTAGCGGAAACGCGGAAGAACTAAAATCGGTAGTAATCGGCATTATAGGTTGCTTCACTCAAATACGAAAGAAGGTTTCGAATAGCTTTTAGCCCAGCAATGTATGGAACAAAACGAAAACGAAAAAAGTTTTCGAAAACTATCAAATCTTGTACTAGGGGTACAGTCTGTGCCATTAAATTAAAAATACTAGCAGCCACATTTTGATTGGCACCCTGGTTGATATATATTCTCCTAATCATAAATACAAATACAAAATATTTTTATTTACAATACACATTTACATACTACATACTAACCTAATCAACTAAACGATTAACAAAAATTTAATTTAAAAAACAAAGTTAATTAAGGCAACGGATAACGAGGTACATTAATGTAGGTTTACAAGTGCTTGTAGTCCCTGCACTAGGCAAGACGCCTGTGTCGCAGGGCCTACATTCTAAAGATTGCTTAAAATCGATGCGGTGCGGTGTGAATAAGAAACATTTAACTTTAATCAAGGTTTAACAATTAGTTACTAAATTGAAATTAACTTGTTTTAGAAATATTAAATAATAATTTTGATTGTTGCCTGAATGTATGATGAGGTGTTATGAGTGTAAGTATGAGGGGTAGGGATGTGTGGGAGTGTATGAGTGTGATGCGTATGTAAATATATAAAATATAAATATGCGTAAAAATTTGGTTTTAAGCAAAAATTCGATGACCGAAGTAATTCTGCAGCTGGATCATCATAAATATCACAAAGCAAACGAACTTTAAGCAAACTATGAATGAAATTACTTTCTTTGCGGCAACGCGAAGCCAAAAGCAACAAAGAAACAAAAAAAAGAAAAAGAAATTACTTTGACAGCGACATTACATCGAAGTTTTGACAGTGACAGCACTACCACAGATGACGGCTGCGTTCAGTGAGATCCATATTTGCGTTCCATTGCACGTAGTTTTGGTTTACGTGAACGAGATCAATATAGTGTCGGCGAAATCGCCTTGACATAAACCGAGATCAAACTCTACGTTTGAACTTGTTTAAGTAAAACCGAGTTCAGTAAATCTCATTTTGTGATGCAAACGGTGAAATCGGCCCTTAGGAGTTGATATGGAAAATGAAACACATTTGTGTATAATGTATTCTGTGACACAATATACCCCGTCGTATAGTAAACATAGCTAAACTCTTAGATCAGAAAAACAAGGGAGATATGACTTAGTAGGTACAATTACCGTTCGTGTTCAAGTCTTAATTTACATATATTTTTTTTTACTTTATCTCTTAGGGATCGTAATCACGTGACGCTCGTAAGGGGAGCGGATTCGAAAAAGGGGTAGTGAGATACCACTATGCCTAACATGCAGACCGCGACATAATCCTCTCGAGCGAGAACGCGACAAGGTGCCTACGGTTTTATATACGCCTGTCTCGCTTTGGCACGACAAAAAGAGTCGACAAATCCCTGTCGCGGTGCGCATGTTAGCCCGCTGGTGTAGGTACCTACTTATTTTTTGTTGATTGATCACGGTGCTTAATTTTCCAGAATTAAATAATACCTGTTGTTATTTAAAGATAATATTCTGCAAAAGTGTGTAGGTACCTACACAACTACTAAAAAATACAGTGGCCCTAGTACGAGCACTTGCGAAAAAGTTATCGTTACGTAAACGATATAGTCTGTGCGGAAAGAGAACCGTCATAAAATTTGAGGGCGCCACTGTTTTTTTAACGTATTTGCTATGGTGACAACACTGTTACGTCATTATAGCGCGACTATGATTCTTGATATTTCTACACTTTGTCAAATAAATTGATACAAAATTCTGTCTAAATAATACAACCTATTATTGAAAAAGTTGTAAAAATAATTGCAAATAGGTAATGGGTAATAATAATAAGCCAGGGTTTACTCTGAGTTAACACAATATAAGCTATTTTTTATCCCTAGTTACACCATGGGACGCAGCTAGTAAATAAAAGATTTTATTTATATATATTTATTTATTGAGTCACTAATCAGAACCATAGTCAAAGTCTGATTCCAAACATTCAATACCAGACATGACTGATCCATCTTTGGAGCTACCAGAGAGATACAAATTATTAGTATCGTCTTCTGAACTTGATGTACTCGAATCAGTAACATTTATAATAAACTCTTGCATGTTGTCTAATAAATGGTCTTTATCAAGAATGACTTTTTTTGGTCTTCCTTTACGTATTTTCCCCGGTGTGCACCATACGCCGTCATTTGTAGAACCTTCTTTTTTTATTTTAGATACTGTATCTCTACTTAAATCTGAAAAAAAAAAACATAAGTTAGTAAAAAAAATAAAAGCATCAACACACTTTAAGCCTACTATCAAGAACATTGGTTGAATCAAAACATACAAATATTGTCACATGTTTATATGAAATCCTTTTAGTTAAATACATTTGGAGATATCAGGAACCGGAGGTTATCTAGGAAGGACATAAGTAATAATATAAAACTGTTATTTACCGGACATTGCTGCCACACGCTCCGTTACTTTACTGAGGTCAACAATGGTGTGTTTTGCCACTTTTTCTCGTTGACAAAACTGTATAATATTAAATATTATTGCCCTTGTGGAACTGCGTAACGATTTTCCCCTTTTAGACATAATTTTATGCAAAATTCACTTAAAAACAACACAAAACAAAGCTGTATCCGTCACGTAAATACCACGAAGTATAGTTTGACATTTGACAGATGGCTGGGCTGGGCTGCCATATAATAATCAAAATCATATTGTTTTGTAGTTCCATTTTTCGCCACGACGGTTCTCTTTCCGCACAGACTCTAGCAAAATGTATCGCGTTATCTGTCTATCGTGCGGCAGCGGGCACGGCAAGTCCGACAAGACGACTACTTGTAGCTTCATACCTAAAGTGCGGAGTGCGCCATGCCTGCCCATAGTAGAAGTTGTTCATAATGTTGTGTATAAACGGACCCGGGTTAGTACACCCTTTTCGCGCAACCCTATATAAGTCCAAAGACGGAGCAGGGGCCTTACCCCTAGCTCTATTTTTGCGAGCCAACTTTTGGTAGGTACCTAAAATTAACCAATTTATTTAAGCTGCATCGTTTAAAAGCGTCTAACTTGAATGAACTAAAATCCGTTTTACTATGCGTGTGATTGTGATTATCGTTCATTCAAGTTAGACGCTTTTAAACGATGCAGCTTAAATAAGTTGGTTAATTTTAGGTACCTATCAGGTACCTACCAAAAGTTGGCTCGCAAAAATAGAGCTAGGGGTAAGGCCCCAGGTCAACTAACAAAATAAAAAAACAAGAATAGAATGGATAGCTTTATTTAATTTCAGTAGGTATGTAAGTACATTTATATTGTAAATTTCGAAAATTATATTTGCGATAAAATCAACGCGCATTACCCATCGAGATACTAATATATAACTACAGAGTCACAATCGTGCCAATAAAATCCGAACCAAAACTCAGCGCACGCTACGCATTGCGCCGAGTTTTCGATTAGTTGTAAGGCAAACGCGAACCGACTACAACGCCGCGCGAGGTCAGTGCTACGATGCTCTAGCGGACAAGCGATGTTGAACTCTATGCAAGCGACATAACGAAAGGAATAGGATTTGTATATCGATGGAATTACCCTAATATCAAATTTACACTCGTTACAACCTAGCTGCTGATCAGAAAGTTTGATCTTAAGGTAATACGTTTTGTTTGGCGGGAAATTCAAATTAAAAACGAGTTTTTTTTTGGTCCTTATTGCTAGGCCGGGTAATTATTTTGAAATGACACAGTGTTTGCGAAAATTGTTGGTCCTTCTTTACATTATCATCTACAGCTATTAATCAGTTACTCACCATAATTACTTACATTTGTCAATAAGCCGCTGGAAACAGCAAAAATTTGTCGACAAATGTATGTAATAATGTGCATTAGCTTTACATTAGGTGAAACGTATCACCTTAAGGCATTAAGGTGCCCACTATACCGGACCATGGGCGTAACCAAATAATTATAAAATTATTGTCTCAGACTAAAATAAGTTTTAAAAAAATTAACTTGTGAACAATGAGGTTTTACAAATAGAGAAGTCATACTCATGAAAAAATTTATAAAAACGTGGCGATATTTTACTATATCTACCTCTATCTACATAGGACCCATAGAACTTTACAACATTTTCCATTACTCATACTCGGAAAGTAGGTCTGACGTTGCCTGAGGAGCGGATTGAAAGTAATAAATTTCAGCCCTAGGGTGAATCAGTTTCAACTGACAGTGACAGTTGACAACTGACAGACACAAAAATAACTAGTTCTATTTTCACATTTGTATTGAACCATGTTCCAACTTTTTTTTTTCTCCTCATAGGATTATGGTCCCGCACTTCTCGTGCATTTGCCAGTGTCAGTTTATGTTTTAATTTTTAGTTTCCTTGTATTCGTAATGAAAAGCAGTGTTTACCTCGGGGTTAAAGACTCGCCGAGACGGCGTTTGGCGCCCGAGCGTAGCGAGGCCACTAATAGTTCGATGGACTAAAAACTTTCACCCCTAGGATAACAATGTACTATTACAGCCGTCTAAGTATTTCACTTTCTAAACCCACAACATGGGATTTTTGATTATTTTTCAAAATCGCGAATCGCACGTTTGCGTTGTTGCCTGACACAGGACAGACTGAGCGCACTCAAGCTAATTAACTCGTGTTTGTACCGCGCAGATCTTGATAAAATTATTTACCTCAGTTCATATATAACATCACTGAGAAACGTAACTTTACCATAACATTATAAAAAGCAACTAATGAAATGTTGAATATAAAAAAAACAGCCTGATTAGAATGTACAAAATATTCCCGAAAATCGCCACATAATATTAAAAACAGTTTCATACAATCAAATATTATATTTCTACGCGAAATAGATATCCACAAAATACCTAATTAAATAAAATAAAAAATTACATTTCCGTTCCTGCTTTTTATTTTTAAAGTTGTGCATGATAAAATATTATTTTAAGCCACTTAAAAAAACCACTTTAACGAAAATACAATAGATAACCGGAAGTACAATGGCCTTACCCCTAGCTTCACTTTTGCGAGCCAACTTTTAGTAGGTACCTAAAAATAACCAACTCATTTAAGCTGCATCGTTTAAAAGCGTCTAACTTGAATGAACGAAAATCCGTTTTACTATGCGTGTGTGCGTGAAAATAGCAAAGCTTGGCGGCTATCAAATAACTACCGCTTTTCGTAGTTGATGGTACCGTTTAGACAAATAACACCTATGCGGGTCAACTTTTCGAGCTAGGGGTAAGGCCCCAGTACACGGGATTCATTCCCTAATTTACAGGTGGAATGTTTTCTTTAAATATAAATGGGACCACGCTGAAGATCCTGTTAAGATACCTCATTAATAAAATACCACATGAACAAAGAAAAAAGGACACATTATAATGAAACTATTATCTAGGCTTTTAACAGGCGGCCTTATCGCTTGAAGTGATCTCTTACAGGCAACCAACCTATTAAAAAATATACATACTCGGGCAAAGATAACGCGTAATATAATATATATGGCAAAAATCTCTTATGCAAATAGTTTCTTGGGTCATATTGAGAATTATTGATATTGTGTAATAAAACTATTTATAATCAAATCAAATGTAATGTGTATAATGAAGAAAATATTTAATTGACTCCAAAACGGCTGGACCGATTTTAACGGGAATTTCACTGGCAGATAGCTGTACATACAGATATTATACTGCCCTCATAAGCCCAAGAGCGGTAACTCAAAAAAAAAGTGAGATTTCTGTTTTTTCGCGCATCTGATAGCTTACAAAATTTAGCACCAGATGGAGTAAGCAAAATAACCCTATCTACATTTGAAAATTGAAATAAAACACTAAAAAAGATTTTTTTATTTTAAAACTCATGTTTAAAAACTATTAATTCTAAACGAAATGACGGCTTTTCATAAAAAACACAAAAACAATAATATTGGGTTTTAAACATATATTTAAGAAATAAATTGGTCCTAACATAGGCACATAAGTGAAAATAATTTAAATTGTATTTCATTA
Source organism: Agriopis leucophaearia (assembly GCA_949125355.1). Lineage (NCBI taxonomy): Eukaryota > Metazoa > Arthropoda > Insecta > Lepidoptera > Geometridae > Agriopis > Agriopis leucophaearia. Next base: position 5,643,559 of record OX421291.1, on the reverse strand, counting down.
GGGTAACGAAAAATCAATTTTCACAAAAACCCGATTATCTCGAAATACACCTAGGTTGAGATACCGCTCTTGGGCTTATGAGGGCAGAATATATAACTGAAAAAAGATTAAAGTATGCATCTGGGAGGATTAAAACTATACATTTTTGGTCAAGGAATACAAAAACATTAAAGCTATAACATGATAAAAATACAGTGTAAATATAGCGACACTAGAACGACAAAATCCCTAAATCGTCGAAAATACTTGACTTTGGGTGAACTATTAAAAAAAAAACAGTCATCTAGCCCAGGGGTCTCCAAACTACGGCCCGCGGCCCAAATCCGGCCCGCCACTGCCATCAATCCGGCCCGCGACAGGAATTGAAACTCGCGGAATTGTCGGTGATTCAGCCCTGTGGATCTGATAAAATTAACAACTGATATGACTGGTCTTAGAAATTCAGACAATTCCAAACATTATCCGCACAAGGACTGAAGACTGTAGCTGAAATAGATAGTACCTAGAACAGTACATAGTATCACTACTCGACACTAGATGTAGTTACGTGTCACAATACACAATCAATAGTAATTGAAATGCAATAAAAGCCTATGTTTGCTTAGGTGGGCAGAAAAATTAAAATTGTTACGGCCCTTGCAAAATACCGAAAAAAATATTATGGCCCCAAGGCTTCAAAGTTTGGAGACCCCTGATCTAGCCTATTGTGATGGTAACGGATATTGTAAGTTAAGATAGTTATTCATCCGTAAGGCCAAGGATTGGAACAACCTGCCGGCTTCCTTGTTTCCTGAGATATAATCTGGGCCTTTTCAAGGCAAGAGTGAATAGGTATCTTCTAAGTCTGCGTGCTTCATCATCGACCACATCGTCGCTTACCAACAGGCGAGTAATTGGTGGCCAAACACGGAATTATTCACGATAAAAAAAAAGTTTGATAATTCAAGCCGGTACGCATTTTTTTTATTAGGCGTGAAAATCAGAAATTTTCGCATTGTCGCACTGCAACACTGCAAATAATATATTAAACATTTCTAAGCGTAAGCATAAACTTGACATTAATAGTGAAGCAATGTTAACGGTCAGTCAGCAGTGCGCTTTGTCGCACAGTCGCACTGCGACTAATATATCTAACATATCATAGTAGTAGACGTGGAAGATCGACCTTCGCCGATCTGATAACCAGATGACACGTATTTTTTATCTACACTAATATTATAAAGAGGAAAGATTTGTACCTATTTTTGTATGTTTGTAATGAATAGGCTCCGAAACTACTGAACCGATTTGAAAAATTCTTTCACTGTTGGGAAGCTACACTATCCCCGGGTGACATAGGCTATATTATATTTTGTAGCGAGGCCGAAGGCCGAGCTTACACTCGTGCGAAGCCGGGGCGGACGGCTAGTCAAATATAATTTATAAACAAATATGCCTATAATAACTTGCCTATCAAAAAGTGTTCATAGCAAGTATTTAGCTTGGCAATAATATTTTGTGTACGATTTTTTCAGGCAAGCCTATATGATTGGTTTTGTAATTAAAATATCTAACCTGTGATATCAATTTCGATTGTATAGCAGATCGGTGTAGTTACCTATATTGACTTACCTGTTCACATCTGCTTGCCAGGTAGCCATGCACAGAAATGAGTAAGCTAGCCTACCTCGGCATATTCTGTGTGTTAAAAAGTAAAAACTATCAGTTGAGATAAAACTCATTCGGTTATCAAAAGAGTGAAAGTGATGAAAGAATATGTATTAAAATTAACTAAATTAAAAATTGCTATGAACACTTTTTGATAGGCAAGTTATCATAGGCATACACATCACATACATCATCAGCCAATTATCGTCCACTGTTGGACAAGGCCTCCGATATAGAGAGGGGTGTTGCCATATACCCACGCTTGGCAGGCGGCTTGGTGATCGCAGTACGTTCACCGTGTACTATTAGGACGCTGCTGCCCATCCTCCGGTGGTTCTGGTCGCAGTTTTAGGACATACCCGGGTCATATCATAGGCATATTTGTACATAAATATTATTTATTAAAAAATACGTCTCATCTGGTTATCAGATCGGTGAAGGTCGATCTTCACCGACTCTTAGACTATCAGTGTAAGCACAATATTATCATTAGATTTGATGTTCCAGACTAAGTCGCGACTTGTCTCACAGACGTGCGACATACATAACTCAGCTCACGGTGTCTCCACGAAGTTGTCGTTATGCGTGAAGACGTGTTCTGGTACGAGTGTCGCGGCTTGTCGCACCGTGTCGCACAGTTGCAGCGGCGTGCGACTGATGCGTTGTGTCAAACGCGCGCTGCGACGGACCGGAGTTACTGTGAACATTGGTGTCGGAGCCTCGGATTGGTTGCGGCTGAAATGAAAAAAAAAAAATGATATCTTTTTATTTTTAACCGACTACCAAAAAGGAGGAGGTTCTAAATTCGACTGTTTTTTTGTGTGTTATGTTTGTTACCTCGGAACTTGCGACTGGTGAACCGATTTAGATGATTACTTTTTCGTTTGAAAACTGGTGCTTCCCGTGTAGTCCTATATCAGTTTGGTCTAGTTCTGTCGTTTTTATGAAGTCATTTACATTGATATATTTTTTTATAAAAAAAGTGGCAAATAAGCATGCGGTCCGCCTGATGGTAAGCAAAACCGCTGCCTATGGACACCTGCAACATTAGCGGTGTTGACAGTTCTTTGCCAGCCCGGAGAGGTAGTTGTAGACACCCTTTTTGAAGGAATATCAGTATTTCATTTTACGATATTCATCTTATAATTTACATTCATTCACATTTGTGTTTGTTCTATGTCTGGGTGTTAATATCTGTTTATGTATGTATTTAAAAATATATATGTACGCATATCAGTCTCTGGCAGCCATATTACAAGCTTTGCTTAGTTTGGGGTCAGATGACCGTGTGTGCAAAAATGTCCCAGATATTTATTTATTTATTTATCTAAAGGTTGTCTAGAGGTAGATGTAGACACCCTAAAATAAAAAAGGTTGTATAATTATTTAAAAAAAAAAACAACTGAAAAACATATATAGATCAAGAAAACATATATGCTGATTATTCTTTAAACAGCTAAACCGATTTTCATGTGTCATAGCCAAGAACACTATCGATCAAGTTACCTTTAAAAAAAACGAAAGGTATTCATTTTTACCTATATAAAATACTAGCACACTACTATACATAGCATGTACTTTATACACTGAGATAGATAATAATAAAAAAAAAAAAGCTGAACCAACCTGATTTGCATATATTTTTTGACAAGATGGGTAAATTCAGTTCTGTTGTATTTGCCCATTTAAGCTGCAGCATGTAATGGTTTGGATTTTCTGTTAATTATATGCTTAATTTGTAATCTACACTAATATTATAAAGAGGAAAGATTTGTACCTATTTTTGTATGTTTGTAACGAAATAACTCAAAAACTACTGAACCGATTATAAAAATTCTTTCACTGTTGGGAAGCTACACTATCTCCGGGTGACATAGGCTATAATATATTTTGTAGCGAGGCCGAAGGCCGAGCTTACACCCGTTCAAAGCCGGGGCGGGCGGCTAGTAAAGAATAAAGCTATACCCGCGTCTTCGTCAGCGATTTCTTCAGAAAAAAATACCCTATGTCCGTCCTCATGATACATACTATTACCTCACAAAATTTTATCGAGATCGGTTAAGCCGTTTAGCCGTGATTATGTAGCAAACAGACAGACGGACAGAGTTACTTTCGCATTTATAATATATGTGTAGATTGCCCGATAGACATAAAAACGTGTTCAAATCGCGAAAGATTAAAAAAAATACTATAATGGTATAGAATGAGTATTTACTTTTTAAATCCCTTGCTTCTTTAATCAATCTTCTCATTCACGCTTCATTTTTTTTTCTAAATAATTCAACTGAAAAGTCCAGAAATTGTAGTCAAGGTTAGATTATTCTAAGTGCGCTTTCATACGGGACTTTGTACGATACGATTTGCAGTGACAGTTACGAGTTGAATTTCAGCTGTTCACAGGTCATTGACACTCGGCGTATTGTATGGAACAGCAGATTTTTTCTTCACGTCTAAAAATCAGCGGTTTACAGGTCATTGACACTCGGCGTATTGTATGGAACAGCTGATTTCTCTCTAGATATTAATATCAGCTGATTACAGAAAAGGTTATTGACACTCGGCGTATTGTATGGAACAGCAGATTTTTTCTTCAAGTCTAAAAATCTGCTGTTTACAGAAGGTCATTGACACTCGGCATATTGCATGGAACAGCTGATTTCTCTCTAGATATTAAAATCAGCTGATTACAGAAAAGGTCATTGACACTCGGCGTATTGTATGGAACAGCAGATTTTTTCTTCACGTCTAAAAATCAGCTGTTTACAGAAGGTCATTGACACTCGGCATATTGCATGGAACAGCAGATTTATTCTTCGAGTCTAATAATCAGATGTTCACAGACTTAGGTCGCTGACAATTAACCAATTTGTATAAAACAGCTGATTTTTCTTTAGATGTTAAAATCAGTTGATTACAGAAAAAGGTCATTGACACTAAACCGAATGTCATCATCATCATCATCGTCAGCCCGTATCAACCCACTGCTGGGCATAGTCCTCCTCTCCCTTGTGCCATTTATCCCTGTCTCGGGCCAATCTCATCCACATATGGCCTGCGATGGGTGTGATGTCATTGACCCTTCAGGATGGTTGCCTGCCCACGGAACGCTTATCCGCCATTGGTAACCACACTCTGTCAGGGCTCTATACACCGAATGTACGGAACAGCAAATTTTACTTCGCATCTAAAAATCTGCAGTACACAGCAAAAGGCCTTTAAAGCTGTGTATACAACAAAGAGGTGTGAGGAAAAATCAACGAATAGGAGGCAAAGCGATATGGAACTAAGCAATGCTATTGGTAGCTTTTTTCTTCGCGCACTGCTTATTTGCCTCGCATATTTTTTTGCTACTGCCTATTTTTGTAGTGGTAGGACTCTTTTGATGCAGGGGTCCGCCTAGGGAAGTACCACATCTTTGCCAGTTATTCAACCGCCAAGCAGTAGTGTGCAAAAACTACTGTGTTCCGGATTGAAGGGCAATGTTTCCAGCGAAATTACAGGGCACACAGAGATTTGACATCTCATATCTCGGGGGTGACGAGCGCAGTGCATTGCCATCCAGGGTTTAGAACTGTTGAAGTTCATAATCTGAGTGGCGTTGTGCTGTTATGGGCAAGCGTGAAGAGCCATCAGGCGAGCGACTTCGCTCGTCTCGTCACTCGGTATCATAAAAAAAAAAAACTTGAAACAGCTAAATGTTATTCGCGTCTAAAACTCAGCCGTTTACAGACAAAGGTCATTGACACAGACTGTATGGAACAGCAGATTTTTCTTCGCGCCTATTAGTTAGTATAGTATGATACCACAGACTAGGTACAGCTACTACGTTGCCCAGACTTGTAGTTACAATTATTTTCAATAGAAACAATTCAGTCAAATACCTGAGGGGCGGGGTGAGGGGTTACTGAATGCTAATTGGCCCTTTCAACGTCAGTTCAAAATGTAAACAAAGCATAGTGATGGCGTACCTACGGTATTGGTCGGAAATGACGTGATGTTCAGTGGAATCAGTGGACGTTTTTTTATAGCAGTAGTGGTCAACTGATGAAGTGTTTGAACATGTTCGCTCTGCATTAAATGTCTAGAAAGTCTTTGTATGATACTCACAGTTTCGCCTGTTGTACAGCAAACTTTATAATAGTGCTTTTGAAGACGTTTTTCACGTCGACTAATTTACGGTCGGCCTGTCTGGTCGCTCCGCTATGTGGACTGATCTTTAGCTGCATAAACTTGTTCAGCAACTGGTCTAGGTTGGCGTCTACTTTCGATTCCTGTAAAATAATTAGGTTACTACATTTAATAATAGAATATAAAAAAAAACTTCATGCTAAATGTCCTTAAAACGTGTCGTTGAGGAAGCGGTATGCAGCGTTGATATGTGATTGTGCAGCCCACAGTGGGTTCTTGTGGCGTTTGCTTTCACTTGTGTAATTTCTTAGTGACTAGATGTCATGTACTTCGAAAAACTATACATAGAAGTCACAACGCGTTGAAAATTATACTCAATAAACGTCCGCAGTTTCATATATAAACATAGCTGTATTCAATTTATATCGAAACAAAACTATTTTACCAAAACCAACTATTTATACATTTACGGCTCAGTTCACTAATGTCTGTTCGATTTGCACAACATCTTCGAAACTCGTGAACCGTCATTGAGCAAGCGAGACAGCGATTATGTCTGAATCGCAAGTGGGAACTTCTCTCCCGAGAGAAAGAGACAATTTTCTCTCTCTCCCGTTGGTCAGACGGTGGTTCGTCAGCCAATTTGACGTGTCTGTTACGGCTTTTACGGTGTGTTACAGCTTGTATAACTATCGCGTGACTTGTGGATCCATTCTGTCTGCGTATTGAGTCCAGACAGATTGAGTATTGCCGCGATTAGCGCGTCATTGTGGCATCTTTATTTTTTTGATCGAAGGCCGTTTATGTCTGGAAGGTTTTAGAACCCATTAAGAATTGTAATGGTTTCGATCAGGTCACCGCACAACAGTCTTTCTTTCAGAGTAGTAAGCCATAGAGCTTTTAATATTTCTTCCTAGGGCTTGCGATGAAGAGCATATGGTATTTCGGCGACTCTAGAGGGTTATTTAGTTAGTATTAACCTCAGATCTTTCCCAAAGAAGATGGGAGAACGACCTACCAAAAGGGTGGTGCAGAATAGCCTGAGATAGGGAGAAATTGCAACTTCTAGAAGAAGCCTATGTCCTCGGAGGACAACCAGATTATGAAACTGGTGCTGGTGTTACAAACTAAATTATGTAGAATTAATGTATGAAAAAAATATGTATTAATTATACTAGTAATATTGTAGTAATTAAGACCAGCGAATAAAGGCTATTGTTAACAGACTTCCAAAAAGTTCTCAAATCAATTGTTTTTAAATTTTTTTCTTGTTACCTCAGAACTTTCGACTGGGTGAACCGATTCTGATGATTCTTTTTTTATTTGAGAGCTGGTGCTCCCTGTGTGGTTCCATTTCAATTTGGGCCAGTTCTACTATGCTTTATTTTTTTACAATGTCACAATTAAAAAGTCATCTACACAAAAATTATTATAAGAGACATCTGTCGGAACACCTCAGTACTAAATCAGCGCTCTCTAAAACCGATAGTGTCTAATTAATGCACGCGCTATGGGATAGAGGGCGCATATTTGGTCCAGTTCCGACATTTTTATGAAGTCGATTTTTATATTGATAATTATTATTTGATTTAACCTCAGATCCTTTAGCAATCGCCTCATTCCAGCACTCCAGAGAGGCTGTTAGGTTTCCCCGTAAGTCTTCCAAGGCTGCCCTGCATTCCCAGTAGGCGGCGGTTCGAGGCGCCTCCGGGAAACGGGAGCGGATGGAACGAAGCCAGCGGGCAGCTTGTTGCCAGTCGAAACCCTAGAAACATATATGAGATGCAATTTTTCACCGACTTCCAAAAAAAAAGGAGGAGGTTATCAATTGTTTTTTACCCTAGAACTTTCGAAAGATGAACCGATTTTAAATTTGAAAGCTGGTGCTTCCCGTTTGGTCCCATTTTAATTTGGTCCAGTTCTGACATTTTTATGAAGTCTGTTTTTTATAATGATAATTATTCACCATAATTTTTTGGGATAAAAATAATCCTATGTCTGTTCTGTCTTAGCCCGGGTACCGGGACAATAGAATACAGCACCAGCCTGTAGTAAGGGGTCATCCATAAATTACGTCACACGCTAATGGCGGGGAGGGTATCACCAGAATGTGACATAGTGTGACAAAGGGCAGGGGGGGATCAAAGCTTTGTGACGTCACATGTTAAATTTCAAAATCCATAACGCGAAATTTATGTGAATAAAAAACTTTAAAAATGTACAAACTTGATTTATATTTATTAATAACTAGTTTTTTTGCCCGCGACTTCGTACGCGTAGATTTTCATATAAACCTTCAATCCTTTTTTCTTCCCTTAATCCGGCCCTTGCGCAAAATAACATAGCGTATTATACTTCAATCTGGTCATAGCTAAGCATATTCGTGAAAACCGCATTTAAATCCGTCCGCATTTTCTTCCAGGGGTTTAGGCGATGTGCGTGAACAAACAAACAAAAATTCTAAAAACTGCCTTAACATGTTCAGCTGCTTATTTTGTCGCCCTGTGTGAAGTATTGATAGAAGCATAACAGTAAAAACACCTTCAACAGTTTTCAAAACAAAAAGATAATGTGACCACAGTGCAGAGCATGTTTTGAAGTTTTCTTTTTGTCTAAACCATAAAAAGTATATCATGTCATGTCGGGATGATACATCTCTGAAATTTGACTGTCCAGCTTCGCTCGTTCGATTTTTTCTATGACCATGCAATTTCTGATCTATATGAATACGACCACAAGTATGGCTTTGGCCACGGAACCCTGACATATGCTTGTCTTGCAAAATGCATTGGATTGAATCACCAAAGAGGTTGTAAAGCCTATGTTTTTATAACATCCTTGATCTACACATTCATTCATCTAAGAAGGTTAAGGAACAGTTGACAGTTTCAAATTTTTATAATGGCTATGTCAATAACATTCTCTTTACTTTGGACCTCCTTGCTTGAGGCTATGTGACGATCCTCATATTACGTTTCGGCTAACGAAGAAAATAATCATTGATTTTTTAATTACTTTAATGTAATAATTTGACTGCCTCGGTGGCTCAGTTGGTAGTGATCCTACTTTCTGTGCTTGGGGGCGTGGGTTCGATTCCCATCTAGGACAAACATTTGTGTGATGAACATTTGTGTTTGTTCTATGTCTGGGTGTTAATATCTATTTAAGTATGTATTTAAAAATATATATGTATGTATATCAGTCTCTGGCAGCCATATTACAAGCTTTGCTTAGTTTGGGGTCAGATGACCATGTGTGCAATAATGTCCCAGATATTTATTTATTTATTTATTTATTTATTATTTAATAATAAAGAATTAAAATAAATGATATACCATAGCCTATGTTTTAATCTGGTAATTTCTAAGCATATTGGTGAAAACCGCATTTAAATCCGTCCAGTGGTTTAGGAGATGTGCGCGGATAAACAAACAAACAGACAAAAATTCCAAAAACTGTCCTATCGTGTTCAGCTACTTATTTTAAGACGCCCTGTGTGTTTTTTTTTTGTTAACTCGCAATTACAGATTTTTTTATCTCTACGTTTTTATTATAATAGGTCGGGGAAAAAGTCTTTTCGTATTTTGTATGTATAAGGTTGTAGTAAAAATCTCATCCGTTGTACTGTTTGTATCTGGCTGGTTTTGATACCATTAAAAATATGACATTTTAAAAAAGGAATACAAAAAGTAAAAAGCAATTTCCCGCCATTTTTCAATTGTTTTTTTGTTTGATAAAATGAGTGAATCTAACGAAGAAATTCGATATATTGTGAAATTTTATTACAAAAAAGGGAAAACTGCGACACAAGCCGCGAAAAAAATTTGTGACGTTTATGGACCTAATGCAGTGTCATCAAGAGTAGCACAATGTTGGTTCAAGCGTTTTCAGTCCGGGAATTTTGATGTCAAAGATGCAGCTCGCTCTGGTCGCCCTGTTACGGATAAAGTAGATGCCATTTCTGAAAAAGTGGACCAAGATCGGCATATTAATAGTTACGACGTAGCTGAAGAACTGGGGATTGACCACAAAACAGTTTTGACCCCTTTGAAAAAAACTGGGTATACAAAAAAACTTGATATTTGGGTGCCACACAAGCTCACTGAAAGAAACCAAATGAATCGTGTACTCATTTGCGACTCTCTATTGAAACGTAACGAAACCGAACCGTTTTTGAAAAGATTGATCACTGGTGATGAAAAATGGATCACCTACGACAAGAATGTGCGCAAACGATCATGGTCAAAGGGCAGTGAAGCACCACAGACTGTAGCGAAACCCGGATTAACACGTAATAAGGTGATGCTGTGTGTATGTATGGTGGGATTGGCAGGGCATCGTTCATTATGAGCTTTTACCGCCGGGCAAAACCATCGATTCGGATCTCTACTGCCAACAGCAGATGAGACTCAAACAAGAAATTGAGAAAAAACGGCCGGAATTGATCAACAGAAAGAGTGTGGTCTTTCATCATGATAACGCCAGACCGCACACATCTTTGGCCACTCAGCAAAAATTTAGAGAGCTTGGTTGGGAAGTGTTAATGCATCCACCATATAGCCCTGACCTTGCACCCTCAGATTTCCACCTGTTTCGATCTCTTCAGAATTCTTTGGGTAGTGTTAGATTAACATCAAGAGAGGACTGTCAAAACTACTTGTTGCATTTTTTTGATCAGAAGTCCCAAAAATTCTACAGCAACGGGATCATGTCACTACCTACAAGATGGCAACAAGTTATCGAACAAAATGGCACATATATATTATAATTAAATGTAATTAAACTTGAAAAAAATATGTCTTGAATTTGTTTAAAAAATACGAAGAAACTTTTTCCCCGACCTTATATGTATAGATTTAGCACTCTCGCTATGAGATTATCTCTCACGCAACAACAGTTAACTTCTAGAGCGCCATTGATTTTACTAAAGATTATTTTTAAAATAAGAAAAAAAATTAAATTACGGTTATGTTTTAATTATTTTTAAATACATGCATAAATTTGAAAAATGTGTGTTGTCACATCAGGGGGAGGGGGATCTGAAAATGTGACAACCTGTGACAAGGACGAGGGGAGGGGTTAACAAGTCCTAAAATTCGTGTGACGTAATTTATGGATAGCCCTTAATAGGCTACTAAAAGGTGACCTCGGGGCTTGTAATTTCTAAGTTGCGGCTCCTACACATTCACACTGGCGAGTCTCAGAGAGAGGATGACAACGATGTGTGACCATTGTCCTGAGCGGAGCCAAGACAACATGCAGTTGTCTCAAGAGTTGTAGCACAGTGCTGAGGGCTCCGGTGCATTCTTCTGGAGATCCCGGAGCCCTCTTGTCAAGCACTAAGGCTGGTCACCTCATAGTTTGAATTAAATATTAAGTTATGTTATGTTGCAGCAATTTCTAGTCATATCTGTCAATAAGAAAGATTAATGTCAGTGAATAGACCAAGTTCTTACCTCTTGCAGCAAAGTAGACAGATCATTGAGAGCTCCATGGAGCAAATCATCTACATTCCTTACGGAATTTGCTGGGGTTAAAGTAATATCATTGGTTTGTTGACTGATATTGCTTTCGTTATACACACTTTCTGATACCATGCTTACATTCCTCCAGTTAGTAGTATCTATCTTATTAACAGATGTCAAAGCCTCTTTTGGCTCGTTCATAATCTCCGAGTATGACCCGTCATCGCTGTCAGATTCTAAAGCTATATTCTCTTTGTTTTCATCGTCAATATAAGGAGATTGCATGGCGTCTTCATAAGTTATGGATGACATTGATTTTGGTGTACCAAAATCTGTTTTCGAGTTGTTCAGACCAAAGCATTGCAAATGATGGTAGGAGGTAAGTGATTTGCCACGTTTTTGTAGCCAGGACTTTAAACGTGCTTGCAATTCGTCTGGTCTTGGAGTATTGAAGCTTGAAAAGCCGGGAGTTAAAAACTGGACTTTCTTCCTCTCGCTTTTGATGGCAGATGTAACTTTATCATTTTTGACTCCAATGTCTTCGTGCAAATTTACTTTGTCAAGCTTGTCTCCGATCGAGCCCCATTTGTGAATGCAATTACTGGCTTCACTCTTCCTTATACGCTTGAAATGCACTGCTGATATAGAACGCCTTTGAGGGAATCGCTCTTCAGTTTTCACCTTCTGATGCATATTAAAAATTAAATTTGCATTATTAACTACTCTTTTCAAGTAATTTGGGTCCGTACGGAGTTTCTCCGCGTCTGATATTATTATTTCTGATGTTTTTTTTGTGCCTTTAGGTTTGTACAGACGATCAAAGACGGATTCCGATTTGGTGCCTTCTACCAATTTGGGCAGCATAGATTTTCTAGCATTTATCTTTGGATTATCTATTTTATTTATATGGTTAGAGCTACTGGGAGCATAGCTTTTTCTGGATTTGACGTCATTCTTTGGAAATAATTTGGAACTAACTGTCACTTTTTTAGTGATTTCGGTCAATACTTTCTTGTCATTGGCAGATCTAATTGCATGTTTTTGTGTCGTTATTATAATGTCAGGTCTAGATATCATTTTGTTAGACGTATTCTCGTTCTCTGAGTTTTTTGTTCCTGTAATTTTTGTGTCTGATTTTTGAGCATTGCTTGCAATGGACCCTGCTTCATTATCAGTAGCTTCTGTTATAATTATGTCTGGTTTAGTCATGTCAAATTTGGAAGTAGAAGGTTTGTTGTTTATGTTCTTCATCACTTTTGTAGCTGATTTTAGAATGCCTCCAACAGTAACATTGTCACTATTCATATTTTTAGTTGAAGACTTTTTGACAGCCCCTGTGACGGTTGCAGACTTACTTTTAACCGTTAAGTGACGGTTACTAGACTTAGCTTCCACTTTAGTATCACTTTTAGTGACAAATTTGGTGACGACTTTAGGTTTTATGTTGGTGTAATCGGGTCTTTTCACCACAGGTACAGTAACAGGTCTTTTAGAGCAGTTAGCATGGCTGTTGCGTTGTATATTTTTGTTCCCATTGACTTGGACATTTTTTGAGGTTGCTACAGTTTTTGTATGAGAAGCATTTGTAATCTTTATCTCTGGAACAGGTCGGTTGGTCACGTTGCTCGTCAACTTGTCTTTGGGATATTTCTTCATGTTCAATTCCCTTAGCTGAAACATAGTGTTAGGTTAACTTCCCTTAGCTGAAACATAGTATTAGGTTAGGTTATCTTCCCTTAGCTGAAACATAGTGTTAGGTTAGGTTAACTTCCCTTAGCTGAAAAATAGTGTTAGGTCATGATTTCTTCGGTTTTTCTCGATTACTATGCATTGAAATTAAACAATTTTCAACAGATTTATCTGCGTGTATTTTTAACCTACTTCCAAAAAGGAGGAGGTTCTCAGGTCGACTGTTTTTATAAATAATGTTTGTTACCTCAGAACTTTCGACTGGGTGAACTGATTTTGATGTTTTTTTATTTATTTGAGAGCTGATGCTTCTCGTGTGGTCCCATTTTAATTTGGTCCAGGTTCTGACATTTTATGAAGTCGGTTTTTTATATTGATATTTATACATTATTCTAATCGGCTGTATTTGATTTAGATCAGCACAGTGGCACGCACCACTTGCATCACAGAGACAAAGGATAAATCCGTAGTTTTCCACAATCCCCTATACCTAAAAGCCCTAACAGACACGTGGATTTGGTTGACCCCAACCTCTGTCTGACCAGCGGGAGAGAAAGGGAGGGAAATATGTTATTCTCAGTCTTTCTCTCCCATTGGTTGGATTGTGGTCCGTCAACCATTCACATTTCTGTTAGCTACTTAACGACACCGAGTTACGGTTATGATATTACAGCCATTAAAAGGTATGACGACAGCCAGACAGTGTAGCCTCAGTAATAGGGTTCTGTTTACAACCCTTTGGGTACGGCCTAAAAATAAATAAAATAAATGTTTTATGATGATTTTCTAGTGTAATTCTCTTCTACATAAATTCATCATAAAAACAGTTATGAAGATGGACTTCTGCAAAGTAACGCCTGATTCAATCAACCGTAGCTTAAGACTAAGAATGAGGGTAGATTGTTTTTTGTCTGCACTCTCTTTGCAACTTTCTGAACTTTAAACTTTTTTGCAACTACCTGCATTCTTCAGTCTTCCCGTGAACATGGTGCATGTAACTGTGCCGGAATGAAGTTGTGTGTGATGAATAAAATGTATAGCTGTAGGTGTGAATTGTATAGTGGATTTTTGACACAAAATATTGCCTACTGAAAAATCAGGAGCTACATCTACAATGTTATCATAGTAAATATTCCATTATTAATTTTGTTCATTCAATCACACTAATATCATATATGTGAAAGTTTGGATGGATGTATGGATGTTTGTTACTCAATCACGCATAAATGGCTGGATGGATTTGGATGAATTTTGGAATATACATTGCTTATATCCTGGATTAATACATAAGCTAGTTTTCATCATCATCATCATCACCAATTTTCATCACTACGCGGGTGAAACTGCGGGGCGCAGCTAATACATAAATTTTCTATCAACTGGTCGGCAAGATGTTGTGGCTTGACTCATTCAGCGCTGGCTTATCATAGAGTTAGGGTAAACACTTGGTAGGGGAACAAGTTACATCTTGGTGTCTTTGAGAATAGAAATAACGGCCTAATAGACTAGCAACTTTGCACCGATGCTCAAGACTAAGGGCTATATCTGGAACATTTTTGCACACACGGTAATCTGACCCCAAACTAATCAAAGCTTGTAATATGGCTGCCAGAGACTGATATATGTACATATATATTTTTAAATAGGTACATACTTAAATAGATATTAACACCCATACATTCAACAAACACATATGTTCATCACATGAATGTTTGTCCTAGGTTGGTTGGGGATTGCTTCGCTGGCTGCCAGTTGTGTAGGTACTTAGATATTAACATTATTTTTATAGTAATGCCATATGGAGTTTAAGTTGCGTCACTTAAACTCTATATGTCATTACTATTAAACCTAGTGGACACCATTATATCCTTTTTTGTATAGTTTTCTTATTAAAACAAACGTCACAAATCCCTACTGTGGCCTGCACCGTCACAGACCAACACTGCACACCACATCCTCAACAACAGAGTCGTTTTCAATTAGAACAGGTTGCCCGAGGATGTAATCGCATCGAAATCAATAAATGTGTTTAAAAACAAACTGGACAGATGGATAAGAATGAAGAAGATAATCTTAAAAGATAAATACTAATTTTGACACTGTGTGATATAGGCACATCAGCTTATGCTGCTCGCCTATAATCAATAAATAAACAATAAATAAAAAAATAAACACGTCCACAAGCGCAGAAGGTAGGTTCACTACCAACTGAGCCACCGGGGCAGTCACGGCAAATAGGTATTAATATGTCAGGTACCTTTTGAAATCTAGCCTGTTCCTTGGCTATCCTCTGTTCTCGCAGTATTTTTACATGCTCTTCAATGTTCGAAGACATCTTGTAAGAGCCCGTTGAGTCAGGGTACCTGAAATATTTAACTTATATATTTTTAAAGCTAATAATATACCACAGGGCCTAAAGATAAGGGTCTTTGACCAGTGTGTGTTGCCAGTGACGACATATGGTACTGAGGCGTGGTCCTTAACTGTTGGCCTTTTGGAAAACTCAGAGTCACACAACGGGTAATGGAGAGAGCTAAGCTCGGAGTTTCTTTGCACAATAAAATCCGGAACGTAGATATTCGCCAACGAACCAGAGTCATTGACATGGCTATAAAAATTTGCAAGTTGAAGAGGCAATGGACAGGCCACATCGCTCGAAGAACCGATGGGGAAGAAAGATTCTTGAGTGGAGACCACGAACTGGATGACACAGCGTAGGTAGGCCTCCCACTAGATAGACAGACGACATTGTGAGTCGCGAGAAGACGTCTACTGTTGAACATAGGCCTCCCCCTTTAACCTCCACACTAAACGACACCATGCCATCTGCATCCACTGTATGCCCGCGACTCTCACGATGTGGTCGGTCCATCTTAATACATAAACTGAAGAAATAAATAATGTGGGCTTAGAAACACTTTTAAATACCTCCGATAAAAGAGCATTGCATTGAGATTTCGTGATGAGTCTAGTCAGTCAGCGCTAATAGAGACATATTCCGCTTATAACTAAATAGACATTAAGAATAGTGACGAGGCTAAGTTGAAGTTAGAGCTGGGATTAATATATACAAGACTTATTAGACCATTTTAAATATTTTGTATTAAAAAGAGCTTGTGTTAACCGAAATGAGTCTTTGAAAGATGCAAATCCGTGGGTTGTCCAACATTGTTTTAGTCATACCTGTATTATCTGTAAGATTTTCTTCACTTTTAAACAATAACCTAACTGTTAAATCACTTTCTATATCCCATAACCACCAATATCACAATTAACACAAGATTTTTTAAAAACTAGCTAAGAAACTATTTTTCGTCTACAAAATTCACAATAAGAAAACCGAATGACGGTTGTCAACCGCCAGAATTCAAATCAAACAAACAAAAGAACTTTAGGGTGTTACCATATTATTACAAAATTTTAAATTAAGCCGGCTTGATATTGTATCATGCTTGCTTGATGGAAAGCGCAACTAGACGCTAGAGGTCACTGTCCATTGAGGAATACCTAATACATACGTTCGAAATGGCCCAAAGGCTTCTGAAATACGTAGGCAGCTGTGTTATAAGACAAACAACCTGTGCAAACAATCCGGTTCTAATGCAGATTGCAGCCATCAGATCAATTTTAGTCGAGCTACGCCTTAAGCGCTACGAATACTGCCATCTAGTGTCGAGTAGCAGAAACTTTTCAGTAGTACCAACTATAAAGCCAAAAATTCAAAACCATTCATCACAGACCTTGTGTATATCTGTGCCATTCATTCAATCAGTGTATGTTCACTCCGTTCACCCGTAAATGCCCGAGTTTGACCCGAAGAACCCCGAACCGAATTGCAATCGGCAATCGCCAATGACGTGTGTGACAGGTTTTCTTTCTTCCGTCTGTGACTTAACTTAAAATTGCTATTGCTCTTGTGTCGGATTAATTTTATTATCCTTATTTCATTTCAAAATAGGTAAAATATTACAAAAAGAGCTTAAACATTGACATGTGCTACGTATGCTAGTAATTTGGTGCTGTGTTTGTGAGATTTTGCTGGCTCTGGTGCCGTCAGCTGAGCAACAGCTGATTTTTAGGATCTGTAAGTAACCCTTTCTCCGTTACGAAATATATATACGGGAAAAGTAGGCAATAAATGAGGTAGGAACCGGTAGCTAGTAAAACAGCACCTTGCTTATTTATTTTCATAGTTTTTAATTCAACTGCTTTACGTGTACTACATATGCCAATGAAATTTGAAAGTTTTCAAGGAAAAGTTCGAAGTAGGTAAGTAAGATATAAGTACAGTAGATAGAATACAAGGTAAAACTTTTAAAAACTGCAATTATGCACGGCAACTAACCGGTTTTGCCTATCTAAAAACTCTTAAAACTTGTACCTTGGTTCCGTACCCAAAGGGTAAAACGGGACCCTATTAAGACTCCGCTGTCCGTCCGTCTGTCTGTCTGTCCGTCTGTCACCAACCAAGCTGTATCTCACGAACCGTGATATTTAGACAGCTGAAATTTTCACAGAAGATGTATTTCTGTTGCCACTATAACAACAAATACTAAAAAACAGAATAATATAAATAGTTAAGGGTGCTCCCATACAACAAACGTGATTGTTTTGCTCGATATTGATAACGGCAACAGGTAGACGCTTCAAATATTCACAGAATATTTAGTTAAGGTCAACTCGGCGAAGACCGGCATACTAAATTTAAAAAAATACAAATGGTCTTATTGTGGCTATTCTATAATCTTAAATCCAAATTTTGTTAAACTATATAATAATATATTTAGATGATCTGACAATAAATATGTCGAAATGATAAAGAAACTATTAGTTTAGAAAATAAAAACGATTTTTGAAAACACAGAGAAATAGACGGATTTGGCTCCCATGTCGGTTAAGACCGTCTAGTGGCAAATTTCCCTGGTTAGCGGTAGTTGGCGTAGTTATAGATACGAAGACCTGTGTGAATGAATCAGTGTACGAACGCCAGTTCATGTAACAACTTAATATTTGTACCCTAACTCTCAGGAATAAGGTTTTATTACGCTTATTTCGCAAAATGCTGCAATTGTCGGGTAAGACCGGCTACGTTGCAGTTCCAGGGGTGCAAAACTTTGAACTTCTAGTATAGCTTCTTTTAATTTCTCTTTCGAATACGACCTTTTTTCCGTTTTTCGCGTATATTTTCCCATGGCTAAAATAAATTAAAACTAAAAATTGAAATAAATTACGCCTAGTACCCTATCGTGAGTGACTATAAGTAATTAATTATCTCTCCCAATCAGATCAATAGAAAATCGGTCACGTGACCATAACAGCAAATCTGAGTGGTTGAAATAATCACTCACCGTCATTCACGAGAGTGTGCTCACGGTGCTGACCCTGTGACAGACGAATGGACAGACAGCAGAATTTGGTATCCTTTGAGTACGGAACTGAAAACCTACACATATGTTACACATATACTTTGATTATACAAGATACATAACATTATATTTAAAAAAAAACCGGACATATATTCTTGATTTTATAATATGTGCTACTTTGTAGAACTCTATATTTAGGACACTTTGATAATTTATATAGGTATTCTAGAAAGGCTTAACAAAACACCAAAGGTTGACGATTTCTGTAAGAGGCGAAGACCGGCATATGACATTTATTACCCTCCAAGATCTAGACGGACTTCCCCGCAACATATTTTGAGATTAGTTTTTATTTTCATCAACCATAAATTACTAAAAAACGTCTATAATACTAATGTAATTTACTAATCAAATAGATAAATTAATGGGAATAAACTTACTTGCATAGATCTGTTGAATATGTGAGTTTTCTTTTTAAATCCTTTTTTTTGTAAGCACGTGGCACACTCCAATGCAAAGGTGCTCACCGTACTTAATTAACAACCTCATTTTTTTCCGTTCACACTATAAATACCGCTATCTATATCAATTAATAAGAACTTAAATGGTTTTATTATTCCGGTGATGGTATTGCCATCTGCGTAGTTCTGCTGAATTCGTGGTAATTCTTGTTGTACGATCTTTCCCGACAGACGGTCTTCGCCGAGTTGACCTTATACGTATAATCTTACTAATCCGGCACTTCGATAGATCGGCACGTCCAATAATCCGGCACCCTCCGCCCACGCCTCCCTTTCCCCTCTATACCTGTGCGCTTTGGTCGCTGCTTCGTCGACTAGCAGTCTAACCTCAAAACTTATCACGTGCACGTGCTAACGTATTGTTTCTTTCAAGTGAGACTAGTTTATAGTTAAAAATGTCAAATAAATCTCTATGAAATGCTTTATTTTATTTATTACCGATGACTTTTTCAGTATAACCCAGTAATCCGAACATTCCAATAATCCGGCACCCTCCGGTTTTTAATAGTGCCGGATTAGTGAGATTGTACTGTATATTCACTTTAAAAATAAATAAATTAAAACAAATATTTAAGGGGGGCTCCCATACAACAAACGTGATTTTTTTGCAGTTTTTATAGATAATGGTAGTGCGCGAATCCGACTCTCACTCGGCCGGCTTTTATTTTTGTTAGATATAGGTACTTACATTTATGTAAGTAGTTTGAAGTATTTATGTCATAAAAGTGCCTAGTTAGATAGGTTTTGTTATTGGCCATTCTTTCAGCGGCTGCACTTACCCATAAGTGGCGGCCTTAGTGCTAAAAAAATATCTCTTATAGGGGCGGATTAGCCACGTAGGAAATGCTACGGGCCCCGCGCTCTTGGGAGACCAACGCTTTCTGACCGTATAATTATCTATAAAAAACTGAAGGACTTCACAAAACAGAACTGTCCAAATTGAACACACGGGAAGCACCAGCTTTAAAAAAAAAGAATCATTAAAATCGGTTCACCCTATCGAAAGTTATGTGAGATAACGACTGCCCCGGTGGCTCAGTTGGTAGTGAACCTACTTTCTGCGCTTGGGGGCGTGGGTTCGATTCCCATCTGGGACAAACATTTGTGTGATGAACATTTGTGTTTGTTCTATGTCTGGGTGTTAATATCTATTTAAGTATGTATTTAAAAATATTTATGTATGTATATCAGTCTCTGGCAGCCATGTTACAAGCTTTGCTTAGTTTGGGGTCAGATGACCATGTGTGAAATAATGTCCCACATATTTATTTATTTTTATTTATTTATAATAACAATCATTAAAAAAACCAGTTGAATTAAGAACGTCCTCCTTTTTGAAAGTCGGTTAGAAGAAAGAGAGAAAAAGAAAGAGGATCTCAATTTGACTGTTTTTTTTTAAATGTTTGTTACCTTAGATCTTTCGACTGGGTGAACCGTTAAAGTTCTAACATTTTTATAAGGTTTTTTTGTATTGATAATTATAAGCGTTCTACTCATAAGTTAGTTTAAAATATTTTAATACCATTAAATAAGCTCATGTCCTTCTGAATGGACCTCTACATCGGTTTTTAATTTAATCCTAATTTTAATATCACCATCGCGACGCTCCTTAAATCTTGGATATCTTGTGGGAGGCCTACCTACGCTGCGTCTTCCGGTTCGTGGTCTCCACTCAAGAACCTTTCTTCCCCATCAGTTATCAGTTTAGTGTGTATAACCCCACATACGATAACCTGGCTGCACCCCAAAGCAGTCGGGTGTTTTTGGAAGATAGGAAATCTCCTCGAAAAAAAAAGAAAAAAAAAAAGGCTTTTATCAGCGAGGATGGATAAACTTTTTAGACATTTATATCTTGAGGTCCGAAAAAGACAAGAAACATAATCATCAGCCAGAAGACGTCCACTGCTGAACATAGGCCTCCCCCTTTAACCTCCACACTGAACGACATCCTGCCATCTGTATCCACTGGATGGCTGCGACTCTCACAATGTCGTCGGTCCATTTAGTGGGAGGCTACCTACGCTGCGTCTTCCGGTTCGTGGTCTCCACTCAAGAACCTTTCTTCCCCATCGGTTATCGGTTCTTCGATGTGGCCTGCTCATTGCCACTTCAACTTGCAAATAGCTATGTCGATGACTCTGGTTCTTTGGCAAATATCCACGTTTCGGATTCTATCGAGCAAAGAAACATCGCACGCTGTTAATGGGTGGACATTCTTAATATAAAACCTTGTAAACCTAGTAGCAAGCAAATTATAAATGTCGACCACTTTAAAGTTGTAAACATTCTGGTCTGATCAATTAAATGGTAAATAGAGATGAATTAAGTACTCCAATAAAGAGTAATGGGACGCAATCAACAAACAGACAAACAGAATGAGTCGATAAACAATATGTCAGATATTAATGTCGCATGTCCTCACGTTCTAATAATTATCAATTTAAAAAACCGACTTCATAAAAATGACAGAACTGGACCAAATTGAAATGGGACCACACGGGAAGCACCAGCTTTCAAATAAAAAAATAATCATCAAAATTGGTTTACCCAGTCGAAAGTTCTGTGGTAAGAAACTTAAAAACCTTGGATGAAAACAAAAACTTGAGAGGTGTCAAGGATCAACGAAGTTTTTTTCTATGAGAGAGAGAGAGAGACAGAGAAACACGCGCACGGCTTACAATTATAGCAAAAAGTATCGTTACAACTTTTGGTCTGAATTTTTTTCCGTCTAGCCCCCTTTCGCAGCGCGCGAAATGGAACTACGTTCCAAAAAATACAGTATCAATTATACCGCAGCTTAGATACCGCGGCTATCGCGGCTGAATGCCTCAAGCGGCGCAAATATTCCAGCCTTGACAGAGGTTACTTATTTGTGCCGTTTGGGAGCCCCCCCCTTAAATATTAATGTAATTATTTATTTTTAAAGTGAATAATATAACTCGATATTCTGTGAATATCTCAAGCGTCTACCTGTTGCCGTTACCAATATCGAGCAACAAAATCACGTTTGTTGTATGGGAGCACCCTTAAATATATATTTTATTCTGTTTTTTTAGTTTTTGTTATAGCGGCAACAGAAATACATCATCTGTAAAAAATTGAACTGTCTATCACGGTTTATGAGATACAGCCTGGTGACAGACGGACAGACAGACAGCGGAGTCTTAGTAATAGGGTCCTGGGGCCTTACCCCTAGCTTCACTTTTGCGAGCCAACTTTTAGTAGGTACCTATCAGGTACCTAAAATTAACCAACTTATTTAAGCTGCATCGTTTAAAAGCGTCTAACTTGAATGAACGATAATCACAATCACACGCATAGTAAAACGGATTTTAGTTCATTCAAGTTAGACGCTTTTAAACGATGCAGCTTAAATGAGTTGGTTAATTTTAGGTACCTATCAGGTACCTACTAAAAGTTGGCTCGCAAAAGTTAAGCTAGGGGTAAGGCCCCCGTTTTACCTTTTGGGTAAGGAACCCAAAAAAATGTAATAAATCAAATAAAACTTTTCAAAGATAAACTCTGTTTACGCAGTCACTTCAGACTGCTCGTAAATATTTATTTATCTTATAGAATACTGATGTATTCTACGACATAAAGAAATAACCTTGTGTAATATCTATCTGAGCAAATACCTACGTACTCCAGTTATATACAAAGTAGGTAAGTAAACTTAGACGTGAAAAGATAACAAACAATGACCCGGATTACATAAATATATTTTAAGAGTCGATATGACGTCAAGTCGGATTCGTTGCGTCAATTTTTGTGGCTATGGCAAACAGTACCATATCCATATTTTGGTTGTAAGCAATTGAGGATATCACATCATCAGCCAATTAACGTCCACTGTTGGACAAAGGCCTCCGTCTTAGAGAGGTGTGTTGCCATAATCCCCACGCTTGGAAGGTGGCTTGGGGATCGCAGTACGTTCAACGTGTACTATTAGGACGCTGCTGTCCATCCTTCGGTGGTTCTGGTCACAGTTTTAGGACATACCCGGGTCCAATTGAGGATATAAATAAATTTAATGTAATTATAGAAATGTAATCTGGTGTAATACTTACTTTTCTCGATAGAATAATTCAGCGACAACAGTGACCTTAGTACGAGAACTTGCGAAAAAGTTATCGTTACGTAAACACAAGGATTCATTATTCTTGGTAAACGATATCAATTGTATGAAAAATTCAGTTTCCTTTCATGTCCGATAGAGGCGCTGTTAATTTTTTATACATTTTGGTTTCGTTTACGTAACGATAACTTTTCGCAAGTGCTTGTACTAAGGACGAAAAACACAGACAAAAATTCTAAAAACTGTCTTAACGTGTTCAGCTGCTTATTTTAAGACACCCTGTGTGATAAAAAAAAAATATCTCACAATTACAGATTTTTTTATCTCTACGTTTTTATTATATGTAGATATAGATAGATAGATGTTTAGATACAAGATAGATGTATAAATAGATAGACTAAAATGTTTCTTAAGTAATCTGGAGTTTTATTATTTGTCGCTTACGTTATTTAGTTCTGAGGCACTGTTGACTTGTGCGTATCTATTCCTGCAGGCGTAGATCGCATAGATTTCTCACTGTTTCGCGCACGGGCAAACTTGGATTTGAGCTGACGACTTATCGTTCTTTTTTTTAGCAAACAGCGGAAAACAATCATGCGGTCCGCCTGATTGTAAGCAAAACCGCTGTCTATGGACACCTGCAACATTAGCAGTGTTGACGGTGCTTTGCCAGCCCGGAGAGGTAGTTGTAGACACCCTTTTTGAAACGCTTCATGATGAAGCTCACGAAGAACTTTGGGGGAAGGATATGCCACACCTTGCAGGTCCGCGGGATAAAGGAGCGGAAAAATCTAACGGTGTGGGATTTCCAGCTTTGCAAGATGTGTGGGCTCTTAAGCTTAGTTACCAGAAAGGCTTGTTGATACAACAGTGCCATATTACCACTCATGCTCTCACGCTCATGTTTGCCTTCTTTTTCTATAAACATTTGATTTAGCACTAACAAGCCTGTTTTGTAAATCGGACACTTGAATTTTACCTTAACGTATTGTTTTCTTGGAAAATTCTAACATATTGCATTTTCGCAAATGTGGCCTTCATTTCTTCGGCGATAGTTATTGTACTTTAAAGAAATAGGTGGCAATTTTTAGGGTTTCGTAGTCCTACAAGGAACCCTTATAAGTCCGTTCTGTCCGTCCGTCTGTTTGTCTGTCTGTCCGTCCGTCCGAATTTTTAGAACCTTCTAACTTCTATAGTTAATAAGATAAGTGCATGAAACTTTGCACAATGACAGTTTAACAACTGTCATTGTGTCACTGTCAAAGTTTCATGATTATATCATTATAGATCTCATTTTTAAGAGTATAAAAAATATACCCTACGAGATAGATCAAAATAATGTACTACAGTATTGTACACATTAAAATGGTCTTCAAAAAAGTCCACGATGGTACATGTCTATCTTTTAGGGATAACCCACAATAACCATTTTTTATCCTTTACTTTTTACGAGAAATAATGGCTTATTTACGAAGCAATTTTAAGCAATACAGCATTAGTCCTTATCCAATTAAGTATCTTAAATACATTGTGCATTTAATATATATCAATATGGCCATTAACAGCATGTAATTGATTTATGAATTAATTAATTGGAATTATTTTTATTATTGTTTTACAAGAAATTCTTTATACTGACTTATAATTATGCACACTATTATCAATAAAATTGTTTATCTGTTTAATTTAAATGAATATTTTCGAAAATATTACAGATTTCAAATGCAGGGACATAGCGGTTGCGGCGGTACCAGTCGGGCGGTGTTGTATGTAAAGACATTCTGTAAAATATTTAGTATCAGCAACTCAGCATTGCACCCGTGCGAAGCCGGGGCGGGTCGCTAGTAATTTGATAACTTAAAGAATTCATGCCAAACAGTCATTTAACACATGTTCATTCAACTTGACAATATATTTATCTAAATGATTCATGGCTTTAAAGGTCGATGTGGTTTTCCGTATTTTTGTGCAGAGACGAATAAAGCCGGGTAATCACCACAGATCATTACGCCCCTTTTCCTGGAACACGATTGACCAACAAACTTGTGTCATACATTAATTTACTAATTTGTGTCAGGGTTACACCACGTAAGAAATTTGTTGTAGCCAGTTGCACCCATATAAACCCATAGCAACTGTGACGCGGAGTTCGACGCGTTGACATAAATAAGAATGTTCAATCAAGCATCTGTCACAATACGTGGCGACAGATTTTCCTTATAATTTCCATTCTATTTACTTCTCTTTTCTGTGGGTTACACTAAACGGTTGTGGTCTATTCTACTTTAATCACCTGGGTGATCAATGGCAACTTAGTGTCCTCTTATCACCTGTGATTATCATCACCTGAGTGACCATAACTCCATTCAAATTATTATTTTAGTATCCCTTGATCAACCGCACCAAGGTGACCTCAGAGTAGCTGGCAGTCTATGGCAGCAATATCACAATACTAGCTGCACCCCGCGCTTTCACCCGCGTGGTGATGAAAATTGGTGATGATGATGAAAAGTAGCCTATGTCTTAATCCAGGACATAAGCAATGTATATTCCAAATTTCATCCAAATCCATCCAGCCGTTTCTGCGTTATTGAGTAACAAACATCCATCCAAACTTTCAGTCAGGGTCAGATGACAGTGTGCAAAAATGTCCCGAATAGGTATTTATTTATTTTATGTATTAAATCAATTCCTGTCGCAAATAAAAAATAATAATAATAGAATAATGTAATGTTACGACCGATTAACTAAGAAATTATAATAAAGACAAAAAATAAAAACTAAACGGGGGAACAAACGTATTTTTTAGGGTTCCATACCCAAAGGGTAAAACGGGACCCTATTACTAAGGCTCCGCTATACGTCTGTCACCAGGCTGTATCTCATGAACCGTGCCAGTTAGACAGTTGAAATTTTCACAGATGATGTATTTCCGTTGCCGCTATAACAACAAATACTAAAAAATAGAATAAAATAAATATTTAAGGGGGCTACCATACAACAAACGTGATTTTTTTGCCGTTTTTATAGATTATGATACGAAAGCTTTCTTGCGCGGTTCCGTCTCGCATTTGGCCGGTTATTTTCTCTCGTTTTTGCTCGTTATTGATAACGGCAAAAAGTAAACGCTTGAAATATTCACTGAATATTTACTTAGTTATGTTATTCATTTTAAAAAAAATAAAAAAAATTAAGGGGTATCCCATATAAAAAAAACGTTATTTTTTTGCCGTTTTTATAGATGTACGGAAGCTTTCTTGCGCATGTCCGACTTGCATTTGACCGGTTATTTTTTGTTTCGTTTACAAAATATGCCAAAAGTATTTTATTATGGACACTGACGTGGTTTTTACACATTTTATTTATATTACACGGGAATCACTCACGTAAGATTAGGCCGGATACTCCGACTGTATAGTTTTAACCGCTTACGTGAGTAATTCCCGTGTAATATAAATAAAATATGCCGAAAGTATCGGAATGCGAGGTGTCGTAGAAATTTGTTTTTGTGTCCCTAGTGTCATAATGTTTATTGCAGTCGGGTTTTTAATTTTCCTTAATAGGTAGTTGCGTGCGTACCTTTGTAGATAAGTATTGCTCAACATTGACAGAAAACAGGTTTTACCAATATTTACCGCTCGCTACCCGTGTTATCTCCATTTGCTTAGCTCAACAAATATGAGTGAATTATTTATAATCAAACATAAATATATTTGTTATTTGTTGACTCTTGCTTGTATTGTGAAATGTTTGCTAGATGACAGGGCCCTGACTTAGGGCTCCCGCACACGGGCCACCGGCCACAACCACAAAACGCCGCCACTGGCATATTTCCTGTAATTTTCGTACATTTTATATGGACTCGCCGCACACGGTTGGCGCCGGTGGCGGCCACACGCTACAAATCGTGCACGTACAATCGCGGCGTTTGTGGCTGTGGCCGGTGGCCCGTGTGCGGCGACACTTAGGGTTGCCATCCGTCCGGATTTCCCCGGATTCGTCCTAGTTTAGAGGGCATCTGGGAACCGTCCGGACGGGGTTTCATTTGTAGACCGGGTTTTAAAAATAATTCTCAATGTAAAAAAAATCGACTTCATCAGAGCTGGACCAAATTGAATTGTGACCAAATGGGAAGCACCAGCTTTCTAATAAATAAAAAAACATCAAAATCGGTTCACCCAGTCAAAAGTTCTGCGGTAATAAACATAAAAATATATATATAAAATACAGTCGAATTGATAACCTCCTTCTTTTTGGAAGTCGGTTAGTTAAAATCTTGGGCCGCCCGCGACACACGCACTGTGCCCGCCGCGAATTTTACACTGATCATGTTTAAAAAACCTGTTGACATGTCCGGGTTCTGGGCTCTAAAATCCGGGGTTGCCACGCGTCTTGTCCTGGTTGCCACATTTTTGAGATGGCAGCCCTACCCTGACTACTACTGTTAACACGCCGTGTTACGTGCGTGTTTTAGTTATGGAATCAGAGCCTAGTATAGTTATAAACACAGCCTTCGGTACCCCTGGGTATCATAATCATTAAAAAATACATACAGACAAACATAGAACCTCATTCTTTTTGAAATTCGGTTAAAAAACTTGGGTGCAGCTAAAGTCGCACCTCTATCTCACTCGCGAATTTCTACGTTTTTTAAGAAAAAAAAATTAATTAAGTGAGAATAAAAAAAACCGGCCAAGTGCGAGTCGGACTCGCGCATGAAGGGTTTCGTACCATTAACTATGTATAAAAACGGCAAAAAATCATGTCTTGCATGGGAGCCCCCTTAAATATTAATTTTATTTTAATGTATTATTTATTTCTAAAGTGAAGAATATAACTCCTGCCCATCCCGTCTGCTTGTTTGCCACCTACGGCATTAAAAAAAACTATGAATATTTCAAGCGTCTACCTGTTGCCGTTATCAATATCGAGCAAAAACAAGCAAAAAAATCACGTTTGTTGTGGGAGCCCCTTTAAATATTTATTTTATTATTATTTTTTGTATTTGTTGTTATAGCGGCATCAGAAATACATAATCTGTGAAAATTTCAACTGTCTAATTATCACGGTTCATGAGATACAGCCTGGTGACAGACGGACAGATGGACAGACAGACAGACAGACGGACAGCGGAGTAAAACGGGACCCTAAAAATTGACCTTTGATCAACCTAACCTTTATGTTAAACAGTACGTAGCGTGACTAATCCTTGCTAAATTAATCCGTAGATAATGGACATGTTACGGTTAACTGTGTTACAATTGAATGACCAGACCATGTCCAAGTAACTATTTGTTCATGGCATAGTGGGAAACTTTGACTTTGAAAAAATACTGACTTAATAATTATTGTAACAAATTGTACAAAATTCATTCGAGAATGTTCTTATTAACTGTGATTGTACATATATGTAACTAGCCGTCCGCCCCGGCTTCGCACGAGTGTAAGCTCGGCCTTCGGCCTCGCTACAAAATATAATATAGCCTATGTCACCCGGGGATAGTGTAGCTTCCCAACAGTTAAATAATTTTTCAAATCGGTTCAGTAGTTTCGGAGCCTATTCATTACAAACATACAAACATACAAAAATAGGTACAAATCTTTCCTCTTTATAATATTAGTGTAGATGTAGATAAAACCGGCCAAGAGCAATCGGGCTTGCGCACTGAGGTTTCCGTACCACCACATAATACAATAATGAACTATTAAAAAAACCATTAAAAAATCACGTTTCTTGTATGGCATCCTCTTTAAATATTTATTTTATTCTGTTTTTTAGTATTTGTTGTTATAGCTGCAACAGAAAAACATCATCTGTGAAAATTTCAACTCTAACTATCACGGTTCATTAGATACTGCCTGGTGAGAGACGGTCAGACAGACAGACAGACAGACGGACGGACAGAGGAGTCTTAGTAATAGGTCCCGTTTTACCCTTTGGGTAAGGCTTGTGTCAACCATGTGACCTTTGCTTATTATTTATACCTGGCAGAGTATATTAATTATTATATTAATAGCCCTTATTCAACAACCTTAAAAATCTATATATATAAAAGAAAGTCGTGTTAGTTACACTATTTATAACTCAAGAACGGCTGAACCGATTTGGCTGAAAATTGGTGGGGAGGTAGCTTAGAACCAGGAGACGGATATAGGATACTCTAAAAACGGCTGGACCGATTTTGATGAAATTCTGTGTTCCTGGAGCGGGTCATAGTAGCGAGGCCGAAGGCCGAGCTTACACTCGTGCGAAGCCGGGGCGGTCGACTAGTATAGTATAAAAAGTATGCTATTAAGTAGCAACTTATAAAATTTAAATATATATGTTAATTATTTGACACCGGTATTGAGATTGTCTTGTGATCCTGCAAAGGCCTTCCCTTGAGCTTGCCACATCTTTCGATTCGACCCCAGCTATTCAGAAGATAGCTGGGGTCTTGGAAGAGGATTAATTATTATTATACCATGCGTTTAATAAACGCTAGACATGTCTAATTAGTACCGAAAAGTTATCTCCGTTGATCCATCACGTAGCAGACCCCTGGTTACAAAGGTGACCCTTCTATCTAGAGTTCATATCTTTCTGGCCTCTTGTCTAACTAGGTCAAAGACACGCACATTTGCAAAAGATAAATTTAATCATAGTGAATGGCATTTCTGTGTATAGTTATATGATTATCAGCTGCGCCCGCGTCGAAATAAATGAAAACAATACAGATATATGATATCAAAAATTGCCTATTGTCAGTTTTCAGCGCAAATTATTACTTACTTTTTTAACCGTCTTTCAAAAAAAAGGACGTTATCAAATCGACGGGTTTTTTTGGTATGTTTGTTACCTCAGAACCTTTGACGCGGTGAACCGATTTTGATGATTCTTTTTTTATTTGAAAGCTGGTGCTTTTCATTTGGTCCCATTTCATATTGGTCCAGTTCTTATGAAGTCGGTTTTTTAATATTGATAACTAGCTGCGCCACGCAGTTTCACCCGCGTGTTGATGAAAATCGGTGATGATGATGATGAAAAGTAGCCTGTGTGTTTATCCAGCACATAAGCAACTTATATTCCAAATTTCATCCAAATCCATCTGGCCGTTTCTGCGTTATTGAGTAACAAACATCCATACCCGGGTATGTCCTAAAACTGCGACCAGAACCACCGAAGGATGGGCAGCAGCGTCCTAATAGTACACGGTGAACGTACTGCGATCCCCAAGCCGCCTGCCAAGCGTGGGGATTATGGCAACACCCCTATGAGGGAAGCCTTTGTCCAACAGTGGACGTTAATTGGCTGATGATGTGTGAGGTGGGTTTGTAAAGAATAATTATCAATTTTCGCATACATCATTATCGTTTACAATAATTACCCGGCCTAGCTACAAGAACAAAAAATCTGTTTGATATTTGAAGTTCCCGCCAAACGTGAAACGTTTCACCTTAAGTAGCAGTAAGGCCCCTTAGCAGCTAGACGGTCATAATATTAAGGGCCCTGTTCCCGTCTGCAGCTGTCTTGCTCGTACATAGTCAAATGATTGAAGATATAAAATCAGTGAGTGTGAATTTTCAAAAACTGCCGGCTTCCTTGTTTCCTGAGAGATACCTATAATTTGGGCCTTTTCAAGGCGAGAGTGAATAGGTATCTCTTAAGTCTGCGTGCTTCATCTTCGACCACATCGTCGCTTACCAACAGGCAAGTTGGTGGTTAAATGCGGACTTATTCGCGTTTAAAAAAAAACATGTCTTGGTGTCTATCGTGACATGAAAAACAAAGATATTAACAATTTGATATAATATATAAATTTGACGGAGTGAAACGGTAACAAGTGATGTTATTCTTGTTATCATGTTACTCCGTCAAATTAAAAGATATAGAAACGAAACATTTTTTGTTTATAATGTTATGATAGTCAGCAAAACATGTTTTTTTTTCAGTTATTGTAAATTCACACTCACTGATTTTATATCTTCAATAATGTAATGTATGAGCGAGAGAGATGCAGACGGGAACAAGCCATTTAAGGGTCGTCTTTGTCGTGACTAAATCGAACTGTCGACCTTCAACGCACCCAAGGTTAGGGCGGGGCCAGCTGAAAATCAATGGTCTTTACTGCCCTAACTGCCCCTGATGACGTCACCTAGGAAATTTCGATTGACTTGGCTGGCACAAAAACTAAGGGCCACTACAGACGAGGGAATTTTAATTTGCGTATTTTTAACTGACTTTATGGAGGGAGTTTCTCAATTCTCTTGCCGCTATATCTATGCCGTTATAGGGCCAACAGATGTATTTCTGTTGCCGCTATAACAACAAATACTAAAAACAGAATAAAATCAATATTTAAAAAGGTTCCCATACAAAAAACGTGTTTTTTTTAAACGTATTTATAGATAATGGTACGGAACCCTTCGTGCGCAAGTCCGACTCGCACTTGGCCGGTTAATATATATAATGGCACGGAACTCTCGATGAATAAATCGCCCAAGTGCGAGTCAGGGTCACGCGACCCTGACTCGCACTTGGCCGATTTATTCACGGTTGCTACTGCTCTCGGGCCGTATAAATTATTCACCGTAAGAAAACGAAAACCTGTAAATCTGCCCGTCGAAGATCATTGACTCGTGCAAAGCAGGAAAGGCCAAGGTCATCAACTCGTGATAGTATTTTTTTTACTAAGAATTATAATACCTAGAAGTAAATGGTTCCGTATTCCGGTAACGGGAATTCAAGAAAAACTCTACGACCAAGAAATAAATATTCAACTGACGACTACGCACGCGGTTTTTAACCGACTTCCAAAAAGAGGAGGATCTCAATTTGACTGTTTTTTTTTTTATGTTTCTTACCTCAGAACTTTTGACTGTGTGAACCGATTTTGATGATTCTTTTTTTATTTGAAAGCTGGTTCTTCCCGTGTGGTCCCATTTCTATTTGGTCCAGTTCTGACATTTTATGAAGTCGGTTTTCTATACTGATAATTATTTGAAGTCTGTTAAGAATTTGATACTTACCAATATCCAAATTTGGATAAAAAGTTCGCTTTCTCCTTGGGGTTCTGTTTTCTCTGCTTATCTCATTGTATCCGAAATACAACAAAAAGTTTGTTGTGGTAGGACTCTTTTGCAGGGGTCCGCCTGGGGAAGTACCAAACCTTTGCCAGTTAACCGCTAAGCAGTAGTGTGCAAACACTACTGTGTTGCGGATTGAAGGGCAATGATTCCAGCGAAATTACAGGATATTTCACATATTATATCTCGGGGTGACGAGCGCAGTGCATTGCCATCCAGGGTTTTGAACTGTTGAAGTTCAAAATTCTGAGTGGTTTTGTGCTGTTATGGGCACGCGTGAAGAGCTATCAGGCAAGCGACTTCGCTCGTCTCGTCACTCAGTATCATAAAAATAAAAAATAAAAACGAAAAAACCTATTATATACCTTACTAGCCGTCCGCCCCGGCTTCGCACGAGTGTAAGCTCGGCCTTCGGCCTCGCTACAAAATATAATATAGCCTATGTCACCCGGGGATAGTGTAGCTTCCCAACAGTGAAAGAATTTTTCAAATCGGTTCAGTACTTTCGGAGCCTATTCATTACAAACATACAAACATACAAAAATAGGTACAAATCTTTCCTCTTTATAATATTAGTGTAGATTAATTTTATTCACAGTTACACAAACAATCACTTTAATAATGATATTTAAACATATTTTTAATTGTTTCAGATTCCTTCACGATGCCTGATACTTAAACAACACTTTGTACTTACCAAAAATACTTAAATATAGTCTAGTACTTAAAAACAGTGATACAAAACATATCTCAGTTATATTCAAAGGTGCCAAAAAAACTTAGTGATAACTTAAGTGTACTTAGAAACGAAATATGGATCCCGGGTATTTTGATACGGAGAGAAAACAGAACCCGAAGGAGAAGGCGAACTTTTTATCCAAATTTGGATATTGGTAAGTATCAAATTCTTAACAGACTTCAAATAATTATCAGTATAAAAAAACCGACTTCATAAAAATGTCAGAACTGGACCAAATTGAAATGGGACCACACGGGAAGAACCAGCTTTCAAATAAAAAAAGAATCATCAAAATCGGTTCACACAGTCAAAAGTTCTGAGGTAAGAAACATTAAAAAAAAAAAACAGTCGAATTGAGAACCTCCTACCTTTTGGAAGTCGGTTACAAACGGTAATTTGTACAAGCGTCAAACTAGTAAAATAAAATAAA
Organism: Agriopis leucophaearia; assembly: GCA_949125355.1. Classification (NCBI taxonomy): domain Eukaryota; kingdom Metazoa; phylum Arthropoda; class Insecta; order Lepidoptera; family Geometridae; genus Agriopis; species Agriopis leucophaearia. Next base: position 5,610,433 of record OX421291.1, on the reverse strand, counting down.
AATAAATTAATATCTGGGACATTATTGCACACACGGTCATCTGACATCAAACTAAGCAAAGCTTGTAATATGGCTACCAGAGACTGATATACGTACATGTATATTTTTAAATGCATACTTAAATAGATATTAACACCCAGACATAGAAAAAACACAAATGTTTGTCCTAGATGGGAATCGAACCCACACCCCCAAGCGCAGATAGTAGGTTCACTACCAACAAAGCCACCGGGGCGGTGAACACACTCTAAAGAAAAACATCATATAATAAAAAACCCGCCAAGTTCAAATCGGGCGCGCGTTACAAATCTCGAATTGAATCACAGAATACATAATGCAGAATTGAGTGGAACAATTGAGTGCTCGGAGTTTCTTTGCGCGATAAAATCCGAAACGTAGATATTCGTCAAAGAACCAGAGTCACCGACATAGCTATTAAAATCTGCAAGTTGAAGTGGCAATGGGCAGGCCACATCGCTCGAAGAACTGTTAACCGATGGGGAAGAAAGGTTCTTGAGTGGAGACCGCGAACCGGAAGACGCAGCGTAGGTAGGCCTGCCACTAGATGGACCGACGACATTGTGAGAGTCGCGGGCATTCAGTGGATGCAGATGGCAGGATGTCGTTCAGTGTGGAGGTTAAAGGGGGTGGCCTATGTTCAGCAGTGGACGTCTTCTGGCTGATGATGATGAATTGAGTGGAAGAAAAATAATTTGTTTCAATGCAGCCTCACACTTGACTGATGTTTATTTGCTTTGTTCGCGATGCAATTAGTAATGCTACCTACATAGGTATGATATTTTTTACTAACCAACGAAAAAGTAGGATGGTTCTATGGTACTGTATATTTTTTTATGTATGTTCTCCGATTTCTCCGCCAACTGTTAACGATTAAAAAAAAGATTGTTCGGTAGGGTATACTTCTAATATGGTCCCATTGTCACCAAGTCAGGATCTGATGATGGGATCCCAGGGAAATCGAGGGCAACCCTCAAATTTTATAGGCACTTATTAAGTTAACATTTATTTTTGTTTTGAAGTCTGCTTTTAATGTGATCCACTTGTTTTCTATACTATAATATATATAATATTATAAAGAGGAAAGATTTGATTGTTTGTTTGTTTGCATTGAATAGGCTCCGAAACTACTGAACCGATTTGAAAAATTCTTTCACTGTTGGGAAGCTACACTATCCCAGGGTGACATAGGCTATATTATATTTTGTAGCGAGGCCGAAGGCCGAGCTCACACTCGTGCGAAGCCGGGACGGTCGACTAGTAATAAATAAATATGTTATTACTTTTTCAGGTATACTCGAGAAATATTCCAAAAGGGCAGGAAAGGTCAGCTCAGCATATCAGATGTTTACAGGTAATTTTTTGCGATTTAGCTTGCGAGGTTTGACCAATTAAACTAAGTCCAAGCATTAATTTACTCTGACACCTGCAATAACATTGTAAATAAATATCAATATAAAAAACCGACTTCATTAAAGTGTCGGAACTGGACCAAATTGAACCACCCAGTCCAAAGCTCCTATGAGGTAACAAACATAAAACAATATTTTCCCATTAATCATCATCATTTCAGCCATAGGACGTCCACTGCTGAACGTAGGCCTTCCCAATCGATCTCCAAAAGAGTCGGAAAAAAACAAAAATTTCGCAGATCTTAAAAAAAAGCATCAAATGCGCGAGCGAGTTCGCTGCACCCGGTATTCTCGCTCTTAATTCGTTTTTTTATGATACTGGGTGACGAGACGAGCGAAGTTGCTCGCCTGATGGCTCTTCACGCTTGCCCATAACAGCTCAACGCCACTCAGAATTTTAAACTTCAACAGTTCAAAACCCTGGATGGCAATGCACTGCGCTCGTCACCCCGAGATATAAGATGTCAAATCTCTGTGTGCCCTGTAATTTCGCTGTAAACATTGCCCCGCAATCCGGAACACAGTAGTGTTTGCACACTACAGCTTGGCGGTTGAATAACTGGCAAAGGTGTGGTACTTCCACAGGCGGACCCCTGCAAAAGAGTCCTACCACTACAAAAAGCTGTTTCGAGAGCCACAAATACGGCCCCAATGTTTGCCCTAATGGCACAGTATTTGAGTATGTTTGAGATAATCTCCAATCTTATAATTGCAGATGTTCGCCGGGACATCGAGCAGCGCCTAGGGGAGACGCTTTAGGCGTGAAATGGAAAGAAGAGTTAGAAAAACAAGGTATGTCTTAAACTCTTCTGATCTATAATAATCAATATAAAAAACCGACTTTTAAAAAATTTCAGAACTGGACCAAATTGAAATGGACAGGAAGCACCAGCCGGTCTATTCTGCAAGCTAAGTGAACGCGCAAGTGAAGTGATAAGCTAAGTGAATGTGATTTTTTGTTGCCTATTTCGGCAGATAAATGTCAAAACATCGAATTAGAAAAGTAAGGGACTACAGTCAAGGGTGATCACTCGACATTTTGATGTTTCTCTATAGTAATCTACAAGAAAAATACACGTTCACTTAGCTTATCACTTCACTTGCGCGTTCACTTAGCTTGCAGAATAGACCGGGGCCTTTATTCTGCACGGGCCAAACGCGCTCTATCGTGGCGCGTTAACCTCCAAACGTTGAACTTTATTTCCTAAGCAATAGAGGCCCACTTTTGAGGTATTACTTAACGTGGCCACGATAGCGCGCGTTTGCCCGTGCGGAATAAGGGTCCTGCTTTCAAATATAAAAAAAATCTTCAAAATTGGTTCAATTTTGGTACAGTATTTATTTTTATTGTAGAATAGGCTTGCGGTTGGCCGCCAACTCGCCTGATGTTAAGTGATGATGCGGCCGAAACACGCTTGCCTAGAAGAAACCGATTCATTCTTGACTTGAAGACACCTAGTTTGTAACTATCGGGGAACACCCATTCAGGCAGTGCAGTAGTGGTAGGACTCTTGCGTCCAGGGGTCCGCCTGGGGAAGTACCACACCTTTGCCAGTTATTCAACCGCCAAGCAGTACTGTGTAAACTCTACTGTGTTCCGGATTGAAGGGCAACGTTTCCAGCGAAATTACAGGGCACACAGAGATTTGACATCTTATATCTCGGGGTGATGAGCGCAGTGCATTGCCATCCAGGGTTTTGAACTGTTGAAGTTCAAAATTCTGAGTGGCGTTGTGCTGTTATGGGCAAGCGTGAAGAGCAATCAGGTGAGTGACTTCCCTCGTCTCGTCACCCAGTATCATAAAAAAACCCAGTAGAAAGTTCTGAGGTAACAAACATGAAAAAAAAACACTCAAATTGGAAGTCCAACCAACCAGTTGGTTGGGCTCCTCCTTTATCGAAGTTGGTTAAAGACGTATAATTGCGGTTGTGCCGAGTTGAAAATGTGTGTAAATTATTGGTTCAGTTGCCTCCTATTTTTTCAGAAAAAGGCAAGAAACCTTCTCTTCTGCGGGCCATAGTGAAGATTCACGGGTGGTCGTTTATCATAGGAAATATAATATTCGCCTTCGTGGATGCCGCCATACGGTAAGCACTACCATATGTGTAATAAATACTAAGTCAACTCCTAGAAGAATAGTGAGTCAACTCCTTTATTATACCGCAAAATACCTACATGGCTTTCTCGACGTCTAGACGCTAAGGGTTGTCACAACTCAGATCAAATAAAAATAGCCAGTGGCCGAACTATGAATATTCGCGTAAGATTTAATGACTATTGAATTTCATACAAATTACAAGTTCGAAATTCAAAATTTGTATGATCTTCGATAGTACTTATTTTATACGAATATTCGTACTTGGGTCACTGGCTAGTTAGCACTATTAGATAATAATATTTTATTTTATCTGTATTCCTCGTAATCATATATTTTTCTATACATCCAATATACAAACGTACTAGTTGCTGCTCGCAGCTTGCAGCCGATTCCGTGTACGTGACACAACTGAAACGGGCGTACCACTCGCGAGCGAAGCCGAGTGGTACTACCGCAGACGTCGCGGGCAGGGGGAGGATTCCGCTCTCCTTCATACCGCACCTCATCGTTGCTCTGTCTAGACGCCCGAGTTGACCCACTATTAGTATTTGTTACACATATGGCACTACTTTCACCATGTATTTATACAGGGTTATTTAATTATAGCGTTATTTACGATCTCGCTCGCGCAATTAATGTTAAGATATACAAGTGCATCACATTAAAAATAGACTTAACATAGAACCTCCTCCTTTTCTGAAGTCGGTTCTAATAGCCTAAAAGAATACAACTATCGGTCCATATGTTTATATAATTTTGAAAGAATGTTCTTTCAACTCCTGACCGTTGAGGAGATGTACCCTTCATCATCAGCTCATCCATATGAGATGATGATCAGACGCAAATACTTGAACACATGTTTTCATATTTATCGGGACTTATCGCGCACTATTAAATATAGGTAAAAATAGATACCTTTCGAATAATAGATACCCTTTTTTTTACCTTTTACCTTTCTTTTCCTTTTTCTTTTTATTTACCTTTTTCTTTTTAATAGTGCGCGATAAGTCCCGATAAATATGAAAACATGTGTTCGAATCGCGAAAGTTTAAAAATTACTAATACTTGAACAGCTTTAGAAAATATATGAAAAACGTAATAAGTACCTTTAAAATTTGAGGGTTGCCCTCGATTTTTCTAACATCCCATCATCAGATCCTGACTTGGTGACAATGGGACCAAATTTGAAGTATATTACCGAATATTTTTTTTTTGATCTGTCAACGTTGGCGGATATATCGGAGAACATACATAAAAAATATATATATATCAGTGGAACAGAACCTCCGCCTTTTTTGAAGTCGGTAAAAATGACTAAGGTTATATGATTATTCACGGGATATTTACCGTAGTAAGGTTGTGAATGGAGCTCCTAATATTTCGGCGCAGTATTCCCGTGAACACGGTGCAAGTAATTGCGCCGAAATATCAAGGGCTCCTCCCACAACCTTACCACGGTAAATATCCCATATAAAACCGTGACCGTATCCGTGATAGTTTAAAACAGTGTTTTTAAAATGACTGCATAATATTACGTATTTTTTTAAACCGTGATATGTTTTACCGCAAACCGTATCTCGGCGCGTTAAGGTTCGCGTTCGCGTGATTTTGCAAACTGCACTTATTCAGGCCCGCGATTAAAGTTGGGGGTAAGGCCTTAGGAGTATTATACTGATCCGTTTTACTGACTGACTCTATAACATTTGGTTCCAGGTTATCGATCCCGGCATGTCTCGAAGGGCTGATCAACTACTTCTCTCCGGCACACGCGGGCGTATCGACAGAGCATGCGTATCTATACGCAGCCGGAGTAGTCGGGTACGTAGCGGACAGTACGTCACATGTAGCGTACCGACGGAGCATGCGTATCTATACGCAGCTGGCGTAGTCGGGTACGTAGCGGACAGTACGTCACATGTAGCGTACCGACGGAGCATGCGTATTTTTTATATAGATCTACTTTTGGCCTAACTCGCCTGATGGTAAGCGACGGTGTGTCCGAGGATGGAACACGTTAATCTAGAAGAAATCTATTCACTCTAGCCTTGAAGATGCCTAGATTGTTACTTCTCAGGAAACAAGGAGGATGGCAGGGAGTTCTATTCTTGGGCAGTACGTATCATAAATGACGACCCAAATAGTTGAGTACGAATCTTTGGAATTTCCACGAGGAAGGGGTGATAGTGTGCGGTCCTTCTACTTGTACTGTAGTGAAAGGGGGAGGGTGGAATAAGGTCATGAAGCTCTTGCGCACACTCACCGAAATGTATCCGATGGAAAATAGACAGACAAGCTAGTTTACAGCGGTGCTCGAGGCTTTGCAATTATTTGAGATGGCATATTTGACTTTGTTTTTTATTGATGCTGGTTTTTTTCAGATTCATGGCTATCAGCGCCAGTATTATGCATCCAATGCTGCTCTGGCTCCTGAACATGGCTATGAAGATAAGAGTGGGATGTGGCTCCCTTATTTACAGAAAGGTACTTCTCTTTCTTACCAGTGAGATGTAATATAATAGAGACATTATAAGCGAACAACACTGCTTTAAAAACTAACTAAAAGTGGCAACCGAATCGCCGTTGCCGTGGTGATCGGCTGAATTTGGCTTTGGTCGTCGATTATGCTGCGATCTTTATCAAACTAATGGCGGCTCCACATTAGTGCCGTGAAGCTCCGAGAACAAGCGTGAACGTGAATGTGGAGGGTTTTCGCGGGGTTCACGCGCGTTCACGCCTGTTCCCCGATCAGAGTCGGTATTTTGTCCCGCGACAAAGGGTTCGCGCGGCGTTCACGCGTACACATCCACATTCACGGCCCCGCGCCTTTACTTTTTGTTTACTCCGGTCTATAAAGGCGTACGGACGTCATCTACCATCTTCTTTTTTTCCAACGCTTTTTAATACCTTTCTTGTTTTGGACGTCTAACAAGTAATAAGTTACCACAGCAAACAAAGTTATTGCAGCAGCAGCTTCTACGTCCATTTCGCGGCGGGTTTCACGAACGACTGAGCATCCCGTGAATGTGGAGGGTACGACTTGTGCCGCGAATTCACGCGCGAATTCACGGCACTAATGTGGAGCCGCCATAACAGAAGACGATCTACACGTCGCTCACACACTTCGTAGTGACAACAGCCGGCTAAGATAAAACAATTTATGTTATTTTTCTGTTTTGATAAAAAAAATACAGTACTTACGCGTGAAATGAAACATTTTTCTCTCACAGAGCGTGTGTAGTTTGTGCAGTTTATAAAGATACAGGAAGGCATTTTATTACAATTATTTTTGCTAAAACACTTAATTAGCTGCGATGTGTTGCCGGACACTCGCAGTGCGTGACTGAGAGACGGCTGTAACGAGTATGATACAGTGCCTTGCATTCGTCTAGTCAATATGGTGACGGGCACAACCTATCTACAGATAAAAATATCTTAGTCTCCTAGAAAATATCCGAACCTGAAAGTAGTACACACAAAAACTAGTAATAGCCTGTACCCTTAGTACAAGATTTGACAGTTTTCGAAAACTTTTTTCGTTTCCGTATTGTCCCATACATTTTAGTAAAGCGCCTCTAGCGGAAACGCGGCTGAACTAAAATCGGTAGTAATCGGCAGTATAGGTTGCTTCACTCAAATACGAAAAATAGTTTCGAATAGCTTTCAGCCCAGCAATGTATGCATCAAAACGAAAACGAAATAAGTTTTCGAAAACTATCAAATCTTGTACTAAGGGTACTGGCTAAATTGTTTTAACCAATGTATATGGACTTGGAATTAATTGGACCCTTTCGTAAAATCCAAATTTCATCTTCATAGGTTAGTTGGTTTTCGTAATTTCGCTTCTATGTTTAAAGATATTTCATGTTGTTTTCAGCTCCTCCGCTTAGACCTCTCCGTGGGGGGCAAGGCCACCGAAGGCCTAACAGGCCACACGATAAACCTCCTCACGACTGACGCCCAACGATTCGACATGGCGTGCCTTTTCCTCGTGGACTTAGTAAGGACGCCGATAGAGAGCGCCCTGATAGTATACTTGATGTATCGACAGATAGGGGTCGCCACCTTCGCGGGCGTCGCCTTCTTACTGGCATTTATACCCTTGCAAGGTTAGTTTCAATTCTAGGGGTAAAGCTCCATTTTTGGGGCATTGTTACACTTTTGGGGCATAATGCACTTTTTGTGGCTTTGATGCGCTCTTGTGGCATTGTTGCACTTTTGGGGCATTATTGCTCTTATGAGACATTTTTGCACTTTTGGGGCATCATTGCACTTTTGGGGCATTATTGCACTTTTGGGACATTATTGCACTTTTGGGGCATCATTGCACTTTTGGGGCATTGTTGCACTTTTAGGGCGATGTTTCACTTCTAGATCTACGTTGCATATTTATAACACTGATAAAATTTTGGGGCAGTGTTGCATTTTTCGGACACTTACCACTTTAGGGGAAAAGTTAAAATTTAAACCTTACAACCAATACCCAACAGTACGAAATGGCATGCCTATTTTTTGTGACTGAGTAAGAAAAAACACTCCAATAGTGCAATTGATTTAGCGACAGATAGGGGTCGCCACCTTCGTAGGCGTCGCCTGCTTGCGGGCTTATTAAGTTTGCAAAGTAAGTTTTAATTACCGGGGCAATGTTTCACTTTTAGGGGGAAAGTTGCACTTTTAGGGCAGTATTGCACTTTTGATACAATGTAACACTTTAGAGGGGATGTGATGATTATGGAGAATTTTATAAATTGTCCTATTTTCAGGCTATCTCGGAAAGATATCGAGCAAGCTCCGTCGTAAGACCGCCATACGAACCGACAATCGGATACGACTGATGAACGAGGTGATACAGAGCATAGAGTCTATTAAAATGAATGCTTGGGAGGACGCGTTCGCTAAAATCATCGGACAAGCTAGGAAGTAAGAAACACACCCCACCCTTACTCTTTTATGTATCCACTAGCTACGCCCCGCGGTTTCACCCGCGTGCTGATGAAAATCGGTGATGATGATGATGAAGAAAAGTAGCATATGTATTAATCCAGGACATAAGCAATGTATATTATAAATTTCATCCAAATCCATCCAGCCGTTTCTGCGTGATTGAGTAACAAACATCCATCCATCCATCCAGAAATTTTAACCTTATAAATTCCAAAAAACCAAAATAGCCAAGCCAATCCTAAAAATCCTACAGTAAGCCTATTCCTAAATAATAAAAAAACGATAGTTTTTTCATTGTATATCTTAGTGTTCAAAAGCTGTTGGTTTTCCTTTAAATCTATATCTACATATAATAAAAACGTAGAGATAAAAAATCTGTAATTGCATGATGTCAAAAAAACCAACACAGGGCGTCTTAAAATAAGCAGCTGAACACGTTAAGACAGTTTTTAGAATTTTTGTCTGTTTGTTTGTTTGTCCACGCACATCCCTACTGGATGGATTTTTCACGAATATGCTTAGCGATGACCAGCGGGGCTATTATGGATCTTTGATCGGGATCAGTCAGTGTCAGAATTGACAGAATTTTGACACTTGAAAGGGGTTATGACGCAAAAAAAAAAGAAAAGCGTTGTCTATTTCCAATTTCGTAGTATGAAATTGGAAATAGACAACGCTTTTTTTTTACATAATTTTGACAAGTCGCGATTCCGATCAAAGATTCATAATACCCCTGCAGATTGAAGTATAGGCTATGTTATTTTGCGTAAGGGCCGGATTAAGGCAGGGAAAAAGGGTTGAAAGTTTATATGAAAATCTACGCGTACGAAGTCGCGGGCAACAGCACCTAGTAAATAAATAAAATAAAAAAATAAGTTTTGTTTTGGACTTTACCCAGGTGCAACTGTAAGAAAGTCTCTGAAAAGATTCTCATAAGCCATTTAATGTAAACTCCGTCTTCTTTCCAGGAAGGAGATGAGTGTGATAAAGAAGATGTCCTGGCTGCGCGCCGTCATGATATCGTGCGTGAAGCTAAACACCAAGGTGGCCATCTTGCTCAGCATCGTCACCTACATATCCTCGGATAATGAGCTGACTGCAGCCAAGGTATTGGAAACTTTTATACAAACACTTGGACTTTTGTTGTAAAACTACACTGTACCAGGCCTGGCGCACTCCGCACCTACCGGTATCTCCCATTATTAAGACTCCGCCGTCCGTCCGTCTGTCTGTATGTCCGTCTGTCACCAGGCTGTACCTCACGAACCGTTATAATTAGACAGTTGAAATTTTCACAGATGATGTATTTCTGTTGCCGCTATAACAATAAAAACTAAAAAACAGAATAAAATAAATATTTAAGGGGGCTCCCATATAACAAACGCGTTTTTTTTGCTCGTTTTTGCTCGATATTGATAACGGCAACAGGTAGACGTTTGAAATATTCACAGAATATTGAGTTGTATTATTCACTTTAAAAAATACTAGCCGTCCGCCCCGGCTTCGCACGAGTGTAAGCTCGGCCTTCGGCCTCGCTACAAAATATAATATAGCCTATGTCACACGGGGATAGTGTAGCTTCCCAACAGTGAAAGAATTTTTCAAATCGGTTCAGTAGTTTCGGAGCCTATTCATTACAAACATACAAACATACAAAAATAGGTACAAATCTTTCCTCTTTATAATATTATTATTTAAAAAATATTAAGGGGGGCCCCATACAACAAACGTGATTTTTTACCGTTTTTATAGATAATGGTACGGAACCCTTCGTGCGCGTCTCTGTCTCGCACTTGGCCGGTTATTTTAACTGATAATTATATATTTTTTTTCCTTCAGGTGTTCGTAATATTCTCTTATTACGACATCCTAAAATACACTCTGGTGGATTTCCTACCTCTCGCCATCACTTTCACTCTCGAAGCTTATGTGAGTGTGAAGAGGATGCAAGAGTTCCTTCTGCTCCCCGAGTTACAGAACCAGCACGTTGATTTGCTAATAATTGACGAAGAAAAGAGCTCGCTTAAAACAAACGGAGTGTTTGAGAAGATAGGAAATGGGTGAGTCCAATAGTCATGATGACTAATACTGTTTTATTACCTCATAAAAAGCTGATCATCAATAGAGCCTGTCAACGAAAACAAAATTTTAATTAGTTCAAAACTAAATAAGTACAAATACAAATACAAATGTTTATTTCCGGTACAATTACATTTTAACCTTACGCTAAGAACAATGATTGCTGAAGCCACAGGACAGTATATTCCATATGGTAGGTTATACCCTGCGGTTACTATTTCAATACCAAGGTCAAGTAAACCAAGGTATTGAAACAATATCCGGTCCTGAGAAACAACAGGACCCTGCACTAAGCTAGGCTTGTGTCGCAGGAATCCCGTTGGCATAGGCAGTTATAAGTATTTTAATTTCATGCTAGACAGAGAGCTCACTATACTGAGCTATGACGTCAAGCCTCAGGCGCGGTATACAAATGCTATACTAACACACGCTTTGCAAGAAAAGGATGGAGCATCCTCTCTCTATCCCCACCTAAAACTTTAAACGCTCATATCTCAGAGATTAATCAGCCAATTCAATTTATTGTTTCAATGTGTGTAATGTATTTAGTTATATTCATTGCTAAGCCTGTTATTGCCCTAGTTTGGGGGTTGGTTGCTCGTGTTTTTCTGTGGTAACCTAAACAACGAGTACTGGCAACCCGTCCTAAAAAAAAAAAAATATGTTCACTCGCACTTCACTCTATAAACCATCTAATTAAATTAAATGTCACTGTCAAACCGACAAAAACTGTAGCCTGTAGCCGACAAAAACTGTAGCCGAGCTAAATATTATGATTGACTTGTGAAACTGCTGCTGGTTGATATGTAAGTTATTATTAGTAAATAAATAAATATTTGATTTGATTTGTTATTTGTAATAAATTAAACATTAGGCCACATGCCTATTATTCTAAGAAATAATTAGTTGCGCCCACAGAAAAGAGAAGTAAATAGAACGGAAATGAGAAGAAAATTGTGACAGATACTTGATTTATCATCAGCCAGTAGACGTCCACTGCTGAACATGGGCCTCCCCCTTTAACCTTCACACTGAACGACATCCTGCCATCTGCATCCACTGGATGCCCGCGACTCTCACAATGTCGTCGGTCCATCTACTGGGAGGCCTACCTAAGCTGCGTCTTCCGGTTCGTGGTCTCCACTCAAGAATTTTTCTTTCCCATCGGTTATCAGTTCTTAGAGCAATGTGGCTTGCCCATTGCCACTTCAACTTGCAGATTTTAATAGCTATGTCGATAACTCTGGTTCTTTGGCGAATATTTACGTTCCGGATTTTATCGCGCAAAGAAACTCCGAGCATAACTCTCTCCATTGCTCGTTGTCTGACAGATACTTGATTAAACATTCTTATTTATGTCAACGCGTCGAACTCCACATCACAGTTTCTATGGGTTTATATGGATGCAAGTGGCTACAACGAATTTTTTACAAAAATGCCTCGACAGCCTTTCTAATTTAAACAAAAAAAAATAAAGTTTTCTGCATTGCGCCCCATGGTTTTCCAGTTTAACCGTTATTTTCTTGGTAAGGGTAAAGTACACTATTTATTTACCTAATTTCATCAATGTCAGTTCATCTATTTAGTCGCCGTTCTAATCCATAAACAGCATTGCAAAATCGTCCAAAGGCAGTGCCGAGGATTGAACCGGGTGTCATCAGATTGTAAAGTGCATATGCTCCCACGGACACCATTGCTTGCACATATTATTTGACACATTATCAATGGAAGGTTTTCTGACAGCTCTAGCAACATAGTTCTGCTACCATCGATAGATGGCGCTGGTGTTTTTTTTTTCATTTGTTTAATGAAACCTACAATACAGAAAGAGGAGACATTTTATAACACGGCTAGTCTAGGCACACTTATGTGCCTAATAATTTGTTCTGTTGTGGAAAAACGAGTAATTTGTTAGCAAACAATAAACACAAAATACCTACTATAAAAAAAAAACTAGTTTGTGGAATGCACTGCCTGAATGGGTGTTCCCCGATAGTTACAATCTGGGTGTCTTCAAGTCAAGAGTGAATCGGTTTCTTCTAGGCAAGCGTGATCCACCGTAGGCCGCATCGTCGCTTAGCATCAGGCGAGTTGGCGGCCAAACGCAAGCCTATTTTGTAATAAAAATAATAATAAAAAAAACAAGTACGACAGACAGTGTCAGACAGACAGATAGATATTGTCTGTCTAACAAGCAAGTTTTTTTTATTGAACTTTTTTTTTCTGTGGTTTTGCAAAACTTCATAACCATCCCCGTCTTCCCGTGAACATGTAACTGCGCCGAAATATCGGGAGCTCCTTCCACAACCTTACCACGGTAAATATCCCGTAGATAATCATATAACTTTCATAACCATGTCTCGTCAACGCCATCTACTGTATTTAAATAAACTTTTTATTGACGTGATAACGTGTTATAAATCGATGAAGGTTGCATGCACGAAAAAGCATGTCTCATTGTCACGTTCCGCCTGAGCCGAGCGTGCAAGCGAGAGCGCGGAACAAGCGATAGAGAGGCACGATCAGCCTGAGCGTTCAGCTTGTGACGCATACGTTATCACGTAAAACTATCGTCCGTAAACCGACTTTACAGACAACCAATCTTTTTTCAATAGATTTTTGGATCCTCCCATTATATCAGCGCCATTGAGCCTTCCAAAATTGCGTCTAGTTGAATTTATGAACTGGTTTTGGTTATTTCCAGCCAACAAGCGTACATACAGTCTGAATCGAACCTGGAACAGCTGAAGCCTCAAGTTCTGATCAGCATGCAAGACTACACGGCACACTGGCGGAACTCAGATGATGAATCTTCTGATGCCAAGGTTGTGGCACTCGGAGATATTAACTTAAATGTAAGTATTTAGATATAATTATCAATTCGGAACTGGATCATATTTAAATCTGGGGGAACTGTAGGTATAAAACTTGAATTTTGTTTGAGGGGCCAACTAGTTGGTTATACAATGAACGCTACATAATTATCAATATAAAAAAACCGAAATCATAAAAATGTCAGAACTGAACCAAATTAAAATCGGACCACACGGGAAGCACCAGCTTTCAAATAAAAATAGAATCATCAAAATCGGTTCATCCAGTCGAAAGTTCTGAGGTAACAAACAAACAAAAAAACCAGTCAAATTGAGTAGCTCCTCATTTTTGGAAGTCGGTTAAAAATAAGAATTAAAGATTGTTCTCTTCTATTCTTCACAGATAAAGGCTGGTACGCTGACGACGATAGTAGGCAGCGTAGGTTCCGGCAAGTCGACGCTGCTGGCAGCGATGCTGCGCGAGCTGACGCCAAGCCGCGGCTGCCTGACGCGCGCCGGAGAGATAGCCTACGCAGCGCAAGACCCCTGGCTCTTCGAAGCCTCGGTACGTAGCGAAACCACATTACGACGTCACCCATTGTACAAAACCATATGTTTTATAGTCCGCGGTTCGCGGAGTTATATTTAACAAGTTCAATCGTACCTGAGGATCCGAACAAGGCCCCACTTCGTCGTGACAGGGCCCTGACAACTGCTGCTGCGTGAATCCGAGTGCGGCCTGGTCCTCAGATATAAAACTATAACTTCACAAAGTGTCCTAGCACTGAATGTACATCAGATTCTCACTCACGAGTCGATACACACAAAAACCCACCTGAGTGCACTTCTCCCAGAGTACAAGCTTGTCGCGCGGCGTGCCTCAACGAATTTTGCACGTATCCACTCGCGTGAAGGTCAATCCCGTGACCAAACCAAAGACGAGGCGTTCCGTCTATCCACCAACCTCGCCGACCGTATATTCAGTTCGCGGACTCCTTCAAGGACAAGCAGTAGTGGTAGGACTCTTTTGCAGGGGTCCGCCTGGGAAGTACCACACCTTTGCCAGTTATTCAACCGCCAAGCAGTAGTGTGCAAACGATACTGTGTTCCGGATTGAAGGGCAATGTTTGCAGCGAGATTACAGGGCACATCACAGACCTAAAAAATATTGTGCTACAAATCTATTGGGCACATAGAGATTTGACATCTTACATGTCGGGGTGACGAGCGCAGTGCATTGCCATCCAGGGTTTTGAACTGTTGAAGTTCAAAATTCTGAGTGGCGTTGTGCTGTTATGGGCAAGCGTGAAGAGCCATCAGGCGAGCGACTTCGCACGTCTCGTCACCCAGTATCATAAAAAAAAGATACAAACCAAACAAAGCTCCGCGCGCGTGTCCAAGGACGTCGTAAACGTACGAACCGCGCGGGCGCCGGCTGGCAACTCGCACCCCCACGCGCGCGCCCCCCCTCAACTGACGGTCACTCCAAGGTTAACACCAAGGTCGGGACTGAACACCCATACACCACACTGTTCTCCTCTAACAGCTGCACATCCGTAGGTGCGGCAGAACATCCTGTTCGGACAGGAGCTGGATCTGCGGCGCTACAAACAAGTTATCAAGTGCTGCCAGCTGCGGAGCGACCTAGATCTCTTACCGCATGGAGACAAGACTGTTGTCGGCGAGAGAGGTGAGTGAAAGTCACAAACGAATATGTATGAAGGTATAAGTATGTGGCGGGACCCGACTTGTCGTACCTGCTGGCTGAACCGCGCGATAGGCAGAGATAACGAGACAAGAGTAACGCGAGAGACAGAGAGGCAACTTGTAGCAGGCCTGGCGCACTCCGCACTTTAGGTATGAAGCTACAAGTCGTCGTCTTGTCGGACTTGCCGTGCCCGCTGCCGCGCGATAGACAGAGATAACGCGACAAGAGTTACGCGATAGACAGAGAGGCATTTTGTAGGTTAATATAGCTGTAGGTAGTTAGCGCTCGCATGTCCTGAATTGCACTTTATTGTGTAGTAGCAAGAGTCGCTACTTATTTAAATCTTTGCGGACTGAATTTTCTGTACCTTTTTTTTGTATCAATAGGCTTGCGTTAACCGCTAACTCGCCTGATGTTAAGCGATGATGCGTTCTTCGATGAAACACGCTTGCCCAGAAGAAACCGATTCACTCTTGACTTGAAGATACCCAGATTGTAACTATCGGGAACACCCATTCAGGCAGCGCATGCCACAGCACAGACTAGCAGTTCGCAAAATAAAAGTGGAGAATCAAAGCGCTTCGTACGGGTTTTCGGAATGTCAACCATAAAGCGGTGTCGATTTTTCGTGCCCGCTCTGACAGTCCGATAGAAAAAAGGGCAGGAGGGAATTAGATCATGCAGATGCACACTCCGAAATGTATCCGATAAAAAACCGATAAGACTAGCAACTTTGCAACTTACTCAAGACTAAGAAGCTTCATCATCATCATCATTTCAGCCATACGGTCATTCAGTCCACTTGACTGCTGGAAATAGGCCTCAAAGAAACTTAGTTGTGGCTGCTTAATTAGTTTATTTTTATGTTTATTTGTTCACCAACTGAATGATACAATATTACTTGATAAAAAAATATGACATATGTGCTATCCAGACCTATGTAACACCCCACTAATAGGTAGACTAGGCACGTTATGGAAATTTTGACTTAAAAACAAATCTGCTCTGATGGAGCTAAACACAACAAAACTAAAAAAAAAATACCATTACTTTGTTCAAATAAGAAAAAAGTTTTTTTTTACTTTTTTATATAACAAACTAATTTACTAACTAGTTTAAAGCTTTATCTGAACTAAAGATTAGTCGGCGGCGCATGGTTGATTAAAGTTGTATTGTATTTTGTAGGAGCGTCGTTATCCGGCGGGCAGAGGGCGCGGATATCGCTAGCCCGGTGCGTCTACCAGGTGGCTGACGTCTACTTACTGGACGACCCGCTAGCAGCCGTCGATTCTAAGGTACGTCGCTAATATAAAACCGGCCAAGTGCGAGTCGGACTCACGCACCCCCAGGATTTGTCAGATGATCGGTTAGATTCTCTCCAAATTATCATTCAGTGTAACAACCTACTAGGGCCCCAGGGCACACCCCTTCTGGGGTGCCAGGGCAAGTTTTAACCCCACTCCCGGCGACGGCCCAAGCCGATGCTCGTACATCCGAGGTGCCCTTGCGCTTGTCGCCCAAAAATCTAAATGACTTCCTACCTTCATTTTGTCCTTTGATTCACTTATTCTTAATTCGGTCATTCTTTCATGCATTTACTGTATTTTGTAAGGTGGCAGCGGCGATGTATGATGAATGTATCCGGGGCTTTCTGCGGCAGCACGCCGTGGTGCTAGTGACGCACCGCGTGCAGTACGCACAGTACGCACACAACGTAGCTGTCATGAACGAGGGGAAGGTACGTCAATATTTTTTTTGTCATAAATAGGCAATTATATTTTGGATCTTTTACCTAAGACAACAGTGTATAGACCAGTTTGGTGAATCTACAATAAAAAATAAAAATACATCAGACATAGAACTGCACGTCAGAAGTAAAAACTTAAATAGTATTAACATTACACCTATTCTACAAGAGATGGCGCTGTTTTAAAATACACGGTACTGTATTATTTTAACGCGCCGAAAGAAGTTTTCACTTGAAAAATTACTGACTTCAAGGCTTTTTCTGTGCCTCTGCTGCTTCATTTAAGCTAAAATTTTCACTTTCGTACGACAATGCCTCATTTGCCGGCCGCTATTTAAAGAAAGTATGAAAATATTTAATTCCCTCCTGCCCTTTTTTCTATCGGACTGCCAGAGCGGGCACGAAAAATCGACACCGCTTTATGGTTGACATTCCAAAAACCCGTACGAAGCGCTTTGATTCCACTTTTATTGTGCGAACTGCTAGTTTGTGGAATGCACTGCCTGAATGGGTGTTCCCCGATAGTTACAATCTGGGTGTCTTCAAGTCAAGAGTGAATCGGTTTCTTCTAGGCAAGCGTGATCCACCGTAGGCCGCATCATCGCTTAACATCAAGCGAGTTGGCGGCCAAGCGCAAGCCTATTCTACAATTAAAAAAAATGAAAGTTTTTTTTTTATTCATGACAGAAACAAGAGATATAATTACGTATTATTCCACATATTACGTGACGTCGTCAGGGGCCATCCATAAATTATGTCACATTAATTTTAGGACTTTTTGACCCCGTCCTTGTCACAGGTTGTCACATTTTCAGAAACTCCTCCGTCACATCAGTGGGGGGGCCACTGATGTGACGTCACACATTTTTCAAATTTATGCATGTAGTTGAAAATAATCAAAAGTAAAGAGTTTTTTTTGTGTCTTGCATTACAACGCCGTTCTAGAAGTGAACTGTTGTTGCGTGAGAGAAAACCTCATAGCGAGAGTGCTAAATCATTAATAAATATAGATAAAGTTTGTAAATTTTTAATGTTTTTTGTTTACATATAAATTTTGCGTTATGGATTTTAACATGTGACGTCACAAAGCTTTTGCCCCCCTGCCCTTTGTCACACTATGTCACACTCCGGTGATACCCTCCCCCCATTAACGTGTGACGTAATTTATGGATGACCTCTCATTACGTTTCATCATCATCATCATTTCAGCCATAGGACGTCCACTGGTGGACATAGGCCTCTCCCATCGATTTACAAAAGGGCCGGTTGGAAGCGGCCTGCATCCAGCGTTTTCCTGCGGTCTCTTAGTTCGTCTGTACTTTTTGTAATGTCTCTTCACAGATAGTAGCACAAGGCACATATAACGAGCTCAGCAACGTCCCAGAGTTTGGGAAGCTGATAGAACTCACGGAAAAACATGAGCAGGAGAAGCAAAAGCAGCAACAAGCTGGATATGAGAATCAAGAGTCCTTGGTGAGTAAATATTTTAATAATAAAAAAGCGTTTAGTGTTTGTACTCTCCCAAGGGAACAATGCTGAATTTCGGGATAAAAAGTATCCAATAACCTACCTCGTAGTATGAACTCAAATCGTGCTAAGTTTCATTTGAATTCATTTAGTAGCTCCGTCGTGATGCGCGGCCATGATACAGACAGACAGACAAAAATTACAGTTTTGGCTTCAGTATCGATTATAGAATGCCGTCGTAGAGATGAGAACATTAACTAAGTCTTTGCTATAATGTTTAAGGTGTACAATGTAATGGTGAGAGCGGAGAGCAGAGCGGATGTCAAAAAAAGCGTTAGTTACAATTTAAAAATGTCTTAATGTGTTATTTGTGTAAGCACTTGCTAGTTTTAGTTACGTACCAACTGGGTTACGTGGGAAGGGTGTACTAAGTCGAAAGGGGGTCCATAGTACCCATCATTATGAATAACCTTCGAAAAATTATACATAGAAGTCACAACGCGTAGAAAATTATGGTCAATAACGTCCGCAGTTTCATATATAAACATAGATGTACAATTTATATCGAAATAAAACTATTTTACCAAAACCAACAGTTATACCTTTACGGCTCAGTTCTCTAATGTCTGTTCAATTTGCACAACATCGTCAAAACTCGTGAACCGTCGTTGAGCAAGCGAGACGGTGATTATGTCCGAATCGCAAGTGGGAACTTCTCTCCCGAGAGAAAGAGGCAATTTTCGCTTTCTCTCCCGTTGGTCAGACGGTGGTTCGTCAGCCAAGTTGACGGCTCTTACGGTGTTTTACGGCTTGTGCAACTATCGCGTGACTGTGGATCCAATCTGGCTGCGTATTGCTCTGTAATCGCAAAAAAAAATACTGTTCCATAGAAAACGGTCATTGACACTCGACAAAATGTATGGAACAGTTGATATTTTTTTCGTTATTTCTGCGTTGATCTCATAGTTAAAGGTGTTCACACAGAATAAGGACCAGCAGCATATTATCCATCACCTGATATACCAAGCGTACAAGGCCGTCTCTCAAATAATATGTAGCCTTGGAGCCTTTTAGAGGTCGTGTCGCAATCCCTAGTATATTAAATAATGCTCGCAGTTAAAAAAACTAAAAAACACATTTTAAAATCCTGAAGATCCTGGTATAGATAATGGAACAAACTATACAAATTATTGCATTGTCATCGGTCCTTGATAAGTGTGCAAAGTTTCAAATCAATCCGTCGTTTTGAAATGGGTGAAATCACGTTCAAAGATTCCGTAATTAGATACATACCAAGCTAATAAAACCGTGTTAAAATGTGTACAACCCTACAATTGGCCGTCATGTTAAAAATATATCATTTTCGTTCTGGTAACAACAATTTTGGCATATGAGCAGCGAAGTTGCCAACTTCGCTGCATATGAGTAAATAATGTAACATGTTTAATTCGTTTATGCAAAAATAGCACTACTTCTATGCTACTAGTCCTTCACATCACACATCATCAGCCAATTAACGTCCACTGTTGGACAAGGCCTCCCTCATAGAGAGGGGTGTTGCCATAATCCCCACGCTTGGCAAGCGGCTTGGAGATCGCAGTACGTTCACCGTGTACTATTAGGACGCTGCTGCCCATCCTCCGGTGGTTCTGGTCGCAGTTTTAGGACATACCCGGGTCCAATTGAGGATATAAATAAATTTAATATAATTATAGAAACGTAATCTGGTGTAATACTTATGTTATGGTTATGGTATGTCCTAACATACCCGGGTCTACTAATACTAGTCACACTAGTCTACGTTATTCATAACGATGAGTATCATGGACCCCTTTCGGCTCAGAACAACCTTTCTGCGTAGCCCTATATATATTGTAATTTATTATTATTGTACACATTGCTATTAAAATACCATCTCATGGCTAACCAACTTTGTTTGGCAGAAAATATTAGTATACCATATTATCTCACAAGTTTTCCTAGTTTAAAGTGTATAAATGTGTATATATAATGTATAATACACGCTATAAAATGGGTTAAAAGTGTTTTCATTAGTCATACTCGGAAAGTAGGTCTGAAGTTGCCTGAGGAGCGGGTTGAATGTAATACATTTCAGCTCTAGGAAGAATCATTGTTAACTGACAGTGACAGTTGACAACTGACAGACACTCAAATTATAAAAAAATAACTTTTTCTATTTAGACATTTGTATTGAACCATGTTCCAACTTTTTTTTTCTCCGCAGAAGATTATGGTCCCGCACTTCCCGTGCATTTGGCAGTGTCATTACATGTATTTATTTTTAGTTTCCTTGTATTCGTAATGAAAAGCACAGTGTACCTCGGGGTTAAAGAATTATTTAGTCCCTCGATCTATTAGCCAAACCCCGTCTCGCGACTAAATAAGTTACTTTCACCCCTAGGATAACAATGTACTATTAATTGCTATGTATAATAATCGCGAAAACCTGACAAATCATTTATACTAATACTTTTCTAAAAAAGAGCTCTAGAATTTTCTTATTTTCTAACAGGAGCATAGCCACAAGCTACGTTCGCAAAGATCTATGTCAGAAGCTTCGCAGCTTTCATTCAACATGGACATAGATATCCAAGACCCTAAATACGAAGGTAAGGTAGAAAATGCTTATTTATACCACACCCACACGGAAAGTAACTTTTGATAAATTATCTGGACTGAAATTACGTCACACGTTAATGGGGGGAGGGTATCACCGGAATGCGACATAGTGTGACAAGGGGAAGGGGGGGTCAAAAGCTTTGTGACGTCACATGTTAACATTCAAAATCTATAACGCGAAATTTATATGTGAATAAAAACTTTAAAAATGTTAAACATGATCTATATCACACTATCACACTAATATCATATATGTGAAAGTTTGGATGGATGTGTGGATGATTGTTACTCAATTCCGCAGAACCGGCTGGATGGATTTGGATGAAATTTTGAATATACATTGCTTATGTCCTGGATTAACACATAAGCTACTTTTCATCATCACTATCACCGATTTTCATCACCACGTGGGTGAAACCACGGGGCGCAGCTAGTTTATTAATAACTAGCCGTCCGCCCCGGCTTCGGCACGAGTGTAAGCTCGGCCTTCGGCCTCGCTACAAAATATACTATAGCCTATGTCACCCGGGGATAGTGTAGCTTCCCAACAGTGAAAGAATTCTTCAAATCGGTTCAGTAGTTTCGGAGCCTATTCATTACAAACATACAAACATACAAAAATAGGTACAAATCTTTCCTCTTTATAATATTAGTGTAGATTTAGCACTCACGCTATGAGATTATCTCACACGCAACAACAGTAAACATCTAGAGCGGCGTTGTAATGCAAGTGAGACTCTGAAATTAAAATAAATAAAATTAACTGTTTTCTTTTGAATATTTTTGAATACATGCATAAATTTGAAAAATGTGTGACGTCACATCAGGGGGAGGGGGTTCTGAAAATGTGACAACCTGTGACAAGGACGGGGGGAGGACGGGGATGTGACTATGAGTTATAATGTAATGACATATATGAGAGACTAGCAGGCCTAGCAGTGCTCCGCGATTTCACTCGCTATCCTACAGGAACAGGGCCGGATTATCCATAAGGCGGACTAGGCAACTTCCTAGGGGCCTCGCACCGACTAGGGGCCCATGGAGGCCTAGTCGATGCGGGCCACGCACCAAGAAAAATAAAACCGTTTCATTCGTTACATTCCCCATTATTTACATCTGGTAATGTTGCCATAGAAAAAATATATTTTACTTACTGTAAAAAGCTCGCTCTAACGGTATTTGGTTGAATGTGGAAGTATTCTATCGAAACTTATCAAAAAGAGGCCCGAGAATTGCATTGCCTAGGGGCCCCGATAGGGTTAATCCGGCCCTGTACAGGAATCATATATTTCTGTATAAAAAGATGTCCACGCAGTGCCGTAAATAGGGCTGTGCCAGCGGTGCCCAGGCACAGGGCGCAGACTCTGGAGGGGCGCAGAAATGACCACACCAGAACCAAGTTTTGTTTTCAAGGGCGCAGTTATAGAAGCTCGCAAAGGGCGCATAAAAGGCTAGTTACGGCACTGAGTCCACGTATTCCACGGTATGACCTATCTTGCATACCAAATTTCACAAAAAATGACGCCATAACCACTTGACAGCTCATCCTTTTAACAACACTATTAAATATTGCACGCCCCGCCTTCTACCTTCTTTATGAATCCTCTCCATCCTAAGGTTGCCTGGAAGAGATCGCTCTTAGCGATAAGGCCGCCGATTGATGCACTTGTTTTAAGCTGTTTTATCGTGTCTTCTGTACATATGTAATTTGTAATGTGAACAATAAAGAGTTTATCTATATATCTATCTTTACTCCTGTGATGAAAAGGCATTATAGGCTTTTGACCAGGATCTTTTTCGAGCGGTCCAATCCAATCTTTCCAATCACAAACGTCATGCGATGCCCCCCACCCCCCATGGTTCACATCGTGCAAAATCAAATTATTACTCATTAGCTGCTCCCTGCATCCAAATCCATCCAGCCGGTTCTGCGTGATTGAGTAACAAACATCCATCCATCCATCCATACATCCATCCAAACTTTCACATATATGATATTAGTGTTTTTTTTTATGCCTATATAGGCTTGTGTTTGACCGCCAACACGCCTGATGTTAAGCGATGATGCAGTCTACGATGGAGCACGCTTGCCTAGAAGAAGCCGATTCACTCGTGATTTGAAGACACCCAGATTGTAACTATCGGGGAACACCCACTCAGGCAGCGCATTATACAGACCAGCAGTACGAACAATAAAAGTGGAATCAAAGCGCTTCGTACGGGTGATGCGCGATCAAATGTTTATATTAATATATTTGAAACTAAGAAGCTACGTCCGAGAGTTTGTGAGTAAATTTTCAATGACCCTGTATGTTTTTCTGTTTTGATCCCAGGCGAGGCGCAAAACAAAGGCTCCGTCGACAGCAGTGTGTACTTGTCCTACATCAAAAGCGGCGGAACTAAACTATCCATGTTTCTGCTCTTCGTTTTGTTCATATTGGCGCAGATTTTCTACTCTTCCACAGACATCTGGCTAAAAGACTGGTGAGATTTCTTTTCACATCATCGTCATCAGCCAGAAGACGTCCACAGCTGAACATAGGCCTCCACACTGAATTACACTTTAACCTCCAGACTGAACGACAATCTGCCGTCTGCGTCCACTGGGTGCCCGCGACTCCCACAATGTCGTCGGTCCATCTATTGGGAGACCTACCTAAGCTGCGTCTTCCGGTTCGTGGTCTCCACTCAAGAAGCTTTCTTCCCCATCGGTCATCAGTTCTTAGAGCGATGTGGCCTGCGCATTGCCACTTAAACTTGCAGATTTTAATAGCTATGTCGGTGACTCTGGTTCTTTGTCGAATATCTACGTTCCGGATTTTATCGCGCAAAGAAACTCCGAGCATAGTTCTCTCCATTGCCCGTTGTGTGAGTTTTTCCAAAAGGCCAACAGTTAAGGACCACGTCTCAGTACCATATGTCATCACTGGCAACACACATTGATTAAAGACCTTTATCTTTAGGCACTGTGGTATCTTGGACGAGAAGATGTCACGCAATTTCCCGAACGCTGCCCATCCGAGTTGGATTCTTTGGGCGACCTCTTTGCCTAAGTTGGACTTACCTAACTGAACAATCTGTCCAAGATACACATCATCACACTCAAAAATAGTACATTACTTTCATCTTCATAATATTGATGTATTTTATTTTGTACTTAGGGTTAATCTAGAAGAAGCAAGCAGCGCGTTGAAGAATGGCACTCAAGGCCCACCAGGTATGAAATATTACAATGTTCACCTAGGGGAGAAAATTTACATTTCCCCACAGTGATGTATGTATGTATATCAGTCTCTGGCAGTATTTTACAAGCTTTGCTTGGTTTGGGGTCAGATGACCATGTGTGCAATAATGTCTCAATTTTTTTTTTTTTTTTAGTGATGCTGCATATTTTTTGACGACTTTTACTTGACCGTGACTTACTTTGCTTGATTATGACTTGTTTGACTATATTTATAAGGGGTTGATAATATTTTTATACTTGACACTGGCAAATGCTCAAGAAGTGCGACGCCAAAACCCTCACACAGGAAAGAATGAAAATAAGGTCCCGTTTTACCCTTTGGGTACGGAACCCTAAAAAATATCTTATATGTATATTTGTTCTTACAGCGGATATCAAGAACATACCCGAGAACCGTTTCCACCTTACTCGCGAGCAGTGTCTATATGTCTACGCGGGTCTCATCGCAATCTGCATATTCTTCACTTGGAACAAGCTAGTTGTGTTCTACAACACTTGCATCAAAGCATCCGTCACATTACACGAAACTATGTACCGGTGAGAGAGATTATTGTAATCATTTAATTAAAAAAGTATGTTCTGGGTAAGAAATATATGTTCTGATGTGAGAAAGGTATGTTCTGGGAAAGAAAATCGTTGTTCTGGGATGAGAAAAGGCGTCATAATAGTTATATGATTATTTACGGGATATTTACCGTTGTAAAGTTGTGAATTGATCTTCCGATATTTCGGCGCAGTTACATGCACCATGTTCACGAGAAGACTGAAAAAACTAAACCAGTTGTTCAGTTTCTCAATTTACAACTTTATCACGGTAAATATCCCGTAAATAATTATATGTATAACCGCTTCTACCTTACTCGCGAGCAGTGTCTATATGTCTACGCGAGTCTCATTGCAATCTGCATATTCTTCACTTGGAACAAGCTAGTTGTGTTCTACAACACTTGCATCAAAGCATCCGTCACATTACACGAAACTATGTACCGGTGAGAGAGATTATTGTAATTATTTAATTAAAAAAGTATGTTCTGGGTAAGAAGTGTATGTTCTGATATGAGATAGATATGTTCTGGGAAAGAAATTCGTTGTTCTGGGATGAGAAAAGGTATCATAACACAGTTACATGATTATTTACGGGATCATCACCATCATCATCAGCCAGAAGACGTCCACTGCTGAACAGGCCTCCCCCTTTAACCTCCACACTGAACGACATCCTGCCATCTGCATCCACTGGATGCCCGCGACTCTCACAATGTCGTCGGTCCATCTAGTGGGAGGCCTACCTACGCTGCGTCTTCCGGTTCGTGGTCTCCACTCAAGAACCTTTCTTCCCCATCGGTTATCCGTTCTTCGAGCGATGTGGCCTGCCCACATTGCCACTTCAACTTGCAAATTTTAATAGCTATGTCGGTGACTCTGGTTCTTTACCGTCCGGGAGGTAGAGTATAATAATATAGTATTTTTTCAGGGGTGTGACTCGAGCTCCGATGTGGTTCTTCCACCACAACCCTTCAGGACGGATCCTGAACCGATTCTCAAAGGACATGGGACAAGTAGACACTCTGCTGCCAGTCGCGCTCGTCGATTGTCTCGGGGTAAGTCAATGTCATAACAACAAACAGGCCAAGTTCCGTTAGTGCTCGCGCACTGAGGGTTCCGCACCACCACAAAATAAAAAAAGTAGTGCAATAATAATAGTAAAAAAAAAAAACACTTAAAACGACCAAGTGCGAGTTAGACTCGCGCACTTAGGGTTCCGACCATTATATATAAAAACGGCAAAAAAATCACGTTTGTTGTATGGGAGCTCCTTAAATATTTATTTAATTCTGTTTTTTAGTATTTGTTGTTATAGCGGCAACAGAAATACATCATCTGTGAAAATTTCAACTGTCTAACTATCACGGTTCGTGAGATACAGCCTGGTGTCAGACGGACAGACAGACAGACTGTTTACGCCATTTTGCATGCTGTGTCGCACGATCGAAGGTAACGCCATCTTGGATGGCACACACCAAGCCGAGCCAATGACGCTAGCCTAACGGTCTCACTCGCACCTGCTATTGGTCGAAGCGGTCCAAGCGCCGCTCGAACCGCCAACCGCTCATTCATAACGTGTCGAGATCTACACCTAACCGCATCGCTGTCGCACTTTTATTCCCGCGCAAAATAACAAACATTTTATCATCATTACCTATTTTTCTACATAATCCCGTGCCGTGTTGTGATCACGCTTGGTGCCCAGTGCATGAGTGGCTAACCCAAGCTGTGCAGCGTTGCCGCTTTTCCAGACGACCGAGCAGTGCAGTGTCCGCCAATTGGATAGATATTTGGCAAAGCAAGGTTAGTGCTCATCTCTTTTGGTTGCTTGCCATCTATTCGTGTGACACAGCATTTTTCCACTCATTTTATATACCACCCGCATCCGCGTCACCATAAAATTGATCCAATCGAACCGGATTGAACCGGTTATTTCTCCTTGGCTATCGTTGGAAACATTCGCCTGTCATAACCTTTCAACCCTATCCCTATACCTAATATGTATAATTAGCACTATTAAAGCATAACGCATTTCACGTCTATTATATTTGCTCAATAATTGCCTGTGATAGAATACTTTTGCAAATTAATCGCATTTTGTTGGTACTCAAAAAAATATAAATAAAATAGTGGGTATTTAGAAAAGTTAGTATATACCGAACATCATCGTACTTAATTCGTTCTAATACCAACGTCTTGTTTATAAAATAAATCGTAATATAAGTAGATACTTGTTCTAGTAACAACAGATTGTCTCAGAATGTACGTATTCTGGTAATATTGCCCTAGCAGACTTATTCTGGAAGAACCATATAAATATTAAAATTTAATTTCATAATCTTTTATTCTTTTAGCATTAGGGTTTAATTCTTTTAGCATTAGACATCACATACGATAAAAATAAAAATTGCTTGTAGTGGGTTCGATTCCCGGATTTGAGTTAAATATTTAGTTCGTTTTTTTTTTGTTTTCGTTGTTTGCTCCTCATTTGGCGTTGGTTAATTAACCAAACTGTACAGTGCAAGATGGAGTTAGAGTCGAAAATAAAACTCGTTGTGGCAAAGAAGGAGGCTGTTTTCTCTCATGTGACTGCATTATTTGACACCTCAAAGAGAATACTCAAGTCAGATAACAATATGGACACTAGAAGTAAACAAGATTTTTTAGCCGCTACCTCAAATATCGATAAATTATACACAAGTTTCAATGATTTGTGTGATCAACATAACGCATTGTTGTTAGAAGAAGACCCTACATACAAGCTCAACTTCAGCAATTGGTCAGCTTTTGAAACTTTATATTCAAACATACAACACACACGATCGAGTTTATTGTCTCGAAGTACTGGTGCTACCACCTCGATCGATAAAAATAGAAGCAATGAAGGTTTCGAATACAAATGCCGACTGCCACCTTTAGAGTTAAGAAGCTTCTCTGGGGATGCCGCAACATGGCCATTATTTTATCAAAGTTTTAAAACAAATGTTCATGACAACCAACAACTGAACGATAACATGCGAATTCAATATTTAGTTTCAAAGCTAAGTGGCACCGCATTGAACACGTTTGCTGGAGTGATCCCAAACGAACAGAACTATAGTATCATCTGGGAGTCTTTGGTGTCTCGATACCAGGATATAAGATTATTGGGTACAACATACTTGAACGAAATTCTTGATGCTAAACCTGCAGCCGATTCTGCCTATACATTAAACAATTTCATCGAAAAGGTGCACTCTTCATGGGCTGCCCTAAAACAGCTCGAGATAGAAGACCTAGCTGATTTTATGTTCACGCACATAGCACTAAAAAAGATAGATACAAGTTTAGTTCAGAGCTTTGAATTATCTATCCGTAGTAAAGACATTCCTAGCAGCATGGATTTAATCGACTTTGTGCGATACCACATAAAAATACTAGAACGAACTAATACTAGCAACATGAAACAAACAGGCTTCGCACGGAATAACAATAACTCGTCACTTCGCTCGCACAATCCTGCGCAGACTAAAGTGTCGCATACATTTGCTATGATGGAAGACAGCAACTCAAACAAACGTTGCTGTATTTTTTGTAAAACGTCGAGTCACATTCATCTGTACGAATGTGCGGAATTCAAAAGAATGTCTGTGAACGACCGCTTCAATTTTATTAAAGAAAATCGATTGTGCATAAATTGTTTCAGTTCATCTCACAATACGATGAAGTGCGCATCTAGGAATTTGTGTAAAATTTGCGAAAAGCGTCATCATTCGTTGCTATGCAGAACTAATGAGCAAACATCTACATCCCCGGGCACAGGAGCTGTTGCCAGCAACCCTGTCGTCATGTCAAATACCGCGCATACTGCAAACTCCCACTATGTATGTTTACACACGCATAACGATATAACTGTGCCGCTCATGTTGGACGCGCACATGGTTAGCATGGCATCGGAACCTGGAGCGCCTGTGGACTCGCTCGCATTGTGCTCGTACGAGAAAGGAAAAAATACGCGTAAACAATTGGACAAAACAATTGTTTTGCCCACCGCTGAGGTGTACGTTCCTACTGAAGGAAATCGTTTCACGCTACGCTGTTTGATCGATAGCGCTTCACAGAACAACATAATTACTTTGGAGTGTTGCAATAAATTAAAGTTAAAAGTTCAACCACTCATCAACTCTTCTTTAAAATCTGTGGGGTCATCGTCAACACCCATTAAAGGTTACGTCACGCTGACGATACAATCGCGCTTTTCAGACACTCATTATTCCGTAACACTTCTTGTAGTGAATCACATTACGGATAAACTACCCACCAGAGTAGTCTCCACATCGATGTTTGATCACTTTCAAAATATACCGCTTGCAGACGAACACTGGAGCTCACCGGGAGTTATTGATGCAATTCTCGGGACCCAGATGTTTGCACTTATTTCACTCGGAGGTAAAATTCCTCCGCACACCGCAAATGAATCACATGCAGACTTTTCGGACGCCGCTAAATCTGGCTTGTTTGCCTTACAGACATCGCTTGGATATATTATTATGGGGGAAATAGTTACTGACCCTAAATATATGTCCTGGTCCTTCGGCCCCCTAGTAAATGAACTAGACAAGAGTATTGAAAAATTCTGGGAACTCGAGGAGGTTCCTTCCGCAAATATCACAAGTCCGGAATGTCAAGAATGTGAAACATTATTCAATTCAACCGTCACGAGAAGCCCTTGTGGGCGGTACATCGTCTCGCTACCATTCAAGGATGACCCAAAAGGGTTAGGTAATTCTTTTACTACCGCTAAACGCCGACTTACCGCGCTTGAACGAAAGTTTGCTGTCATTCCAGCACTACGTCAAGCATATAATGATGTAATCCTAGATTACATTAGTAAAGGTTACCTGACAGAGATCGCGCACTCACCTACAGCCACAGTGGATGGATACTTCATACCGCATCACGCTGTAATACGTCCTGATAAATCAACAACCAAAACTCGTGTAGTTTTGGACGCCAGTGCTAAGACAGACAATGGCACGTCGCTAAATGATTTACTACACACTGGTCCCAATCTTCAAGCAGATTTATTTGCGCTCCTTTTGAGGTTCCGCTACTTCAAGATTGCTATAACCGCCGACATACAGCAGATGTACCTAAGAATTCTTTTAAATGAGAAAGACCGCAAATACCAAAAAATTGTGTACCGCTTCAATGACACTGAGCCACTACGCCTCCTACAATTTAATTCTGTGGCTTTCGGTTTACGCTCTAGCCCGTTTCTGGCTATGAGAACGGTCCGCCAGCTAGCCAATGATGAACGGGAACGTTTCCCTCGCGCGGCAGAAGTCGCCTGTAAAGAGTTGTACATGGATGACCTTACCACATCTGTACATACAGTAGAAGATGGCAACTGTCTAGCGGACGAGTTGCTAGCCTTATTTGATGCCGGCGGGTTTAAACTAGTCAAATGGGCATCGAACTCACCAGAACTTCTTGCCCACTTACCGGAGTCGCACCGCGCGGCGATTGAGTTCACCGATGATAATGACACAATAAAGATTTTGGGCTTAAAATGGACACCTACAGCTGATGCTTTCTCATTCACAACCGCCGCAGCGACTACAGTCAATACTAAGCGTGCCATACTTTCAACCATCGCCCGCTTATTTGACGTGCTAGGGTTCGCTGCGCCTGTCATCCTTTACGCGAAACTTCTACTTCAAGAGCTGTGGACTGCTAAAACTGGATGGGATGAAATTCCTCCCACTGATATAACCGACCGCTTTATCCAATTCAAAGAAGAACTTTCCCTGCTATCTGAGCTGCAAATACCTCGTCACTTGGGAATTGCTGATGGCTGCGTCGCAAATCTGGTCGCATTTGGAGACGCCAGCATGAAGGCTTTTGGATGCGTCATATACTTGCACGTGACACATCCGAACAACGACATATCTGTCCACTTAGTATGTTCAAAGTCTAAAGTAGCACCGCTCAAGACTGTTTCGCTAGCCAGACTTGAACTGTGTGCTGCACTTCTTCTCGCTAAACTTGTCAAACAGGTCCACACTGCATTCAATGACCGTTATCCTATCCAGGATACATTTGCGTTTTCAGACTCCACGGTCGCATTGTCGTGGATTCATTCGTCACTGCATCGGTGGCAAACATTTGTAGCAAACCGAGTTACCAAAATTCACGAAATGCTACCCGCTGAGCGTTTCTTTCATATAGAAGGTGCGCTGAACCCGAGTGATGCCGTGTCAAGAGGTTTACTACCGTCACAACTGATAAACCATTCGCTATGGTGGCACGGACCTCCTTGGATTAGCTACTCTATTGCTGAATGGCCCATCGTTCCATTTGACCCATCCCGCACAGGAAATACGATACCTGAAATGAAAGACTCGATTACTCTGGCTACTATTTCCGATTTAGAGAATCCAGTGCTTCTCGAACTTGCCTTGCGGGCCTCCTCATGGAAAAAACTGAAACGCATTACTGTATATATTTTACGCTTTGCTCGCAAACTTCCACGAGCGTCGTTGATTGAAGTTGCTGATTTAGAAACAGCTGAAACAACGTTGCTACTGAATTTGCAGAACAAATACTTTACGGACGAACTAAAAAACATAAAGAAAGGTAACTTACCCTCACCCACGTTAAGGAAACTTAATCCGTTCATAGACGACACCGGACTGCTGCGAGTTGGTGGTCGATTAACGAACGCTGATATACCATACGAAAGCCGCCATCCAATATTATTACCTCGGCGTGATCACATAGTTGACTTGATCATTGATGATTGTCATCGCTCCAACTGCCACACTGGATCACATCTTGTCATGTCTTTGCTGAGACAGCGTTACTGGATCATCTCTGCTAGAAACATAATCCGCCAACGCATACGCAAATGCAACTTCTGCTTCAAGGTCGCGCCTTCGCACCCAACACCTATGATGGCAAACCTGCCACCTGCCCGCGTGCATGAGGGCAAGGCTTTTACCCACACAGGCGTGGATTTTTCTGGATCGATTAACATTACACTTACACGAAGACGTGGCGCACGTAGCCAACGGGCATACATCGTTCTATTTTCGTGTTTGACCACGAGGGCAATTCATCTTGAGATTGCATCCGACCTCTCAATGGAAACGTTTTTAGACGCCTTCAAACGTTTTTTGGCGAGACGAGGACCCGTGTCGTGTATGTACTCGGACAACGGGACGAACTTTATTGGCGCAAAAAGACAATTGGATGAACTGCATACATTCTTATCAGCTCAAACCACATCAATAGCCTTCCAAAATGAGCTTAATAATCGCAGAATCGCTTGGAAAACGATCCCCGCAAGAGCTCCGCACTGGGGCGGTGCTTGGGAATCCAATATTAAGTGCGTCAAATCGCATTTGTACCGCACTATCGGTCAGCAACTTCTATGCTACGAAGAACTATTGACAGTACTCACTCAAATCGAATGCATCTTGAACTCGCGTCCGCTGGGTCTGATGTCTGATCAACCGCATACTATTCTGACCCCAGCCCACTTTTTGAACACGTCTCCTTTACAATCGCTCCCGGCCCTTGAAGTTGATACCTCCAAAACGATATATAATAGGAAAAGGCTTCTAGACAGCTTGGTTCAGAGCTATTGGAAACGTTGGCATGTAGATTACTTACATACGCTACAACTGAGACAAAAATGGAACAGCCCTGACGTTCAGATTCAACCAGGAACTCTTGTTCTCATCCATCAAGATGACACACCACCGCTTCGGTGGCCTACAGGCATTATTGAGCAAGTGTATCCTGGAAAAGATGGAATCACGCGTGCCGCATTGGTACGCACTACTTCAGGAACCTTCAAACGTCCAGTTGTAAAATTGTGCCCTCTTCCATCGCAATAATAACTTACTTCTTTCGACAATTTTATCCTTAATCAATAAACCGCATATATAGTATCTTATGTATATCTTTATCATCCATCCCCCGCATATCCGCACCGCACCGCATTCACCGCATTTTTGTATTCCTTACCGCATCTTTTATAATTCAAACCGCAACCTTTCCTAGTAAATGCGTACACAGCTACACACGCATCTCCCGCCCATTCATCTCGTTGAAAAACCTGCGGCTTTTCAAGCCGGGGAGTATGTTTACGCCATTTTGCATGCTGTGTCGCACGATCGAAGGTAACGCCATCTTGGATGGCACACACCAAGCCGAGCCAATGACGCTAGCCTAACGGTCTCACTCGCACCTGCTATTGGTCGAAGCGGTCCAAGCGCCGCTCGAACCGCCAACCGCTCATTCATAACGTGTCGAGATCTACACCTAACCGCATCGCTGTCGCACTTTTATTCCCGCGCAAAATAACAAACATTTTATCATCATTACCTATTTTTCTACATAATCCCGTGCCGTGTTGTGATCACGCTTGGTGCCCAGTGCATGAGTGGCTAACCCAAGCTGTGCAGCGTTGCCGCTTTTCCAGACGACCGAGCAGTGCAGTGTCCGCCAATTGGATAGATATTTGGCAAAGCAAGGTTAGTGCTCATCTCTTTTGGTTGCTTGCCATCTATTCGTGTGACACAGCATTTTTCCACTCATTTTATATACCACCCGCATCCGCGTCACCACAGACGGACAGACAGACAGACGGACGGACGGACAGAACGAATTTATAAAGGTTCCTTGCGGGCTACGTAACCCTAATAAATAAAAATGTATACTTGTTTATTACTAACTTAAGTTAAAGCTGAAAGTAACAAGTAACTATAGTATAATAATAATAATATAAAACGCAAGGGCGGCTTTATGGCGAGCCGTCGGTGAGTGGCGACACCGCGTACCCCGATTCCATGGGGCTAAATGAGACTCCTGACCCCTGGCTTGCCTTAACCGGCCGTCCAAGGGTGGAAACCGCAAGAGCTAAGAACCTAAGCTCCAGGGTGGAAGTGTTAAAGGGCATAACGCCGCCAGTAGCTCTTAGTGCAAGTGCAGCACACCTCTCTACACCCTAAACCACCCACGCCGATGTTGCCCCTCCGGTGCCAAGATACGGCAGCCTTTATGGGGGGTCCATTTAGTGGGTGGCAAGTCATCACCTGCCTAAATATATTTTGAGATGAGACAGGATAAGGCAGGTGCCGTTTCTCATTCTAGAAACCTGTGATTCCATTCACAAGTTGTTCACCTCAATAGCCCAGTCTTTTTTAATCCTATACTGTGCAATAGTTTCATATTCCTTTTTATACATATTCCATAATTGTATTTTTTTATATTCAACAGGGCCTCTTGGTGTTGGCTTCGGCTCCACCAATGCCCACCAAATGTCCGGGCTAGACCCGTGAAATGAAATAAAAAATATATTTACTAATAGTCTTTCACCATAAGTGTGAAACTAAAGAGCATAGCTTTATTTTTGAAGTGAAAACTTCTTTAGGCGCGTTGAGCACTGTTTTCATGAACAACAATCATGGAACTCGCGCCATCGTCACGCTGTACCGTGTATTATAAAACAGCGCCATCTCTTGTTGAATAGGTGAATTACTACTTAAGTTTGACGTGTAGTCCTATGACTGATGTGTTTTTTTTATCCACAGTTTTTCCTAGAAGTAATCGCCATCTTAGTAGTAGTGTGCCTGGTGAACTGGCGACTGCTACTACCCACTGGCTGCGTGGCTGTGTTGCTGTTCGCGCTGCGGGCTCTCTTCCTGTGCACCAGCCGGGAGCTCAAGCGGATCGAGGCTATTGGTGAGTAGTATGCAGTGAACTAGTGCCTACTAAACTGCCGGCAGTGATAAGCGACCATAATTGTCTTCCTTTAGGTAGCTATTAAAATCTGCAAGTTGAAGTAGCAATGGGCAGGCCACATCGCTCGAAGAACTGATGAGCGATGGGGAAGAAAGGTTCTTGAGTGGAGACCACGAACCGGAAGACACAGCGTAGGTAGGCCTCCCACTAGATGGACCGACGACATTGTGAGAGTCGCGGGCATCCAGTGAATTCAGATGGCAGGATGTCGTTCAGTGTGGAGGTTAAAGGGGGAGGCCTATTTCCGTTTAGCAGTTCCGTTTAATCCACTGGATGCCCGCGACTCTCACGATATCGTCGGTCCATCTAGTGGGAGACCTATCTACGCTGCGTCCTCCGGAGTACGCTGATGAAGAAGATGATCTCCTTATTTCCAGCGCGCAGTCAGTCCCTGAACCACCTATCGGCGACAGTGGGCGGACTTGCTACCATCAGGTCCACACGGAAACAGCGCACCCTGGCACGAGAGTTCGACAAACTGCAGGACTTGCATAGTGCGTCTTGGTCGCTACTACTCAATACTAACAGGTAAGAGTCGAAAACACAGTAGATATATATATTTAATGCATAAATAGGGGTGCGTTTGATCGCCAACTCGCCTGATGTTAAGCGATGATGCGGTCTACGATGGAGCATGCTTGCCCAGAAGAAGCCGATGCACTCGTGATTTGAAGACACCTAGATTGTAACTATCGGGGAACACCCATTCAGGCAGCGCATTCCACAGACCAGCAGTTCGCACAATAAAAGTGGAATCAAAGTGCTTCGTACGGGTTTTGGGAATATTAACCATAAAGCGGTGTCGATTTTTCGTGCCCGCTCTGGCAGTCCGATTGAAAAATGTGCACGAGGGAATTAGATCATGCAGATCTGATGCACACTCCCCGAAATGTATCCGATAAAAAACCTAAATATATATAAGCCAAAGCAGTAAGTTGACTTTAAGTCACATTTTTTGAAATGAAAACTTCTTTAGGCGCGTGAGCACTTTTTATGTGCACAATTTTATTTTTTTAATGTTTGTTACCTCAGAACTTTCGACTGGGTGAACCGATTTTGATGATTCTTTTTTTTATTTGAAAGCTGGTGCTTCCCGTGTGGTCCCATTTCAATTTGGTCCAGTTCTGACATTTTTATGAAGTCGGTTTTATTATATTGATAATTTTTTTTATTGTCTCAGGCACTTGACAATTTTTTTTTTGTCGACAGGGCTTTCGGATTCTGGATGGACATGCTGTGCTGTGTCTACCTAGCGTTTGTCACATTTAGCTTCTTTTTGTTCGTCGGTGAAGGTAAGTTTCACTCTTAAAGTTCAATTGTGTCAAAATATATTACAATAATTGAAGAAATAAACAACGGAATCATAAATAGAAAAGAATAATTATTAAAATCACTAGCTGTGCCTCGCGGCGTTACTCAAAATATTCCAGATTATATTGCTGTTTAGCAATTTTTAGCAAAAGCTGTTAAATCTCTTCAAACTCATTAAACACAACCAAAAAAAAAAAACACACTACTTGTTAAGCGATTAAAGCAATCAATATCTAGCAAAGGAGGCTTCCCGAAGCGAAGTTTTTCCTCGATTTAGACTGTCCCGGTGGCTCAGTTGGTAGTGAACCTACCTTCTGCGCTTGGGGGCGTGGGTTCGATTCCCACCTGGGACAAACATTTATGTGATGAACATTGGTGTTTGTTCTATGTCTGGCTGTTATTATCTATTTAAGTATGTATTTAAAAATATATATGTACGTATATCAGTCTCTGGCAGCCATATTAAATTGCTTAGTTTGGGGTCAGATGACCAGATATATATTATTTAGATCTGTGAATCCTTTAAATAGAGTCCAAGTTTGATTGAGTTTTGTCTGTATTTAGACACGATCGGAGGAAGCGTTGGGCTGGCCATCACTCAAGTGATCGGTCTAGTTGGGATGTGTCAGTATGGCATGCGACAGACGGCCGAAGTTGAAAATCAGATGACATCGGTAAGTACAGTTCTGATAAAGATGTTAAAATTTGAACTTGATTTCTAAACTGTGGTATCCTAGTATATATTTTCTTATAGTCTACTAAAATTAATTAAATTAAAATTAGCTATGAACACTTTTTGATAGGCAAGTTATCATAGGCATATTTATTTATAAATTATATTTGATAAAAAATACGTGTCATCTGGTTATCAGATCGCTGAAGGTCGATCTTCCACGTCTCGTCTACTATTATCGGAAGGGCATCGGGAAGAAGTATCTCTTAACCGACTTCTAAAAAGAAGGAGGCTCTCAATTCGACTGTTTTTTTAAAATGTTTGTTACCTCAGGACTTTCGACTGGGTGAAAGCTTAAACGGCAGAATAAGCGTTAAAACTGTTTTGATGATGAATTTCTAGTGTAATTCCGCTTCTACGTCGCTTCAAGTACAATAAGGAATTTGTGATAAATATTTGTTGGTAATGTTAATTTTATTGAGTTTAATTTTGCCTAACCTGATATAAAATATTAATTACATAAATTGAAAATTAACGTAACCTGAAACAAAAAGTAATTAATTACTTAATTGAAAATTAACGTAACCTGAAACAAAAAGTAATTAATTACTTTTTGTTTCAGGTTACGTTAATTTTCAATTTATGTAATTAATATTTTATATCAGGTTAGGCAAAATTAAACTCAATAAAATTAACATTACCAACAAATATTTATCACAAATTCCTTATTGTACTTGAAGCGACGTAGAAGCGGAATTACACTAGAAATTCATCATCAAAACAGTTTTGAAAATGGACTTCCGCAAAGTAACGCCTGATTCAATCAACTGAATAAGCGTTAGTTTTTTGTGCATGTTGAATGTCATTCAAATTAAAGGATAATATAAGTAATAAGTAGGTAGGTTTGGTACTACATAGGCTATATAACTGGTAAATAAATACTAATAAGTATTCTGTATAAATATCAAGAAGACAACCCTAACGTTACACGTGCCGCGTCAGGAGAGATAGAGCTACGTGATAGAAAGAGAGCGACTCTCTAGGTGAATATAGGAGGCGGTATCCAGTGCTGTTCGATTTGAATTGCTACTTTATTGCCTCGTAGATAGAGTTCTTATTTATTTAAATTTCTTTGCGGAGTGAATTTTCTGTGTGTATTATGTGCCTTAGTGACGTTATTCGTCTATCGTAATACATTTTTAGTTTGAAACTAGGCTTTTAAATCGGGGGGAAGATATCAATCGATTTTATTATTTTCATTGCATGCCAGGTGGAAAGGATCTTAGAATACAAGAATTTACCAACCGAGGAGCCCATAGAGTGTAATGAGAAGGCGCTGAAGACGAACCATCCAGACCTTGACTTCGACAAGTGGCCTGCTAAAGGTAAAATATGAATAATGGTTAAAAAATACGAAAGTTATGATTTTTAATGCCACAGGTGGCAAACATCCAGTGGGCATCCAGTGGATGCAGATGGCAGGTTGTCGTTCAGTGTGGAGGTTAAAGGAGGAGGCCTATGTTCAGCAGTGGACGTCTTAAGGCTGGTGATGATGATGAGGTGGCAAACAAGCAGACGAGCCGCCTGATGGTAAGCAGTCACCGTCGCCTATGGATACTTGTAACACCAGAGGCATCACAAATACGTTGCCGACCCTTTGAGACTCTATTAACTACCCTTTTGAAAAACCCCATGTTGAAGCTTCTCGGAAACACCGCGGAAGGTAGCTCATTCCACATTTTGCAGGTGTGAGGCAAGAAAGTTCGTGTGAATCGCACAGTATGCGATTTCCACTGATCTATGATATGTGGATGCGCTTTCAAACGGTGGCGGCTGGTGCGATGATAAAACCTCGACGCCGGCATTAGATCGAACAGTTCTTCAGAACATTCCCCGTTGTAAATGCGATAAAAGACACAAAGAGACCCAACGTCTCTGCGCATGCTGAGCGGCTCTAGGTGGCGGCGAAATTTTATTGGCCGCCGAGATTAGAACCTGCAATGATAAGAGTAAACGCTTCACCAACAACATTAGAGCATAATGTAATCACGCGATATTCTGACGTTTCTCTAGTTTTTAGGGTTCCGTACCCAAAAGGTGTAAATGGGACGCTATAGTAAGTCTATCTGTCCTCCTATCAATGGAAACAATTCAGTCAAATACATGAGAGGCAGGGTGAGGGGTCACTGAATGATAATTGGCCCATTCAATGTCACTTCAAAACGTTGACGAATCGCAGGCTTGGTCAGTACTGACGTGACATTCAATGTCTTCAGTGGGCGTGTCTTTACATCAGATGTTTTCATCTAATGTAGTGCCTGAACAGGTTCGCCCTGCATTAAACGTCTAGTTCTAGAAAGTCTGCTTGTGTGTGTCTTGTTGATGTGTGTTTGAATGTGTCTTGTGTTCCCTCCGCAGGTGAGATAGTGTTCAGCGGAGTATCACTGGAGTACGAGCGTCCGCCGGCGGGGCGCGGCGAGCCGGTTGTGACGTCACCGGCGCGCGCCATCCGTGACGTCAGCTTCACGGTGCGAGGGGGGGAGAAGGTGGCCGTGGTGGGGCGGACTGGCGCTGGGAAGAGCTCGCTGCTGAACGCGCTCTTTGGGTGAGATATCATCACCATTTCAGCCAGAAAAATTATACATATAAGTCACAATGCGTAGAAAATTATAGTCAATAACGTCCGCAGTTTCATATATAAACATGGCTGTTAAACAATTTATATCGAAACAAAACTGTTTTACTAAAACCAACCATATGTTATACCTTTACGGCTCAGTTCTCTAATGTCTGTTCGATTTGCACAACATCGTCAAAACTCGTGAAGTTGAGCAAGCGAGACGGCGATTATGTCTGAATCGCAAGTGGGAACTTCTCTCCCGAGAGAAAGAGATAATTTTTTCTTTCACTCCCGTTGGTCAGACGGTGACGGCCTAGAACAAACCGATTCACTCGTCATTTGAAGACCTCCAGATTGTAACTATCAGGGAACACCCATTCAGGCAGCAAATTCCACAGACTAGCTGTTCGCACAATAAAAGTGGAATCAAAGCGCTTCGTTTGGTTTTCGGTATATCAACCATGACGCACGGAACGCATGATGGAAGACGCAGCGTAGGTAGGCCTCCTACTAGATGGACCGACGACATTGTGAGAGTCGCGGGCGTCCACTGGATGCAGATGGCAGGATGTCGTTCAGTGTGGAGGTTAAAGGGGGAGGCCTATGTTCAGCAGTGGACGTCTTCTGGCTGATGATGAACCATGACGCGGTGTTTTTTCGTGCTCGCTCTAGCAGTCCGATAGAAAAATGTGGAGGAGGGTAGATCATGCAGATCCGATGCACACGCTCCGAAATGTATCCGATAAAAAACTGATAGACTAGCAACTTTGCGTCGATACTCAAGACTAAGAAGCTTAGTCTGAACTACGGATAAACGCATGCGCTTAAATGTTTAACATATATCTACAGTTATATGATTATTTACGGGATATTTACGTTCTGAACACGGTGCATGTAACTGCGCCGAAATATCGGGAGCTCCTTCCACAACCTTACCACGGTAAATATCCCGTAAATAATCATATATAGTCTGTGCGGAAAGAGAACCGTCATAAAATTTGAGGGCGCCACTGTGTTTTTTTAACGTATTTGCTATGGTGACAACACTGTTACGTCATTATAGCGCGACTATGATTCTTGATATTTCTACACTTTGTCAAATAAATTGATACAAAATTCTGTCTAAATAATACAACCTATTATTGAAAAAGTTGTAAAAATAATTGCAAATAGGTAATGGGTAATAATAATAAGCCAGGGTTTACTCTGAGTTAACACAATATAAGCTATTTTTTATCCCTAGTTACACCATGGGACGCAGCTAGTAAATAAAAGATTTTATTTATATATTTATTTATTTATTGAGTCACTAATCAGAACCATAGTCAAAGTCTGATTCCAAACATTCAATACCAGACATGACTGATCCATCTTTGGAGCTACCAGAGAGATACAAATTATTAGTATCGTCTTCTGAACTTGATGTACTCGAATCAGTAACATTTATAATAAACTCTTGCATGTTGTCTAATAAATGGTCTTTATCAAGAATGACTTTTTTTGGTCTTCCTTTACGTATTTTCCCCGGTGTGCACCATACGCCGTCATTTGTAGAACCTTCTTTTTTTTTATTTTAGATACTGTATCTCTACTTAAACCTGAAAAAAAAAAACATAAGTTAGTAAAAAAAATAAAAGCATCAACACACTTTAAGCCTACTATCAAGAACATTGGTTGAATCAAAACATACAAATATTGTCACATGTTTATATGAAATCCTTTTAGTTAAATACATTTGGAGATATCAGGAACCGGAGGTTATCTAGGAAGGACATAAGTAATAATATAAAACTGTTATTTACCGGACATTGCTGCCACACGCTCCGTTACTTTACTGAGGTCAACAATGGTGTGTTTTGCCACTTTTTCTCGTTGACAAAACTGTATAATATTAAATATTATTGCCCTTGTGGAACTGCGTAACGATTTTCCCCTTTTAGACATAATTTTATGCAAAATTCACTTAAAAACAACACAAAACAAAGCTGTATCCGTCACGTAAATACCACGAAGTATAGTTTGACATTTGACAGATGGCTGGGCTGGGCTGCCATATAATAATCAAAATCATATTGTTTTGTAGTTCCATTTTTCGCCACGACGGTTCTCTTTCCGCACAGACTCTAACTGTACTGAACAACCATGATGGCAGCCTCGTTAGTTCAGTTGGTAGTGTACCTGCTTTCTGCGCTTGGGGGCGTGGGTTTGATTCCCACCTAGGACAAACATTTGTGTGATGAACCTTTGTGTTTGTTCTATGTCTGGGTGTTAATATCTATTTAAGTATGAATTTAAAAATATATATATATATATGTACTAGTCGACCGCCCCGGCTTCGCACGGGTGTAAGCTCGGCCTTCGGCCTCGCTACTATGACCCGCTCCAAGAACACAAAATTTCATCAAAATCGGTCCAGCCGTTTTTGAGTATCCTATGTCCGTCTCCTGGTTCTAAGCTACCTCCCCACCAATTTTCAGCCAAATCGGTTCAGCCGTTCTTGAGTTATAAATAGTGTAACTAACACGACTTTCTTTTATATATATAAGATGTATGTATATCAGTCTCAGGCAGCCATATTACAAGCTTTGCTTAGTTTGGGGTCAGATGACCGTGTGTGCAATAATGTCCCAGATATTTATTATTTATTATGATAGTTTAAAACAGTGTTCTACATAATATCTTCCCTGGTAGGCTGAGCAAAACGACTGGCAGAATAACGGTAGACGGTGTGACGGCAGAAGAAG
Source organism: Agriopis leucophaearia (assembly GCA_949125355.1). Lineage (NCBI taxonomy): Eukaryota > Metazoa > Arthropoda > Insecta > Lepidoptera > Geometridae > Agriopis > Agriopis leucophaearia. Next base: position 5,568,579 of record OX421291.1, on the reverse strand, counting down.
CGGGGCTACGTCTGTGGCGATCACGTCTCATGGCACTGCCGCAGAGGCCGGCACTATTCGCTTTAACACTACGGGAGAACCTGGACCCGACGCTTCAGTACACTGATGCTGAAATATACTCTGCCCTAGAACAGGTAAATTATTATGAAGTTCACATACAGATGTTAGGTAGCATGTTTAAATTAGGTAATACATAATAATAACCCTGATTGGGTATGGAAATATAGTGCGGAGCGGAACGATTTATTCCATAATTGATTTGTCTTCTAAATACTCGTTTATGCTATAATAATATTTTGCTAGCAACATGTTTTTTAGGATTTTGTCAAATTTATTTTCATTTTCTATATCCTCTATCTGTACTGGTAGTTTATTATATATTTTGATGGCCATCGGATTTGGGCCGGAGCTATGCATTGCTAATTTAGATGTCGGTAACATTAATTTATGTTTATAGTTAGACCGTATTCGATAGTTTCGGTTTTCAACTAATGTTCTAAAAAATTGTGGGTACTTTCTATACCCACTCTTCTTCTTCTTCTATTTTTAACCGACTTCCAAAAAGGGGAGGAGGTTCTCAATTTGACTGTTTTTTTTTAAATTGTTTGTTACCTCAGTACTTTTGACTTGATGAACCGATTTTGATGATTCTTTTTTTATTTGAAAGCTGGTGCTCTCCGTGTGGTGTCATTTCAATTTGGTCAAGTTCTGATAAAGTCGGATATATTGTTTTTTTTTTTTATTACCTCAGTACTTTCGACTGGGTGAACCGATTTTGATGATTCTTTTTTGAACATGATAATGTAAAGAACAACCAATGATTTGAATGACGAATTACCCGGCCTAGATACCAAGGACAAAAACTGTTTGAAATTTTAATTTCCCGCCATACGTGAAACTTGCCATCCTAATAAATTAATACTTATTTAAATTACAATGTAATAAGTACGAGTATGTTGTAGTACATATAAATTTATACTTTTATTTATTTATTTTATTATAATTAAATATAGCATTACAGATATACATATCCAATGCGCTATACTTATTACTAGGTAGGTAATTTAGATACTAATTTATTTACAAATATAACAAAAACAAAGTAAGAAGAAGAAAATAAAAACATTATCTCACGTCTTTAAAGTAATTTATCGTTTAATTTTCCTACTACTCTGGCCGATTGCAAAGTGTTACTTTCACTATAATTTATTATCTTGTTGGATTCTCCTAATTTAGCAATTGAAGCAAACTAAAGATTTAAAAAATATTACATTGTTATCCTAGGGGTGAAAGTAAATTCTTTCTTTAACCCCGAGGTAAACACTGGACCATAATCCTCTGAGGAGAAAAACAAGTTGGAACATGGTTCAATACAAATGTGAAAATAGAACTAGTTTTATTTTTAATAATTTGGGTGTCTGTCAGTTGTCAACTGTCACTGTCAGTTGAAAGTGATTCTCCCTAGGGCTGAAATGTATTACTTTTAACCCGCTCCTCAGGCAACTTTAGACTTACTTTCCGAGTATGAGTAATGAAAAATCTATTTTTATTTTAAAATTTTGTGATTTTACCATAGGTATCTTATACTTTTCAAGTTTTAATTGATTAAAGTTGAACTCACCGTAGTCACCGTCAACATTCGGCACTGAATTACCACCTTAAGTTCTATTAAATAAAAATAAAAAGTTCAGCACTTTTGCAAAAAAGTAAATCGTATCGGAAAATGGTGTGAATTTATATTTAATGTACTAGTATATATTTTTTTACGATACAATGTGCAATAAATAAATGTGAATATGAAGGTGGAGCTGCGTGGGATGGTGGAGCGGCTGCCTGCGGGGCTGGCGGCTCGGGTTGGTGACGGGGGCGGAGCTCTGTCGCACGGCCAGCGGCAGCTCGTGTGTCTCGCGCGGGCAGCCTTACACAGAGCTACCGTACTCCTGTTAGACGAAGCCACTGCCAACGTCGACACAGAGTAAGTTCTTATGTTTTATTTTCCAGAACACACTTCCAGAACACTAATTTTCTTTTTACAGACACAAATGTTATTTTCCAGAACACACCGTTTCTTTTCCCGAACACAAATGATCTTTTCTAGAACACAAATGTTATTTTTTAGAACGCTCATTTTCTTTTACAGAACACACATTTTCTACATCAATAATATATTTTATGCATCAGAACACATTTCTGAACATTTTTCATGCTTCTTGCTTCGAAACTCCCATTTCTGCATCATGCGTACATGCCATGCCGGTAATTCTCGAGGCATAACAGATGTTCCTACACCAGAACATGTACCTATTAATTGCTTTAGAACATATATTCTTATAGTTCATAGTTATTTATTCATACTAATATGTTACACGTCAATAATAATAATACTCGTAAGTTTAATTAATAAAATAAAAATATCACTTCTTTTACTAAATAAAAGGAATTAAATGTAGGTATTATATTAAAATTAAAACTTACGCCACAACATAAAATTCCGAAGCGAAGGAATACATGTTTCTTTGCTAAAACACAATTTTGCAAACGTTTTCAGAACACGCTCTTCAAAACATATTGGATTATTGTTTCAGAACGGACAAGCACATACAAGAGACGATTCGCAGCAAGTTCGCCGGTGCGACCGTACTCACCGTCGCGCACAGACTGCACACAGTGATGGACTACGACCGAGTCATAGTCATGGACAAGTAAGTACAAACACATACAAGAGACGATTCACAGCAAGTTCGCCGGCGCGACCGTACTCACCGTCGCGCACAGACTGCACACAGTTATGGACTACGACCGAGTCATAGTCATGGACAAGTAAGTACAAACACATACAAGAGACGATTCACAGCAAGTTCGCCGGCGCGACCGTACTCACCGTCGCGCACAGACTGCACACAGTCATGGACTACGGCCGAGTCATAGTCATGGACAAGTAAGTACAAACACACCTTACACATATCCATACACACAAAGGTTATTTTAGTGCGATAAGTATGAATGTACCGTGCGATATGTAATTATGCATCTTCGTGCAAAATCCGCGGAATTCTTGAAATAAAGGAGCGTGGCCGCGGAGCAAATAAACGTTTCAATGGAAAAAATTAGAGACGATAAGAGCCAAATGTTAGCGTTTATGTGAAAACTTTACTCGGTAAACATAAAAAGATATAAATAAAAACACACATATTAAATTATTTTTATCTAATTCTAAAGATTCTTTCTCCGTTGAAAAATCCTCCGATCATGTTTTGAGTTAGAAAATATATGTTTTAAATAAGATAATAAATTTTCTGAGTAGTGAAAACCGGCAACGAATAAAGGCTATATTATTGTTTGCAATGTTATTTAGTCACAAAGTTATAAAATAGTTTTCATATATTTTCGCTCTAAATAAATAATGAGAAAGGTATATTTTTACAGAGAAACAACAATATACATAGAATGCTACAGAGTCTCAAAACAAACTTTATATAACACAGTGGTTTAGATTATACACAATTTCCGTTCGTTTATTTGCTCTGACAGCTGGAATAACATTCTAAAAACCTGAAGGAAAACATTTTCTTTTAAAATATATTGAACTATACTAGCTGCGCCCCGCGGTTTCATCCGCGTGGTGATGATGACGATGATGACAAGTAGCCTATGTATCCAGGACATAAGCAATGTATATTCCAAATTTCATCCAAATCCATCCAGCCGTTTCTGCGTTATTGAGTAACAAACATCCATCCATCCATCCAAACTTTTACATGTATGATATTATATATAGTGTGATGAACTATGAACTATATCGGGTACCTGCTACAGTCCTAGGTACAAAACTTGATTTGTGGTTTTCATTCTGCTTTTGACAATGTTATTGCAAACAAATGCTTGGACCGTATTTGATAATGTTATGTTACGTATTGCAGAGGCCGCGTGGTGGAGTCGGGACATCCGTGGGAGCTCCTCACTGGACCTGACCTTCCGACACCGCGCCGACCTACGCTCACCAAGACACAGGTAAACTCATCTTAAACCTAGCGACACCTTAAATCTCATAAATTTTAGTTATGGCGGCAGTAGGTTAAATTGTTTATTTTGAAATATATGTTTAAAAAAACTTAGACTAATAACATGATATAAGTATTACAGTTATATGAATATTTACGGGAAATTTACCGTGGTAAGGTCGTGAATGGAGTTCCCGATATTTCCCATGTGGATGTTTGGTCCCAATGCGGAAAGATACTAGCAGTTCAATTGTTTTCCTCTTCCACTGTATGGATGTTTGGTTCCAATGAAAAAAGATACTACCAGTTCAATTGTTTTCCTCTTCCACTGTATGGATGTTTCGTCCCAATGAAAAAAGATACTAGCAGGTCAATTGTTTTCCTCTTCCACTGTATCGATGTTTTGTCCCAATGAAAAGATATACTAGCAGGTCAATTGTTTTCCTCTTCCACTGTATGGATGTTTGGTCCCAATGCAGAAAAAGATACTAGCAGTTCAATTGTTTTCCTCTTCCATTGTATGGATGTTTGGTCCCAATGAGGAAAGATACTATCAGTTCAATTGTTTTCCTCTTCCATTGTGTGGATGTTTGGTCCCAATGAGGAAAGACACTAGCAGTTCAATTGTTTTCCTCTTCCATTGTGTGGATGTTTGGTCCCAATGAGGAAAGACACTAGCAGTTCAATTGTTTTCCTCTTCCATTGTGTGGATGTTTGGTCCCAATGAGGAAAGACACTAGCAGTTCAATTGTTTTCCTCTTCCATTGTGTGGATGTTTGGTCCCAATGAGGAAAGACACTAGCAGTTCAATTGTTTTCCTCAGAACTTGTCGTTCCCTAGACCCGAAATGGAAACTGTCCTGTGCTATATCTTCAGGTATCCTCAGATAGGTTTTTCGTTATACGTATAATTGCATCGTTTCAAGGCGCCGCTCGCCATCCCGGAGAGTTTCGAAACGAATCGAGTCTCTGAGAGAGAACAGAACGAGACTCTCATCCTGGCGTCCAACCGCACGCGGACGTACTCGAGCCGCTCGGAGTGCAGCGAGCCTGAAGGCCTCAACGGAGGCGTGTTCAAGACCCTCGTGGCGCAGACCGGCACTGACACCGCCGCCGCACTCTACAGGATCGCGGAACAGGTATATTCTACCTACTAAATAAATGCAAAATGAAACACAGGTCTACGCATATACCCTGTACTAAGCCGAAAGGAGGTTATTCTCATCATTATAAACAACTTTTACTATGAGAACAACCCGGAAATCGTTTAAAAAAAATCATTATGTTCGGAGTTTTCTATGGAACAGCTGCTTTTTTTCGCGATTTCAGGATTGGTTCCATAGTAAAACTTTTTTATATTGATGAGAACAATGACCTCCTTTTGACTTAGTACAGGGTTTATGCGTAACCCTATATTATTACTTTAGTTTCACTCAGTGGATTCACCTCCTATGCATCTAGAAACTTTTATTAACCAATTAATTTAAAACGTTAATCCAAGGTATAAACTACCTACATACCAAATTTCATTAAAATCAGTTCAGCCATTACAATGTTTGTAAATAAACATACACACACATATATACATTTTTTTGTAGTTGTAGGACTCTTGGGGAAGTACCACACCTTTGCCAGTTATTCAACCGTCAAGCAGTAGTGTGCAAACACTACTGTGTTCCGGATTGAAGGGCAATGTTTCCAGCGATATTACAGGGCACACAGAGATTTGACATCTTATATCTCGGGGTGACCAGCGCAGTGCATTGCCATCCAGGGTTTTGAACTGTTGAAGTTCAAAATTCTGAGTGGTGTTGAGCTGTTATGGGCAAGCGTGAAGAGCCATCAGGCGAGCGACTTCGCTCGTCTCGTCACTCAGTATCATAAAAAAATACAATCATATAAATTTCTTTCTACAGAGCTACAAGAAACAACAAGAAGAAAAGAAAAACTCCTGAATTAATGAAAATAGCTAAATATTAGGTTTAATACATTCCTTCATGGAACTCTTGTGTTTATTTTTTACAAAATATACAATACAGTATTGAAAATATCTAATATAATCATAAATATAATATAGTCAAACTACTTAATATTACTTTTACTTAATTATGTCTATTATATTTTCCAAGGATGTGGAAAAAAATAGTTTTGGATGTTATACAAAGTTAATTGGACAAATTGTAATTTTATTGTGTTATGTTCTGAGTGAGAAATTTCCTGTTCTGAGCAAGAAACACGGTTGTTTAAGAGGCGCAAATTCTAGATATCTGGATTTTCGAGCATAAAACGATAAAATAAAGCCGTAATTGTCGACGGAAATAAATTTATTTTACTAAAGTTATATGATTATTTGCGGGATATTTACCGTGGTAAGGTTGTGGAAGGAGCTCCCGATATTTCGGCGCAGTTACATGCACCATGTTCACCATGTTAATCATATAACTTTAGTGAACAACCGTGATAGTTTAAAACAGTGTTAAAATTTATTTTATGTCAGTAATTTATCAAAGCCCACTCTCAAACTTTCCTAATGAGATTTTTTTGAAAAATACTACTTATGTCAATTAAAGGTAATAAGTTGATTTTATGAGTTATTCCAAAATTTGAAGCCGTTATTTACAATAAAAAATACAGATCTATACATTACAGAAGTTAGATTTTCTTTAGATCTTTCTATTTGATAGAATCAGTACTCCAAATATCCAGTTTTCATAACTTTTTTCTTTAAAAAATGTGAGATTAAATTTTGATATAAAATTAGTTGCTTGTATGTTTTTTTAACTGTTAAAGGTACCGATTTTTGTTATATAAATATTTACTTAAATTATGCACATAGTCCTGTGATAATACGTTATGTGGATAGCTACCTACTTGCTTACCCATATAATTTTGTCAAAATTTAAAAAAATACATATAAATATAAATTTTTGGTGCTTAATTGTAACGGAATGCCTTAATATGCATTTAATTAAAATAATGGAATAAGTTATTTGAATAATAATTATATTAGCCATTACAAAAATATATACACACCGGTAAAATAGGTTAAATGTCATTTTTACCATGCGAATTTTTATATGTGATCATTGTATATATCATAATTTATCATTGTGTTTTTTACATATTTTTGGTGTCATTGTGATAAAACCATTACGATAGATTATAATACAAAATACAATCACAGTAGTTTGATTTGTGTGATTACTCTAATTAGCGGTTTGTGTATCATGTGATTACAAAACTACTTTGTGTATTGTGTGATTACTAGAGCGCTTGTATATCATGTGATGAATAAGCTCTTTGTATATGATGTGATTACACGAATAAGGGCTTAGTGTATCATGTGATTACACGAATAAGCGCTTTGTGTATGATGTGATTACATGAATAAGAGCTTTGTATATGATGTGATTACACGAATAAGGGCTTAGTGTATCATGTGATTACACGAATAAGCGCTTTGTGTATGATGTGATTACATGAATAAGAGCTTTGTGTATCATGTGATTACATCAATAAGCACTTTGTGTATCATGTGATTACATGAATAAGCGCTTTGTATATCATGTTATTACATGAATAATCGCTTTGTGTATCATGTGATTACACGAATAAGGGCTTAGTGTATCATGTGATTACATCAATAAGCACTTTGTGTATCATGTGATTACATGAATAAGCGCTTTGTGTATCATGTGATTACATGAATAAGCGCTTTGTGTATCATGTGGTTACAAGGATAATGGTATTTTTACCACACAATTTAGTAAAATTGCCGCTTTCCTTGCCATGTATCGAGCAGCAATCTTAAATTTTATGTAAATTTAAATTTAAGTTTTTTCACGTATAATTTATAGTTTTCAAAACGAATTTACAAGCACAACACAACACAACAAACGAGCGTACAAACGTTTTAGTATACTTAATTTTATAGTAAAGGAAAGCAAAGGAAATGTAATCCGCCATCTTGCGGCGGTGGCGGCCATATTGAATTTAGATTGATCAACTCTTCAGGCCCTCTAATTTGATACTTTTATTAAACAGGGTTGAAAAAATATACACGATTAAATAAATAAATAACAAATTACAATATTTGATGTTGTATATTGTATTGTTATAGAACTAAAGGACCTAAAGGTTTATGCAAAGTTTCAGCAAAATCGGCTTAAAAAAAAGTTGATTCTAATTCAGCTTGTAAGATTTGACCTAAACAAACAAGCAAGCAAACATAAATTTACAAGTTAAAAGCTTGCAAAAAAGAGTCTAAGCTAAAGAGGTGCTTCTAAAAAGATCTTCGTTAAGTTTTATTTATTTAAATAATGTGATAAAATTATCGAAATTGTTACCAGTATTTTTGTTTACCCACTGAAAGTTTCAAGATTTGTTTTATAATGTAATAGTATAATTTTACTGATTGTAATATATGTGATATTCACTTATTATTGTTAATTTAGTACTTTTTTTAAGGTACTAGTTTTAATGCCGTGTACAGACCTAACGAACGGAACCGAACAAAGGAATCGCAGTGGTCGCCGAATGTCGATATGTTGCGAGTGATGGTCGTATATGGAACATAATATCTATGAAATCTATGGAGCGGCTGTACCTATACATTATGGGTGTAAAATGTCTACGCTAAAGATGGCTGCCAGTCAGTGGTATCCAAATAATTTTCACCTTCACCATCAAAATTGCTGCGAATAAGACATAAAAAAATCGGGCTATTCTGTATCAAATTATGCGTGGTAGTGCATAAAAAAACATACGCGTTGACTTGAAACTTCCACTTTTTTGTCGTTAAAAATTGTAAAATTGTCACCTTTAGCTGTCAGTCAGAACTGTCTATAAAAACAGTTTATAGTTTTATTAGTATCAGAGTCAAATACAGAGTTTAAAAATTAACTTAATATCATTATTACTTCAAATAATAATTTAAGTTGGTACGTAAATACACATTAACATTAATACAAATCAGGGGAAAAAATTACTTAATAGTAATAACAAATTTAAAAAAACACGAAACAAACAAAACGAAAAATATAATTATTTAATAGTAATAACAAATATATATATTTTTTGGTAAAAATAGTAATAAAATGTCATATAAAAATTATAATCAATGTCATGTGATACTATAAAAAAAATATCATAAAAAATAAAATGGCATCAGCAGCTCCGTGGACTTTCTACCTACTATGGACACAACTGCGATGGCAAACGAGCATGCGTTGCTAGCGGCGCAGACGCACGTGCCTATGTTCACTGGTGTGCGATCGCTAAGTCTGTACGCGGGATTACTAGGATAGTAGGAATTATGCTATCTTCGTCTCTCATGTCGAGGAGTGTTTCCTACCGAATTTTTAATTTATTTAGCCAATAGGGTATTTGGCTGATTTCACTTCTCTACACTAAAAAAATATCTGGGGCCTTACCCCTAGCTTAACTTTTACGAGCCAACTTTTAGTAGGTACCTGATAGGTACCTAAAATTAACCAACTCATTTAAGCTGCATCGTTTAAAAGCGTCTAACTTGAATAAACTAAAATCCGTTTTACTATGCGTGTGATTGTGATTATCGTTCATTCAAGTTAGACGCTTTTAAACGACGCAGCTTAAATAAGTTGGTTAATTTTAGGTACCTATCAGGTACCTACCAAAAGTTGGCTCGCAAAAATAGAGCTAGGGGTAAGGCCCCTGATTTGGTTCATATTGTTTCATATCGAGGTTGACTAATAATAAATATATGTAGACATTTTATTTTGAATATTACGTCTAGAAACTGAGAAATATTAATTTTAAGTTTTTGACGTAAGTTTGATTTTTGTATTGCGGGTATTTTGAAAATCGAAAAAAAAAAAGAGATGTTATACAAAAATCCTATTTACATATTTGTATTAAGGTCAATAACAAGGAATTATAATCACATAGTAGGAACTCAGATAAAATAAAAAGTTTGTTATATGTTTTACGAAATTATTATAATATTTAAAGCAATCTTGTGATTTATTCCTTATAGTTTTCTGTATTTCTGTTTAAAATGACGGATCAAAATTCTAATTCAAATACCATGGAAACGCTCGCTTTGACATTTATGGGGCCACGTGACATTAGTGACGTCACACATAAGGAAACGAGTTCTCGCCATACAATTGTTGCCTCTATTTACTTGTATGTGACGTCATAAAGACATTTGATCTACACAGTGTTTGTAGTCAAGTCACGTGGTCAATGAAAAACATATTTTTACTTTGAATTTTTCTGAAAATCGGGACTGATTTTTTTCGTTTCTAGTAATTTTATTTATTGATTATAGGCGAGCAGCATAAGCTGATGTGCCTATATCACACAGTGTCAAAATTTAGTATTTATCTGTTAAGATTATCTTCTTCATTCTTATCCATCTGTCCAGTTTTTTTAAGGTGAAACGTTTCACTTTGGCGGGAAAATCAAATTTCAAACAGTTTTTTTGTCCTTGTAGCTAGGCCGGGTAATTATTGTGAAATGGCATAGTGTTCGCAAAAATTGTTGGTCGTTCTTTACATTATCATGTACAGCTATTAATCAGTTACTCACCATATTACTTACATTTGGCAATAAACCGTTTAAAACAGCAAAAATTTGCTTAGTGACAAATGTATGTAATAATGTGCATTGGAGATAAATAACTTTACGTGAGTTTGTAAAGAATAATAATCAATTTTCGCAAACATCATGATCGTTTACAATAATTACTCGGCCTAGCTACAAGAACAAAAAAACTGTTTGAAATTTGAATTTTCCGCCAAAGTAAATCGTTTCACCTTAAACGCATTTTTGGATTAATTAAATAATTTAAAACTTCTAGAATTACACCAGCATAAATTATATTTGTATTACAGTCAAATACCCTATGGTAGGTAATTTATACTTTGTCAATTTTATTGTAATCATTCTAGCGGTAGGTAAATGTATAAAATACACATAAATATAGAAATTGTTATTTACATCACGCCTAGACAATCGTGGGGTTGTTTATACGGAAATAAATATTTTATTTGAAATTTCGTTTATTTTTTCTTTACCCTAAGGTTTCGCTGAAAGGGTGTGGTGAGCCGAAACGGGGCCATGGTACCCATCATTATGAACCTTAAAAAATTGTGGCCCAGCTTTGGTTCAGACATTTTTTGCCACGATTGTGACTATAGGTCTATAGGATATCTCGATGGACAAACTATTTAAATTATTGCATTGTCATCGATCCAGAACCAGAGTCACCGACATAGCTATTAAAATCTGCAAGTTGAAGTGGCAATGGGTAGGCCACATCGCTCTAAGAACTGATAACCGATGGGGAAGAAAGGTTCTTGAGTGGAGACCGCAAACCAGAAGACGCAGAGTAGGTAAGCCCCCCACTAGATGGACCGACGACATTGTGAGAGTCGCGGGCATCCAGTGGATGCAGATGGCAGGATGTCGTTCAGTGTGGAAGTTAAAGGGGTACCCGGGTATGTCCTAAAACTGCGACCAGAACCACCGAAGGATGGGCAGCAGCGTCCTAATAGTACACGGTGAACATACTGCGATTCCAAAGCCGCCTGCCAAGCGTGGGGATTATGGCAACACCCCTCTCTATAAGGGAGGCCTTGTCCAACAGTGGACGTTAATTGGCTGATGATGTGTACAGTGTGTTACAGCTGTAGGTATACCAAAGGCATAGAACTAACAGCGTAGCCGACCGAAAGTTGGAACTCAACCCCAAAGAAGTAGAGCTTTGCTTTGAGGATTCCCTATTACGGGGATGGGAACAACAAGGCCACGTGAGGTATTAATCAAAATTGCCTCTTTTACTTGTTTCTGACAGAAAATGACTAATGAAATTGCATGCATCATTTACTTCTTTAAGTAAGCATTTAAAATAACATTCGTGAAACTAATAGCGTGTTTTATTTATATTACACGGGAATTACTCACGTAAGATCAGGGCCGATACTCCGACTAGTTTCCGCATACGGCGGTCTTTATCAAGGTAAATGCGCGCACGCGGCTGCGTCTCGCTTTGCACTGAAAATGTGTGAAAACCACGTCAGTTTCCTTAAGATAATAGAATGTCCATTTCAGGCTAATCTCAGGAAATCGCATAAGTCGTGCGCGCCGCCATTTTTAACCGACATTCAAAAAGGAGGAGGTTATCAATTCGACTGTTTTATTTATTTATTTTTGTTACCTCAGAACTTTCGACTGGGTGAACCGATTATGGTGATTCTTTTTTTATTTGAAAGCTGGTGCTTCCCGTATGGTCCCATTTTAATTTGGTCCAGTTCTGACATTTTATGAATTCGTTTTTTGGTATTGATAATTATCGTTTGAACGCTGGCGCTAGTACTCGCGCAAGTACTTACGCAAGCTACTGCTACTGGGCTTTAGGAAAATAAAGAACACAATTAGCTTTATTTCGCAATGTAGTAATTCTTCAAGTAATTTTCTTTCTTGATTTTAGATCTAACACTGAAGCCGGTCAAAAGTTGTGTTGGAATCTTTATCACCACTCAAACGCAGAACGCGGCGCCACAATCACAAATTTTAAATCTTTTGAAAATAAAATTTAGACGCAGTAACCAGATTAGTGATTAATTTTACGCGATTAACTCTCGTATTTTGTAAACAACATACAGAACTGAAACGTGTCTCTCACTATGGGCCTCATTAGCAAGCTCAGTCGCACAACGAGTTATAGAGAGGACTATGCTCAGGATTTCTCTACGAGATCGAATCAGGAATGAGGAAATCCGTAGACGAACGAATGTTGCCGACATAGATACCCGGATTGGCAAGTTGAAGTGGCAGTGGGCAGAGCATATAGCACGCAGAACAGATGGGGCCGAAAGGTTCTCGAATGGAGACCACGGACCGGTAAGCGCAGCGTAGGACGTCCACCCACAAGATAGCCAGACGACCTAAATAAGACCGCAGGAAAACGCTGGATGCAGGCCGCTTCTAACCGGTCCCTTTGGAAATCGATTAGGGAGGCCTATGTTCAGCAGTGGATGTCCTATGGCTGAAATGATGGTGATTGTAAACAAAATGTATCAAACTTCTGCATTATGAAAATTGTGAATAAGATCTAAAATCGGAATTAACCCTCAAGTGAGTTCTCAAAGCCGGACTAATAGGCGCGCGCGGAAGATTTATGATTATGAATTTATACAGGGTTACGCATATGGACTGTACTAAGCCGGAAGGTGGTCATTGTAGTCATAATAGGCATGTGTCCTAATGTTTAATTTATTACAAATAATAGGCTTAGCGATGAATATAACTAAATACATTACACATACTGAAAAAAATAAATTGAATCGGCTGATTAATCTCTGAAATATGAGCGTTAGTTTTTGGGGATAGAGGATGCTCCATCCCTTTCTTGAAAAGTGTGAGTTAGTATAGCATTTGTATGCCGCGCCTGAGGCGTGACGTCATAGCTCAGTATAGTGTGCTCTCTGCACTTATAACTTATTTATTTTTGAACTAATTTAAATTTTGTTTTCGTTGATAAGCTCTCTTGATGATCAGCTTTTTCATGAGGTAATAAAAAATATTAGTCATCTATTATAAACAAATTTTACTATAGGATCAACCATAGAAGAACCACCATTTCTGAAGAACTGTTAGATCTGATGCCGGCATCACGATTTTATCATCGCACCAGCCGCCACCGCCTGAAAGTTCATCTACGTATCATAGATCGGTGGAAATCGCACACTGTGCGTTTTACGCGATCTACTTTGCCTCACACCTGTAATATGTGGAATGAGGCATTTGCGAGCAGCTTTAATATGGGGTTCTTCAAAAGGGTTGTTAATAGTCTTTAAGGGTCAGCAACGTATCTGTGATGCCCTTGTTGTTGCAGGTATCCGGTGATCGCTTACCACCCGGCGGCCCGTCAGCTTGTTTGCCACCTATGACATTAAATAACCAGCCAAGTGCGAGTCGGACTCGCGCACGAAGGGTTCCGTATCATTATCTATAAAAAACGGCAAAATAATCACGTTTGTTGTATGGGAGCCCCCCTTAAATATTGATTTTAATTTAATTATTTATTTATAAAATGAATAACTCAATATTCTGTGAATATTTCAAGCGTGTACCTGTGTTGCCGTTATCAATATCGAGCAAAAACGAACAAAAAAAATCACGTTTGTTATATGGGAGCCCCCTTAAATATTTATTTTATTGTTTTTTAGTATTTGTTGTTATAGCGGCAACAGAAATACATCATCTGTGAAAATTTCAACTAACTATCACGGTTCATGAGATACAGTCTGGTGACAGACGGATGGACAGACGGACAGCGGAGCCTTAATAATAGGGTCCCGTTTTACCCTTTGGGTACGGAACCCTAAAAACCATCCCTGAAATCGCGAAAAATATCAGCTGTCACATACATTTTGTCGAGTGTCAATGACCGTTTTCTATGGAACAACTGATATTTTTCTTCGCGATTTCGGGGTTGGTCCCATAAAATATGTTAATAAATATGAGTATAACGTCCTCCTTTCGAGTTAGTACAGTCTATATGCGTAACCCTGTATAAAGAAAGATATCTATACCCTTAGTACAAGATTTGACAGTTTTCTAAAACTTTTTTCGTTTTCGTATTGTTCCATACATTTTAGCAAAGCGCCTCCAGTGGGAACGCGGAAGAACAATAGGTAGTACTCGGCAGTATAGGTTGCTTCACTCAAATACGAAAAAAGGTTTCGAATAGCTTTCAGCCCAGCAATGTATGGAACAAAACGAAAACGTTACGGCGCTTTAAAGGGGGAGGGGGGGGGGGTGAGGGGGCGTCAAAAATCTCCTAAAATTGCGTTACGTAATACTTGAACGCTCCCTTAGTACTTTTTTTTTTCTTCGCTCTTCTTACATCTTCTTCATCGTCATCAGACCAATGACTTCTCAAATTCAGCTGAAAGAGAATATACCTTTGACTTGTGTATAGTTCCGAAACCATTGAAACATATTTTTTTTTATTTTGGCGGCCACAATATTTTTTCTCTTTTTTTACAAAATCAAACAAAATCACGGGTCCTTTTTTTCCCGCGTTACAATCTTTTCCCGTGTACCGTTTGGCCGCCATATTAAATATATAATGCACTGACTGTCAAAAAATATCTTTTCGGCCGGCAAGTTTGGTTAATTTTTTTATTCGGCTGTAGTTTTTATTTTTTCATAAGATTTCTTTTTACACAATGTACAGACAGACTACGTCAGATACATCAAAGCTTTATTAACTATGTACCTTATGCAGAAACGTTCGATAAGAGAATCTATGATATTGTGAGTTCTCTGCTAACGGGGTTGGTAACTACCATTTTAACCTTTGTTAATGAAATTTTTTCATTATAACATTTTCTGAATACAAAAAAAAAACATTAAAAAGGTTAGAGCTATGCTTAAATCATCTGAGAAAGTTTCAAGAATCCCATTTTTCACTAAAATAAACTTATCGGCCGTTTCTGAATAACGTATGCTTATTCAATAAAATTTAAAACCTCCTACAAACTTTTGGTAACTAAAATTGTGCATATCTTGTTCATATTATACGGTTATTCCTTACGTAATATTAAGTTAATCTTACGTGAGTAATTCCCGTATAAATAAAATGTATGAAAATCACACCAGTCTCTAGAATAACTGTACGTTTAAATTTATTATTACACGAGAATTACTTACGTAATATTCTTAGGTAATATTAAGTTAATGTTACGTGAGTAATTCCCGTATAAATAAATGTGTGAAAACCACACCAGTCTCTAGAATAAACTGTACGTGTAAATTTATTATTACACGGGAATTACTTACACGTGAGTAATTCCCGTATAAATAAATGTGTGAAAACCACATCAGTCTCTAGAATAACTGTACGTGTAAATTAATTATTATACGGTAATTCCTTACGTAATATTAAGTTAATCTTACGCGAGTAATTCCCGTATAAATAAATGTGTGAAAACCACACCAGTTTCTAGTATAACTGTAATGTAATCCGTGTAATTTCACATGAACGCAAATTTTAGCTCAAATAAGTTTATAGAATGTTATAAATTTGTAAAAATAAAATAACTGTACATATAAGAGTTTTAGACATACACGTTGCTATCGGACCATACATTATATTGATAAGTTAATATATAATATTATTGCTGTTTATTTCTCTTGCCAATTAAGAGCTGATTTACATTAGTTGATGTTTATCAAGTTATAAAACCGCGGAAATGCTACAACATGGGGTTTTTCACAAGGCCAGTTACTATCAGGCGAGTTAAACTTACTAATCTACACTAATATTATAAAGAGGAAAGATTTGTACCTATTTTTGTATGTTTGTATGTTTGTAATGAATAGGCTCCGAAACTACTGAACCGATTTGAAAAATTCTTTCACTGTTGGGAAGCTACACTATCCCCGGGTGACATAGGCTATATTATATTTTGTAGCGAGGCCGAAGGCCGAGCTTACACTCGTGCGAAGCCGGGGCGGACGGCTAGTAAATAATCTACACTAATATTATAAAGAGGAAAGATTTGTACCTATTTTTGTATGTTTGTGTTTGTAATGAATAGGCTCCGAAACTACTGAATCGATTTGAAAAATTCTTTCACTGTTGGGAAGCTACACTATCCCCGGGTGACATAGGCTATATTATATTTTGTAGCGAGGCCGAAGGCCGAGCTTACACCCGTGCGAAGCCGGGGCGGACGGCTAGTAAATAATAAAAATAAATAAATAACTAACATTTGTACGTCGCACCCGGCAAGGACATGAGATACGTTTCCATTCTTACGACCCTGTATGCTACTATTATATGTATGTGTACCTACCATGTTCTGACAAATAAATAATTTGATTTGATAGTCTTATAGGGACGGCAACGTATTTGTGATGCCTCTGGTGTTACAAGTATCCATAGGCGACGGTGACTGCTTACCATCAATATCGGTGGCGGCTCGTCTGCTTGTTTTTTTTTATGCCAATTTGGCATAAAAAACTATTAAATTGAAAATTAAATGCTGTCAGTAAGCGCATCACTTAAAGACTGGACTGATTTGGCAATTTTTTTATATGTTCGAATAGGGAGAAAATTGTTAAAAGTTGCCCGGAAAAATATATTAAAGTGCTTTTTTATATGGGAATTCTGTATGAAGTATGAACTCGAGACCATTTGGTTCTGAAAGTTAAAAATATGGTTAACATTTTTGGTAATATCAAAAACTTGAGATTTGTGTGTTAATATCTATTTAAGTATGTATTTAAAAATATATATGTATGTATATCAGTCTCTGGCTGCCATATTACAAGCTTTGCTTAGTTTGGGGTCAGATGACCGTGCCATCCCAGATATTTATTTATTTATTTTTAACTTTGAAATATGTAAACGTAAAGCCGTAGCAAATGTTTAACAAGCTCCGCACTAAACTTAAGACTTTGTTAAGACGTCATAAGAGTTATATTAGTATGTTGGCATTTATAAAATGTATCAAATGTATATAGATAATAATTATCAATTCAAAAAACCGACTTCAAAATGAAATACGCAATTTCGTTTACTTGGGTGACATTTTTTTTCTTCAGTTATTTTGATTTAAAATCTAAACTACCAAACCGATTTTGATGTAATTTATATGGGATCACCTCTGAAGTATGGCCTACCAAACAAAAAATCATCAAAATCAATTCATAATTGGCGGAGAAATCTGTGAACAAAACAATAAAAATAAAATATCTTCCTCCTTTTTGAAATCGGTTAAAAACTAGTTTTTCATGAAATTTTGTGCTAAATTCAACATCGAAGTGTATGTAAATCAAACATTATTTTAGCACTGTGAAATTTATTTAAAAACTGCCTTTGATATAATAGATTTTAGTACAGCTTTCACAGAACAAAGACAATTAGAACCCTGGCTAACGCTGCAGGTGTGGACAAGGATTTCTATCAAGCGAAAAGCTCGTCTTTGTGCTCAAATACAGAGCTTCATCAAAATTTGCAGGGGTCCGCCTGGGGAAGAACCACACCTTTGCCAGTTATTCAACCGCCAAGCAATAGTGTGCAAACACTACTGTGTTCCGGATTGAAGGGCAATGTTTCCAGCAAAATTACAGGGCACACAGAGATTTGACATCTTATATCTCGAGGTGACGAGCGCAGTGCATTGCCATCCAGGGTTTTGAATTGTTGAAGTTCAAATTCTGAGTGGCGTTGAGCTGTTATGGGCAAGCGTAAAGAGCCATCAGGCGAGCGATTTCGCTCGTCTCGTCACCAAGTATCATAAAAAAAATACAAAAAAAAAAATGTAAGTCAGCTCTATGCCAACTGGAGATGAATTAAGTCTCAATTTCCACACAAATTTGGAATTCAAAATTTTACACGTATTTGATACGTATATACGTAACGAATTTCATACACAAATATTACGTATATTTCGTACTATGTCCGTTGTTTTTTTTTATAACATCGTGTATATCTATAACTTATCTTACAAACTAGAAAAAAAACCAAAGCGAAAATATTTACAACACGATATCAATCGCTTCGACATCATTACATTAATATTGCTATCTTTGACGTAATTATATTTTGTAGAAGTCGATTTAAAACTTTTTTTTTAAATACGCACGTGCGTCTTTTTATCGGCGTTTTGTTTAATTTGCGTTTGGCTAAATCACGCCTGATGTTAAGCGATGATGCGGTCTACGATGGAGCACGCTTGCATAGAAGAATCAAATTCATTTGTGATTTTAAGATATTAAACATAGATATTAATCTATGTTTAAAAATGCGCTGTCTCGTTTTCGCGCGTTACCATTGCCGTCAGTGAGAAGTAGAGAGAACATTTTTAAGCATAGCTTACTTAAAAACGTTACTTAAGTTATTAAGTAACAATTTTAAGTAAGGCCCAACAGAACAACACATTTAGGAAGCGCATTCCACAGACCAGCAGTTCGCACAATAAAAGTGGAATCAAAGCGCTTCGCAACTAGCAACTTTGCGCCGATGCTAAAAGAAGCTGTATTGAATACTGTTGGCGACTTCACTGTGACCAATCTAATATATGCGAATGTTTGTGTGCGAGTGAGTGTGTATGTTTGTTACTCCCTCACGCGGAAACGGCTGAATGGATTTGGATAAAATTTGGAATATACATAGCTTATATCCTGGATTAACACATAGACTACTTTTCATCATCATCATCACCACGCGGGTGAAACCGCGGGGCGCAGCTAGTATATTGATGTTTCAGTGCGCTATGTTCGTTTGAGAGCCAATATTTAATAGAGAAAGGAGTCATCTGCAAGCCTAGCACGGGCCGTGGAAAAATTGTCCACCTTTTTTTATCCGCGCGTAGACGCGATAGAGCTAGAATATGGATACGTGTCTTTCTAGCGGGATAAAAACGGTGGAAAGACAATCTGTCCACGGCCCGCGATAGGGCCTGCTGGTGGGCAACGATCCAGTTGAAAATATACCGGACAAAAGTTTCAAATCGACAAATACAAAATAAATCGGATGATAGATCGCCATTTGCATCACAACAGAGATGTACATAATCGATAAATTTAATTTGAAATCGACAGCAGATTGCATACAAATATATTACAAATACAAATAAAACAACAAACAATTTAAATGTCACACGCAAATACAAACTAAATAAAACTATAATTAAAAATCTATTTTTAATTAACTTAATAAATTACAAGGTGTGATGTAAAATTCACAAAACACTTTTTTTAAGAATATTTAGATTACTAAAATATGATTTTGTATCATAAAAAAAAAACTTCATATATTTTTATGACCACAGCTGGGCTATTGTTAAAGTGAAAGGTGCGCACGAGTAGCGTCTCATTGTGGAAAGTGATTACAGGTATATAAAACATGGGTAAATGAGGGTTCCACTCAGATAGTCGCTCGGGAAGGTGACGATGTGTTTAACTATTATTTATGGTAATATTAATAGTTATAAATCTCATTACCGCTAAAAACGGCCGTTTTTAGCTAATCTTCGTTTTATAACCTATGCAATACGTTGTGTTGCTGGAGTACCCCAAAGCGTTCAGGTGCAAAATGTCCCTTTCCCAAAATGTCCCTTTCCCAAAATGTCCCTTACCCAAAATGTAATTACCGGTTTCGCTCGCGTTGATAATGGCGAATAGTGATGAAATAGGACTTCGGGTGCTCATCAACATCACTTTTCGCGGCGAAACCGGTAATTACATTTTGGGTAAGGGACATTTTGGGAAAGGGACATTATGGGAAAGGGACATTTTGGGAAAGGGGCATTTCGAGAAAGGGACAGTTTGGAACCGAGGGAAGCTTTGGGAAAGGGACATTTTGAACCTGAACGCCCCAAAGGTGCTTCATTGTATTCTCCACAGACTATCGGAGTAAAATTTTTATTTGCTAATCTTTTAGTATGTTTTTAGATGGGGCGTACTCCTGCGCTCTCTTCACCTCAACTAACGCTGTGGTCAAAGCTGGTAACAAGCCTACACTGGAATTAGAACTGTGGACGAAATGAAAACATTCGAGCCATCCGAATTCCATACAAATTTCAACATTTGTACGGAATTCGATACTTATTTTACGTCCTAGACAGTGTCAAAGGACCATCGCAAAATTTTTATACACCTAAGTTTTAAATAACGATGTACTTTATTCAGTACTGCCAAGTTTTTTGAACGTTTGTTTTGATTGTCCGTCGTTAGCATGCGAGACACGTAACTAGCTTTATTATATTATTATTCGCGCGAAAGATCTTTTTAATTGATTTTTTGGATTAATTATGCGAACATTAATAATAACAAGTGTTACTACGGAAATTAACGTGCTTTTCACACATTTAGCTTTTTGTTTTGTTTGAGAATTCCCGTTTAATAAAAACAAAGAGGTATGTGTTAATTTTCAAATATTTGCGAATTTTTCGCTTCGGTTTATTTTGGGTAAGGGACATTTTGGGGAAGGGGCGTTTTGCATAAGGGACATTTTGCGTTATGAGTAAGGGACATTTTGGACAAGGGGCGTTTTGGGTATAGGACATTTTGGGGAAGGGGCGTTTTGGATATGGGAAATTTTGAACCTGATCGTGTCTAAGGCGTTGATAGGATTTCAGGTGAACCACGTACTAAACTGTGTCGTCTGAAATGACTCTTACAGTTTTTCGTTTTTAATTACAGGGTTTTTAAAATGTGATAATATTCAGCGAAAAACGTTCTATTATGCCATATATCTATCAGTTTTTTTTGTAATTTTTTTAAATACATACCTATCCTGAATTTTATGATCTTTGAATTTGTAAAATTTCCTCATTTTGAACGTAAAAAGCATAACCTTTGCGTGAATTATATTTTCAAATCTTAGTTTTAATGAATTTCATATTTCAAACGAATAAAAATAAATTAATAAAATATGTACGTATACATAAATTATCTATAAGTATGACTTTTCCTATTTCCTATTCACAAGAATAATATAAGAACTAACTGTTAGATTTTTTTAACTAAATATTTTATTATTATTTCTGAAGCCTCTCATACATTTTCAGAGATATACAATGACCAAATTAGTCTTCTAAGCTCATTGGAGTAATATCAATCAAGAAATGCTTGTAAAAATAAATGTTAACGCAATTTTCATATTTTTGTTATAAATTAATCGATTTGTTTTTGGGTTTCAATCAAGGTTTTTTTTAACTTTATAATTTAAGAAAACATTAATTGTACGTATTATTAAAATGGAAAGAGGCCAACATAAACGACAAAATAATATAATTAATGAACCCTTTTCGATTAACTTTTACGCAAAGTTAATTAGAAAAAGTGTATTTTTTTAGAAAGATTTATTTTACCAGTCTGCTCAAAATGAGGGTACTGTTTTTCCGGGATATGTATGTTTGTCTGTTTCTACATTTCTGATGTGCAAGATGTCGTTGCGTCTTATCTCCGGAGTGTAATATGCATATGTTGTTTTTATCTTAAATATTTATGTTTTTTTAATGAACATTGGCATCTGCAAAACAGACTAGCGAATTAAATTAATTAAATTATTGTTTTACACTACAATTCATTATTATAGAACAATTTAGACGTTGTTTTCTTTACATGATTTGAGTAGTAATAATGAATGTATCTTTAGTAAAACAGTACTAACGTCCTTTTGCTAACATCTGCGTATAACTTTGCTAATGAAAACCTTAATTTTAAGGGCATAACTCAGGGCCAAAATTTCACTCATCTCTGACCGGCCAAAACATGAAAAGTATAACCTTTTTATTTTGTTATTATACTAGACTATTCTAAAATAAAACAAGAAAGGTATATTTAGCATGTTTTGACTGGTGAAAATTATGTATTCAGGAGCCGAGTTACCACCTTAATTCGTGAATAGAACTCAATCACAGTACATAATCAACTAATTTGTAAACAAAAAAGTATTTATATATCGTCTGTGTAATGCTACGGCTTTCAGCGCACACGCACTAGTTATTGCAATAATTAACCCCGTTCGGCCGTTCTCTATCTCGCTCGCGCATTTGGACATAAAAAATGTACTTATGTCAAATAGCTGTACGAATAAAAGAAATAACATCACACCATAAAAAAAGTTTCCATGCGCATAAACGGAATAAAATAAAATTAAAATAGATTCTTATACAAGAAAACTTGTTTGAATCAAAACGAATATTTTACTGAATATAAGTATTGTTATTTATTTTTATTTGTACAGCAGAAATTTATCATAAGTAAATTCAAAAAAAAATTAAATAAAAAAAACTATCAGGATAGAAGACGTACAAAGCAATAACTCAGCTAGCGGATTTTACATGCATCATAGAGTATTACCGCGTCAAATCTCGGTAGAATGAGACAGTGCTTTATAACATTAGTGCTTTCACATTCTACGCAGCAGTAATGTCAAGGCGCTGGTAGCATCCTATCCCCGCGCGTCCCGCCCGCTTCCCTCGGCGTCGGCGTCAAGTCACCGGCCGACCCGGCGCCGTCAGTCGGTGTGTCAACGTCTCCACGAGCGGTCCTCTCGCTCCTCTTCTTCCTCCTCTTCGAAGCGTAGTAACGCGTCTGTGCTCAGCGACTGTGTTGACTGGACAAATTTACACATCAATAGTAGTAATAATAGCGTCATATATTCGTTTTAAGGCATGTTTATGGGACTCGTTAAAACCAACCAAAGCATCTAAACCCGAGAGGTGTACTACATTCTGAAAGCAGTCATCGATAGATTCAATTGTACCATCCTGCACCATCACATCAGGGTACTCTTGAAATAAATTAACATAATGTAATTTTCTGTTGTGTTAATTTATTTCGAGATTGACATTGTGTGTAACATTAATTTTATAATTATTCTGATTTATTTATTTTTAAGCTATTGCATAGCTTCTATCGCCTTGAGCGTGGAGACCGAATCCAGAAATTCCGTAACGAAAATAACCTAACACCCCCACCCCCCACTCACTCACTCCTCTCACCGCTAGATGGCGTTGTAAAATATGTTTGATAAAAGAACGACATACATAGAGTTGTAAAACCTACATAATTTTATTTGTTACAAGTAAATAAATAATTATAATTGCATAAGTTGATAAAAAATGCTATGCAATAGCTTTACCGCGGCAGTCCCCGAGTGCCACACGTCTTTTTAATTTTAATTCTGAAAGTTATGGAACTTGTGTCTGACAATATATTATTTTGATTTTGACTAGTAGACATTAAATATTTCCACTATTCAACATGAAAAGGTCAAACATGACATTCACCAACAGGCGCTGGGCCAGCATGATGGATTAGGACCCATCCTCTCTCTTTGAGAGAAGAGCTATGTCCCAACAGAGGGAACATGAAAGGCTGATATTGTATTGTTTGTTCGGAATCAAGGTATAGTTTTTATTGATCTTAAAAATGTTTATTCGGAATGAAAGGAAATTAAGATATTTTTTTGCTCGAAATGAAAGTTTCTTTAATCCTTGGAGTTTTTGTCAGATTCTTATTGATCTTAAAAATATTTGTTCGGAATGAAAGTAAAATTTCTATAAATCTTTGTTCGGAATGAAAGTAATTTTTTTTTTTAATTTTTTTGTCGAAATAAAAGTTTCTTAAATCCTTGGAGTTTTTGTCAGCTTCTTATTGATCTTAAAAATGTTTGTTCGTAATGAAAGTAAATTTTCTATAAATCTTTGTTCGGAATGAAAGTAAATTAAGATTTTTTTTGGCTCCAAATGAAAGTTTCTTTAATCCTTGGAGTTTTTGTCAGATTCTTATTGATCTTAAAAATATTTGTTCGGAATGAAAGTAAATTTTCTATAAATCTTTGTTCGGAATGAAGGTAAATTATGAATAAATTTTTTGCTCGAAATAAAAGTTTCTTAAATCCTTCGAGTTTTTGTCACCTTTTTATTGATCTTAAAAATATTTGTTCGGAATGAAAGTAAATTTTCTACAAATCTTTGTTCGGAATGAAGGTAAATTATGATTAAATTTTTTTGCTCGAAATAAAAGTTTCTTAAATCCTAGGAGTTTTTGTCAGCTTCTTATTGATCTTAAAAATATTTGTTCGGAATGAAAGTAAATTAAGATTTTTTTTGGCTCCAAATGATAGTTTCTTTAATCCTTGGAATTTTTGTCAGCTTTTTATTGATCTTTGTTTGTCCGGAATTAAAGTAAATTATGAATAATTCTTTGTTCGAAATGAAAGTTTCTTTAATCCTTGGAGTTTTGTCAGCTTAAGTCTTATAGATATAATCTAGCGTCTCAAAATGTTACAAGCATATGGACCTGAAAGTGGGCATGTAATTAGACGTTATCAAGCGTTAGTGTGCGTGTGTGTTACCTCTTCTTTCTGTTCGAGTGTGGGTGTCTCGCCGTTGAGGGCCCTCTCCGCGGGTGCGGGGCTCACGGCGGGCTTCTGATTCGTCACCCACGTTATCTGAGAAGTCATGAAATTATGAAGTGTGACGGTATAACTCGATAAATTGCCTAGTTCGCGCGTACGGTAAGCATAAGTCGCACCCTCATTTAAAAATTAAAATCAAATGGTAAAGGTGGACAAATGCAACACCTTCACGGCCTCGAGAAGGTAATGAAATATTTTTAATAACTATATTTTTTAGTAACTTAAGGTATCATACCGACAAAAACGGCCGTTTTTAGCTGATGACCGTGTGTGCAAAAATGTCCCAGATATTTATTTATTTATTTGTAGTAACTTGTTGATGACTTGGTGTCTATGGTAAAACTCTAGTTTAAGGTTTTCTATGACGTTCAGGTTCAAAATTCCCCATTCCCGAAATTTCCCTTACCCAAAATGACCCTTACCCAAAACGCCCTTCCCAAAATGTCCCTTACCCAAAACGCCCCCTCCCCAAAATATCCCGAAACCAAAACGCCCCTTTCCCAAAATGTCCCTTTCCCATTATATTTTGGGAGAGGGACATTTTGGAACCGAGGGTCATTTTTGGAAAGGGACATTTTGAACCTGCTGCCTTATTATGGATCTTTGATCGGGATCGCGAGTGTCAAAATGACAATTGACATCCGCATAAATATCCATAATAAGGCAGCAAAACGTTGTATGAGACTCACCGATAGCGTGCGGTCGTTATAGTGCTTGCCATGCAACATGGCCTGCTCCGCGTGCGCTCGCACCTTGTACTGGAGCACTAGTTGCGGCACCGCCAGGTCCACCTCCTTGCTGCTCACCTCGCCATATTGCTACCGTACATACAAGTGTTACATTCTTCACAATCAGACATCATTTATTGTCAAACTGTGTAAGTATATGCAAGTTCTTAAAATAGGTTCACTCTTAAAAACTTCGTCCTTAACGGACAATAAAGCCAAGTCAGACCACAGGCTTCAATATATTATCCTAAGTTAGATATCACTTCTTTTGTTCGTGAAGTCAACAACCAAAGCATATACCATAATATTCACTTGGCTCTCATTTCACATTTATGTTTTTGATGGGTATTATTTCAAACTTTATACAATAATAACCCACAATATTAACTTCCCTTTAGTATAATCAAACGTCAACTACCTACTTTATAATAATTATAAGTATTCAAATTCAGTGAAATGTGTTCAGTGAATATACGAAAAAGCCGGCCAAGTGGGAGTCGGGCTCGCGCACTGAGGGTTCCATACCACCACAAAATACAGAAAGTAGTGCAATAAGACAACATCACCTTTAGGTGGTCACCCATCCAAGTACTGACCGCGTCCGACGTTGCTTAATTTTCTCTAGTATAAAAACGCTAATACGTGCAAGCGTCAAACTTGGCATGATTATAGTACACACTCTAAAGTATAACAACAAATAATAAATAATGGCCAAGTGTGAGTCGGTGACAAATTTCTATTCATTATCAAGTTATAACTGGTAATTTCGTTACTTGGACGTCCTTATCATTTCTTTTACCGAATCCAAACGACACATTTTACAAATTTTTAAATCGGTTTTTTTAATTGATATTATTGTATTTTGTGGTGGTACGGAACGCTCTGTGCGCGAGCTCGACTCACACTTGACCGGTTTATTTAGGTATTAGGTCGAGTTTAAGGCAAATCCAAACTACATATATGATCAGAGCAATGAACGTATATTATGTACTGACAGCCCCGGTGGCTCAGTTGGTAGTGAACCTACCTTCTGTGCTTGGAGGCGTGGGATCGATTCCCACCTAGAGCAAACATTTGTGTGATGAACATTTGTGTTTGTTCTATGTCTGGGTGTTAATATCTATTTAAGTATGTATTTAAAAATATATATGTATGTATATCAGTCTCTGGCAGCCATATTACAAGCTTTGCTTAGTTTGGGGTCAGATGACCGTGTGTTCAAAAATGTCCCGAATATTTATTTATTTTTATTATGGAAACTGACGTGGTTTTCATACATTTTATTTATATTACACGGGAATTTCTCACGTAAGATTAGGCCGGATACTCCGACTATAGTTTCAATCGCATACGGCGGTCTTTATCAAGGTGAATGCGCGCACGCGGCTGCGTCTCGCTTTGCACTACGGGCCGCCGCGCGACGCGCACGTGACGACAAACGATCCGGCCTAATCTTACGCGAGTAATTCCCGTGTAATATAAATAAAATATTTATTATTCACACATTTATTTCTCTTCTTAAATTTAAGTTTTTTTACAATATCTATATAAAAACAAAATATTCTAAAGAAACTTAAGCCTAGGGTGCCCCGCCGGCAGCGGGGCAGGGCCCAAGCTACCGGTGGTTAGGGCTGCAGAGTGAGGAACCTCCTGACAATGCGTGCCGTGTCAAGAATTACTGCCTTCTGCATCCGACCCTTGACCCAACCGTCTAGCGAGAGCCTCTTAAGGTGGTGGTCGAGGCTCTTCGCTATAAGGCCGTTCACCGATACGACTATCGGGACAATGATCGTCGAGTCGTCAATATTTATTTATTATTAATACTTACAGCAAAGTGAGTGTACAGTGTTTCTAGTTCGTCCGTCTCGAAGCCGGAGATGAGCAGGGCGCGCGGCCGATGGTCCACGCTGGCGCTGCCGGGGAACTGTCGAGTCGCACCGCGAGTGAACCGAAGCGCCGGGTTGAACTTGCCTCCCCTATAATACCAGATATACAAATCACGATAACTTAAATTACGATAACCATCAATATAAAAACTGACTTCATCAGAACTGGAGTAAATTGAAATGGGACTACACGGGAAGCACCAGCTTTCAAATAAAAAAAGAATCATCAAAATCGGTTCACCCAGTCGAAAGTTCTGAGGTAACAAACATTTAAAAAAAATCGAATTGATAACCTCCTCCTTTTTGGAAGTCGGTTCAAAATGCTGCTCTTTGTTAGTCTTGCTAAAGTCAATAACAGACTTCATAAAAATTACAGAACTGGACCAAATTGAAATAGGACACACGGGAAGCACCAGCTTTCAAATAAAAAAAGAATCATCAAAATCGGTTCACCCAGTCGAAAGCTCTAAGGTAACAAACATTAAAAATATACAGACGAATTGAGAACCTCCTCCTTTTTTGGAAGTCGGTTAAAAAGTTGTTCGTAATGATGAGCATAATGGACCCCTTTCGATTTAGAACACCCTTTCAGCGTGACCTTGTATATAACACCGGGCTACTGTACCCTTAGTACAAGATTTGATAGTTTTCGAAAACTTTTTTCGTTTTCGTATTATTCCATACATTTTAGCAAAAGCGCCTCCAGCGGAAACGCGGAGGAACTAAAATCGGTAGTAATCGGCAGTATAGGTTGCTTCACTCAAATACGAAAAAAGGTTTCGAATAGCTTTCAGCCCAGCAATGTATGGAACAAAACGAAAACGAAAAAGTTTTCGAAAACTATCAAATCTTGTACTAAGGGTACTGAAACGAAAAAGTCTCATCCTTCCGATCATCGGACTACATATACTAGGCCATATAATCAGTGTGACGTCTTACCTCGTTTTTCGCTTCACAATACGATAGCTTGAAATATAAGCAAGTATTGTTAGCGGTATGTTTTTTAATGCAATTCCACGTGCACCAATGTCCTTGACTTTTATTATACAATTACAATTTAGCTTAAGAGAATTTACTTCAGTTAATTTGATTTGAAACGAGCGAGCAAGCGACGAGTTGTGAGAGTCGCGGGCATCCAGTGGATGCAGATGGCAGGATGTCGTTCAGTGTGGAGGTTAAAGGGGGAGGCCTATGTTCAGCAGTGGACGTCTTCTGGCTGATGATGATGAATTTGATTTAATTATTTAATTAAGGCTTCACATGATATTAACATTCACTATAACTTTGTACCGACACCGCTTTATGGTTGATATTCCGAAAATCCGTACGAAACGCTTTGATTCCACTTTTATCGTGCGAACTGCTAGTCTGTGGAATGCGCTGCCTGAATGGGTTTCCCCCGATAGTTACAATCTGGGAGTCTTCAAATTACGAATGAATCGGTTTCTTCTAGGCAAGCGTGATCCATCGTAATATACCGCATCATCGCTTAACATCAGGCGAGTTGGCGGTCAAGCTCAAACCTATTATTAATAAAAAACAGCAAGAGCTAAGAACTTAAGCTCCAGGGTGGAAGTGTTAAAGGGCATAACGCCGCGAGTAGCTCTTAGTGAAAGTGCAGCACACCTCTGTACACCCTAAGCCACCCACGCCTTCGTTGCCCCTCCGGTGCCAAGATACGGCAGCCTTTATGGGGGGCCCATTCAATGGGTGGCAAGTCATCACCTGCCTAAATATATTTTGAGATGAGACAGGATAAGGCAGATGCCGTTTCTCATCCAATAGATCTGTTCTCCTATCCACAAGTTGTCACTTATTTAATCCTATACTGTATACAATCGTTTCATATTCCATTTTATACACATTCCATAGTATTTGTATTTTGTATTCAACAGGGCCTCTTAGTGTTGTTTTCGGCCCCACCAATGCCCACCAAATGTCCGGATTAGATCCGAAAATGTTTTGAAATAAAGTGTTATAATAATTGACCTATGTAATTAATACAATACTCAATTTTATACACATTCCATAATTGTATTTTTTATATTCAAACGGGCCTCTTGGTGTTGGCTTCGGCTCCACCAATGCCCACCAAATGTCCGGGCTAGACCCGATAATCGTAATAAACCTATGTAAGAGGCTCAGTGGCCTCGAGGTCGTCTCCCAGCTGGACCAGTGTTTGAATCACACTAATATTATAAATGCGAAAGTTTGTGTGTATGTGTGAGTGTGTATGTTTGTTACTCCTTCACGTTAAAACGGCTGGACGGATTTGGATGAAATTTAGAATAGAGATAGCTAATGTCCTGGATTAAAACATAGGCTACTTTTCATCATCATCATCATCACCAATTTTCATCACCACGCGGGTGAAACCGCGGGGCGCAGCTAGTAATGTATATATGTTCTGGGTGTGTTCTATGGCATCCCAGACCAAGGGAACCCTAGTGGGGAGCTATGTGCGTGAAGCGTTAGTATAAAGGCCCAGGCCATCTCCCTGCTCAACGCCCTGATCGCTCAACAACCAGACGTTGATATATTTCACATTAAACTACCAATGTTTGTATTAATATATTTCTGTGTTAGTTATATTACATTTTTATAATTTTTTTGACATTAAGATTTGTGTAGTTAATTTTATTTTAAATTTTTGTGTGCTAATTGAATGTTTCTAATTTTTATGAATTTTGATCGACTTAATTTACATAATATTGAATTGACATAAATATAATTTATTTAAATTAAATTTTTATTGTAATTATTTAATGTATGACTCGTTACACGCTTTGGCGTAGCTGTAAGTGTGACGAGTATTTGTCTATAAATAAATAAATAAAACGACGATTTGCCTAGTTGGATGTTATGCTACTTAGATGTTGATTAGTCGTGAAACAACCCGATGGTCGTTTTGCAAAATTACCTTGAATGCGGTCGCCTTATAGTGGGGTTGTGTACGGGAAACTGTATCGTCATGTTTCTTCGGAGCTCGTCGATCTTCTTCATCAGCTCTGTCACATCTTGACCCTCCTGGTGATAAAAGAAATTAATAATTATGAAATAAATAACGCACAAACAACAACATTGATATCGTCAAATAAACAGGCGCTCGAACATAATTACTAATATTGCCAAATCACCTGTTGATTTGGCAATATTAGTAATTTAGTTCGAGCGCCTGTTCGTTCAAACTAAATTATTGATATTGTCAAACCAACAGACGTTCGAACAAAATTATTAATATTGATAAATCAACAGGCAATCACAAGGTCCTTGAACATCATAATTGATATTGCCAAATCAACAGGCGTTCGAACAAAATTATTGATATTACCAAATCAACAGTCGTTCGAACAAAATTATCAATATTGTCAAATCAACAGGCGTTCAAACTAAATTATTGATATTGCCAAATCAACAGGCGTTCGAACAAAATTATTGATATTACCAAATCAACAGTCGTTCGAACAAAATTATTAATATTGCCAAATCAACAGGCGTTCAAACTAAATTATTGATATTGTCAAATCAACAGGCGCTCGAACAAAATTATTGATATTACCAAATCAACAGTCGTTCGAACAAAATTATTAATATTGCCAAATCAACAGGCGATCAAACTAAATTATTAATATTGCCAAATCAACAGGCGTTCAAACTAAATTATTGATATTGCCAAATCAACAGGCGTTCGAACAAAATTATTGATATTACCAAATCAACAGTCGTTCGAACAAAATTATTAATATTGCCATATCAACAGGCGTTCAAACTAAATTATTGATATTGTCAAATCAATAAAACCTATAAAAAAAAAAATTTGCTTACTAATGTCGGTTTAATTGGTGTATATACAGCTTGGTAAAAACGAGTAGAAATGTATGAAGGCGCTATCGCAAATAGTTCTAAATATTAGCAATTCTGTAGTATATCTGAGGAAGACTGAAATGTTTTCCACAGTTAAAAAATATGTAAATCAACTTGCCTGTTGTTTCGTGAACATATCCAGCTCAGCGTCAAGAATCTCCTTCTGTGCTTCCTCTCGAGTCTTCGGCTTTTTAGCTTTCACCTGGAGACAAACAAATGGTAATATATGGCAGCATTAATGGTATTAAAATACAGATAAGTCATCGCGAACCCAATTTTTGAAAATGGAAAATACAGGTAAGTAATCGCAAACCCAGTTTTTGAAAATTGAAAATACAGGTATAATAATAGCGAACCCAGTTTTTGTAAATGAATAATAAAGGTAATAATCACGAATCCAGTTTTAAAAATTGAAGATGCCGGAAACGAATAGCAAAGCCAGTTCTTGAAAATGGAAAATAAAGGTAAGTAATCGCGAACCCAATTTATGAAAATGGAATATGACAGAAATTTGTCGCGAACAGTTTTTGAAAATGGAAAATACAGGTACTTAAGGAATCGCGACCTCAGTTTTTGAAAACAGCAAATACAGGTAATAATCACGAATGCAGTTTTGAAAAATTGAAGATACCGGAAAGTAATAGCAAAGCCAGTTTTTGAAAATTGAAAATACAGGTAAGTAATCGCGAACCCAGTTTTTGAGAATGGAAAATACAGGTAACTTTTCGAACCCAATTTATGAAAATGGAATATGACAGAAATTAGTCGCGAGCACAGTTTTTGAAAATGGAAAATACCGAAAAGTAATCGCGAACCCAGTTTTTGAAAATAGAAATTAAAGGGAGGTAATCGCGAATCCAGTTTTTTAAAAATCGAAAATGACGGATTGTAATTCCGAACCCAGTTTGTGATGGAGTTTAAACTATCACTAAATTGATCTCGTGAGGTCTATTAGTAAGTACAAAATGCGGTAAATTTGGGTTTTTGTTGAAATAATTTTTATTTTTAATTGTATATTACATGGTTATTTAGTAGTCTTTTCGTTTGTCAATCATGTATAAATATTTACATTATCAGTGTAATGAATTTTATACAGCCATTAAAAAAAAAACGTATATTTTATGTACATTACATAGTTTGGTTATTTTTTTTTGTTAAAAGCTATTTTGAACATTATTATTAACACAACACAAAAGCGATTTTTATGGATGACAAAATGATGATCACATTTTGGAAGCAAACACCCAAAACCTAACGTAAATTGTACACACACATACATCACATCATCAGCCAGTAAACGTCCACTGCTGGTCCACTTTTGTCAACATCAAGCAAGGTAAGTCACAGTCAAGTCCTAGTCATGCTCCAGTAAAGTGTTGGAGACAAATAGAAGCGTTCTTTATCATTGCGATTGGACTTGACAGAAAACGCAATTAGCTGACTGACGCGAAAAATGAAATATAATTTTATCTAAAACCGATTTTTTGCAAGATTCTAAATCTACTTCTTGGTTTTACTCTATAAATACTATTTCTACACAAGATACGCAAAACTATACGGTATAATAACGTCTGGTCAAAACTAGTTTTGACTGATTTTCGCAGTCAATATTAGTTTTGACCGATTGTGAGTTTTCACTGTAACATATAAATTTATACATGTATAGATGTTCAAGGTTGAATTTTTTATTTTTCACTACTCAACATAATATGGCACTTGGAAGTTACCACCTACCTACGTAACCATAGTTTCGTAACCAATTACGAGCGAAGCAAAATTATTCTTTGTTCGATACTAGTTACGAGCGAAGAATTATATTTCTGTTTACGAAACCAGCCGCCGTCCTATCTGCAATTGCGCAAGCAAAAACAAGTAAGGAATATTTTTTATTAATTATTTGTAGAATATATAGATACAGTTTTTCACACTGCAAAATTAAGTTTGCCCTTCAATCCGACTTACCTTTTCTTTACAGCAATGTTCGTATTGTACTTTTGTGTGATGGTAAGTTTTCTTTAATGCGCGAGTCTCACTCAAATTATCAATTTTTTTTTATATAGTTATTCCTTCATCGAAACCGCGATTACGTATACAGAACAATAAGTCTGTGCTCGTAACTAGTATCGAACATAATTTCGCTTCATCGAAACTGGCTACGAAACTATGGTTACGTATGCGGCCGAAGCGACGATCACTTACTCATGCCATCTCAGTCTACTCTACAAATATTATACTGTACTATTCACATTTACCTATATGTATTTACATAAATAAAATGTAATAAATAGTATATTACATGATTATATAGTTACAGATGAAGAATGTTACTGCGAAACTAAATGAACGAGTGATGGCGCAGACACATGCGTTGTGCTTTGAAACGACTAGTGAGTTTCTAGCTAACGTTATTATATGCTTATGCGCAAGTTAAATACTATTGAAGTGCTCTGTCAATTTCTCGCTCACGGAAAGTGTCACCCACTAAGATATTTTTACCTGTAGATAGGTTGTGCTCGCCACCATATTGACTAGACGAATGCAAGGCACTGTATCATACTGTACAGACATATTGGACGTATTTATTAAATAGTGCAATTTTTTATATAAATATTCTTAGATGAGCGAAAGAAGACGAAAACTAAGAGCAAACAACACATACATGCATAAATATAAGTATGTCACCAAACAGTGCAAACTTATGACATCCATACTTATGATTAAATAATTTAATTTTAAGTTAATTTTAGTTTACCGTGGAGAAAAATCCGATGTTGCCTTTTGATTCTGGCGGTCTATTCTGCAAGCTAAGTGAACGAGCAAGTGAGGTGATAAGCTAAGTGAACGTGTATTTTTCTTGTCGATTACTATATAAGTGTCAAAATGTCGAGTGATCACCCTTGACTGTAGTCCCTTCTTATAATTCGATATTTTGACATTTATCTGCAGAAATAGGAAAAAAACACATTCACTTAGCTTATCACTTAATTTGCGCGTTCACTTAGCTTGCAGCATTGCGATTCTGTTCTTTATTCGTTTGAAATCTTTATTCGTTTGAAGTTTCTATGGATCTATCTTAGGTTAGAGCCTCAGATCAAAGAAAGGAGATATGCCTTAGTACAACCGTTCGTGTTCAAATGTCACATTTATTCATTAAAAAATTCACCTTAAAAAATAATTTTCCAAACAGGTTTATAAATGACGGAGATCTGAAGTAACATACATAAAAAAACAACCGAATTGACAACCCCCTACTTTTTTTAAAGTCGGTTAAAAATTAAGATCTTTACTTTAGCGTATATAGTAGTAGGCTATTTCTGAAGTTTTTAGTATGCTAATAAAAATATGAATTGAATGGGCCTTTTTTTCTATATTTTGTTAATGCCAAAATCCATGGAATGTCTTCTGAGATCGTTTTTAACACGCGTTTATTACTAGCTTGGTATATGCATGTAAATGAATCTTTGAACTTGATTTTCAGCTACTTCAAAACGTCGAATTAAATTGAAATTTTGCACACTTTACAAGGATCGATGACAATGCAATAATTTAAATAGTTTGTCACATTATCCTTACCAGGATCTTCAGTATTAGCGATTTTAAAGCGTGTTTTTTAAAGTTTTTAAACTGCGAGAATTATTGTCGATATAATAATTAAGATAGCAGCCCTAAATGTTCCTTAAAGTGAAAGTATTAAAGTAAACTAAGAAAGAGGGTAGATCGTTTTGTCTGCCCCTTACTTTGAACTGTTCGACGAACTACCCGCATTCTTCAGTCTTCCCGTGAACATGGTGCATGTAACTGCGCCGAAATATCGGGAGCTCCTTCCACAACCTTACCACGGTAAATAATCATATAACTGTAAATATCATAGTGTCTAAGTGTATGTTTTATGGGTTCGAACGTACGCATCGTAATGGTGAGAGCACAATGCAGATGCACAATTGCACAGAGTATTATATTTGTAGTAGTGTGCACAAACGCATGCGTATACGCCTCATCGCTCAGTACCTGGTTCAGTTGTAGACGAGACATCCGCAATTCCGTCTCTTCCTGCGGTTTAATGAATACCACTGTAGTTAAATACAGCTTTTCACTGCTTCATACAAGAAAGAAAGAAAAAGATAGGGAAAAAAGGTTTTTGAGTGAAGACCACGAACTGGAAGACGCAGCGTTGCGCCTCCCACTAGATGTACCGACGACATTGTGAGAGTCGCGGGCATCCAGTGGATGCAGATGGCAGGATGTCGTTCAGTGTGGAGGTTAAAGGGGGAGGCCTATGTCCAGCAGTGGACGTCCTATGGCTAAAATGAAAGACCATCCAGATTAGTCCCATAGATATTTCATCAAAATCGGTTCAGTAGTTTGGTTTTTAAATCAAAATCAACTAAGTAAACGAAATTGCGTTAATTACTAATTTTGAAGTCGGTTTTTTAATTGATAATCATATATATTATTTGCAGCTGCAAGACAAACAGACAAAAGTAAATTGTGTATAGCTATTTTGGACAATACCTTTGACTAGTTTTGCGATCAGTCTGCTCCAAAATTTTATGTAAAAAAAAGTAGTTTAAAAAAAGTACACAAAGAATCCGTCCCAAAAGCTGTAAAAGAATTTAAAATGGCAACACTAACCTGCATTTTCATACTAATAGTGCCTTGGTAGGAGACTAGTTCTTTCTGCAGTTTCTCTATGCCTTCTTGCGTCGATTTGATGGCGTCCATTATTGCATTTTTCTGTGGGGCTGTCAGGTTACCTATGAAGAAATAATAAAAAATATAAATAACCGACTTTATTAAAATGTCAGAACTGGACCAAAGTGAAATGGGACCACACGGGAAGCACCAGCTTTCAAATAAAAAAAGAATCATCAAAATCGGTTCACCCAGTCGAAAGTTTAATAAGGGGGATAATGTATAGTGATGTTACAGAGTAGTGTAATGATGATAACGAATAATGATGGTTATGAGAAGTGATGGTAATGACAAGTGACGGTAATGACTAACCGGACTAGTTTCTGTATGAGCCGCCTCTGTTGCAGCTGGGATTAACTTGAAGTAACGTTTTTAAGCAAGGCCCAATGAATAGTAGTGGTAATGAGTAGTGTAGTGATGATAACTAATATTGATGGTATGAATAGTGATGGTAATGAATAGTGGTGGTAATGAGTAGTGTAGTGATGATAACGAATAGTGATGGTAATGAATATTGGTGGTAATGAGTAGTGTAGTGATGATAACTAATATTGATGGTATGAATAGTGATGGTAATGAATAGTGGTGGTAATGAGTAGTGTAGTGATGGTAATGAATATTGGTGGTAATGAGAAGTGTAGTGATGATAACTAATATTGATGGTATGAATAGTGATGGTAATGAATAGTGGTGGTAATGAGTAGTGTAGTGATAACTAATATTGATGGTATGAATAGTGATGGTAATGAATAGTGGTGGTAATGAGTAGTGTAGTGATGATAACGAATAGTGATGGTACTGAATATTGGTGGTAATGAGTAGTGTAGTGATGATAACTAATATTGATGGTAATGAGAAGTGACGGTAATGACTAACCGGACTCCAGTTTCTGTATGAGCCGCCGCTGTTGATGCAGCTGGGTGTCCAACAGTTCTCGCGCTCGTTTAGACTTGTCTACCGGAGTGGCTGCTGGAGCAACCACGGCAGCCTTTTTAGCCTCTTGACCGTTCGCCTGCTTTTCCTTTTCCTAGGGAAGATGGAGTAAATAATTATTTAACAAATATATCACTATACTAATTATATAAAAACGAAAGTTTGTATGCTATGAGTGCAATTTGGAAACTTTTTAGTGTTCTTTTATTGTGCGAACTGCTAGTCTGTGGAATGCGCTGCCTGAATGGGTGTTCCCCGATAGTTACAATCTGGGTGTCTTCAAATCTCAAATGAATCGGTTTCTTCTGGGCATGTGTGTTCCATCGTAGACCGCATCATAGCTTAACATCAGGCGAGTTCGTGGTAAAACGCAAGCCTATAACTGAATTTAAAAAAAATCGACAACGAACCCTTATAAAATCGTCTTCATCGTTTTCTGTCTGGCCTAAGTTGTCAATGTTATCGATTACAAGTTTTTGGTCACAATATGTCGGCATGATTTTCGCGCTTACCTTCTCAATGTTGTTCTGCTTGATATCCGCGGTCGCCTTGATGTTGTCTCTGTTGATGAGCACTTTGTTGTGGGAGCCGTGTCCAGAGTTCCGCTCCATGGGTTTGGGCTGGTTTTGTCCTCCAGGGGCCATGTTCTCTTGCTTGCTCTGTTTATAATATAATAATTATTATTAATGCAAATATTTGTGTGTGAGTGTGTATATTTGTTACTCCTTCACGCAGAAACGGCTAGATGCATTTGGATAAAGTTTTGATAAATACCGATTTTGATGATTCTTTTTTATTTGACAGCTGGTTTTCCCGTGTGGTCCCATTTCAATTTTGTCCAGGGTGTCAATTCTGCTATTTGTCAAACGTTTCAAACGAGTGTCGGTAGTGTGTCGTCGGAATTATTTTTGACATTTGGTATTCTGCTAGTTATTTAAGAACAGTTGCTTTCCAATGGCTTGCCATCGAACTGTCTGACAGTACTTATTGAAATATTTGGTATTCTGTACGGTAATGGCGTGCCAGTGTCATCACAATTGTTGATAATTTGGTATTCTACTAGTTATTTGACATTTGCATCAATGGATTGTTTTGTTCTTTAAATAACATTTTAAAATTATGTTTGGTGTATTATATTGACGAGGAAGATATGTACAATCAATAATATAATCATTTAAGTAACAAAAA
This sequence comes from Agriopis leucophaearia, assembly GCA_949125355.1. Taxonomy (NCBI): domain Eukaryota; kingdom Metazoa; phylum Arthropoda; class Insecta; order Lepidoptera; family Geometridae; genus Agriopis; species Agriopis leucophaearia. The sequence goes on along the minus strand of OX421291.1, from coordinate 5,530,350 downwards.
AAAAACAATGATAGTTTGGTATAAAATAATACAATTCGTGGTAGATTTTGACAGGCAACATCGAACGCAGTTCCAACACGATTCCCTTGACACACCACTGAAACGACATTGAAGATTTAGCAGAATACCCTTTTTGCCACTTTCGTAATTGAGAGTCGGTGGAGAGTCGTGGGAGTGGCAAATCAATGTGATTTTACTTTAATTAGCAGAATTGACACCCTGTTCTGACATTTTTATGAAGTCGGTTTATTATATTGATAATTATTACGAAAAAAACCAGCCAAGTGCGAGTCGGGCTCGCACACTGAGAGTTCCGTACCACCACGTAACTTGTTAGCTACTTTTATATTAGTATTAGTACAAAAAAGTAGTGCAAAAAAAAGTCATAGTGAAAAGGTGAATAGGTAGTGAATTAGCGGTCAAATGCAAGCCTATTACTGATTAAAAAAAAAAACTTCTAAGTCTGCATGCTTCATCTTCGAGGGCGAGTTGGTGATCAAACGCAGAGTTATTGATATCAACAGATAGAGATACCAACAACGCCCAGGTGGTCACCCATCCAAGTACCGACCGCGTCCGAAGTGAACTGATCACTAGTAAACCCTGTATAACGTAGGTGGGCACAAAAAACTGGGCCGGTCTTCTAAGGTACTCACATCAGGGTTATGCCAGAAGACTTTGATGAATCTGTTGTTGAGAACCGCCTCTGTACTCTTATATGCTACGCTCGCCTCCGTAGGGGTGGAAAATGTGACGAGGGCCGCCTCAGGGTCGCCGCCGAAACATATCTGTGAAAGATAAGAATAACATAAAAAACAAACAACTTAGTTAAAATACTTGGTTCTTTCGTTAAAACCAAATTGCCCCGTCGAAGGCTTGTTCTTGTATTTATAAAAAACAGACTTCAATTAGTAAGCGCTTAAACAAAACTATTGATATTGCCAAATCAACAAACGCTTGAATATAATTATTGATATTGCCAAATCAACAAGCGCTTAAACAAAACTATTGATATTGCCAAATCAACAAACGCTTGAATATAATTATTGATATTGCCAAATCAACAAGCGCTTAAACAAAATGATTGACATTGCCAAATCAACAAACGCTTGAATATAATTACTGATATTGCCAAATCAACAAACGCTTGAATATAATTACTGATATTGCCAAATCAACAGGCGCTTAAACAAAACTATTTATATTGCCAAATCAACAAACGCTTGAATATAATTATTGATATTGCCAAATCAACAAGCGCTTAAACAAAATGATTGACATTGCCAAATCAACAAACGCTTGAATATAATTACTGATATTGCCAAATCAACAAACGCTTGAATATAATTACTGATATTGCCAAATCAACAAACGCTTGAATATAATTACTGATATTGCCAAATCAACAGGCGCTTAAACAAAACTATTTATATTGCCAAATCAACAAACGCTTGAATAAAATGATTGATATTGCCAAATCAACAAGCGCTTAAACAAAATTATTGACATCGGTAAATCAACAGGCACTCGAACAAAATTATTGATGTTGCCAACAAATTTGTGTACAGTGTGGGACATAAATAACTGATCCCTGAATAAGACTTTAAAGCGGAAATACACTAGTGATTCGTCATACAAAAGTAATGCACACTACTGCTTGCGGTTGAATACTGGTTAGACTAACCAGAGACTTACCTGTATGTTAACAATCTTGCCAAACTTGCAGAAGTGGTTGTTGAGATGGGTAATGTCGTTCAGTCCTCGGGGGACTTTCTTCACTTCTAGGGAACAGTTCACTGCGTTCATTGGTGGCGGCGGTCTTTGGGGACCTATTAAATCAAATTAAAAACATTTAAAAAACAATAAGCCGTTTCCTGTAAATTTTTCTATCGGACTGCCAGTTTTTTAATTTTATTATTTGTTTTGCAGCTTTATGGACTCCGTGGTCCGTGCACCCAGATTGTAACTACCGACCGGGTAACACCCATTCAGGCAGCGCATTCCACAGACTAGCAGTTCGCATAATAAAAGTGGAATCAAAGCGCTTCGTACGGGTTTTCGGAATATCAACCATAAAGCGGTGTCGATTTTTCGTGCCCGCTCTGGCAGTCCGATAGAAAAATGTGCAGGAGAGAATTAGATCATGCAGATCTGATGCACACTCCCCAAAATGTATTCGATAAAAAAACTGATAGACTAGCAACTTTGCGCCGATGCTCAAGACTAAGGAGTTTGTTTGTTAAACTAATGTAACTAAAATTTTGTTAACTTAAACGAATTTACTTTAAACACTGTTTTAAACTATCACGGTTGTTCACTAAAGTTATATGATTATTTACGGGATATTTACCGTGGTAAGGTTGTGGAAGGAGCTCCCGATATTTCGGCGCAGTTACATGCACCATGTTCACGGGAAGACTGAAGAATGCGGGTGGTTGGTGAAAAAGTTCAATGTTAGGTACAAACGAAAAATTTGTCAAAATACTATACGCAGTGATACAGTGAGTGTGTTTTGTCGTGACCTAGGTTCGAGTTCCAGTGATAACCGTAGCAAAAGACTAAGAAAGAGGGTAGATCGTTTTGTCTGTACCTAACTTTGAACTTTTTCACCAACCACCCGCATTCTTCAGTCTTCCCGTGAACATGGTGCATGTAACTGCGCCGAAATATCGGGAGCTCCTTCCACAACCTTACCACGGTGAATTTACTTTAGCTATACACAATTACACGGAGAGGAAAGATAGTTCTTAGTTATATATATTTTGACTGCCTCGGTGGCTCAGTTGGTAGTGATCCTACTTTCTGTGCTTGGGGGCGTGGGTTCGATTCCCATCTAGGACAAACATTTGTGTTTGTTCTATGTCTGGGTGTTAATATCTATTTAAGTATGTATTTAAAAATATATATGTATGTATATCAGTCTCTGGCTGCCATATTACAAGCTTTGCTTAGTTTGGGGTCAGATGACCATGTGTGCAATAATGTCCCACATATTTATTATTTATTTATTTATTTTATATATAGTAGTAAAATGGTGTTTAATTACCTTTACCTAGTCTGTTGTAGTCGAAATTCTTTTTGTGGGGGGGAGCGGCGTGGCGCGGCGGCATGATGGGAGGCATCGCGCCCGCCACTGGCATCTCGTGACGAACCCTGGAGGAAGAGAAAAAAGTGACATTTGGTATAGACATCTATACTACAAAAAATATATTTAAAAAAAAAATCGGGATAATTATTATCAATACAAAAAAAAATGGTGATTATAGTAGGTTATAATTTGATCGATAATTTGACATGTACAATTTAATTAATGTCGTTTAATGATTATTAATAATTTATATTCAAAAAACGGACTTCATAAATTTTTCAGAACTGGACCTAATTGAAATGAGATCGCACAGGAAGCACCAGCTTTCAAGTCAAAAAAGAATCATCAAAATCGGTTCACCCAGTCGAAAGTTCTGAGGTAAAAAATATTATTTTTAAAAAATACAGTCGAATTGATAACCTCCTTTTTGGAAGTAGGTTAGAAATAACTATAAAAAAAAATTAGGTAAAAAGCTGGATGTGTTGATCAAGAGTATATAATAAGCTCTGTTTTAAACTATCACGGTTGTTCAGTACAGTTATACCATTATTTACGGGATATTTACCGTGGTAAGGTTTTGAATGGTGTTTCCGATATTTCGGCGCATACACCTTACCACGGTAAATATACCTTAAACATCGAGATATAATACCTAGAATGACAATCGTGCCAAAAAAAAAACCGAACAAAAACTCGGCGCACGATACGAATTGCGCAGACTTTTTGGTCAGTTCTAAGGCACCCGCGACCGACTATAACGCCACGCGATGCCCTAGCGAACAAGCGACGTTGAACACTATGCAAGCGTCATAACGTCTAAATTGAAGTAAATGTGGCATTGTGAACTATTTAATAGATGTCTAGGTATGTACAACGAAGCTCGGGACACTTTTTTGACTATTTTCACTTAGATATTGTGACTCTATAGGTATTGTATATCGATGTTTACGGTATATTTACAAGCAGAAGGGCCGCCTGATGGTAAGCGATCACCGTCGCCTATGGATACCTGCAACACCAGGGGCATCACAGATATGATACCCTAATATTTACCTAGGTATGTGTATTAGCTCGCGGGGTGGCGGCAGGTGCGGCGGGGGGAAGGGGGCGAATCCAGGGGGGCCACCCATCCAGATGTCCGGCACCAGGGGGTTGTACTCTGAAATACAATATCAACACACATTTATAACAAACAAGTATTTTGATCGCGCCTTCAGATTCATCATTATCATCCAGAAGACGTCCACTGCTGAACATAAGCCTCCCCTTGTAACCTCCACACTGAACGACAACCTGCCATCTGCATCCACTGGATGCCCGCGACTCTCACGATGTCGTCGGTCCATCTAGTGCTTCGAAAAATTATACATAGAAGTCACAACGCGTAGAAAGTTATAGTCAATAAACGTCCGCAGTTTCATATATAAACATAGCTGTTAAACAATTTATATCGAAACAAAACTATTTTACCAAAACCAACCGTATATTTATACATTTATGGCTCAGTTCTCTAATGTCTGTTCGTTTTGCATAACATCGTCAAAACTCGTGAACTGTCGTTGAGCAAGCGAGACGGTGATTATGTCTGAATCGCAAGTGGGAACTTCTCTCCCGAGAGAAAGAGACAATTTTATCTTTCTCTCCCGTTGGTCAGACGGCGGTTCGTCAGCCAAGTTGACGTGTCTGTTACGTCTCTTACGGTGTTACGGCTTGTGCAACTATCGCGTGACTGTGGATCCAATCTGGCTGCGTATTGAGTCCAGCCAGATTGAGTATTGCCGCGATTATCGCGTCATTGTGACATCTTTGTTATTATTTGATCGAAGTTTGTTAGCGTGAAATTTTACGAGGTTCTCGTCATCCCGTCAAAAGATTCGAGCTGGTATTTGGCTGCTAATATTGGTAAGAACTTACCGGGTACAGGTGGGGGCATAGCAAGCACTCTAGTCAAGGCATTGTCTTCTAAAACGACAGGATCGTTTCCATGGTCCCATTGACATTGATCGCCTCGCATGCAGTACCCTTTCTCTGTAAAAACATTCAAATAATTTATCAATTTAAAAATAGACTTCATAAAAATGTCAGAACTGAACCAAATTAAATTGGGACCACACGGGAAGCACCAGCTTTCAAATAAAAAAAAGAATCATTAAAATCGGTTCACCCAGTCGAAAATTCTGAGGTAACAAACATAAATATTAAAAATAAAACAGTCGAAATGAGTACCTCCTCGTTTTTGGAAGTCAGTTAAAAAAAACATCTACATCATCATTTCAGCCTACACATTCCCACTGTTGGGACTTGCCTTCTCTCAGAGAGAGGATGGGCCCTATGGAATCCACCATGATGGCCCAGTGTATGTTGGTGAATGTCACATGTGTTTGAACTTTAGAGATTCTTGGACATATCGGTGTCCTCACAATGTTTTTCATCGTTTTGAGTGACTGCATGGAAACTGCACATAATTTATGATTATATAATTCCATATAATTCTCGGGTCTAGCCCGGACATTTGGTGGGCATTGGTGGAGCCATAGCCAACACCAAGAGGCCCTGTTGAATATAAAAAATACAATAAAATTATGGAATGTGTACAAAATGGAATATTAAACTATTGTACAGTATAGGATTAAAAAAGTCTGGGCTATTGAGGTGAACAACTTGTGGTTAGGTGAACAGATCTATTGGATATGAGACACGGCACCTGCCTTATCCTGTCTCATCTCAAAATATCATATAATTTATTAGTATATTTTGTATAAACAAAATTCACAGCCATAAAAAAAACTTAAAGATAAAACATTATATTACAATACTAATAACAGTCGCATATTTTCAATGTATGTGTTTGTGTGTGTGTGAAGTGAGTGTGTGTGTGTGTGTGTGTGTATGGAGGGGGGAGGGTATGTACACTATAGTTTCCTATCTATCTATACGTACCATCAAAGTCTCGACAGCGTCGTTTGAACGTATCGCTATGTTCGAGCCTAGCTTCCGCACGCGGCGACGCGCTGCCGCGGGACCGATCACGTGACCGCTCGCGAGACCTACAGACAAACACACCATGCATCATTATAACGAGTCACTTCAACCTGTCAAATACTCATCATTTTATTTTTAATGCCATAGTTGGCAAACAAGCTGACGGGCCGCCTGATTGTAAGCGATCGCCGTCGCCTATGGATACCTGCAACACCAGGGGCATCACAGATACGTTGCCGACCCTTAAAGACTCTATTAACAGCCACATTTTTTATTTATTCATTATTTCAGCAATACGACGTCCACTGCTGGACATAGGCCCATCGATTTCCAAAAGGACCGGTTGGAAGCGGCCTCCATGCAGCGTTCTCACTCGCACGCACTGGTTAAATGATAATTTATTTACCGCTCTCTCTCCCTAGAGCGAGACAGGCGTTCCCTGTGATCTCTGTCGCGCGACATTCTGTCTCGCTCCATCTCGCGCGGGGGCCTCAGTCTGTCTCGTTCGAGTTCGCGGGGTAAAAGCCCTGGCGATCTTGACCTGAGAAAAAAAAGGCAAATTGTTACTTATCAGAGCTGTTGCTAAAATATAAAGACTTTCGTTATTTTAATAACAAAAAAATACCGATTGGTTTGAAAATATACCTCCTTTTTAGGGTTCCGTAGCCCGACAAGGAACCCTTATAAATTCGTTCTGTCCGTCCGTCTGTCTGTCTGTCTGTCTGTCTGTCTGTCCGTCCGATTTTTTTAGAACTTTCTAACTTCTATAATTATAAAGATAAGTGCATGAAACTTTGCATAATGACAGCTATTATACAGAACTCAATTTTAAAAGTATACAAAATATATAATATTGAATTTTAGGGGTGGCTCTGGTACATGTGTAATGGGGATGAAAATTTTTTTTTCACACCACCTACTCGTGTGTGGTATCGTTGAAAAGGTCTTTTAAAATGAAAGTAAGGTTTGATACATGACTTTTTATAAAGTCTATACTTTGTGAAATATGGCCTGCCAAAGTGGCAAAAAGTTGGTCCCCCCCCCCCTGCATTTCTAAACTATAAGACATAGAAACTTGTTACTTACAGCACAAATAGGTCATATTTTAAACCTTAATTCAAAATTATTTTGAACATTATCTGATCATGACTTTTTGAGTAATAGCGATAGAAATAAAATAAATTCAAGGCGTTCTAGCTCAAAGGTCATTGACCTTTTTGTAAAATGGTCTTAACAAATAATGATTCCCAATCAGTTTTCTCTATATTTAACCCATAAAAAGCATATGCTATGTCGGGATGGTACATCTCTAAAATTAATCTAAGTCCACAGAGCTTCGTTCGTTCGAATTTTTCTACAATTAGCAATATCTGAACTATGACTATAATTAAATGGCTTTGGTTACGGAACCCTAGCATATGCGTGTCTCGACACGCTCTTGGCCAGTTATTTTAAGTCGGGTGCTTTTCCCTTAAGAGATGTTAGCGTAGGAGGAAGATAAATCAAAACTATTAATTAGGGTTTAAGGCGTTTTCGACATAGAAATTTTATAAACCAAAACTATTAATAAGGGTTTAAGGCAGGGTCGTTTTCGACATATAATCTTTATAAACCAAAACTATTAATAAGGGTTTAAGGCAGGGTCGTTTTCGACATAGAAACTATAAATCAAAACTATTAATAAGGGTTTAAGGCAGGGTCGTTTTCGACATATAATCTTTATAAACCAAAACTATTAATCAGGGTTTAAGGCGTTTTCGACATATAAATTTTATAAACCAAAACTATTAATAAGGGTTTAAGGCAGGGTCGTTTTCGACATATAATCTTTATAAACCAAAACTATTAATCAGGGTTTAAGGCGTTTTCGACATAGAAACATTATAAACCAAAACTATTAATAAGACTATTAATCAGGGTTTAAGGCAGGGTCGTTTTCGACATAGAAACTATAAATCAAAACTATTAATCAGGGTTTAAGGCAGGGTCGTTTTCGACATAGAAACTTTATAAACCATAACTATTAATCAGGGTTTAAGGCAGGGTCGTTTTCGACATAGAAACTATAAATCAAAACTATTAATCAGGGTTTAAGGCAGGGTCGTTTTCGACATAGAAACTTTATAAACCATAACTATTAATTAGGGTTTAAGCCAGAGTCGTTTACGGCATAGAAACTTTAACGTAGGAGGAAGATAAACCAAATCTATTGATCAAGGTTTATGTCACAGGTTCGTTTCGACATAAATAGACGTTAGCGTAGGAGGAAGATAACCCTAAACTATTAATCAGGGTTTAAGCCAGGGTCGTTTCGATATAGACTTTAACGTAGGAGGAAGATAAACCTAAACTATTAATCAGGGTTTAAGCCAGGGTCGTTTCGATATAGACTTTAACGTAGGAGGAAGATAAACCTAAACTATTAATTAGGGTTTAAGCCAGGGTCGTTTCGACATAGAGACTTTAACGTAGGAGGAAGATAAACCGAGCTTGATGAAATTTAACAAGAAAATAGTGTATGACAAGAACGTACATACGATCTTTTTATCCCGGAAATTCGGGGAAAACTGGAAAATGTGTGTACCTAGAGCGCGAGAGGCGGTCAGCCAGCGGCGGACTGCGGTTGCGGTACCGACCGCGCGGGGACGGCGACCGCGACAGCCGTCTGGAATACAACACACACATCAGCTACTGTTCTATGTTTAACTAGCTAGGCGTTTGACCACAGCTCACTGTGACCTTTTTGATCGATTTTCAAAAAAAGGAAAAGGTTGAGAACCTGTTTTTTTTATGTTTGTTACCTCAGAACTTTCGCCTGGGTGAACCGATTTTAATGATTCTTTTTTTTATTTGAGAGCTGGTGCTTCCAGTGTGGTCCCATTTCTAATTTGGTCTAGTTCTGGCATTTTTATAAGGTCGGTTTTTTTATATTGATAATTATTTAGGGTTCCGTACCCAAAGGGTAAACGGGAGCCGCCCCGGCTTCGCACGGGTGTTAGCTCGGCCTTCGGCCTCGCTACTAGGACCCGCCCCAGGAACGATTTAATCCAAATCGAAGTTCCAGCCGTTTTTAAAGTAATGCCAATGTGCTATTCCAGACTATAATCTATCTCTGTGCCAAATTTCATCCAGATCCGTTCAGCCGTTCTGGCGTGATTGAGTACCAAACATCCATCCATCCATCTTTCACATTTATAATATTAGTGGGATTCGTGTAGATGTATATTTTTTTACCTTCTGGCTTCGTCATGTAGGGGGTCCCGTGGGTGCCTCCGGGGCCGCATGCGGCGCTCCGCGGATCGAGAGCGGCGCCGGCGCCGGTCCTCGCGCAACTGCAACAAATGTCAAACATTGTAGATAGCCCTAATCACAAAAACAATACTAAACCTGTAACTTACTTGCTGTTTCTCGCGACGACGCGTCATAATCATCAGCCATAAGACGTCCACTGCTGAACACAGGCCTCCCCCTTCAACCTCCACACTGAACGACATCCTGCCATCTGCATCCACTGGATGCCTGCGACTCTCAAAATGTCGTCGGTCCATCTAGTGGGAGGCCTACCTACGCTGCATCTTCCGGTTCGTGGTCTCCACTCAAGAACCTTTCTTCCATATCGGTTGTCGGTTCTTCGAGCGATGTGGCCTGCCCATTGCCACTTCAACTTGCAAATGTTAATAGCTATGTCGATGACTCTGGTTCTTTGTCGAATATCCACGTTTCGGATTCTATCGCGCAAAGAAACTCCGAGCATAGCTCACTCCATTGCCCGTTGTGTGACTCTGAGTTTCTCCAAAAGGCCAACAGTTAAGGACAACGTCTCAGTACCATATGTATTTCGTTGGGGGTGGTAGAGGGGCAACTGCCGGAGATTTTTAGCACCCCTTGCTCCACCGTTACCTGGCCCACTATCTTGGCCAGGGTTAGTGGAGCTGCCGGGGACTGGGGGCCGTAATTTTCTTGTCTGTCATTAGGGGGGTTGACATAAACCCCACGCTTGGCAGGCGGCTTGGGGATCGCAGAGTGTTCCACCATACAAGTAGCACCATACAAGTGCCCACCCTGTTAATAGAGTCTTCAAAGGTCGGCAACGTATCTGTGATGCCCCTGGTGTTGCAGGTACCCATAAGCGACGGTGATCGCTTACCATCAGGCGACCTGTCTGTTGTTTGCAACCTATGGCATAAATAAAAAAACTCACCAAATCCCCCCTCCTGTCTCTTCTTCTGGGCGGTTGGTCGACTGGCTCTTCCAATAATTCAGTCAAAGGCAGGACCTGCAAACATGTAATACAAATTTATAAAAATAGCTGGCCAAGTGAGAGTCGGACTCGCGCACGAAGGGTTCCGTACCATTATCTATAAAAACGGCAAAAAAACACGTTTGTTGTATGGGAGCCCCCCTTAAATATATATATTTTTTTACGTGAATAATATAACTCAATATTCTGTGAATATTTCAAGCGTCTACCCGTTGCCGTTATCAATATCGAGCAAAAACGAACTAAAAAATCACGTTTGTTGTATGGGAGCTCCCTTAAATATTTATTTTATTCTGTTTTTTAGTATTTGTTGTTATAGCGGCAACAGAAATACATCATCTGTGAACATTTCAACTGTCTAACTATCACGGTTCATGAGATACAGCCTGGTGACAGACGGACGGACGGACAGCGGAGCCTTAGTATAAGGGTCCCGTTTTACCCTTTGGGTACGGAACCCTAAAAAACGAATGAGAAGCGTGCCAACGTCACGTCAGTCGGCAACTATCCGCAACTTCGGTTCGGTGCGCATCCGACAGATCCATGGTGTTATCGCTGGACTCAGTGTTGGGCATTCAATTATACCCGACGACCGTAAAGTGATAGCCAGGAACTAGGGTTCATGATTTCTCGAGCTTTTCAATTTCTCGGGTCTCGAGAATTCTCTAGGCTAATTTCTCGAGGCTTCTCGGGTTACCGAGAAATTTACATTTACGTACGTTTTCTCATATTATTTGGTTCCAATAACGTCAACAAATTCAGTGGTTTTCCTCTCAAATAAAAGTATCAAATTAATTATAAAACTTTTATTAATTATATTCAAAACCATTAATCTTATGAATAAGCTAATTAACTTTTTTTTTAATACACAAATAATATTCAGACTCATAATTATAATTACAGCACCATTTTTAGCTGGTTATTTAGAAAAAAAAAACAACTTAAAACTTGTAAACAAAAATAGCTTCAATAAAACAAAAAAATATAACATGAAAGAAAACATTAATATCTTAAATTCAGGTAGAAAAATATATTAGAAAAAAATAAAATAAATTTTTATATAGGTACATGATTTCTCGAGTTCTCGACTTTTCTCGAGCTTGATTTCCCGGGAACAAAGCCCAACAATTTCCCGGAAATGAACCCTACCAGGAACTGTCTTACCGTCTCGTAATCTAAGTATCTGTGAATTTGTGATAATCTCAACAGTGTTTCCTCATTTCGCACGATTTCCCATTTTTACGCCCACGAGCGAGATGTCTGATGACTATGATGCCGGCCGCCAAGCGGTCCCCCCGACTTATATATATATCAGTCTCTGGTAGCCATATTACATACAAGCTTTGCTTAGTTTAGGGTCAGATGACCGTGTGTGCAAAAATGTCCCAAATTTTAAATATTTATTTATCCCTGAATATTTCCACTGTCAAACCTGTCTCCGGTAAGTATATATAAATGTTGGAAGGAGTTTTTTTAAGCATCCATATAGTAGTGTTACCTTGACGAGTGTTTGTTCCATGAGGGGCGGGCGCGGCGGTTGGAGAGGGGGCGCGTGCTTGGGGGCACGCGACACCACCACGCGGTGCCGCCCCGCCGGGGGGGACGGCATGCGCACCGGCCGAGGCCCCACACTGCCGCCATTTGGAACTGTCAATACAAAAATTATCAATATAAAAACCGACTTTATAAAAACGTCAGAACTGGAACAATTGAAATGGGTAGCACCAGCTTTCAAATAAAAAAAAATCATCAAAATCGGTTCAGCCAGTCAAAAGGTCTGAGGTTAAAAAACATTTGAAAAAAAAAACATTCTAATTGATAACCTCCTTTTTTGGAAGTCGGTTAAAAACAGACCTATACCAAGAAGATATTAGGCTACCTATTACATAATAGGTACCCTATTATCTTGGTAATTTCGAACCCTGGTATCCGACGATAGTGTTCAACTTACCAGGTATGTCGGTTTCTGTATCTGCCTTCTCCACCTCGGGCTCGGGGGGAGGGGTAGGGGGCTTTTCCGCCTCCCTCGGTTGAAGATACTCGTTGCTCTCCAGAGATTTAAACAGCATCTCCACGAACGGTTTGGTTTCTGTAAAACAGGTAGGAAATTGCTTCATACAACCTGCCTTCCTAGGCTTCCTTGTTTCATGAAAGTTATAATCTGGACCTTATCAAGGCAAGAGTGAATAGATATCTTATAAGTCTGCGTGCTTCATCTTCGACCACATCGTCGCTTACCAACAGGCGAGTTGGTGGTATCGTTCGCGCAAAACTTTATGAGCCCTCTGAAGTTAGGCGCGAGGCCTCCCCGACGCCCTGTAAAGTCCCTCGGATACCTATAATATGCGTACTGCGCAGCCACTGGGCCTAACTTCAGAGGGCTCATAAAGTTTTGCGCGAACGATACAAACGCGGAACTATACGCGATAAAAATATATTATGTCGCAGATGGATTGCCGAATCAGCTGTTTTAAATAACCGGCCAAGTGCGAGTCAGATTCACGCACGAAGGGTTCCGTACCATTATCTATAAAAACGGCAATAAAATCACGTGTGTTGTATGGGCACCCCCTTTAAATATTTATTTGGTTATGTTTTTTAGTATTTGTTGTTATTGCGGGAACAGAAATACATCATCTGTGAAAATTTCAACTGTCTAACTATCACGGTTCATGAGATACAGCCTGGTGACAGACGACGAACAGCGGAGTCTTAGTAATAGGGTCTGGCTTTACCCTTTGAGTACGAAACCCTAAAAACCACTACCAATCCAACCAATCGTGTTATTCATTTAGCTAGAGCGCGTTCTAAATTAAAGCCACCGAAGACAAGTTCTTTGTTCAGCAGGCCTAGCACGGGCCGTGGACAAATTGTCTTTCCACCATTTTTATCCTGCTAGAAAGAGACAAACTTATCCATATTCTAGCTCTGTCGCGTCTACGCGTGGATAAAAACGGTAGAAAGACAAATTTTCCACGGCCCATGCTAGGCCTGCTGAGTTGGTTCTTATTAGCGCTGTTGGCGTGGTTGGGAACGCACATCAAACCGCGATTATGTTGTACTAGCGACCCGCCCCGGCTTCACACGGGTGCAATACTGATACTAAAAATACAACAATGTCTTTATATACCACGCCCTCGGCCGGTACAAATAAACCAGCGTTTGCAATATAAGCGCAATTTTTTTTATTGGAGTTTACTCCTTAAGAAACGATTTGAGTTATAAGGCCCGGTACGGAAATTTTATGAGGAGTAAAATCAAGTGTAACACGAAAAGTTGAGGCGTTACGTAGAAAGAGACAAACATATATATCTGTAGGATTGAACGTGTAAAAGAATGAGATGGAATACATGTGCTGCGCGCCTGCGCGCAACACATGTATTCCATCTCATTCTTCTGCTGCCGAGTAAACTCCAATCGTGCGTCGTAGCTGACACACACACTTTTTTTTATTTACGACATCACATTAGAATGCTCTAAAATTATCATTGTTTATCTACTATATTATGCATGTATTATAAATATAAACCTTCCTCTTGCATCACTTTATCTATTAAAGAAAACCGCATCAAAATCCGTTGCGTAGTTTTAAAGGCTTGCGGAAATTGATGACCATCTGTGAAACATATGCTCGTAGTCATGACCTCACGTACAATGCGAAGAAGACAGAGATGGTGGTATTTAGGTCGGGAAAGGGACCATATAACGTACCAGAAGTTTACCTTAACGGACAGCCTGTTAAAACGGTGGACAGCTTCAAGTACCTTGGCCACATCGTGACTTCAAAATTAAAAGATGACAGCGACATCGAGCGTCAGAGACGCAGTCTCTGTGTTGTGGGGAACATGATAGCTAGAAATTTTTTCAAGGCAGCGTCTGATGTGAAAATTACGTTGTTTAAGTCTTATTGCCAGTCTTTCTATACGTGTCAACTCTGGACATTATACACGAAAAAATCCTTTGACAACATTCGCGTGGCCTATAATAACATCTTCAGGCACCTGATGGGTCTGAGGTGGTGTTGTAGCGCCTCCGAAATGTTCACCGAAGCTCGAGTAGCATCATTTCACGCTATACAGCGACAAAGAATAGCATCGTTCATGTCCAGAGTTGACACGTGTAGAAATTCGATTATAAAGAGCCTGGCCGACAGGCTGCTGCTGACTGATACGTATAGACGATGGGTGAAAATTGCCACTTAATGTTATTTTATTTAATTTAGTTATATATATTTTTTTATTTATTTTTATTTCCACTATTTACTGTGATTTAATTAATTGATTTATTTGATTGTAATATGGACCTAGTGTCTGAAATAAAGTTTTTTATTATTATTATTCACATATCTATTTATTTTCTTAATTTTTAAGTTTTTTACATCAAGTATAATTATAAAAACATAAATAATATAAAAAACTTAAAAACTAGGGTGCCGCCGGCAGCGGGGCAGGGCCCAAGCTACCGGTGGTTAGGGCTGCAGAGTGAGGAACCTCCTGACAATGCGTGCCGTGTCAAGAATTACTGCCTTCTGCATCTGACCCTTGACCCAACCGTCTAGCGAGAGCCTCTTAAGGTGGTGGTCGAGGCTCTTCGCTATAAGGCCGTTCACCGATACAACTATCGGGACAATGATCGTCGAGTCAACATCCCACATGGCGGTAACCTCGTGAGCCAAGTCAAGGTATTTGCTGAGTTTGTCCTTCTCGGCTTTCGCGAGGTTCTCGTCATGCGGGATGGTGATGTCGATGTGATGTGATGTGATGTCGTTATTATTATTATTATTATAAAGATCTAAACATACATAGGGACAGACAGCGGGAAACGACTTTGTTTTATTGTGTAGTGATGATGCTGATAGTGATAATGATGATGACGATAGTGATTACTCACCCGCTTGTAGGAACACGTCGAGTTGATCTACCATAACTTCGCGAAGCTCTTCCACCGGTTTGTCCTTCTTGACCAGGGCGTACACATACTTGGCGAGCGCAGCTGGGTCCGCATCGCAACTGAAATTAATAATGGAAAGTAAAATAGTACATTGCACAATGAGTGCATAAAATAAGTCATTTCGGCATTTAAGTTAGTAACAAGTGGATCACATTAAAAACAGACTTCAAATATATATCAAAAACATACTGCCTTTAAAATTTGAGGAATTCCCTGGGATCATCAGATCCCGTCTTGGTGACAATGGGACCAAATTGGAAGTATGCCCCACCGAACAAAAGAATTTTTTTACGTTGGTCGACAGTTGGCGGAGAAATCAGTGAACATAAATAAAAAAAAAATATATATACAGTAGAACATAGAACCGTCCTCCTTTTTGGAAGTCGGTAACAAAGGAGGTATCCCCATACAATAAATGTATTTTTGTATTTGCTCTATTGTAAAAACGGTAATACGTACAAGCGTCAGTCTTGGCATGATTATAGTACACACACTAAAGTATGACATCAAATAATATATAATGGCCAAGTGTGAGTCGGTGACAAACTTCTGTTAATTACCAAATTAATGTGGTAATTTCGTTACTTAGATGACCTTATCATTTCTTTCACCGAATTTATATGCCACATTTTACAAATTCTGTAGTCTTTTTTATTGATAATTATTGTATTTTGTTCTAGTGTGGAACCCTAAGTGCGCGAGCCTGACTCGCACTTGTCTGGTTTATTTCCTTATTTATGATCGAGCTGATCTGCTGAAAGTGTTTTTAAGGTTCTGCAGCCCGACAAGGAACCCTTATATATTCGTTCTGTCCGTCCGCCCAAATTTTTTGTTTTGTTTTTTAAACTCAATAATTTATTGTTAGTGTGTGTGTAACTATGCTCATGACACATCACAGACATGTGTGGTGAAGGTTAGATATTATTACACGAGAGGTCTTGTATTAATAGCGTTGTTTGATCTACCGTAGCAAAAGAAAATTAGGTCTGTGGATCTACCATTTTACTAGATACCACCGCCCGTCCCGGCTTCGCATGGGTGGAGTTTTTTTAAACTTTCTAGTAATAAATATAGCCTATGTTACTCAGGGATAATGTAGCATTCTAATGGTCTAAAGGTACTCCATTTTTTTTTTTTTATATTTTTACCTCAGCCGAGGTAAACATAAAAATGTCAGAACTGGACCAAATTTAAATGGGACAAACACGGGAAGCACCAGCTTTCAAATAAAAAAAGAATCATCAAAAACGGCTAACCTAGTCGAAAGTTCTGTGGTAACAAAGATTTAAAAAAAAAAAACAGTGGAATTGAGAACCTCCTCCAGAAATCAAATCCTCTCCTTGAGAATTGGAAGTCGGTTAGAAACCATACATTTCAGATCGGTTACATAAAAAATAATCAGTACTTGTTATCAGTAATATTGTATTATGTAGTTATAAACACAAGATAAGACGTTGATAAGAGCCTTTGGGTGATAAAAATATAACTTAAGAAATAGCTTTCATTAAAATTGCATAACATTTTAGAGCAATTTTTTTTTATTAGTTGAAATTCTCAGGCTTTCTTTTAGTACCAGAGTTCGTAGCCCATCTTATAAAATAAAGCAGCCAAGTGCGAGTCGGGCTCGCGCACAGTGCCGTAAATAGGACTGTGCCAGCGGTGCCCAGGCACAGAGCGCAGACTCTGGAGGGGCGCAGAAATGACCACACCAGGACCAAGTTTTGTTTTCAAGGGCGCAGTTGTAGAAGCTCGCACAGGGCGCATAAAAGGCTAGTTACGGCACTGCTCGCGCGCTAAGGGTTCCGTAACATCTCAAAATACAATAATTACCAATTTAAAAAACCGACTTCAAAATTAGTAAGTACGCAATTTCGTTTACTTGTCTGAAATATTTTTCTCAGTTATTTCGATTTAAAAGCCTAAAACGATTTTGATGAAATGTATATGGGACCACCTCTGAAGTATGGCCTACCAAACAAAAAAGGAATCGTCAAAATCAATTCATAATTGGCGGAGAAATATGTGAATATACATTAAAAAAAAAAACAGGGGAACCTAGATCCACCTCCTTTTTTGAAGTCGGTTAAAAAGTAGGTAGTGCAAAAAGACAACATAACGCCCAGGCGGTCACCCATCCAATTACCGACCGCGCCGCGCCCTACATTGTTAAACTTGGTGGGGAACAGAAATTGATCACCCACTCGCACTCAGGCGCGGATCCAGCCCTCAAAAAAGGTTGTGGTCACAGCCACCCGAAAAGCTGGCAAGTGCGAGTCAGCGTATGAACCTTGCTCGTGCATGGTCGATATAGTGCATTCCTACAAAGGAAATGTTTATAAAAAAAAATACGACGGCCTGGGGCCTTACCCCTAGCTCGAAAAGTTGACCCGCATAGGTGTTATTTGTCTAAACGGTACCATCAACTACGATAAGCGGTAGTTATTTGATAGCCGCCAAGTTTTGTTATTTTCACGCACACACGCATATTAAAACGGATTTTCGTTCATTCAAGTTAGACGCTTTTAAACGATGCAGTTTAAATGAGTTGGTTAATTTTAGGTACCTATCAGGTACCTACTAAAAGTTGGCTCGCAAAAGTGAAGCTAGGGGTAAGGCCCCTGACCAAGATTTTGTACAGTGTATCATACTTAGAATTAGTCTAAGGTATCGTAGTTTCACGCGGGTAAAGCTGTGGGGCGCCACAAATCACGTATTAGGGTTGTGGGCATGCCCATCGTGCGCACAACTGTGGATCCGCGCCTGCTCGCACTTGGCCATTATTAATTATTTTACTATAGAGTGTGTACTATAATCATGCCAAGTTTAACGCTGGTATGTATTATTGTATTTACATTATAGAAAATCTACACTAATATTATAAAGAGGAAAGATTTGTACCTATTTTTGTATGTTTGTATGTTTGTAATGAATAGGCTCCGAAACTACTGAACCGATTTGAAAAATTCTTTCACTGTTGGGAAGCTACACTATCCCCGGGTAACATAGGCTATATTATATTTTGTAGCGAGGCCGAAGGCCGAGCTTACACTCGTGCGAAGCCGGGGCGGACGGCTAGTACATAAATAAGTTTCAAAAAAGACGTTTGTAGTATGGGGCCCCCAGTAGTTTTTATTTCCTAGATAATCTGCCATAACATTACATATTCTGTGAAAATTTCAACTGGCTATCTTTTACGGTTCGAAAGATACAGCCATTAAAAGGTAGGGCGGACGGATGGACGGACGGACAGACAGCGTAGGCTTGAGTAATAGGGTCCTGTTTTCACCCTTTGGGCATGGAACCCTAAAAAGTATCTTGCCCCTTAATTCTTCCATCCATTGGTGGTCACTATACTTGGCTTCACGTGCACTTGGTTTGGCGTGGAGACCGCGAACCAGAAGACGCAGCGTAGGTAGGCCTCCCACTAGATGGACCGACGACATCGTGAGAGTCGCGGGCATCCAGTGGACGCAGATGGCAGGATGTCGTTCAGTGTGGAGGTTAAAGGGGGAGGCCTATGTGCAGCAGTGAACGTCTTCTGGTTGATGATGATAATACTTGGCTTCTGTAGATATTTTCAATCCCACTTGGGAGAGTTACAATCCTGAATTAAAATAATGAGATCTATTTGAAATGCTAAACAAACCCCGCTGTGATTCAGTTCTAATTATAGATCAACCTGTGAGATTTGACGGTGTGTGGTTTTGTAATCATTGATATAATTAGATGGACAGTCAATGAGATCCTTTAGATATATTTACATAACAGTTTTTTAGATAAATATCTAGTACAGTGGTACCCTTTTCGGGCCTATCCTGACCATCTGATAGATAATTATCAATATAAAAAATCCGACTTCATAAAAATGTCAGAACTGCACCAAATTTAAATGGGACCACACGGGAAGCACCAGCGTTTAAATAAAACAAGAATCATCAAAATCGTTTCACCCAGTCGACAGTTTTTAGATAACAAAAAAAAGAGAATTGAGACTCTCCTCCTTTTTGGAAGTAGGTAAAAAAAACCAGTTGAATTAAGAACTTCCGCCTTTTTGGAAGTTGGATAAAAAAAAGACAGGAGGGAAGGAGGGAGGAGGTGGGGGGGATAAATATCTAGTACAGTGGTACCCTTTTCGTGCCTATCCTGACCAGTCTAATAGATAATTATCAATATAAAAAATTGACTTCATAAAAATGTCACACCATGTCATATTTAAATGGGACCACACGGGAAGCACCAGCTATTAAATAAAAAAAGAATCATCAAAATCTGTTCACCCAGTCAATAGTACTAATGTAACTAAAATAAAAAAAACAGGCGAATTGAGAACCACCTCCTTTTTGAAAGTCGGTTAAAAAATAGACAGGAGGGAATTGTGAATACAGAACACAATCATTTTAATAATATCTGTTGCTAGCTGCACCCCGCGTTTTGAATCGCGTGACTCTTTACATCATCAGCTATCTGCCAGTTAAAGTCCCTTCAAAATCGGTCCAGCCGTTGTGGAGTTCATAGGTAACATACGTATCCACATTGCCTTTTAAACATTAAGATGTTGTTTACCGAAACTCCTTATATCATCATCTATCTGCCAGTGAAAGTTCCATCAAAATCGTCCAGCCGTTTTGGAGTCAACATACACACAAAGATGTTGTTTACGAATTTATTATGACTTATATGTTAATTGCCTTAAATAATATGTAGGAAAAGTTTTATTGGTCTGTTATCTTACTTTTAATTGGGCAGGCGGAATGCTCCGAGTAAACACTCAGATGGCTACAGCCTGAGCTACGCTCGCTTTCCAAAATTATAAATTTTCCTAAATTAACTAAGCGATGGTGGTGCCATCGAAAACTTGCTACATTATTGGTATGCAATTGGGTTGCCTGGTTACGTGGATATTCGACAAAGAACTAGAGTCATCGACGTAGCTATTAAAATTTGCAAGTTGAAGTGGCAATGGGCAGGCCACATGGCTCGAAGAATCGATAACCGATGGGGAAGAAAGGGGCTTGAGTAGAGACCACGAACCGGAAGACGCAGCGTAGGTTGGCCTCCCACTAGATGGATCGACGATATCGTGAGAGTCGCGGGCATCCAGTGGATGCAGATGCATGTTGTCGTTCAGTGTGGCGGTTAAGGAGGGAGGCCTATGTTCAGCAATGGACGTCTTATGGCTGATGATGATGAATTGGGTTGCCTGAGGATCGGACACTCTTGCCAAGGAGAGTGCTAGGAAACAAGTAAACGATGACATAGTAGGACTCTGCAAACCATCAGCGAAGGGAGTGCGAGAGGTACTGCGTCATCACACTGAAAAAGAACAACAAAATCTGTGGGACAAAAAAGATGACTGTACGCATGCTAAAGCTTTCCAATTCTCGACAGAAAGATCACAAACAATCTATTGAAGTTGCAACAACAGGACCTTCGCCTGATTGTAGGCCTCATAACCGGTCATTGCAACTTGAATAGCCACTTGTATAAACTGGGAGCCACGGACAGTCCACTGTGTCGTGGCTGCATGAAGGAGAAAGAAACTGTAGAGCACGTGCTGTGGTATTGTGAAGTCACAACAGGGGGGAGAACCGGGGGGGCGGAACCCCCTCCTTTTGGAGTTATGATTTTTTTAAGTTTCTAACCTCACTTTTCCAAATAAATCGCTTAAACTGGCGGGACAAAGGGCGGGGACTTAAGGAGCGATGGGAAAAGTATGGCCAAGGGGGGGAGGCACCAACTTCGTTTTGATGGATGGTCACTTTCAACCTAACGAACCTACCGAGGTCTGTGTAGGAGTCGGACCGCTGAAGTTGTCGTTTTGTTGGATGGTCACTGTCAACCTAACGAACCTACCGAGGTCTGTGTAGGAGTCGGACCGCTGAAGTTGTCGTTTTGTTGGATGGTCACTGTCAACCTAACGAACCTACCGAGGTCTGTGTAGGAGTCAGACCGCTGAAGTTGTCGTTTTGTTGGATGGTCACTGTCAACCTAATGAACCTACCGAGGTCTGTGTAGGAGTCGGACCGCTGAAGTTGTCGTTATGTTGGTCCTAATGAGGCACGGGGCTTTGAAAACGCCATTGTAGTAGTCAAACGCTTATTACACAAACAGGAGTACGGAAATCGCTCTCGAATGCAAGGAAAACAAACAATGACTGACTGAACTTCTTTGGACTGAACTTGGACTGAACCACTGATAGCCGGCAAAAACACAAAATGGCGCCTCTGGTTACGTTTCGTTTCACACATCACTTATTAATGACTTTGGAAACTTGTCATTGTTTCTATGCTATTTAAACAAAGTAAACGACTGAAAAATTACCAAAGAGCCTTATTTAATGTAAATAATAATACTTTATCATAAAAACTGTCCAAATGAAATAAAATAGCACCTGATAATATTTTTTAAATAATGTACGACGTTTTTACAACTGATAGCACGTAAAACGGAACGTCCAAGTAATGGACTTGTGATAAAATGTATGGTCAATTTTCGTATTTTCAAAAATGTATTTCTCGAAAAGTGTTAGTTTCCGCAACTTAAAACTTCGCATGAAGCCTTCATATATTAAGACCTTTTTATGACCGTGAAAAAAATATGGACCTCCAACTCGATTGGTGTTAGTCTAAAGTTTAGCCCAGCAGGCCTAGCACGGGCCGTGGACATATTGTCTTTCCACCATTTTTATCACGCTAGAAAGAGACAAATGTATCCATATTCAACTCTGTCGCGTCTACGCGTGGATAAAAATGGCGGAAAGACAATTTTTCTATAGCCCGCGCTAGGCCTGCAGGACTGTTTCAAAGAGTTGGGTTGGCTCGGGTAGATGCTTGCGGGGAAATGTATAATACATCCCAAGAGGGACATAAGTGCAGGACTTATTGCCCCCATTTCGAATAAGATGAATAACGCTGCCAGAGGATATTGTCTCTCAGAAACCCAATCAATGTGTTTAATCTTCAAACGGCAGGCCAAGTCACCTTTCAAACAAGAAAATCTAAATTTATTCTCAGCCTATGAGCTAAAACGCACAAAACAGACAGAAAACACTGTACTAGAGTCGCAGTGGGGCAAAACCATGGTGCTAACACACAGTCGTGCGTTTTTAGCGGTTCGTTCTATAATTTTGAAATCTGTATATTAAGATACTGTAGACATCATTTAGTAAATAGGTTTGTTACCTCATAATTAGAAAAGAGTTTTCCTAGATTTTGCTTCTCCATTTTTCACACAGAATACCTACATAAGGAGTACAATGACCTGTAAAGAATAGTGCGTTTCAGGCTCAGTGAAAAGCAAGTTCAGAAGAAAAGTGAACAGCTAGTATTTGTCTGCGCTGGGACAAAATAAATCTTCATAATTGGAAATTCTTCTTGGATATAACTAGAAGTATTAACAAGTAATTCTACTTCAGGCCACAACATAACTGAGCAAGGTATGAATATGATGTTTTTTTATGAATAAAAGTAAAGTCCGTGTAATTAATGAGTTTAGATACCACTCAATAAACTTTATCTCTCGCTTCAAATACTGCGTAGATAACTTATTATTTTACAAGTTTATGTGAAAATATTGACGTAATAAGGATAGAAAGCAGTTGTTAATGCTCACGTAACGCAAAAATGTTTAAGGAAACTAGTGAAATCATCAAAATAAATGCCATGTGTGCATCTCAAATTGACAAGATAACAGTAGGCATTATTGCGAAATCGTAACTTGATACCTAAAATCTAATTATTATGCTTCGAATTGGTGAAAACAGACATTAGTAAATGGATAGAAGTTGGTTGAATTGGGGTTATGATCGCAATTTCTAGAACCTAAATGTAAATAATAAAATAAATATGGCAGCGGAAATACTCACAGGGGTTCCAATATGGAAGTCAGCCAAGACTTAAAAACGTCTGGATTCTCGATAATCATTCTGATTAAATAAAAAAATTAGATCACACACGACAATCCATTAGATAAGCACTAGATTTAGATAGTTTGTTAGCAATTGGCGTAAAGGAAAAGTTTGTATTTCGCTTCACAAAATTCACGTCCTTCACGTTCACGTATCACAAAAATTATTTTATTCTTTAAAATTGAAATGGAATGGAAAATTGAACTTGTCAAAGTCATCCAAGTAACGCACAAGTCAACGCCAATTTTTCTTTTTAAATGTTGCTATTAAGCAAAATAAAAAATTCTACTATTACTAGACAATGAGTTATTTAACTGCTTGGCAACATCAACTATCTCGATGTGTGACAAAGAAGCTAGAAACGGGGTGAAACGGAAGGACAATAATCTCAGATAAAATAAATAAATGGAAGCGTTATACCTACAGTTTATTTATTTATTTATTTGCCAGTTTCCCCTTTAGCACGAACATATTATTTTATTTGGCTTTCGGGAAATCTCCCGTTATCATAGTATAATGTGCCTTACAATATCATGCTATTTTTTTTGTTTCGTATATTTTTGCCTTTGATAATATATAGTTTGGATCTGCCTATAAACTCGAGCTAGTACCGAAAAATGTCTGCCGATAACTGAAGAAGGCGAGGTAAAAACGTATTGCGCACACCGACATATTCAAATAGTGCTACAAATGCACACTTCAATATTGAGCGACACACAATGCAAACGATGTAACCGCTCAAAATGTAAACAAATGGACAACCGAGGGAGGGGGCGGTGTAAGTGCTAATTGGGAAACTGTAGGTATAACGCTTCCACTAATTTATTTTGTCTGAGGTATCGATTGAATTCATTTTTTTGTATTATTTGTCACAGATATACGTACCATTATGGTAGAATCTAAAACGATAGCAACAAAGACTCATATTTGTTTTTTGCAGCGATATCTGTCGTCAACATCGTTCTTGTTCGGTTTTGTGTTTAAAATTCAGTCCGATTCAGTTAATAGTCTAGAATCTTAGTATATTTAAGGTTATTATAGTCAACATGATTCAGATGGCGCTGTTTACAACACGATAGAATTGGTTGAAAGCACAGAATACACAATAAGATTCAATAGCTTCGCTTCGATAAAAAAAATCGAAGTTCAATAGTCCTAACTCCCAATTTATTTATTATGTGCCAGTGTGCCATGCCTACTGACTGTAATTCCTTAGCGTAGCGTTACATTCTCTTTGATTCCTATATTAGTGCGAGACAAAAAAAAAAACTACCAAAATAAACAAATTAAGGGCATGAATGATGAGATGAATCATACTTATACTAATATCTATGGGGGAGGGGGCTGTATGTATTGTAGTGTTGAGATAAGAAAATTCAAAATACGATGGCGGCCTTATTCAAATGTCAAATCTACTATTAACATTAGTATATAACAAAAAAAAACACATTTGGATAGGTTATTCCATTGATAATTTTTTTCCTGAGGGTTAATAAAATTCTCACTTCAGTGGGGTTAATAATTCGATTATAAAAGGTAAATAAAAATATTCGATAGTGGGTAAGTCACACGACACGATAGAAAAAAAAATTATGCATTGCAACCCACCCATCCATAGATAACCAAAGGGATGGGATGGGAAGAAGGTACACTGAACTAGTTAGGTAATTCATTTAGTGAATAGATTTATTTTATCTAAGCTAAATTTTTGTTCTCATTACACATTTTGCTTTCATAACATTTTTAAACGACATCGATTATTTATTTACATATTTTTGTAGCTATGTTGAATGATTATTTTATGAAAACTATTACGAAATGTGAGAATTAATTTAGGTTTAAAAGTAAGTTAGCGAAGTGCGTACGAATGATGTGTTGATGTAATCGGTGAGTAGGTAATGGTATATTTTTATTTAACTAGCTGAGACCTGCGGTTTTATCCGCGTGGATCGCTCAGCTTAGATCATCAGATAATATCTGGCAGTGAAAGTCTCGTCAAAATCGGTTTAGCCGTTTTATAGTCCATAGAGAACGTACATACCTACACACATACATACACACATCGCCTTTTCTAGATACTTACTATCATATGCATAGAGAAAATATATCAAATGTGTATTCAATGAAGAAGATTGAATAAATGTAATTGGCACAATGCACTTATTTCCAACGACAATTTAAATTATCATATTTTAAAATAGGCAGTGGCAGAGAGTCAATAAAATTATCTTATGAATATCTGTAAAAAAGTTCATCGAGATCACATGGATCGTACGATAGGTACGATATTTGCACAATAAAGCAATTAAAGCGCTTCGTTCTTCTTCAACCTGCCTTCGTATAAAGTCAGCGTCTAATCTGTAGCAAGGTCAAGTAGCTTGATGGCCAAAATGATATTTCGGCAGTCTTCCCGCGAATGGGCCATGACTACTCACGTGGATAACACTATAAAATAAATTAAAATAATAACACGCAGACGTGAAAACTTATCTCTAATTTATATTTCGTTGTTGACATTGTGGTGTTATTATAAAGGTTAAATTACAATTTACAGTGCTAGGAGTGTCAACGCTTTTAAATTTTTCCTTGCGTTGCGTACTGGCAGTTGAACGCACGGGAATGACAGTCGTAAATTAAAAAGTTGGCGGGAAGACGTGCGATTTTTAAATATTATATTTTTTTCTAAATTAGGCCGTTATGGCTAGTGGTTGTGTAGTGTTGTGAAAGTTTAATTTATGTTATTAACAATTCCGTTCTTCATTGGAATTGTGTTTGTTATATATACTATTAGGTTATTTTTGGAGCGCACTATTCCTGGTAAGTTTTATTTTGGTTTGTTATTATTCCGTCTAGGTATTTTTCTTATTTTAGAACCTTGACCTTGTTGATGGTGTAGACAGTAGTAAGTACGTATATAGGATCCAGTCTTCCCTACATTCAGCTAGCATTTTGGCTTTCTTGTGACGCGACTCTTTATATTTTAAGACAATTTTGCCGAAATTGTCATGTCGAACACGGTGGCCAAACATTTTATAATATTTACCCATACTTCACAAAATTACCTCTGTATCGCAAAAAAATACATATCTCTAAAACAAGTTACAGAAAACCAGTTTAGGTAGATTAATTTAACTAATATACATCTCATTACTTTTTATACACTATAACTTCGTCACCATATATCTGTATCAGGTTGGAAGCCACGAGTTTACATACTTCACGTGTCAGTTTCTCGTCATAAGTTGGGTCAATGCACCAACTTAATTCAGCCTGAAGTATACGTATAGGTACACTTATGCTTACACTAGGGAAAAGATAACATTGAGCTAGGGCCACCAATCATAAAGCGGCATTTTGTCGATAATAATCTAGGGAAACCAATCATAAAGCTGCATTTTATCGATAGACTAGGGCCCCTTGTAAAGCTGCATTTTGTGGAAAGCGTAAAACTAAAGCGTTAAAAAGTTCGCAATAAATAATGACTAATGGTTTTTTTAAACAAAACCTGCTTCAACCTCAGCCACAATTGATTACCACGAGGCAAGTTGGTAGCCATATATACCGAAGATCTATATACCGTACTAGCCGTCCGCCCCGGCTTCGCACGAGTGTAAGCTCGGCCTTCGGCCTCGCTACAAAATATAATATAGCCTATGTCACCCGGGGATAGTGTAGCTTCCCAACAGTGAAATAATTTTTCAAATCGGTTCAATAGTTTCGGAGCCTATTCATTACAAACATACAAACATACAAAAATAGGTACAAATCTTTCCTCTTTATAATATTAGTGTAGATAGGTTTTTTTTTTAAATGTTGTTGGTTTGTAAACGCATCACTGATTTGCCGGTTTTAGGAAAAGAAAAATTGGAAAATAAGCCTGGAAAATCGGTAAATACGGAAAAAAAATAAGTTATTTTTTTCTATGGGATTCTTGTATGTAGCTAATCTATTAAATACAAATTTATTTAAATTTATACGATATAAAAATTACAAAAAGGGGCCTTCCAAAAAAAAAATACAAGTTTTTTTATTTCCATATAAGTATCTGTGGCTGTCAAGCTAACTATGCCTGGCGGGGCCATAGGTAATGAACATCTAAAACGTTGATAGACCTCAGTATAAATTTGCTCGTTAGAAATTTATCTACGTAGTACTACATACATTTCTATAACGTGGCCTAGTGGCCATCGAGAAAATATATCATGTTTCGTAGTAACATTGAATGGAAATTCAAATTATTGAAATTAAATCGATGCCATTATATTCAAATGGGGTTACTTCGACACACAGTTCACGATGCCACGTCGTATGACGCTGAATATTTTGTATTTACAGCGACCAAATTAAAGAGTTACGTAGCCAGTTGACAGGAGCCACTGTCTTATTTTTGACAGTCACTATAGTTGTCACTGTAAAACGGGGGGTTACTTTGCACATATTTCGATAGTGTTTTGGGAATTACTTTTTTTTTAAACCAAAATTAATGATTTTTTTGTTCCAAGAGAGCAATGTATCTTTTAACTATCAATGTCATACCAATATCAAGCCCTATAGGCCCCCCACAATTTTTTTTTTTTTCATGTGTCAAAGTAACCCCGACCTGGGGTTTCAAATGCAATCAACGTCAAAGGTAAGGGTAAAAGTAAGCTAAAGTGTAAGGGTTACTTTGACACACAAAGCCGCTTTTACGCACCACACTACAAACACTAACGACGAACACGTTCAAACTAGTCCGTAAAGTCGTGCGATACCGACATAATTATTGCACTCTCCCCGCTCCCCCGCCACCAATCAAGGTCACTAGCATTTGTTTCGCACACTGTCAAAGCTACCCTTACTGTTAAAGTAACCCCGGTACTGTTTAAAGTGGTGCACTGTAATACAGTTTTAGTTATTTTAACCTTCTGAACTGAAGTATTAATACTGCCATTTTGTAATATCTTTGAACGTGTTTAATTAAAAAAATAAAGAAAAAAATGTTACAATTTTACTTAGACTACGCGAGCGAAGCCGCGGGCAACAGCTAGTAATATATAAAAGGCGATGTGAGTATGTATGTTCCCTATGGACTCCGAAACGGCTGGACTGATTTTAATGAAATTTTCGGCAATCATCAAATTAAACCAGGGAGTGATCCTGTGAAGTTTGGTAGCGCTCAGATCAACAGATTTTTTGGTGTTTTATATTTATTTTCCCTACAAGTATTGAAGTCTACACATTGACATATTACATCACAGAAGACAAGTGAATCACATTAAAACTTCAAAAATATAATTATGAAAAACCTAATAAGTGCCTATAAATTTTGAGGGTTGCCCTCGATTTCCCTGGATTAACAGTTGGCGGAGAAATCGGTGAACATACATTTACATTATGGCAATGGAGAGAGCTATGCTCTGAGTTTCTTTGCGCGATAGAATCCGAAACGTGGATATTCGACAAAGAACCAGAGTCATCGACATAGCTATTAAAATTTGCAAGTTGAAGTGGCAATGGGCAGGCCACATCGTTCGAAGAACTGAAAACCGATGGGGAAGAAAGGTTCTTGAGTGGAGACCACGAACCGGAAGACGCAGCGTAGGTAGGTCTCCCACTAGATGGACCGACGACATCGTGAGAGTCGCGGGTATCCAGTGGATGTAGATGGCAGGCTATCGTTCAGTGTGGAGGTTAAAGGGGGAGGCCTATGTTCAGCAATGGACGTCTTATGGCTGATGATGATGATGACGTTTACATTACAGGAAACCAGTTGAACATAGAACCGTTCTCCTTTTTTGAAGTCGGTTAAAATACTTTGAAGATGTACGGTAGGTACTACGGCTTACAACTACGTAGGTGCGTGCTATATGCCAGACTTGCCTAAACATTCGCAAAGTACATACTTATTCAATTGCGCATATGTAAAATACTATAACAAGTGCGCATGTAATGTACTACGAGCTGGCATTGTATCCTTATTGAGCAATTGACTGCGTAATTTTTGATTTATATATGGCAAAATCCTTCACTAATACTTAGGCAGACTAGGTTGTGCTGGGATATATAATCTTAAACATGCTCAGTGTTTTTAAACAACGACGTTCTTTTTAATCGACTTAAAGGACGATAAAACGACGAAAGGAGGGGGATTCTCAATTCAGTTATATTTTTAATGTTTGTTATCAATACAATACTTTATTTATAACTCCATAGTTACAAGTCAAATTTCTCCAGTACACTTTTCTACAAAATCTACACTAATATTATAAAGAGGAAAGATTTGTACCTATTTTTGTATGTTTGTATGTTTGTAATGAATAGGCTCCGAAACTACTGAACCGATTTGAAAAATTCTTTCACTGTTGGGAAGCTACACTATCCCCGGGTGACATAGGCTATATTATATTTTGTAGCGAGGCCGAAGGCCGAGCTTACACCCGTGCGAAGCCGGGGCGGACGGCTAGTAGTATATAAAATTATATCTTAATATGTATAGGTATCTATGCGAACACTTTCGAGCCTTGGTTCCGCTCAGTTGCGTCCCTAATACATCTTGTACTTATTATAGGAACATAAAATCGCAGATCGCGCCGCACCGATTTCATTTTTCAATTAAAAATCAGTAAATAATTATGAACAAAAATGTCATTACAATATATATATGTTACTTCAGAACGCCGTAATTTATAAGCTTTATTTGAAAGGATATTACTTTCATATTTTTCCACTATGGCGCTTGTCGAATATTAAAACTAACTACATAAATATTAACTTATTAAAGTTATTTAGTTTACTAGTTTTATTTTGCAGTTAAAACTTACCGCGAAATAGGCATGATGACTCATATATTTTTATTACCTCATAAAAAAGCTGATCATCAATAGAGCCTATCAACGAAAACAAAATTTAAATTAGTTCAAAA
Organism: Agriopis leucophaearia; assembly: GCA_949125355.1. Taxonomy (NCBI): domain Eukaryota; kingdom Metazoa; phylum Arthropoda; class Insecta; order Lepidoptera; family Geometridae; genus Agriopis; species Agriopis leucophaearia. Next base: position 5,500,262 of record OX421291.1, on the reverse strand, counting down.
ATAAATAAGTTATAAGCATTTTAATTTCATGCTAGACAGAGAGCGCACTATACTGAGCTATGACGTCAAGCCTCAAGCGCGGCATACAAATGCTATACTAACACACGCTTTGCGAGAAAGGGATGGAGCATCCCCTCTCTATCCCCACCTAAAACTTTAAACGCTCATATCTCAGAGTATAATCAGCCAATTTAATTAATTTTTGCAGTATGTGTAATGAATTTAGTTATATTCATCGCTTAGCCTGTGATTTGTAATAAATTAAACATAAGGCCACATGCCTATTGTAACGTCCTTCATTTCACTTCCTCAGCTGTCATTATCAAACGTCCTATTTCACCTTCAAGATGCGCATGCAAGAAGCGTGACATCGACTTGACATTTGACATACGATAAACCTTAAATTTTGATAACCGTTGACATGCGGCGAAATAACCATCTCTATCGATTCTTCCTTGTCGCAACACTATTGTTTTTTTTTTCTTTAGCTCATTTTAGGCATGTGCTCATTTCTGAACTATATACCTAGGTTCTTTTTATGAATGACTCAGTTATTTGGATCTTTTATATGACCCCAATTATTCGTCACCTGATTCTAATAAATGGTCGAGGGCTGCGTAGCAAAAAAAAATTTAGGTCTATGGTCGAGGGCATGTCGAGGGTCATAAACACAGATCTACTACCTTATCTGTGGTCATAAAGTTAAATCAAGAAAAGAAGAACAAAAAACTTTTTGTGACGATCAACTTTGCTAAAATATCGACATGAAAATTATTTGGAAACATTACCAATGTTATTTAAAAAATCTGTTGTAGTTTTCAGGGTTCCGTACTCAAAGGGTAAAAACAGAACCCTATTACTAAGCCTACGCGGTCTGTCTGTCCTTCTATGGCCGTCTGTCCGTCCGTCCTACCTTTTAACGGCTGTATCTTTCGAACCGTAATAGATAGCCAGTTGAAATTTTCACGGAATATGTAATGTTACGGCGGATTAATTATAAGAAATAATAATCAAGTCAAAAAGAGTAAAAATTAAAGGGGAGTCCCCCATACTACAAACGTATTTTTCGTATTTTTTATTTCATCATCGTCATCAGCCATAAAACGTCCACTGCTGAACATAGCCCCCCCCCCTTTAACCTCCACACTGAACGACAACCTGCCATCTGCATCCACTGGATGCCCGCGACTCTCACGATGTCGTCGGTCCATCTAGTGGGGGGACTACCTACGCTGCGTCTTCCGGTTCATGGTATCCACTCAAGAACCTTTCTTCCCCATCGGTTATCGGTTCTTCGAGCGATGTGGCCTGCCCATTGCCACTTCAACTTGCAAACTTTAATAACTATGTCGATGACTCTGTGTCTTTGGCGAATATCCACGTTTCGGATTCTATTTTTTATTTGCTCTTATGTAAAACGGTAATACGTACAAGCGTCAAACTTGCCATGATTGTAATATACCTACACTCTAAAGTATAACAACAAATAATAAATAATGGCAAAGAGAGAGTCGGTGACAAATTTCTATTCATTACCAATTTAAGCAACGTAGGGTGCGGCCGTTACTTGGATGGGTGACCGCCTGGGTGTGATGTTGACTTTTTGCACTACTTTTTGTGTTGTGGTGGTACGGAACCCTCAGTGCGCAAGCCCGACTCCAACTTGGGTAATTTTTAGGGTTCCGTACCCAAAGGGTAAAACGGGACCCTATTATTAAGGCTCCGCTATTCGTCTGTCACCAGGCTGTATTTCATGAACCGTGATAGTTAGACAGTTGAAATTTTCACAGATGATGTATTTCTGTTGCCGCTATAACAACAAATACTAGAAAACAGAATAAAATAAATATTTAACGGGGCTCCCATACAATAAACGTGATTTTTTCGCTCGTTTTTGTTCGATATTGATAACGGCAACAGGTAGACGCTTGAAATATTCACAGAATATTTAGTTATATATTCACTTAAAAATTAAATAATGAAATTAAAATAAAATTTATATTTAAGGGGTGCTCCCATACAACAAACGTGATTTTTTTGCTATTTTTATAGATAATGGTACGGAACCCTTCGTGCGCGAGTCCGACTCGCGCTTGGCCGGTTTTTGTAAATTCCCACTCTGGCTTTATTTAACTCATCAAAAATGTTGAAATATAATAACACTGTAGCGAGAAATCAATCTCTGCTATCTACAGGTCCACTATAGTTGACTAATATAGAACTGAATAAATCAAAGTACAAGGTATTCGGTACTACAACTTAGTTAGTTCGTCCCGAACTGACATCTCGACCCCTATATCTTCGCAAACCCATACTTCGACCTATTTTCTCAAAAATGTATTATTGACTTTATTACTAAACTAGCCGTCCGCCCCGGCTTCGCACGAGTGTAAGCTCGGCCTTCGGCCTCGCTACAAAATTTAATATAGCCTATGTCACCCGGGGATAGTGTAGCTTCCCAACAGTGAAAGAATTTTTCAAATCGGTTCAGTAGTTTCGGAGCCTATTCATTACAAACATACAAAAATAGGTACAAATCTTTCCTCTTTATAATATTAGTGTAGACTAGCGACCCGCCCAGCTTCGCACTAGGGCCTTACCCCTAGCTCGAAAAGTTGACCCGCATAGGTGTTATTTGTCTAAACGGTACCATCAACTACGATAAGCGGTAGTTATTTGATATCCGCCAAGCTTTGCTATTTTCACGCACACACGCATAGTAAAACGGATTTTCGTTCATTCAAGTTAGACGCTTTTAAACGATGCAGCTTAAATGAGTTGGTTAATTTTAGGTACCTATCAGGTACCTAATAAAGGTTGGCTCGCAAATGTGAAGCTAGGGGTAAGGCCCCTGGTATATGTTTTATTATATATATATAAACCTTCCGTGAAAAATTATCTAACTGATAGCGAAAACCGCATCAAAATCCGTTGCGTAGTTTTAAAGATCTAATCATATATAGGGGGTATAGGGACAGACATAATTCAAATTCAAATTCAAAATATTTATCTTGCGGAGACACGGGTAACATGCAGATGTTAATGTACTTAGTACTTACATAATATAGACCACCATGCTTTAGCAACATGGCATGCAAAATTGCATAGAGGGAAGCGACTTTGTTATAATACTATAGTCTATTAAATGTAAGTTGATTGAAATGAAGTATGTCAAAATCTTCGATTAGTGCTGGGACAATTCGGACCAAATCGAGAATAATGTGTGTTTCTATCGACTGGAAGTGTCTTGCACGAATAATATTTTTAAACCAATCTATATTTCTGTTGTAGTATGAAATAAAACAGAAAAAGTAAGTACAAATTTTTGTAATATAAATAAATCTATTGTTTAATCTAATGGTGGTGATGGTGATGATGATGACACTGATTTGGAATGTACACATTCCAAATCAGTGTCATCATCATCATCAGCGTTTGTAGTATTCCTTCATATTCATCCTCATCCATATCCATTTTTATATAAAATTTGTAAACTTTTTATCGGTTAGTAAAACTCTTTGGGCACACGCTCCGCAAGTCAAAATTCAAAATTTGAAAAAGGAAGAGCGAAAGCCGTGACGGCAAACAGAGTCGTCATTCGATAAACAACCTTGAAAGCAGGAACATCAAATTGAAAAATGGTGAAATGTTTTGATTGTGGATGCTGCTCTGAACTCCGCGAGTAATAGTGTTCCGTGGCTCTGAACCTAGAGGAAATGTTTTGAAAATTGATGCTGCTCTAAACCTAGAGAAAAGAGGACCGGCATGCGGAAACCGTGAGTCCCTTAGTATTTTACCATTCTTCGACCTGGAATTTGCTCCGCTGCCGTCCTCCTACCTAAATCCTCGCTCAACGTCCTCTGGATACCAGACGCAAGCGAAGCTTGATCTCCGTACCTCTTCCGAAGACTACACCTCCGGTCCACTACTTCGCCGGATACCTGCCGTGCGGAGACTGCGGAGCGCTTAGGCCCCTTAGCCCCTTTAGCTTTCTTTTTTATATTACTGTACTGACTGTACTGTACTGTACTGGTCAATTAAACTTATCTATCCGTTACCTGGTTGTTTTCCTTACCACCCATTAGGATCTGCAGGAACTGATAGGCAGGCTTAATTTTTCAACACCTAGAAATTGTCGCGGGACGCCTGTTTAAGTTAGCAAACAGGCGTAACGTTACAGTTTGGCGCCCTTCTTAAAAACCCACGTTTCATGCTCCTTAATCTCAAAATTCTAAAACAAACCTTGCCCAGGGAGCTCCGTTTTGACTTAATCTTTCGGCTTTAACATCTCTATATATTTATCTATACATCTTTACCTATTACTCTCACTCCACTTCATTCTTAACACTTAACCCTACACTTTACAGTACTATGTTCAACATTATGCTACACCCCCACGCACATATACATTACTTACCTGATTGCCACTGCAATCTACATCCATTCTTCTCTTGTAAGTGTTAAACCCTCGGGTCACTTTCAAGTTGAGGTTTGGAGTACTCTACGGCGTGCTGCAGGACAATATCCTGTAGTAAACGTTCATGCAAGTTTCCATCTACAAGAAGGTGTACTTCTAGATCTTCGAGGTCGACTAACAGGTGCACTGTAAGTTCACGGAAACTGAAGTCTAGACACGCATAAAACCTTATTACGCTTCATACATAATCTTCTTACACGTCTAATCAAACTATCACATTTTACCAACGATATAATAAATGGTAGATGCGGCATAAATTTACCATCGACTTATTAATGGTGGACACGGCATAGGATTTTTCCATCGACGTATATATACATGGACGAGACATCTCTTTAATTCGGTATTAATATTATAACGTTCGTTGTAGGTACTTTCTACGACAATCTTAATAAAATAAAACGCTCAACATACATTTGCAGCGTCTTATTTATTTATTTTTTGTTAAGGGTGTTTTGAATGTTATAGAATACTTCTATAATTCTATAATATTTTAACCCGAAACAAATGCGTATAAATAATTCTTTAATCCTTAACTCTAAACTTAACGTTTTTAAAACTTAATCATGGCTAGATCTATCAAATATTCTTATTTGAATAAACACGAACTTGAATATGAAGTGTCTATTAGGGCTGAAAAACCAACAGATACTTTATTTAATCTTAAAGAACAGATGACGAAACTTTGTCACATTTTTCCAGAGAATATTAAGTCCTCTTCTTTACCTCTTAAGTTGGACCTCTCTCAAGCAGAGGTAACTCTTGAATACATTGAGACTAAAATCTCACACATCGAATCTTCTGGAGACAAAAGTGGTTTGAGAAAACTCGAGGCCTTTGTAAACCATCTTTATTACCGCCTGGACCGTCTTAAGGCGACTTCATCCTTGATTGAAACTTGTTCAAATTTAAGATCACGGTTTTTCACACTTCAAAAACGCTTCGATGTACTATCTCTTGATGATGATGGAAGGTTTTCTTCTGAAGAGGTGTTGGTGGAGTTACACAGCCCTCCTCCTCAGGCTCAATTTGACTCTCCCACGGTTTCTGTAACCCTCCCTACTATAACCCTCCCTGCTACCCTCCCTGCTATTCAGCCTACCTCTCAACTTAAATCAACTCCTGAAGTTTCATTCACACCTCAGCCAAGTATAACGGTTCCGTACTCGTCAATGCCTCAAGTCTCAACAATGTTTCAAAATTGTCGTACATCGGACAATTTTATTAAAGATTTGAAAACCTTTTCTTATAATGGCGAAACATGCCCTAGAACATTCCTTCAAAAGCTGGAAGAATTCAGGATTTCTAGAAATATCACGGAGGAGATGCTTTGTAAACATGCCTTCGAAATTTTCTCTGGAAATGCACTTCATTGGTTTCGTTTTATTTATCAACAGAACCCTAATCTAACATGGAATGATATTCATATGTTACTGATCAAAGATTTTGGATCAATTGATTATGATTTTAATCTTCGACAAGAGATAATGAAAAGAATTCAAGGCGATTCAGAGCCCATTATCATATATGTTTCCATAATGTCTGGAATGTTTTCACGACTTTCAGAGAAGCTTAGTGAAGCCGAACAACTTAAGATTATCCGTCATAATATAAGGTCGTGCTACTCTGTTGTTTTGCTTTGTAAGGAAATAACGTCAATTAATTCTCTGGTCTCAGCTTGTCAAAGCTATGAACAAATTTATTTTCGCAAACCTGGATGCGGAGATGCTTCTTGTGCTGCTGAATTTGCTTACCATTGTCCTTCAACTTCTAAGACTTCTTCAAAGATGAGTTATACTAATGCTGTACAAAATAATGTGAAGCCGCGTACTTCTTCACAGACTTATGAGAACTTAGTGGAAGATTCTTGTTTTCGTTGCCGAGTTAAAGGTCATTCTTTAAAGACTTGTACCCAACCTAGATATTTGGTTTGCTTTAAATGTGGCCGTAAAGGCGTAAAGATCACTAATTGTCCTAAATGCGCTTCACAATCTCAACAAAAAAAACTAATTAGTGACTTGAATAGTTCTTTGAATAGTTCTGCTGAACTTCATAACGACAAATTTGATCTTAAAGATTGGAATCAATGGTTAAATACTATTCGAAATTTTATGAGATGTTATAAAACAACTTCGGTATTCTATGACAAGGAAAAGGACTACAATAGACCTTTTGTTGATGTCTTTATAAATGATTTATCTTTTTCGGGTTTATTAGATAGTGGAAGTTGCATCACTATCCTTGGAAATAATTCTCATAAAGATATAGAAAGGTTAGGTTTTAAACTATTCAAGTCACAAACTCAAGTTATGGTTGCAAATAAACAGAAAACAATGTCTTCTGGTTATTTTAATTTACCAATGAGATTTAATAATCAAACACACGTAATTAAAGCGTATGTTTTTCCTGATATCCATCCTTCTTTAATTCTCGGTTTCGACTTTTGGAAAACATTTAATTTATTTCCTGGTATGCTTTCCCAGGAATTAAATTTTAAGGTTAATGGTTGTACAACTGGTGTTGTTGAAACTAATGTCTATTCTTTTGATCATCTTTCTGACAATCAAATTGAAATTGCAAAGGATTTAATCCAACGCTTTAATTTGATTTCTTTTGAACATAAGGGTAAATTAGGTCGTACTGACTTAGTTTGTCATCGAATCAATACTGGTGACGCTTTGCCTATTAAACAACGTTGTTATCGTCTTTCTCCTGAAAAACAGAAGGCCCTTATTATCGAAGTGGATAAAATGTTAGAACTTGACGTCATTGAAAAATGTGAGACTCCATGGCTTTCTCCAGTCATTATTACTCCAAAAAAGAATGGAGAATGGCGTTTTTGCGTGGATAGCAGGAAATTGAATGCAGTTACTCGAAAGGATGCTTATAGCCTCCCCTTTATCTCTGAAATCCTTGACAACCTTAAGAACGCTAAGTTTTTATCTAGCATCGACATCGCTAAGGCCTTTTGGGAAATTCCTTTACATCCTGAGGATAGGGATAAGACTGGTTTTTACGTTCCTGGCAGAGGAATGTATAGATTTAAAGTTATGCCGTTTGGTTTGACCAATGCTCCAGCAACTCAACAAAGACTTATGGACAATTTATTTACACCAGAGTTTGACAACAAGGTGTTTTGCTATTTAGATGACATTATAATTGTCAGTGATTCTTTTGATGAGCATATCTCACTTTTGCTTAAAGTTCATCAAAAACTTTCTTGTGCTGGGCTTACTATCAACTATGATAAGAGTAAATTCTTTCGTAAAGAACTTAAATATCTCGGTTACATAGTAGACGATCAAGGTTTAAGGGCTGATCCTGATAAAGTTCAAGCTATTTCGGCTTACCCTATTCCTACCTCTAAAAAGGAAGTGAGACAATTTTTAGGAACATGTAGTTGGTTTCGCCGCTTCATACCTAATTTCAGCTCTATTGCTTCGCCTCTTTGTAAACTAACTTCATCTGGTAAAAATTCTCCAAAGAAATTTGTTTGGAATGCGGAAGCGGATTCTGCCTTTGTTAACTTAAAAAAGTGCTTGACTACAACTCCAATTTTAGCTTGTCCTGAATTCGATCTTCCATTTTCGGTCCATTGTGATGCCTCGAACTTTGGCATTGGAGCTATGCTTACTCAGGTGCAGGATAATAAAGAAGTAGTCATTGCATATATGAGTAGAACTTTAAATAAACATGAACAAAACTATTCTACTACAGAAAGAGAAACATTAGCCGTGATAATAGCAATCGAACATTGGCGTTGTTATCTTGATAATGGTAAACCGTTCACAATTTATACTGATCACGCAGCATTAAAATGGTTCTTAAATTTGTCTAATCCTTCTGGAAGATTAGCACGATGGACTCTTCGTCTATCTTGTTTCAACTTCACTCTGAAACATAAAAAGGGTAAAGACAATGTAGTTCCAGACTATCTTTCACGACTGAAAACTAATGATAACGCTGTTATTGGTTTTGTTGAACCTATATCGGATAACGCTACCTCTCAATTAGAACGTTTTAATAAATTATTTAACGATTGTCAAGATAACCCTGACGCTTTTCCAAATTATAAAATAGTCGATGCTAAGCTTTATCGTTTCTCTAAATCACCTAATAATCATTTGAACGATGATTTTACTTGGAAAGAAATTCCTCATCCTTCTGAAAGGCTAAATCTTATTAAATCTTGTCACGGTGAGATAGATGGTAATCCTCATATTGGTATTTTCAAAACTTACAAGAAACTATCGTTAAGATTTTATTGGTCTGGGATGTTTAGAGACGTTGCTAAGTTATGCTCTACTTGCGAGACTTGCATTGCCTTTAAACACTCAAACCATTCACCCTATGGTCTTATGGGTAAACCTAAAATTTGTTCAAGACCCTTCCAAAACATTTCTCTTGATTTAATGGGTCCTTTTCCTATGACAAGGCAGCGTAATCAACATATTCTAGTTGTTACGTGTTCTTTCTCTAAATACTGTCTTATTTTTCCTATTAAACGTGCTACAGCTACAAATATTATACAGCATCTGGAAAACTCGGTATTTCTGGTACATGGTGTACCACAATCCGTGATTATGGATAATGGATCACAGTTCCAGTCTAATGAATTCCGAGATTTCTTGATCGGTTACAAAATTCCTTTTATCTTTTATTCGCCTAGATATTGTCCCCAAGTCAATCCTACTGAACGTTATAATAGAACGATTGTCACTGCATTGGCACAGTTGGTAGGAGATGATCACCGATCTTGGGATAAATATTTACAAAAAATTCAATTAGCTCTTAACAGCTCGGTAAATGTCACAACAGGTTTTTCTCCATCGTTTCTCGTTTATGGTCGAGAAATTATACCTTGTGGCTCATACTATACCGATTGTGATAATCTCGATAGTGTTATTTTTCTCCCTCGCGATATTTATGCCACTAACCTAGGTGTACTATCTGCCACCTTTGATAAAGTTCAGATGGCACTACACACTGCACACATTAAGAACGCTGCTCACTACAACATAAGACACAATTTTAAGGAGTTTAACGTAGGTGACACAGTCTGGCGTAAAAATTATGTGCAGAGTAATGCCGGTGCATACTTTAGTTCTAAATTGGCTCCTAGATATGTCAAGTGCACGGTAGTTGAGAAATTATCGCCACTTGTCTTTGTCCTTGAGGATCCTAATGGTGTGAGAGGAAAATGGCACGTTAAAGATTTTAAAATTTAACTTTTTCTAAATTATTTATCTTTTGTAACTTCTTGGTATAAATTCTTAACTGTTGTAAACCAGCAATCTCTAAATTATTTATTGTAACTTCTCTTAATTCAATTATTTCCTATCTAAACTTAACTTTTCATAACTTTGCTTAAATTCAGTTTAATTTTTGTTACTAGTTCTGTTTTTTTTTTATACTATTCTGTAATATCATCTTTAACTTTAAAAACCTAGACCTTTTTTTATCTTGACTATGTAAATCACCTCATCATCACTCATCGTCATTTCTGGTTTGGCAATCTTCCTTATCATCTGAGCGGTGGCACAACTCTTTAAGAAAGCCGAAGGTGCAATTTCGTATCATTGTATACTATCACTCTCCTTGTATATTCTTTTAGTAGTAACTTAGCTTTAATTTCGAATAGAGCCCAGGCTAGGACACGTTCCCCTGTGGTTTCCTATTCAACCTTCCTTGACTCTTAATCCTTGAGGGACCCTAAGTCCACTTAATCTTAAACCTAGACCCTTAATCCTTGATGGACCCTAAGTCCAAATTAATCTTAAGCCTTGACTTCTCTTGGATGGAATCTAAACCCATCCAGGATCTTGGGTATACCCAGACTTGGACACGTTCCTCTGCGGTACCTTACCCCTGTAAATATTTTTTTTTATGGGTCTTCTAAGCGGTGCGGGTGATGACACCCCCAAAATAAGCCCTAACATTAAACTTCGATATCTCCTTGAAGGAGTACGTGCCATCGACCTTGCAAGCGTGAGCCGTATCCCCTACCTCTGAATGTATGAATGAAAGTGAAGAGTGAATACCTTTGAGAGAAGATGAATACATGTGTCAAGTTGATATCCTTAACCTCAAAATTACATGATTTTATAAAAAAAAAACTTTTTTGGTAAAAAGTTTTTTTTTCCGGGGTTTTTGGGGTAATGTAGTATTCCTTCATATTCATCCTCATCCATATCCATTTTTATATAAAATTTGTAAACTTTTTATCGGTTAGTAAAACTCTTTGGGCACACGCTCCGCAAGTCAAAATTCAAAATTTGAAAAAGGAAGAGCGAAAGCCGTGACGGCAAACAGAGTCGTCATTCGATAAACAACCTTGAAAGCAGGAACATCAAATTGAAAAATGGTGAAATGTTTTGATTGTGGATGCTGCTCTGAACTCCGCGAGTAATAGTGTTCCGTGGCTCTGAACCTAGAGGAAATGTTTTGAAAATTGATGCTGCTCTAAACCTAGAGAAAAGAGGACCGGCATGCGGAAACCGTGAGTCCCTTAGTATTTTACCATTCTTCGACCTGGAATTTGCTCCGCTGCCGTCCTCCTACCTAAATCCTCGCTCAACGTCCTCTGGATACCAGACGCAAGCGAAGCTTGATCTCCGTACCTCTTCCGAAGACTACACCTCCGGTCCACTACTTCGCCGGATACCTGCCGTGCGGAGACTGCGGAGCGCTTAGGCCCCTTAGCCCCTTTAGCTTTCTTTTTTATATTACTGTACTGACTGTACTGTACTGGTCAATTAAACTTATCTATCCGTTACCTGGTTGTTTTCCTTACCACCCATTAGGATCTGCAGGAACTGATAGGCAGGCTTAATTTTTCAACACCTAGAAATTGTCGCGGGACGCCTGTTTAAGTTAGCAAACAGGCGTAACGTTACACGTTAGAGTCACTTGATAAATCCTGCAGATTAATATTAAATGCTATTCAATCAATAGTCAGTCTAGTATTCTATTCTAGTAGTCAGTCTTTGGATAAAGATGCTTCGTTCCGTAAAATTTACTAAGACAGTTGCTAGTAATTCGATATTATTATACTATATACAAAAGAAATCTAGGTTTGCAAAAAAAAATTGTACGTTATCTGTACGAGTTTTGTATTTCGATAGTACGCAGAGGAAATTCTGGAAAAACATATAAAAAAATACTGTTTTAAACTATCACGGTTGTTCACTAAAGTTAAATGATTATTTACCTTACCACGGTAAATATCCCGTAAATAATCATTTAACTTTAAAAAAATACTATTTAATTCACACAGCAAAATAAAACGATCGATTTTACGTTTATCGATTTACCACGTCCCTAAATTTTTTGTCAAGTTGACGTAACCTTGTTATGACAGAATGGAAAAATATGGCTATTGTATTGTGATAATCCACACTAAATGCAGTTCCGTTTTAAAATTCAAATATACTTTTACTATTTATATGTACAGCACTTGTAGTTCATAATAGTTTAAGACGCAGAAAACCACTGATCTTTGTGATTCAAGTAAATGCAATTAGACATGCCCTGAAATGTCGTCAGCTGTCGTTTCAATCAAGCTACATTTAAAGGACTATATGTAGTGATATTTTTGTCAATATTTTATTTTGTTTGACATTATTAATTTTCTTACGTTTTTACTTTTTATTTATTTACTTTGGCACCATTAATTTAATTTTTTACACTTGATAGTTTATGTTGCCTGAAATAAATTAATTTTGATTTTATAAACGAATAACAATAATAAAAAATGTGAAAAAGTTATTAAAGAAAAAAACATATTGAGTTTCCGACATGTTCTAGATTATAGGTACGTGAAACAAGTCGATATAAAACATAAAGCCATAGAGATGCTTCATTTTCTTAATCGAGGTTCTCAGCTGCTTTACCACCTCGATTCGCCGATAGAATCCGGACGATTTTCATTATCGAATTCCATCAGGTACAAGTACAAGCCTGGAATGAATCGGCATTTGCTGGGTTATTGAATTCTTTATAAGGTAGTATTTAATTATGTATTCGAATTTAGCACGTGTCGATATCCATTCAAGCAAAATGGCATTTTATTTTATTTAACAAAAAAACGTACCGATTACAGGCGGGAGGTTCTGAATTGGAATAATAATGTACTATGTACACTAATTAATCTGACATTTGTGAACCAGTTTACGTGTTTCTTATTCTATTACGTAGGGATATAATAGGAAGGAAGAGCTGTGGAGTTACAAAATAAAAATACTTTCGCCCTCAGTATATTACGAATAATTTTGTTCGAGCGCCTGTTGATTTAACAATATCAACAAAAAAAAAACGAGCGCCTCTTGATTTGGCAATATAAAAAAAGAGCGCCTGTTAATTTGGCACTATCAATAATTTTGTTTGAGTGCCTGTTGATTTGGAAATATCAATAATTTTGTTTGAGTGCCTGTTGATTTGGAAATATCAATAATTTTGTTTGAGTGCCTGTTGATTTGGAAATATCAATAATTTTGTTTGAGCGCCTGTTGATTTTGCAATATCAAAAAAAAAAAAACAAGCGCCTTTTGATTTGGCACTATCAATAATTTTGTTTGACTGCCTGTTGATTTGGAAATATCAATAATTTTGTTCGAGCGCCTGTTGATTTGAAAATATCAAAAATAAAAATCAAGCGCCTGTTGATTTGGCACTATCAATAATTTTGTTCGAGTGCCTGTTCTTTTTTTTCTTCTTTCGAGTCGACGTTTCGTTTTTTATTTTATTTTTAAATTATGTTTTTGGACCAAAATTTTGCCACTCCAATGGCACTCTCCATGGCTTCATTCGGTCGTCTAGTGTGCAGGTTGTCAGGCACGCTGCACATTCCATCAAGTGTGACATTGTCTGAGAGTTCACACCACAAAGACATTCGGTAACAGAGCCTTTTATATAACCCCACTTTGCCATGCTATCCCGACTTCAACCCACTTAGGACCGAAGTCGGTTCAAGGTTTTCCAAGTGGGCCTGTTGATTTAGCAATATCAGTAATTTTGTTAGAGCGCCTGTTGATTTGGAAATATCAATAATTTTGTTCGAGTGCCTGTTGTTAACGACTGCTGTTTTCTCTATTCTACGCGTCGCTTCATTGTCATGAAATTAAATTGGATGATTATATTCGAAATTTACGTCGTCGCTTGCGCTTGTGAGTTCTATATACTACGGCATTATAAAAAATATATTTAAAAAAGCTTCCTTATATCGATTATGTCGATTGTACTCTCGATTCTATTTTGCGTTATTTTTATATCACGTCACACAATAAAACACGAAAAATGCAAATTTTGCTGTTATTCGTGTTTGGCAGTATGCGTAAAAAAAGCTAACGTGGTCGTAAGGTCAACCAAATTATACTAAAGTGCCTGATTAAAAAATAATATCTTCTATAGCGCCTTGCAGTGTATTTATTACAAGGTGTTTGAGGTTAAAGCTTGTTCTACTTGCTTGATATTACCAAAGTAAACGCCAATCTACACTTGTAAAGATTGTGATTTATTGTGTGTTTGTACCATATCTTTTATCAACAAACCAGGGGCCTTACCCCTAGCTTCACTTTTGCGAGCCAACTTTTAGTAGGTACCTGATAGGAACCTAAAATTAACCAACTCATTTAAGCTGCATCGTTTGAAAGCGTCTAACTTGAATGAACGTAAATCCGTTTTACTATGCGTGTGTGCGTGAAAATAGCAAAGCTTGGCGGCTATCAAATAACTACCGCTTTTCGTAGTTGATGGTACCGTTTAGACAAATAACACCTATGCGGGTCAACTTTTCGAGCTAGGGGTAAGGCCCCAGTTCTGAGATTTCTTTTATTGATAGAAAGCTACACTATTCCTGAGTGACATAGGTTATGTCATGTGCATTACATATAACTATAACGCGAGCGAAGAGGGAATAAATGAAAGCGGCCAAGTATTTGTTGTTTTACTTTAGAGTGTGTACCATAGTAGTAGGTAGGTAATGTACCTACAATAATCATGCCAAGTTTGATGCTTGTGACGTTTTTACACTAGAGCAAATTCAAAAATACGTTTTAAAATAAACGTTTACAACAAACGTATTTTGGTATTTTTACCTAAAATTATAACTAGCTCTCTATTACGGTTCGAAAGATACAGCCATTAAAAGGTAGGACGGACAGACAGACAACGTATTTAGGCTTAGTAACAGGGTCCCGTTTACACCCTTTTGGTACGGAACCCTAGAAATCAGATAAATATAAAAAAGGGTATTTCATCATCGTCATCATCAGCCAGAAGAGTGAAGACGTCCACTGCTGAACATAGGCCTTCCTTCCCATAATGGTGTATTTATTTAACTGATAATAAAGTAGGAGAATATTGTAATATAATTTAATATTAGGATGTTAGTATAATAATGCAATTTAATATGGACTTTTAATGTGTCTGCAATAAATGACTTATTTATTTATCTATAAATAGATATTTATTCTCTGGTCTAGCCCGGACATTTGAGATGCATTATTGGTGGGTCCAAACCCTACACCAAGAGGCCCTGTAGAATATAAAGTACAATTATGAAAGGAAACAAAACTATTGCATAAGATTGAAAAATTCTGGACAATTGTGGTGAGTTCCTGATGGCGTTGAGCTCTAAACACTACTGGCATTATGCTTTAACACTTCTACTTTGGGGCTTAGGCTTAAGTTCTTAGCTCTCGCGGTTTCAACTCCCAGACAGCCAATTACGACAACCCAGAGGTCGGGTCTTATTAAGCCCCCATGGAATCAGGTTATCGGGGTGCGCGGTGTCGCCACTCACCCACAGCTCGTCAGAAAGCCGCCTTTGCGTTTATTATTACTATAATAAATAAATAAATAATATCTGGGACATTATTGCACACATGGTGATCTAACCCCAAACTAAGCAAAGCTTGTAATATGGCTGCCGGAGACTGATATACATACTTTTTTTTAATACATACTTAAATAGATACTAACACCCAAACATAGAACAAACACAAATGTTTGTCCTAGGTGGGAATCGAAGCCACGCCCCCAAGCGCAGAAGGCAGGTTCACTACCAACTAAGCTAATGGAGCTGATAATATGCATATACCTACTTATTGTAACTAAATAATTAATAATGTTGTCTTTCCAGCTATAGAAATGGCAGATCAAGAGCCATCCCGTTCTTCATCCAGCGAAAGCGATAATTTCGAAAAAATCGACTCTGAAGAAGCAATCCAAGAAAATGTAAGTACCCGCAATCAGATTTGTAGAGTTGTCCAAATTATGCATGCAGCAGATTTTTTTCTACGGGTAACTGTTATATTGACTCAACTTTGACTTGATGAACGCCTTACTTTGGATTTCACTATTTCCTGCGCCGGACCTAGGGTAGACTGAGAGGAGCGGTAGCTCTAGGCGTCAGATAACGAGGGACGCTAAAATGACAAAAGCGGGAAAAAATAATGTGATAAAAATAAAATTTTGATGGAGTCTTACGGCTCGGGGTGGGGGCGGCGGGGCACACTTGCATTGTTTGTAACCATTTTTTTTTTATTTGGATACGATAGTGCACCTTGCTTAGAAGGAACCGATTCATTCGCGACATGAAGACGTACGATTGTAACCTCCACAACTGAAACCAAGGTACGCAGTACCATACCTTTACAACCTGACGGAACCCGGTTCGATCCTCGACAATTGACACTACTATAAGTAAATAAACTAAGTACGTATAGTTTCGTTTCGATGGCATCGCCGAAAGAATGGTGAAGATAAACATCGTGTGGAAACCAACCAAAAACCTCAAAAGCGCAAAGATGTATGACATTCACCAACATGCAAAAATTTTTTTGGGTCCTGATTGACAAGACGAGCAAAGACGCTCGCCTGATGGCTCTTCACGCTTGCCCATAACAGCTCAACGCCACTCAGAATTTTGAACTTCAACAGTTCAAAACCCTAGCTGGCAATGCAATGCGCTCGTCACCCCGAGATATAAGATGTCAAATCTCTGTGTGCCCTGTAATTGCGCTGGAAACATTGCCCTTCAATCCGGAGCACAGTAGTGTTTGCACACCACTGCTTGGCGGTTGAATAACTAACAAAGGCGGACCCCTGCAAAAGAGTCCTACCACTACAAAAATGGGCCAGCATGGTGGATTAGGCCCCGTCCTCTGACTGCGAGAAAAGGCCTATGTCCCAGCAGTGGGAACATGGTAGACTGTTAATGATGATAATGAGATGGTAACTATTTGGTATTAGTGTGATGAAGCAAACATGTTTTCTTCAGGGGACCGCGAACTTTACTGTGGGTGAAGATTCCGACCCTACAGACCCGGAAGATGGACCGGCGCATGAGGGGCGAGACTCGTTCCCCAACGCACCCCCTCCCAACATCCGGCGTGTTCTCACTCCGGCCCAGCAGCTCGCACTGGCTGAAAAACGCGCCAAGCTTAGGTAAGTAAACCATTTTTCATTGCCCCATCTCGGAAAGAGTATTTTTGCTCTTCGATATCTGAGTGCAAAAGTCGTTTTTATCCGCTAGAGGATAAAGTAAATTGAATTTAGAACATCGTGTGCACTAAGTTTGTGAATTCAAAACATCATTAAACCTATTTACTTCTACCTCCATGGTGCCGAATTTATCATACAACCTTTTTAATTTGTTAAAAACTTAAACTCAGAACTTTCTTGGTGTATTTTTTTTAATTTGCTTTGCGCGCGCCATTTTCTTTTCACCTCATATTGTTAAAACCTTAGGTCATTTTTGTAGTAAGTATTACATTCTCTTTGGGTCATTCCTCGCTGAGGTGGGATGAAAAGTTACGTGTTGCACTCGAGTGCAAAGATTTTTCACCTCGTGTTCTTTTGATTTCCTCGCTAACGCTCAAGATTCTAATTCTAATTTTAGAATCCTTCGGTTGCTCGGTCATCAAAATTGAGCACGCGCGGTTAAAAAGCAACTTTGCTCTCTTGTATAACAAATAACTATTAAAAAAATAGATAAAGGAGCTGATAATTTTTAAACGGCTTACTAGATTTTCTTGATCGTAGTTAAGAACACTCTGTATTAACTAATCTTTCAAACAAGAAAATTAAATCAAAATCGGTTCATTCATCGGTTAACTTGAATGAACGAAAATCCGTTTTACTATGCGTGTGTGCGTGATTATCGTTCATTCAAGTTAGACGCTTTTAAACGATGCAGCTTAAATAAGTTGGTTAATTTTAGGTACCTATCAGGTACCTACTAAAAGTTGGCTCGCAAAAGTGAAGCTAGGGGTAAGGCCCCAGGGGCCTTACCGCTAGCTCGAAAAGTTGACCCGCATAGGTGTTATTTGTCTAAACGGTACCATCAACTACGATAAGCGGTAGTTATTTGATAGCCGCCAAGCTTTGTTATTTTCACGCACACACGCATATAGTAAAACGGATTTTCGTTCATTCAAGTTAGACGCTTTTAAACGATGCAGCTTAAATGAGTTGGTTAATTTTAGGTACGTATCAAGTACCTACTAAAAGTTGGCTCGCAAAATTGAAGCTAGGGGTAAGGCCCCAGACATGTCCGGACAAATCCGGACGGATGGGAACCCTAGTTACAGCTTGCAGCTGACTCGTGATTACGTAATAATAACTACCAGGAAAAACAGTAGATATAAAATATAAACATGTCCATAAACCTCATTGTCTGTAGGTAATAGAATAATAATTATAGTTATAAGCGCAAACATAGTAGGCATACAATGATATACGCATGCAGGACATTAAAAAAATATATGATACTGGGTGACGAGGCGAGCGAAGTCGCTCGCCTGATGGCTCTTCACGCTTCTCCATAACAGCTCAACGCCACCCAGAATTTTGAATTTCAACAGTTCAAAACCCTGGATGGCAATGCGCTGCGCTCGTCACCCCGAGCTATAAGATGTCAAATCTCTGTGTGCCCTGTAATTTCGCTGGAAACATTGCCCTTCAATCCGGAACACAGTAGTGTCTGCACAAAACTGCTTGGCAGTTGAATAACTGGCAAAGGTGTGGTACTTCCCCAGGCGGACTTCTGCAAAAGAGTCCTACCACTACAACCTACCTACCTACTGAATGAATCTTCTTGTGAAGTCATTCGTTTATTTATATCACTGAAGTGAGGATTTTTTCGTTTAGATT
This sequence comes from Agriopis leucophaearia, assembly GCA_949125355.1. NCBI lineage: Eukaryota > Metazoa > Arthropoda > Insecta > Lepidoptera > Geometridae > Agriopis > Agriopis leucophaearia. Next base: position 5,481,631 of record OX421291.1, on the reverse strand, counting down.
TATATGATTACTAGCCGTCCGCCCCGGCTTCGCACGAGTGTAAGCTCGGCCTTCGGCCTCGCTACAAAATATAACATAGCCTATGTCACCCGGGGATAGTGTAGCTTCCCAACAGTGAAAGAATTTTTCAAATCGGTTCAGTAGTTTCGGAGCCTATTCATTACAAACATACAAACATACAAAAATAGGTACAAATCTTTCCTCTTTATAATATTAGTGTAGATAAATTATAAAAAAAATTATAAATGTATATTAAAATAAAAGGCACATATCCCGGAGTCCATGGAGTTGCACTATAAATAATAATAAAAAGTGCGAGTCGGACTCGCACACTGAAGGTTCCGTACTACCACATCAATAGAAAAAAAAAATCGGACAGACAGACAGACAGAAAGACAGACGGACAGACAGAACGAATTTATAAGGGTTCCTTGTCGTGCTGCGGAACCCTAAAAAGGAATGCAAAAAGACATCATTCCCAGGCGGTCACCCATCCAAGTACCGACCGCGCCCGACGTTGCTTAACTTCTGGCACTAGGCCACTATTTATGATTTGTTGTTTTACTTTAGAGTGTGTACATACCTACTATAATCATATTAATCATGCAAAATTTGACGCTTGTACGTGTTACCCTTTTTACACTAGAGCAAATAAAAAAATACTTTTGTTGTGAGAGGTCCCTTTTAGTAAAAAATACTATAAAACAGAATAAAATACCTTTAAGGGGACTCCCATACACATACAACAGTGTTTTTTTTGCCGTTTTTATAGATAACTAGTCGACCGCCCCGGCTTCGCACGGGTGTAAGCTCGGCCTTCGGCCTCGCTACAAAATAGTATCCTATGTCCGTCTCCTGGTTCTAAGCTACCTCCCCACCAATTTTCAGCCAAATCGGTTCAGCCGTTCTTGAGTTATAAATAGTGTAACTAACACGACTTTCTTTTATATATATAGATGGTATGGTGGAACCCTTCGTGCGCGAGTCCGACTCGCACTTGGCCGGTTTTTATTACTTTTTGACTTCATTATTATTTGTTAGGTAACCCGCCGTAACATTGCATATTATTCTGTGAAAATTTCAACAGGATATTTGTGTCTATTACGGTTTGAAAGATACAGCTGTTAAAAGTTAAGACGGACAGACAGGCAGCATAGACTTAGTAATAGGGTCCCGTTTTCATCCTTTGGGTACGGAACTCTAAAAATGTAATTACCTATGAATGTACATAAAAAGATTCCTAGAGTCTAACAGTTAACTTCATTGATTAAGTACTATTACTAAATCGATGGTTAAATTACATAATTAACGGTGTTACGAATTTACGAGTAATTAGCTATAGGTAGCCACCTAGCTGCCTACCATCATCATCCAGAAGACGTCCACTGCAGAACATAGGCCTCCACACTGAACGACAACCTGCCATCTGCATCCACTGGATGCCCGCGAGTCCAGCCTGCCTACCATACTGACTCAAAACTTATGTGCATACCTATTATACATCATATAAATATAATATGCAACTAGCATCAATGTCAGTTACATTATTATTTAAATTAGGTATTACATAATTTGATTTCCACCTATAAAGCCACATCTAAACAATAGTCTCAAAGTCTAAAGATCCATAATAATGACGTCACGAGTTGACAGGTGCTCGTTTTGGTAGTAAAACGTCCAGTCCGACTAGTACGGTAGATAATATCTGACATCTGTGCGTCCAGTACAAAACCAGCCTTCGTTGTTCGTACACGGTTTTCATATAGAAAATCATCGCGTTTATTGCGAAGTTTTTTCGTGTATTGTGTAGTAACCGGTAATAATTTAGCAAGCTTTTTAGAGAAAAAAAGTGTGCATTTTTGCTTTGATTGTCGTAAAGTGCGTTCCGTTTTCTGTGCGTTTATTTTATCGGAAGTTTCGTTAAGATTTTGTTTTTTTTTTTGGCGATGTTGCCCGTTTTTTTAAGCTAATAGTGATGTTTATTTTTGTATCGATATTATCGAGTAATATTTTTATGACAGTGATTGGTTTTGATAAGATTACTTACGATATTTTGGTCTATGGTATAATGAAAAATAAAACTTTGGCAAAATGATAGCAGGCGATTAAGATGGTCGCAACAATCACAAAATCGTGATTATACGATAAAGCATACTTAGTCACGTATCTACATAACGTTTATCATTATTATGATAAGCAACCTAGCCAACCAGTTAGACATTTTTTTGTTTACCATTGTGTACGAATTGTGCTGTATGTCATGTGTTTCTGAAGTTATTTTTACAGTTTTATTTGTATTAATTTTAAATAAAATAAACTGAAAAAATGTGGCATGATCGAGACTTATACATGATAGGGTATGCATTATTAGTTATCAGAGTATTATCTAAATATTTATGTTGTATTTGCACGGATTATTCAAAAATTTACATAATTGAATAGATACGTATTCGTTTTTTTTTATTGAACTGTTGTTCCACATTTTAAATGTATTTTTTATTACATTTAAATTGATAGGTACGTATTCGATTATGACATTTAGTATTGGTTAGGTAAATCTAAATATCGTTCGATGATAGAGGGCGCAATTTGTTTTTGTACGACCATATAAAGTTTTTGTTTGCGAAGTTAGTTCCGTATTGGTAATTACATAGTCAACATAACCTACCGGGAAATATTTTGGTGAAGAAAAACCCAGCTGTTGTTTTTAAATCTTATTAAAACAGTTTAACTTCTTCTTCTAAGTTAAAGTAATCTTGCGTAAATTCGTTTTTTTTTTTTTATTACTTAAACAACATTCCAATAACAAAAAAAATTTTTTTAAAGTCTTTGTACCTACCAAAGTGGCTGTGTTGTCTGAAATGGTTATAACACACTTAGCCTAGAGTATTTTATTTAACTTTTGAATAGTTGAATATTTTTAACGCAGACTACAGTAGATAATATTTTTGCTAAACAATAGCAAGCCAAATTAGTTTCAACGAATGATAATTTACCTTTTTATCCTTCTATGCAATGTCTAAAGATAGCATCAACATCATTTTAGCTCTACTTAAAGTCGATAATTACATAATAACACGAAAAATTTGTGTTCATAATGAGAATCTAAGTAGGTATCAACTAGTGCGCATGAACGCTGACCTTGAAGATTTGGTAATAAATAATAAATAAAAAATGTTTCCAAAAATATAAACATGCATTATATATATATACTAGCCGTCCGCCCCGGCTTCGCACGAGTGTAAGCTCGGCCTTCGGCCTCGCTACAAAATATAATATAGCCTATGTCACCCGGGGATAGTGTAGCTTCCCAACAGTGAAAGAATTTTTCAAATCGGTTCAGTAGTTTCGGAGCCTATTCATTACAAACATACAAACATACAAACATACAAAAATAGGTACAAATCTTTCCTCTTTATAATATTAGTGTAGATATAACCATCAGTAAATCAACCATTATATTCGTGGATGTTCTTCTCACTATTCTAAATTATATTTTCATGTTTTTATAATTAAAAATGAAATAAATATATCCAAAAGAAAACATGTTTTAAGCTATCACATAATATGTATTAAAAATAGCATTGTGTAGAGAAAAACCTTGTCAAGGACAAGATGTTTTGGCAGGTAGATATTTAACATATTTTTTACTTCGCCTAGAAAATAATTATTTTTCGTGTTTTGAGCGTCATCATTTTTTCATGGCTATATAATGGCTCATGCTTATATAATTATAAGTAAAATAAATAAAATAATTGTAATCGCTTATGTTTAAACTAATTTCAACCGTCAATATCTATGAGTATGATCTGCTGCAGATATGCCAAATGAGATTAATATAATTTATCAATATAAAAAAACAGACTTCATAAAAATGTCATACCAGGGGCCTTACCCCTAGCGTCACTTTTGCGAGCCAACTTTTAGTAGGTACCTGATAGGTACCTACTAAAATAACAAAGCTTGGCTATCAAATAACTACCGCTTATCGTAGCTGATGGTACCGTTTAGACAAATAACACCTATGCGGGTCAACTTTTCGAGCTAGGGGTAAGGCCCCTGGGCCAAATTGAAATGGGACACGGAAAACCAGCTTGCAAATAAAAAAGAATCGTCAAAATCGGTTCACCCAGTCGAAAGTTCTGAGGTAACAAACATATAAACAGTCGAATTGAGAACCTCCTCCTTTTTGGAATGGTTGGTTGATAAAGTAAGTTTTTCTTTTTTTAATCCGGTCTGCTTTTAATATTAAAAATTGATGCGTTGGATCGTTTATGCTACAATGCAATAGGTCATAATTATAAGGTCAAAGATACAAAGATAAATAATTACTTCAGAACACATTAGCTTATAGAATAAGTGTGTGTGTGAGTGTTAAGTACACAGATATGTATCTCTTGTATTGACGAGATAGGTATGAGGTGAGCACTGTAAATGGATTAAACAAAGTGTAAAGTTCTAGCATATTATGTAACTACAAATTAACAGTAGATGGACTAAAAATAATATCTTTATGCACATAGAATTTTTACGTGAATTAAATGAAATCATTGGTTTATTTGTCGTACATGCCAGTGATGACATATGGTACTGAGACGTGGTCCTGAACTGTTGGCCTTTTGGAAAAACTCAGAGTTACACAAAGAACCAGAGTCACCGACATAGCTATTAAAATCTGCAAGTTGAAGTGGCAATGGGCAGGCCACATCGCTCGAAGGACTGATAACCGATGGGGAAGAAAGGTTCTTGAGTGGAGACCGCGAACCAGAAGACGCAGAGTAGGTAGGCCTCCCACTAGATGGACCGACGACATTGTGAGAGTCGCGGGCATCCAGTGGATGCAGATGGCAGGATGTCGTTCAGTGTGGAGGTTAAAGAAGGAGGCCTATGTTCAGCAGTGGACGTCTTCTGGCTGATGATGATGATGATGATAATGACATATTTAATTTGCGTATAGGGAGAGTGAATTTATAGCATTGATACTTTTATCATAATTTTTTTCTTCTATTTTTGTCATTGTATTGTAAAAGTCAAAATTCTTCAGCTTCTTTCGGGCTCCCAATTTTATAATTGGTTTCTTTTTTTTATAAGAAAGAAAAAAGAAAATGTAACTAAAGTTAGGTACTACTAAAGCTACTAATGTTGTTAGACAGGTATCATGTAAGGAAGCTAGTTGTACAATGTTGTTGGTAAATTACCAATAAACCCTGTGTTTGATATCCTTACTACATTATGTTTCTAGTGTCATGAAGGCCATAGTCAAACCAAATGTTTGCTCTTCAAGTTAAATGCTAATACTTAATGACGCGTTGCTTACGTATCTTTGTTTTTTAAGTGTCAAATCTCAATGATTTTCTTCTACCAAGCACAATATTAACCAACTAGCCGTCCGCCCCGGCTTCGCACGAGTGTAAGCTCGGCCTTCGGCCTCGCTACAAAATATAATATAGCCTATGTCACCCGGGGATAGTGTAGCTTTCCAACAGTGAAAGAATTTTTCAAATCGGTTCAGTAGTTTCGGAGCCTATTCATTACAAACATACAAAAATAGGTACGAATCTTTCCTCTTTATAATATTAGTGTAGATGTAGATTAACTAGGTCTAAGGTTAAAACCATTTATTCATGTTATTGTTTGTATGTATACCGCGAGCAGACCAGCGATCCGGAAGCTATGTTTAGTTTTGATAACAATTATGTGACTGATGGGGAAGAAAGGTTCTTGAGTGGAGACCACAAACCGGAAGACGCAGCGTAGGTAGGCCTCCCACTAGATGGACCGACGACATTGTGAGAGTCGCGGGCATCCAGTGGATGCAGATGGCGGGATGTCGTTCAGTGTGGAGGTTAAAGGGGGAGGCCTATGTTCAGCAGAGGACGTCTTCTGGCTGATGATGATGAATGCATAATTATGATATGTGCATTGCATATTTTCAGAAGTATCTTAGATAGTTAGATGCCAAATAAACGAGCAATTCGTTGCACTTGTAACTTTACTAGATGTATCATAGTGTTGGAATTGGATCCTATACAATGCCAGATAAAAAAATAACTGGCCAAGTGCGAGTCGGACTCGCGCAGGAAGGTTCCGTACCATTATTTATAAAAACGTCAAAAAATCACTTTTGTTTATGTAGCCCCCTTAAATATTAATTTTATTTTATATTAATTATTTATTTTTATAGTAAACTAGCCGTCCGCCCCGGCTTCGCACGAGTGTAAGCTCGGCCTTCGGCCTCGCTACAAAATATAATATAGCCTATGTCACCCGGGGATAGTGTAGCTTCCCAACAGTGAAAGAATTTTTCAAATCGGTTCAGTAGTTTCGGAGCCTATTCATTACAAACATACAAAAATAGGTACAAATCTTTCCTCTTTATAATATTAGTGTAGATAATATAACTCAATATTCTGTGAATATTTCAAGCTTCTACCTATTGCCGTTATCAATATCGAACAAAAACGAGCTAAAAAATCACGTTTGCTGTAAGGGAGCCCTCTTAAATATTTATTTTATTCTGTTTCTTAGTATTTTCTGTTATAGCGGCAATAGAAATCTGTGAAAATTTCAACTGTCTAACTATCACGGTTCATGAGATACAGCCTGGTGACAAACGGACAGACGGACAGTGGCACCTTAGTAATAGGGTCCCGTTTTACCCTTTGGGTACGGAACCCTAAAAATTATGCTCAAAGCTTCATTTGTATTTTTCTTATAATAGATAGCCGATGTTTCTCATCATAGCTTTGCTTTGTCCTTGACCGGTCTAGAAAATTTAGAAAAACATAAAATGTATATGCTAGTTCTAGTGATGAGATTGTATTATGCAATCAAAATCAATTTAAAAGAACATTAGTAAGGATATTCATGCAGTCATTAAAAGGTTGCTTATAACAAGATTATTTCTTAAAAAAAAAACTGACAATGATATTAGATATTTATGCCGGATCATATTCTTTTATTGATTAATAAGGCTCACGTTTAAGGCGAGGTATTCCCACTTTTAAGCAACGCTTATTACTATAGATGACCATAATCCTTGGTGTATTGTATTAAAGTCGCATTTAGCGGAGCAAAATCATGGCTCTTATACACAGTCATGCGTTTCGCTACTTCTATTTTTGGGGTTTTTCTCATATTTTTCGAAAAGTATAGCTGTAATGTAAAATGTACCTCACCGGTTTCCTTAATAATTATGAAATCTATATATCAAGATATCGCAGAAATAATTTAATAAATAGGTAATTGAATGAATCCAAAAAAACAAAGATAAAAGCGCAAATCAGTACTACTTTGATAATTTTTTCTATCGAGCGAAATGTGCTTAATCGTGTTTCGGTCTCTTGGGTTTCCTAGATAAAACATTCAATTTTGTTATTACACCATTTTTATAATTTTAAGCTAACCATGGAGGTATGCACACTTAATCTAGAATGACCATAATTGCTAAAAGTCGGAAAAGAGCGTCTTAATCGCCGCGTCACTATGAACGTCCACCTTTGACTACGGAGTCCTATCATATGCGTGTCTCGACATTTTCTTGGCCAGTTATTTAAATTACTTCTAAAACCTAGCAAACTAACTATTGTTAAGTAATTAATAAATCAAATAAATATTTATAGATATCCATTAAAATTCTACATTTAGCGTGGTTCATGAAATCAAACTTCAAGGTTATTTTCTAGTATTACTAAGTGGTCGTAACTATACAGGGCTATTTTGAATATTCCAAAGTAATTCTTTTGCACATATACAGCAGGGGCCCGATTCTACTAAATCAATTGTTTTTAAATTGTTAATGAATTTTCTAAATGTAATTTTTTTACACTTTTTGTATAGATAAAGTGTAAAAAGTAAAAAAATTGATGCAATTCATTAACAATTGTAAAACAATTGGTTTAATAGAATCGGGGCCCAGTATTTTTTTTAACCCCTGATTAACAATCGCACATATTACAACGTTAAACTTATAACTCCCCTATTTTTGCGTCAGGGTTAACAAAATAAACATTCGCAAAGTAGGAATAAAAAGATTAATGAATGAGTGTACTTTTTAACCGACTTAAAAAAAGAGGACGGTGCTATGTTTCACTGTATATATATATATTTTAATGCATGTTCACCGATTTCTACGCCAATTAAAAAAAAAAGTTTCGGTAGAGTATACTTCCAATTTGGTCCCATTGCTAAGTCAGGATCTGATGATGGGATCCCAGGGAAATCAAGGGCAACCCTCAAATTTTATAGGCACTTATTACGTTTTTCATATATTTTTGGTGTTTTTTTGGTGGTGGTGACCCCTAATTGGGTCATTGTGTTAATATAAATATTAACTATATACTTAGCATAACACAATGTGCAATAAATGATTTGACTTTGACTCTGACTTTGAGTCGGTTTTTAATGTGATCCACTTGTTACATATATTTTTATTTCTCATGAAATACATACAAGGCGTTTGATAAGACGACGAACAAATACAAGGATATGAAAAAAAAATGCTAAAATATCTTCTGATAAACAAGAATGTAAATGTTTAAAGGTTAGTAAAAGATGTGTCTAGTGACATAATAATAGATGGATACACAAAAGAGTCAATTTTGAAAATGTATGAAATAGCTCTGGCTGATAAGCGCGGCCAATACATAAAAAAGTTTTTTTTATTTTTGTATAACAATTTTACACTTTATAATACGTATTATATATAACCTTCTACGTACGTATGTATAAAATTCTTTAGCCGCTTTGAGCGTTTTTTGGTAGGGGCTTTATGGCATGTGTGTAATAAATATACATAAATGCTTATGGGTCTCGTCCCCGACACGCTAAACGTGGCCGCGTCACCAACATGCTAACGTCCCGTGTTGCGCGAGACAGAGTTTAAAATTTTCATTACTGACGGCAATCTCCATGACTGCCTATTTTTTAAACTTGCTTGTACACACACATGTGTTAGAGTCGCTTCCGGATTTTGAAATCACGCTGTCATCCAATCTACGTTCCTTCTCAATGAGGAAGCGTAAATTTATTGCCATCTATAACTCTAATTAAAATATTGTTTTGTTTTTGTATACAAGAAAAAGACAATGAATTGTTAAACGTCATGGGACTAAAGTTGATAGAATTAAATATATTAAAATAATAATTAATAACAGGTTGAATTACAACACCTTAGTAGAATGAAATACTAAGAGCAGGGGCATTACACCGATATCTTCATGTCATATGATTGATAGGTAGTTAGATGATGCAGAAGTTGCATGTCAAAGGTTTTTGGTTTATGAAATAACCCTGTATAAACAAGTAAATAGCTATTTACCTTTGAGGTAATGTCTATAATGATGTCGTTTGGCGATGTATGATTACCCATAGATTCGTATCATTTCGTAAGTACCCAACAATCAGGAAATGATCTTCTAGCTAGAATCATCAATTGCGTCAGTGGAAAATTGTAATGGGTTGCTTTTCAATCGGGTTTAAAAGAGCTCACGGTACGGCCCCCGGAACTTATATTTATCGTCCTTTGAACATTAAAATCTTAACGAAACTAGAAAGTGTCAAAAGCAGTGATGGTGCGTGAAAACGATTTATGAATAAAATAAAAACGCTATACAATTCAGCTACGAATTTTATGTGGAATCTAGTCAACATGTTGAAACGGAGAACGTCAAAACGTTTTGTGATTGGAGACAGCAATGAGGTCCAGAATTTTGATGATGAGGAACCTGCGGAAGTGATACCTTCTGCCCTGGTGCAGAAGTTCCAGATGACACTAGATGCAGATCCAGAAGTTAGTGTCAATAAAGAAGAGACGGTTAAAGAGGAAGATGGGACATTGCTGAGGCCGCCTACTGTTGGAACTTTGCAGTAAGTCGAAAATTTGATCGAAAAATCTATCAGCAGACAGATATTTATAATTATGAATAGATTTTTATAAGTATACGTACTACAACTACAACAGATAAAATTATAACTTATCCGAGTTGAGAATTTAAATGACATTTACATATCTACAAATAATATGTTTTTTCTATCATAATTTGATGATAAAAATATTCGTGGACACGTTTGGTCACTAACGTTTACAAAAAATTATGCAAAAATTTTTAAGATTATCTTATTTATCGTGCTATTCACGTTTTAAATTGTTTACCAATATTGTATTAAAATCAACCACAATAATATAGTAGCTTCCTTGACATAGTTTACCATATGAAGAGGCTTGTTTTAAAGTGCATCTCCTTAAAAATTTACTTATTAATAATAGTTATTTTGAATGCCCGATTAATTAATTTTGTACTTAATTGTTTCAATCATTATTATTACGTCAATAGTTCAGACGCAAAAGTACCTATTTCGGTTTTTCTTACAAGATTTACCTCATTCTAGTCATACTATTTTTATTGAAGGTCTGAACTTGCAGATGAGGATGACAGGTAAAATATTTTTAGCTATTTTGTAATATTAGATGAATAAGCAAATTATAATTGTTACGATGCGCATGATAAGCCGATATGAAATAGATAATAATCATCTCTATAGCGATTAACGTGTTTAATCATTAAACTAGCTGTTGCCCGTGGCTTCGTTCACGTAGTACAGAAATCCACTTTACCTACTCCCTTCCCGCCATATTAGTTTCAGTCCGTCTGTCCGTCCTGTGATCCACTCTACTCCCGTTTCGCTAATTCCACTTCAGGCCCAAATCAGTCCCGTAATCTAACTCTTTTTGCATCCTGCCTTTACCACCATCCCTCTACTTCACCCCCCCCCCCCTTTCCGATCTAGTCCCGCATTCATCCACTCCACTTTTCTTCCATAGGTACTGTAATCCAATCTACTTCCATATTGCCCTTTCCGCTATAGTCCCGCATCTTTCTCGTAATCCATGCTACTTTAGTCCTTTTCTTTTCGCCCAAGTCCCGCATCCATCCACTATCCCAAACACATCCCAAACTTTCCTCTATAGTCCCGCATCCGTCCCGTAATACACTCTACTTCAGACCCGCCCTTTTCGCTCAAGTCCCGCATCCGTTCGCCCCACTCTCATACCTTAATCCACTTTATTTAATCCTTCCTTTGTTTTTCAGTTCCGCATCCGTCCTGTAATTCCTTTTATTCCTGTCTCACCTTTTCCGCTCTAATATTGATGTAGAAGTGTAGATATATGTGAAGCTATTTTGACTACTTAGGTAATAGGTACCTACATGAATATTATCTACTCAATCAAATTGTAAGTTTGTGGGTAATTATGGCATAATTTAAGTATACCCAACTCTAGCTAATAATAATTAAATAATAGATTAGTATAAGTATTTACTTAGAAGCCAAAACAGGTGTGAATTTCTTTATACGGAAATTGTGTGAGCAGTGTATTATTTGCACAAGTTAATGCGTCATGGGATTTTTGACAGGTTTAAAATAACGGTCTGAAAATCTTTTAACTCAACCATTAACTCAATTCACCACGTGCTCTTCGGTGAATGCCATATTATGAATTTACATAAAACGTAGCTTGCTAACTGCGGTTTATTGTAATAGTTTGTGTAGGTATATACCTACTTTAGTTTTTAGAGTACTTATAAACCATCATTATAATAATTACAATGTTGATTAAACTAAGTAGATAGAGGTATCTATTTATTAGTTTGTGAATAAAAATATAATATTATTATACTTACTTACCTACTTCTTCTTGTTATTGATTGTGGTTTTTCGGTTTCTGATAAATGATGTACGTACCATAATACATTCCCATTTTCTCTGATCGTTATATATACTAAATAACGTCAATCCAATCAATTGATAAAATTGTACTAATTAGTACGTATTTATAACTGCACTTATCGATAAACTTGATCTTCAGCCCTATTCTCATTCTAAATGCGCATCATGTAAACAAAACTTACGCAAAACGGGCTTGCAATTTCTCTCAACTGACGACTGGCAACTTTAAGTTGATTTTATATTATCTCTTTCTGTCTTCAGTTAACTTACGGGCGCGAACGGGATACCATGATCGTATGATCCGTCAATTCCGTCATACGAGTACCAACGAATTGGTTTACGTCAAACTCATCAAAGTAGGAAAACAAAAAATCCTTTTGCTATTTTGGCGGAGAAAATGATATTTTTAAGTTAAAATTATTAATATTTGCATGAAAATACCTTTTGCAGTGAGTGCTTTAGTGTTTTTGCTGTCTGTTTGTGATATAAAATGTTCCCTGGCATGAATGGTTTATACAACGACGCGCTCTGCAGGTTAGAATATTACAATATTTTTTTGCAATCATTTTGCATAGTAATTAATTGTGAAACTTCTGTAAACTCATAATTAAAACCTACTTTATGTATTAATGAAGCGATATTCGCGATAACAACTAAATTATTTGATGATTTACCTATTAATTTGTGTCAAGAATGTCAGGCGGTGATTTCACCGATTTCTCTATTACGTTAATAGTATTTTCGTATGATTTGCATTTAATTAGCTGTAGATGTCTTGAATGCGCCAGAAAATACAATTGGATGCTTGGGAATTAGTAAGGATCTGTGTTAATTTACCGAGTTTAAGAAAATTTTGATGTAGATTGGAGATATTTAGAAATTAGCTTTGCTACGCGATATTATCGTTGTTTTTCTAGTTTTTCTTCATTTACCGGAACAAAAAGTTGCCTATGTGCGTTCTTATAATGCGCACTGTCTTCAGAAGGGCAGGAAAGTGTCATAGGATACTTTTTTATCTTGGAAAAGTCTAATGTATTTTCTCAAGTATTGTCCACAAGAGTGAAACAGCGGGACTAAATGACCTCTGTTCTGTATTATTCAGTCACTGATCTCTGGCTATTGCTTTGACAGCATCCTACTCCAACTAATATGCATATCTTTTAATAGTACTTATTATTACAATATATATGTCATTATTATCAGTCCATGATGTTAAAAATGCTGGGATTCCGGCTTCTCAGAGAGAGAAAGAGATCCACTTGTAGGGGTTGGCTTATTCCCTCCTACGTTTCACACACTACCCTGGCTCGACAATGCCCACGTAATTCACGTATCTGGTATTAGCTTCACCGTGCACACTCACCCATGGCTCTCGTGACAGTGACCGTCCGCTAACACCCAGGAGCACACGAGACAGTGTATGTATGCTATAGCGCATACACTACATCCCTAGAGAGAGAGGATAGTAAAACCTAATCCATCATGCTGACCCAGTGTATGGTAGTGAATGTCAAATATCTTTGATCTTTTGAGGTTCTTGAACATACTGGTTTCCCCGTGATGTTTTCCTTCACTTTGGCATTGAAGCTGCATGAAATTTATTTAAGTACTGATCAAAGATTGATTTATTATTAAAAGCTGATGTGCTTATTTAGTATATCTGTTATGATTATCTTCTTCATTCTTATCCATCTGTCCCATAGCCCCAAAAATTTTTTGACATCCTAAATCTATCTGTCTAGTTTGTTTTTAAACGCATTAATGGATTTCGATGCGACCACATCCTCGGGCAACCTGTTCCAATTGAAAACGACTCTGTTGTTGAGGATGTGGTGTGCAGTGTTGGTCTGTGACGGCGCAGGCCACAGTACGGATTTGTGACGCTTGCTTTCTCTTGTGTATCTTTTAGTGAGTAGATGCCGCGTATGTCAGGAAGGTTGTAGAACCCATTAAAATTTTTAAAGGTTTCAATCATATCACCGCGCAACCATCTTTCTTCCAGAGTAGTAAGCCGCAGGGCTTTTAATCTTTCTTGATAGGGCTTGCGACGAAGAGCATATGGTATTTTGGTGGCTCTTTTTTGAAAACTTTCAAGCAGGTCAATATCCTTTTAGAAATAGGGTCTCCAAACTTGGAACCCATGTTCCAGCAGTGGCCTTAATGTACGTCTTGAAAATCTTGAGAAAAACTTCCAGCTTTTTTGGCTATTGTGGAAATGTGCCCGCCCCATTTCAAGTCCAATTTAAAAAGTCATTGGTGTAGCGCCGAGGATTAAATCGGATGGTTTCAGGTTGTGAAGTGCACATACAACTGCTCGGCCATCATCGCTGTGTTTATTTATAGTCATAAGATTTTACAGTAATTAATTCTGCTTGTGGTGTATTGCAGGCCGTCTATGTCCCAGGGTACGGTGGTCCACAGCCAGCGGTTCCAAGAGAAGGACTTCACTATCGCCACCCCCGAGGAGTTTGTACGCAGGTTCCAAGGCACTAAGTCTATCAACAAGGTGAGCTGTAGTAGTCTACAATATAATATCACTTTATTATACACCATAAAAATACAAAGTAACTTAAAATTAATACGAACACCGGCAATATAATAAGCGGCCTTATCGCCTTAAGCGATTTCTTCCAGGCAACCTTTGGATGGACATAACTAAAAGAGGATTAAGTCTAGTGGCTTTTTCTATTTAATTTTTTCCCTCTAATGGGTAAGTGTCTCGCCCATGTCCTTCCATAAATCCCGTTTTTCCTAAATCCCTCCTGCCCATTTTTCTATCAGACTGCCAGAGTGATCACGAAAAATCAATACCACTGTTTTGTTGATAATCTCGTACAAAGCGCTTTGATTACCTATTTTATGCATTATAAACCACAAAAACAACATAGTAAGAAGAATAAGTATAAAAGGTTGTTGAACTGAAGACAGGCTAAAGACATGCAATGTGGGAAAAACGCAATCGCGGTATCTATCTGCACGAAATCTCTGCATTTCATAGTCCTAATATGTGACATTGCCGGATTTCTGAAGCTTCTTAACAAAAGCCATAAGACAAGAGGTGAAGTGCAGAGATTATAATTTAGAAATGAGTGCTTCTGTATTGCTTAAACTAGCTCCTCTTCCATTATCTGAAGACTAGCATAGCAAAGCATTATCAGTTCATTGTCTAAATGCTACCAAGATGCTACCAGCATACTGGAAGCATTTTTTTTTTTTCAATTTATTTAAGGATCAACAAAGGATAAGGATCAGTTTGTTTCCTTGTGAGAACTATTGCAGTGTGGAATGAGCCGCTGAAGTATATTTTTTTGTTTTTTAGGGTTCGTACCCATAAAGTAAAAATGGGACCCTATCACTGAGCCTACTCTTGTCTGCCTGTCCGTACGTCCATCCGTTTGCCAAAGTATAAGTTATGGAGTTTGACGGTAAAAAAAAAAAATTGTCGCTGCCCGAGAGAACTAAGTATCCGAATGATAAAAAAAGGATTGTGAAACGCGATGTGAGATAACCGAAAGTTTTATCTTCCTCATTATTTATGTGGTGGTTAGCTACTACTTAATTAGCTTACTAGCATATTCTGAAACAAACCCTAAGAGAAAAAAAGGATAAAAAAATATTTTTTTTTGGGAGTAGGAGTTTTGTATAAAGTAAGTAGTAAATATATATTAGACTAGTGATGTTCCCCGCGACTTCGTATGTAGTTTTTTTTTTTTTATGATATTGGGTGACGAGACGAGCTAAGTCGCTCTTCACGCTTGCCCATAATAGCACAGCGCCACTCAGAATTTTGAACTTCAACAGTTCAAAACCCTGGATGGCAAATGGCAATGCACTGCGATCGTCACCCCGAAATATAAGATGTCAAATCTGTGTGTGCCTTGTAATTTCGCCCGGAAAACGGAAACATTGCCCTTCAATCCGGAACACAGTAGTGTTTGCACACTGCTGCTTGGCGGTTGAATAACTGGCAAAGGTGTGGTACTTCCCCAGGCGGACCCCTGCAAAAGAGTCCTACCACTACAATGAATTTAAACTTTCTTCCCTTTTTTTCCTCCCTTAATCCGGCCCTTTCGCAAAATAACAACCTATACTTCAATCTGGTCATAGCTAAGCATATTCGTGAAAACCGCATTTAAATCCGTCCAGTAGTTTAGGAGTGCGTGGACAAACAAACAAACACAAAAATTATAAAAACTGTCTTAACGTGTTCAGCTGCTTATTTTAAGACACCCCATGTGATATTTTTTTTATATCTCGCAATTGAAATTTTTTATTATCTCTACATTTTTATTATATGCATGCATTGATGCATAGATAGATATATATTTTTAATTATAGAACTGACGGTTAAAAAAATCTTATATACGTGTATACGTACAGTGTTTTTACCAATATTTTTTATGATTATATGCTGTTTTTTTAAATATTATCTATTAATGTACATTTAATTGTATTACAATTGCCTGACCTGGGGCCTTACCCCTAGCTCAAAAAGTTGACCCGCATAGGTGTTATTTGTCTAAACGGTAGCATCAACTACGATAAGCGGTAGTTGTTTGATAGCCGCCAAGCTTTGCGATTTTCACGCACACACGCATAGTAAAACGGATTTTCTTTCATTCAATCTGTAGGACTCGGTACCCCGGGCGTGATATACACAACACACCAAGATACCACAGATAAAGTAAAGATTTTAAACCGCCGTTCATCCAGTCAGAGACAAGTTAGACGCTTTTAAACGATGCAGCTTAAATGAGTTGGTTGTCGCAATAATTGTAGGTACCTATCAGGTACCTACTAAAAGTTGGCTCGCAAAAGTAAAGCTAGGGGTAAGGCCCCTGTAAACCTATGTTTATCAATAAAAGACTTTGACTTTGATAAATGTATAAACTTGAAAATCTCTTGTTCAACAGGTCCTGATAGCTAATAACGGTATCGGAGCGGTAAAATGCATGCGATCAATCCGACGATGGTCCTACGAAATGTTCAAGAACGAACGTGCAGTGCGCTTCGTCGTTATGGTATGTATTCCTCTATTAATTTAATAACAATAATCAGGTATTGGACAAGGCAAATCGAAAAATTACCAATATAAAAAACCGACTTCATAAAAATGTCAGAACTGGACCAAATTGAAATGGGAACACACGGGAAGCACCAGCTTTCAAATAAAATTATCTATATAAAAAACCGACTTCATAAAAATGACAGAACTGGATCAAATGGAAATGGATGGGAAACCACCAGCTTTCAAATAAAAAAAGAATAATCAAAATCGGTCCACCCAGTCGAAAGTTCTGAGGTAACATTTTTTTTTTTAAACTGTCTAATTGAGTACTGTTGTAGTAGTAAAAAGGGTTCGTTGTACTCAAAAAGACTGCTACCTAGAGATACCATCATCATCAGCCAGTAAAACACCATTGCTCCCAAAGGCCTCCCTCTTAGAAAGGGGTGTTGTCATAATCCCACGCTTGACAGGCGGCTTGGGGATCGCAGTACGTTCACCGTGTACTAATAGGACGCTGCTGCCCATCCTCCGGTGGTTCTGGTTGCAGTTTTAGCACATACCCGGGTAGAGATACCTACCTTCTTAGAAATCATGACAAAATCAGCTGATTGGTCGGAAAAGGTCATTGGCACACGTATTTATTTTGAACATCTGATTTGTTTGGCCCACTATCCAGTCCTAATTTACAGTTCAGTAAATTTTTCTGAATGCAGAAAAATATAGTAAGCCTGTTTGAAACTAATACTTATTATTATTATTTTTTTCTTAACCTATTCTGTCCCACTGTTGGGCAAAGGTCTCCCCCATTTCCTTCCATAAATCTCGGTCCTCCACCATCTCTTGCCAACCTCTCCGGAATGAGTCAAGATCGTCACGCCAGCGTTTCCTAGGCCTTCCTTGACTGCGTCGTCCATCAGTGACAGTGTGACGATCCTGGACCATCGATCGGTCGTACTTATTATATATATTTTTTTAATTAAATAATAGGCTTGCGTGTGGCCGCCAATTCGCCTGATGTTTTTTTTTTTAATTATTTATTTCACACTTACAAATTAAATACAAATACACAAATGGAGGACTTAAAGCTAAACGTTTGATGTTAAGCGATGATGCGGTCTACGATGGAGCACGCTTACCTAGAAGAAACTGATTCACTCGTGATTTGAAGACCCCCAGATTGTTAGTATCGGCATAGATGTAGTAGTTTTTCTATGCTATCGGGGAACACCCATTCAGGCAGCGCATTCCACTGACTAAAAGTTCGCACAATACAAGAGGAATTCTGTTCTAGGTGACACCAGAAGACCTGAAAGCCAATGCAGAGTACATCAAAATGGCTGACCATTACGTGCCAGTCCCCGGGGGATCAAATAACAACAACTATGCTAATGTAGAGCTGATTGTGGACATCGCTGTCAGGACACAAGTGCAGGTAAGTTGACTGAACTGTTTCTAGTGAAATTTTAACCCCAAATTGTTTCTAAATAGATCAGAGAAATTGCAAACACATACAAACATTGCAAGGTAAATAAAAGTTTCATCATAATCATCAGCCAGAAGACGTCCACTGCTGAACATAGGCCTCCCCCTTTAACCTCCACACTGAACGACATCCTGCCATCTGCATCCACTGGATGCCCGCGACTCTCACAATGTCGTCGGTTCATCTAGTGGGAGGCCTACCTACGCTGCGTCTTCCGGTTCGTGGTCTCCACTCAAGAACTTTTCTTCCCCATCGGTTATCAGTTCTTCGAGGAATGTGGCCTGCCCATTGCCACTTCAACTTGCAAATTTTAATAGCTATGTCGGTGACTCTGGTTCTTTGGTGAATATCTACGTTCTGGATTTAATCGTGCAAACGAACTCCGAGCATAGCTCTCTCCATTGCCCGTTGTGTGTTTTTGAGTTTTTCCAAAAGGCCAACAGTTAAGGACCATGTCTCAGTGAAATACGACTTCACTGGCAACACAACTACAAATAAATGTTTGTAAGTTTTTAATCCTTTATTCACTACTAGCTGCGCCCCGTGGTTTCACCCGCGTGGTGATGAAAATTGGTGATGATGATAATGATGAAAAGTAGCCCATGTGTTAATCCAGGACATAAGCAATGTATGTTCCAAATTTCTTCCAAATCCATTCAGCCGTTTCTGAGTTATTGAGTAACAAACATCCATCCAAACTTTCACATATATGATATTGGTGTGATAATAAGTTTTTTTTTGGCCAGGCGGTTTGGGCCGGCTGGGGTCACGCTTCGGAGAACCCAAAGCTCCCTGAGTTGCTTCACCGAGCGGGCGTAGTGTTCATCGGACCTCCAGAGAAGGCCATGTGGGCTTTAGGAGACAAGATCGCCTCGTCCATCGTGGCCCAGACTGCTGATATACCAACTTTACCTTGGAGCGGGAGCGGTCAGTATTGACACACAAATGGATCACATTGAAAACCGACTTTACATAGAACCTCCGCCTTTTTTGAAGTCGGTTCTAATAGCCTGAAAAAAACTATCAGTCCATATGTAAATATCATTTTGAAAGAATTTTCTTTTAACTCCTAACCGTTGAGAAGTTGTACCCTTCATCATCAGCTCATCAATATAAGATGATGATTATCACTAGCAAATATTTGAACAGTTTTAGAAAATATATGAAAAACGCAATCAGTGGCTACAAAATTTGAGGGTTGCCCCCAACATCCCCGAGATCCCATCATCAAATCTTGACTTGCGTGACAATGGGACCAAATTTGAAGTATTATCATTTCGTATGACAACTGTATTTAGTTGGAAAATGCTTTAAAAAACAACCAATTTGTCGCTAAATGCCTAAAAACAACTACAGTAGAATCCGTTTATTATGACTGCGCCTATATTGACCAACCGCTTATTATGAAGTAATTACACAGCGAAGTTTGGTTTTCATATAAAATTCTTGATAACTAAGTTGGATATAATGACTTCGTTTATTGTAACATGTCGCTTATTGTGACCCATTTTTGGTAAATTGCGTCCTGTTATAGTGACCGACATGATTCCTAACACCTTCGGCAGTGTTCGGGAGAGTCACGTGATACCCGACGACGTTCGGCGCGTGCATGGCTTTTTTTGTTATGAGTCTCAGTGGTTAACTGATAGTTGAAGGTCCGTCCGTTTAGAATGACGTGTTTGTAATTTCCCTGCGATGTTATTATAAACGGATTCCACTGTAATTTGTAAACTTCTTTAACAGAACTGAAAGCGGAATACAACACAAAGAAAATCAAGATTTCATCGGAGTTGTTCTCAAAAGGATGCGTCACTTCCCCTGAACAAGGGTTACAAGCTGCACATAAAATCGGTAATGTATTCTCCTTTCTCTATCTCTCTCTCTCTTTCTCTCTCTTTCTCTCTCTCTCTCTCTCTCTCTTAGGGCGCGTTTTGAATCAACACCAACGATGTTGTTGACGGCGCTAAGGAGAGCAAATATGAAACAAAAAAATCTTCATTAGCTAAGAAAGCTAAGAAAAGAAGTAACAGCAAAGATACTTTTTTTATAATCATGTATAAGTCTGCGCCCATCAACTCGCCTGTTGGTACGTGACGATGTGGTTGAAGAAGAAGCACGCAGACAACTATTCACTCTGGCCTTGAAAAGGGTCAGATTATATCTCTCAGGAGACAAGGAAGCCGACAGGTTGTTCCAATCCTTGGCCGTACGGATTAGAAAAGGTGAATCGAAACGTTTGATACGTATCCAAGGAAAGTCCACAATGTATGGGTGGTAATGGGCCGTTGCTACTTGTCCTGACTACAAAACAATCAAATTCCAGGGTTCCCGGTGATGATAAAGGCTTCGGAAGGTGGCGGCGGTAAAGGCATCAGGAAGGTTGAAAACGCAGACGACTTCGCCAACATGTTTAGACAGGTATGTACCGTTTTGTATGTGTTTATAGTTACTTCTTTTTCGTTCGTGTTGATGTTTCGTTTTTAGGGTTCCGTACTCAAAGGGTAAAATCTGGACCTTATTACTGAGCCTACGCTGTCTTGTATGTCTGTCTGTCCGTCCTACCCTTAAAACGGCTGTATCTTTGGAACCGTAATAGATAGCCAGTTGAAATTTTCACAGAATATGTAATGTTATGGCGGATTAACTAAGAAATAATGAAAAAATCAAAAAGTAAAAACAAATCCCCTTCAGCTTTTACTTTGTACAACAAACAACATTCCCATACAACAAACATATTTTTTTATGTATTTTATAATTTATCTAATGTTAAAACAGTAAAACGTACAAGCGTCAAACTTGACATTATTATTAGTACACATTCTAAAATATAATGGCCAAATGTGAGTCGGTGACAAATTTCTGTTCATTGCCAAGTTATAACTGGTAATTGCGTTACTTGGACGACCTCATTCTTTCACCGAATACAAATTGCATATTTAACTAATTTTGACTTTGGTTTTATAAAAAATTAGAATTATTGTATTTTGTGGTGGTACGGAATTTTCAGTGCGCGAGCCTGACTCGCACTTGGCTGGTTTTATTTTTCGGTTTCCAAATGATTTTATCATCATCAGCCAGAAGACGTCCACTGCTGAACATAGGCCTCCCCCTTTAACCTTCACACTGAACGACATCCTGCCATCTGCATCCACTGGATGCCCGCGACTCTCACAATGTCGTCGGTCCATCTAGTGGGAGGCCTACCTACGCTGCGTCTTCCGGTTCGTGGTCTCCACTCAAGAACCTTTCTTCCCCATCGGTTATCGGTTCTTCGAGTGAAGTGGCCTGCCCATTGCCACTTTAACTTGCAGATTTTAATAGCTATGTCGGTGACTTTGGCGATTTTTTTTTTGTTTTAGGTACAAGCCGAAGTGCCCGGATCCCCAATCTTCGTGATGAAGCTAGCCAAATCCGCCAGACATTTGGAAGTGCAGCTTTTGGCCGATCAATACGGTACGTAATTAAGCATCCCACACCGTTCGATTTTTCCGCTCCTTTATTCCGCGGACCTGCAAGGTGTGGAATATCCTTCCCCCAAAGGTATTCCCGCCGAGCATCAACATGAAGTGTTACAAAAAGGGTGTCTACATCTTTTTTTTTTTTTTTAATCTTAATTTTTAAAGAGGGTATAGTCAGACATGACCATGCCACCCTCATTGGCCCATGTCTACATCTATGAAGTAATATAATCTATGAAATTGGGACCAAACGGGAAGCACCAGCTTTCAAATAAAAAAAGAATCATCAAAATCGGATCACCCAGGCAAAAGTTCTGAGGTACGGTAATAAAAAAAAAACAGTCAAATTGATAAATTCCTCCTTTTTGGAAGTCGGTTAAAAATAGGGTTGATGGCTAATGTTTATACATATAATTGAAAACAATAGCTTTGATGAAGACTGTAAATATAATATGTTTATTGAAAAAAATTTTTTTTTGATTACTCATACTCGGAAAGTAGGTCTAAAGTTGCCTGAGGAGCGGGTTGAAAGTAATACATTTCAGCCCTAGGGAGAATCACTTTCAACTAACAGTGACAGTTGACAACTGACAGACTCTCAAATTATTAAAAAAAAACGTTCTATTTTCACATTTGTATTGAACCATGTTCCAAATATTATTTTTTTCTTATCAAAGGATTATGGTCCCGCACTTCTCGTGCATTTGCCAGTGTCAGTTCATGTTTTTATTTTTAGCTTCCTTGTATTCGTACTGAAAAGCACAGTGTTTACCTCGGGGTTAAAGTCTTATTTAGTCACTTTCACCCCTAGGATAACAATGTACTGTAAATTGGTCATTAATGTTCTGATATATAAGCGCTAAAAGATTTTGGTAGAGAAAACTGTCCCTTTCCCACAAAACAAAAAATGACGCCCCGCTTCTGTGCGCCATACTTGTCAGAATAGAATTTATATGGCGTACAGAGAAGTGACGTCATAACTTGCTGTTTCGCTCTCTCTGTCTAGCATGATATTAAAATGCTTATAAGTTGCTTAGTTTTGATCAGTTTTTTTTTCTTTTCAATAATCATCTATATTTATGGGCACAGAACAAGTACAAGAGGTTCACTCCGCAAAAGCATTTAAATAAGTAGCGACTCTTACTACCACACAATAAAGTCCAATTCAGGACGTGCGAGCGCTAACTACCTACTGCTATGTTAACCTAGAAGTTTCCTCTCTGTTTTTCGCATAACTCTTGTCGCGTTATCTCTGTCTATCGCGCGGCAGCGGGCACGGCAAGTCCGACAAGACGACTACTTGTAGCTTCATACCTAAAGTGTGGAGTGCACCAGGCCTGTTATGAGCCACATTTTAATAAAAAAAACCAGTCATAATATTTTTTTCGGTATGTTGCAAGGGCCGTAACAATTTTAATTTTTCTGCCCACCTAAGCAAACATAGCCTTTTATTGCATTTCAATTACTATTGATTGTGTATTGTGACACGTAACTACATCTAGTGTCGAGTAGTGATACTATGTACTGTTCTAGGTACTATCTGTTTCAGCTACAGTCTTCAGTCCTTGTGCGGAAAATGTTTGGAATTGTCTGAATTTCTAAGACCAGTAGTCATATCAGTTGTTAATTTTATCAGATCCACAGGGCTGAATCACCGACAATTCCGCGAGTTTCAATTCCTGTCGCGGGCCGGATTGATGGCAGTGGCGGGCCGGATTGATGGCAGTGGCGGGCCATAGTTTGGAGACCCCTGACTAGCATATTGTAATGTTATCCTTTGTTCTATGTTAGGTAACGCAATTTCTCTATTTGGCCGCGACTGCTCCATCCAGCGTCGACATCAGAAGATCATAGAAGAAGCACCAGCGGGCGTCGCCAAGCCTGAAGTCTTCATTGAGATGGAGAAGGTATTTTTTTTAATAATAATCATATATATATATATATATATGATTGTTATATTGCAGCTAGTATTAATATATATATATATATATATTAATACTAGCTGTACCCGCAATTTCGTCCACGATTTCTTAAAAAAATAGCCTATGTCTGTCTTCATGATACATACCATTGCCACGCAAAATTTTATCGACATCGGTTAAGCCGTTTAGCAGTGATTATGTAGCAAACAGACAGACAGACAGAGTAAGTTTCGCATTATAATAATAGTGTGATAGTCATGTAAAATATAATATTGTTGAATACTGTTTTAAACTATCACGGTTGTTCACTAAAGTTATATGATTATTAACGGGATATTTACCGTGGAAAGGTTGTGGAAGGAGCTCCCGATATTTCGGCGCAGTTACATGCACCATGTTCACGGGAAGACAACCTTACCACGGTAAATATCCCGTAAATAATCATATAACTATAATATTTTTGGTCAAGGAGCCAAGTTTTAAGCCTGACTTTAAACGACGCGGTGGAAGGTGCATCGCATATGTGTGTGAGCAGGCGGTGCAGTGCAATATTGCAGGTCCTACGATGTAGACAGACCTACTAATGACACTTGTCCGTTGCAGGCAGCAGTTCGTCTCGCCAAGATGGTGGGCTACGTATCTGCGGGCACGGTGGAGTACCTGTACGACCCCATCGCTGGCTGCTACTACTTCCTGGAGCTAAACCCTCGACTGCAGGTGGAGCATCCCTGCACCGAGATGGTGGCGGACGTCAACCTGCCCGCCGCTCAACTACAGGTCAGATTTTACTGCCTTCATTCATACTGCCTTTGTTCATACTGTTTTTATTCATTCTGCCTTCATTCATACTGCCTTCATTCATACTGCCTTCATTCATACTTCCTTCATTCATACTTCATTCATACTGCCTTCAATCATACTGCCTTCATTCATACTGCCTTCATTCATACTGCCTTCATTCATACTGCCTTCATTCTTACTTCCTTCATTCATACTGCCTTCATTCATACTGCCTTCATTCATACTGCCTTCATTCATACTTCCTTCATCCATACTGCCTTCATCCATACTGCCTTCATTCATACTGGCCAAGTGCGAGTCGGCGACAAATTTCAACTTTACCACGTCTTTCACGGAATCGAAGTTGCATAATATACTAATTTTGTAGTCGGTGTTATAAATTGATAATTATTGTATTTTGTGGTGCTACGGAAGCCTCAGTGCACGAGCATGACTCGCACTTGGCCGGTTTATTCAAAATCACCCAGGTTAGCTCTAAATGTTTGCTCTCGTTTCGCTCGCGCCTAACTTTAAGTGTCATTCTTCAAGGAGCGTTTTGAATACCTACTACGCTTCGTGCTTGAAGCCTGTAAATAAAAAGGAGCGTCATTCAGTTCAACAATTTTATTCACCCAGATTAGTTCCATAATTTCGGGCTTGTTTAGTTCGCGCTTTTCTAATTCTTCATGCTCATCGTTCTGTTATCGAGTTTTTTGTATGATATCCGTAAGACACATAATTTTGGACTCTTTTTTTTATATAGATTGCGATGGGTCTTCCGCTATACAATATAAAAGACATCCGTCTTCTCTACGGTGAATCCCCATGGGGTATGACGAAAATAGACTTCGATGAACCAAAGCAGCGTCCCTCTCCGTGGGGCCACGTCATCGCTGCCAGGATCACTTCCGAGAACCCTGATGAAGGTGAGTAGAACAGTAGACTAAATAGACCAGTAGACTAAATAGACCAATAGCATGAATATGCCAATGCCAGTAGACTGAACTGGATATTAAACTGAGAAGACAATGCTGAGTAGTGTGAGTAGAGCGAATAGACCAGTAGACTGAGTGTACCAGTAGACTGAGTAGATAGGTAGACTGAGTAGGCCATTAAACCGAATAGACCAGTAGACTGAGTAGACCATTAAACCGAATAGACCAATAGACTAAATAGACCAATAGCTTGAATATGCCAGTAGACTGAACTCGATATTAGACTGAGAAGACAAGGCTGAGTAGTCTACACTCAGTGGACAGATTGAAGAAGACATTAAACGGACTAAATAATTATACTAAATACGTACTAATATAAGTCTGAGCAGACCTTTACTACACTGAGTAGACTAGTAGACCAAAGCTAACCATATATTTTTCTCAGGATTCAAGCCGTCATCTGGAACCGTCCAAGAGCTGAACTTCCGGTCTTCTAAGAACGTATGGGGATACTTCAGCGTGGCGGCTTCGGGAGGTCTTCACGAATTCGCGGATTCACAGTTCGGGCACTGCTTCTCTTGGGGAGAGACCAGGGAGCAGGCTAGAGAGTGAGTAGATTACGTAAACTAGTTTTTACCAAGACTCCGCTGTCCGTCTGTCTGTCTGTCTGTCCGTCCGTCTGTCACCAGGCTGAATCTCATGAACCGTGATAGTTAGACGCTTGAAATATTCACAGAATATTTAGTTATCTTATTCACTTTAAAAATAAATATTTTAAATAAAATTAATATTTTAGGGGGTCTTCGATACAACAAACGTGTTTTTTTTGCAGTTTTTATAGATAATGTTACGGAACCCTTCGTGCGCGAGTCCGACTCGCACTTGGCCGGTTATTAATTTTATTTTTAAATAGATTTGTTTGGCTTCTTGACTGCCAACTCGTCTGATATTAAGCGATGACGCGGTCTACGATGGAGCACTTGCCTAGAAGAAACCGATTCACTCGCGACTTTTTTTCCAGATAGTGGCCGATGATGATTCTGAAAAGCATTTCATTTCACCTCTATTTTTTTTCAGAAATCTTGTGATCGCTCTTAAAGAGCTCAGCATTCGCGGCGATTTTCGAACAACGGTGGAATATCTCATCACACTCCTGGAAACACCTGATTTCCAAGATAATAATATCGATACCAGCTGGCTGGATGCGCTTATTGCTGAGAGGGTGAGTAGACCAGTAGACTGAATAGAGTAGTAGACTGAATAGAATAGTAGACTGAATATACCAGTAGAATGAGTAGACCAGTAGACTGAATAGACCAGTAGACTGAGTAGACCAGAATACTGAATAGACTAGTAGACTGAATATACCAGTAGACTGAGTAGACCAGTAGACTAAATAGACCAATTGCCTGAATATGCCAGTAGACTGAACTGGATCTTAAACTGAGAAGACAAGGCTGAGTAGTCTACATAGATTAGAATTAGAAGACTAGTAGTAAATCATTCTTAGACTAGTTGCAGACTTTTAGTAGATCGAACTCACTGAACACCTAGAGCCACTCAGCATGCCCAGAGACGTTGGATCTCTTTGTGTTTCATATCGCATTTACAACGGGGAGTGTTCTGAAAAACTGTTTGATCTGATGCCGGCGTCATGGTTTTATCATCGCACCAGCCGCCACCGTTTGAAAGCGCATCCACATATCATAGATCGGTGGAAATCGCACACTATGCGATTCACACGATCGCCTAGATTGTAGTTCTCAGGAAATAAGGAGGAGTATAATAAATGATGACCCAAATCGTTGTATACGAATCTTTGTAATTTCCACGAGGAAGGGGTGATAGTGTGCAGTCCTTCTACTTGTCCTGTAGTGAAATGGGGAGGGTGGAATAAGGTCATGAAGCTCTTGCGCACTCTCACCGAAATGTATCCGGTAGAAAATAGACCGACAATCTACTTTACAGCGGTGCTCGAGGCTTTGTATTTTTTCTTTTCATTTTTTGTTTTCATACAAACAAATCCACTCAGCGATAAGTCCAACTAACTGTTTGTGAGGATTACCTTCGTACGTTTATGAATAGACGTTTAAATGTTTCGGTCCTTTTCAGGTTCAATCTGAGAAACCCGACATTATGCTGGGAGTTATGTGCGGTTCCATTCTTATAGCAGACAACATTACCACCAACCATTTCCAAGAGTTCAAGAGCTGTCTCGAAAAGTAAGTGATCTTTGTCATCATCTTCTGCTATCAAAAAAGTAGTTTGCAGTTTAACTTTTCATAACATCACTGTTTCAATTTATCTCCTTTTTTTCAGGGGTCAAATTCAAGCATCTAGCCAACTGTCAAACACGGTTGATGTAGAACTAATACACAGTGGACACAAATACAAAGTGTCCGCGACGAAATATGGACCCACCTCATACTTCCTTGTCATGAATGGCAGTTTTAAAGAGCTGGAAGTGCATAAATTGACCGATGGTGGTGAGTAGACCTATTAGACCGTTTGAGACAACAATAAATCGTATTAGACCACAGTAGACCTTAGTAGACCGGAGTAGACCTTAGTAGACCGGAGTAGACCTCAGTAGACCGCAGTATACCTTAGTAGACCGCAGTAGTACCGTACCGTAGTAGACTACAATAGTAGTAGTAGTTAGTGCTGAATGGTTTTTGCTTGACAGCGTTCAGAATTGCTCGATGTCCAATTACGAACGCTGTCAAATTTAAATCGCATTGGACTGATGTAAACACTTTGTCGAAAATAAACTTTATGTAGAGGAAAAAAAAGGTTGTATAACTATACTATACTAAAATAAAAAATAAATGATTATTTACGGGATATTTACCGTGTTACCACGGTAAATATCCCGTAAATAAACATACAACTGTAGTGAACAACCGTGATAGTTTAAAACAGTGTTTTTAAAATAAAATGTAAATGCGGAAGTGTGTTTGTTTGTTCCTCTTTCGAATCGACGTGAATTTTGGCATAGAAATATTTACAGAACCGGAGAGATATAGGATACATTTTCCTGAAAAAAAAATTACTGTTCCTGATCTAATGATCCTGATGATTCGGGAAGTCCCCCGCGGCGTCCGTGTAGCAATAAAACGAAAAATCGCGTGTAAAAGCACATACCAGTATTTAAATATTTTTTCTCCATTCTAGGTACACTATTGTCAATAGAGGGCTCGTCTTTTACCACCTACTTAAAAGACGAAGTAGACAAATACCGTATAGTCATCGGAAACCAGACCGTGGTCTTCGAAAAGGAGAAAGATCCTTCGAAGCTTCGCGCGCCCTCTGCCGGCAAGCTGGTGAACACGCTGGTTGACGATGGTGGACATGTAGATAAGGGACAACCGTATGCCGAAATTGAGGTGAGTTGTCAGTAGACCTAGTAGTGGTATTAGTGGTTTTGTAGTGGTAGGACTCTTTTGTAGGGGTTCGCCTGGGGAAGTACCACACCTTTGCCAGTTATTCAACCGCCAAGCAGTGGTGTGCAAACACTACTGTGTTCCGGATTGATGGTCAATGTTTCCAGCGAAATTACAGGGCACAGAAAGATTTGACATTTTATATCTCGAGGTGACGAGCGCAGTGCATTGCCATCCAGGGTTTTGAACTGATGAAGTTCAAAATTCTGAGTGGCGTTGAGCTGTTATGGGCAAGCGTGAAGAGCTATCAGGCGAGCGACTTCGCTAGTCTCTTCACTCAGTATCATAAAAAAAAGACCTAGTAGTGACAATTTTGAGTAGACCAAAAGAAAAAGGTAGTCATCATCAGCCAAAAGACGTCCACTGCTGAACATAGGCCTCCCCTTTAAACCTCCACACTGAACGACATCCTGCCATCTGCATCCACTGGATGCCCGCGACTCACAATGTTGTCGGTCCATCTAGTGGGAGGCCTACCTACGCTGCGTCTTCCGGTTGGTGGTCTCCACTCAAGAACCTTTCTTCCCCATCGGCCATCAGTTCTTCGAGCACACCGTTCCGATAATCAATTTCATAAAAGCTTAAATGAAAAAAAAAAACTTGTTTATTCTTAAAAATATTTTTTTTTACCCTAAAAATGACTTCTTTTTTGAGCAGTCGTAAAAGAAGTCCACCATGTGATTGCTTTTACTTTGTTCACCAGGTGATGAAAATGGTGATGACTCTCTCCGCCCCCGAGTCAGGTAACGTGACCTGGAACCTTCGACCTGGCGCTGTGCTGGATATGGGGTCGCTTATTGGCATCTTGGGTAAGACTTCTTTACATTATGTATTACTAACTGCGCCCCGCGGTTTCACCCGCGTGGTGATGAAAATTGGTGATGATGATGATTAGCCTATGTGTCAATCCAGGACATAAGTAATGTATATTCCAAATTTCATTCAAATCCATCCAGCCGTTTCTGCGTGATTGAGTTACAAATATCCATCCATCCAAACTTTCACATACATATATATCTATCTATACATATAATAAAAACGTAGAGATAAAAAAATCTGTAATTGCGAGATAACAAAAAAAAAACCACACAGGACGTCTTAAAATAAGCAGATGAACACGATAAGACAGTTTTTAGAATTTTTGTCTGTTTGTTTGTCCACGCACAACTCCTAAACCACTGGACGGATTTCAATGCGGTTTTCACAAATATGCTTTCCTATGAACAGATTGTAGTATAGGCTATGTTGTTTTGCTCAAGGGCCGGATTAAGGCAGGAAAAAAGGGTTGTAAGTGTATATGAAAATCTATGTGTACGTAGTCGCAGGCTACGATACTAGTTATCAAAAATCTAGTCTATACTATGTCATATGATTAATAACGGGATATATTTTCCCGTTAATGTTCATATAGTTATAAAAATATTTAATTCAGTTTTATATTGCGTATGCCACATAATACATATAAGTACAAGTACAGAATATTCACTCCGCAAAATCATTTAAATAAGTAGCGACTCTTGCTACTACACAATAAAGTGCAATTCAGGACGTGCGAGCGTTAACTCCCTACAGCTATATTAACCTAGAAGTTGCCTCTCTGTCTATCGCGTAACTCTTGTTGCGTTATCTCTGTCTATCGCGCGGCAGCGGGCACGGCAAGTCCGACTAGACGACTACTTGTAGCTTCATACCTAAAGTGCGGAGTGCGCCAGGCCTGCTAGAAGTTGCCTCTCTGTCTATCGCGTAACTCTTGTCGCGTTATATCTGTCTATCGCGCGGCAGCGGGCACGGCAAGTCCGACAGGACGACTACTTGTAGCTTCATACCTGAAGTGCGGAGTGCGCCAGGCCTGCTAGAAGTTGCCTCTCTGTCTATCGCGTAACTCTTGTCGCGTTATCTCTGTCTATCGCGCGGCAGCGGGCACGGCAAGTCCGACTAGACGACTACTTGTAGCTTCATACCTAAAGTGCGGAGTGCGCCAGGCCTGCTAGAAGTTGCCTCTCTGTCTATCGCGTAACTCTTGTCGCGTTATATCTGTCTATCGCGCGGCAGCGGGCACGGCAAGTCCGACAGGACGACTACTTGTAGCTTCATACCTGAAGTGCGGAGTGCGCCAGGCCTGCTAGAAGTTGCATCTCTTTCTATCGCGCGACAGCGGGCACGGCAAGTCCGACAAGACGACTAACATACTTGTACTTTTATACCTAAAGTGCGGAGTGCGCCAGGCCTGCGTATGCTAACAATACCATCTGTTTTCCAGAGCTCGACGATCCCTCGCTGGTGACCACGGCTCAGCCGTACAAAGGACAGTTCCCCCTGGAGGAGAATCCGGAGTTATCGGAGAAGCTGCATCATATGCACCAGAAATACCGAGCGATACTTGAAAACACACTGGCTGGTATTATATGTTTTTGTGTTATTTCAACCGACTGCAAAATAGGAGTTTTTTTTACCGACTTCCAAAAAGAATAAGGTTTATTTTTTCAAATGTTTGTTACATCAGAACTTTCGACTGGGTGAACCGATTGATAATATTTTTTTTATTTGAAAGCTGGTGTTCCCTTGTGGTCCTATTTCAATTTGGTCCAGTTCTGTCATTTTTATGAAGTCGGTTTTTATATTGATAATCATCTATTCTATTAACTATGCTCGGTCCAAACATTTATTTGCTCAGGGGCCATACGGCTACCTCTTAACATGAGCACGAAACAGCTCTGAAAAGGTGTAGTGTGGAAAATCACGCGAACCTTAGCGCGCCGAGATACGGTTTGCGCTCTTGCAACTTTTAGCAATCAAGTCAACAGAGCTCTTAGCCTCCACTGACAGCTGCTAATAATATTGTAAAACTACAGTTATAGGATTATTAACGGGACATTTACCGTGATAAGGTTGTCGATGAAACTCCAAGGTTAGTTTAAAATAAGATATCGCAATTTTTTGCAGGTTACTGTCTTCCGGAGCCATACAACACACCGCGTCTACGCGAGGTGGTGGAGAAGTTCATGCAGAGCTTACGAGATCCGTCACTACCACTGCTGGAATTACAGGAGGTTAGTTACTCTAGAGTGGCCAGCAAAACAGGCATTGATGGTCGAACGCAGGAATGTGGCCTGATGCGAAACCAATGCTCGCGATTCGGCCAGAAAAACAGGAATTGATGGTCGAACGCAAGATTGTGGCCTAGCGCGAAATCAATGTTCGAGATTCGGCCAGAAAAACAGGCATTGATGGGTCGAATGCAGGAATGTGGCCTGATGCGAAAGCAATGCTCGCGATTCGGCCAGAATAACAAGTATTGATGGTCGAACGCAAGAATGTGGCCTGATGCGAAACCAATGCTCGCGATTCGGCCAGAAAAACAGGAATTGATGGTCGAACGCCAGAATGTGGCCTGACGCGAAACCAATGTTTGTGATTCGGCCAGAAAAACAGGCATTGATAGTCGAACGCAGGAATGTGGCCTGACGCGAAACCAATGTTTGTGATTCGGCCAGAAAAACAGGCATTGATGGTCGAACGCAGGAATGTGGCCTGACGCGAAACCAATGTTTGTGATTCGGCCAGAAAAACAGGCATTGATGGTCGAACGCAGGAATGTGGCCTAACACAACTGTGTTCCGGATTGATGGTCAATGTTTCCAGCGAAATTACAGGGCACAGAAAGATTTGACATTTTATATCTCGAGGTGACGAGCGCAGTGCATTGCCATCCAGGGTTTTGAACTGATGAAGTTCAAAATTCTGAGTGGCGTTGAGCTGTTATGGGCAAGCGTGAAGAGCTATCAGGCGAGCGACTTCGCTAGTCTCTTCACTCAGTATCATAAAAAAAGACCTAGTAGTGACAATTTTGAGTAGACCAAAAGAAAAGGTAGTCATCATCAGCCAGAAGACGTCCACTGCTGAACATAGGCCTCCCCCTTTAACCTCCACACTGAACGACATCCTGCCATCTGCATCCACTGGATGCCCGCGACTCTCACCATGTCGTCGGTCCATCTAGTAGGAGGCCTACCAACGCTGCGTCTTCCGGTTCGCGGTCTCCACTCAAGAACCTTTCTTCCCCATCGGTTATCAGTTCTTCGAGTGATCTGGCCTGCCCATTGCCATTTAAGTACCTGACAGGCCAAATTTATACAAATAAAATATATAAAACTTTTTTTGGTACGAAGTGACATGACACTTTTTTTTCGCAGGTTCTATCATCAACATCAGGCCGTATTCCCATAGCAGTAGAAAAGAAAGTCCGGAAGCTGATGGCTTTGTACGAAAGGAACATCACCAGCGTACTAGCTCAGTTCCCCAGTCAGCAGATCGCCAGCGTTATTGACCAGTGAGTAGACCATTAGTTGACTTGAGTAGACCGTAGTAGACTTGAGTAGACCTTAGTAGACTTGAGTAGACCGTAGTGGAATCTAGTAGACCTCATATGACTAGTAAAATGTAGTGAATTATAGTAAACCTTCATAATTAAATGTGACAACCACTGAAGAAAATGTATAAGTACATATAATAAATTGCTAGCTTTTTAAGCATCCTACCCGAAGACAGTGACCTTAATGCAGTTTGTATCTATAGTTTATAGTTTTGGATAGATCAGGATAGGTATTCAGTTTAATTTAGATTTAATTTAGTTAGGTATTTATTTAGCTACTTTAGTATATTTGGATATTATTATTTGACTTAACACATATCTTATAAATGTGTAGATCAAATCTACACTAATATTATAAAGAGGAAAGATTTGTACCTATTTTTGTATGTTTGTAATGAATAGGCTCCGAAACTACTGAACCGATTTGAAAAATTCTTTCACTGTTGGGAAGCTACACTATCCCCGGGTGACATAGGCTATATTATATTTTGTAGCGAGGCCGAAGGCCGAGCTTACACTCGTGCGAAGCCGGGGCGGACGGCTAGTAGTTAAATAAAGTACTGGGATATAATCGAATAGGCATGATGACAATTTTTTTTATTACCTCTTAAAAAAGCTGATCATCAATAGAGCCTATCAACTGAAGTGTGTGCCAAATATTCCTACTCAATACTGCAATGTTGTAATGAGAGTAGATATCTGCATACAAACTGGTACGCGGTTTGGCAGAGTTGTATATACATAGCATGTACTTTATACACTGAGATAAAAAACAAAAAAAAAAAATTGTTCAAAAATAAATAAGTTATAAGTGCAGAGAGCGCACTATACTGTGCTATGACGTCACGCCTCAGGCGCGTATACAAATGCTATACCAACACACGCTTTGCGAGAAAGGGATTGAGCATCTCCTCTCTATCCCCACCTAAAACTTTAAACGCTCATATCTCAGATATTAATCAGCCGATTCAATGTATTTTTTTCAGTATGTGTAATGTATTTAGTTATACACTGTTTTAGACTATCACGGTTGTTCACTAAAGTTAAATGATTATTTACGGGATATTTACCGTGGTAAATAGCTCCTCCGTGGTAAGGTTGTGGGAGCTCCTTCCACAACCTTACCACGGTAAATATCCCGTAAATAATCATTTAACTTTAGTATTTAGTTATATTCATCGCTAAGCCAGTTATCTATACATATAATAAAAACGTAGAGATAAAAAAATCTGTAATTGCGAGATAACAAAAAATAAATCACACAGGGCGTCTTAAAATAAGCAGCTGAACACGATAGGACAGTTTTTAGAATTTTTGTCTGTTTGTTTGTTTGTTTGTTTGTTTGTTGGTCCGCGCACATCGCCTAAACCACTGGACGGATTTCAATGCGGTTTTCACGAATATGCTTAGAAATTACCAGATTAAAACATAGGCTATGTTATATCATTTATTTTAATTCTTTATTATTACATAAAAGAAATTAAACAATCAATGATTATTTTCTTCGGTACCCGAAACGTAATATGAGGAACGTCACATAGCCTCAAGCAAGGAGGTCCAAAGCAAAAGAGAATGTTATTGATATAGCCATTAAAAATTTGAAACTGTCAACTGTCATTCAGATAATCAGTTTAAATTTAAAGAAGTTTCCTTAACCTTCTTAGATGAATGAACGTGTAGATTAAGGATGTTATAAAAACATAGGCCTTACAACCTCTTTGGTGATTCAATCCAATGTATTTTATTTTATTCCCAAGAGAATATAATACTCATACGGAGATTTTATTCTATGTTAGCATTTAAAACACAAAATATACCACATCCTATTTTAATTCAGTCCTGCGAATAGAAATATTAAAAAAAGGCCATTTTTATGACAATAAACCTATACAACAAAATTCCGGACGCAATAAAGAAATAATAGCACTTTACCAGAACCAACTTCGTAAGTTTCTAAACCAAAAATGTTATTACGAGATAAAAGCTTTTTCGGCGGTAAAATTTAGAAAATTATAATTAGAAAATAAATATCGATCTATAAATAGTTAAGAAAGTAGCGTCATAAGTTTTGTATGATCTCTTATATAATTAAGTAACCTATCACAATATGTATGTTTTTTTTGGTAAAATTACTTCTGTCTGTTGGATGGTTTTGTGACCAGCCACTACATAAGTCATTGCTGCACCCTTTATGCAGGGTATATAAACTTAGCTTCTAGAAGAAGAAAGTGTATATTTGCAATAAGTATAAAGAATGAATTTTACTGTGATATTTTAACAGATAAATAGAGTAGTTCTATTTCATGGCTTTTTAATCAAGGTATACATACAAATGCACGCGAAATAAGAAATAACTAGCCAAGAGCGTTTCAAGACAAGCATATGTCAGTGTTCCGTGGCCCACCGTGGCCAAAGCCATATACTTGTGGTCGTATTCATAGTTCAGAAATTGCATGGTCATAGAAAAATTCGAACGAGCGAAGCTGGACAGTCAAATTTCAGAGATGTATCATCCCGACATGACATGATATACTTTTTATGGTTTAGACAAAAATAATACTTCAAAACATGCTCTGCACTGTGGTCACATTATCTTTTTCATTTGAAAACTGTTGACGGTGTTTTTACTTTTATGCTTCTATCAATACTTCACACAGGGCGACATAAAATAAGCAGCTGAACATGTTAAGGTAGTTTTTAGAATTTTTGTTTGTTTGTTCACGCACATCTTCTAAACCCCTGGAAGAAAATGCAGACGGATTTAAATGCTGTTTTCACGAATATGCTTAGCTATGACCAGATTGAAGTATAGGCTATGTTATTTTGCGCAAGGGCCGGATTAAGGAAAGAAAAAAAGGATTGAAGGTTTATATGAAAATCTACGCGTACGAAGTCGCGGGCAAAAAAACTAGTTTGTAATAAATTCGATATTTGAAGGGGGAGGTCTATGTTCAGCAGTGGACGTCTTATGGCTGATGATGATGAAACATCAGGCCACATGCCTATTGATAACATCCTCCTTTTTGGAAGTTTTTTTTTTTAAATGTTATTGTTGTTTTCAGTCATGCTGCGTCGTTGCCGAAGAGAGCGGACCGTGATGTCTTCTTCATGAGCACGCAAGCTTTGGTGCTTCTAGTGCAGAGATACAGGTAACATTCGTGTTTTATAATTAACTAGCTGCGCCCCGAGGTTTCACCCGCGTGGTGATGAAAATCGGTGATGATGATGATGAAGATTAAAAGTAGTTTATGTGTTAATCCAGGACATAAGCAATTTATGTTCCAAATTTCATCCAAACCCATCCAGCCGTTTCTGCGTGATTGAGTTACAAACATCCATCCATCCATACATCCATCCCAACTTTCACATATATGATATTAGTGTGATTATTCTATCTTCCGATTTGAAAATGCCTATTTTGACAAATGTATTTTTTCTAATCTAGAAACGGCATCCGTGGCCGTATGAAGGCGGCAGTCCACGACCTACTGAAGCAGTACTACCAAGTTGAGAGCCACTTCCAGCTCGGTTCATACGACAAGTGTGTAGTCGCTCTCAGAGAGAGATACAAGGATGACATGCAGCTCGTGGCTAATATCATCTTTTCGCACAACCACGTCGCTAAGAAGAATCTATTGGTAAGTCATTTATTAAAATAATTATCAATATAAAAAGCCGACTTCATAAAAATGTTAGAACTGGACCAAATATGCGCCCTCTATCCCATAGCGCGTGCATTAATTGGGCACTATCGGTTTTAGAGAGCGCATGCCTGATTTAGTACTGAGGTGTTCCGACAGATGTCTCTTATAATAATTGTTGTGTGGAAATGAGCTAAAAAAATAAAGCATACTAAACCTGGACCAAATTGAAATGGGACCAAACGGGAATCATCAGCTCTCAAATAAAAAAAGAATTATCATAATCGGTTCACCCAGTCGAAAGTTCTGCGGTAACAAACAATAAAAATTAAATAAAAAGAAACAGTCGAATTGATAACTTCCTCTTTTTGGAAGTCGGTTAAAAAACACCATCATCAGCATATTTTCATCAGGTCAATGCATAATATGATGCCGATGGCCGGATTAACCGATGGGGAAGAAAGGTTCTTGAATGGAAACCGCGAACTGGAAGACGCAGCGTAGGTAGGCTTCCCACTAGATGGACCGATGACATCGTGAGCGTCACGGGCATCCAATGGATGCAGATGGCAGGATGTCGTTCAGTGTGGAGTTCTAAAGGGGATTCTTGTATTCAGCAGTGGAAGTCTTCTGGCTGATGTCGATGATGCAACTCTGCTCGAACTAGAACTCCATTATCCAATTACACATTCACGCATGTCCAAAAATCTAAAGCTGTGTAAATAAATAAATAAAAGTCACCACTGTCTTTATCATCTTCACTAACATCACTTATCATCACCATCATCCACCCTCAAATCGCATATTTTATGAATTTATGTATATGCAGGTGACCCTGCTAATTGACCACTTGTGGTCCAACGAGCCGGGACTGACGGACGAGCTGGCAGCCACGCTCAACGAGCTGACGTCACTGCACCGCGCCGAGCACAGCCGGGTCGCATTGAGAGCTAGACAGGTGAATCACTAACTGACATAAACACGGCCATTTGCGGCCCGCTAGTCAAGAGAGTCATTAAGTAAACGTAAATGTGTGTCGGCCGTTTGCGGCCCGCTAGTCAAGTGAATCATTAAGGAAACGTAAATATGTGTCGGCCGTTTGCGGCCCGCTAGTCAAGGGAATCATTAAGTGAATGTAAATATGTGTCGGCCGTTTGCGGCCCGCTAGTCAAGGGAATCATTAAGTGAATGTAAATATGAGTCGGCCGTTTTTTTATTTATTTATTTATCATTTAATAAAAAATTATACAGTAAAGGATATAATGGCATTTTAAAACCATCTAATGGCATTTTAAAACCATAATAGTTTGCGGGCCCGCTAGTCAAGTGAATCATTAAATGGACGTAAACATGTGTCGGCCGTTTGCAGGCCGCTAGTCAAGGGAATCATTAAGAGAGCGTAAATATGTATTGGCCGTTTACGGCCCGCTAATCAAGTGAATCATTAAGTGACATAGAAATGTGCCGGCCGTTTGCGGTCCGCTAGACAGGTGAATCATTAAGTGATTTAAACATGCGCGGGCTGTAAGCGAATCGTTACACAGTTGAATAACTTAGCGATGTAAACAAGCGCAGGCTTGCTGCCTACTAGATTTGTAGATGATTTATTTTATACACAAAAGCCAAAAAGAACGCGCATTTAGCGCTTTATACGCAACGGGCCGCTTGCAGCTCGCTAGACAAGTGGATTACTTAGCGATGTAAATACGCAGGCCGCTTGGCAGGCCGCTTGCGGCCTGCTTGACAGGCGGATCATCAAACTTTTCAACATTCATCACAAATGATCCGCTTATAATTATTATCACTGATGTTTTCAATGTCGTTCTAGATTGTTTAGAAATGCAATTATAAGCAAACTTCTATTTATAAAAACAAATGTTATAATTATAAATCTACTACAGTACATATAATGCCACTATTTTTTTTGTGTTAAAAATTATTTTCTGTTTACCTACATACCTAACTAGTGTTTAAGTTTAGTATTATACAAGTTTAACTACATGCATGTATGTAATAGGTTAAGATTATTAAATAAACGATTGATTGATTGATAGTTGAGCGTGGTTGCTATGTGATAGTGCCTTGCAGTTTCACCCGCATGAAAATTCCCCCAGGGACCGTATATCTACACTAATATTATAAAGAGGAAAGATTTGTACCTATTTTTGTATGTTTGTAATGAATAGGCTCCGAAACTACTGAACCGATTTGAAAAATTCTTTCACTGTTGGGAAGCTACACTATCCCCGGGTGACATAGGCTATATTATATTTTGTAGCGAGGCCGAAGGCCGAGCTTACACTCGTGCGAAGCCGGGGCGGACGGCTAGTTTGAAATATATCTATATGTATAAGAATTTCTTGTCACGGTGTTTGTGGTCGCAATCCTCCGAAATGACTCGATCAATTTTTTTTTATTTTTTTTTAAATGTATATTTGGTAGTATGAGAATTGGTCGTAAAGTAGTTTTCATCATCATCATCGTCACAATTTTGCATCACCACGCAGGTGAAACCGCAGGGCGCAGCTAGTATATATAGGTATATACGCGTCGACTAGAGAATCCCCCCTGTTTCGTCAGTTAAGAAAATTAAAAACTAGCAAAACAAGTTTAAATATAAACGTTTTTAACAAACGCGTATTTCCCCCCCCCCCCCCAGGTTCTGATCGCGGCTCACCAACCTGCCTACGAGCTCCGCCACAACCAGATGGAGTCCATCTTCCTCTCGGCAGTGGACATGTACGGACATGACTTCCACCCGGAGAACCTGCAGAAGCTGATCCTGTCGGAAACTTCGATCTTCGACATACTGCACGATTTCTTCTACCACTCCAACGCTGCGGTGAGTTTTAGACACTAGATTTAAACACCGCTGGCTTTTTGGTGGAGGAAAACATCGTGAGGAAACTGGCATACGTCATCATCATCAGCCAGAAGAAAGAAAATCAATTTTATTCGACATTACTTCAAATACCTTATATCTAAAGAATACAATTATTGTCGAATGGGTCCATCTCGGCATTAATGCTGAAAGTCAAAGACTATTTGCGCCGTTTTTCAGATGAATCCTTGAGTTTACAGTTAATAAAACAACACAAAAAAAGACGTCCACTGCTGAACATAGGCCTCCCCCTTTAACCTCCACACTGAGCGACATCCTGCCATCTGCATCCACTGGATGCGGATGGCAGGACGCATCCGCGACTCTCACAATGTTATCCCCATAATCCCCATGCTTGGCAGAGGTGGCTTGGGGATCGCAGAGCGATCCACCATAAAAGTAGAAGGATGCTGCTGCCCATCCTCTGGTGGTTCTGGGCGCAGTTTTAGGACAAAACCGGATCCATTCTGCATACGTACGAAGAAGAAATTCAATGGCGTATGTGAATCCACCAACCCGTAACTGGGCCAGCGTGGTTGCTATGGCCCAATCGTTCTTTCGGGGGTAGGACAAGTCCAGCTGTGGACTATATATAAAAGGCTGATTATGCTATAGTGCGTTTCACCTAAGAGTTCCCTCGCCGTAATGTTGGCTCCCCTGCACTTTCCCTGTAATGTGTATGGTTTTTCTATTCCGTGGGTCCGCCATTGTTCTATATTATTATCTTTTATGCTGGAATGTTGTTAAAAGACTTGCCTAGTAACAATTTCATTATAAGGCAAATAAATAATTCTGTTCTGTTCTGTTATATTCTGTTCTATTCTGTCCTATTTTGGTCTATTATGTTATATCCTATTCTGTTTTAATCTGTTCTATTGTATTCTGTTCTATTCTGTTCTATTCTGTTCTATTCTGTTCTATTCTGTTCTATTCTGTTCTATTCTGTTCTATTCTGTTCTATTCTGTTCTATTCTGTTCTATTCTGTTCTATTCTGTTCTATTCTGTTCTATTCTGTTCTATTCTGTTCTATTATGTTCTATTCTATTATTTTATTTTATTTTATTTTACAAGGAAAACAAACAGCTGCTAACAAACACGGTAGATATACAATGAATAGTTAAACAAAAGCCAGAAAAAAGTTTTCACTAATATAAACTAAAATTGTGTAAATGCCTCGTTGTAACACCAACAAAGGCCTACATAGATAGGTAGAATTTAGACAGTAGGTAAGATAGTTGATAATTAGTATTTACATGAAGATATATTAAGTTAAATTAACAGAAATAAGAACAAAATCAATACATAATAGCCAAGTTACGATTATAAAGCCTCTTATAAAGTTACTGATTAATGTATTTATAGGTATATATTGCTATTTTATGATTACGTTAAATATGATTGAATCGAAAAAGATGACAAAGCCAAACGAATAAGCAGTTACTTGCCCTTTATATTAAGAGCCTGTTGAGAAAAATTGTTTATTAATCAAAATTTTAAAAATATTGTACCTCGTTGAAAATAAGTCAACATGCTGAGAAAAGTTAGAGTTAAAATTAGTAAAAGTACGCAAAAAGAAAGAGTTTCCACGGTAATTTGTACTATGGCGGGGGATACATAGACGAAGGTGGCTTTTGCGAGATGAGATTGATGGCGAGACAAGCTTGACTTCAGCCAGCAGGGATGAGCAATCAAATCTATTAGACACAATATTGTGAAGAAAGGAGAGGTCTGCAGCCTCCCTTCTTCTATGAAGAGGCAACAAATGATGATGCCTGCAACTTCCTTCGTAATCAAAATTAGAGTTGGAAATTTTCGCCTTAAAGTTAATGAAACGCAGGAATTTTCTTTGAGGTTTTTCAAGAAGGGTTATGTATTTATCATAACAGGGATTCCATACCTGGGAGGCATACTCAAGTTGACTTCGAACCAAGGAACAATACAAAATCTTTAGTGTTTTAATGATCTTGAAATCTTTGGTAACCCTAAAAATGAAGCCCAGAGTTTTCATAGCTTTAGCTGCGATATTCTCAATATGCTTGTCGAAAAGAAGCTTAGAGTCAAGAATGACACCAAGGTCGACAACAGAATCAGTTCTATTAAGAGCCTGACCATTAATTCTGTAGTTATAGCTAAGACTTCTAGTGGATCTACTGAAGGTGATGCAACAGCATTTTAGAATATTTAGGTCTAGCTTATTCAACACACAGTAACTATGGAGGTTATCAAGATCCTTTTGAAGCAACTCGGATTCCTGTCTATCTTTAACAGTCCTATATATTTTCATGTCATCAGCAAATAGTTCAAAGTTTGAATGTTTAAAGCATCGACCAATATCATTAATAAAGATGACAAAGAGCAGAGGACCGAGAATTGATCCTTGTGGCACACCTGAAGGGATGGGTGATGGAGCAGACGTGAACCCATTCAAGACTACAGTTTGGCAACGATCATTCACATAAGAGGTGAACCACCTCAGCAGATCACCCCTTATTCCAGCCGCATGTAGCTTAGCAAGGAGAATGGAATGATCGATGCGATCGAAAGCCTTGCTGTAGTCCGTGTA
Organism: Agriopis leucophaearia; assembly: GCA_949125355.1. NCBI lineage: Eukaryota > Metazoa > Arthropoda > Insecta > Lepidoptera > Geometridae > Agriopis > Agriopis leucophaearia. The sequence continues at coordinate 5,439,417 of OX421291.1, read as the reverse complement.
AATCGCGTCCACCTGCCCTCCACCCTCCATGCCGGCAGTAACCGTATTAGTGAACGAGACCAGGTTAGTCGTTGTGGACCTCCCCTTAAGGAAACCGTGCTGCTGCGGCATGAAGTAGTGTTTAAGAGCAGAGTACATCTGATCATGGACTAACCTTTCAAAGATCTTAGCCAAGACACAAAGTTTAGAGATCGGCCTATAATTAGTAATATCCCGCTTGGGACCTTTTTTGTGAACAGGCGTTATCGTTGCCGTTTTCCAGATTTTGGGCACTATTCCAGTGGTAATTGACTTACTGAAGAGGAGACTAACGGGAAAGACCAAACTCTCAGCACAGTTCTTAAGAAGGTAAGGATGCAAGCCATCGGGCCCAGCTGATTTATTGCAGTCAAGGGTTTTTAGCAACTTCAAGACGGCAGGAGAAGAAACTGCGATAGAGCGTATGTCAGCCGTAGAAGTAACGTCAATGGGATCGGAAATAGCTAAACCCATAACACATGGCGAAGATGGCAAATAGTTGGAGTTGAAAAAGTCGGCGAAAGCGTGACAAATATCATCCCCCGATTCTACAGATCGATCCTTAAATGACATAGATGATGGATAGGTGTTATGTTGTTTATTGGATTGAACGTATGACCAAAAAGCTTTCGGATTATCTCGAATTGAGTCTTCAATTTTATGTATGTAGCTTAGATAACACTCACGTGCAACCCTTTTCACTCGCTCACGCAAGACCCTAAAAGAATTTTGATCAGAGACATTCTTGTAGGTTTTAAATTTACGGTGATATTTATTTTTTTCTTTTAGTATCTTGATAAGAGCGGGCGAAAACCATACCGGATATTGAGCTGGACGCACCCATTTACACGGAATATATTTATCTCTTAGCTCAGACAGTATTTTATTAAATAAATTAACCGACTCATCCATAGTACCGCATGTAAGCAAAGATAGCCAGTCCTGTTTATCTAAGTCACCGCATATTGCCAAATAATCACCTCTGCCGTAGAATAACTTTGGTTTAGAAGTAGGTGCAAGGGTGCTCATATGAATAAACTGCGGTCTGCAGACAAGTGCCGGGTGGAACTTGTCTTCCTTCAAAAGAGGATCCAAGGAGCGAAACACCAACACTTCGTCGTTCGAAAGAATTAAATCTAAAATGCTCCCATCATATAAGTTGGGGACATGATTAAATTGCTCTAAATTATTTAAATTCATCAGATCTAGAATTTCTAAGTGATTACAGTCCGTAATCTTGACCACGGGTAACAAGTGGGTATGATCCGGGGAAACTGACCAAGTTAATCCCCTTTGATTAAAATCGCCCATTATTAAGAATTTGTCATTGGGATTATCCGCCACAATCGAAAGAACCTTTTCACTGAAATTTACCAACTGAGCCGAAAGTGATAAGCCTAAATTCTGTTCAATAAGATAAAGACAGCAGATATGCAAGTTAATAGGCGGGCTCCTATCAGTCGCTTTAAACACAATCGAGACCCATATATCCTCCGCCGTAGAATGCCAGTGGAGGCGCGCGCGCGCAGCCAGCTCCCGGCGCACGGCGATAAGCACCCCACCACCCCGAGTTTGCCCGCGCGCTTTACAGTCACGGTCGCGGCGCAGTATGGTGAACTCGTCACTAAACAATTCCTCGTTCCGTATACCATCCCAGAGCCACGTCTCGGTCAACACGATCACATCAAAACTACACAACAGAGTACTGTGTTTAAAATCCTGTACTTTTGTTCGCAAACCCCTAACATTCTGATAATAAACTTCAAATACCATAAACACAGTCCGGCCGAGTTGCGGATCGGCCGGAGAGTGCACTGATAAACAGTAGGTAAGTGGAGCGTTTACCAGCAATGTTAGTTGTTTGCGAACAAGACATCATATTATAAATAGTGTTGTGATAAATATCATAGTACAGTAATGCATACAAAATGTTATGTGAACGTGTGAACCGACCGCATTGCTCTTTGATTAGGAAATGGGTGAGATAGTTAAGTTTGTAAACAGATTGTGAATTGGAGTATAAAAGTAAGACAAATAATTCACCCATTTCACATAACAAGTCGGAGCAGAGTACGTGTTTAGCTACAGCGCACCGGCGCCGGCGCCGGCGCCGTGACAGCATGATAGAATGATAAGCGAAATATGATGTTAAAACAATTAAGGTTATAGAATAAGTCTGTAAGTATACGTTCAACATAATATCAACATGTAGTTTCCGACGAGGCGAGGTTGTATGAGTAGGATAAACCGATATACCAGGGGTGCTGAGGAGCAATGAGGTTATTAAAAATACTAAGTAGTTTATGAGGTAACTAATTGATTCGTAAGGCTTTGTGACAGGAAAGGAGCAGTTAATATACACATTTAACAAGACATATTTAGTAGAAATGGTTATGACGAGATAAATAATAATGAAAAATAATATGTAGGTACTTAGTCATTTTAACTCATTAAGTTTATCTTCAGTTTGAACATGGATTATCGGCGAGGTGTCATTCCTTCTCATGAGAATCCTGCAATTCTGGACCCAGACGTACTTATAATTCATTTCTTGAGCTACTTTTTTTGACTTCGTTAAAAGCTGCTTATTCTCACGCGTTAAATGGTCATTAACAAAAACTTTTGTAGCGACTCCGATGAAACCCAGGGTTTCTGCAGTCAGGTGCTTGAAAGAACGAGCTGCCGCTATGAAGTTCTCCTTCGTGTACCTCCCGACGAACCCGACAATGATAGGCTTAATATCCGTGGAGGAGCGCGCCCTCATCACGAAATTGATGTCGGAGGGTAGGATGGATCGCCCGAATATCTCACCGAGTTTACACACCATAGCAACAAGATTCTCATTTTTTTTACTCGGTACTCCCTTAATTTCGACGTTGTTGATACGCCCACGTTGTTCCTGGAATGCGAGATCGGCAGCCAGTTGAGTAATTTTATTCTGCACCTGAGGGTAGTTATCATCAACGCCGTCACTGCGGGCCTCCAAGGCAGTAACGCGGGACTCCAACGCCGTCGTTTTAGAGTTCATAGCATCCTCGAAGTGGTGGAAGTCCTCCTTCATGTCTTTCACTTCTTGTACCAAAGTAGGCAGTTGCTCGAGGCGAACGTTGATGCCATTAATCCCATCACGAAGCTCGCGGAGCACCTGGTCCAGGGTAGCGGGCGCAGTGGCCACAGGCGCCTGTTGCGGCAGGGGAGATCCCGCCGGAGTAGACGTGACAGCCCCGGGCAGGCACTTGCAGGTGGGGCACAGTAGGGCGGCCTTCCTGCTCTTGCTGAGTTTACGGTAGCTACTTTCCGAAATATTCGCACAGGAAAAACAGTAACTAACTGCACAATTAACACAGCTAACACCATCCGAGTGGTCAATGCTACATGCGGGGCAGTTGAACATGGTTTCGAATCTGTCACACAAGATACACAGCTAAAACACGACCTTCACCGACAAACGCGGGAAGTGAATGAGATAGAGCAATTATGTTCTATTCTGTTCTATTCTGTTCTATTCTGTTCTATTCTGTTCCATTCCGTTCTATTCTGTATATTTCTGTTCTATTATGTTATGTTCTGTTCTATATTATTCTGTTCTAATAGTAAATCGTTGTCCGTAGGTATGTAACGCTGCCCTAGAAGTATATGTCCGCCGCGCCTACACCTCGTATGATATCACATGCCTGCAGCATCTCGGCCTCTCCGGAGAGCTAGGGGTGGTGCACTTCCAGTTTGTACTGCCTACTGGACACCCTAACAGGTAAGGAGACTGTAGGGGTCGGTTACATAACAGTGCGCTTTTTTTTGTGCCTGATGGTAAGCAGTCACCGTCGCCTATGGATACTTGTAACACCAGAGGCATCACAACTACGTTCAAATTCAAATTCCAAGCAGTAGTGTGCAAACATTACTGTGTGCCGGATTGAAGGGCAATGTTTCCAGCGAAATCACAGGGCACACAGAGATTTGACATCTTATATCTCGGGGTGACGAGCGCAGTGCATTGCCATCCAGGGTTTTGAACTGTTAAAGTTCAAAATTCTGAGTGGCGAGCGACTTCGCTCGTCTCGTATCATTAAAAAGTAAAAAAATATATATAGTAGTATAGTAAATATAGCAGTATCATAAAAAAAATACATATATATGGATGCGGTTTCAAACGGTGGCGGCTAGTGCGATGATAAGATCGCGACGCCGGTATTAGATCGAACAGTACTTCACAACACTCCTCGTTGTAAATGCGATAAAAGATACAAAGAGAACCAACGTCGCTGCGCATGTTGATATGCTCTAGGTGTTCGCCCTCCCATTGAGGCGAAGACGAGCGAAGAAACAGAGCTGAAAAATCTGATGAAGCTGATTTTCAGCTTAGAAAGATGTGGGGGTGAGCTTCATTATTTCAAGGTTTGGTTGAGGTTGTACATAACATAGACAAGCCACGCTCATCGACACAGACTAAAACATCTTTTCCTATCCCCAGGATACCTTTAAGCCAATCCGAGATCGAGCTGGCGTCGGCCCAAGACCAAGAAGGCACTCCTGCTGAACTATGCACGGCCGCCATGCGCAAGTGTCATCATAGAACTGGAGCGTTGGCAGCTTTTGACTCCTTCGAGCAGTTCGTCCAATATTCGGACGAATTACTCGACCTTGTGCATGATTTCGCGAGTGATGCCAGCGTGAGGAGAGAGGTGAGTGTATTATATAGATGTCTCTTTCAAGCGTCATAATGTCTGTCTCGGTCACCACAGAACTAGAGCGTTGGCAGCTTTCGACTCCTAGTAGTTCGTCCAATATTCGGACAAATTACTGGACTTGCATGATTTCGCGAGTGATGCCAGCGTGAGGAGAGAGGTGACTGTGTCATATAGCTGACTCTTTCAAGCGCTATATTGCACACATGATCACATGGTCATTGCACATATTGTCTGTCGCGGTCACCACAAACTGGAGCGTTGGCAGCTTTCGACTCCTTCGAGTAGTTCGTCCAATATTCGGACGAATTACTCAACCTTGCACACGATTTTGCAAGTGATGGCAGCGTGAGGAAAGAAGAGTGGAGCCGTCTCTTTTACGTGTTATTTGTCTGTCTCGGTCACCACAGCACCGGTGGAGCGTTGGCAGCTTTCGACGCCATGAGGTAGTTCGTCGAATATTTGGACGAATTACTCAACCTTGTGCTTGATTTTGCATGTTGGCATGCGAGTGTATTATATATATATCAATTGTCATATGTCTATCCATGGTCCATGTCAGGAACGATACGCAAATGTTTCCATAGGAATAGAGCGTTGGAAGCTTTCGTGTCTTTCGAGCAGTTCGTCCAATATTTGGACAAATCACTCGACCTCATGCATGATTTTGTGAGGGATGTTAGCGTGAGGTAAGAAGTGAGTTTACAGCTGTCTCTTACGCACAGTGTGTTTGTCCCTGTCCCGCAAGTGGCGAGTGTATTGTATAGCTGTCTCTTTCCCGTGTCATAATATTTCTATCCCAGTCAAGAACGTTACGCATGTTTTCATAGAACTGGGCCGCTAGCATTTTTCAACTCTTTCGAGCAATTGTTAGCCTTTCGGCCAAAGAAACACGTCAGTTTCCAGAAAATACTTTTAATTGTTCCTTTTTATCGCTATTCGCTATTACCACTGATACTGCTTTTACGCAATGAATACAAGACTAGTTCCCGCTTCGAGGTTCGAGCAAAGAAAGAGGGCGGTTACAACGCAACTGCAACTTATATACCGTGTTCGTTGACAGTTGTCAGCTGTCAACTGTCAACGAATACACGTGAAGTTTGCTAATACAATATGAAGCTCGTTACAAATGTTACAATGATGTTGCTAGGTTTTATACATTAAAAAAAAAGTTTTCAAAATTCGTCTAATATTCGTACAAATTACATTTCTAATATTAGTATGGTTTTTTGTCGTAGGATCTGGCCGCATTACAAGAGGGCAGCGAAAACAGAGACAGCACGAGTATCAACGTCGGAGCTGACTACAAGCCCATCGTGGACACTGGAGATGATGTGGTAAGCCATGATGATGATGATGCTGGAGATGATGTGGTAGTAATGTGGCTGGTGGATGTGTGGTGGTGTGGTAATACTTTTTGGCGCTCATTTGCCTAATTAGACATATGCAGCAATTGCCCAATCTAGCGTCAAACGTGTTTGCCTTGCTACGCGTGATACTTCTCATTTGCTTTGAACGACATGTAGTATGCGGCAATTGCCCAATCTAGCGTCAAACGTGTTTGCCCTACTACGCGTGATACGTCTCATTTGTCTAATTAGACTTTATATGCGGCAATTGCCCCGTCGTCAAACGTGTTTGCCCAGCTACGCGTGATACGACTCATTTGCCTTGTAGATAGATAGATAGATAGAAAACTCTTTATTGTTCACACCAAAAATTACAAACGTACATAAAAACAACTTAAAAAAAACTAGTGAAACAATTGGCGGCCTTATCGCTATAAGCGATCTCTTCCAGGCAGCCTTGTACGGCATGTCATATGCGGCAATTGCCCAATCTGGCGTCAATTGAAAGGATATACTTTCAGATTGGTCCCATAGAAATTTCATCAAAATCGGTTCAGTAGTTTAGCTTTTAAATCAAAATAACTGGAAAGTTCGTATTTTCGAAATTGTGTTTTATTAATTTTGAAGTCGGTTTTTTAAGTTGATAATTATTTGTATATGTCATAATATTATTTGTATATTTCATCATAATATTAATATACTGTTATTTGAATTGCCTATTTTATTAATTTTGATGTCAGTTTTTAAGTTGATAATTATTTGTATATGTCATAATATTATTTGTATATTTCATCATAATATTAATATACTGTTATTTGAATTGCCTATTTTATTAATTTTGATGTCAGTTTTTAAGTTGATAATTATTTGTATATGTCATAATATTATTTGTATATTTCATCATAATATTAATATACTGTTATTTGAATTGCCTATTTTATTAATTTTGATGTCGGTTTTTAAGTTGATAATTATTTGTATATGTCATAATATTATTTGTATATTTCATCATAATATTAATATACTGTTATTTGAATTGCCTATTTTATTAATTTTGATGTCGGTTTTTAAGTTGATAATTATTTGTATATTTCATAATATTATTTATATATTTCATCATAATATTTGTATATTGTTATTTGTATAATCATCCAAGTAACCGAATTTGCTAATTTTATTCTAATTTTGATAAGCGAGTTTTTTTATTGATAATTATTGTATTTTGTAGCCATTAGAACCGATTCACATCCTGATGATCGGCGTTCGGGACACAGGGGAGAGCGACGACAGCGCCGTATCGAGACGATTCGGCAACTTCTGCCGCGCGCACCGACTGGCTTTACACCAGAAACGGATCAGAAGGATCACCTTCATGCTCCTCATCAAGTGAGTACAGACAAACTCACAGACGCGTTATAGACATCTTCACAAATAAACTTAACAATTTAGTCAATTTTCCTTTAAAACTTGTCACTTTCTTCACAGACGCCAGTTCCCTAAATTCTTCACGTATCGCGCCCGAAATGACTTCTCTGAAGACACCATCTACCGTCACTTGGAACCAGCTTCGGCCTTCCAGCTGGAGCTGTACAGAATGAGGAGTTATGAGCTGGAAGCGCTGCCCACTAGCAACCAGAAGATGCACCTGTATCTGGGTAAAGCCAAGGTAAGAAAGGCTACAAAGAATTTCGAAGGGTTGTGTGTAGGTAGAGAATGGTTTGATCGGGGAATGCTCGACTGAAGATCCGAAGGTGTAGGGTTCGAATCCCAGAAACTTGATTGTGATTTTGTATGAATGTAAAATTTGTAAAGTTTAAGAAGCTAATTAATGAAGGAAATTATGAATGATGCTTTTTTAATGATAGGTTTGATAAGGGTGGATGATAAATGAATGGTACGCGTTGCTTGGTGGAAAACCAGCTATCATCAGCCCTCCATTTCGCCGAGTAGCTTCTGAAGCTAGAAGCTAACTTAACAACCAGAAGATCCAATCTGTATTTGATGAAGCGGGAAGGTAAGCAGAATTCAGAAAGGTTTTCTGTAAAGGCAAAAATGGTGTAGTCAGCGAATCATCAGCCGAAAATCTGAAGGAAAAAAACAGGGTTCTAAAAAGCTAACTTAACAACCAGAAGATGGATGCAATCTGTATTTGATGAAGCGGGAAGGTAAGCAGAATTTAGAAAGGTTTTTTTCTGTAAAGGCAAAAATGGTGTAGTCAGCGGAAATGATCAGCCGAAAATCCGAAAGGAAAAAAAAAACAGGGTTCAAAGAAGCTGACTTAGCAATCAGCAGATGCAAAATCTGTATTTGATGAAGCGGGAAGGTAAGCAGAATTTAAAAGGGTTTTCTGTAAAGGCATAAATGGTGTAGTCAGCGAATGATCAGCCGAAAATCCGAAGAGGAAAACAGAGTTCCAAATCCCGTCAGCTTGGTTAATATTGTATGAATTATAATATTTGCTGAGTATTGGGAAGCATTAAGACTGTGTAATGGGTGACTGTGATTATTAGTTGTAGTTTCTCTTGAGGCCAGCTTTTGGTCTTCAAGCTGTGTCGAGATTAGATTATGAGAGCCAATTCCATCTACGCCACTGGAGCAACTGTACCAGCGCCCCAGCAGAGCCTCACTCCGATATTTCAAGGAGTTGGGTTGGCTCAGGTAACTGCTGGTAGGGGAAATGCACAATACACCCCAAGCGGGACGTCAGTGCAGGACTTATCGCCCCCATCTCGAATAAGAATAAGCTTATGAGCTTGAAACGCGTTGCATTCTTTAAATACTTTTCATGAGAGAAGTCCTACTGCAAACAGCGGAACTACATTTCCATCTTGTAGTTGTGAGGTGTCGTTACTGTGTTTATATTTGAGATTTTAATTTATTTGCCATCGTTAAAGAGTCATGTACGATGCCTAAAGCTGTTCAAACTGCTGGTCGAGAAACGATACTGATATTGATTTATACGCGACGACAGCGCCGCTTCTGGGGACTTCAAACTTAAAAATCACTCTAGCTAAATCTATCCTTTTGCCCCTACAGGTGAAGAAAGGCCAAGAGGTGACCGACTACCGGTTCTTCATCCGCTCCATCATCAGGCACCAGGACCTCATCACCAAGGAGGCCAGCTTCGAATATCTGCAGAACGAGGGAGAGAGGTAAGTTTGTGATGTTGTTTTTTCGTTGCCCGTTTTTCAATCTGTAGTGCCATGGGGTATAAAATCCGTTAAGTGTTTAATGGGATGATATGGTACTGAGACATGGTCCTTAACTGTTGGCCCTTTGGAGAAACTAAGAGTCACACAACGGACAATGGAGAGAGCTATGCTCGGAGTTTCTTTGCGCGATAGAATCCGAAACGAAAATATTCGGCAAAGAACCAGAGTCATCGACATAGCTATTAAAATTTGCAAGTTGAAGTGGCAATGGGCAGACCACATCAGTCGAAGAACCGATGGGGTAGAAAGGTTCTTGAGTGGAGACCACGAACCGGAAGACGCAGCGTAGGTAGGCCTCCCACTAGATGGACCGACGACATCGTGAGAGTCACGGGCATCCAGTGGATGCAGATGGCAGGATGTCATTCAGTGTGGAGGTTAAAGGAGGAGGCCTATGTTCAGCAGTGGACGTCTTACGGCTGATGATGAATAAAAGAATTGTTCATAAGACAGGCTTCAAATATATATGAAAAACGTAATAAGTGCCTATAAAATTTGAAGGCCGTCCTCGATTTCCCTGGGATCCCATCATCAGATCCTGACTTGGTGACAATGGAACCAAATTGGAAGTATACCCTACCGAACAGAAGATTTTTTATGAAATCGGTCAACAGTTGGCGGAAAAATCGGTGAATAGACATAAAAAATATACAGTGGAACATATAACCGTCCTCCTTTTTTGAAGTCGGTTAAAAATACGATAGATGGACAGGGGTCTGAAGATTTTGTAAAACCACAGACGAAGAAAGGTCAATCAAATAAAACTTGCTTTTTCTCATTGACAGACAATATCTATCTGTCTGACACTGTCTGTCATGCTTGTTTTTTTATTTCATTTCGTAGTATAGTATTTATGATTATTGTTTGCTAACAAAGTACATGTTTTTCCACAACACAGCACAAATGAGTAGGTACATAAGTGTGCCTAGCCGTGATATAAAATGTCTCCTCTTCCTTGTATTGTAGGTTTCATTGAACAAATGCGAAAAAAATTAAAACCATGTCTGGTCAGCGCCACCTATCGATGGTGGCAGAACTTTGTTCTTATAGCTGTCAGAAAACCTCCCATTGCAATCCTCCTTGTGATTGTGATCCCGATTCTGAACAATTTTTTTTTTAGGTTTAGCGTTTATTCAAATTTATTCGACAGCTTAGCTTAGTTGGTAGTGAACCTGCCTTCTGCGCTTGGGGGCGTGGGTTCGATTCCCACCTAGGACAAACATTTGTGTGATGAAAATTTGTGTTTGTTCTATGTATGGGTGTTAATACCTATTTAAGTATGTTTATAAAAATATATATGTATAAACACTGTTTTAAACTATCACGGTTGTTCACTAAAGTTATATGATTATTTACGGGATATTTACCGTGGTAAGGTTGTGGAAGGAGCTCCACAACCTTACCACGGTAAATATCCCGTAAATAATCATATATATGTATGTATATCAGTCTCTGGCAGCCATATCACAAGCTTTGTTTAGTTTGGGGTCAGATGATCGTGTGTGCAAAAATGTCCCAGATATTTAGTGGCACGTTGTAAATCACTATGATTGTTTACACAGGGTGTTGTTAGAAGCTATGGACGAGCTGGAAGTAGCGTTCTCTCACTCTCTCGCCAAACGGACAGACTGCAACCACATATTCTTGAACTTTGGACCCACCGTCATCATGGATCCCGCTAAGGTATTTATCAATTCACTAATACTAACAACTTACAACGGATTTACCACAGTAAGGGCAATTTTTCCAGCAAAATTACAGGGCACACAGAGATTTGACATCTTATATCTCGGGGTGACAAGCGCAGTGCATTGCCATCCGAAGTTCAAAATTCTGAGTGGCGTTGAGCTGTTATGGGCAAGCGTGAAGAGCCATCAGGGGAGCGACTTCACTCGTCTCGTCACCCAGTATCATAAAAAAAATAAGTCAATAGAACGTAAATGAGAAAGAAAATCTGTCGCCAGGCATTATGACAGAACCTTGATTGAACATTCTTATTTAGATCAACGCGTCGAACTCCGCGGCACAGTTGATAACTGATTCGAATGACTGACGTTTCATTTATATGGGTGCAACTGGCTAAAACAAATTTCTTATAAAAATGCCTTGACAGCCTATTTTAATTCTATTTTAAAACAAAAAAAATATAAAAAAAATCTTTGGGATTTACACACTCAATTTTCCTACAAAAAACAAGAACAAAACTTGAAATCTGTAACTTTGCACAAAATAATAAAGATCATAGAATCTGTCACGTGATTTACAAAGCGTACAAGGCCATCTGTCAAATAGTGTGTAGCCTTTGGAGCCTTTCCCAGAACCCTAGTACATTATAATTATCAATATAAAATAGTCAGAACTGGACCAAATTGTGCGAGTATCGAGTTGCGCGAGTCCGACTCGCACTTGGCCGGTTTTTTTTCCTATGATGAATGTCAATGTACCTCAGAAAAAATGTTTAATTCGTTAATTTAGCATAAACGAATTAAACATGTTACATTCTTTACTCATATGCCAAAATTGTTGTTACCAGAACGAAACAGTGGCCCTAGTACGAGCACTTGCGAAAAGTATTCGTTCCGTAAACGATAGCAAATGTATGAAAAATTGAACAGCGCCTCTATCGGACGTAAAGGGAAACTGAATTTTTCATACATTTGCCATCGTTTACGTGTCGATAACTTTTTCGCAAGTTCTCGTACTAACCCCACTGATATATATATTTTGATAAGACGGCGAATGGCTAAAATACTATTTTTAACCGACTTCCGAAAGGAGGAGGTTCTCAATTCGACTGTTTTTTCATGTTTGTTACCTCAGAACTTTGGACTGGGTGAACCGACTTTGATGATTCTTTTTTTATTTGAAAGCTGGTGCTTCCCGTTTCGGCCCATTTTAATATGGTCCAGTTCTGATGAAGTTGGTTTTTTATATTGATAATTATAAAATGCACGGTACAGCGTGACGATGACGCGAGTTTCATGATTTATGTTCACCCAACGCGCCTAAAGAAGTTTTCACTTCAAAACCTTTTGCTCTCGTTTCAGATTGAAGAGTCCGTGTTGGGGATGGTGATGCGCTACGGACCCAGACTGTGGAAGCTGAGGGTGCTCCAGGCTGAGATCAGGTTCACGCTGCGAATCGGTATGCAACTATTGGCCATTATTTTTAAAATAACATCTCAAACGTTTAATGTAATTTTTTTGGGGTGGTCCATGCCCTGCAGTGGACGTCCTATGGCTGAAATGATGATGATGAATGTAATTTTTAAGTTGATATGTGTTTTATTTTTAACCGATTTCCAAAAAGGAGGAAGTTCTCAATTTGATTGTTTTTTTTTTTTATATTTGTTACAACAGAATCTTCAACTGGGTGAACCGAAAAGTTATATAAGTATAATTAAAAATTAAAAATTTCAAATTCTAAAACCATATAAATAAAAACGATGGAAATGAAATGAAATATTTATTCGTAGCAAAGCTACAGGTCGGTTGATTACATTTTTTCCATGGAGTTGAAACCATGGGACCGTGGGGTCCGGCCGCTCGGAGAGCTGTCCAGACGCCTCGTAGATGTGACGGGTGACCAAAGAGCTGGCGCTTACCTTGGCCAAAGAATAAGTTTGGCCATTCAACGTGGTAATGTCGCTAGCTTTTTGGGTACCCTACCCGAAGACAGTGACCTTAATGCAGTTTTTTATATATAGTTTAATTTCGATTTAATTTAGTCAGGTATTTATTTAGCTACTTGAGTATATTTCGAAATAAATGTATATAAATAAATAAAAACAATAAAAAAAATGATACTAAAATATGAATACAGAAATTAAATTATCTTAGCCTAAACTTCAGTTTGAATATTTTATTTTATTTTCAGGCCCCGGCGCGCCTACAAAGAACGTGCGTCTATGTCTGTCGAACGGATCCGGATATTCTCTCGACGTGTACACATATGAAGAGATACAGGACTCCAGGCTTGGAGTGGTGAGTAACCTAAATTTAAAAAAAGTATATATAAAAACGATAGGATTACATTTACCTCACACAATAACGCAGAATAACAAAGTAATAATATTAAAGAATATATAAATATAATTTGAGATGAGACAGGATAAGGCAGGTTCCGATTCTCATTCTATAGATCTGTTATTCCATCCACAAGTTGTTCACCTCAATAGCCCAGTCTTTTTTAATCCTATACTGTACAATAGTTTCATATTCCTTTTTATACATATTTCATAGTTGCATGTATTTTATATTCAAAAGGGCCTCTTGGTGTTGGCTTCGGCTCCACCAATGCCCACCAAATGTCCGGGCTAGACCCGAGAATTGTTTGAAATAAAGAATATCAAATTGCATTGCATAAAAATTAATTAATTTCAGGTTTATAATCTAAATTTCAAACAAAATAATAATCAGTCAAAGAAAAAAAAATAGACATCGGGACGCGGTCCTTTCACTCTTTCAAGAGAAGGATATTATATAGAAGATTCACTCATGAATACTGCAGTAAATGTCCGGTTATTTGATGGCCAGTCCTGCGACTGGTGGCAGACAAGTCAAGACATTTTGCTGAAAAGAACTGTGAAACCCTTAGATTTCTATCATTTGTGATTTTATTGATATTCCCTAGAAGTGTATTTAGTGTTTAGTGATGATAAATTGCTGTATAATCGGCTGTAAAAGCCGAGGTGATATATTTCCTGTTTCATGTGGACACGTTATCCCATATTATATAGATACCTATTCTTTGTAATCAGTACAATTTCCTAAATGACAAATGAAATAATAGTAAAAATAATTTCCTAAATGTCAATGTCAAATAAAAATTTAATACAACGATATTATTTATTATTTTCTAACAGTCCAAATCACTATCAATTTAAATACTAAATAAGTGATTGGTTTATGTCCGAGGATGTACCGTGTACCGTCTGATTGTAAAGCGCACATGCTACCACTCGGACCAGCATTTTGCTAACGTACATAATTTAAGTTGTTTTTCGGGGAATGCTCTGAAGAGCTTTTTGATCTTATTCCTGCGTTGGACTTCCATTACAGCACATCCCGACACTGTCAAAAAGCTCATCCCCACATCTAGCAATGCTGAAAATCCCACACCGTTCGATTTTTCCGCTCCTTTATTCCGCGAACCTGCAAGGTGTGGAATATTCTTCCCCCAAAGGTATTCCGGCCGAGCTTCAACATGAAGCGTTTCAAAAAGGGTGTCTATATCTACATCTTCGGGCTGGCAAAGCACCGTCAACACCGCTAGTGTTGCAGGTGTCCATAGGCGGCACTTTTGCTTACCATCAGGCGGACGGCATGCTTGTTTGCCGCTCTTTTTAAAACTTTTAGCATAAAGTTCATTCAAGCGTTTCTTCTCCACAGATAACGTTCCAATCGTTTGGAGCCCGCCAAGGTCCGATGCACGGGCTGCCTATCTCCACTCCATACGTTACCAAAGACTACCTTCAGCAGAAGAGGTTCCTGGTAAGTTCCACGGTCCGCCATTATAAATAACACACACCTTTAGGACAGCCGGTCTATTCTGCAAGCTAAGTGAACGCGCAAGTGAAGTGATAAGCTAAGTGAATGTGATTTTTTCTTGCCTATTTCTGCAGATAAATGTCAAAACATCGCATTATAAGGGTAAGGGACTACGGTCAAGAGTCGTCACTGTACAATTTTTTTAAATAAAAAATTGGTTTGTGTTTGACCGCCAGCTCGCTTGATGTTAAGCGATGATGCGATCTGCGATGGAGCACGCTTTCATAGAAGAAACCGATTCACCTTTAACTTGAAGACGGCTTAATTATCGGGAACATATTCAGGGAGCGCATTCCACAGATTAGCAGTTCGCACAATGAAAGTGGAATCAAAGCGCTTCCTTCGTATTTGCGACTTGGGGCCGTACCGTCCTGTTTTAAGTGAGTCACGACTCGGAGACACCCAGTCTGGGTGTCTCCGGTTTTATAATAATTGTATGTCGTTTTGCAGGCAACGTCGCAGGGAACGACATATGTTTATGATATGCCGGATATGTTCAGACAAGTCGTCGAGAAACGGTGGCGCGAATGTATCGAGGATGGCAGCGTTGATGGTAACTATTTATTTATTAACCACCGATGCAAAAAGAGTGGTATTATAAATCAAATAATTATCAATATAATAGAACCGACTTCATAATGAAATCGGTTCACAATTGGCGAAAATATCGATGAACATACACAAAAAAAACATGCATACGAACATAGAACCTCCTCCTTTTTGGAAGTCGGTAAAAAATGACAAAACTGGATCAAATATACGCCCTCTATCCCATAACGCGTGTATTAATTAGGCACTATCTGTTTTAGAGAGCGCATGTCTGATTTAGTACTGAGGTGTTCCGACAGATGTCTTTTATAATATTTTTTGTGTGGAAATGACTTTAAAAAAGATTATGTTTGTTAAGAACTTTCGACTGGGTGAACCGATTTGGATTAATCTTTTTTTATTTGAAAGCTGGTGCTTCCCGTGTGGACCCATTTCAATTTGGTCCAGTACTACTATGTTTTATTTTTTTACAAATAACAATTAAAAAGTCGTTTCCACACACAAATTATTATAAGAGACATCTGTCGGAACACTTCAGTACTAAATCAGGCATGCGCTCTCTAAAACCGATAGTGCCTTTGGTTCAATCTGGTCCAGTTCTGAAGTTTTTATGGAGTTTTTTTATATTGATAATTATTCCTGGTTCATCGTCTGAAACCTCATTCTTGCTGTAAATATTTTTAGGCCCGATGCCCGACAACGTGATGTCTGCTGTTGAATTGGTGGTGGAACCTGACGGTGAGCGGAGAGTGGTGGAGGTGACCCGTCTGCCCGGACAGAACAACGTAAGATATAGATTGAAAATATACCTTTATTAAGTCAACAAATTGTACTCGTGAGAAAACCATTGTCAACATTTTTTGGGGTTCCATACCCAAAAAATAAAAATAAACGCGACCCTATTACTGAGCCTACGCTGTCTGTCTGTCCGTCCGTCCTACCTTTAAACAGCTGTATCTTTTGAACCGTAATAGATATCCAGTTGAAATTTTCACAGAAAGTAATGTTACGGCGGATTAACTAATAAAATAAAAGTCAAAACAAAACAAAAAAAAGGGGGGGGGGGACTTTATTAAACCGTTTATTGAACTTTATTAAACAGTTTATTGAACTTTATTAAACAGTTTATTGAACTTAATTCAATCGTTTATTGAACCGTTTATTAAACTTGATTGAACTGGTCATTGAACTTAATGAAACCGTTTATTGAACTTGATTGAACTGTTTATTAAACTTTATTGAACCGTTTATTAAACTTTATTGAGCCGTTTTTTGAACTTTAAGAAACCGTTTATTAAATTGAATAAAAATTCAACAGCTTATTGAACTGTATTAAACATTTTAATGAGCTATTTTAAACAGAATATTGAACTTTATTAACCCGTTTATTGAACTTGATTGAACTGTTTATTAAACTTTATTGAACCGTTTATTGAACATAATTGAACCGTAAAGTCTTGTTATTCTTTGTATAAATGTAATTATTATATCGTAGGTTGGCATGGTAGCGTGGCGTATAACGCTCTTCACTCCGGAGGTACCAGAAGGTCGCGACATCATCCTCATTGCCAATGACCTGACTTACTACATGGGATCGTTTGGACCTCAGGAAGACTGGGTCTTCTACAAGGCCTCCGTTTATGCCAGGGAACTGAAGGTGCCTAGGGTAAGTGAAATTCGAGGCGCAGTTTTTTTTATGCTATCGCTAATAATTTACGGCGCCTATGGAAACCTGCAACACCAGGGGCATCACAACGTTGCCGACCCTTTAACGCTCTATTAACAGCCTTTTTGAAGAACCCCATATTAAAGCTACTCGGAAATGCCGTTAGGACTCATTCCACAAATTGCATGTGTGAGGCAAAAAGGAACGCGTAAAACGCACAGTGTGCGATTTCCACCGATCTATGATATGTGGATGAACTTTCAGGCGGTGGCGGCTAGTGCGATGATAAAACCGCGATGCCGGTATCAGATCGAACAGTTCTTTAGAACATTCCCCGTTGTAAATGCGATAAAAGACACAAAGAGACCCAACGTCTCTGCGCATGCTGAGCGGCTCTAGGTGTCCAGTGAGCTTGGGGTCGTCGACAAGTCTGACAGCTCTACGCTGTAATGAATCATGAGGCTCAGGTTGATACTTGGCTGAGCTTTGATTGAAATACTCATGGAAAGATGGGATGACGAAATAAAATAAAAACTGATAAAATATAAAATTATTAGTAATGTTGAAGTCGGTTTTTAAAAAGCTTTTATTAATTTGGTATGTATGTATGTAACGGAATCATCAATTGAACTTGATTTTCAACTTCTTCAAAACGTCGAATTAAATTGTAATTTTGCATACTTATCAAGGACCGATGATAATGCAATAGTTTAAATAGATTGTCCCATTATCCTTACCAGTTGTTCGAACACTTTTAACTCGAGAACGGCTGGACCGGTTTTCATGGTTTTTGATTTGTTGTATTTGGCTCCGTCCCGAATAGCAGAATAACTGTTAAAAACGGCTGGACCGATTTGGATGAAATTTTGAATATACGTTGCTTATGTTCTGGATTAACACATGGGCTACTTTTCATCATCATCACCGATTTTCATCACCGCGCGGGTGAAACCGCGGGGCGCATCTAGTATTATAAATATGAAAGTTTGGATGGATGGATGTTTGTTACTCAATCCTGCAGAAACGGCTGGATGGATTTGGATGAAATTTGGAATATACATTGCTTATGTCTTGGATTACCAAATAGGCTACTTTTCATCATCATCACCGTTTTTCATCACCACGCGGGTCAAACTGCGTGGTGCAGCTAGTTATGTATATTTCATAAAGTTTTTCTCGACAGCTATACATCAGTGTCAACTCTGGCGCTCGAATAGGCGTCGCCGAAGAAGTGAAATCAGAGTTCAACGTAGCGTGGATCGACGCTGAACGGCCGGAGCGCGGGTTCAAATACATCTATCTGTCGCCTGAAGCGTTCTCTAAACTGGGCCCGCTGGGCTCCGTCAAGACTGAGCTGATCGAAGACGAGGGCGAATCCAGATACAGGATCACTGATATCATTGGTAAGTTTTTAATACATCTATCTGTCGCCTGAAGCGTTCTCGATACTGGGCCAGCTAGGCTCCGTCAAGACTGAGCTGATAGAAGACGAGGGCGAATCCAGATACATGATCACTGATATCATTGGTAAGTTTTTAATACATCTATCTGTCGCCTGAAGCGTTCTCGAAACTGGGCCGGCTGGGCTCCGTCAAGACTGAGCTGATAGAAGACGAGGGAGAATCCAGATACATGATCACTGATATCATTGGTAAGTTTTTAATACATCTATCTGTCGCCTGAAGCGTTCTCGAAACTGGGCCGGCTGGGCTCCGTCAAGACTGAGCTGATAGAAGACGAGGGAGAATCCAGATACAGGATCACTGATATCATTGGTAAGTTTTTAATACATCTATCTGTCACCTGAAGCGTTCTCGAAACTGGGCCCTCTGGGCTCCATCAAGACTGAGCTGATCGAAGACGAGGGCGAATCCATATACAGGATCACTGATATCATTGGTAAGTTTTAAGGGTTACACAAAGGGTAAAAACGGGATTCTATTACTAATTAAGCCTACGCCGTCTGTCTGTCTGTCCGTCCTACCTTCCTTCCTTTGAACGGATGTATCTTTCGAACCGTAATAGATAGCCTGTTGAAATTTTCTCAGAATGTGTAATGTTACGGCGAATTAACTAAGAAATAATAAAATAGAAAAAAAATGCCATAAAATTTTTACACCCCTACGACAAACGTATTTATTACCGTATTTTTGTATTAGCTCTAATGTAAAAACGGTAATTCGTACAAGCTTCAATCTTGGCATGATTATAGTACACACTCTAAAGTATAAAAACAACTAATAAATAACGGCCCAGTGCAAGTCGGAGACATATTTATGTTTATTACCAAGTTAAGCACTTGTTGCACTTGGCCGCCAACTCGCCTGATGTTAAGCGATGATGCGGTCTACGATGGATCACGCTTGCCTAGAAGAAACCGATATCATTTTTCCACTGTAAAATGGCACATATTTTGACAAAGGTATATTTTGTAGTGTAGTGAAGGATCATGCAATCGATAGCGGAACTAGAGCTCAACTTACGCAATGTTGCGAAGCTCCGCAGGACTGTGGCAGCCGGTCCCGCCTACTTTTCTGCCTGCTTTCAGACTGCCTCGGTGGCTCAGTTGGTAGTGATCCTACTTTCTGTGCTTGGGGGCGTGGGTTCGATTCCCATCTAGGACAAACATTTGTGTGATGAACATTTGTGTTTGTTCTATGTCTGGGTGTTAATATCTATTTAAGTATGTATTTAAAAATATATATGTATGTATATCAGTCTCTGGCAGCCATATTACAAGCTTTGCTTAGTTTGGGGTCAGATGATCATGTGTGCAATAATGTCCCAGATATTTATATTATTTATTTTCAGTTCCATCCCTTTCCTATTCCGTGGTTTTAACGTTTCCCTTTGTCCTCAGGCAAAGAAGACGGTCTGGGCGTGGAATGTCTTCGCGAAGCTGGTCTCATAGCCGGTGAAACGGCGCAGGCCTACGAAGACATCGTCACCATATCCGTGGTAACCTGCCGCGCGATCGGCATCGGGTCTTACGTGGTTCGGTGAGTTTTTTTAATTTTATAGAATAGGTTGTAACTAAGCGACGGGCCACCTGTTGGTAAGTGGTCATCGCCGCTTAGACACCTACAATATCCGGCCATCGCAGCGTAGTTAGGCTTAGATGGACCGACGACATTGTGAGAGTCGCGGGCATCCAGTGGACGCAGAAGGCAGGATGTCGTTAAGTGTGGAGGTTAAAGGGGGAGGCCTATGCTCAGCAGTGGACGTCGTCTAACTGATGATGATGAATACCCGGGACATTGTCAGTGCGTTGCATTTGCGACAGTTCATAATCAAAACTGTTTTTCTGGTGAATCTCTAGAAATAATAAATAATAATTGTTTCAGGTTAGGTTAACTGTTTTTTATTTTTATATTTGTTACCGCAGTACTTTTGACTGTGTGAACCGATTTTGAATTTGAATTTTGTTGATTCTTTTTTTTTATTTGTAAGCTGGTGCTTCGTATTTGGTCCCATTTCAATTTGGTCCAGTTTTGATTTTGTTATTTGTTCCAGGCTCGGGCACCGCGTGATTCAAGTAGAATCGTCCTACATAATCCTGACTGGCTACGCGGCGCTGAACAAGGTCCTAGGCCGGGCGGTGTACGCCAGCAACAATCAACTTGGCGGCGTGCAGATAATGCACAACAATGGAGTGTCCCACGCGACTGCACCTACTGATCTAGATGCTATACAGACGGCTGTGCGCTGGCTATCTTACGTACCTAAGGTTAGTAGATAATAGCCGTAAATACTGTGTACAATAACAATACTTAACTTCCTTCTTACTTCTTCTTACTTCTTAGTAGGCCGCTTGTACTTTACTCGCATTTTATAATCCCACTAATATTATAAATGTGAAAGTTTGGATGGATGTTTGTTACTCAATCACGCCAGAACGGCCGAAAGGATCTGGATGAAATGGGGCGGTATCGTATGGCGCTAGTGATCGAGAAAACAAAAGTAATTAATTTGATTCGCGCCTAGGATTCGCCCGCTCGAAAAACATCATGCTGAAAATTCAGTTCCGTCTCCACTTCGGGGTAAAGAATGAGCTGTCAAGTGGTCATGTCGTCATTAGATAGATAAGCTCGTTTGTGAGCTCCTTCCACAACCTCACCACGGTAAATATTCTGTAAACAATTATATAACTTTAGTGAACAACCGTGATAGTTTAAAACAGTGTTTTAGATAGATTAGATCTACGTTTGTCCACCAACTCGCCTGATGGTAAGCGGATGGAACACGTCGATCTAGGAGACATCTATTCACTCTAGCCTTGAAGATGCCTAGATTGTTACTTCTCAGGAAACAAGGAGGACGGCAGGGAGTTCCATTCTTGGGCAGTACGTATCATAAATGACGACCCAAATCGTTGTGTACGAATCTTATGTTTCTTATTTCCAGGACAAACTCAGCATGGTGCCCATGATGCGGCCTGTAGACCCCATAAACCGGCCCGTAGAGTGGACCCCTCCGCGAGGCCCTCATGACCCCCGACTGATGCTGTGCGGGGACGGCCATAAGGGAGGGTTCCTTGACTTTGGCTCCTTCGACGAGATCATGCAGCCCTGGGCGCAGACTGTCGTTACGGGTAAGTAACAGTAGCTCAGTGGCTGGACGATAGGGACATTAACTTGTTGAGCATGTTCAAATACCGCTGGTCGTCGAATTTTTTATCCGACTTCCAAAAAGGAGGAGGTTCTCAATTCAACAGTTTTTTTTGTGTGTTGCCCTAGAACTTTGGACTGGGTGAACCGATTTTGATGTTTTTTTTTATTTGACAGCTGGTGCTTCCCGTGTGGTCCCATTTGTTCCAGTTCTGACATTTTTATGAAGTCGGTTTTTTATATTGATAATTATTTATGAAATGTCTAATTAAAATAATTAAATAAAAATTTACTAGGTTTTCATGATTACTAAACATTGAAATTAATCACTATTAACGGTTTTTTTTGTTTATGATAATGAGTGACGAGTCGAGCGAAGTCGCTCGCCTGATGGCTCTTCACGCTTGCCCATAACAGCTCAACGCCACTCAGAATTTTGAACTTCAATAGTTCAAAACCCTGGATGGCAAAGCACTGCGCTCGTCACCCCGAGATATAAGATGTCAAATCGCCGTGTGCCCTCTAATTTAGCTGGAAACATTGCCCTTCAATCCGGAACACAGTAGTGTTTGCACATTACTGCTTGGCAGTTGAATAACTGGCAAAGGTGTGGGACTTCCCCAGGCGGAGAAAAGAGTCCTACCACCACAAAACACTAAATTTTTTATTCATTTTCACTTGATTTTATTGTTATTTGACATTATTTTAATTCCTGATGTTTCAAACACTTTGTCAGTGTCCGTGGTCACAGGTATACTTGATGACGAATCTCTATAGAAATGATATGAAATTATTTACAAGTATCGCCAATGATTATGAATCAAAATGTCGCTCACGATGTCAAGTCTTGCAATTCTGCGCTGAGCTTACATACACATTTGAATAAACACACATTAATATTAATACATGCGATAAAATCCGTTTGAAGTGTTTAATTTTAATATTTAAAATAGTTAATCCTAAGGTGTGACAAACGCTTTATAAAAACAAATTATTTTGTCGACAGGTCGTGGCCGGTTAGGCGGCATCCCAGTGGGAGTTATAGCAGTGGAGACAAGAACCGTAGAGCTCACGCTTCCTGCTGATCCTGCCAATTTGGATTCCGAGTCAAAGACCTTACAGCAGGCTGGACAAGTGAGTATACAGGCTGGAAACTTTAAAAATGACTGTAAAGGCAGGACATGAAAATGGTCGAAGTAAATAATCCATGTTTTTTTAGTAATATGCTTGCTTTACCGCCACCGCGCCTGATGATAAGCGATGATGCCGTCTACGATGGAGCATGCTTGCCTAGAAGAAACTGATTCACTCGTGATTTGAAGACACCCACAATTTTTGAGATATTTTGATTGGTGTATACAGATTTCAGAAAAATAATAATTTAATGAGTTTTTGATAATAACTTTTTTGATGCCGTTCGATTCTGTGTGTGTGTGTTTGTGTGTGTAAGCGTGTGTGTGTGTGTGTGTGTGAGAGAGAGAGAGATGAGTTTCGTTGACCTCTAGAATCAGCTTTATATTTTATTTAAATTACATGGCTAACATAAAAAACAAGTATTGTTTTTGTAATTACAGTTGTATTTATCGCCCAAAAGTAGTTTTTTGCGGTATTGTACCAACAATCAAAGCACTATCACCAGTCTTCGTTTCCGGAAACATTTACCGGTATAGTATAGGTAGTTTTAACATTTCTGTATTTCTAGGTATGGTTCCCTGACTCTTCGTACAAGACAGCGCAAGCGATAAACGATTTCTCGAGAGAGAATTTGCCCATCATCATATTTGCTAACTGGCGAGGCTTCAGCGGAGGACAGAAGGGTGAGATCTTACATTAATTTAAGTTACAATTTAGTTCGAAAGCATTTTTTTACATTTTAATCCGGCTTATCAACCACAGTTTGGTGGAGTTTGAGAAATAACTGTCAAAATGGCAATAGGACGTTTGTCTGACTACTGGTGGTTAGTGGACATGTGGTCTAATTTACTAACAGCCATTGAGATTATAATAGAAGACAGCACACATCTGATGTTGACTAGCAGTGTAGTCGAAAGCGGCACGTTTAATCTGGAATAAGAACAGGCGCTTAAGTGAACATACCTTTCATCTTTGAATTTGAGTATTTTTTATTTGTGTTTATGTGTTGATCAAACAGTAATATTTCTATTTGGCAGACATGTACGAGCAAATCCTTAAGTTCGGCGCTGAAATCGTCCGAGCGCTGAGAGGAGCGACCGCCCCCGTCATAGTGTACATCCCGCCCGGGGCCGAACTCAGGGGAGGGGCGTGGGCTGTAGTGGACCCGAGCGTCAATAGTTTACGGATGGAGATGTATGCGGACTCAGAGGCTAGGTTAGTGAAAAAATCTCCCTATTTCTGGGGCTTTAGGTAGAAAAACTTAAGTTGGGTAGTCTTATTAAAACAACCAACTGTAAAATAAGTCGTCGCAGGAAAAAAAACAAATCAACAGGCACTCGAACAAAATGATTGTCATTGCCAAATACACAGGCGCCCAAACAAAAATTTAAAACAAAAACAATACATTAAAACACTAAATTAAAATGTTAATACATATTATAATAGATTAAAATTATAAACATAAGCAAATAATATTTTATGTGTGTGCGTGTGTGTGCGTGTGTGTGTGTGCGTGTTTGTGCGCGTGTGTGTGTGGGTGTGTGTGCAATAATGTCCCAGATATTTATTTATAATTTATTTAACAGAGGAGGCGTGTTAGAGCCGGAAGGCATAGTAGAGGTGAAGTTCAAACAGCGGGACATATTGAAGACCATGCACAGGATGGATCCAGAGCTGCTGAGGCACGGCGCCAGGGTCGCAGGTAAATACATGGATTCTCTATTATGATTCCGACAGCACTCGCAAATGGGGCAGGCTGGCAGAGGTGACTCGCGCACTGGAGAGGTCGGCCAAGTTGTCGCAGGTTATGGGCCCGACGGTGTACAATAAGCTACCGGTGCACATCACCGCGGCACCCAGTTTAGGCAGTTTTTAGTCATGACTCAAAACGTTGGCTTATCGAGCAGACGTTCTATAGCTATGGCGACTTTATTAAATTATAATTAAGTAATAGGTACTAAGCAGCAATGTTTTTTTTAAATTGACATAGTGATTTATTCGTTCGTTTTTGACATAATGCTAATTTTTTTTATTATGGCATTATGCTAATTTGTTTCTTTTTCTTTTAGACTTGAGACTGATGTGTTTTTTTTGTAGCATTGTCAGCAGTGCATTTGCCAGTGTCAGTTCATGTTTTTATTTTTAGTTTCCTTGTATTCGTAATGAAAAGCACAGTGTTTACCTCGGGGTTAAAGACTTAACCCCGAGGTAAAACCCCGTCTCGGGACTTAATAAGTGACTTTCACCCCTAGGTTAACAATGTACTATTATTCACAGAACTGAAGGAACAAATCAAGGATATCTCAAAGAATCTCGACAGACGAGGGTCTATAGACGAAGTTCTCATCAAAACGGACACAGGCAAGCAGGCAGAGAGCAAAGTGCGAGAACTGGAAAATCAACTACTCGCTATTGAGAAGGCCATCAAAAGTAGGGAAAAGGAGCTCAGTCCTATATACCACATGGTTAGTATTTGCCTTAGATGTTGATTGAAATATGTATATTTTGAGATTGGTATCCATTTTTATGTTGTGTGAAAAAGTTTTTTTTTTTGTGAAATCGGTCAACAGTTGGCGGAGAAATCGGTATCGTACATATAATAAATATCAATATTAAAAAACCGACTTCATCAGAATTGGACCAAATTGAAACGGGAAGCACCAGCTTTCAAATAAAAAAAGAATCATCAAAATCAGTTCACCCAGTCAAAAGTCCTGAGGTAACAAACAAATAAAACAGTCGAATTGATAACCTCCTCCTTTTTGTAAGTCGGTTAAAAATACAGTTGAACAAAGAATCGTCGTTCTTTTTTGAAATCGGTTATAAAGTATCACAGCCATGCGACGTATTACGAAATAGCATAGATATACAATTTTAACAAATTATTATTGCTACTAAATATAATTTTTTATTCCATTATTTTCATTCCCATTTTGTCCCATATTAAACACTGTTTTAAACTATCACGGTTGTTCACTAAAGTTATATGATTATTTACGGGATATTTACCGTGGTAAGGTTGTGGAAGGAGCTCCCGATATTTCGGCGCAGTTACATGCACCATGTTCACGGGAAGACCACCACCAGTCCCCCCGTCCCGACCAGTCTTCCCGTGAACATGGTGCATGTAACTGCGCCGAAATATCGGGAGCTCCTTCCAAAACCTTACCACGGTAAATATCCCGTAAATAATCATATGACTTTTGTCCCATATTGTACTGTATATACTAGCCGCCCGTCCCGGCTTCGCACGGGTGGAGTATTTTTTTAAACATACTAGTAATAAATATAGCCTATGTTACTCAAGGATAATGTAGCATTCTAATGGTGAAAGAATTTTTTAAATCGATCCTGTAGTTATTGAGTTAATTCGTTACAAACATCCAAAAATACAAATATTTCCTCTTTATAATATTTGTGTAGAATAAGAAGCCATAAGCATTCATAGAATTTTTTTAATGGTACTGAGTCGAGCGAAGTCGCTCACCTGATGGCTCTTCACGCTTGCCCATAACAGCTCGACGCCACTTAGAATTTTGAACTTCAACAGTTCAGAACCCTGGATGGCAATGCACTGCGCTCGTCACCCCGAGATATAAGATGTCAAATCTCTGTGTCAAATGTCAATTTCGCTGGAAACATTGCCCTTCAATCCGGAACACAGTAGTGTTTGCACACTTCTGCTTGGCGGTTGAATAACTGGAATGTTGAAATAAAATGAAATGTTAATTGGAATAAAAATTATATTTTTTGTTATGACAAATCCTATCTTTGTTTTCAGATTGCCGTTCACTTTGCGGAGTTGCACGACACAGCCGAGAGAATGTTGGAGAAAGGCTGTATATTTGTGAGTGACTCTTTTTACTTTCTCTCTCTCTCTCTCTGTCTCTCCCTTTACAAATAAATGATTTGATTTAATACATTTCTAGAAGCTTCATTTGTCAAACAACCTAAACAAATCTTAGAAGTCGATTTAGACCAATGACCACAATGTTTTTTTGTTTTGTTTAAATTAGAACGACTGTCAAGGCATTTTTGTAAGACATTTGTTGCAGCCATTTGCACCCATATAAACCCATAGCAAATGTGTTGGCAACTGTGACGCGGAGTTCGACTCGTTGACATAAATAAGAATGTTCAATCACATATCTATCAGAATACCTGGTGACAGAGTTTCTTCATTTCCGTTCTATTTACTTCTCTTTTCTATGTCAGTGACGATATGTCCACTTGACAGCTCATCCTTTACCGCCGTGATGAAAAGAAACTGAATTTTCAGCGGGATCTTTTTCGAGCGGACCAATCGTAGGCGCGAATGAATGACTTTTGTTTTCTCCGCCAACCACAACAAAGCACGTTTCAGAAGAAAACAAGTTGTTCAAAAAACAACCTTATTGCAGGACATAATCCCGTGGCGTGATTCCCGTCGCCTCTTCTACTGGCGACTACGTCGGCTGTTACGTCAGAACGAGCAGGAGCGGCGAGTGCAGTCGGCTGTCAAACCAGCTGACAAGATGGACCAGGGAGCCGCCGCCGCAACGCTACGGCGCTGGTTCACCGAGGACCTTGGGGAAACTCTGGTGAGGACCTTAACTTATCTGTAAAACTCGTTAAGAAAATGGCACGAACGGTTCCTGCTGCCACTCTATGATGGTGTCTCACTGAGGACCTTGGTGAGTATCTTAACTAATAAGGATAGGATTAAAAATCCAAATGGGCGTAATTTGGATCATCATCATAATTTCAGCCATAGGACGTCCACTGCTGGACATAGGCTTCCCCATCGATTTCCAAAAGGGCCGGTCGGAAGCGGCCTGCATCCAGCTTTTTCTTGCAGTCTTTTTTAGGTCGTCTGTCCATCTTGTGGGTGGACGTCCTACGCTGCGCTTACCGGTCCGTGGTCTCCATTCGAGAACCTTTCGGCCCCAGCCGCCATCTCTTCTGCGTGCTATGTGCCCTGCCCACTGCCACTTTAACTTGCTAATCCGGTGGGCTCTGTCGGTAGCTTTCGTTCGTCTACGGTTCTCATATTGTTTTATTTAGAAACATTTGTCACCCACCATTATGATGGAATAATTAGGTACTTCTAAAAATCTTTTACAGGGTTATACGGAAAGGGTGTACTTAGCCGAAGGGTTCATAATACCCATCTATATGAACAACTTTTAGTATGTGACCAAGCCTGTAAAGATAAAAATATCAGTTGTTCCATAGAAAACGGTCATTCACACTCTACAAAATGTATGGAACAGCTGATATATTTTTCGTGATTTCAGGGTTGGTCCCATAGTAAAAGTTGTTCATAACGGACCCCTTTCGCCAACCCATAACCCTGTATAATCATCTACTCCTGCAGGCCTAGCACGGGCCGTGGACAGATTGTCTTTCCACCGTTTTAACCCGCTAGAAAGAAACAAACGTATCCATATTCTAGCTCTGTCGCGTCTACGCGCGGATAAAAACGGTGGAAAGACAATTTTTCCACGTCCCGTGCTAGGCCTGCTGTTTGTATATAAGTGTGGAGGAAAAAAAATATTATATTATCATATGTTTTGCCCACAGTCCCACCAATGGGAGCACGACAACGAGGCAGTTTGCAAATGGCTCGAATCCCAGACGGGAGAGGACAGCTCTGTGCTAGAAAGTAACCTGCGAGCCATCAGACAGGATGCTATCATGCAGGCGGTCAATGAACTCGTCATGGTAAGTGTTCCAACTGTTTTTTCACCTCACTTAAATACCGTGTCACCTCACTTAAATACCGTGTCTTTTCTCTTAAATACCGTGTCTCATCACTTAAATACCTTGACACCTCACTTAAATACCGAGTCACCTCACTTCAATTTTGTGTCACCTCACTTAAACAACGAGTCCCTTCACTTCAATATAGTCGCACCTCACTTAAATATTGTGTCACCTCACTTCAATTTTGTGTCACCTCACTTCAATATATTGTCACCTCACTTAAATACCGAGTCACCTCACTTCAAAATTGTGTTGCCTCACTTAAATACCGTGTCACCTCACTTCAATATTGTGTTACCTCACTTAAATACCTAGTCACCTCACTTCAATATATTGTCACCTCACTTAAATACCGAGTCACCTCACTTCAATATATTGTCACCTCACTTAAATACCGAGTCACCTCACTTCAATATATTGTCACCTCACTTAAATACCGAGTCACCTCACTTCAATATATTGTCACCTCACTTAAATACCGAGTCACCTCACTTCAATATTATGTCATCATCATCAGCCAGAAAACGTCCACTGCTGAACATAGGCCTCCACCTTTAATCTCCACACTGAACGACATCCTGCCATCTGCATCCACTGGATGCCCGCGACTCTCACAATGTCGTCGGTCCATCTAGTGGGAGGCCTAACTACGCTGCGTCTTCCGGTTCGCGGTCTCCACTCAAGAACCTTTCTTCCCCATCGGTTATCAGTTCTTCGAGCGATGTGGCCTGCCCATTGCCACTTCAACTTGCAGATTTTAATAGCTATGTCGGTGACCCTGGTTTTTTTGTGCGAATATCTATGTTCCGAATTTTATCGCGTAAAGAAACTCCGAGCATAGCTCTCTCCATTAATATTATGTCACCTCACTTAAATTATGTATCACCGTACTTAAATACTTTCTTACCTCACTTAAATACAGTCTCAAAAGTGTTCTTACCTCACTGAAAAGACTATCACTTCACTAAAATACTGTCTCACCTCACTGTTATTCTTTTCAGGAATTAACTCCATCGCAGCGCCTCGAGTTTGTACGGAAACTATCAGCTCTAGAAATCGAACAATAACATATCGATATTCTAAAATAATTTAGACAACTGTAAAAAAAACTTCGAATAGGTAGTCATATTTATGAGCAAAAATAATCTTTGGGTAGGGAAGTGTAGACTTGCAAGGAACTTGCAGAAGTTGGCGAAATGGGTATAAACAGGTTTCATCATAATGAAGCCATCATCAGCTCGTGTAATATCCAGTTTTTGACGTAATCTTTGTTATCTTGGTAAGTTCACTTCCGCAAGTAATGGTAGC
Organism: Agriopis leucophaearia; assembly: GCA_949125355.1. Classification (NCBI taxonomy): domain Eukaryota; kingdom Metazoa; phylum Arthropoda; class Insecta; order Lepidoptera; family Geometridae; genus Agriopis; species Agriopis leucophaearia. The sequence goes on along the minus strand of OX421291.1, from coordinate 5,409,595 downwards.
ATTAAATTGCGAGAATTTCTTGCTAGTCTAAACTAGAGCTAAGAGCTCGCACACTCACGTTTTCGTGCATAGTCAAAATATGAAAAAAAAAATTGCTTGAAAGCAAATTTGCAATGCCATACTTAATATAATTCCCAATTGGTTCAGAGATATTTTTATCTCAAAAATGTGTGAGCGAAACAGCGGGCTCTTAAATGTTCAACTAGCTAGTTCGATTAATCGAATATTAATCATAATTATGAATTTTTGTCATAACAATTATTTTTTTGTGTTCAATTTACTTTTCCAAAAACTTGAGACTTATTCTGAGTCTATAAACGCTTATGGCCTCAGAGTATATATAGTTATAATATGGAACATATTAGGATAAAAATATATATATATATATATATATATAAAAGTAATAATAACAATTTGTTATAATTTTATATGTATGCTTATTTCATAATACGTCGCAAGGCTGTGACTATATATTTTTATTTTTCATGAAATATATACAAGGTGTTCGAAAAGACGACGAATATATTCAAGGTTATATAAAAAAAAAACTCATAAACAATTATACAAATGTCATAATAAAGATAACAAAAAATAAATTCTAAAACACACAAACACAAAACATCGACTAAGCAATGCAAATACCGTTCTTATCGATCGATAAATTTGATTCGATAAAATGACACTGTGTCGATCATATTGAGTACAGACCAAATTATATTTTTATCGAATTTGTCGATTTGAACCAGAAAAAATAAATAAATGGAAGCGTTATACCTACTGTTTCCCCTTTAGCATTTGCACCCCCCCTCGGCCGTCCATTCGTATACGTTATGATCATATCGTTTGCAGTTGTGTGCGTTCAATATTGAAGTGTGCGTTTGTAGAACTAGTAAGAATATGTCAGTGTGTGCAATACGTGTTTACTTCGCCTCCTGCAGTTTTTGCAGACTTTTTTCGGTACTAGCTCGAGTTTAAAGGCAGATCCAAACTATATATTATCAAAGATTTCAACTGTCAAATTTATCGATCGATAAGAACGGTACTTGCATTGCTTAGTAGATGTTTTGTGTTTGTGTGTTTTGAATTTATTTTTTGTTATCTTTATTATGACATTTTTATAATTGTTTATAAGATGGTTTTTTTAAACAAGTCCTGCTGGATCGGCTTGATCTATTATTAGGTAGTATTTGTTACATATTTGGGTTCAGAACCGTGTACTGAATATCCTTCCATTGTATGTCCGTCATCTAACGGAACAACCTGTGTAATATTTTCTACATGGAATAATTCAGCAGTTTATTTAAATTATTTATATATTTATCTGATTGAATTGAAACGTTTTGTAAAATAGAACAATTATTATTTAAATTTCTGAATATGTTATTAATTTATAATTGTTTTGTTATTATAATATCGTTATTAATTTTTTATACGTTGCATGGATTAAAGTATGATTGTGTTACTTGTTGGATGAGGTATACAGGTGGGTTTTTACTGAAACGGAAAAAATTGGGTGTGTATTTTTTTATAGATTTGCGTTTGACCGCCAACTCGCCTGATGTTAAGCGATGATGCGGTCTATGATGGAGTACGCTTGCATTGAAGAAATCTTCAAAATTCTCTATTGTGTTGGAGGATTAGACAAATTTACGATGATTTTTTCACACATTAAAGTACTTCGTTAAAGTTATATTTTTCAAAAAAAAAAAAAAAACTTCTTGAAAGAAAATGGGTGAAATTGAATAAACGGGTGAATGTCAACCACTAACATTTCACTCTGAGAGATGACTAGCTGCGCCCCGCGGTTTCACCCGCATCCTCGAAGCAACCTCCTTAGTAGCGAACCGCAACCTACTGCGACTTAGAGTATTTTTTTTTTTAATGTAACTAATTGTCAATATGTAGACTTCTTGTTCTTGATTTTATGGGGAAAATATATAAACACCGAAAAAAAACAATTGTTGGTCCGATCGCTACTCTCCACAGGTTCACTTGCTGAATCTGAATATTGTCTAAAAATTTCATCGAAATAGGTCCAGCCGTTTCGGAATCCATAGGGAACATACATACATCGCTTTTTATAGATGTATTTTCTTTAAATTTAAATGGGACCACCTTCGATATAGGTTAGCCAATAAAATAATTATTAATATAAAAACCGAATACATAAAAATATCAGAACTGGACCATATTGAAATGGGACCACACGGGAAGCACCAGCTTTCAAATAAAAAAAGAATCATCAGAATCGGTTCACCCAGTCAAAAGTTCTGAGGTAATAAACATTACTTACAAAAAAATTAAAGTCGCATTGAGAACCTCCTCCTTTTTTTGGAAGTCGGTTAGTTAAAATAAAATCGGTCCGCAATTGGTTAAGATATCGCTTAAACTACTCAAAAACAGTAGAATTCTTCTTTTACTTCTTTTTTCTTTTCTTTCACTTCTTTTTAGAAGTAGCTTGATAGATATGAGAAATCTCTGGGTGAATCGGGGTGCCTTGAAGCCTTATGCCGCTCGTATAAAATACATAACGAAAAAAAAAAAAACATTCCCTTTATTATTTACGAATTCTTTACTAACACTTTTTTATTTTTAGAATTATTTATCTAAATTCTCTCTCTAAGGCTAAATGGACCTTCATTCGTTTTAATTTTAGCTTAAAAAAGTTTTTATTTAATTACAAAGTCGGGCATAAAATGTCGCCATAAAATTGAGCTGAGCTCAGAACTTCGCGAGTTTGGCTCAAAAGTTTGCGAGTTAAGCTCAACATTTTGCAAGTTTAGCTCAAATGTTTGAGTTGTGATCAAATCTGCAACTCAAATTGTTATCTTTTTTGTGTTACCCATGACTAAATGATAAGCAATACAATGCCTTTATGCACTATTTTGTGATAGAAAGGTCTGTTCAGATTAACGCAGTATTCGTTGTCGCCGTAAATCTGAACGGGCCTTAATATAATTCAATTTTTGTTGTTATTCACTTCAATATCAATAATAACAACTTTCCGCTAAGATCTCCGTGGATTGATGGGGTGATGTTTGAAAGATCGAAGTGAGGTAATATAAAAATTGGATTATGGAGCTTACGATTAAATTGTAAAGTCGGCCATAGACTGCTGCGCATTGCTATGTATGACGTGGCTTTGTTCAGTACGTCGTTCACTGCTGAACATAGGCCTCCCCCTTTAACCTCCACACTGAACAGTAACTTTGTTCAGTATGTTCTGCTATTTAAACACAGCGAGACATGCGGACGCGCCGGTTGTGCGAGTAGGCCTGTATCCTAATGTTTAACTTATTACAAACTAGCTGTTGCTAGCGAAATTTATTTTTTATTTTTTTCATTTTCTTTCATACTATCATTGTCAATATTGACAATAATCAACACCAAAAAAAGAATTATCCAGTTTGGTGCAGTCGTTCGGAAGTTATGCGCGTACATACATTTTGACGATTCATTTTTCTTTATATAGATAAGAGGCTAAGCAAAGGATATAGTTAAATACATTACACATATTGAGAAAATTAATTGCCTGACAAAGTTCAGAGATATGAGCGTTTAAAGTTTTTGGTGGGGATTGAGAGAGGATAGATACTTAGTCCCTTTCCCGCAAAGCGTGTGTTAGTATAGCATTTGTATGGCGCGTGCAAGGCTTGACGTCATAACTTGCTATAGTGCGCTCTCTGTCTGGCATGAATTAAAAATACTTATAAATTATTAATTTATTAACAAATTTTTTTTTGTTTTCGTTAATCAGCTTTTTTATGAAGTAATTAAAAATAATTAGGAAACAGGCCTATTTCCTCTCTCGTTCTCTCTCAGGTTGGCGTGGCGTAGGTCGGCTAGCACTGTGCATCACTGCATCAAGCCACGTTGTTCTCATGTTGATCGTGGGCGTCCTCAGTCGTGCGCAGCCCTCTGTGGCCGGCTTAATATTGGTCAGGCTTGATTTTACGTAACTAAGATAAGGGTGCCTATTTATTTTTGTAAAATAGGTAGTTTTATAGATGAATGTGATTATATTATTATTTATTAGAATAGTGGGGCTTGTACGGAAGAACTTTTCTAGGGAATGGTTGAACCGTTGTAAAAATGTATTTAAATAAAAAATACTTTAGTTTTTATTATTGTATTTTTATTGTTCTACAATCTTCCCAGATTATTGATAAGTATAAAAAAATACGGTGAACGTACTGAGATCCCCAAGCCGCCTGCCAAGCGTGGAGATTATGGCAACACCCCTATGAGGGAGGCCTTCTCCAACAATGGACGTTAGTAATTGGCTGATGATGTATGTATGTATAAATAAATAATCAGGAACATTTTTGCACACACGGTCATCTGACCCCAAACTAAGCAAAGCTTGTAATATGGCTGCCAGAGACTGATATACATACATATATATTTTTAAATACATACTTAAATATATATTAACACCCAGACATAGAACAAACACAAATGTTCATCACATGAATGTTGGTCCTAGGTGGGAATTGAACCCACGCTCCCAAGCACAGAAGGTAGGTTCACAACCAACAAAGCTTGGCGGCTATCAAATAACTACCGCTTATCGTAGTTGATGGTACCGTTTAGACAAATAACACCTATGCGAGTCAACTTTTCGAGCTAGGGGTAAGGCCCCTGAAGCGACGCAAGCGCCTCAGTGGTTCAAATAAAAAAAAAATACGATATACAATATCAGGAGCCAAAAAAATATTCAAAGATTTATCATCACGTCTGGTCGATGCAACTCGTGACCAGAATGCTGGCCTCTGCTCAGAGTGAGCATTGCCATATTACTTGGTAATGTGGCCAGCATTTTGGGGACGATTCCCACTGGTAGCGGTTTAATAGATTAGTTTAGAAGTTAGATATTAATATGTCGTTATATTAATTTATTGGAATGTTATTTAAGTTATTGTAAATAAACATATTTCGATATACAATATACAATCGTGCCAAAAAAATAAAAAACAAGGCGCACGCTACACTTTGCGCCGTCTTTTTGGTGAGTTTTAAGGCAACCGCGATCAGACTACAACGCCGCACGATGCCCTATTGGACAAGCGACGTTGAACACTATGTAAGCGACATAACGTCTAAATTGGAGTAAATGTGGCATTGTGAACTATATAATTGATGACTAGTTATGTACAACGACGCTCGGACGTTTGTTGACTGGTATCATTTAAAGATTGTGACTCTATAGGTATTGTATCTTTCTCGATGGTATAATACTAGTTGAATCCCGCGGTGGTACTCGCGATTTGCCAGTTTGTCCGCATTTCTGGGGGTGAAAGCTTCGACCAAAATAAAATGAATGGACGGGCCCAGTAGAAGCGCATTTTTGAAGATTACAAAATGAGCGCCAGCGCTCACTTCTATTCAGTCGGTCTCTAGCCGTAGGAAGTGAAACACGAGTCTATTGTTACGCGATAACGAAACATCTGACAAAATTATGAATTCGTATGCTTTACCGAAGTGTAAATACACAAATAAAACCGATATCTATTTTTTGTAACAAATATACTGTATATTTTTATAATTAGGTGTTGAAGTATATGTCCGACGATTTTGACTCGTTTTTACTGATCAAGTTCAATGGTTAGGGCCGTCCATTAATTTAATTTTGGTCGAAGGGTGAAAGTATACTCTATGTCCGTCCTATGATGCACATCATCTTCCTGTTAATTTCGTTATGTTCCGTACAGTCGTTTATCACGCGACAAACATCCAGATGGAGTTAGAGCTTTTATAATATTAGGTAATAAGGATATCAACGTCCTAAAAATTCATTGTATCGGATACTTAGAACACAGGCAGCTCGGCGAATGGTCAACTTTTCTTATAAGGGAAAAAATAATAGTTAGTCCGGTAACCTATTGTACTAAGACTAGCGGGGACTAAGACGGGCATATCTCGTATTGATTTTTTATATTTAAATGAGCAATCAAAGGCATGGATGGTATTGTCAATGATGTAAGTAATGTATTATTAAATAACTATCGATATAAAATGTCGATATCGACATATTTGGTGACAGCGTTATTAGTTTTAAGAAGTCTCTAAGGTCTCTGACTATCTGGGGCCTTACCCCTAGCTTCACATTTGCGAGCCAACTTTTAGTAGGTACCTGATAGGTACCTAACCTAAAATTAACCAACTCATTTAAGCTGTATCGTTTAAAAGCTTCTAACTTGAATGAACGAAAATCCGTTTTACTATGCGTGTGTGCGTGAAAATAACAAAGCTTGGCGGCTATCAAATAACTACCGCTTGTCGTAGTTGATGGTAACGTTTAGACAAATAACACCTATGCGGGTCAACTTTTCGAGCCAGGGGTAAGGCCCCAGGGCTGAGGATTGAACCCTGCAGGTGCCGCCATATTGTAAAGCGCGCATACTAACGTGTCATCGCTTCCTCATTGTTCTGGTATCTTTGCTAAAAGTAATTTACAAGCTTTGGCGACTATTAGGCATTGATAGATTCAATGTGTCACCTTTTTTGCCTGCAGCATAGCATAGTGGTATAATATACAGTCAAAACCTTTTACTGCGACATCGTTTAGAACAACATGCCGGTTATAATAACTTATCGATGTGTTTGTACTTGCACGATACACATTAAACATCACCGGTTGTTACGACTATCGACTTTTACGACTAAATATGAGCAGTCCCTTCGATGTCGTTATAACAGATTTTTTTATAACAGATGTACTAATATCTAGATCTATTATACAAAAATAATTATCAATATAAAAACAGACTTTATAAAAATGACAGAACTGGACCAAACTGAAATGGGACCACACGGGACGCACCAGCTTTGAAATAAAAAAAGGATCATCAAAATCGGTTCACCCAGTCGAAAGTACTGAGATAACAAACATAAAAAAAAAACAGTCGAATTGAGAATCTCCTCTTTTTTGGTAGTCGGTTAAATAATCGGAACCCTAAAAATGTACGCATTTCTTTTTGTTACCTAAATTCGTTTGCCAGTCATCCAGTGCATTGAACTCTAAGTTGTGTCGTGGTTCGTAAATTTGAAATAGTCATTTGGCTACCAACGTAGGTACATATGCACAGTGTCGTAGCTAGGTAACGAAAGGCCCTGGTGCAAAAAATGGGGCCCTATCTAAACTGGGTAAGGTTTTACCAAGTAAAAATATAAATACTTTAGAGCTATATTCATATATCATTATTATTGTGCTCGAAGCTACTCACTACATGTAAGTGTATGAAGGGAAAATGTTTCGCTAGTTCAGTTTGAGGTTTGCTGGTCAGGGTCCGAGGGCCCCCTGAGCTTGAGGGCCCCGGTGCTCGAAACCGCCTAGCCCTCCGATAGCTACGCCCCTGCTTATGCATTAAAGTGGATATGTACATAATTTAATAAATTATGCAAAGCCAATATTAATCGATCATCGAATATGGTCACAAGACGCATGAAAGAAAGATTAATGCTGTGGAAATGAGTTTTGAGAAGTAGGTATAGCGAGTGAGTTTAATGCACAAATAAATAATATTTTTAATTAATTATCTGATGCCGGCATCGCGGTTTTATCATCGCACCAGCCGCCACCGCCTGAAAGTTCATCCACGTATCATAGATCAGTGGAAATCACACACTGTGCGTTTTACGCGTTCCTTTTTGCCTCACACATGCAATATGTGGAGAGCGTTTCCTGCGGCATTTCCGAGTAGCTTTAATATGTGGTTCTTAAAAAGGGCTGTTAATATAGTCTTTAAGGGTCGGCAACGTATCTGTGATGCTCCTGGTGTTGCAGGTATCCCATAGGCGATGAGCGTTTACCATCAGGCAGCCCGGCTGTTTGTTTTCATTAAAAAACACGCTTTAATGTGACGTACTACCTAAATTGTTGTATTTTCATCGGTCCTTGATAAATGCGCAAAATTTCAATTCGACGTTTTAAAGTCCTAGTCAAAAATCAAGTTCAAAGATTCATTTACATACATACATTATAGGTGAAGTCGGTTTTTATATTGATAATTATATATGATGTGATATGTCAATGCATAAGGGTGCCTTTCCACCAAAGATGTGCTATGCAGCTATGCTGCGAGGATGTTAAAGCTAAGCGTTTTCACCAGTGCTATGCTATATGGACCAATGAATACGTTTGGTGGATATCAAATTCATCCATAGCAACGTAGCATAGCACATCTTTGGTGGAAAGGCACCCTTAGACTTTAAATCTTGCACTTCTAAAGATATGCCCCGGTGGCTCAGTTTGTAGCGAACCTAACTTCTGTGCTTGGGGGCGTGGGTTAAATTCCCATCTAGGAAAAACATTTGTGTGATGAACATTTGTGTTTGTTCTATGTCTGGGTGTTAATATCTATTTAAGTATGTATTTAACAATATATATGTATGTATGTATATCAGTCTCTGGCAGCCATATTACAAGCTTTGCTTAGTTTGGGGTCAGATGACCGCGTGTGCAATAATGTCCCAGATATTTATTTATTTATATCTAATACTCCAGCCTAGCGTATTTAGCGAGAAAAAAATAAAAGAAGAAAGAATTGATTCATTACGAACAGCCCTACCGTAAGTTAGTCATTGTCACGGCATGGTAATCTTGATCTATGACCTACCCAGACACTGCGCTTACGCGGCTTACTATGGTGACAGTGACAATTTAGATTTTTAATGCATTTTAATGTATGTACAGTCAGTGAGGTGTAATATAATAGAGACGTTACAGGCGAACAACACTGCTTTAAAAACTAATAAAGGGCATTTTACTTAAAAACGTTACTCAAGTTGACGTACGCTTAATATGCTCCGTCTTGTTTTCGCGTGTGACGATTGCCGTCAGCGAGAAATTGAGAGAGCATTTTAAAACAAAGATCAACTTGAGTAACGTTTTTAAGTAAGGCCTCAAAAGTGGAAACCGGTGCGCCACCGCCGTGGTGATCGGCTGAATGGCTCTGGTCTATTCGGCTGAACAAAGCCGAATAGACCAGAGACTGATATACATACATATATATTTTTAAATACATACTTAAATAGATAGACACCCAGACATAGAAAAAACACAAATGTTCATCACACAAATGGTTGTCCTAGGTGGGAATCAAACCCACGCCCCCAAGCACAGAAGGCAGGTTCACTACCAACTGAGCTAAGGGGGCTGTCAAATAAATATTGTGTGAAATTTTTAATGCACAATAAATGTCTTTGTATTTGTAATTGCACATTTTTCACTAACACTAAGAAACTTGCAGTGATGATAAATTAAACCAGTGTCTTTTAAACTGTTGGTCGTGACCCCCTGGGTCGCCATGCTTCTATAAGGGGGTCGCGAAGTCTCATAAAAGGAAAATAAAGTTAAAAAAATATTTTTGAAAGAGAAAAATTCATTAATGAGTAATTATAAAAATAAAAAAAGGTTGTACGTATTTGATGTTTGCAATATAATAAAATGCAGATTATAAACTGTGGAAGGTATAGGGTCCCGATTTTTTTTTCATACTAAAGGGATCGCGTCGTGAAAAAGTTTGAAAATCGTATCGTTTACGGAACTAATACTTTTTCGCAAGTTCTCGTACTAGCCCCACTGGACTAAGCTAAAACTTTACGTGCAAAAATGGACAACAAGGTCGTCCTTTGGATTCGACTAAGTCATCAAGACTTATTTAGGCCTGATACGACCCGCCACGCCAATTTACCATTTATTTCCCTTGTTTGTATCTCCCTCGGGTCGCAACGCAAACGGTGCTTAACGCGGGGTTATCCAAGCCGCGTAGGTAACAAAACGCTTCCTCAGCCCCCGTCAAGATAGAGCGACGATGTATTTTGCTATTCTTCCCATTGCGAACAAATAGCGGGGGGAGCGCAACGACAAAAACAAACACAGGTCCGACCTCGATGACGCCTGGCAGCGATCTGAGCGCGGTGGCCGGTGCGTGCGAGCAGATTTTCGCGACATTTTTACGTTGTTTAATTTCAATAAAAAACGAACAAACTATCAAATAACTATCCAGGGTTTTTTTAAATACAATTACCTTTCAGTACATGCAATTTCCAGGCTGTTACGAGCTTTCATTAGAGCATTAAACGGAAAAAAAATTCAATTCTACTAAATCTACTTTGTTTCGTAAATTTTTTTTTGCCATGTCGTGTTTTGATCCACGGTTTTATCTCAAACGATGTATCTATGACGTGTATTTTTTTCGGGTCAAATATTATTATTTAACTATTAAAATTGATAGAAAAACTGTAAATTTGGTATAACCTCTCGTTAATATTAGTGTTGCTGACTGTACTGCTAGGTAATTTTCACGATGCTTTGAAAAGTTGTCCAGTGTCCACTTCGAAGTGATAGTTCGCAAGTGAACAACACGGTTTTCATTAAAACAATTGTATTTATATTTGAAATAAGTATTTAGATACTAGGTATATCTTTTGCAAGCAGAAACAAATCACAACAAAGCTAATTTTCTGCTTGTCATAACACCTGATAATTGCACACGCGCTAAATGACGGCCGTTTTCGTGGCCCAAAAAATATAAATTAATAAAAAAAATACTATTCTTAGAAACAAAAGTCCGTTTCACTTTTGAGGTTAGTTGTAACGTTCGAGAAATGGGGTTTCTCGAAGAGCAAGACTTGAGCGGACGCCCGTCGATTCCAGAGTATTTTAAAGGAAAAACTGTCTTCATAACCGGTGGTTCTGGTAAGCAGATTGTTTTCATAATTATTTTGTTATTATTTTGGTATCACTGTCAAATTACCGAGCGATGGTAGTAGCCACAGAAAAGAGAAGTAAATAGATCGGAAATGAGAAGAAAACTCTGTCGTCGGTATTGTGACAGATATGTGATTGAACATTCTTATTTATGTCAACACGTCGGAATCCGCGTCACAGTTGCTAACACAGTTGCTATGGGTTTATATGAGTGCAAGTGGCTGCAACAAATTTCGTACAAAAATGCCTTGACAGCCGTATAAAAAACTTTTCTGTGAGCGGTAGCATGTGCGCTTTACAATCTGACGACACCCATTTCGATCCTAGGACATACACCAATGACTTATTTAGTTATTAAATTTTGGGTCATTTTTTGCACACACGGCCATCTGACCCCAAACTAAGCAAAGCTTGTAATATGGCTGCCAGAGACTGATATAGGTTTTTTTTAATGCATACTTAGATAAACACACATACATAAAACAAACACAAATGTTAATCACACAAATGATTGTCCTGAAAGGGAATTGAACCCACGCCCCCAAGCGCAGAAGGTAGGTTCACTACAAACTGAGCCACCAGGGCAGTCCAGTCCATTAAATAAATTATGCAGTGCAGTTTTCGATGCCATAACTCCAAATCAATGATGAAAAATATGTCCAAGAACATCGAAAGATGAAACACATGCGTCCATCAATAAATGGGCAATGAGTTAGCATGGTAGATTAGGGCTCATAAATTATTATGTCAGTAGCTTAATTTGGTTTTCCACGGAATAGGCATTCGCTTCGTGGAAACGTCTTTTCAAGCAGTAGTAGCCAAGCAGTAGTGTGCAAACACTACTGTGTTCCGGATTGAAGGGCAATGTTTCCAGCGAAATTACAGGGCACACAGAGATTTGACATCTTATATCTCGGGGTGACGGGCGCAGTGCATCGCCATCCAAAGTTTTGAACTGTTGAAGTTCAAAATTATGAGTTGAGCTGTTATGGGCAAGTGTAAAGAGCCATCAGGCGAGCGACTTCGCTCGTCTCATCACTCAGTCATCATAAAAATAAAATAAAAAACTGGCGAACCAGGCGAGGTCCAGGTTTTGAGCTACCTTCCGCGGTGTTTCCGAAAAGCTACAACATGGGGTTCTTCTAAAGGCGAGTTAATAGAGTCTTATAGGGTCGGCAACGTATTTGTGATGCCTCTGGTGTTACAAGCATCCATAGGCGACGGTGACTGCTTACCATCAGGCAGCCCGCCTGCTTGTTTGCCACCTATCACCTATGGCATAAAAAAGGTGCGACGCGGAAGCGTGGCGGTACCTACGAACTTGGTTAGCGTGTCAACTGTTTGGCGCTTGTATACCGCAACGGTGCCTCGAGTTTCCTATGACGGTATTGCGCCTACATCATGATGACTGATGGTCTGATTTCCTCAGGGTTCATCGGCAAGGTCCTGATTGAGAAGCTCCTGTACAGCTGCGAGCTGGACAGGATATACCTTCTCCTACGGACGAAGAAGGGAGTCAAGCCTGAAGACAGATTGGAACATATCTATTCTTTAGCGGTAAGTTTTACCAGGCCTGGCGCACTCCGCACTTTTGGTATAAAGCTACAAGTAGTCGTCTTGTCGGACTTGCCGTGCCTGCTGCCGCGCGATAGACAGAGAGGCAACTTCTAGGTTAATATAGCTGTAGGTAGTTAGGGCTCGCACGTCCTGTTTTGCACTTTATTATGTAGTAGTAAGAGTCACTACTTATTTAAAAGATTATGCGGAGTGAAACTTCTGTACTTGTAATTAAATGTATACTATGGTTTTACATTAAAATCTTTCAGAGCGCCTGGTTTAGCAGAATGTTAGCTTTTTATAGCATTGCGTTTTAGCGTCGTAATGCCGCCAGGATGCTGGGTACGCTGTGGTCTTGAGCATTTGGCTATAAACAAAGAGTACTTTTTAAGCTATAAATTATCACTTCGTTGTCCGTCTGTCTGTGAGGATCTGTTAGAAGATCGGTTAGATTCTGTCTAAATAATCACTCAGTTCAACAAACTACTAGGGTCCCAGGGCACACCCCTTCTGGGGTGCCAGGGCAAGTCTGATCCCCACTCCCGGCGACGGCCCAAGCCGAGGCTCGTACCTCCGAGGTGCCCTTGCGCTTGTCGCCCAAAAATATAAATCATGTTGGCCCAACGCCTTCTCCGTTCACCAACTAGTCCGGTTAAGCTGTAGCCGCAAGGCCAACAGCAAAAAGTCACATCATTAAAAAAAACCGTCCGTCTGTCAAGACTCTTTTTCTCAGGAACGCGTGGAATTATCAAAATATATAAATTTTATCAAATACCTACTCTGGGGCTTTACGTCTACCTGTTATAAACGATTCTGTTTAAGTGATTGCGAAAAGTTGTGCAATCACCTAACTAAATTATGCGTAGTCAATTTCACATTAGGAAACTAACACGGTTGAAAAAGAACACCTATTATGGAAACTGACGTGGTTTTCACATATTTTATTTATATTACACAGGAATTACTTACGTAAGATTAGGCCGGTTACTCCGGGTATAGTTTCGACCGCTTTCGGCGGTCTTTTTCAAGGTGTAACGACGATATATAAATATAAGGCAGCTGGCAGTGGCTGGAAGAAAAACGCTGAAGATCATGCTGCACGTGCTTTGGAAGATTCCTATATCCAGTGGAATAGTATAGGCTGATTATGATAATGGAAATAGGCAAACACGACACTAAATTTTTAACCCCCAATGCAAGAAGTGGGGTGATATTAGTTTAACGCGTGTGTCTGTGACATCGTAGCTCCCAAACGGCTGAAACAATTTTGACCAAGTTTTTTTTGTTTGAAAGGTGACTTGATCGAGATTGTTCTTAGCTACGATTCAAGCAAATCTGTTGAGCCGTTTGAAGTCGATCTTTTTTTATGATACTGAGTGACGAGACGAGCGAAGTCGCTCGCCTGATGGCTCTTCACGCTTGCCCATAACAGCTCAACGCCACTAAGAATTTTGAACTTCAACAGTTCAAAATTCCCTGGATGGCAATGCATTGCGCTCATCACCCCGAGATATAAGATGTCAAATCTCTGTGTGCCCTGTAATTTCGCTGGAAACATTGCCCTTCAATCCGGAACACAGTAGGTCTTTTGTCGGTCCTTTATAGGAGGTTTAAAAACATATATTTATACTTGTTTATTTTTTCCAGTGCTTCGATAGACTACGAAAGGAGAAGCCAGATGTGTTTAAAGAAAAAGTTATCGTTGTTAATGGCGATTGCAGCGAACCCGGACTAGGTAAAATCACATCACACTCTATGTACGGGCGATGGAGAGAGCTATGCTCGGAGTTTCTTTGCGGGATAGAATCCGGAACGTAAATATTCTTCAAGAACCAGAGTCACCGACATAGCTATTAAAATTTGCATGTTGAAGTAGCAATGGGCAGGCCACATCGCTCGAAGAACTGATGACCGATGGGGAAGAAAGGTTCTTGAGTGGAGACCATGAACCGGGAGACGCAGCGTAGGTAGATAGCCACTAGATGGACCGACGACATCGTGAGAGTCGCGGGCATCCAGTGGATGCAGATGGCAGGATGTCGTTCAGTGTGGAGGTTAAACGGGGAGGCCTATGTTCAGCAGTGGACGTCTTCTGGCTTATGATGATGATGAATGTAAATAATTCATCCATAATTCCATGTATTTGATAAGACGCTGAACTGGAAATATAATAGAGATTAGTATAAGAAACAGAAAAAATACACCCGATTCATTATGGTACTTTTGTTTCAGGTCTGTCTGTAGCGGACAGAGTTCTTCTAGTGAACCGTGTGAACGTAGTTTTCCACGTAGCAGCAAGTGTCAAGTACGTCTTTTCTCGATGACTTTTCTGGCGATGACGGCCGGTTCGTTGGTAGAACCGGGATGGAGGGAGGGAAGGTAATGAGGCTTTCATTACCTTCCCTCCCTCCATCCCGGTTCTACCAACGAACCGGCCGTCATCGCCAGAAAAGTCATCGACACATTATAGACGCGTGGAAGTCTGGCATTTTTCGATTTTTTTCAACCCGTACGAAGCGCTTTGATTCCACTTTTATTGTGCGAACTGCTAGTCTGTGGAATACGCTGCCTGAATGGGTGTTCCCGATAGTTAAAATCTGGGTGTCTTCAAATCTCGAGTGAATCGGTTTCTGCTGGGAAAGCGTGCTCTATCGTAGACGTCATTGCGCTTAACATCAGGCGAGTTGGCAGTCAAACGCAAGCCTATTCCTGAATAAAAAATTAAATAAAGATTTGATCAATTTTTTCTGCCACGCACCTGGAAGTTGTGGCATGGCTTACCACCTTCAGTTTTTCCTGCGATATGACCTCAATGTCTTCAAACGAAGAGTACGTATATAGAGTCCTAAAAGGTATACAACCAGAGAAGGTGAAGGGAATGATTATTTTTGACAGACTTCCAAACAAGAGGAGATTCTCAAATCGACTGTTTTTTTTTCTTATGTTTATTACCTCAGAACTTTCACTGGGTGAACCGATTTTGATGATTCTTTTTTTATTTGAAAGCTTTGAAAGTGCTTTCCGTGTGGTCTCATTTGGTCCAGTTCTGACATTATTATGAAGTCGGTTTTTATATTGATAATTATTTTTACTGTAATGATTATTCAGGTTCGATGACCCGCTAACGTTTGCCGCCAAGTTGAATCTGAAGGGGACTAAAGAAATGACAGATCTCGCAACGGAAATCAAAAATTTATCTGTGAGTAAAAAAAACTTACGTTGCATTTATGATATTAGTGTGATGAATTGTCCGAAGATTGTCTGGAAGGTATCGCTTATAGTGATTGGACTTTTTTTTATGATACTGAGTGACGAGACGAGCGAAGTCGCTCACCTGATGGCTTTTCACGCTTGCCCATAACAGCTCAACGCCACTCAGAATTTTAACTGTAACAGTTCAAAACCCTGGATGGCAATGCACTGCGCTCGTCACCCCGAGATATAAGATGTCATATCTCTGTGTGCCCTGTAATTTCACTGGAAACATTGCCCTCCAATCCGGAACACAGTACTGTTTGCACACTAATGCTTGGTGGTTGAATAACTGGCAAAGGTGTGGTACTTCCCCAGGCCCAGTACTGACCCCTGCAAAAGAGTCCTACCACTACAAAGTTGTCTGAGTAATGTTTTTTTTGTTAAGTCCTTTCTGTGGTGTCAATAAAATGTTATTGTAATTTTGTTCCAGTCCTTCGTCCACGTATCAACATCCTACTCAAATACGAACCGAGACCCTGTGGAGGAGGTGATGTATCCCCCGCACGCTGACTGGAGAGAAACCCTCCGAGTATGTGACGAGGTTGAGGAGCATACCATCAGGATGTTGACACCTAAGTGAGGACTAAGTATTAATGAGTCTAAAGGTAGACTTCCGCACATCGCTACAGACTACATTAAGTACAAGTACCGAAGGTTCACTCCGCAAAAGCATTTAAATAAGTAGCGACTCTTCTACCACGCAATAAAGTCAAATTCAGGACGTGCGAGCGCTAACTACCTACTGCTATATTAACCTAGAAGTTGCCTCTCTGTCCTTAGCATAACTCTTGTCGCGTTATCTCTGTCTATCGCGCGGCAGCGGGCACGGCAAGGCCGACCTGTCGACTACTTGTAGCTTCATACCTAAAGTGCGGAGTGCGCCAGGCCTGACATCGCGGCTAATCGCTGCCACGCGCTTCTGATGCTTGCGTCTAACACGCGTGACTGATGTGATTTGAAAATGTATGGCGACGTCAGTTGTCGGCCGCACGCGTTTGACGCAAACCTCGGGAGCGACGCCATACACTTTCATAGTGCGAAGACTTGTCGCATCATCAGCATGCTGCGCGGCTGCGATCGGCCGCGAAGTCAACCTTAAGTTTTAACCTTTAGTCAACCTTTAGTTTGCTTAACATTTTCCAATTTCTGTGCAATTTCACGAAATAATGATTTCGTGTGTTTCAGACAATTTTGAAAAGCTTTGAAATTAGTTTCCACACCAGAATTAAATGTATTCTTTTCGCGAAACTGGTTACCAAACAAGATTATAATTACTTATTTTTAACACAATTTCTTTGTATAGAAACAAAACACTTTTCTCAAAATACCTATTTTTATACACGGAATGTACCTACTTACATTCAGTGTGGTTTAATACACATTTCATTAAACCAACTGTAAAAAATTCACTAAAAATAATAATAATAGCTTAAAAATTTGAGCTAAATGAAACACTGCTCCTAGTTTGCCTTAACCGGCCATCTAGGGGTGGAAACCTCAAAAGCTAAGTTCCTAAGCTCCAGGGTGGAAGTGTTAAAGGGCATAACGCCGCGAATAGCTCTTAGTGAAAGTGCAAAGTGCAGCACACATCTCAAAGCCACCTGCATCAATGTTGCCTCTCCAGCACCAACATACGACAGCCATTAAGAGGAGCTCATTTAGTAGGTGGCAGGTTATCACCACCGCTACAATGTCATGAAATGAGGCATAATTGGTGGATGCCATACCTCATAACATATACCAGTTCAACACTAGCAAGAAATCAGCATAATAGCCCAGTTTTTTCCTACTCTGTACAATAGTTTCTTAATTCCCATTAACTCACATCCGATAATTGTATTTTATACTCAAATGGGCCTCTTGGGGTTGGATTTGGCCACACCAATGCCTCTGAATCTAGATTGACCAACGACATTGTGAGAGTCGCGGGCATTCAGTGGATGCAGATGGCAAGCTGTCGTTCAGTGTGGAGATTAAAAGGGGAGGCCTATATGTTCAGCAGTGGGCGTCTTCTGGCTCATAATGATGATGAATGCCTCTGAAAAGTCTGGGCTAGACCCGTGGGTGTAAATAAGTACTACGAAATAATAGTTTACTTTGTTACGTACATTTTTCAGGTATCTAGGCGAACTTCCTAACACGTATGTATTCACCAAGCAGCTGGCGGAACATGTTGTCTACGAGTACAGGGGTCAGCTGCCTGCTGTCATCATCAGACCTTCTATTGGTAAGTCATTTTCTGTAAAAGGACCTCGAAAATATGGTTGAAGCGTGGTGAAGACGTGGTGTGAACGGATCGCCGCAGTGCTTGGAATAAAATTTTGGAATAAGCTTGAGTTTCAGGTCGATTTCAATATCTTGTACCTTTTTTTTGGGCTAGTGCCTTTATTAACTAAACAAAATACAGGATAAACATACTATCCATAGACCGTTGAAGGTCTAAAGATAATCCAAATGCTCAAGCCCACTATCCGGTGGCAGCATACCCAGCATGCTGGCGGCATTACTACGTTGAATGGCAATGCTTATGCGTTTAGCCAGATACATGCCAGCATTGTACCTTTTGAGATTGAAATTCACCTGTTTGGAAACATCTGGATATGGATAATTGTAATGTATTTTTTTTTACTGCTCAGGGAGCAGCTCAGGGGCTGGGGTAGAGGCTGCTCAGGGGAGTTTCAGATAAGGAGGGTAATGTTTTTTTTTCGATTTCAGTGATAGCGGCTCTGGAAGAGCCTGTAGCGGGGTGGGTGGAAAACTTCAACGGACCTGTAGGAATCTTCGTTGCTTGTGGAAAAGGTATGATGAATTGACAAAAGACACACAAGACTCAAACGTAGCCAAGTTTCGTAGATAGAAGACGTATTATCGCTAGACGCATCGTGAACTTTGGTAAAGTCCGTACTCAGCGTTTCCAAATTTCCTTCTTAATACGAATTGCACAGGAATGGAATGCCCTCCCTACCTCGGTGTTCCCTATAAATTACAACCTGGGTCTCTTCAAGACTACAGTGAATAGGCACCTCATGGGCAAGCGTGCCTCATCTTAGACCGCATCGTCGCTCACCATCAGGTGAGTTGTGGTCACAAGCTAGCCCATTTCATCATTAAAAAAATAACATTTCTTGTTGATTGTTTTAACTCGAGATTGAAACGACTATTTTCTCTAAGGCTTGTGTGCTCATGAGATTCTAAGTCACTTTCTCTCTGCTGAATTTATCTGCATTGTAAAGGAAAACTTTACTTCCTTATTCCAAGAAAATAATAAAATAAATGAAAGATATTGTTTTTACACTTTCAAGAATGTCTGTGGAATCTAACGTTTTGAAAAATACTCCCTTTAACACACTGTTTTAAACTATCACGGTTGTTCACTAAAGTTATATGATTATTAACGGGATATTTAACGTGGTAAGGTTGTGGAAGGAGCTCCCGATATTTCGGCGCAGTTAGATGCACCATGTTCACGGGAAGACTGAACACGGACGTCTTCCCGTGAACATGGTGCATGTAACTGCGCCGAAATATCGGGAGCTCTTTCCACAACCTTATCACGGTAAATATCCCGTAAATAATCATATAACTTTGTATTACGTTTAACTTTAAATATTCTGTTAAGGAATAATGCGCAGTATACACACTAAGCCCGATATTGTGTTGGACTACATTCCTGTCGATGTGTGTGTGAAGCACATTATAGCCGCAGCTTGGATTAGAGGCACTAAGAAGTGAGTCATGACTTTTTGTTTTTTATTATCTTATAGATAAAAAATTTGGTGTCAGTGTTTGGGGTCGCACTCTTCCGAAACGGTTCGACCAATTTATATGAATCCGACTTCCATAAAGGAGGAGATTTCTTAATGCGACTGGATGAATGAAATCGATCATTCTTTTTTTATTTGAAAGCTGATGCTTCCCGTGTGCTCCCATTTCATTTTGGTCCAGTTCTGTCATTTTTATGAAGTCGGATTTTTATATAGATATTATTTTAATGTACATTTGTTAAGTATGAGAATAGGTTGTAAAGTATTTTTCATCATCATCATCACAATTTTTCATCACCACGCGGGTGAAACCACGGGGCGCAGCTGGTCAACCTATAAAAATGGTAACTGTATTATTATGGAAACTGACGTGGTTTTCGCATATTTTATTTATATTACACGGGAATTACTCACGTAAGATTGTTTAATTATTTATTTATAGACAAATACTCGTCACACTTACAGCTACGCCAAGGCGTGTAACGAGTCATACATTAAAAAATTACAATAAAAATTACATTTAAATATTAGGCCGGTTACTCGGACTATAGGCCTTACTATTGGACTAATCTTACGTGAGTAATTCCCGTGTAATATAAATAAAATGGTAACTGTATTTTGTTGTTATAATTATTATTTACTAATTAAATCCATGAACATTACGAGGTGGAAAGTTTCAAAGCTAGAATATTCTTTTCTTAGTTAAAAACCAAGTTTGGAAACCAGTTTCGGACTTCGACTTATTTCTCAGTTGGAACTAAGAAATAAGTCGAAACCCACATTCACGCATCAAAGACGCGCCTAGCTTACGCTTGGTTCGGTAAAAACTATTTCAACTCTTTTATTTACCGGTAAATGGGGTGAATAGAAACGACGCTGACGGGGTGAATGGAGACGTAAATTAGAAAACCTCCTAAAACTTTTTCTTCTTTAAAATAACCTTGAGTGGTTACTTTTATCGTTTCCAAACCTACAAAATTTTAAATGGTGTACCGAACAATAGGCCGTAAATTTGGCTTTTCTGAGAAAAATTCTCAGAAAAATTCACGGCCTAGGACGACAAAATACTTTCTAAGTTTTGTCTCTATTCACCCTGTCATTTATATATGATTTCGGTAGACCCTGGCGTTTTTAATGACTTCCGTCGTCTCTATTCATATTATCATTTATATTTATCTCGTTCTATGTCACCTTAAAATGTTTAAGGCTCGAGAAATCCGATGACATACAAACTTACAACTGCTGCTCTGGCAAGCTGAATGTTGTAGTAATGAAAGATGTCGTCGAGATGGCCAAGAAATTAGCAGAAGAAATACCTTTAGACAACTCTCTTTGGACTATTGGTCCCCATGTTACTACTAGCGACACTCTGCATTACATGAAGGTACTTACAATGTTATATGGCTTCGAACCTAGCTCTAGAGAGGACGCACATAAATGTAGTAACGGGGACCAAAAGGGAACAGGGGCCAAAAGAGAACTGGGACAAAAGGGTAACTGGGACCAAAAGGTAACTGGGACTTAATGTAACTGGGAACAAAAAGTAACTGAGAACAAAAGGTAACTAGGACCAATAGGTAACTGGGACCAATAGGTAACTGGGACCAAAAAGTAACTGGGACCAAAAGGTAACTGGGACCAAAAGGTAACTGGGACCAAAAGGTAACTGGGACCAAATGAAACTGGAAATAAAATTTACTGTGAACAAAAGTTAACTAGGACGAAAAGGTATCTGAATACAAAAGGCAACTAGGACCACAACTACTGTGACCAAAAATGAACTGGGACTATCAAGGTAACTGGGACAAAAGGTAACTGGGGCCTTAGTGTGGCCTTAGCCGCTTTTTGTCTTCACTCGAGCACTTTCATTAACACTTAATAAAGAAGAATGTACTACTAATACATACACACATGTGACATAAACACTCAAAAATACACAACTTTAGCGAGGGAAATACAATGAGGCACATTATAAGTGTTTTAGGTTGGCGCCAAAACTGGCTCTTCCCTAACTTTTTGATTTTAATACGCTATTATAAGCTTGCTATCTATATAACGGATTCTTTGAACGTGATTTCCACCCCATTCAAAACGTCGGATTGATTTGAAACTTTGCACGCTTATCAAGAACCGATGACAATGCAATAATTTGCATCTTCAGAATTGCCGATTTTAAAGCGTTAGTTTTTAAACTGCGAGAATTATTTTAAATGATGTTCGATTAGTATTGGCAGGCTTTGATTAAAGTACTACCTATCAATAAAGTAGTATTATTTATTAATTTATCAGTAGTTATATTTTGTGTTGTGTGTAATAATAACTGTAAACTCAAGGGTTCATCTGAAAAACCGGCGCTGACAGTTTTTGCTAATTTTTTTTTATCGCGAATAAGTCCGCGTTTGACCACCAACTCGCCTTTTGGTAAGCGATGTGGTCAAAGATGAAGCACGCAGTACTTTCAGCATTAATGCCGAGATGGACGCATTTCACATTAATTGATTAGGGGACGTCCATTAATCACGTGAGGCTCCAAAGGGGGGGGGGGGGTTCGGCAAAAATCACGAAATATCACAAGGGGGGGGGGGGGGTGTAGTAAGATATCACGTGTATTTATTTATTCGTCAAACGCGCGATTTTTAAACCGAAAAGCGGCGTGTAGTGTGATCCAGTAGTTGGTGTTGAAGAAAGTCTTGCTAATCCGTGGTCATCTAATAGATGTAAGAATTTTGAATTAATGTCGAATAAAATGTATTCTCTTTCTTTCTCTATAGTGCGTTTCACCAAAGAGTTCCCTCGTACTGCGAGGGAACTTTGGTGAAACGCACTATATGTTGGCTCCCCTGCACTTTCCCTGTAATGTGTATGGGTGAAACCTCTTTGGTGAAACGCACTATATTCCATAAGTAGGTAAGATGTACGTAGAACGTCGCTCAGGGTCGGTTGTACCTAGTGGTAAATACGTATCAATGCTTCTTGATGTTTCAGGTGATGTTAACTCATCTGTTGCCGGCAGTACTTATTGATATGATTTTATGGATACTCGGAAAAAAACCTATGTAAGTAAATACATATATTTTCAGTCATAAGCTAGGTTTTTTGAACTGTCATGCTGACTGCTACCCTAGGATATAAATAATTAATGTACCGTAGTCAAGTTTATAATTTTATTTATTTTCTAGTGCTGCCCACGACTTCGTACGCGTAGATTTTCATATAAACTTTCAACCCTGTTTTCCTCTCTTAATCCGGTCCTTGCGCAAAATAGCATACTAGTAGTCTATACTTCAATCTGGTCATAGTATATTCGTGAAAACTGCATTGAAATCCATCTAGTGGTTTAGGAGATGTGCGTAAAAAACAAACAGACAAAAATTCCAAAAACTGTCATGTGTTCAGTTGCGCCAATTACAGATTTTTTTATCTCTATGTTTTAATTATATGTATAGATTTCGTGACCATGAAAACATGGTCTTTTATTCAGAATAATAATGTTTCGAAATTATTTTTAATAATGTCAAACTTAGTATTACAAGTTTGGCTCAGTGGAGTCTATATACGTAACCCTGTATAATGAGGCGAATAGGTACATTTGCAGAAAAAATAAATAAATGAAAGCATTATACCTAGGTACATTTTCCCCTTTAGCACTTACCCCTCGGTCGTCCATTCGTATACATTTTGAGCACACCGTTTGCAGTTGTGTGCGCTCAATATTGAAGTGTGCGTTTGTAGAACTAGTAAGAATATGTCAGTGTGAGCAATATTATATGTTGTGTTTAACTCGCTTATAACCCGTGGTCAACGATGCTAACCCGTGGTCAACGATGCTAACCCGTGGTTAACTTGTTTATAACCCGTGCTAACCCGTGGTCAACGATGCTAACCCGTGGTCAACTTGTTTATAACCCGTGCTAACCCGTGGTCAACGATGCTGGTATCACAACTAACTTTTTTCTTACTTTCTAGTTTTATATTTTGTTGTATAACTGTTTTTTGAACCTTAAATAAATTGAAAAAAAACTCGCCCCCTTCAGTGTTTGGCAAACTTTTTTCGATACTAGTTCGAGTTTAGAGTCATATCCAAACTATATATTATCAAAGGTTTCTTTCACGTTGGTGCCAAATGGCGTTTCAGGTTCAAGGTGAAACGTTTCACTTTGGCGGGAAAATCAAATTTCAAACAGTTTTTTTGTCCTTGTAACTAGGCCGGGTAATTATTGTGAAATGACACAGTGTTTGCGAAAATTGTTGGTTGTTCTTTACACTATCATGTACAGCTATTAATCAGACAATAAATCGTTTGAAAAAGCAAACATTTGTTTATTAACAAATGTATGTAATAATGTGCATTGGAGATAAATAACTTTACGCGAGTTTGTAAAGAATAATAATCAATTTTCGCAAACATCATGATCGTTTACAATAATTACTCTCCCTAGCTCCAAGAACAAAAAAAAAACTGTTTGAAATTTGAATTTTCCGCCAAAAACAACTTTATTAACACAAAGACTTGTCACTTACGTGTTATGTATTTACTTTTTCTCCTTTCAGGCTTGTGAAAGTTCAACGTCGCATCTACACCGCTAATTTGGCTCTTCACTACTATCTATCTCAGCAATGGACCTTTGACAACAAGAACTTCATAGCCCTCCGTTCAAGTCTTAAGCCACAGGACTTGGCTGCTTTTTACTATAATATCGAAAACGTTAATATTGAGGACTATTTCAAGATTTGCTTTAGATCAGGACGGCTGTATTTATTGAAGGAGAAGGATGAAGATATACCGAGCGCTAAGGCTCATTTTAGAAGGTATATACCTTATTATAACACGGTTTTGTTAGATTCACTTGTAACTGGGGTTCAACATCATCATTGATGGTTGACCATAAGACGTCTACTGGTGAACATAGGCCTCCCCATTTAACCTCCACACTGAACGACAACCTGCCATCTGCATCCACTGGATGCCCGTGACTCTCATGATGTCGTCGGTCCATCCTAGTGGGAGGCCTACCTACGCTGCGTCTTCCGGTTCGTGGTCTCCACTCAAGAACCTTTCTACCCCATCGGTTATCGGTTTTACGACGGATGTGGCCTGCCCATTGCCACTTCAACTTGTAAATTTTAGTAGCTATGTTGACGAGTTTCTTTGCGCGATAAAATCCGGAACGTAGGCCGCATCATCGCTTAACATCAGGTGAGTTGGTGGCCAAGCGCAAGCCTATTTTGCAATAATGAAGAAAAAAAACGTAGATATTCGCCAAAAAACCAGAAACCACTTAACTGCAAAGAAGTAGGTTCTTGAGTGGAGACCACGAACCGGAAGACGTAAACGTAAAAACTAAAGAGGTCCCACCCCATACAAAAAACGTTTTCTAAAACGTATTTTTGTATTCTCTCTCTAGTGTAAAAACGGTAATTCGTACAAGCGTCAAACTTGGCAATGATTATACACACTATAGTGGGTGACCACCTGGGCGTGGTGTTGTCTTTTTGCACTACTTTTGTACTTTAGTAGTGTGAAGAATTAAAGTAGCTTATGGCCTTCATTGAAATCGTGATTATTACTTTCAGAAATCGGCCAAATTAAAAAATATGTTCATATTGTTATATATTAAGTTACTAGCTGTACCCGCGACTGCTTCCGCGATTTCTTCAGAAGAAAATAGCCTATGTCCATCCTCATGATGCATACCATTGCCTCGCAAAAATTTATCGAGATCGGTTGAGCCGTTTAGCCGTGATTATGTTGCAAACAGACAGAGTTACTTTCGCATTTATGACATTAGAGTGATTGTACTTTGGTTGATTTGGTTTGATTGGACCCGGGTATGTCCTAAAACTGCGACCAGAACCACCGGAAGATGGACAGCAGCGTCCTAATAGTACACGGTGAACGTACTGCGATCCCCAAGCCGCCTGCCAAGCGTGGGGATTATGGCAACACCCCTCTCTATGAGGGAGGCCTTGTCCAACAGTGGACGTTAATTGGCTGATGATGTGTGATGTGATGTGATTGTATTTTATGGAGTGGTACGGAATCCTCAGTGCACGAGTCCGACTTGCACTTGGCCGGTTATTTTTAATTTAATCAACAATAAAAAATCAACATCTGTTAATTTTAAGGCAGGAAAAGTAGGAAATCGACCCATTACCCATACATTGTGGACTTTCCTTGGATAGATACCAAACGTTTCGATTCTACGTTTCTAATCCGTACGGCCAATGATTAGAACAACCTGCCGGCTGCCTTGTTTCCTGAGAGAATCTGGGCCTTTTCAAGGCAAGAGTTAATAGGTATCTTCTAAGTCTGCGTGCTTCATCTTTGACCACCTCGTCGCTTACCAACAGGCGAGTTCGTAGTCAAACGCAAACTTATTCGCGATAAAATTGTTTGTCTGTGAAGTCGGTTCACGGACGATAATTTTACGTGAAACGTATGCGTCACAAGCTGAATGCTTAAGCCGATCGTGCCTCTCTATCGCTTGTTCCGCGCTCTCGCTTTCCGGCTCAGGCGGAACATGACAATGAGTCATGCTTTTTCGTGCAGCCGGCGTTCATCGATTTATAAGACTTTATCACGGCAATAATTAATTTTAATATTTATTTCAGACTGAAGATCCTGGACAAGACGGTGCAAGTTCTGTTCTACGGGTGCATCTTATGGTTGATCTGGCAACTCCTACTGAAGTATTATGGAGATGTTTTGTATCAAGCTTTTGCACTTTAAGTTAGTTTTTGATCCGTTCCATAATTATTATGTAAACAAATACGATTTAAAATAAAATTATTATCTGTAAATATTTGTATTTTTCAATCGATTTCAAAAAGGATTCGTCTGTTTCTTATTTATTTAAGCTATGCGATATATGTTTTTTGCGCGATAACATCCGGAACGTAGATATTCGTCAAAGAACCAGAGTCACCGACATTGCTATTAAAATTTGCAAGTTGAAGTGGCAATGGGCAGGCCACATCGCTCGAAGAACTGATGACCGATGGGGAAGAAAGGTCCTTGGGTGGAGACCACGAATTGGAAGACGCAGCGTAGGTAGGCCTCCCACTAGATGGACCAACGACATTGTGAGAGTCGCAGGCATCCAGTGGATGCAGATGGCAGGATGTCGTTCAGTGTGGAGGCTAAAGGGGGAGGCCTATGTTTAGTAGTGGACTTCTTCTGGCTAGTGATGATGATGCGATGTCTAGGGAAGGACGACTTCTACTTGAAAGACTGGACCCAAATTGCCAAAAACAGAGAGGGATGGAAGAAGGGAAGGGAAGCCTTTGCCCTGCAGTAGGACGATACAGACTAATATTTAAAATAAAACTGGGACATTATTGCACACATGGTCATCTGACCCCAAACTAAGCAAAGCTTGTAATATGGCAGCCAGAGATTGATATACATACATATATATTTTTAAATACATACTTAAATAGATATTAACACCCAGACATAGAACAAACACAAATGTTCATCACACAAATGTTTGTCCTAGATGGGAATCGAACCCACGCCCCCAAGCGCAGAAAGTAGGTTCATTACCAACTGAGCCACCGGGGCAGTCAAAAAGCGATATTTTTGCCATATCTCTCACTCTTTTTCTTTCTCTCTTACCTGGGTGACTTCTAATCATGAGTGAATCGGTTTCTTCTAGGCAAGCGTGCTCCATCGTAGACCGCAACATCGCTTAACATCAGGTGAGTTGGCAATCAAATGCAAGTCTATTCGAAAAATAAAATAGAGCCTATTTTCATTATTCTTTTCATTAATCTCATCGCGAGCCCTATAGGTAATCAACTGCCAAACCCCACTTTTATAATTTAATTTATGCGAATCGCTATATTGTGTCCTGCCTGAATGGGTACTGCTCGCCCCGATAGTTACAATCTGGGTGTCTTTAAGTAGCTACTGAATCGGTTTCTTCAAGTCGAGCATGCTCCATCATGACCGCATCATCACTTAACATCAGGCGAGTTGGTGGTCAAACACAAGCATCATCATATTATATTTATTTATTATTATTATCATAAAAAAAACCTCCAACTTTTTTTAAACTTGGCTCTTTGGGAGTTCGAGCAATTTTTCCAGCGTAGTGAAAATGTCCAAAGAAGAAACTTACTTGTAACCAAAGAGCATATAATCACTAAGTTTTAGGTTTACTAAGTTGAATCTATATTAAATTTGTCGTTATGACATGTTACATTTTCTAAATACGAAAAATACCTATAAAAATATACCACCTATGTGGCAATATGTAAGGTTGATTATATTTAAAGAAAAAATAAATAAGTTGTTAAAAAGTTATTTCATTTATTATAATAACAATCTATATTTACAAGTTACCAAGTACCAAATACAATCTTTAAATGAAACATTAAGTATTTACTTAAATGCAATATTAAGTATTTACTTAAATGAAACATTAAGTATTTACTTAAATACAACATCAACGTACGGCACTGAAACGTGGTCTCTCACTATGGCCCTCTTTAGCAAGCTCAAAGTCGCACAGCGAGCTATGGAGAGGGCTACGCTCGGGGTTTCTCTATGAGATCGAATCAGAAATGAAGACGAATGAAAGTTATCGACATAGCCCACCAGATTAGCAAGTTGAAGTGGCAGTGGGCAGGGCACATAGCACGCAGAACAGATGGCTGATGTGGCCGAAAGGTTTTCGAATGGAGACCACGGGCCGGTAATCGTAGCGTAGGACGTCCACCCACAAGATGGACAGACGACCTAAAAGAGACTGCAGGGAAACGCTGGATGCAGGCTGTTTCCAACCGGTTCTTTTGAAAATCGATAGGGGAGGTCTATGTCAAGCAGTGGACGTCCTATGGCTGAAATGATGATGAACATCAAGTATTTACTTAAATGAAACATTAAGTAATGACCTAAAATTATGATTAAAAATTTGTTTTTCATACATAAATAATCACATTCGAGTTTGAGCTTTATAAAAGATTACAATAAGATCACAGTCTAATAATTATATATTTAAGATTTAAAACATACTTGAAAAATAAATCAATAATATTGTTATTGTTGATATACTCGTAAGTACTTGTTAATTTTGGTACAACACCAAAATTTTATTTTTCTTATTTATTTATAATTACGCTAAATATATTATATTTACATCTAATATCATATACAAATATGACACTATATACTTAATTAATACCTTAATTCTACTTATTGCGTTTTACTGTAGTAATAAATATATTTTTTGCATAATATGGTTTATTCTTATAATATCAAACGTGTTTCATTCATGAAAGATATAAAAAAAGACTATATAAAAAAGCAAAACCCTAAAAGCCGATTCACAGCACAAGGTGAAACGCCTAATTTTCACACAACTTTGCAGTTTTTTTTTGTTTTTCGTCGTTTGCCTTGTATCAATATAATCAAGGGCATTTTATAAAATAGAAAAAAAAACAATATAAATAGATGGATGGAAACACGTACCTACTTCAGTTTTGACAAATCCGTAGTTGTGTCAAAATTAGGTTCTATCTGAGTTGCCAGCCTAATAAAATTTCGCGTTAACATGAACAATATTTTAGTAACTCACTGGCAAGTAAAAGTTAATACCAATTACAGTTTTTCTTAGAATCCGATAAAATTGATGGATTGGCAAGTATAGCATAAAACAGTATTTACAATTTTAAGTAGAACCTATTAAAATAAACGCATCTTTATTAGAGATTAAATAAAAAGAGGAATGCAAGTGCTAGGAATGTCTGAGCTTACGAGAAAAAATTTAAAATAAATCTATGCATAAGATACAAAAACATTTTTGAGCAAAAGTTTTTTGAGCAAGATTTATAAGATCTAGATAAACAATGAAAATATTGTTCTAGTGTGAAGCATGTACTACTGCATTGCTAGACCACAGAAGACATACGATTAAGGTCGAGACTCCTTGAAGAAACTCAACAACAAGTCTCCTATACCACAACACCTGGCAAAATAGGGTAGAACAGTTTAGGCAGCGACCCAAAGCCATACTTCATTATATAAGCTGGTTTGGGGTCTCACCACCTCAAATTAGAATTTAAATAAGAATTATCTCCAAATTATTATAGTATTTCGTATCGAATTTCCCGAGATCGAGTTTTTTATTTATTTATTTAATATTGGTATCATAGAAACACTTTAGTGCTACGTTATATTGTATTGTCACTTTAAAGATATATATATATATATATATACTCGTATATATAGCATTTTAGTGCTACATAACAATCAAGTGCAACTTTAGTGTAATTTAGCATTACATTGTGTTAAATAGCATTTTAATGCTACATAATATTCTACTGCCACTTTAGTGCAATTTAACATTACATTGCAGTTTCAGTGTTAAATAGCATTTTAATGCTACATAACATTCCAGTTTAACTTTAGTACAATTTAGCATTACATTGCAGTTTTAGTGTTAAATAGCATTTTAAAGCCACATAACATTCTAGTGCCACTTTAGTACAATTTAGCATTACATTGCAGTTTTAGTGTTAAATCGCATTTTAATACTACATAACATTCTAGTGCTATTTTAGTGCAATTTAGCATTACATTATATTATAGTTTTAGTGTTAAATGGCATTTTAATGCTACATAACATTTTAGTGCCACTTTAGTGCTAATTGTATTTTTTTTTCAGTGTGTATTACTAGTTTAACATAGTAAAAAAATATTATTTATTACTATATATAGGCATTAAGGAGATTCATTTTAGTCGTTACTCAAATAGATATTTGTCGTTTCTATCATCGACCGTTTTTTTAATCCTCTAGATAACCTTACCATAGCGTGGCTAACCTTTTGCATAATACTATTGTAATTCAGACTTTAAATTGACAGTCAACTTATATGGCAACACTATCGGAAACAATGTTTGAGACATGATGAAAAAAAATCAAACTTGCTTGGCATAAATTGATATCGTGTCCAAACTTGGCAGTCCCTTACATAAATAGTAAGTAGATACCGCAATATATCGTAGATATATAACCGGCATTTGGTTAGTACACGACAAAGTTTGTAAATATTATTGGATACACAAATGAATTTTGCCATAAGATATTAATAAAAAATTCTGACTCTTTAAAAAGTTTGCTAAATCAAATTTAAATTTCTCGTGTATTACGGAGTTCTTACAAAGAAGAACGCTGATTTATCGTATAAAACCGAACTTATAATAATGAGAAGCTTTTGGTTCTCGTATATTACCGAGTTCACGAAACAATCGAGTATCACCTATCTCGGGTATCATAATAAATGGATAACCTTTAGAATCTCGTGTTTTACAGAGTTTTTAATAATGAGAACCTTGAGGTTGTCATGTATTACCGAGTTTATAATAATGAGAACCCTGAAGTTCTCGTGTATTACGAAGTTCACAAAAAGAACCTTTAGGTTCTCATAGAAAGAATGCCTCAAACTATGTTTCCTTTAAAAACTTTCAATCAGCTATGTGTAATATCACACTGTCAACTTTGTCTAACTTTCTCATCTGTTCTGACATATCCCTACCATCTAGAGGCACTTCAAAATCTATACCATCATCAACTACCTCCAAATATCTACAATCTTCATCACTATCGTCCTGGTTCACAGCCTTATAACCAAAATCATTCTCATCTGATGAATCATTTTTAAAGTTTTCGTTCTTTTCTTCTTTTATCGATGCTTTTCTGCTAAATATATCATTTACATGCATATCGGTGACCTTATCTCTGACACTTCCGACAGTGTCATACATTTTATCTGTTAACCTATTGCTGAGTTCCTTCAAATCTCCAAAGATAGACCCCCTCTTCTCAGAATCCAGTTTCAAATCTTCATCAGTATCAGATGAGTCCAGAGGAATCTCGCATGGCGCGTATATATCTTTCGTGTTCTTCTCCGTCCAGCTTTCAAAGTCTCTGTCGAAATTTTTGAACATGACCTTGAAGGTGAGGATGTATATGGTGGAGAGGATCAGAACTGCTCCAGAAATGAAGAGTGCGTACATGGCAGCTTGTTCTACGACGGGTAGAATGTTCAGGTAAAGTTTGAAGCGCTGTTCCATTGCTGGTGGAAGCTCGTACATTCTCTGCGGAAGAAAATTGGAATAAGCATTCGAGTTTAGTAAACATATTTTTGCAAAGGTCAGGTACTTTGCTAGATATTCACACATTCATTAAATTTGTTTGAGTTTTTTGATTGCATATTTATTAAATTTGTTTGAAATTTGTTGAGATATTAATTCATAAAAAAAACCCATAGAATAAAGAACGATCAGTTTTTCACGAATTGAAAAAATAAAACCAGGATTTTTTTTCCCCAATTTTTATTTCCATTAAACCTAATGAAAATGTTATTTAAATAATTACGGACGCAATGTAATCTTTAAGTAATTATTTATGAATTCTTATTATTATTTTACAAGGAATTCTTTACTGACTTATAATTATGCACACTATTATCAATAAAATTGTTTATCTGTTTGTTAGGTTGAGCTTGACAGCCTGACTGCTTCTCATCATCACCACCACCACCACCTACCACCTATGCCAGAGCTGTACTAGAGAATAGGAGAAGCTAAATCAATAGCTAAAGATCAAATAAAAAATACTTACAATATCAAACCACAGCATTGGCAGGTACATGTTGGAGAAGAGCTTGGTGTTGGTGATCGAGGAGATGTCTCCGAGAGCCATGTTGATCTGGAACTTGGCGCTCACGTCCACAGGCAGACCGGAGTCTGGCTCCACCCAGAACCTGTAAATTCAAGGAAATTAGAGAAAAGTTATCCAAATACTTTTGAAATAAATAAATGTTTTGTACTAGGTCTGTCTGTCTGTCTCAGTTCTAAATCCTATGGACCTTGAGCTTGCTGAGACGCTTACATCTATCCTAGATGCGAAAGTGGCTTTGATTCTTTCGGTCGGAGGAAAACAAGCTCTCGCGTGTCGAGTGATGAGACGAGCAATTCGCTCGACTGTTGGTAAGCGTCACGCTTGTTCATAACAGTTCAGGCCGCCTAGAATTTACAACTTCAACAGTTCACAATCCTGCGGAAATGCACCGTGTGATATTGGATGTTAAATATCTTTGTACCAGTTATTTCACGGGAAGCATTGCCTTTACAATATTGCTTGACGGCTGAATAACAAGCAAAAGTGTGGTACTTTTCTAGACGAAGTCCAGGGTAACTTACCTAGTCTCATGTTGTTCCTTGTTCGGCGTAAGGCCTTCAACCTTGCTGGAGAGTATATCGTCACCCTGGTAGAAGTGTGGGTAGGACAGCGCTATCGGGAACCCATAGTAGCACTCTGTGACGTCGACGAGACCGTCAGGGAGACATTTACCTGAAAACAGAAATTTAGGATATTAGCTTTAAAAAATCCTTGATTAAATCCACAACGAGTATATGCGAGGAAGCCTGGGCGTACGTGACATCGCTGACAAAAACCAGAAGGGAAGGATGCTATGGTTTTATCACGTGAAGAAGAGAGCACTGTGACTACAAAGGGAACTTTCTATTCCAGGTCGAGATTCAGAGGCAGACCCAAGACTAGATGGATAGACGTTGTGAAAGAATGTAAGGTTTCCGAAGACGATGTTAAGCAATAGAGCGAAGTAGAGAAGAAAAGTAAGGAAGACTGACCCCACCACCATGTGGAAGTCATAGTCGGGAAGAGAGAACATTTATTTATTGTATTATAAAAACCACACCAATTACTTTAATGAATTAAAGTCACTAATATTCGTAAAAAATATATTAAAAAAACTTGAAGTTGTACTAAATTTAGTCGTCGTCGTACGTCGTCGTCGTCTGGTTTTACCCGGATTCACGGTTCCACACGGTTTCGGTTCTAGCTTAATCCAGGGCCTCTCCCTGAAACCTGGTAGGATGGTAGCCCTAATAAGATCGGGTTTGCTTACCGTTCCTGCAGTAGCACTTATTTTCTTCGAAATACTTTCCGTTGTCGAGCATATGTTCCGGGAAAGTGTACTTGTACGCCTTCAAGCCACTCTTTATCCCTTCTCCGGTGGGAATCTGTGAAAAAAAAATACGGCATTTAGCTACATTTCTTCTTAACCTCTTCTTAAAATAGCATAGTCTTATTCATCACATCATCAGCTTGAAAACCACTGCCCTTAGATTTTGACACTGAACGATAGCCAGCCATCTGCATCCACTACATGCCCGCGACTCTCACGATGTCGTCGGTCCATCTAATGTAGGTCTCCACTCAAGAACCTTTCTTCCTCGTCAGTTATCGGTTCTTCGGACAATGTGGCATGCCCATTGCCACTCCAACTTGCAATATTTAATAGCTATGTCGGTGACTCAGGTTCTTTGGCGAATATCTACGTTCTGGATTCTATCGCGGAAAGAAACTTCGAGCATAATTCTCTCCATTGCCCGTTGTGTGTGAGACTCTGAGTTTTCCCAAAAGGCCAGCAGTTAAGGACCACCTCTCAATTATACGATAAGTCAATGGGTAGCGATATTATTATTCAACATTCCACTCAACTTCTAATGCTAACGTTCAATGAGAAACTTACCAAAGGAGCGGGTCTGCAGAGGCTCTTCCTAAAGAACAGCTGTTTATCAGTTCTATTCACTCCGCCCATGAACTTGCTGCCATCAGAAGCGAACTGCACGTTGGAGCAGTGCTTCCCTTTCCACTGAGGCAGGTCGGTGGACCCACGGTAGGTGTCGATGAGGCCTGAGTGACGGACGTCCTGCTCTCCGGTGAAAATCGTCTCGAAATCTCCGTTGAAATCGTACATCTGGAGACAATGAAGGAAAACTTAACTTGGTTGAAAACTCAAATGGCGGTGATGGCGGATCAACGTCAAAATATATAAAATAATAAATTATTTAAAATAGCACGTCCAAAAGTTGCACCAAGTAGCTGTGCCGTATATACTCGTATATATTTTTAAGCTTGATAAGAAGTGTTTATTTTGTAAGGCGTGCGCAACGTTACATATTACACTCTATCAGCTGATTTTGAAATATTTATTTTTCACTTCGGAGACGCGGCGCAGTTCCCGTGGCAACCATGGCGCCAAGCCGTGGGGCTGCGCAACCCTTGCACTACCGCGCATTGCGCTGTAGTGATACGCATGTGCATAGTCTGAAGTCCACCAGAATTTGAAGTTTTGAAGACGAGTCAAGAACACGAGTGTTTTTTTTGGTCGAACGTCATCGCCGTGTCACCATTGGAAAAAATTTCTCCGGTTATATTTTTCTATTTAAATCCATTTATCATTGTTAATTGACCAGTTTTCCTAGTAAATAGCTATCATTTAATTTTTAGTTTCATTTCTAGTATAATTAGCATCATTGTAGTTATATATCTTGATTTTTGTCAGTAGCCCCTTTTCTAAGACATTAGTATGACCGACGAAGAGCCTCCTGATCCTGGCGGTGGAATAATGGCGTCCGATTATAATATTCCTCCCTCTCCTGGTGCTTTTACAGCAATATCCACGTCAGAGGATCTCCAAAAAACCCATAAACGCTCTAAGCGTAGAGCTTTGAAACGGGATGTAAGAGCATGTTCTCCCATTGACTCTTCTGGTGAAGAATTTAAAATTGCTGATGACGTAATTCTTACTTCAGGACAAAACACACCCCCAAATTATTATTCGACTATGAGCAGTGAGCTTCCCCTTGCCACTCTTCCAACCCCCGTATCTGCGTCTCTGCCCTTAGGTCAGAAGACAATTGCTTCAACAAGTTCCTCCTCATTTTTGCCCCCGGGCCAAAAAATCGCTCCAACTCCGGTTGCACGTCAGTGCTATGTTTCATCCGATCGTGGGCCGTATGTTATTCACGTACAAAAAATCGAGGTTGTATCTTCTGTTAGCACTTCTTTGCACCCTGTTACTTTCGGGCGATTCCTTTTTGAGCGCTCGAGAGAATTTGTAGGCATTGTTGATGGATCAATTAAAAGCGTGGGCCGAAATAGAATCTCGCTGTGTTTCCACTCATTTAAGGCCGCTAATGCCTTCATAGACTCGAGCTCCCTCGCCAATAAGGGGTATAAAGCATTTATTCCCTCATATAATGTAACTCGTCTGGGTCTGGTACGGGGCATCCCCGTCGATTTATCCGACGAAGAAATAATAAAGGAAGTACGGGTGCCCCAAGAGTGCGGCCCGATAATCAAAGTTCGTAGATTGAACTTCAAATTGGTGATTGATGGGTCAGTGTCATGGAAACCTTCTCAAACGGTTGTTTTAACTTTTGATGGCCAACTCCTACCCCCAAGAGTTTTTTTGTGCTATAACTCTTTTCAAGTGGAGCAGTATGTTTTACCTACTATCCAGTGTTTTTCTTGTTGTAGGTACGGACATACCAAGATCCAATGCAGGTCGAAGCCAGTATGCTTCAAATGCTCTTTAGCCCACACTGGAGACTCGTGCAATGTAGATGCGGAGGGCGCCAAATGTGTTTGGTGCCGTGGTAGTCACTTCGCAACCAATAAAATCTGCCCCGAAATGTCTCGCCAGATTTCTATTAAAAAAACAATGTCGCAAAATGTTTTATCATACGCAGAGGCATCGAAACTTCACCCCTCATCAAGAATTACTTATGCAGAAGTGACTTCTTCTTCTTTGGCACCTTCTCCTCCTTTTCCCTCTCAGCTTTCGGGTTCAACTAATCACGTTACTGTGGAGCCTGCCAGAGTGCACTACAGGGGTAAAAAAAACAGGCCTGCTGGTTCAACTTCTCCCTCTTCTGGCTATGACCATTTGGCTCACTCAAACATTGTTAGGGGTGACTTTGCGGAAGCCGCTCCTAATGGATGTGCCCTTAACCCTAATAAAACCCCCGAGTCTCCATCTGTTCAATCGGTTATCTCTGAACTTCTCAAACTTTTAAATCTTTTGTCCTCTCTTCTCAACCCTCCCCGTGCTCATCACTCCCCTTCCCATCCTTTACCGTCCAACGCTGCATTTAATTTAAATTCACTCATTTCCCTTCTATCTAATGGATCTCAAGTTCCTTCAATGGAATAGTAGATCTCTATATAATAAATTATCTGATCTTATATATTTAGTTAATAAATATAATATTACTGCCTTGTCTATTTCTGAGACATGGTTAAAGTCTGGTTCTCATTTTAGAGTTTCTGGCTTTGATGTCATCAGAAGTGACAGACAAGATGGTTTTGGAGGTGTTGCCCTCCTGATAAAAAATAATATTCCTTTCTCTCCTATTATTATTCCTGTTCATAGTGGTTTTCAAGCAATTGCTGTGCGTGTCAAGAATTATTCTGTTGTCTCACTTTATATTCCTGACCCTTCTAAGTTAATTCTTCGTAAATTAGTTTCGGTTTTGAGTTCCCTACCAAAGCCGCTTTTGGTCCTTGGTGATCTGAATTGTCATCATTCTGTATGGGGTTGTGGTAAGTCCGATGAATGTGGTGAGTTTTTGTTGGACTCTCTTGATACTCTTAATCTCTGCATTCTTAATGATGGCTCCCCTACTAGAAGGACTCGTCCTCATGAATTTCGCACTGCTGTTGATCTTTCATTATGTTCTCCTGAGCTTGCTTCTCTTCTGTCGTGGCATGTCCTTCCTTCTTCTCATGGCAGTGATCATTTTCCTATTCTTCTTGAATTTCCTCAACGTAATTCTAGTCGTGTTTCTGTTAATCCTCCTCTTCTTAAATATATTTTAAATTATAATGATTGTCCTAACTGGGAAAAATTTCACGACCTCTCTGTTTCTGTTTCTGCTAATTTACCTCCTGTTAATTCTTTTAATATATCTTCCTCCTCTGATAATCTGGTCCGTATGCTCCATGAGTGTGCTAGCCAATCGTTCCCTGTTAAAAAGCCTTCGTCTGGAAAATTGCCTCCTCCTCCGTGGTGGGATAAGGACTGCAGTAACGCTATTAAAGCCCGTAAGGTGGCTGAAGCTAATTTCCGCCGCTCTATGACTCTAGAGAACTTCTCTGAAGTGAATAGGTCCATTGCTAGTTCTAAGCGCCTTTTCCGCTTGAAGAAGCTGGATAGTTGGAGGGCTTATTGCTCTAGCTTAAGTCCTAGTACTCCTGCTTCAGTTATTTGGTCGAAAATTCGCCGATATAGACGCTCCTGGTGTCCTCCTCTT
Organism: Agriopis leucophaearia; assembly: GCA_949125355.1. Lineage (NCBI taxonomy): Eukaryota > Metazoa > Arthropoda > Insecta > Lepidoptera > Geometridae > Agriopis > Agriopis leucophaearia. The sequence goes on along the minus strand of OX421291.1, from coordinate 5,372,171 downwards.
CGTTGCTGTAGCCCTTCTCAGTCTTGGGCTGAGGCATTTATGGATAAGTTAGCTCCTCAGTATTGTCCACTCCCTTCGGAATTACCCTCCTTAGCTGTTACTTCGTCAAACGATCCCCTAGATCAGCCATTCTCATTAATTGAATTGAAAAATATATTAAAGTCCGTCAAAGATTCTGCTCCTGGTATGGATGGCATACCTTATTCATTTTTCACGAAGGCGAGTGACAGTTTACTTCTCTTTTTCTTATCTTTGGTTAACTCTATTTTTGAGTCTGGTTTTGTTCCCGCTAGTTGGAAATCTCAGTATATTATCCCAATTCTTAAACCCGATAAGGACCCGGAGGATCATAATTCGTATCGTCCTATTGCTCTTTCTTCTGTCCTGGCGAAACTTGCTGAGCGCCTGATCAAGAACCGCCTTGAATGGTTTCTTGAAAGTAAGGGCCTTTTTGCCAAATCTCAGTATGGCTTTAGAAAAGGCAAGAGCACTATGGATAGCCTAAGTGTTTTTACAACTGATATTAGACTTGCCTTTACTCGAAATGAATCAGTTATTGGTGCTTTTCTAGATATTTCTGCCGCTTATGACTCCGTCCAGCTTTCTATTCTCGGAAATAAACTTTCTTTGTTGAAGGTTCCTCCTAAGTTATGTAATTTTGTCATGAATCTTCTAACTGAAAGGTATATTTATCTTCGTTGCAGTGATTCTTCAATTTCTCCTCACAGAATCATTTGGCGTGGTCTTCCTCAGGGGTCTGTTCTTAGTCCTCCTCTATATAATGTGTATACTTTTGATTTAGAGGTATCTATTGGTCTCTGCCGTATTCTTCAATATGCGGATGATATCCTTTTATATACTTCTCACCATAAAATTGACATTGCCAGTCACTGTATTTCTCAATCCCTTCAGTGCTTAAACTCGTGGCTACATTTAAATGGTCTAGATCTTTCACCATCAAAAAGTAACATTGTTCTCTTTTCTCGAAAGCGCAATCCCCCTGAAATAGATATCTTAGTTAAAGGGTCCAGGATTCCAGTTAAGGAGTCAGTGAAATTTCTTGGTCTTATTTTGGACAATAAGCTTAGTGGAAAGTTGCATTGTGATTATATTGCTGATCGGTGTCGGAAAAATATTAACATTCTAAGGTGTTTATCAGGTGTTTGGTGGGGTTCTCATCCTTTTACACTGAAACTTTTGTATAACGCCATTATTCGTAGCATTTTAGATTATGGCTCCTTCTTGCTGGAGCCAGCTAACAAGGGTGGTATCAAGAAACTGGATTTGATTCAATCGAAAGCCCTTCGCATTGTTTCTGGTGCTATGCTATCCTCTCCTATCAATGCACTTCAGGTTGAATGTGTTGATGCTCCCCTTCATCTTCGCCGTCAGTTTCTATCTAATAGGTTTTTTTTTCGCTGTGTGCAGTTTTCTAATCATCCTCTTGTCCCTAAACTTCAGCTTCTCCATAGTTTCTCGTTTTCTTCTCGGTTTTGGCTCCATAAGCAGCTTCCTCTTCTAGTGAAGAGTTTTGTTACCTATAAGTCTTTAAAAGATCCTGTTCTCCGTTCTCATTTGCTTCCTCTTTTCTCGTTTACTTATGATGTCATTGTCTCTCGTCCAAATGTAATTTTAGACTTTGACATTTGTGCTGGTGACCCCCATGCTGATGAATATTTCCGTGATCTTCTGCGGAGGGATTGGCATGGGTGGCACTATATCTTTACTGATGCTTCAAAACTCTCCCCTATAGGCTGTGTTGGTTGTGGTATCTTCCATGAACAATTTAACATTGTACAAAAGGTTAAGTTTCCCCCTGAAACCTCAGTTTTTTCGGGTGAGTGTTGGGCGCTCCTTGAATCTATTCGTTATATTCTTATTTTCAATCTCCGCCGTTCTCTCGTCTTTACTGACTGTCGGAGTGCCCTTCAGTCTCTTCTTTCAAACCCTTTTTCCCCCAATTCCCACAACTCTATTCTTTTTCTCCTTAAGGAATCCTTATCTATCTGCAATTCCAAAGGTCTAGAAGTTGTTTTTGTTTGGATTCCTGGTCATGCTGGTATCTCTGGAAATGAACGGGCTGACAGAGTGGCAAAGGATGCCGTTGTCTGCGGAGACAAAATTCCCTTCTGTATCTTTCCCCATGATCTTGCATCCCTGCCTAAGTCTCTTTTACTTAAGTCATGGTCATTCTGCTGGCGTGGCTCTGCCAGGTCTAGGGGTTCCGCTTATGCGGCTCTCCAGCCCGTAATCCCTCGGAGGCCGTGGTTTGCCAGAATGCACTTTAGTAAAAAAATTACAAGTTGCATAATTCGAATGAGGTTGGGACACTGTTGTGTTCCCACATATTTTAAAAAGTTACGTATCAGGGACTCTTCTTTGTGTGAGTGTGGCCTTGATGACGGCCACCTCAATCATATTTTCTTCTCCTGTCCGCTGCTTGATCACTCAGCTTTTTTTCTTTCTCTTAGTCTTGTAGTTCCTTTTCCAACTTCTATGTCTGTTCTCCTCTCATCAAATGATATTTCCATTTTCCGTATTATAAGTAATTTTCTTTCTGACAATAATGTTAGTGTATAAAGTGCTTTATAGTGTATTTTTGTGTTTGTAAGCATTTATATGTATTGTATTACTTATTTATTTTGTTTTAGGATTGCTGGTCATATATTGTTTTATTTTAAATCGCGTTCGTTTTTTGTTAACGTGACGTTGGCCAAAGTGCCCTATATGTGGGCGATAGCCATTATTTAAAAAAAAAAAAAAAAAAAAAAAAGAACACGAGTGCTTTTGTATAGTTTATGTTTTTATGGACAATTTTTATAGTGGTTCTTTTTTACTGTTTATATAAGTATATGAATCCCACAGTTGTTACGCCACGATGCGCGCAGGTGGACGGAAATGGATTTCAGCAGACGTATGTGACACAGGAAAATCTGGTACGATGCATGGAATGTACCCAGGAACGCTTTTTCAAAGGTAATAGAGGCTTAAAAATACACAAAAGCAAATGCCACAAATCAGCTAACATCTCTCTATCTGCTCCCCTTTCACACCAAAACCCAATTAATACTTCTGTCCCAACCCAATCTTTCTGGCAAACTTTAGCTAGTAACAAAATCAATAGATCAGTTCTTAAGCGTATACCCAGAGGTGCCCGCATTTCTGTCTCCGCAGCCTTATCTCACGCTATCAAGGATGTGGTAAGTTACAACACAATGCGTTCCTGGGAACACTTACTGTCATTCCCGAGTGCTGTGCTTCACGTTATCCCTGATAAAACTAACAAGAAGTCATTAACAACACGTGTTAAAGAAAACTGCGTGAAGTACAGTAATCAGGAAGAGACGACCTTAATTTTGAATAATAATTGTGACTCAAATCAAAATTTTAAATTTAACATGAGACTGCCAACTGAGTCTGCTACGTACAAGCTAGTGGAAAGCAAGCTCAGTGATGGAGACATCAAAGGTGCAGCACGTATCTTGTTTTCCAGTGACACCATCGCGCCATCAAACCCTGAAACCCTCTCGATCCTGAAAGGGAAACATCCACCCCCAGCAGGAGATCTATTACTACCTGAAGCACCGGTAGATAGTGATAACACCGTTGAGGTAATGGCATTAGAAGTTTCTGCAGCCATCAAGTCCTTTCAAAATGGGTCTGCCGGAGGCTTGGACAACCTAACTCCGCAGCATTTAAAAGATTTAATATGTGGTGCAAGCGGAGAAGCCGGGGAGGCCCTTTTGAGGGACCTGACGGCTCTTATAAACCTCATGTTATCGGGCCGAGTAAACGGTGATATCACGGATATTTTATACGGTGCTAATTTATGCGCTCTTAAAAAGAAGGACGGTGGCATCAGGCCAATTGCGGTTGGTATGACTTATCGGCGTCTCGCTGCTAAAATCTGCTGTAAAAAGATAGGGCCGGATTTGGCAAACATTTTTCAACCTAGACAGTTAGGATTTGGCTCGCGAGGTGGCTGTGAAGCTGCCGTTCATTCTGTCAGAACCTTTTTGGATCAAAATTGTGGGGATCTGCTGCTGAAGGTGGATGTAAAGAATGCCTTCAACTCAGTAAATAGGGGTGCCCTACTAACGCAAGTAAAGGAGAAAATTCCAAATTTATACAGTTTTCTTTGGCAATGTTATGGTTCTTCTTCAAAATTAACTTATCATGGTAACGAAATCATTTCAGCTGTAGGCTGTCAGCAAGGTGACCCCCTTGGACCTGCCGTTTTCAGCCTCGCCATTCACCCCATCATCCAACGCTTGCAATCCAAACTTAATGTTTGGTATTTGGATGATGGAACGTTGGGTGGTGATGCAAATACCCTGTATGACGATCTCGCTTTGTTGACGTCTGAGTTTCGCACCATTGGTCTCGAGTTAAACTTTTCTAATGCGAACTATACATTCCTGACTCATACCCAGCAAAGGATTTGGTCATTCAAAAATTTAATATTTTGGCCCATAATATTAACATAGTTGATAATAGCACTCTTCGTTTGTTGGGCTCTCCTATACTGGATGAATCTTTTCCTTCCTTCATTGAAGAAAAAATTCAAAATTTTATGCAATGTTCGGATCGTTTAAGCAAAATTAATACCCATATGGCTTTCACAATTATTCGTTTCTGCCTTTTTGTGCCCAAATTTACATATCTTGTACGATGTAGCCAGCTTTGGAAACATTCAGATCTACTCCATAAATTAGACAAAATTATCCGAAACACTTTGTCATCTATTTTGAATGTAAATTTGAAAGATCGGGAGTGGTTACAGGCTTCACTTCCAGTGCGATTGGGGGGCCTTGGTATTCGCTCCATTACTGGAGTCGCTCTACCCGCTTTCCTGTCTTCAGTTCATAGCAATCAACACCTAATCGAAAAAATTCTTTGTAACTCTTATGACTTTGAAGTTTCATGCATGAACGAAGCCAGGAACGCGTGGAAAGTAGCATGCCCTAGCATTGAATTACCTAAGACTCCATCTTCACAGCGTCTATGGGATGGACCGATCTGTGAGCGAGTGCGGAAACAACTTTTTGATACGTGTCTAAGCTCTACAGATCGTGCCCGGCTCTTAGCCGTTGGGGAGTGGGAGTCAGGTTTGTGGCTACAAGCCCTCCCTTCGCCCAATACTGGTACTCTTTTAGATTCCTCCACTTTCAGAATCGCGACTTCCCTCCGCTTGGGCGCATCTTGCTGTGGTCCACACCGCTACCAGTGTGGCGTTCCTGTCGACCAGTTCGGCTACCACGGGCTTTCATGCACAAGGAGTGCAGGTAGGATCCCCCGTCACGCCAGCCTTAACGATATCATCCGCCGTGCTTTTACCACCGCCAACTGCGCGGCCGTTCTTGAGCCGACCGGCCTTGTACGTGACGACGGTAAAAGACCGGACGGGATGACTCTGATTCCGTGGAAGATGGGGCGGCCCTTAGTGTGGGACGCGACTTGTGTTGACACCTTTGCGCCGTCACATCTTCCCAGAACGCTGAGTAGGGCTGGCGCGGCGGCTGATTTCGCAGAAGACCTCAAAAGGCGCAAATATAGTACCTTGGACAGTGGGTACATTTTTGAGCCTTTTGGGGTCGAAACCATGGGCCCGTGGGGATCAGGAGCCAAAAAAATGTTCAAATATTTATCATCACGTCTGGTTGATGCAACTCGTGACCAGAATGCTGGCCTCTACTTCGCTCAAAGAGTGAGCATTGCCATACAACGTGGTAATGGGGCCAGCATTTTGGGGACGATTCCCACTGGTAGCGGTTTAATAGATTAGTTTAGTAGTTAGGTATTAACATATCGTTTTTTTTAATTTTTTTTACTATTGGAATGTTGTTTAAGTTATTGTAATAAATTTATAATATAACTCAAAAAAAAAAAAAACTTGTAACCACAAACTACGAAACTGACTTCTAGAAAACGAGTTTCTGATTTTTTATTCAGAACACGCCAACTTAGAGTGCTTTTGGCCGAGCTATATCAAGTGCACTTTAAGAGCCCCAACAGACGCGTCAAATTGGCTGACGAACCGCCGTCTGACCAACGGGAGAGAAAGATTCTCTTTCTCTATAACATTGCGGACCGTTTGAGGTTTTAAGGTTGTTCTTTTAGACAGTCTCAGACGCTGTTTTTTAAAGTTCTTACCCGGTCAATAAGTCCGAGCTTGTCGAAGTAAATCCAGCCCGGCATGAAGGTGTTGCCCAGCTTCATGAGCTCTGACGTGTGTCCCATCATGAACTCCTTGGCCGTCATCTTGGCTAATGGTTGGCTGTTGGTCAATCCGATCAGGTTGTTGAGGCCGAACCGGGTGAACATGCTTTGCTTTGACACCACGTTGGCTATGCTCTGTAACAAGAAGAGTTCAATTAAGATTATGATATTGTTTTTTATGCGTTACTTTTAACGTCAATGTTTTTTCCGCGTTTTTGTTGCGTGGGTGAGAATTGACAGCTCAAGGTGTAAAAAACGTATATACGAGTTTGCGATATGCCTTGGTACAAAAAAACCACTATAGCAAAACGGCGGACCGTTAAAGCTTTTGGGACTAAACGGTCACTTTTTTAACACGTGATTTTTAACGCTACACATAAGAAAAAATATATTCATAATGGGTTCGAAGGAAATGCGACTTGGCAGGTGTCAATGTGCCAGATCTCAGTGACAGCTGAAGTCTATCCCAATGACGAAATAAACCAGGGGCCTTACCCCTAGCTCGAAAAGTTGACTCGCATAGGTGTTATTTGTCTAAAGGGTACCATCAACTACGATAAGCAGTAGTTATTTGATAGCCGCCAAGCTTTGCTATTTTCACGCACACACGCTTAGTAAAACGGATTTTCGTTCATTCAAGTTAGACGCTTTTAAACGATGCAGCTTAAATGAGTTGGTTAATTTTAGGTACCTATCAGGTACCTACTAAAAGTTGGCTCCCAAAAGTGAAGCTAGGGGTAAGGCCCCTGTTCTAAACTCATTGGTACTTGGTACCCTTAGTACAAGTACAATAGTAGTAGTAATACAAGTTTTGATAGCTCTGTCCGCTTGCCCGAAACCTAGCAAAGCCCTTGAAAATGTGACATTTTACTTAGTACTCCTCGACTAAAGAACTTTTCTTTACACTAAATAACTTCGTCTAAAGAGTAGCCTTAACCTCAGAAAAAAAATTGAAGCGTTATACCTATAGTTTCCCCACTTAAACCCTCCTCGGTAGTCCATTCATATAAATTTTGAGCACATCGTTTGCAGTTGTGTGCGCTCAACATTGAAGTGTGCGTTTGTAGAACTAGTTAGAATATTTCAGTGTGTGCATTACGTGTTTACCTCACCCCCCTTCAG